>CM060987.1:181254588-183692088 GCA_030765065.1 Deroplatys truncata | reverse complement strand
CTAAAGATAGGAAGATCTGCTTTGGCTTATGACAACTCATTGTTGTACATTCTCAAAACTTTCAGAGTGACCCTATTTAAGTATGTAAATTAATTGCACTAAACAGTTGATGGTTACTAATGCTCAGCATTCTGGAGTTCTTCCATTTGCCTTCTTGCTTCCCAGTAGCACAAGGAGAAATCCATAGCTATTAAATTTTAATAATTCCACAGATATCATATCGATTGTAACATTTTCTTTTTTGCCGAGCATACACAATTCAGAGTGGGGAAAACATTTTTACTTTTTGTACTACTTATCTATAGTAAGTAGAAGTACTGTATTTTGTCCAAAAGTTTGATATTGAGATTTTACTAGAAATATACATTCTGAGACTTCCTGAATAAAAAAAAAAGGCATCTTTAAAAAAAAAGTGGGTGTATGTATGAACAGCATAATTCAAAAATGAAATCTCAAATAAATACCAAATTTGGTATTTAAGTTCAGTATATCCAAAGATCTGACATGAAAAGTTTCAAGAAAATCCCTCACTCCAAATTATCCTTTACATCTGGCATGTTCTGAAATGTTCCATTTTCTCAAAAATGACTACGATTTTGATTAAAATACCATATATTTAAGATATTTACATGCAAAATGAAACATTATCTTAAATTTCCTGGGAATAGCTTGTAAAGTCCTATTCATTTGGAAGGAATTTTGTATAATTTTGTTTAATTGGTAAGCCATAAGAGATAGACAAAAACATACTACACAAAAACTGTAAAACCTTTAGAATGCAATTTATTTCAAATAACTTTTTCTTGTGGCATCAGCCATTTCCAAGATATCCATTTATTATTGGTTTTAATTTTTCAATGCTTTTGTCATTTTTTAAAGTGCTGTTGCTATTCAGCTGTTTCTTATAATGTCATGTACGGAGTAAGATATTTCTAGACCAGCATGTAGCATCCCACCTTTAAACATGTGACTATTAATTTGGTTTCCTATATACCCCTTGAACCTACAACAAAATGTATAATGTGACTACTTATGCAAAGATTAACATGAAATAGATATAAAAATAAGCTTTCATAAGAATAGCTTGTAGAAGTTATATAAAAATAGATAATAGTGGACAGAGAAAGTCCCGTGAATGTAATGCATCAGATTTTTCCTTGAGCTTTAATGTTGCTATTTTAAAATTAGTAACAGTTTTATGTTTTGGCAGCTATTTCACTCCTCACATCCTTCAATGTGAATGGTAGGCTGCACATTCATCAACCTGTCAGGAGAATTAAAAAGATTTACCAACTATATCCCTAATTGTACAGATGCTTGTACATTCTGTAGCTGGTCAACATTTCGAGATATACTTATACCACTATTACTAATTAGTGTTCAGTTGCTAAATGTGTTTCAAACTTTCAAAAAAAAAAAAAAAAAATCTAATGTGTCACATTCACATGACCTTTTCTACTCATTGTTCTACAAACTATTCTTACAAAAGCTTATTCTTCTGTCTACTTCTTGATAATCAAGATAAACTTTTATTACACATTTTGTTGTAGGTATAATTAGGATAATCTAGTGATAGTCACATATTTGAAATTCCATACTCTATTCACGAGCATGACAAAAAACGAATAGCACCTGCTAAACTGTTCCACAGCTAAATCTGAATGATGCATATAGTTTACAAGAATGTGGAACTTAAATCTAATGTTTGTTATGATTGTTACATGAAGATAAGTATTATTTGAAAATTCAAACCAATCACAAAAAATATCTCAAAAAGGTTTAATGCTACAAAAATTGTATTTCACATAATTGTGTGTTTTAATGGGATCTACATTTTTGGGGTAGTAAGGTTTTGTCAATCTCTTACGGTTTACCAGTTGCACAAAAATCATAGAGAATAAAGAGGACTTCACAGGCTATTTCCAGAAAATTCAAGATGAACATTTTATTTGTCAAATATCTTAAACATATAGTATTTTAATCAAAATCATTAGGAGCCATTTTTAAGAAAATAAAAAAATAACAAAACATTTTCCATGTAAAGTATCGTTTGGAGTTACAGGATTTTGTTGAAAATCTTGTGTCGCATACTTGGAAAATGCTGAACTTAAATCTCAAGTTTGGCATTTAACTGACTTACACTTTGAAGTTATGTTGTTCTGTCTCTCTCACACACAAACAAACACACAGTTTTTTTTTTTTTTTCTTTCTTTTCAGAAGACCTCAAAATGTGTATTCCCAGTGAAATCTTGATATTGAATTTTTGGGTGAAATGCAATACTCCTCTACTTACTATAGATAAACAGTATAGAAAGTAAAAAAGAGATGCTTCAGTATCTTCCTTCCCCATAGCTGGCTTACTGAAAAATCTGAATCACTATTGCTTGATGAATCAGTCTTGGTTTTTTAACATGTGTTAATATAATAATTTCACAGATTTTATTTTATCTTTTTATTTACTCTAGCACCTATTTTTAGTATGTAGAGTAAGTAAATATTATCAAGATTTCCCCGGAAATACATGTCTTGAGGTCCCCTGAATCCAAAAAAAGAATTTTTAGAAAAAGGCGTGTGTGGGTGTGCATATGACAGAGAGAGGGGGGAGAGAGAGAAACTGCCCAAGTACCGTACTTTTAGTAATTTATACACATGACTAGCTGCTAAACTGTTCCACAGCTAAATCTGAATGATGCATATAGTTTACAAGAATCTGGAACTTAAATCTAATGTTTGAGAGCAGTTAATGGTGGTTATGATTGTTATAAATAATCCTTTTCCTTTTTCCAGACATTAAAACGAATTGTAGATACTGAGCAGCTGATTGATGATATTAAGTTTGCACTGAGGAATCAGGATAAATGCATCAAGAAAGCTCAAACTAGATTAGCCTCTCGAGAACTTCGCCCTCGCGCTGAAAATTGTAAAGATATTCCACAATTTGCGTAAGTATTGCCTCTTAACTTTTTCACTCTAAGAAACAGGTATTTGCTTAGCCAGGTATGACATTCCTATTAATTGTGCTGCAGGCTCATTGCTGAGGTGAAATCTATTGAAGAAAATGTAGCAGCAATGAAATCACAGTTGAGGCATGCAGAGGAGTCGCTGGCAGGACTTCTGACAGCACGTGGTGACATGGAGCGTGACATCATGGTTAAACGAAAATCACTTGTGATCGATCGGGATCGTCTACAGAGAGTACGTGCTCAATACCCATCCGCTGTGTCCCTCTCAGGATTTTAATAGCCTGTGAAAAATTGCTTTGAATGTCATGTCAACATTGGTTGTTATATATTATGTGTATGTAAATTGTGTTTGCTTAACTGTTTGTATCTGGTCAATGTTAATGTCAAAGATAATTAGCAAAATGGTATTGGCAAAGCACTAAAGAGCTAATAAAATCTTAAAAATTTCTTAAGTTTACTAGCAACGACTCCTCTAACTTTTGTCAACTTGCACTCACAATGTGGAAATGAGTCAGTTGGAGTAATTCAGCCAGCCAAGATGTATGTGCCATGAGTCTCATGTAAAGTTTATTATAATCATTTTACACTTGCTGGCTTAGCTGATATTGCACGGTTAGCTTTTAAAACTTGAATGTCAATTTAATGTGCAAATGATCTAGAAAATTTTTATGGCGAATGCTCCCCTTTACCCCTTAAATCTTAATCTCATACAACCCTAGACCTAGATAATAACTGATGGAAAATCCTGATATTCATGCAAAAGGATGTAAAACATTGGTGAGACCTCTGACTTTCTTAACCTCACCACAACAGTCTTCCAAATCCTGGAAATGCTGCATAGTCTATAGGTATCCTTTGGCACTGGAAAAACCATCAGTTGGAATGGTTGAGTAATGATTTAGATATTTACTATATGTGAAATTTTAAACCTTTGTACCTTCTCTTTGGTCCCAGTTATTTAATAACATAAAAGCTACTCAGTGTTCATATAATGCAGAAACCCTTAGCATAAGCAACAAAATAGAGGTGAACCTGGTGAATATGAAAATTTTGCACTCTCAGATCAACAAGTTAACCTCTTTGTAAAAGACACATAGTCTGCAACCATGGAAGAAACTAATCTTCTCAATTGTCAATTATAGAATAGCATGTAGCATTTTATGTTTTATACAATTATATTTAGCAAGCCCTGCAAACTAACTTGATTACAACATAAATACAAAGGAAATAAAGCAAAACTTTCTTACATGAGAGCTATTTGGTTTTGGCATCCAGAAACTTCAGTACATACATCTACAGAATTAGAATAAAGGCTATTCAGAGGTTTTGACACTATTTTATCTCTCTCAGACATGCACGCATGCACACACACAGAGTATTTTGATAACTCCTTGGCATTCTCAGCGTAAATCATTTAAGTTTTTAGTAATTTAGGAATGAAAATTAGGTGTTTTATAACACATGTCCATCAAAAGAATAGGCTCTTCAATGGTGAAAGACTCAAAATCCGTTGAGTAGTTTTGAAATTAACATGCACGTATGCACACACATGCATGTACATACAGTTTGTCTCTGTTTATAATATTAGTGTATATTATGCAAGCAATTACACAAACTTCATCAATTTTCTTAAGTCAAAATACAGGATGAGCCAAAAACCTACAAAACCAGTTGCACAGTGTTTTTCCTGTCTGCGTCCTTGGCGCTCATTGCCGTCTGCTGCTATCATAGAAAGGCACGGATGAAACCATACAACATTTTTAAAACTACTTTTAAAGGCTTTACTTACCAACCTTATGAAAGGAAATGCTGAAACTGGCCACTGTCGTCCATACATTTTTGACACCTCTTTAGGAAACTATCCATCACTATCCATGATGATTTGGTCATAGAAAAACAATGCCAGTTGCTGAAGAGTAGGATATAGTTGCAGATACTGTGTGCAATCAAGTGAGGCAGCAAAAGTATTCAACTATGGTTTCTCATTCCCAAAATGGATATTTAAGAAGCAGTGGTTCAGTTTCCTTTATGTAATGATAAAGTATATAAATCATTCTGCATAATCAGTGAACACTGCTATCTTTATCCTAGGCATCTACAGAGTGCAGGTTACACATGTAGGAAAATGTGGCAAAAACAATTCATGATACAAATAATGTTTACTTTCTCTACTAAGCTTTAGTAAGCAGAGAAAATGTTGCACTCCACCTAAAAATTTGATCAAGACTTCACTGGAAATACACGCTTTGAGATCCCTGAATCCAAAAAAGGCATTTTTACTTTCTCTACCATGTACATAGTAGGTAGAGGAAGTATTACATTCCAATCAAAAATTTATATTGATATTTCACTGGAAATACGTGTTTTTGAGGCCCTCTGAATAAATAAAAAATTCATTTTTACAAAAAGGCTCATGTGTGTGTGTCCGTGAACAGCATAACTCAAAAACAAACAGTCACATAAATACCAAACTTGATATTTAAGTTTGGTATCTTCTAAAGTTGAGACATGAAGATTTTCAAGAAAATCCTCCAACACCAAAATACCCTTTATGTGAAACATTTTTCAAAATTTTTGATTTTCTGAAAAATGGTTCTAATGATTTTGATTAAAATACATATATTAATGATATTTACATAATGAATAAAATGTATATATTGAATTTTCTGGGAATAGCCTGTAAGTCCTCTTCATTTGGAAGGAATTTTATGTAATCTTGTATAACTGGTAAATATTAAACAATAGATGAAAACGTACCACACAAAAAATTAGGATCTTTTTAAAACACATAATTTATTTCAAACAACTTTTTCTTGTAGCATCAGCCATTTCTGAGATATCCATCATTAATGGTTCAAAGGTGTTCAAAACTTTGCCATTCTTTTAAAATACTGTCAACTTTCAATTATTTTTTTTGACTGCATGAAATTCGTCCTCCGTGGACTAGTGGTACCGTGCTAGTCTCTAGTTCCCAAGGTTGCGGGTTCAAACTCGGTGGAGGGTGATGGATTTTTTTCAGGCGTAAAAATCCTTGGCATGGCTTTCTTTGGAAGGGAAGTAAAGTCGTCGGTGGTGTCGTGTCATAGCTTTACGACACATAAAAGAACCTCAAACCTGATAAAGAGGCCTCTGAATAAAATTCCCTGTCTTTCACGCCCAATATAGAATGAGATGCTAAGGACCATAGTAGTTAAAGAGCGCCCATAAATAAAACTCAATTTATTTGACTGCATGGAAAGAGTATGGGATTTTGGGCCAGCATATAGCGTCCACTTTTAAAACATTTGACTACCTCTATTCCCTTTGTAACTATAACAAAATGTGTAACGTAGCTATTTCTGCGGTTTATCTCAACTAAACTGAAATAGATACAAAAATAACTTTTGTAAGAGTAATTTGTATACCCACAAATAAAGAAAAAGTCATGTGAGTATAATACATTAGATTAAAAAAAGAAAGAGATGTGCATGTGTGTGTGTGTGTGAGAGAGAGAGAAAGAGAGAGAGAGAATAGCATAACTCAAAAACAAAAGGTTTGATGTATACCAAACTTGGTATTCAAGTTCAGCATCTTCCAAAGATGTGAATACAAAGATTTTTAAGAAAATTCCCTGATCCCAAACTACCCTTTACATGGAAAATTTTTTTGTTTGTTTTTGTTTTCTAAGAAATGGCTGTAATAATTTAATTAAAATACCATATGTTTAAGATACTGCAAGACAAATAAAATGTATACCTATCTGGAATTTTCGGTGAATAGCCTGTGAAGTCTTTATTATGAATGACTTTGGTATAATTGGTAAACTGTAAGAAATACACAAAATCTTACCGTAAAAAAATAGCATTAACCATTTCTGGGATATTCTTTGTTATTGGTTTGAATTTTCAAATGCTTCTATTTTTCTCATGTGGTAAGTCCCTATTTGTTTTTTCTTGTGGTCATGCAAAGAGAATGTAATTTCAAAGCCATGAGTAGGAACATGCTTTTTAAATGATTTGACTATTGCTTAAGCCTACTGTATTCCCCTTGTACCTACAAGAAAATGAGCAAGAACACAATTTCTGCAAATGTTTATCTCAATTACCATGAAGCAAGTAGGAAAAAAAAACTTTCTTAAGAATAGTTTGTGAAGAACTGAGTGGATAAAGTCACATCAGAATTGTTTAGAAAATATAAATTAAAATTTATAAGCGAATAAAAAATGCAGTAAATTCACTGTGTTTAGATTCACAAACAAAGAGATTTTTCAGAGTTACAATAAGTGGCATATCTTCATACAGGTTCACTGCTAAGTGTTGTATCCAACTACTGTGCTTATTCACCATGAAGCTTGCAGATGTCATTTAGTTATTTATTTATTTTCTCCATTTAATCCTACATTGATATACGACATGTCAAATTTTTAGAACACGCATACCCATAGACACTTCCACAAACTCTCACTCTCTCTCATGCGTGCACGCACATGCACGTGCATGCGCACACACACACACACAAATTATAACAATAACCTGTTTCAAATACACCCTACAGACACAAGATATAAATTTTCAAAATATAATAATGATAAGCAAAAGTTAAACAGTTATCAGCTTCCAAAGTATTCCTGTACACTACAGAAACAGTGCTCATGCATGATTTTTTTTTTTTAAATTTTTGCTAAAAAGGCTTCAAAGGTGTAACCTGTCTAATTGAGTGTGGCAGTTTATTGTACAGCATTATTCCTTTATATTTGAAGCTTTCTTCGTATGAACTAGTGTGCAGTGAGACATAACTGCCAGTTTGTCCTTATTCCAGCAATGATACCTTACAGCAAAAGGAGAAGAAAACAAATGCAAAAGATGATGAATCTGAATGTGTATTATTTGTATTCATACCAGTGGTCATAGATGATAGATTTTTAAGCTCTATAAGTTCAGGATCAGTTACCTTTAATAACCTTTTATTACCTACCAGAATTATCATCTTCAGATGGGTAAATATTTTATTGAATAACAACTAGCATTACCACTAGGTCCAGTGATGACCAACTAGTTCACAAAAATCAAATCAATAAATATACCTTATAGCTGTTTTATCATCATGGATATTATAACTGAATTAATATCCTTTATTTCTGAAACAGTAAACCATTATTAACTTCAAACATTAAAATGGACAATTTTAACTAACCACAACAAATAAGTGAAAGAAGAAACAAGCATATTGACTAAACCATATAGTATATTTCAGTGTAGACAGTATATCCTAATAATCAAAGTATACACTTACTATTTACTATTTTAAATAATTCAGAATGCAATGAATAACTCAGCTGCCCTTCAGTTTGTTGCACACATTATGTGACTAGTAACTGCCTACTTTAATAATTACTGATTATATTATCATTATTGGCTTTCACAAAATCCAAGCATTATAAAACATATTTGTACACTTAGTATGAGGAACCTTTTCTGGGCCTTTTTATTCACATTATCTCTATAAGAGTTATTTTGCACCCTGGTATTACTTTATGACTATCTTTAATCTGTAAAGATGTATATTACTACATACATAATTACTTCATATACATATACATATACATATACTATGAGAAATTAGTTAATATAATAAATATATATCTATGTGCATCTCTACTACTTACGCTATACATACATCTTATAGGTAAATTATTTTTTCATAGGAGCAATATATACTCATATTTCTCATGCACCTGCTGCCCCAGACTTCACTTCCATATTGAAGATGTGGGTGAATTAATCCATAATATACTAACTTTAAATAATTTTGAGTTAACATATTACTTTCTCTACTACGTACAGTAAGTAGGGGAAGTATTGCATTCCACCCAAAAATTCGATACCGAGATTTCACCGGAAATACATGTTTTGAGACCTCCTGAATACAAAAAAAGCATTTTTGGAAACATGTCCGTGTGTGTGTGTGTGTGTGTGTGTGTGTGCCTGTGAACAGCATAACTCAAAAACGAACAGTCGGATAAACACCAAACTTGGTATTTAGGTTCAGTATCTTCCAGAGATGCGACACAAAGGTTTTCAAGAAAATCCCCCCACCCCAGACTACCCTTTACATGGAACATTTTTCGAAAATTTTAATTTTCTCAAAAATGGCTCTAACGATTTTGATTAAAATATCATATGTTTAAGACAATGTCATGAGAAATGAAATGTATATCTCGAATTTTCTGGGAATGTCTCCAAAAGTATTCTTCATTGTGAACGACTTTTGCATAACTGGTAAACCATAAGAGATAGACAAAATTTTACTACACAAAAAATGTAGATCTCGTTAAAATACACAACTTATGTCATATACATTTCTTTTGTTGAGTGAACCGTTTTCGAGATATTGCTTGTTATTCCCTTAAATTTTCCAATACTTATACTTTTTCTCAAATTCGTTATTCATTTTTTTATGTCCTGGACATGTAAAGAGAATGGAATGCGCCACATAGCAACTAGCGTTAAAATATTTGACTATCACTTTAAACCTAGCATATTCCCCTTGCATCTACATGAAAATTACCAATAAGATTGACATCTCGATATCTCGATTAACATGAAGCATATGGAGAATAAGCGTTTGTAAAAATAGTTTGTACAAGAGTAGAGAAAGTCATGTGAGTGTAACACATCAGATTTTTTTTCATATTTCTCAGTATCGTAATTCCTACACCATTACATAGTGACTAGCCATTAAAAGATTTGATTATGCTTAAGCCAACTGTATTTCCTTTGTATCTATAACTGTAATAAAACCATTTCTGCAAATGTTTATACAACAAAATTGTAATAAAATCATTTCTGCAAATGTTTATACAACAAAATTGTAACAAAACCCTTCCTGCAAATGTTTATCTTGTTTAGCATGAAGCAGACAGGAGAATAAGCTTTTATAACAATAGTTGTAGAAGAGTGGGCAGATAAAATCCTGTGAATGTAAGAAATGAGATTTTTTAAACATTCTTTAACCAGACAGAATATTTTAGACAAATGAATGTATGAAATGAATTCTAATAGTCCCAGGGTCCACAGAACCAACAGTTACTGTCACATGTGTTTTAAAGGAATGAACCCTTAGAAAACTATCCAGCCAACTCTCCCCAAATGAGATTTGACATCAAGACCTGCATATTATGAAGTAAACATGCTAGTCCCACAATTGATAGGTGGGCAAGCAAACTTTGCCATTTTCCATCTTTTGCAAGTAGTAAATTCTGCTTATGTATAAGACTCAAAATAATTTATTGTGTGCCAACTCTATTATCAGACACAACACATATATACACTACTACATAAAAGTTCAACCATCACTTAACTCCATCAAGTATGGATTGAAAGGTGTATTACATTTTGAGAAAATAGTACAGAGTTTATGAGCCATACCCCTTGCATGCAACTTTGAATGTAATTTGAGATTTTATCTGATAAAAACATTATAAATCTATATGGGCAATAAAGGAATTCTGTTATGTATAGCCAAACTAGTATTTTATTCTTACAATAGAGGATATACTTTTAAAATGTAGCGTAGAAATCATATACAACAGCCATTACAGTATTGCCAATCCCTGGCATGGACACTATTGTTTTGCTAGTCACCCACATGTTTATACTGCCATGAAATAAGTTAAAATGGAAAAGAGAAAGCACAGTCAAATAATGAGTAACAGAGAACAGAGCTTTGACTAGCTAAAGTTGCAAAAAATTGTATCCCCCAAATGTAGAAAAATAAATGAATGCTACTGCTGCATATCTCCTAACAGGTTGTAACCCTGTTACCATAAGGCCTGTACTATTTACTGAATAATGGCCACAACATAGTGCTGCTAAAACTTACAACAGCCTCACTTTAGATTTTATGTAATCTCTGAACTTGAATAATTTCAAAAAGATACTCTTGGATATCTATTTGTACAATACTGAGCTGATACTAATTTTATTAGTTAAGACCTCTATTGGGAATTACTCAAATACAATACAGCTTAAAAAAAAACAATTTGACATTATGTATATCACATAATAAAAACTAAAAGCATGTATGAAATGATAAAAAAAATGGTGAACCAGAAGGCTCTGTAGAAATCCATTGCTTTGGAATGTAAAGGGTAGTCTAGGGGGGGGGATTTTCTTGAAAATCTTTGTGTCACATCCTTGTAAGTTACTGAACCTAAATACAAAGTTTGATGCTTATCCGACTTTTCATTTTTAAGTTATACTGTTCACAAGACACCCAAATGGACCTTTCTCTAAAAATGTTTTCTTTTTATTCAGGGGGTCTCGAAACATGTATTTTTGGTGAAATCTTGGTATCGGTGGATCTCGGTACTTTTGGGTGGAATGCAATACCTTCTCTACATGTACATGGTAGAGAAAGTAATAAAAAAACATCATTAACATTAATCAGTACTCATGTCCACAGTTACAGGATTTTTTAAAATGAGATGTGTATGAACATGCAGCTTTCCAAGGCAAAAATCATACCTAATCTGGCACTGGGCAGGGGATTAATGTTGAACTGCATGAATTAAGCGAATAGGCTATTCTCTTCAAAAGAGATAGTCAAGAGCAGCATTTCAGTTTCTGCTTTTGGGGAGAGGCAAGATTACCTGAAGCAGTTGTCTGAATTTTCATGTGACTTTTAATGACACATTTAACCTAAGAGAAAATCATCTTTTACCTTTTAAATGTGATATATTTGTATTAAAAGTAGAGTTCTAGTAATTTTTCCTTTGGTAGAGCAATAATAACCAATAGCCTAATTATTTCTCATATCTTGGGGAAGGGCGGCAATTGACCACCCTATATGCTGAAATGACATCCCTGCAGCTATCCAAATATCAAAATTGATCCTATATAACAAAAAACTATTAACAGATATCAACATCCTTCTAAGATGAGCATATATAAGAATTTGTGGCGCAAAGAATAAAAACAAAACACAACTGGCTCATCTTTGTGGTGTGGGGGCAATATGTCGCCTACCTCATATTTCAAAATCTCCCAAATTCTTATCTGGTTAGGATGAGTTACCTAAGGTAAAGTTGAATTACAAAGTTTCTTTTTTTGATGTTTTCTCTTATATTCAGAAGTTGAATGTGAGGTAGCTCTAAGTTCCGTGAACCCTGAGCTTTTTTGAGAATAACTTCACCCATTTTATGTATTCAACATCCAATATGACCTAATTTAAAAGATGTTTAGAAAAAAAACAAACAAAAAAAAATTATTCATGTCACAAAAGTAGCAATCACACTATTACACTAATGGCAAAGAAAATATGCATTTATAACAAATGCTATTTATGTTTTCACTGATTCCACCATAGAATAGAAACATCAGTTTTGTTGAGCAGGCAAAAATGCATGTGCATGAACTATGTGAGCACTGATACAAACAATACCACTGAAAGTTGGAGAGGAAAAGAAAGCATTTCTTTTATGGAATATTGGACTTAATGTGCATTTTTTGCCCTTAAAAATATGTTATTTCTTTTAAACATCTATACTAAATAAACTTCGGTCTAGACAGTAGTATGTTATACTGAATTCTGATGTGTAAATTTCTAAAGTTTATGTAATCTCTTTAAATTTGTTTAGTTAGTTCAGTCTAAATCTATTCAGCATGATACCTGCCTAATGTTGCAGGATATGGCTCATGACTTTTTCTATTTCATTTATTCATTGTGAATCTTTGATTTTTACATGGACCCTTTGCTGCATTACTTTGGTCTTCACTGAAAACATTAACAAAAGTAACGGTTGAACGACCCTTCTTATATAGTCGTTTTTGGCGACTTTTGGAAGGAATTGCTGCCAACGTGAAGCATTCGAGTTTTAGACGCGCAGATCCCTCAGCTACGTCCTGTCGTCGCTTCGAAGTTGCGGCATTCCTCTCTTAAAAAACATACCTCGGCTACGTTTTTTCGCTGAGGGCTCTCAATAGTTTTTTTCAGCTACGTTGGCTTTGAAGACCAACGTAATGCAAATTACCGACGATTTCAATGAAGACCAAAGTAATGCAAAAAAGCAATTTTTTATATTATGTATTACATATGTAAGGTATGTAATAACATGCTCTAAAGTTTATCTGATTCGATCTAATGAGACTAGCTCTGTCACATAAGGTATATGATTATGTACGAAACATTGAACACTCAAATTTACTAGGTTAGTGACCTCGTCATGTTCATCTAATATCTGGTGGGATCTAGGGACTTTTGGAACGTGTGTTAGATGCCTGTTAACCTGTCGATAAAATGATTAAAATTCAATCACGAGGCAAATAATCTCTTCGAAAGTGACATTATTCAAACACCACTAATGCGTTTTATCTACAATTCACCTTCAAAGACGCGGTGTAAAGGTACAGTAACAAATAGATGAAGTTTACACAATACTTAGGTTAGGAAGGTAACTTGTCCATAAGTGCAACAAAATTACGACAAAATGCTTCAAACTTACTGCATGATTTAAACCACGGTATTATTGAGTTATTATTTAAATCCTAACAAAACAAGCTGTAACAACTTCAGTGCGCCTTAACATTGTGCCCTCAGGGTTTATGACCTCATACTCCTGAAATTATACACTCGATGGAAGGAATTAGAGAAACGACTTTTAATATCCATTATTTTATTTTCCTATGCATTCATGATTGTAAAATGCATTGAATAATACTACTTAAAATTTGGTATACACAATTATGTTGGTAGTACGTAAAACTATACTCTCCGCGACCTTAGGAGATATTTTACTCTTCTAACCCCCTCTGTGGGATTATTAGCTGGTTCCATTTATCAGCGTGCAAGAATTTGCACAACTATACAGTTTATGTGAATTTTAATTTTTCTCCCAAAATAGATGTGCTCACTTTTTATTTTCTCTACCTGCGGTAGGCAGGTAGAGGAATTATTTATTCCACCCAAAAGTTTGGTATGTCATTTCACCGGCAACACAGGTCCCCTGAACCTACAATTCTTTTTTGAGAAGGATCACAGAAAAAAGAGAGAACAGTGTAAATCAGAAATGATAATTCAGATAAATACCACTGGGTATTTAAGTTCAGCGCCTTCCAAGGATGTAACACGAAGGTTTTCAAGAAACCCCTCTCATCCAAACTACCCTTTACATAGAACATTTTTCAATAATTTTTTATTTTCTCAAAATTTACTCTTAACAGGTGTGATTAAAATGCCATATGTTTACAATATTTACTTACATAACTAATAAAATGTACCCAGGTATATCTTGAATTTTCTGGGAAAAGCTTTTGATGGTCTCTTCATTTGGAATGAATTTGTATAACTTATAAACCATAAAGATATATATATATATATATATATATATATATATATATATATATATATATATATATATATATGTATAAAACTAGCAACATAATGGTAGATCTCTCTAAACCATACAGTTTATTTCAAATAATGTTTCGTGGCATCGTTTCCAAGATATTTTTATTATTGGTCTGAATTTTGCAATTCATTGTCATTTTTTGAAGTGGTCACCAATCAGTTATTTCCCACAGTACCTTGGGAAGAAAGAATTCAAGATATGCATTTTAATAGTCGCATAAATAACATATGGTAGTTCAATATAAAATCTTTTGAGCCATTTTTGAGAAAATAAAAAAATAAGGAAAAATGTTCTGTGTAAACAGTAGTTTGAGATGAAAATCTTAATTTTCATCCTTGGAAGATAAACTTAAATATGAACAAAAAAAAAATCCCTCTGTTTCTAAAGGGCTGATTTTTGGATTCAGAGGACCCCATAACATGCATTTTCTGTGAAATTTTTGGCTGGATTACAGTGCTTCCTCTGCCTACTGTAGGCAGAAGTTAAAGAAAGTAAAAATTGTTGGCACAATATTTTATTTAACAGAATACTTAAAAGAAACATTTATTCATGAACACTTCTGCATCCCATGAAAATTACAGAATTCCCCTTGTTTTAAACATTTCCTCATGCCACATACATGTGATGAAAAGAAAATTCATCCTTATTGTTCTGAAATGAGATTATAATGCATGCAGTACTTTTCTAGATTAGGCACTGTAAACTGGAAGGTGAAAACCTGAATTTCCATCTGTATTTTTTAAAATTTTCTATTTTTTATACTTTATGTGGTTCTTAAGGGTGATCTCTGTTGTTATTATGCATAGTTTTGCTTATAAAGACTCTTTACTTAAAACTGCTCTCCTGAAAAATTTACCAAAAGTCGAACAGAGTTCTGGTTCCCACCTAAACAACATAATATGCCAGAAAAGTTAAAAACATTAATTTTTTTTCTTCCAGGGAGCAACCATGAAATCAACACTGCATATTCTAGGACGTGTTTTTAATCAATGTTCTATTAAAAAGCACAGTCCTACTTTTACAAAAAGATTTCTGAGTTTGGCTGCTTCTGCGTCTCCAAAAGTGTGTGTTGTAGGCAGTGGACCTGCAAGCTTTTATGCAGCTCAGCACATAATTAAGGTCTGAATTACGTTTGTCTTTAAATAAGAATATTAACAGAAAAGTTATAAAGGCCAATGTTGACTTAAAAGCTAATTGAGGTATTACAATGAACTTTTAACTCAATGTGACTTAACTTGATGCAACATAACCTAAAATTCTAACATACTGTATTATTAGATGGAGCCATTTGGGATTGACTATTATGACTTACTACCTATTTTTACTTTCTCTACTACGTATAGTAAGTAGGGGAAGTATTGCATTCCACCCAAAAATTCGATACCCAGATTTCACCGGAAATACATGTTTTGAGACCCCCTGAATCAAAAAAAAGCATTTTTGGAAACATGTCCGTGTGTGTGTCTGTGAACAGCATAACTCAAAAACGAACAGTCGGATAAACACCAAACTTGGTATTTAGGTTCAGTATCTTCCAGAGATGCGACATGAAGGTTTTCAAGAAAATCCCCCCACCCTAGACTACCCTTTACATGAATATTTTTCGAAAATTTTAATTTTCTCAAAAATGGCTCTAACAATTTTGATTAAAATATCATATGTTTAAGATATTGTCATGAGAAATGAAATGTATATCTTGAATTTTCTGGAAATGTCTGCAAAAGTATTCTTCATTGTGAACGACTTTTGCATAACTGGTAAACCATAAGAGATAGACAAAATTTTACTACACAAAAAATGTAGATCGCGTTAAAATACACAATTTATGTCATATACATTTTTGTTGTTGAGTGAACCGTTTTCGAGATATTGCTTGTTATTCCCTTAAATTTTCCAATACTTATACTTTTTCTCAAATTCGTTATTCATTTTTTTTATGTCCTGGACATGCAAAGAGAATGGAATGCGCCGCATAGCAACCAGCGTTAAAATATTTGACTATCGCTTAAAACCTATCATATTTCCCTTGCATCTACAAGAAAATTAGCAATAAGATTGACATCTCGATATCTCGACTAACATGAAGCATATGGAGAATAGGCGTTTGTAAAAATAGATTGTTTTTTTTTATGTCCTGGACATGCAAAGAGAATGGAATGTGCCACATAGCAAGCAGCGTTAAAATATTTGTATTGCTTAAAACCTACCATATTCCCCTTGCATCTACAAGAAAATTACCAATAAGGTTGACATCTCGATACCTCGATTAACATGAATCATATGGAGAATAAGCGTTTGTAAAAATAGTTTGCACAAGAGTAGAGAAAGTCATGCGAGTGTAACACATCAGATTTTTAACTTAAGAGTTTGTGAATGTCAGTCTTTTCCTTCCCATTATTTTACTAGCTGGCATGGAGCAAAGTCTTGTTGGATTATTGTACCAAATTATCTGCAATTATATGATATTTGTTTTTCATTCTTTTGTTTTGTAAACCACTTGTGGGAATAACCTAAAGCAATAAATAGACAATAGTTTTTCATTGAAGCTGTTAGGTTTAGGTTGAGTATATCAAGCATGTGTTCAAAAATTAAAACTACCGATCAGAAGTAACTATGTATATACCATTAAATCACATTAAGTGCATTATAAATAGACCTTAAAATGAGCATCATTTCTTTATATCAATTTATATTGCATCATCTTTATATCGGCTTTGCAAATACCATCAGCTATTTTCTAAAGTTAAAACTATAATGTCACCATAAAAGTTTATAGCTTGTATATAAATGAGACAATTTTGAAGAAAAATAAAAATCAATAAATTGTATATTGTGTTAAAAATGTGCACTTGGGGTTTACAGTCACTTCCAAATGCACAAGTAGACATCTATGAGCGACTACCAGTTCCATTTGGTTTGGTACGTTTTGGAGTTGCACCTGACCATCCTGAAGTAAAGAATGTGATTAATACTTTTACAAAAACTGCAAAAAGTCCACAGTGCCGTTTCATAGGCAATGTCACACTTGGCCAAGATATCTCCCTTCGAGAGCTCAAAGAAGCCTATCATGCTGTGCTGTTGGTAAGCTATTAACCAATGTGATGGGTCTCTCTCTTGCTCTATAGGAAGTATTTGTATAATTTTCAGAGCAATATGTTTTTTTACAGGCCTATGGTGCAGAAGAGGATAAACAGTTTGGAATTGAAGGAGAGACGTTAAATAATGTATTATCAGCCCGTGAGTTTGTGGGTTGGTATAATGGACTGCCCCAAGACAGACAGCTGAAAGTTGACTTGAGTTCAGAGCAGGCTGTTGTGTTAGGTCATGGTAATGTTGCTCTGGATGTTGCGAGGATTCTTCTGACACCTGTTGATCAGCTTAAGGTATGGTCACTCATTTTTTTGTACATTTTATCGTGATTGTTTTGGAGATCCTGGGTTGAATTCCCATTGGTCTGGCCACTCTGACCTTGGTTTTTTCCAAAGTTTTTCCCGTTGGTAGATGAATGCTGATGTAGATTATATAGTGTCGCAGATTTTCCTGTCCCCCTCTTCCTATCATTCCATTTCCTTATCACGTTTCAGGATTGAAGGATCAGGTGAGTAGATGGTGGTTGTGGTGTATGGTAGTGGAATTTACTGTCTGCCCTAGCATTCAGTGTGGGATGGGTCCTCAAAGAGATAGGCAGGCCTATGTGGGTCCTGCTGGCATCAGGATGTAATATCTTGAGATGTTAGGGACCCTGCTGCCCCCAATCTTTGTGCCTTTACTTCTCATTTTCCTATGGAGGTTTGCGGAAGCATAATAAATGAGTGTGCACATAAGCACTGAAATCCTCCTCTGCTTCCCGATAACCATAACCACCATGGTTTTTCTTATTTCATCCAAATACTGACATTTGAAATAACTAGAATGAGGGGATTATGTTTTTGAATTTTGATGTAGTGTATATTGTGACTTGGTCCAATTTTTCATCTGTCACTTTTCTCAGTTCTCACTGTCACTGAGTCGTTTTTATGTAGTTCACCTTCATTGGGAGTTCACTTCACTAAGGTGAACTAGTTAAATTTCCCATCACTTCACTTCTTCCTTCATGACGCAGCCTCTCCATGCCTGACAGTTCACTTCACTCTGGAGTTGCACATAAGACCACAATCTGTCACTTCACAGTAGCACTTGCTGCACCAATTTGCTCAGAGAATTGCTCACTGACTGACTTGACCTTAGCAATGCTACTGTCACCATTGACTTCGCACTTGAGTCACAACTAACTTAACTACTCTACTCCTCCCCACTGCTGCAAGAGCACTCATTTTTATATGGCTGCTGAGTGTTCTGGAAAGCCCAAGAATAACAGAAATATCCAGAATGATCATGTTGTGGTTAGAAGGTCTTCTGAGAATTATTTACATCAGCTGGAAACTCTCCAGCACCTCGCTGGCTAGCATTGCATTGAAGGTCACAGCATCCGCAGCTGGCTTTATCACCAAGTTAGAGCAACACCTGAAAACATTTTTATGTGTTGTTCTACTATGAATGTCGCATTTTATTGAACCTGAATATCAGCTTTTTTCTGAACTTCTATAGCACAGCTTTACCTATCAGTGTACATGTAATATTCTTCTTCATTGTTCGTTTCCTCTCACATACACAAAGAGCAAACAAATATATGAATAAAAATAAGTGAACATAAATAATACAGAGGGATCTGTTCGAATGTACCTAATTTCAATTGTATGTGATGGGTAAACTGTTGAGTCATCCTCCGTGGTCTAGGGGTACTACCTAACTCTCTAGTTCCCGAGATCATGGGTTCAAACCCAGCGGAGGCCATGGATTTTTCAGGCATAAAAATCCTTACCATGGCTTCCTTCAGAAGGGAAATAAAGCCAGTGGTTCCATATCGTAGATTTATGGCACATAAAACAACCTCAAACCCGATAAAACAGGTCTCTTAGCACGTCCAATATAGAATGGGATGCTAAGGACCACAGCAGTTAAAAAGCATCCATAAATAAAACTCAATTTATTTTTTGGTAAAGTGTTGAAGATAGAAACCTACAACAACATTTATATGAAAGGGAAACTCAAGTTTTGATATGCACATCACCACATCTCTATGTGAGCTTCAGCAGTCAACTGTGATGATGTTAAGGCGATGAACAATTTCTTGTCAAGTATATTGGAGCATGTCTTCTGAAATGCTCTCAATAGCCTCTATGATGCGCTCCCAAAGATCATGAAGGTCTCTGACTGGGGTGGCGTAAACTTTATCTTTGATGTAACCCCAGAGAAAGAAATAGAGTGATGTTAAATTGGGAGATCTCGGGGGCCACACGATCGAGACTCCCCTACCAATCCAACGGTCAAGGATAATGGTGTCCAAAGTCGTATAAACTTCATTGAACCAGTGTGGAGGAGCAACATCTTGCTGGAAAAGGATGTTAGGCAGAGATGTTCAATTTGTGGAAAGAAGAACTGCTCCAGCATGTCAAGGTATTTAGTACCACGGACAGTTTTCTCGGCAAAGAAAAACAGTCCAGTGACTTTGTTTGGTGCATTTGTCACAGAATATTGACCTTGGGACTATCATGAATGTTCTCTGGTGTAGCATGAGGATTCTGCGATTCCCAGATCACACATATGCCGGTTTACCTTTCTTGACACATGGAAAATGGCTTCGCCCGAGAAGAAAATCTTGGAAGGAACTCAGGATCAGCGCTGAGACAATCTAGCATCTTATTGGTGATTTTCACTCATTTAGACTTGTCATTCGGCTTCAGATGGTGCAATAACTGCAATTTGTATGCATACAGTTTGAGATGTTTGTGGACAATTTGTTGCAATGTTGATTTCAGTATTTGAAGTTCCTGCGAAGCTCTTCTTAATGACTTGCATTGGCTTCACTCAAATGCAGCTTGAGCATTTGCAACCATTTCATTGGATGTTCTGTGACCACTACCATGCTTCTTTAACACAGTTCCAGTAGCTAAAAATGTATCATAGCACGTCATGCTTTTAGCAGTTGGAACATTATGGTTAAAGACTCGCTGATATTCCATTTGAACTTGGACAATTGATTTAAACGCCATGTACCACAGAACAGTTTGCACTTTGATCTGTAGTGTCACCATTTTGATACATGATAAAACCTAAGAATGAAAACCACGCCTTTACACCATCTACCAAACTTGTCGAGTTTTCCTTTTATATAAATGTTGTAAGTTTTCTTCAGTTGTAGCTTTAATTGGACATTCTGGATGTTCATAATCCAATTTGAAATAAAGGCTGCACTTAAACCTTACAGCATAAAGTCGTCCTCTGTAGTCTAGGGATACCATGTTAGCCTCTAGTTGCCAAGGTCGTGGGTTCAAACCCGGTGGAGGGCAATGGATTTTTTTTTGGGCGTAAAAATCCTTAGCATGGCTTCCTTTGGAAGGGAAGTTAAAGACGGTAGTCCTGTGTCGTAGATTTATGACACATAAAAGAACCTCAAGCCTGATAAAGAGGCTTCTGAACAAAATTACCAATCCTTCACACCCAATATAGAATGGGATGCTAAGGACCACAACAATTAAAGAGCATCCATAAATAAAAAACTCAATTTCAATGCAGGTTGCGCCATATCTGTGCCAGGCCAAGAACTTTCTGAACTGCTCTCGTAATGTTGTTGCTCAAGGGGTGAGGACCTAGTTTCACTCCCTGACACCGTCATGGCTGCTGTCAGGTCTGGAAAGATACATTCAGTCTGGTAAGATTCTTGGGGACCAATTGCAGAGGCACTTGAATGAGAATTTGTGGCTATTGGTCACAAAAGCTGCAATTAAGTAGCCAGGAGGATTTAGCATTCTAAACACTGTTGTTCTACTGTATGGATGGAGGCAGAAGATGCAGCAGTCTTGCAGTCAGCTTTGAATGACTGTGTTTTGGAAATATTGTCCTTATTTTTCTTCAAGAAAACTTTTCATTAAAATAATTTATTAATTCAAGTAGTCATTGTCTAAAAATGTACATATTCAACATTTATCTGTGGTTATGCATATAAGTTTAATACTGTTGATCCAAATGTTGATGTTGATCAGAACACAGATATCACGGAACATGCACTAGAAGCACTTTCCCATAGTAAGATTCGCCATGTCCATGTTGTGGGAAGACGTGGACCTCTACAGGTTGCCTTCACAATTAAAGAATTCAGAGAAATGACTAAACTGAAGAAATGCATCACAGTTTGCAACCCACAAGATTTTCAAGCTGTTCAACAACAAATACCAAGTAAGTGATAACTATTTGAGGTGTTTCATAGGTATTCTGAAAAATGACCAATTTAAAATGTAGAGTATTAAAGTGAAAAAAAATCAACAAAGGCTGACATTTGTAAAAATGCCTAAGCTATTCTAAGTGGTAATTTATGTGTGTATTATTGTTGCCAGATCTCGAGCGACCAAGACGTCGACTAACTGAGTTGCTTTGTAAGGCTGCAAGTTCCACACCTTCTATTACTTTTCAAGAGTTTACAAAAGGAGATTCTAAATTCTTTCACCTTGTGTTTTATCGTTCTCCAAAAGCATTCATTCCAGCTCCAGATGAACCAGGTACATCTTTTTTGCTAGCTTTCATTTATAAAAATTTTTGAAGTGATGTTTGAGGTAATACTCAAAATTATTTCCCAGGCTGCTGCTAGGAAATGAGTAACTCTTGCAGATCAATGTAGATCAGGTGAATTGTTCCATTCTTTTATTAACCATAAAAACACCATTTTGTCATCTGAAAAGTATTGTTCTCAAGTAAAATATCTTTCAAAAATAATACAGAACATTTTATAGGATCTTTCTCAAACAGAACATAAACCTATAATGGAATGCATCAATGACTGAATAATAAAATATAGTTTGCATATATAATAACTTTTTATTTATTTTTCTTTAATTCCAAATCAACATTCACTGTGCTCTCTTTGGTGACAAAGCTTTAAACAACAGTGCCAGTAAAGTAGTTTGCATATACATTTATTTGATTGTTTCAGGATGATAACAAACCATTAATAATCATCTACACAGAGAGCAGTATTCTGCAGAAAATGAATTTGTTCAAAATCATTGATGAATTTGTCCAGCAGAAGGCAAATTGAAAGTTTTTAAATTATTAATAAAGCAAGGCAGTATAAAGATTCTTTCAAAAAGAGTGTCCTATCTTTAACATGTGATAGCTGCCATTGTTATTGAGTTACAGCAGTCATTTTTTTTCATGTGGTTACAGTTCTTATTGACAAGTAGCCATGGAACGTTACAGCATTTAGCAGCGTGTAGAAATTGTGAAAATTTATTATCAAAATGGATCATCTGTTTGCCAAACCTTCCGTGTATTGCGTGAAGTTTACGGTGTGCATAATCGTCCCTGTGAGAGAACGATTCGGCGTTTGATCAATAAATTTGAAAGAAGTGGTTCTGTCAGCGATCAAAGAATACCTGTACGTAATCGACTTAAGCGCTCCAACGAAAACATAGGCGCCTTCATAAGAGTGTACACGAGAACGGAAACAAATCAATTTCTCATCAAGCGCAAGAATTGGGGCTTTCGCCGACCACAACTTGGCGAATTCTGCATCTGGAATTGAAGTTTCACGCTTACAAAATGGTGTTAACTCAAGAACTAAAGCACAACGACCATAGGTTGCGCCGTGTATTCGCTGACTGGACTATGGAGCAATTGGAAGCTAACCCGAATTTTTGCTGAAAAATCATCTTCAGTGATGAAGCCCACTTTTGGATGGATGGTTGTGTTAACAAACATGATTGCCACTATTGGAGCAATCACAATCCAATGCAGATTCAAGAACAACCACTTCATCCCCAAAAGGCTACTGTGTGGTGTGGATTTTGGTATGGTGGAATCATTGGTCCATATTTTTTCCAAGATGAAGATGTAGAAGCTGTAACTGTCAATGGAGAAAGATACCGGGCTCTTATAAGGGACTATTTTTGGCCTCAATTGGATGGTATGGATCTCGGAAACATCTGGTTCCAGCAAGGTGCCACATGCCATACTGCTCTCGAAACAATCAATCTTTTGAAGGAGAAGTTCAGAGGTTTCATCATTTCCCGTGGTGGTGATGTTAACTGGCCCCCGAGGTCATGTGATTTAACGCCGTTGGATTACTTCTTGTGGGGTTATGTTAAATCTCTAGTTTATGTCAACAAGCCAGAAACAGTAAATGATCTTATGAATAACATCATACGTATTATTCATGAAGTTGGGCCTAATTTACGCTCTTCTGTCATTGAAAAATGGGTCAACCGTATATGCGCAACCCAACGAAGTCGCGGCGGTTACTTAACTGATGTTCTCTTTCACATCTAATGCCATTAATTATGTTCCAAATAAAAAAAAAAGAAACCTCTATCATTTATAGAACATGTTTTATTTAAGTTCAAAGATAGGACACTCTTGTTGAAAGACCCTATATTACCAACATCTCTAACGTTCTACTAACTAAATTAATTAATTAATTTAGAATCAGTAACTTTAACTTCTATGGTCACTTTGGGTCTTTAATTTGAGAAACAACTTACTAATGATGCTTTGCTCTCTGAACTGTTGGTTTTTTTTAATGTTGGCTTTATTAACTCTGTTTTTTTTTTAAATGAACACACATTCACTCCCCTATTCGTACTACCAGACTCTGTGGAGGATATGGCATGATTCTGGATAAACAAAAATTCCTTGCCTCATCTGGGAATCAAATACAGTACCACTGGGTTATTTGATTTCTGAGAATTAAAGTAAATTAAGTAACATTTTTAAAACATTTTAAATTGAATATTAAAATTACATCTTGATAAATGTTTATAATCATAAGCCATTCTATTTTTCTCCCTCTCTTTTTGTCTTGTTCTGTTTACTCTATTTATTTGTTTATTTTTAAGGATGAATGTGAATGGAGCAGTAGGTTCAAAATGTGATTGTGATAATGTGAGTTATATGCTGTAAATAAGGAAATGGGTTGCAGAATTGCATATACAAACCAAATTTCCCTCCAGACAGATTTTTCCATTCTTTAAAATAACTGCAAAAACGACACAGTTAAATAATAATTAGTATACTGAATTATAAAAGTAGGTGAAAATGTGGCGAGCATATTCCTGAAAGTAGCAGATACTTGTAACAGTAGAGCTGTAATACACCGGTGATGACCTTTCCAATAATTTTATATACTTATGAACCTGTATTTTTAGTCAGTCAAGTAGAGACCCTAACAGAATCTTTTTCAGAAAAAATTGTTAAAACTAACTTGCATAAAGTATATTTTTAGTCATTCAGGTATAAATTAAAGAAAAAAGAGGAAGGAAATACGTGGATAGCATCAAAGCAGAATTGTAAATCCACCTTGTTACAAAATAGAGAGAGAAAAAAAATTAACTTTCTCTATAAATTTTTACTTTCTCTGCTGCTTTCCTATAGTAAGTGAAGGAAGTATTGTATTCCACCCGTTATATGGAGATTTCATGGCAATACACGTTTTGAGGTCCCCTGAATATTTTTAGAAAATATGTGTGCGTGCATGCACAAGCACATTTGTGCGAAAAAAATGAAATGTCAATTAAATACAAAACTTGGCATTTAGATTAGTATCTTGCAAGAATGTGACATAAAGATTTTTTTTATTCCATTTATACCCCACCTTTAACTACATTAGTCTTATCGGCGGCCTTTCCTTTGGAACTTATTGCCCGTTGGCAATGGTGTTAACTTGTATTCTCTTGTCATTGGGTTTCTTGCACTTTTTGGGTTTTAATCATTAGATCATACACACATTCACACATCCAGACTCTTAAGGGAGGATAGGGAATAATCCTGGCTAGTGAAACATTCTCACCCCCCCCCCCAGCCGGGAATTGAACCTGGAACCCCTCGCATAGAAAGATTTTAAACAAACCTCCCTATCCCAAATTACCCTTTACATGGAAAATGTTTCATTATTTTTTCATTTCTCAAAAATGGCTCTAAGAATTTTTATTGAAATAAAATATGTTTAAGATATTCTCATGACAAGTAAAATGCATATCTTGAATACTCCGGAATAACCTGTGAATTCCTCTTCATTCTGAATGAAATTTGTGTAATTTTAAAGGTAAACCATATGAGATATACAAAATCTTACTACATAAGAAATGTAGATCTTGTTAAAGCACGCAATTTATGTCAAAACCCTCTGGGGTGTTACCCATTTCTGATATATTCTTGTTATAGATTTGAATTTTGAAATACTTATACTTTTCGCAAGTGGTAAGTCACTATTCATTTTTTTCTCATGGTCATACAAAGAACATGGAATTTCCAAGCCATCACATAGCGACATGCTCTTTAAAAATCTGACTTGGTTTAGTCTATTGTATCCGTCTTATACTTACAACGAGATATGTAAATGTGTAATAAGGGTTTATCTTGATTAACAAAAAGTATACAGAAGAATAAACTTTTGTCAGAATAATTTGCAGAAGAGAGTTGGAGAAATTCATGTGAATGTAACACAGATTTTTTTTCTTTTTTTGTGAATTTAATTAAGGTACCTATATATCTTGTTTTAGGTAAAGTTGGAGGTGTAAGATTTTCTGTAACTCAACTAGATGAAAAACAAAGGGCTGTACCTACACATGCTATTGAAGAAATCCCTTGTGGACTGGTGCTACGAAGTATAGGTTATCGCAGCATACAGGCAGACATGGATCTTCCATTTGACTCGAACAAGGGCCTTATTCCAAACAACGGAGGAGTCGTTGAACCTGGTTTGTAAATGTTCCTTTTTAGCGTAACTCATGAACTTTTTACAAATGAAAATTACAATGTGTTCATATCAAAACTTAGCATTAAATGTTTAGATAAAATTGATATAAGAATGCCATGTAGCAAGAATGATTGCTGTTTTCAACTGCAAAGTATTAACATTAATGTATGAGCACATGCACACCACTAATAGTATCCCTTCAGTAGAAGAGTATCAGGGAGGATTGAGAAAGCTATGCTTGTATTAGCACTGCACCTTAACTGTTAAAAAAACAAACTGAGTTTTATGTATAGACACTCTTTAACTCCTGTGGTCCTTAGCGCCCCATTCTATATTGGGCATGAAAGACTGGTAATTTTGCTCAGAGGCCTCTTTATCAGGCTTGAGGTTCTTTTATGTCCTGTAAATTTATGATACGGGACCACCGGCTTTACTTCCCTTCCGAAGAAAGCTATGCTAAGGATCTTTACGCCTGAAAAAATCCATCGCCCTCCGCCGGGTTTGAACCTGCAACCTCGGGAACTAGAGGCCAGCATGGTAACCACTACACGGCGGAGAATGACACCTTAACTGTGGTTCCTATAGTAGATCTGTCACAATTTTCAAGTTGTATTCTCAATCTTGTTTTAGTTATTCTATTTCAAACTCTTTATATATCTATAATGTATGCAATTAATGCATAATTTATAATACCATTCTGTTTAAATATAACTTTTTGGTTGACCACACTATAATACGATGCTGATTGTGACGTAACTGAACTATAATGGCATCCATATACTTCAGCAACTCATTATGATCTTACTCGGTGATGTGCACAGCTTGCCCATACTTTTTAACACCTTCAAAGGTTCAGTCCACTGGGATCCATTCCCCAGATAAACAATGAAATATGTGTATTTAAAATAAAGCACATTCTGTTCATTGTAATTTTAATATTGTAATAAATTGAGTTCATTTCCTATGTTTCAATATTGTTCAATATATGTTATCTGCAAAAATTCAATAAATACAGCCTGGACTCAACAGTACTGCCATCTGTTGCATACTTGCAATGCTCAAGGTCTTGCCATCATCCTGCCATCCGATCAGTGTTTAATTACAATTAACAAGGTCAGATCTTTTTGTAAAAGCTCAAAATTTTGAAATTATAGTGTGGTCAACCAAAAACATCATATCAACCTGACTATAGTGTAATAAGACACTCGTATGAAAATTAAGAAACTTGCTACCGCTTGTTTCATAAACATACTCATGTCTTAATTACTACCATTATAGTCATCACCATTATCTATTACAAGGTGGACCAGTACTGGTCCATTCCATCTCAGAGTTCATCTTCCCATTGGAGTCTTGTCAACCAATACTTTGTTTTCCTTTTGGTCTATATTCATAAAGGCATTTAGATGATCTTAATGATCTCATTCATAATATGTGCTGGTACCATTTTTGCTTATTTTCATGAATCACTGCTATTTATGTCAGTTATGCATAGCTTATTATGTATAATGTTGTTGAGCCACATAGCCATTATAGTCTTGTTGCATTAATATACTGTTATGCAATGGATTCAGCCTGTATGATCTCTTCACTTTTCCCATTAATTGTCCACAACACTGTTTTCTTTGTACTGATATTGCCTTAGTTTATTAAATTATCTTGTAACATCCCTTTTATTACCACTCCTTTTTTATAATTTTCCATTTCATCTTAGCAGATTTATCCCTCCATACCTTCATTCCAATACATTAAGATATACTCTGCTCTTCATCTTCTTTTTTTTCATACATTAGACCTCACTTTTTCAAAACCTTTCCTTAATCCTTTCACTCTCCACACACTGCCATTATCCACATCACTCCTTCCCTTTCTTCTTTCCTAGCTGTGTGTGTGTGTGTGTGTGTGTGTGTGTGTGTGTGTGTGTGTGTGTGTGTGTGTGTGTGTGTGTGTGTGTGTGTGTGTGTGTGTGCGTGTGTGCATGCACGTGTGGGTGTGTGTGTCTCTCTCTCTCTCACTTGTTTATTTTCTCTACCATCTACAGATAGAGGAAGTGTGTGGTAGAGAAAGTATTGTATTCCATCCAAAAATGTGATATGATTTCCCCAGAAGAGTTGAGATCCTCTGAACCAAAATAAAAACATTTATAGAAAAATATCTGTTTATATGCATGTGTGTCTGTGAACAGCAAAGAACGCTCAAAAACAACAGTTGGCTAAATACCAAGCTTGATATTATTTTATTATGTACAATTAATTAAATTAATTATACTTTTAATGGCCTGCCCAGCTAGGGAATGTGATATAGAGCCAGCTGAATAACTCAATGTGACGCTGGGACCTCGGTTGTGACATTGAGTTTTTCATCTGGCTCTATATCCCAAATTAATAATTAAGTTCATTATCTTGAAAGGATGCTACAAAAAGATTTTTCAAGAAAATCCCCACTCCATACTACCCGTTACATGGAAAACGGTTTGTTATTAATTTTCTCAAAAATAATTTTTGACTATTTTGACTAAAATGTCGTATGTTTAATATATTGGCTCAAAGAAAACCATTCATTAACTTAAAGAATAAAAAATGAAGCTGGTTACTTTAGCAAGTTGCCACTTGACACATTTTACCATATCAATACTTTTATATATATTATATAATTTCATTTTTAAACAATACATTTCATTAATGTATGTAGATTCATATAAAAATAACAATCCACAGAGATGATTAATTACTCTTGGTAAGTGTCTATGTTTTATAGATTTGATGATGAATAATGGTCACCAAACCACTAATTATATTCGCCATTAAATATAACAGCTTTATAAACTATGAATACATCACTGTTTCTAATACTGCTATTGAAATGTAATAACATCTGTTATTTATGGAGACCTAATTTATGTAAAAAGTGAAATACATCCTTTAGACGGTTCCACAGACACCAAATAGGAAACCTTAAACATGGAAATTATGCTGACCATATTGAGATTTGTATTTTTTCTTCCAAGAAAGGAATACCTTTCATAAATGGTTTTATTTTCTTTGTAAACCTTTTTAGATTGGTCACGTCATTATTTTCATATCCAATTGTTGGATCCAGGATGTAAGCTTAATGTATAAAGTGTATATCTTGAATTTTCTGTGAATATCCTGAGAAATTTCCTTTATTTAATTGAATTTTGTATAACAAGGAAATGTTAAAGACATAGACAAAAGGTGATTTAAGGAGAAATGTACAGCTCATTAAAATACACAATTTGTGTCAAATGTTTTTTGTAGCATTAGCCATTTTTGTAATATTCCATGTTGCAAGATTAAACCTTTCCTAAGCATCATCTAATAGACATGCTTGAAGGTGGTTCTTGCTTCCCGCCCCCCTTCTTTTCTTTCCATCGCAAGAATTTATTAACATAAATAAACATTTGAATGCTGTTTCTGCATCTTGAAACCTTCTTGCTGAATTTGAAACTATTCATAGGTAAAAATATATCGTGAGTAACGTAGCAATGATAGAAGAATCAAGTTTTATATGAATAGTATAACATATAATGAATATGTATATGTGAATTTGTTATTGATGGAGAAAGTTATTACATCAAATTTTTTCTTGTGGTCATGCAAGATGAAATTTCAAAGCCATGATATTGCAATCCACTTTTTAAAGATATGACTAGTGCTACAGTCTTGTATATCCCCCTTGTACATTCAGCAAAATGTGTAATGAAACTATTTCCACAAATGTTCACCTAGATTAACACAAAATACATAAAAAATAAGCTTTTATAAGAATGGTCTGTAGAAGAGTGGGTAGAGAAAGTAATACATCAGATTTTCTTGTTTTTATGTACAAAGCATTTTTGAACAAAATTAAAAAGTAAGTTTCAATGTGAAATCAGTAGTAGTTTCTTTTCAGGAGTTATTTGTTTTAGTTGCATTCATTCAGCTACTACTCTGAAAATATTTAAGCATTTCTTTATACATATGTTATCAATTATAACTTAAAATTCTTAAAATATTCCAAGGAAAGCATTTCAGTAACTAAATGGAATAAATATCTCTCTTCTGAAAGAAAATAATGATTTTCTAAGAAATTTTCAGAATGTCATTCAAGAAAAATGTCTTTTACTATGTTGCATTTGCTAATAATGTGAAATAATTGTGAAGCATACCTGTGGGATTTATATGTAAAGGTTTTGAGACTTTTATGATGACCTGAAACTTATAACACTTTCCTTTGATCACATACTTCAATCTTGCATAAAATGTTGCATAGAAATACTCTGGTTTCTTAAGAACAAGTTAAAAATATAAACAGCTTTAAGTAAATGGATTTACAGGAAGCAATACCTTGTCATCTCACTGAATTAATAGTTTGAGCTTGAGCTACTGTTTAATGCACTTATCTGACTGACAATTGCCTTGTTCTTGTTCACATTCTGCTTGTTTTGTACTTCATTAGTTATTTTCCAGCTAGAGAAACCTAAAGTAAATGAATTATTGGTACTGATGAACATTTGTTTATGACTTGCAGGTTTATATGTTGCTGGTTGGTTAGCCACAGGTCCAGTTGGTGTTATTTTGTCTACAATGACCCAAGCATTTGGAGTAGGCAAGGCAATTGTTGAAGACCTGAAATCTGGGTTATTGAAAACACAAGAAGAAAAGTTAGGATATGAAGCCATTGCACAACTTCTCAAAAAAAGAGGTGAATAAATTTTATAAACATCTCTATGTGAACATTTTTACTTACTCTACTACGTAGAGTAAGTAGGGGAAGTATTGCATTCCACCCAAAAATTCGATACCGAGATTTCACCGAAAATACATGTTTTGAGACCTCCTGAATCCAAAAACAGCATTTTTGGAAACATGTCCGTGTGTGTGTCTGTCTGTGTGTCTGTGAACAGCATAACTCAAAAACGAACAGTCGGATAAGCACCAAACTTGGTATTTAGGTTCAGTATCTTCCAGAGATACGACACGAAGGTTTTCAAGAAAATCCCCCCACTCCAGACTACCCTTTACATGGAAGATTTTTCGAAAATTTTAATTTTCTCAAAAATGGCTCTAACGACTTTGATGAAAATATCATATGTTTAAGATAATGTCATGAGAAATGAAATGTATATCTCGAATTTTCTGGGAATGTCTCCAAACGTATTCTTCATTGTGAACGACTTTTGCATAACTGGTAAACCATAAGAGATAGACAAAATTTTACTACACAAAAAATGTAGATCGCGTTAAAATACACAACTTATGTAATATACATTTCTTTTGTTGAGTGAACCGTTTTCGAGATATTGCTTGTTATTTCCTTAAATTTTCCAATACTTATACTTTTTCTCAAATTCGTTATTCATTTTTTTTATGTCCTGGACATGCAAAGAAAATGGAATGCGCCACATAGCAACCAGCATTAAAATATTTGACTATCGCTTAAAAGCTACCATATTTCCCTTGCATCTACAAGAAAATTACCAATAAGATTGACATCTTGATATCTCGATTAACATGAAGCATATGGAGAATAGGCGTTTGTAAAAATAGTGTGTACAAGAGTAGAGAAAGTCATGTGAGTGTAACACATCAGATTTTTTTATTTTTACTTTCTCTACTACGTATAGTAAGTAGGGGAAGTATTGCATTCTACCCAAAAATTCGATACTGAGATTTCACCGGAAATACACGTTTTGAGACTCACTGAATCCAAATAAAGCATTTTTGGAAACATGTCCGTGTGTGTGTCTGTCTGTGTGTCCGTGTGTCTGTGTGTCTGTGAACAGCATAACTCAGAAACGAACAGTCGTATAAACACCAAACTTGGTATTTAGGTTCAGTATCTTCCAGAGATGCAACACGAAGATTTTCAAGAAAATCCCCCCACCCTAGACTACCCTTTACATGGAACATTTTTCGAAAATTTTAATTTTCTCAAAAATGGCTCTAACGATTTTGATTAAAATATTATGTTTAAGATATTGTCATGAGAAATGAAATGTATATCTTGAATATTCTGGGAATGTCTCCAAAAGTATTCTTCATTGTGAACAACTTTTGCATAACTGGTAAACCATAAGAGATAGACAAAATTTTACTACAAAAAATGTAGATCGCGTTAAAATACACAATTTATGTCATACACATTTCTTTTGTTGAGTGAACCGTTTTCGAGATATTGCTTGTTATTCCCTTAAATTTTCCAATACTTATACTTTTTCTCAAATTCGTTATTCGTTTTTTTACTTTCTCTACTACATATAGTAAGTAGGGGAAGTATTGTATTCCACCCAAAAATTCGATACCGAGATTTCACCGGAAATACATGTTTTGAGACTCACTGAATCCAAAAAAAGCATTTTTGGAAACATGTCCGTGTGTGTGTCTGTCTGTGTGTCTGTGAACAGCATAACTCAGAAACGAACAGTCGTATAAACACCAAACTTGGTATTTAGGTTCAGTATCTTCCAGAGATGCGACACGAAGGTTTTCAAGAAAATCCACCCACCCCAGACTACCCTTTACATAGAACATTTTTCGAAAATTTTAATTTTCTCAAATATGGCTAACGATTTTGATTAAAATATTATATGTTTAAGATACTTTTATGACAAATAAAATGTATATCTTGAATTTTCTGGGAATGTCTCCAAAAGTATTCTTCATTGTGAACGACTTTTGCATAACTGGTAAACCATAAGAGATAGACAAAATTTTACTACACAAAAAATGTAGATCGCGTTAAAATACACAATTTATGTCATACACATTTCTTTTGTTGAGTGAACCGTTTTCGAGATATTGCTTGTTATTCCTTTAAATTTTCCAATACTTATACTTTTTCTCAAATTCGTTATTCATTTTTTTTATGTCCTGGACATGCAAAGAGAATGGAATGCGCCACATAGCAACCAGCTTTAAAATATTTGACTATCGCTTAAAATCTAGCATATTCCCCTTGCATCTACATGAACATTACCAATAAGATTGACATCTCGATATCTCGATTAACTAGAAGCATATGGAGAATAAGCGTTTGTAAAAATAGTTTGTACAAGAGTAGGGAAAGTCATGTGAGTGTAACACATCAGTTTTTTTATTATACTTTTAACCAGGCATAAGAATTTTTAAGTATTAAAGCAAGGATGAAAGGAAATAAGGTTAAACAGTTACTGTAGGTAGGGTCATCCTGAACTTAGACTCGGACTATCCTATGGGTTAGTCTGGGGAGGGGGGGTAATCTGGGAATGGATCAGGAAAACCACAATGAGTACTGGAAGTCTATCAGGACACAAGCACTCCAAGGCTCTTATTAAAGGGATAATAAAAAGCAGGACACAATCACTGCTTAAAACGAGTGGAACTGCACTAAAATGAACAGTTAGTCTATTAACAGGACACTGTCAGTTGCATGGGCATCTCTACACGATCAGCAACGCAGTTGATCAAATATGTAGAAGATACAGGAGAGCAAATGAAACAGTATCTCATTTGCTGTGTGGCTGTCACAGTTTTTAGCGTTAATTATTTTAAACAGGAAATCATGCAATTGTAAGGATTTCAAGAAGTCCCTGTGAGACTTGCAGACTTTGTGAAGGAGGCAATGATCTTAGAGAATTAAATGAAGGGAAGCACAATAGATAACAACTGGTCACAGTGCATAGGGCATTTATTGCTCTCCCTTTTCTTTAAAAAAAAAAAAAAAAAAAATGCGTGAGACTCTCATGTGTTAGAAGTGAAACTTCTTAGGTTCTAGCATTTGTTGACAATTTTATTATTTCAGGATTAGGAAACGGTTATGTGGAATTTGATTGAAGAAAATCTCTCTTAAGTAAATGAAATATTTCTTTTATTCATCAATTTCCATTAATTCATACTCTAAGAAAGAAATAATGGGTTTATAATAGCTGAAGTATGATACAAATAATTTAGACTGTACGTTTTGTAAATGAGGGAATACTGCATTGATGGTAGTGCCCAATCTGGTTGTAGACTGAGCTTTTTCAGTGTTCAGTTTTAACTTGAATTTTTCATCCAAAAATCTTATCAATAGTTGAGCTTCGTCTGAGTTGAAATTGAAACCACCACCCATAATCATTGGCATTTTGTCTAGATCTTTTTCAAACAAAGCTACACCTTCAATGTAGGTGAATAAGAGTTTATGATTGAGTTCAATGATATCATTAACTCTTGCATTGTTTGATATGTAGATGGCCACCATCACAATCATGTGACCATTTTCCAATTGTCATTTGGTTGTACAAATGTCACCAATTCACATACTCAGTAAGTCCAGTGCATTGACTTGATGTACATTTTTATCTATGTTAGGAGTCACAATATTCATTGGCTTTCTGTAGATAGCTACTCCTCCAGCTCTGACATTTGGATGTTTTAAAACTTTACTTTATTTAAAGCAGCAAGCTCACTAATACAATAATAATATTGTGTGTTCAGCTAATGTACCTATACAGTATAATACACAAGCATCTACTGGTTTCCTATACTACAGTACATGCAGCGCATGCACATAGACTGTCTCTGACTTATGCAACGGAGAGAGTAGAAATGATTCTTCCTTTCTTTCTTCTCAACTTCTGGTTGGAGTCTCTCGATCAGGCCAACTCATGTGTTCACTTTTTATCTGATCCAGGCCAATTTGCCCTACCGTGCCAAATGAAGTTTCACTTAAAAATAGGTAGGATCATCGCAGGTAACAAACCACCACCACCACCCTTCATACAATTTTTACCTGTCTGTCAGTAACCCTTGGCCATTGCTGTTTACCGTCTTTGTAGTGATAATGATTTGAGTATAGCTAACTTGAACCCAACTGCTTAAGAATTCGTGCTTATAATTTTACTTTCATGCTACACAATTGGTTTCTTTATACAAAAATTAAAGCCACAAATGGTTATTTAATTGGTCCTGTATAAAATTCAATAACATGTATACAAAAATGGTTTTTTTTGCTTAAACTTATTAAAGTTAAGAAATGCCTGACAACAATTTGTTTATGTTTCTATACTAAGCTCAAATTAAAACTTTGGGAGCATTACAATAAATCATAGGGTCCAAGGAGCATTTCATATTACCATATCAAAAAGTGATTAATTATGAATAAAAGATTATCTTAAAGGTTTGACATAGCTTGTTAAAATTTTGTGCACACTATATATTTTATGTTCTGAGTATATGGTAAAACACTGAAAGCAATTAGAAGAAAACTGTGGATTTTAGGATTTTCATAGATACATCACCTTAAGATCAGTTAATTATATTGTAAAGTCTGATTTATGTTAGAAATGTGTTCTAAAGTATAAAGATGAGCTGGATTTACTTTTATATAGAAGTTATATACTCTGCCCATTGCTCCTATTCCATTAAGTTTTTAAATCCTCATAATGTCTATATAGCAATGATACCATGGTATTTACAAGTTTTCTTGGGCACTCAGCTCTTTAAGGAAGATGTTGTATCACATAAGAATCCAATAAAAAGGTCTATTGGACCCTTCTAAGAGTAAAGACTTCAGATATAAGAACCTCTGCCGTTGACTCTCTTGTATATAAATCTTACCTAATCTAAGGTGCCTTTATGAAGGACATCTGGCCCTTCTGATCTTTTTCTCACAGCTGTTGAATAGCTTTGGTGTAAAACAGTAATGTGGATAATGCCCTTAATAAAATTGATGCTCCCAGTACTTTTAGCTATTCCATACACTTACATCCATTGATGTCTTGGTTTTACCTGTATTCAATCATGTTCATGAAAAAACAATGGCAAGTGAATGAAGTATACACTTTCAAACAGAAGATAGGCATCAAGTGACATCAGAATCATCCTTATGTCCAGTTTACAATTCTTTTTTCTTCTTTTTTAGTGTAACATCTGTTCATACTACATATTATGGCACAACAGATAGTGGACAATGATGATACATGCAATGAAATGATATTTGGGAAGGATACCTCCCTGGCATTTGCCAGTTATGACTGAGAAAACATGGAGGGAGGGCAGGATTTGAATTGTGGAATTCTCATTCATGAATCTGTGCCTTAAAGACCTCGGCTATCCATGTTGGTCCAATTCACAATGGAGCGACGCCATATTGCTCCTCGGAATCTAGTGTTCACAATGAGGCAGCAATTTTATATTGCCATGTGAAGCTCAGGCAAAAGAAAAACATGTTTTCATTATATTTTTGTATGCATTTGACTCAATTCATACAACTTGGGTAATTTAATATTTCTTCCAAGAAAGAATGCTGGAGGTTGATACTGTTTTAACAATAACATACAAACCAATTCTGTGAATACTGCCCTCCTGGTGGTAAACGTTAACTGCAGTTCAACTTTCGTTGCACGGCTTTTGTTGCATTCATACTGAAGTCCTATTGGTCAAATATCTTATTAGTTATGTTGTATTGTGAACTGGGCATTATGCAGTAATGAGAAACCTATGTACCCCATACTTAACAATCCTATTACATTCCAGTCTATGTAAACATGAGATTCAGATGTAATGGCCAATTCATCCAGCAGAAGTGGCAAAAATGAATACTTGTTCAAAATTGTTGTACCTGTAGTACGAATCTGATACATTTGAGTCCTCTCTGTGTAACTGCTAAGTATTCATACATATTATTTTCATATTATATTTCAGGTGTGCCTACAGTGAGCTGGTCAGACTGGGAACATATTGATACAGTAGAACAAGAAAGAGGGAAGAAAGTTGGCAAACCACGAGAGAAAATTGTGGATGTGCAGGAAATGCTAAATGTTTCAGTTGGATGTGCTGGAAGTTGATAATACTCCTAATAGTATATTCCAACTGCTGACTGTGACAATAATGTGGGGAACCACTGCTTATATTGCCTAGCTGTATTTTAATTGCTTTAGAAGAGTTTGGGGATAGGCTAGTTACTGGAGCATAAAATGGTTTATTGGTAATAGATAAGAGATATAACTATGTGGAAAAATTATTTCTTGCCAAATATATTTTGTACAGCTTTACGTTCACATCTAAAAATATCAAGAAAGTTGTCAAGTACTGGTTTAAATAAAAGCTATCTTTTAGGATGTAAATAAACTGCATGCAAAAGAACCAAGTGAAAATGAAAGGTAAAGCACCATTCATTAACACAAATACCATGAAAGTTTCAGATATCATAACCAGCCCTCACAAGATTGTCACAACTCAAAAATATCTGATATGTCACATTCACATAGCTCTCTCTAGCTACCAGTGATCATTAATGACATGGGCATTTTGTAACCATAATTTTGACTTAGTTTACAGTATTGTAATAAAATATGTAATATATTATACAATGAAAATTATGTTTAGCACATAAAACCTGACAATTTGTTATACCCTTTTTGAACAATTTAACCAGTCATCTCAGAATCAATACATGCACTTGATGCCCCAAAAAGTTGCATATTTTGAGTCGAATCAATCTTGTAGCTGCTTTTTTAATTGATGTATGCAACTGTTATACTGCTACACAGATTTTACTTTTTCTACTGCATATATCATGTAAGGGAAGTGGTATTCAATACCCAGATTTCGCCGGAAATACATGTTTTGAGATGCCCTGAATCCAAATAAAGCATTTTGGAAAACATATCCATGTATGTGTCTGTCTGTGAACAGCATAACTCAAAAACGAAAAGTAGATACTACCAAACTTGGTATTTGAGTTTAGTATCTTCCAAGGATGTGACACAAAGATTTTGAAGAAACTCTCCCAACCCCTACTACCCTTTACATGGAACATTTTTCGAAAATTTTTATTTTCTGAAAAATGGCTCTAATGATTTTGATTAAAATACCATATATAAAAGATTTACAAGATAAATAAAATGTGTATCTTGAATTTTCTGGAAATAGTCTAGGAAATCCTCTTCATTCGGAAGGAATTTTTGTATAATCTTATGCAACTTGTAAATGTGAAGTGATAGATGAAAATGTAACTCACAAAAAATGTAGAGCACTTTAAAACACACAATTTACTTAAAATAAGCTTTTTTGTGGCATAAGCTTTTTTGAGATATGCATTATTAAAGGTTCAAGTTGTTAATTTCTTGGTCATTCTTTAAAGTCCTTTCAACATTCAGTTGTTTCTCGCGATTGCATGGAAACAGTATGCAATTTTAAGGCAGCACATAGCATCCAGTTCTTAAACATTTGATTGTTGCTGTTCTCTTTGTATTTCTAATGAAATGAGAAATGTAGCTATTTTTGCAAAGGTTTATTTCGATTAAATGTAGTAGATAGAAAAATAAGCTTTAGTAAGAATAGTTAGTGTACCCACTTGATAAGGTTAGAGAAAGTCATGTGAATGCATCACATCAGATTTTTAGGTTAGGATTTGGGTTCTTAATTAATATAAGCAGTATATGCATATACATACAGAAATCCGGGATTATAACTAGCTCTTTTTGCAAACCAATTTGCAATGCTTGTAAAGGACATGCTTTAGGGTAGAAATGGCAGGAATATAGATTTTTCAGATGATGAATTTTATTTTTCTAGGATTTTAGTTACGGAGCTAGCTTTGTGTAAATAAAGGCATGATGTTTCATAAAGTCAGATTTCAATTATGTTCATGCAGCTCTCCTGTTATACTGCAACTACAGCCCCATGCCCCTATCCTCAAAATGCTTACTTTGGTATTAACTTTGTACTCTACAATTTTTTGCACATTGTTTTTCCACCGTTGGTATATATAAACAACTCATTGATTGTAGGTAATGTTGATTTTACAATCATTTCTAATACAAAACACACTCACATTCACTCCCACATGCATACTTCCAGACTGTGTGAAGGATAGAGAAAGATTGTAATTTTAAAAAAATCTGCCCCAGCCGGGAATAAATCCAGGACCTCTGGGTTGAGAAGTCAGAACACTGATCACTCAACCGCAGAGGAACCCAATGTATACTGTATAGTAAAACTGTGAAATTGGCTGTAAACTTATGCAGCTCTCAGGCTAATGAATAAAAATGAAGCAATTGCTTCAGCTAATTGCTATCTAGCAATAGCAAAACCTGGAGTATTTGATATAAATAAAACAAATAGGATTTTCAATGTCCAAAATGTTGGAATCAAACACAGTGAAGCAATTCACAAAAGACAGTCAGTGAAAGGTGAAGTCAAATTCAACACACTTAATAGCTTCACTCACCTATTTATTATGCAGAACATATATTGTGAGCATCAGCCTGTTGATGCCGGATCAACTCTTGAGTCGTTTTGTTGAAAGCCTGGGGTGTTCTCTGGTGGTCTGTGGATGAACTCTGCATGCACCAGTAATTACTCTTGTATGCAGTCTTCATTTCCTTTACTTGAAATAATGGGAGTCAACAGACTTGCAGTCAACAACAATTATGTGGCTTTGAATTGCTGCCTGATAATCATTGTTGTTACCTGCTGTATGTCGCTTGCTTCCATTGTTGTGTGTTTCTGTTCTAGCATATTTGCTGTTTGGTTTCTGGTTTCCTCCATGGGGTTATCAAACAGGAGCATCCCAACAGCAAAGTGTTCTTTAGCGCTGTGTATATTTTTGAATTTTTAAAGTTCTGCTGTCATGCACATTTCCTGGCCACTGCACATCTGTGCCACTGAACATTTCATTAGCATTTGCAGGTTGTCTGTACATTTATGCTTGGAAATCCCTTTCTGTTGATGCACTCATCATCATGGGCTTTCTGTTTTTGTATATGCACGTGCGCACATTCAATTATTCTAATGGCAAATGGAAATTCATTTGATACTGATTTTCTTTAGCTTAATTAGATTCCCCAACAGTTCTTAAGAATTTCATTCATATATTTGCTTTGTCCAGTATCAAATCAGTAATTTCTTTGATGACCTACCTTACTTGTCCACTTCTGTTTCTAATCTATTCTGGTAGCCAGGATCAGATACATGCCTAAAAATATTTTCATGTGCTCCTTGGATAAGTTAATCACCACACTTCTATTTTCCTACACCTATGGAAATACAGCCCTTGCCAGTCCACATTCCCTCCATTAAATCTGCATATTTCCCTGTAATCTTCTCTTGGAATATTTTGATGCATTTTATGCACTTTCTTCTTGTAAATGTGCATAAAAGCAGCTTTGCTATTGTAAATTAAACTGATGTCTAGCATTTTTGAGCTCTTAACATCCTTACTTAAGATTTTTCAAGCAAAAGTTGTTTGTTAGAAGCAAATGCTGAACATTATTCCTATAATGCTAAGCAATTCCTGCAAGGTTCTAGGACCATAGCTAGACCCACCAGCTTTCACTTTACTCTTCCAGCAATGTCTCGTTGAAGTAACTATTCTTAAGGATTTATTCATAACATGTCAACCAAGTGCGTATATGTGTTTTCTTTTTCCTTTCTTCTTTCTCCTTGAAGTAGCACTTCTTGGTTGGATGATTTATGTTCTCACAATAGAACAGTGAGGAAATTCTTTACTGTAAAACACTCTTTTTGGTGTGAATCAATTTTCCGCACCTTGTGCATTTCAATTTTTCACATCTTTCTTATATTTATTTTCAGTTTGTTTTTTTCCATCCTTTAGATTTTTCACATAGTCTTTCAGGATGACCAAATTCACCACAATTATAGCAGATAACCTATCTTCCAGAAGCTTTGCTTCCACTAGCTTTAAAAGCAACTTTCACATCATCCTTTTCTGTTGATTTCATTTTGTCTTCTTCAGTTGTGTCTTGCTTTCAGGTTTTCAATTGTGCTTTGATCAGGTGGTGTTGAATCTCATGTATTTCCAAAATGCTTGAATTTCTCAGATAAAACATTCATTATTTTGGTTCAACCCATTTGCTCGTATATATGATGTTACATAGCACATTCTTTGACTTGTCATATTATAACTGTAGAACTCAGTGAGAAGGATATGTATTTGTTCACTGTTGTCCTCATAAGCTTTCTTGATCTCTTCAAACATAGCAGCTCAGGTGGTACAGGTGTGCAGATTTTGTTTTGCCTCCCTGTCCAAGGTTCTAAGGATATAAGCTTGGGCCTTGGCATTCATCTTCCTTGAGATTTCCTTATCACCAGTAATTGGTAATGTCTCCGAACTGTCAGTAAGTGCAGATGAAAGACAACACATATTTCAAACTCCCACACTAGGTAGGTCTCAGTATTTTTCAGGATTTGGATATTTTTCAATGCCATGCTTTCTCACTGTTAACTGACACTTCACAGTTAAACTTTTGATGAGTTTTTCCAGCATTGCAGAGATTTATGATGCCTTTGCTTAGGTCTATAACCTGTCATTATTCACAGCTATTTGTCTTGATGTTATCAGATAATTTCAAGATGCATTGAGCGTGGATTCAGTATCACAACATTTTATTATTTAGCCATATTTTCTAAGGTATTTATTTTCATATGCAATGGTACCAAGAATTGAAATTTATTATACACTGAACCATCACAGAACACACACAATTTTCGCAACATCACAATAGAGGAATATTTTTTACAAAGATCTGAATATATCAACATATTCTTTAGGACAAGACTAAAAATATTTTAGCAAGAACGAGCCTGCTTTCTTAATACCTTTGTGAAATGAAAATATAAATCATGTTCTCTTTATCTCCCCCCCCCCCCAATGGAAGATGGCGAGGAAAATCTTTGGGGGCAAACAATTGGATATTCGCATGAATGTGCCTATTTTCTAAATACTTAGAAGGATAAATGTTGGAGCCTGCTTTCTTAATACCTTTGTGAAATGAAAATATAAATCATGTTCTCTTTATCTCCCCCCCCCAATGGAAGATGGCGAGGAAAATCTTTGGGGGCAAACAATTGGATATTCGCATGAATGTGCCTATTTTCTAAATACTTAGAAGGATAAATGTTGTTCTCTTTAATTTTTTAAGTCCAGTGATGCAGAAATCTACCCCTAATGAGGGATGGGGTTGAAAAATGTAGGATGGTAGGAAATTTGGAGAATTTTCTGTAGGAATGGAAAATTCAGCACATTGGAGATGAGGTGTACAAATTAAAATAATTGAATAGTGGCATAATTTAAACATAAATAAACAAATATTTGGACAATTAACATTTTACCAAAAACCATTAAAATCATAACTAAAAATTGAAAAAGTCAGATAAATACCGGACTTAGTACTTAAATTCAGTATCTTCCAAAGATGCGACACGAACATTTTAAAGAAAATCCTGCCACACCCAACTACCCTTTCCATGAAAATTTTTTTTTAAATTTCTGATTTTCTAAAAAGGTCTCTAACAATTTTCATTAAAATATTGAAGATATTTACATGACAAATAAAATTATATCTTGAATTTTCTAGAAATAGCCTGTGAAGTCCTCTTTATTTGCAAGGGATTTTGTATAATCTTGTACAACTGGTAAACATTAAGCAATAGATGAAAACTTACTACACAAAAAATGTGCATCTCTTTAAAACACACAATTCATTTTTAATAACTTTCTTTGTGGCATTAGCCATTTTCGAGATATCTGTTATCAATGATTCGAATTGTTCAATACTTCAGCATCTTTTTAAGCCCTGTCAATTATCAATTGTTTCTCACATTGTCATGGAAAGAGTATGGAATTTTAAGGCCAGCATATAGCATCCAGTTCTTAAACATTTGACTATCGCTATTCTCTTTGTATCTAAAACGAAATGTCACTGCAGCTATTTCAGGAAGGAATTATCTCAATTAAAATGAATTCAATAGGAAGATAAACCTTTGTAAGAATAATTTGTATGTCCACTAATAAATGATAGAGGGTAGAGGGAGTTATGTGAATGTAACACATCACATTTTTAGTTAAAGTAGCTGACTCACATCAGTCACATGAAGGTATCTTATATGTCACTCCAAATTTTTCAGATCTGATTTAGCTTTTTCAAGATTTGTTATCCAAATGATCGTTGTGAAAGAACTGAAGTTTGTTAGGCTATGTTGTATCAGTATAGACTACAGTGGATGGTGAATGTGTTGCAGCATAAAACTGGGAAAACAACAGAAGCACATGAGCCATGTTCATGTATATTTCTCCAAAAATGATGTACATATGCACAAATTCATAATATAAGCTTTCTTAAAACTTTAACCAATTGTTTATTCTTCCTCTTTTTTCCAGTGAACTTTTCGTTTCAGCCTAGAGCTATCATGAAAGTTGTTCATCATCTGTAGTTTGTCCAGTATATTCATAGCTTCATTCACTGTTTTCTGATACTGACCTGGAAAGGAATTTATAACATTTAATACTCATTAATGCATAAGAAATGCCTCATATCAATTCAAAATTATAGAGCTAAGATACGTTACATTCTGCATGAATCTGATTATTAGGTATAGTATTGGTAAGGCAGTGATAGGGATAAGGATAGGACTAGTTAATTGAGGGGACACCTAGCACCTCGACCCCTAATGGATCTTTTGTGCATACACCCCCGGGAGGAACAGATGAGATGAGGGAACTGCAGGAGACACATGCGTTGAAGAGCGAGGCCAGTGCAAGTCAACAGAGCCGACGTGCAGACTTTCCCAACAGTTCCAGCACCTAAACACAGAAGGATTGCTTGGAAATGCTTGTATAGTGGGACGGAGAAACATGATCCAGCAGTGGAGGCTCGATAGGCTTCCCTCTAAGAGGGCTGAGAAGAAGTTCCAAATTGCAAGCCTGCACCATCTGCCCGACTCCAGCTGTACCACAGCCTTGGAGTCAACCTGAAACATGAGAGGAAAAGAGGCAGAGAAGAAATTCGTGGTAGAGAACACCACTCCAGCATTTGCCTTTGTCGACCAGGGAAAACCACCAAAAAAAAAAAAAAAAAAAAAAAAAAAAGGTCAGAATGGGTGGCCACTGGAATTGAACATGGGACCTCCCAAACGCAAGCCTCACACGTTACCACGGAACCGTCTCACTTGGTGGACTTATGATAACTAGACATTGGATTTGTATGCAAATTCATATTTAGTGTGGTTTTACTTGTGACATGGAATTAAGTTTTGTAATATGTTTCATGTTCTTCTGTGCTTGTATGTTAAGTTTTATTGTGCATATAATTACATGTTTACAATGTTGCCGCAGATTTAATTATTTTTCCATGTATCAAGCACATAATACACATTTTTAAATTTTGTATATTAAAATTATTAAACACATTAGTGATAAAGTAATGAAGTCCTTACTATGGAGACACCCCTATGGAGGTTCACAGTAAACAGAATGTTGGTGAGCATTCAGGAAAATTAAGCGTAAATTGTGCAATATTTTAGAGAGAAATCTTGACATTAAAGTTTTGTGTTCTGTGGATAAATATCTTCAAGGTGAAAATGCAGTGCTTCCTAAAGAAATTTCCCCAGAGTTAGTGTTTTAAAATATCTGCAGATGTGGGAAGATCCTTCACAGCATACCAACTTGTGTTAACTGATAAACACCATTAATATACACCTGAGCATTTGGAGAAAATGGGCGTTGCATACTACAAATCAAATTTCGACAGAAATGCTGTATAAGGAAGAATGTACATTGTAAGTACAAACAGTAAAAGCTTAAAGTTAACAATTTCAGTGCATGATTCAGAATATTTTGAAATTATAGAGCATATTTAAAGATTTTGACAGTAAAAATGCATTCATATTTGAGATATTTTAGTGCATACGAATCCAATGTCTAGTGATACTGATAATCCATCACTCTCGACTGGGGCGTGTAGAGATCTATAGCAAGGCTCTCTACAATCGGTGACTTTCTATAGTGCCACTAACTGTATTGAGCAGATTCCAACAGCCTCCATCATCATTCACTGCCGCTCTATGGTAGGTTCTACAGAAACTATTATATTTCCAAACATTATGAATCTTGAATCACTGTTTGTTTCTGCTTAACTAAGGGCCTCTCTTTTATAGGGGGGGGATTAAGTTCTATTTCACTTGTAGATGCTGTGTTAGCACATCAGTATGACAGGGCATTTTGTATCTTTAGTATGTTATTACTATGAAGGGGCTGTAACTACAAGAATTAAATAATTGAAAGTTATTAGTAAATTATATTAATTAAAAAGAAGTGAAGGTTGTGTTTTGTCTTATTCACACACAAATCTTAACCCTTTGCGATGCATAGCGCAGTAAAGCGTAGTGAAATGATAAACGCCCTGCTGCGTATAGCGTAGTAAAACATAGTAAATGCGTTTATCGTTTCATATAGGTTCTGCTTATGCTGACCTCAGCTTTTAGGAGCTGTGTGTATGTAAACGTACTCCTGCTGCATTGTTTCAGTGATTTAGCAAGCCAGAATGTAATAGCAAACCATAAATAGCACTGTTTACAGCCGGGTGCAATTGTGTATGTAAGCAGTTTCCTGTCGCATTTATAGCCATATCAGTACCATGGAGGCTATTCCAAGTACATCACGGTCTAGAAAACGTAGTGAAAAGGTATTGGTAACAGACAAGGAAATACTTGCAGCAGTTTATGAGGAATTAGATCGCGAAAGAGCTCCAACGAATCTGGTTTGGTGAGTTAGTGGAAGACAGTGATAAGGAACAAAGTGACAGTGAGAGTGCTGAAAGACAGGTAGCAGAACAGGGGGCTAAAGCTAGTGAAAGACAAATTAAAACTAAAGTAGTACCAGCACAGTGGACCTCCAATTTGACTTTCAATAAGTTAGAAACATTTTCATCCCCTACAGGTGCAAATCATTCTATTCCTACAGGAAGTCCAGAAATAGATTATCTTGAACTTTTTATAGATTCCAATTTTTGTTGAAAAATTGAGGAAACCAACAGATATGCAGCTCATATTCAAGCTAAAAAGGCAGACCCAAAATGGGAAGTTACAAATTCAAGGGAGATACAGGCCTATTTAGGTATTTTGATATATATGGGGATGGTGGATGTACCTGAAACCAGAGATTACTTTTTGGGGGATTTTTGCATTTGTCCAATTGTAAGACGAGCAATGATGTTGCTCTGCTTTCAATAGATATCGAAGTACCTCCACCTGAATGACGAATCTGCAAGGCCATGATTGTGGTAGATTCTTACGATTATCTGTATAAAGTACGACCTGCTTTAGACATAATCAAAAAGTTTGCGAGTGTCTACAAACCAAATCGTGAACTTTCTGTTGTCGAAGCGATGATAGGCTTCAAAGGACGCTTCTTTTTAAAACAAATATGCCTGCTAAACCAACAAAATGGGGGATAAAGGCATGGGGTATTGCAGATAGTAAAAGTGGGTATTGGAATGTAAAATCTATCTGGGAAAAAAGAGGCGAGAAACAGCGATCTTCTACTTGGGGAACAGGTTGTTTTAGACATGTGTGAAAAATATACGGGGTTTTGGCATCACGTATATTTTGATAATTTTTTTACTTCCACGCGGCTAATGAAGTTACTTTTGGACAGGAAAATGTATGCGTGTATTACAACTCGTGCTGGAAGGAAAGACTGGCCAAATCAATTTTCAAAGCCAAAACAACTGAAATTGAAAAGGGGCGAACAAACTGCAACATGAAGGTGTAACTGTGGTTGTTTGGTATGATAACAGGGACGTTCTTTTATTATCTACAAACTCGTAAAATGGCAGGGATTGATCTGGCAGACCAAAGGAGGGAGTATTACAGTGTCGGCCGACCTGCAAAAAATGGTGGAAATACCTGTTCCATTTCGTAATGAATGTTGCCATTGTTAATAGTTTTATTATATACAACATTTTGAACAGACCTACTTCTGCAGCTCATGGCAATAGGCTTCTTTACTACGGGCAAAATTTAGTGCAACAGTTAATTACAGACTTCATGTCACGTAAGCGAGCGAGATTTCAGTGTAGCCTACCTTCTGCTACTCCTGCACCAAGTTCTCTTCACACCCTCGTAAAAATTCAAGGCCGGGTGAAATCGTGTGTTCAGTGTATAGTGAAGAAAAGGAAAACACCATCAGGTTGTGGCATACAGTCACAATACAAGTGCAAACAGTGTGACATTGCATTGTGTAGAATTGGGTGCTTCCTCAATTATGAGGCAAAGGGGGTGGGAGTTCAAAACTAATACAAGGATGTACATACGAAACCATTAATAATTTAAGTGTATATATAACATTTGTATGGTGCAAGAGAATAGTCTAGCTAACTTGTTATGGACATGCTGGAATTTCTTTGCTACAATAATGGCAGGGATGTAAACATTTTAAGGGTGAGTACCATAATAATTTTGCAGAAATTATTGTATTTATTTTACTTAAGTATAGCAGATTTTATTCCGGCTTTTAATATCCTAAAGTAAGGAATTCCATTGCCATTAATATTGCGGAGTTATAAAGATGCATTGCAAAGGAGTGCATGTATATAAGTGTTGTTTGTCTACAAAGGGGTTGATGTTTGCAGTTATAAATTATTGAAATAATATTTAATCTTATTTACTTCAAACCAATTTTAAATGAGTTATTAATTAATCAATTTAATTTAGCTACTAAAAGATATAATTATGCATGTATATAGGTCACTTTTAGTTTAACATCTGTAGTAGAAGCTCAGAATTTAAATGGATGCAATCCTGCTTGGAGAACAACTAGCTAATACTCTATGCGCAGCAAAGGGTTAAGAATCATAAATGCAAATTTTACATGCCCCTATTACAGCTATTCACTATTACAAATTTGAAGCCACTGCCTGATAAGAAAATAGAAACCAAGAGAGAAATAAATAAATACAAGTATTACAAACCTATTCCTGAGGAAAGTTTCGCAGCACCAATTTCCAACGTTGTAGATTGAGCATCTACAAATTAGAAAGAAAATAAAAATATAATAATATCATTGTTGCTGCAAAGTAGCTTGGTTGAATGTGTTTGCTTTCTTAACACATTTTCTGCTGGCTATTTAAATCCACCTGCATGTTAAATTGTCAGTATTGAATCTATCTCTGAATAACAGTCTACCTTTAATTGAAAACGTAATTTCTAGAAAACCGTATTAAATAAAATGTTTCAAATTTTGAGCATACCTTGGATACGGAGAAACCTGGTTTGTCACCTTATAATAAACTAACATTTCCAGTAGTGTGTAACTAGATTGTACTCTCGTTCCATATATTGCTCTGATTTACTGTTAGCAAATTACACATAATCACAACAAGCTTTTTACAGTTACAAAGCCTGTATTTTTGTATATTATTTTTAACAATTGCGAACTTAGTGGACAGGCTGAACATTACAATCAAGATGAATGTGAATTATTGTTTTATTTAAAACATTCAAAAATACCACTTTCATCTATAATTTTCTATGAAAGGTATACTTGTAATACAATGCATAACCTTTTTTTTTGAGCAGTTTCATCCTAACAAACTTGCCATACCTGAGGTATTTTTAACACTATTTGCCAAAGACAAAGTAAGGTAGAACCTTCTGGTTTTAATGTCAGAATGTGTTAAATGAAAACGATATTTGTCAGAGGTTCTTTACAAATACCCTCATATGAAATTATACATAAGATTCTGTATTTTTCTTTTAGGGAGAGTAAATAAAGCCTGGGTATGACAACAGAATGCGGTCTTAAGTTTGAAAGTTCTAATATAAAACATCTTCAGCCCAATATATAATGTTACAACCAGCCACTCTGTTCTGGCAGAATAAACTTTCCAAGAGGTTTTCCTTTTAGATATATTCTACTTTGAAACAGCATTTCCTTATAGAGGATCATCATGTTCTTTAGATTACTAAGATTCACGGGAGTATTGATGATGATTCTCTATTGAACCTAGGACATAGAAAGTTTAAAATTGTCCAGTACTCACATTTTCTGGGAAAGAAAAACTAGTAAGCCTATTTTACAGCTATGTGCAGCAAATAAAACACTAGTATAGAATGATTATAAAAATTATTGCATTTTTGTTGGTCAGTGTGCACATTAAAACCGCATTCCCTTTGAAGTCAATAATATATGCTAATTCAATTTTTGCAGTTTCACCTGTTCTAGAATTGTCCATTCCTTCCTCTTCAAAAGCTATGTTGTTCATCTGTTTTCTGGTGGATTCCAGCAGCAGTTGATTAACCTGCAGTCTCTCACACAGTGCAGCCAATTGAGTCTGCCAAGAAACATAATCTACATGAAACTTGCAAAACCAGTTATTTGCCTGTATGTAAATTTTGAGAAGAAAAACATTTTATTATTACAGAAGTTAAAAAGAAAGGGGGGAAAAAACCATAAGAATATACTTCCTTCACCCATAAACAGGGTATTTCATATCACAATCTTTTGTGCTTATTATTTTACTCTATTACCAGATTTATTTTTCTGTTACTTCTTGTGAAATATACAATTTAAAATCCTCGTCACAAAAACCAAAACATTGTATATATTTGTTGTAGCTCCTGAGTTTACATTACAGTTATATGAAAGCTTTTAAACAGACATTTGTGAAATATATACTTTCCTGAAGATGTGTACTTACTTCAATGCATTCTGAAACAGATTCAGCTTGCGGAAGACTCATGGCTGATCTGCGATATTTCTCCAAGGCTGTGTTCACTTCATTGTGCAGACCATTAGTATTTTCTATAGGCTTACGCTTAGCTATCTACAAACAGATTTTGTAAACCTGAGAGACCTCTTAAGGAAAATATGTTCACTAAAATAAACTAAACATGAGTCAATTAAAACCCTCCAAATTTCTTTCCATTCCCACATAACATGTTTTACAGTCCTCAGCTCAGGCTAGGCATGCTTTAATTAGCTGATATCTATTTGAAACAAGCGCTTCACTGGAAATGCTTTATTACATCAATTTTTCTTTCATTCATATATTAAATAATTAATAGAATTTTCTAACATTGAAATGTTGCAATATTATATAATTATCCTTAAATACACACTTTGGCAAACCTTGGTTAATAAATAAGTACCTGAAATTATTTAGGAAAATTTAGTCAAAGTTGAAACACTTAACATACAAAAACATATAAGTGATGTTAAGGTTTCAACTCCAACTCCATTTTCCTAAATAATTTCAAATTCACACTCTATTACCAGCTTATCCATGTATTATAGAAATAAGTAAGCATTAATTCAGGGCCAGGCTTCAACATAAGAAGAAGTGAAAGGTAGTCATTCTAAGGACAGTTATTTCTAAAGTTCCATTTCTCATTATAAAATGTAATGTATTGACTGACACTTCATATGGAACACTCAAACACTGTGCATCACAAAAATTATCTGTCTTCTACTCGCATGCATGCACGCAGACAAACACACACATCAAAGGACTAATTTCTCTGAAATCCAGTATATTTGCCTTAAGGTAACATAAGTTCCCCAATATTGTATCAGGTTCACTTCTCCTTCACTGAGCATTCAGATGTGTAACTTTTTGCAAATTTGTTCCACTGCACTCTATTTACCGTTCTTCATTAAGGTTTTTCTGCACTGATAGATAATTAGTTATTAAACACACATCCTCTTCCTCACAATTCTAACAAGCAACCATTTCTTTCAGAATGTTATGCTTATACTAAAACTGTAAAATCTTATCTCTGTTATGTGAAAATGTATTTCACATGACATCAACAAAACTACTGTCAATATGTTTTTTGTTTTTAAAATGTGTGTCCATCATCGGTTTGTTTTTTAAATTATTATATTTGCTCAAATTAATATTTTCTCACTGAATAAGTATAAAAAATTACTCTCTTATGATTCTAATAAAAAAATAATACATCTTGGATCAATAAAAAAAAAATGTTTTTATGGACAGATTTAAACTGCAAAGGTAATTTAAATTATTAGTTTTGGAAATTAATGATAAGATTTTATTTCTTTTGAAGTTTTAAGAGTGGTACTAAAAAAGCCAATTGGAAGCTTAGGAACATATGTGAAGAAACAGCAAAAATCACTAGAGCACAAATTAACATTCATCTTTATATCCCTCCAGATGATAACTAAAGTAACTTTAAGAAGACAATGGTAGGCTGTAAATATCAGGATGAGAATGTGGTGTGGTTAAGGCGGCAGGGGGGGAGGTAAATGGATGGAGATGAGATGAAGGTATAATGAGGTGCAAGGCATAAGTGGATTGGAATAATATTTTAAACTTTTTATTTATTTTGTTATTTATTTCTGAAATTTAAGCTTTTGCTCAAAACATTTCATTTAATTTATTTATCTGTCAATTAAAATGACAGGAAACATTTCATTTCATTTATTTATCTGTCGATTAAAATGACAGGAAACATTTCATTTCATTTATTTATCTGTCAATTAAAATGACAGGAAACATTTCATTTCATTTATTTATCTGTCAATTAAAATGACAGGAAACATTTCATTTCATTTATTTATCTGTCAATTAAAATGACAGGAAACATTTAATTTCATTTATTTATCTGTCAATTAAAATGACAGGAAACATTTCATTTCATTTATTTATCTGTCAATTAAAATGACAGGAAACATTTCATTTCATTTATTTATCTGTCGATTAAAATGACAGGAATTAATGACATTGTCAAGAGAATGCTAAGTACAAAAGAAGTTACGGTATTATTTAGCACATGTTAAGTATGGTTTAAAATAAATTAGTCATTGAGTGTTGAAGTTAATAACTACCTTACTTTCTACTTATTAGAATTAGTAACCATTTACGTACAAAATATGCAACAAGAAAACAAAAATTATACTTTTTAAGCCTGGATTATAAAACATACAGCATTGTTCTTACCTGAGATGTGGAAGAAAACGTGGCTGAAGATGCAGTGACAGGGCGATTTTTTGGGATAGCCTTGGAAAGCATTGGTTTTGTTATTGAAGCTGAATGTGACTTCCTAACAGGAGCATTATTTTTATGCAGCTTTGGTAAAGAATCTCCAGTTTTGCTTTTAGTATTATCATTAGTTCTTCCTCTATCAGACATCCTTATGCCTTTCATGTATTTCTAAATTCTGAGATTCTAGATGATATTTTTGTTTCCAATATCACTTGTGCACTAAAATTATATGTACATGTTCTTAATTTTAACTAAAATACTTTTTATAAAATGCATACCCGCATTCTTCATGCTGATTGTTAGATCAGGAATGCATCTAATGATCTCTTTACAATCAATAAATTGGAATCACAGATGAATACTATCTGATGTACTTTTGTTTAGAAGACAGCATAGCAACCAAAACATGTACAGTGCTGCCAGTCTAATTTAATCAATCTTGAATATAGTGAGACATAGCTCCAGTTAATATGAACATAATATGTACCATGCTATATTAATTTTGATAAAAAAAAATGCAGGAAGAGTAAAACTTCTGCTAAAGAGCATTGACATATAAAAGGAAACATAAGAAAGGGAAAATAAAATGGGAAGCAGAATAATAATTCTGTTTATTACATACATATTAAAAAATGCAAGCTGTAAAGTGCTTTTTAAATAATACATTGGTTCAAAAAAATCTTATTCATAGAAAACAAATTATGTTAACAGTAACATAAGCTCAAAATTGCAAATACTCCTGTGCAACTATTTAAAATGAAGAAAACTAACATAAACCTGTGTAAATGTGAAGAGTATGGTGATCTTGAATAAGTATTGTTTGATGCTCAGTTACACCTACATGAAAATTGCCAACTTTTATTAAATTTTGTAAAGTATAAAATAATGAACCTAGTCATGAACAATCCAACAAATTATATACAAAACATAAGTTTAGATTTTAAAGTATGCTATCAACTGTCAGTAGGTAATGTTATTGTGCTTCCTTTATTTCATCTAATTGAGAGCTGATGATAATACATTCTTACAACAGCCACTGAGGAAGGCTATGGGAACTCAAGTCAAAGTACTTTCACTTAAAATACAATTTTTGTAAAGTTAACTAAGAAATGTATGTGTGTTAATGAAGACCTTGTTTGGTTTACATATATAGTATGTAAATATATTCTTCTATACAGGGTGAATCACCTAAAACGTGCACCACAAATATATCTGAAACAAAAATAGGAATTAAAAATCTGATGTATTACACTCACATGGCTTTCTATACTCTTGTACAAACTATTTTTACAAATGCTTATTCTCCATCTACTTCATGTTAATCGAGATAAATATTTGCAGAAACTATCTTATTGTTAATTTTCTTATAGGTGCAAGGGGAATATGGTAGGCTTTAAGTGACATTCAAATCTTTTAAGAGCTAGTTGCTATGTGGAGCATTTCATTCTCTTTGCATGTCCAGGACATAAAAAAATAAATAACAAATTCACACACAGAAAAAGTGGAAGTATTGAAAATTCAAACAAATAACAAGAAATATCTCAGAAATGATTCACTTGACAAAAAAAAATGTATATGACATAAATTGTCTGTTTTAACGACCTCTACATTTTGTGTGTAGAAAAATTTTGTCTATCTCTTACTGTTTATCATTCAGAAAGATGAGGACTTTTGGGAACATTCACAGCAAATTCAAGATATACATTTCATTTGTCATGAAAATGTCTTAAATACACTGCGTGATCAAAAGTATCCGGACACCTGGCTGAAAATGACGTACAAGTTCGTGGCACCCTCCATCGGTAATGCTGGAAGTCAATATGGTGTTGGCCCACCCTTAGCCTTGATGACAGCGTTCGCTCTCGCAGGCATACTTTCAATCAGGTGCTGGAAGGTTTCTTGGGGAATGGCAGCCCACGGAGTGCGGAACTGAGGAGAGGTATCAATGTAGGTCGGTGAGGTCTGGCAAGAAGTCAGCATTCCAAAACATCCCAAAAATGTTCTATAGGATTCAAGTCAGAACTCTGTGCAGGCCAGTCCATTACAGGGATGTTATTGTCATGTAACCACTCTACCACAGCCTGTGCAGTATGAACAGGTGCTCGATCATGCTGAAAGATGCAATCGCCATCCCCGAATTGCTCTTCAATAGTGGGAAGCAAGAAGGTGCTTAAAATATCAATGTAGGTCTGCGCTGTGATCGTGCCATGCAAAACAACAAGGGGTGCAAGCCCCCTCCAGGAAAAACATGACCACACCATAACACCACCACCTCTGAATTTCACTGTTGACACTACACACGCTGGCAGATGATGTTCACCGGGCATTCGCCATACCCACACGCTGCCATCAGATCGCCACATTGTGTACCGTGATTTATCACTCCACACAATGTTTTGCCACTGTTCAATCATGTAATGTTGATGCTCCTTACACCAAACAAGGCATCATTTGGCATTTTCCTGTGTGATGTGTGGCTTATGAGTAGCCGCTCGACCATGGAATCCAAGGTTTCTCACCTCATGCCTAACTGTCATAGTACTTGGAGTGGATCCTGATGCAGTTTGGAATTTCTGGATAGATGTCTGCCTATTACTCTTTACGACCCTCTTCAAATGTCAGCGGTCTCTGTCAGTCAACAGACGAGGTAGGCCTGTACACTTTTGTCTGTACATATCCCTTCACATTTCCACTTCACTATCACATCAGAAGCAGTGGACCTAGGGATGTTTAGAAGTGTGGAAATCTCGCGTACAGACTTCTGACACAAGTGACACCTAATCACCTGACCACGTTTGAAGTCCGTGAGTTCCACGGAGCGTCCCATTCTGCTGTTTCACGATGTCTAATGACTACTGAGGTCGCAGATAATGAGTACCAGGCAGTAGGTGGCAGCACAATGCACCTAAGGTGAAAAATGTATGTTTGTGGGGGTGTCTGGATACTTTTGATCACATAGTGTATATGATACTTTAATCAAAATCATTAGAGCCATTTTTGAGAAAATCGAAAGTTTCTAAAAATCTTCCATGTAAAGGGTAGTTTGGGGTAGGGGGATTTTCTTGAAAATCTTTGTATCGTATCTTTGAAACATACTGAACCTTAATACCAAGTTTGATATTTATCTGACTTTTCATTTTTGAGTTATGCTGTTTTCTCTGGCTCTCCCTCTCTCTCTCTCTCTCCCTCTCTCTTTCACACACACACACACACACACACACACACACATGCACCTTTTTCTAAAAGTGCGTTTTTTGGATTCAGTGGGCCTCAAAACATGTATTTCTGCTGAAATCTCGGTATCAAGTTTTTGGCTGGATTGCAATGCTTCCCCTACTTACTATATGTAGTAGAGAAAGTAAAAATGGAGTTAAGTTTGCTGTTAGATATTGCAGATACTGTATTTACCAATACAAATAATGGGCACCTATGCTGTCAGCATTCATAATTTGCATTTAAGAAGTTTCAGTAAAGATTCCTTGTGGGATCTAAGACACACTTAACACTCTTTTGGTGAAAAGCAGAATTGTGTACTTTTGGTAGTAAGACAATGAAATACTGTAGTGGGTGATTTCTCACAGTCTTTGAACTGCTATATTTATATGCATATTTGTATATACCTCAGCTGTTGTATGCTCATACAGGGGAACATTTAAATAAGAACTGGGATAACTGACGCTATAAAACAAAGGAGAAAAAAATTCTAGCACAAAAAAACCAGAAGGTTCAAGCACTTATGATTTGTTTTACTGTTTGTTGCTCACAGTATATAATCCTTGTTGAGTGTAAGTAAAAGGTTATAAAGTTAAGATCAAGCTTAAGAATTAACAGCTTATTACACAACAATAAATCTTTTATATTCTAAAAATATTTTGCAAAATGAGGCTTGGTGCCTCCATTTTAATTCAGTGCTTTAAATTAAACAATTCTTATTGTGGTGGTTCAATACAGACAATTGCATTACAGTGAGAGGTTTATTTTGAATGGAGTATACATGATCATCTAAAGACACTTAAGTGAATCCAACCTTGAGTGTAATGAAGATTTTAATTTTAAAAACATGTGTCTTATTTGTATAAAGGACTCAACAAATTATATTTTTCTTAAAACTGCAGAAGTTCATAGTGTGTGTGTGGGGTGGGGGGGGAGTATGTATTTTGCAATGAGCTTTCAAATTATTGTGTCTTTTCCTTTTTCTATTTATGAAGTTATGAATCCAACCATCTTATTTCCAATCTCTGCTTTGTAATTAATTTATTCCTCCATAATCAATAACTTCTGCTAATCATTTGTAACCATGGAGATGAAGTAAACAAAGTTGTGACATGTTTGTTGCTACCTGGTTTTTACTATAGTTCAGAATATATTTTCTATGTGAAAAAGAAGTTATAATTTTTACAGCTGCCATAAACTGTAACGCAGTTTTAATATTTTTTATGAATGCTGTTGTAGAAAAACTGAAAACCAACTAACAGACTATATTAACTGCAATTAATCATTGTAAGTGTGCATTATTTGTTGTTTCTTTATATAATGTAAATATATTTACTGAATGAATGAAAATGAGTGAGTTATTTTTGTGGTGTCTGAAAATGAATAATTTGATCTTGATTAATCTGTTTTAACACTTAGCTAAGAAAGGGATAAATAAATAAATGTATTTACTTAACCATTCTTGAGTAAAATAAAGCTTCATGGTTAGTTAAAGGTAGGTATACTACAAATTAAAGAAAATATAAAAATATATAAAATATATGAGTTTCTGGCACAAAAAGTAAATTATTATGTAACCTAATTTGCATGCAATCTTGAGACCATAACCTAAACCTAGCATGGCCTAAAAATTAATAAGATCAATTAAAAATGTTCCATTTAAGCATTATTTTATATTTTAAACAAATCACAGTGTTCTTGCAGGTTGACTTGTTTGAAAGGATTAGTTGGTAATCCAAATCACTGGTTTTTCTAAAATTTTCCAGTTGGCAACCTGTTTATAAGCTCTCCTGTGCTCCCACCCCTTCTATAGTTATTAAACATACTTTTTCTCAAAATTGCTTATTTCTACTGGCCAGACTGTGAACTAAAAACTGAAGTCAGGTAACGAACAATACTGCATACGGTGCCGATTAATCCACCCATTTGCATGAAAAATGTTAAAAGGAATCTGAATACAAATGCATCAGAAAAAGGTTTTCCACTTTTTGTACCCCTTTGCTGCTGATTATACTCTTATCAAAAATCATGCTTGTAATCGAAGAGAAAACAATTTCTGTACTGAAGCTTTAACACCAACAGAATGATTACCTAGGTGCATCTGGTCAGTAAATGATTTAAAAACGAAACAAGGAAATATTTTTAGAGGTGTAAAAAAAAGTTCATAGAAATACTCTAATACTTATTACAAGGAACATTATGACCTTAATACCTAGGTATACCATAAACACTGTTACAAACTTTTGACAAGAGCTGTAAACATGTTTTCAAGATTTCTCTCCATCAGCTTAGCAAAACATCTAGGGACCATTGTGAGCTGAGCTGTAGTAGAGATAGCAGTATTCCAAAAGTTTTAGTATGGAGTGGGGTGGTTATGAAGACTGTGTGGCACTAATATCCCTTCACAGAATGGAAAATTCACCTTCTGAGATTTTCACAAGTCTGGAAAGCTTAGGATCAGCAGGATATTTGTCTATAGGACCACCAATAGTTTCACTAAGATAAGGCTAATTGATGACCACCCCATGCAGGGGTGACCACGCACCATAAGGACCAAACAGCTAGTCAAAGCAGTGGTGGCTTGCACTTAATGAAATCCAGTCAGGACGTAATCAGAAATGGCTCATGAGCTGAACATTTCAAAGATATCCATGTCTCGTGTGCTCAGAAGTGACCTAGGAGTGAGGGCTTATACTGAAGTAATGGTCATCTCACTATACAGCTTAAGCTCCAGAGGGAACAAAAATGTAAATGGCTGCTTCAGTATTACACGGATAATGGGACATGAAAATTCTGTTCACAGACGAAAAGATCTTCACAATTGAGAATCCTTCAACTGCCAAAATGACAGGGTTTATGCATCATCAGGGAAGCTCATGATAAATCTCCAAGCATCCTCAGGATCCATAATCCTGCTTCAGTGATGGATTGGTTGGGAGTGGCATACAACAGTGCAACTGAGCCACACTTCTGTGAAAAGGGAGTGAAAACATCAGCCAAGTTGCATCAGGAGACAGTACTGGAGTCTACTGTGAAGCCTCTGGGTAACAGATTGTTCAAAAATGAGCTGTGGAGCTTCCAGTAGGACAGACAGCTCACAAGGTAAGGACAACACAGGAGTGGCTTTAAAGCAATGTCCAGACTTAATTTCTCCAGCTGATTGGCTCTCCAACAGTCCAGATATGAACCCATTGGATTACAAGCTATGGTCAGTGCTTCAGGCATGGTCTACAGGAAGACATACTCCAATATCGAGAGTCTAAAAGCAGACTCCATGAAGGCAGTGGTGGATTTGCCTATGGAAAATTTAACACAATTGATGTATGACCATAGAGACTTAAAGACTGTGTGAAGGCAAAAGCTGGTCATTTTGAGAAGTGATTGTTGCTTTGTGTTAGAAATATATGTGCAAAGTCCTCATAAAAATAAAGTCAGGATATCTTGAAAACTTTGCCTAAATTTTAATAATCTTGTAGCAGTATCTAGGGTAAGATTAAGTACAAGAAGAAAATTGTTTTATAGGTTGGTGTAAATTAGATCACTGATATGATCCACTAGCAATAATTCTATTAATAAATTAAAATAATAAGCAAGGTAAAAGATTTAAAACACAACTGAAAACATATTCAATTGCAAAAATCTTAATAATGCAAGAACAACCAATGTCAATGAAAATGAGATAGATATGTAATTGGCTAAAATATGCGCCCAACTTTTATATGCAATCAGCAATCCAGCAATCGAGAACAGGTCGCCCAGGTTCACCTGGGCGGAATATAATCGCCACAGTACCTAGCCGCGTATGCGGCTTTACCTGTGCGATATAGAAGGATAAAAAGAATGTACACAAGCTTTTGATTTTTGTCTGTCTTGGGCGGAGTTTAGCTTGCTGCGCTACCATTGGCTGGGTCTCGGTGTCCCCCCATGGGCGGACTAGCGACCACGTGGTGACCAAGCCCAATGCTGCTTAACTTGGGCGACCGCTTGTGTGGTCGTCAAGTTAAGCAGGCCGGCATGGCAGCAAAGCATGATGGGAATGTAAGTAATGGGATGGGGGTACTCAAGTTGGCGGCAGGGCGGATCGTTGCTAAATGGTCACTCATCCAGCTAGCGACCGGGCCCAATGCTGCTTAACTTGGGGAAGTTTGTGAAATGAGGGATTGGCAGACCTCAGCCTCGGGGGCCCAAGCCGTCTTTCGGCAACCGGTAGCTCTTCCTCCGCCGTGGCGCCTTGTGGTCATAACGGCCCAAAGAGTTAACCAGCTGGTTGGTATGGTAGGCGAGTTTCGTGTACATGGTGCGGGTTCTCTCCCGCACCACGTCCACGATGTATGGGAGACCGGAATGGGTATGTAGGATATGTGATGGGAATCTACGCCCAGTATCATAGATCATCCGAAGCGCCCTGTTCTGAACGGTTTGCAGTCTGCGGATGGTGGTCGCTGCCCCGATCCCCAGACCTCGCAGCCGTACAGAATCAGGGGCGGGATAATCGCCTGATATAGGCGTAGTTTGAGGCGTATGGGCATTGTGGAGCGGAATACAGGGTACAGCTGCCTCAGCGCAGAGTGGCCGAGGCCGACCTTTGCCCTGACATGTGGCGCGAAAGTGAGGCCGCGGTCGAGCGTGACTCCGAGGTATTTGGCTGAGGTAACCCAGGGGATTCTCCTCCGCCGCAACCTCAGAGGCCGCTCGGGCCGCCACCGACGGACCTTCGCCAGGAGAAGCGCAGAGCTCTTCCCCGGGCTGATGGCCATCCTCCACTTTTCGCTCCACCTGCCAATGGCTCGGAGCTGCCGCTGTAGTGGAGGGAAACAGAATCGGGCATTCTTGTTCTGTGCCATTATGAGGACGTCGTCGGCATATTGGCACGTAACAGTCCTGGGTTCCGTGGGGAAGTCCGACATGTAGGCCGCGAAGAGAAGCGGGGACAGTACAGAACGTCCAGTCTAACTTTAAAGGAAATGGTAGAAAATGGCTTCCATCAAACCACTGTCATGTCTTAAACACAGAAGCACATATTGCAATAATAACCAATGTAGAAATTGGAGAACCTTTTACACTATTAGAACAACCAATGTCAACTTTGGTTCATTTAAACAGAATGTATTATGTCCTATATGACTGGCTTGCCATTGCTTATTCTCAAAAGATTTGAGCCTAGTAACACCCACATGGAGGGTGGAGCAATTGTGTACTTAATTATTGCCTAAAAAGAGCCAATGTCTAAAATCTGTTATTAACTATTTCAATGCAAAAGCAATTGTCAGTAAAATATTGGAAGGTATAAGTGCTATAGAATTACATTAAATTGAGTTTAATTTATGGATGCTCTTTAACTACTATGGTTCTTAGCATCCCATTCTATATTGGTTGTGAAAGACCAGGAATTTTGCAGAGGCCTCTTTATCAGGCTTGGGATTCCCTTACGTGTCATAAATCTACAACACAGGACCACTGCTTTACTTCCCTTTTGAAGGAAGCCATGCTAAGGGTATTTACTCCCATAAAAATCCATTGCTCTTCGCCAGATTTGAACTTGCGACTTTGAGAACTGGAGGCTCACATGGTACCCCTTGACCATGTAGGACAAGTGCTATATAAGACTTAGATAGCAGAGTTAGTATATTTATTATCACAATTATTTGGATCAAAAAATGAAATTCCAGAATAAAAGCACTTTCAGTATTATAGACACTGTAACTTTTTCATGCAATTACATCCTTAATTACCAGTATTATGGCATTTTAATATTGGTTGTTCTGGCATTAAGCCATAGATATATTATTTTAACAACCTTTATAATAAATTGAACTGTTGGTCTTCAACATAGGTGGTTATTCATTTTCACTTTATATGCCGGCTACATGTAGTAGGTAAGAAGTATTGTATTCCATCCAAAACTTTGATATTGAGGTCCTTGTGTCCCAAAAAATGCATTTCTAGAAAAATCTCTGTATTTGTTTTCGTCAGTCTGTGAACACTAACTCTAAAATAAAACTTTCAGTTAACACCCAATTTGATATTTACGTTCAGTATGTTCCAAAGATGCAACATTAAAATTGTTAAGAAAATTTACCCACCCCAAATTACCATTCACATAGAACAATTTTCAATATCTTTTATTTTCTAAAAGTGATCCCTAATGATTTTTATTAAAACAAAAGTGAAACTACCGTATTTATGGCCTCATTAAATGGTCTTAAAAAGTGTAAAATAATTAGTAAGATTGTCTTAGAATTGCATTTTGTAGTAGATGTTGACACTACTGCGATCCAACCACCCTTTTAAAGATCCTTTCTTTTATAGTAAAATTCTTGATTAATACGCTGAATACGTACCGACCGAAATGCTCGGGAAGGCTGCCTTCTAGCGTTTGGCGTCTACCGCTTAAATTTGTACATTTACTCTATTTCAATTTCTGATTGGCTAATCCTACTCCAATAGAATCTATTCATTTCACCCGTGGTCATTATCACAACACCAACGTATGGCGTAGTTCGCTGCGCCAACTACCCATGGATGGGTCATCTGATTTATTGAGCCTTAACCTTTATGATTAATCACAAACTTTGCCATTTTGTTGATACTGCACATGCGCGCAGGAAATGACCAACCCAAGTTAGGTAAATCCTCTAGATTGCCAATCGTTTTGATTTTACTGTTCACTTCCCGCTCACATAAACATAAACGCCAAGGCAGTGTATTGTTGATAATGCATTACACCAAAGGAAACTGCTTGTAGAGTTAAGGAATGCATGCTCGCGTGCTTTGGTGTAACCACTGATTGCTAATTAACCTTATATAACTTTAAGTACCCTTACCGCTTTTGTAGCGCGTACTTTAACTACAACTTACATTGTGTGAGAATAAAAACATTCATTACGGCGTGAATAATATAAAGTTTACGTGTTAAAAAGTACAAGTAACAATACTCTCACAGCTCTATAGTATGATATATCAGTGAAGCATTATTTAATCGTGTGAAGGATTAATAAAAGGAGTGAAGTAAAAAAAAAATTAATTTGTGTAAGCCTTCATTCTTTAGCCGTGCTATCCCTGCTAAGAGATACGTCTTTCTGCAAATTACTACTGACGTAGCCGAGAAATACATATATAATATTTAAATAAACATTAAAATACAAAGATGATTTTTTAACGTGGGGTAAAGACCACCGGAAAAGTGAACTTGGGGCGAAGGCCACCGGAAACTTTGTATCGTACGTGGGGCGAACACTACAAGAAACATATCTCCCGCAATACGTGGTGCAAACAGCAACAACAACACTCTCAAGTTTGGCGCCCAAAGCGTGGTGATAATAATATAAAGATATACTATCTCAACATCTGATTACTGTTTCAGTTTCTACCATCCCTCTTGTACCCACAACGAAATGTGTACCAAAACTATTTGAGCAAAGGTTTATCCGATTAGCATTAAATAGATAGAAAATGGACTTTCATAGGAATAGTTTGTATAAACTGTATAGAAATAAATGATAATGGGTAGAGCAAATCATGTGAATGTAATACATCTGATTTTTACCATAAAACATTCAAATGCACTCCCACATGCATTCCTCCGATTTACAGACAGTAAGGAATTATTCTAATTAAAAATTCACCCATCCCGCCTAGGAATCAAACCTGGGACTTTTGGGTTAGGAAGCCAGAATGCCATTACAGAAGCAATTTGCCTCTAAATGTGTTTGTGAATTTATTTTAGTAAACTTCATGCTCAAATTTAGACTATTCATTTTAACCTTTGAATATGCAAAAGAAGGTAACAATATAATAGTATTAGGGCCCAGAGCTCAGCACCGTAATCCAAATTATCACAGCATTTGATTCATATGTTGGTGAGCTAGCAATATTTGTATATTTTACAATGTATACATAATTCATATTATTGCAGACATTATAATGTTGCAGCTCAATAAACTTCTTGAGTTGCAGGTTTTGATTTTCCTTTTGGCGACCACATAGTATTTTGTATCCAAATCTCTCCCTGGATCTGATGCTGAAGTGCTTTCTCAAAACTAAGCAAAAATGCATGCATTACTTGAAATTTCGTTAAAAGCAAGCATTAAGAATATAAAACTATAACTCTAAAAGCAGCAAAAAGAATTCTGTTACTTTCTTAACAATTGCAAAGCAAAATGCAAGAAAATCAATACAGGAATCAGGTAGGAAAGAGAGAAGGAAGACCAAACGCAACACAATTCACTACTGATGGAAAATACAATCCAGCTCCAATGCACCAAAAATGTGTTGTGATTGAAAAAGGTATGCCAAAGAGATATCCAGAGTCAACTTGTCATGGTGTATTGAACGACAAAAATTTACCATCACGTAATGGTGAAATGCAGAATTCCAATTTTGCAAATGAAACCACAGAGGAATCCAAGGTTTGTAATTTCACATACTTTGACATTTTTTATATATTGTTTTCTTATATCTCATGCTGAGGTAAATATGTAAATGAAAAATGATTAGTCATTATGAGAAGTGATTTATTGCTCAAAACATACAGGAGAACCAGACCATCCGCAACACTCATTTATTTCAGAAAATACAGCATTAACACTTTCAAGACAAAAATATTTATAACTAAAGCACATGTGACGAATATTGTAGCAAACCCTATTATTTCCACCACTGGAAAAAATCAAGTTTTACATGATTTGCATAGATTTTAGCAGCTCGTTCTGCTGTAACTGTATTCGCGTGAAATCATTTTTGTCCTTGTGTAATTAGCGTGCGAAAAGAGGTTGTTTCAAACCGTATTGTGCACACGTTCATGATTGCTGCAAACCGAATTATGTTCACAACCATTTTTCTCATGATGATTATCCTGAAAGTGAATAGCTGTTGCTTTGGCTAAACTGATGTCTTATTCAGTGTTATTGTAAGAAGGATTCTGTTAGTTTGTGCTGTGTTTTACAATTGGTGAAAGCAAAATTGTGGGGGGAAAGTCCAGAGGAAGCCGAAGAAAACAGAATAGCAAAAAATCAGCAAGGCAGTTGCAATCTGAGGAAAGGTATGTGTTGAATAACATAAGAATTTGTAATCTGATTTGTTTTTATATTATTGTCGAGCATCATCACCACTACTGTATTATGTCGTCCTCCATGGTCAGTGGTATCATACTAGACTCCAGTTCCCGAGGTAGCGGGTTCAAATCCGGCAGAGGGCGATTAACTTTTTCGGGCATAAAAAACCTTAGCATGGTTTCCTTCAGAAGGGAAGTAAAGCCGGTGGACCCGTGTCGTATATTTACGGCACGTAAAAGAGCCTCAAGTCTGATAAAGGGCCTCTGAGAAAAATTTCCAGTATTTCAGGCCCAATATAGAATGGAATACTAAGAAACAAAGCAGTTAAAGAGCGTCCATAAATAACATTAAAAAAAACTACTGTATTAGAGAACTATATTTTAATCCACATCCCAATTTTTTGTCATTTATTATTATTATTATTGTTACTATCATTTCTTCTAAATACCTTTCAAATATTAGCCGATTTTTCTTCAATTAAACAAATCTGATGTTCTTAGATATTGCAAGTAAATAAACTCTCTTCAGGAAGCACATTTTTTTTCACCTAGTAAATATGTTACCAGTCGTAAAAATCAACATAAATGTAACTTATTTTATGCATTCAAGGGTTAGCTGTGCTTTATATCATATTAATGATATAAAGTTTTTCAATTTTAAATATTGCTTTTTTATTTATACATCTGTTGATGACGGTAACAATCCGTATTAGCTCCAATACAGATTCTATAATTCGAAGGCTTGAATTTTGAAAAAAAATATTTTGTTTGTCATACAAATCTATTTGGGATATGTAAATATACGATTTTTTACTTTAGTTTTGAAATGTCTCCCATAGTTTAGCTGCAATCCATATTGGCATCTCCTGTAAAATTTTGGTTTTTGTACATAATAGTGTTTGCAACGATACTCGTCATGTCAACTTTCACTTGAGTTTGATTTCATTCATCGGTCATAAATAGAGGTGAATGTAACACATTAGATTTTTGACATTAATGTGGCCTTTATGGATAAATTTAACATCTCTAGAGATAGCTTGCAAAACAAAAGAAGTATGAGCCACTACAAAGCTTATGCAGTACCACATATACTATAATTATTAAGTGACAACAGAATAATACACAGTTTTGTTTTCCAATGTCACCAATTTGAGAGATTCTTCCCTGGCAGCTTTAGGTTGGGCTGCCTAGGTGCGGCTATTCATGTGTTCTGTTGTATTAACCCAGCAGAGAAAAGGGTTAATCGTCTTAGTGCTGGCAGCCGATCTGATCGGCTTTCCGAAACCGACTGGAGAAAGCCAGAAACCCGCTATGCCTACCTGGCTTAAAGTGCAATGGCATTTTAAGCGAGAAGTAGTTCTTATGAAAAATTGTATATAAATAGCTATGTTTAATAGATACAATTATGGAAACTTTTCAAGATAAGACGCAAGTAATATAATATCCATATATATATATAATGCCAGGTGTAATACGTTTCACTAAAACATGTTCTTTTAGGTAAATACTTCTTTCAGAATGGAAGTTAAACCATCCACCATTAAAAATGCACCCAAAAAAGTTTTGGCTATGTCAAATAAATGCTTTGTAAACAAAGAAACATGCATTAGTATTCAAAATAATTTGATTATTTCAAAATTTAGGCTGGAAGCAATGCAGGTGCAAAGAATAAACTAGTTACATTTGGTTGCGTACGCGCCAATAAATCATCTTGATTACAAATTCAAGAAGATGCTTGGTTCAACTGCATACTCAGCATTGTAATTATTCTTTGTCCTTATATTGTCACTTTTCAAACATTTAAATAATACTAATGACACTAATAGTAATATCATTAATCAATGAATTACCGCAGGTTTGTCAAATACAAACTGAGGCTTAACCACAGTAATAGCACACAAGTGGCTCAGAAAATTAGTATATCATTTATCAATTAATTAATATACACTTATGACTGGCTACAAACTTGGTATGCAATCCTTTATCATGCATGATACTGCCTTTTGTTGCGGTGGATGGAATGCAATGCACTGTTTTCCTTTTTTCCTGCTAACAACCTGACACTACAGACTTTGATTTTGACACATTTGCCATAATTAGAGCAGTGTTTATTCTATTTCCGATAGACAACAATTTGCGTAGGGAGTTTACAACGGAACAGTTAAAACTGTAAACAGCATCCCCTTGGTTGACAATGATGGCATCATCTCCAGGCGAGTTGCTGAGACACCTCTTTTTTTCGTGGTGAAGAACCAGGGGGCAAATCTCGTATAATGTCACCATTTACATAATCACTATCTGACATCAAATTCCGCATTCCTCAAAATAATGCAACTGTTTCTCGTCATCACACCAGCTGAAAAAATATCATAACCGCTTACCACTTTATAAACGAAATGCACAACACACAATCATAAACTGGGGGTTGTTTACTATTATGAAGACCAGGCATAACATTATAAACCAATCCGTTGAAGGAAAAAGGTTGATCCTTTCCAAGGCTATGAATTCCATCAGTATAGGTTGTCACAAAAATAGTTTTACCATGAAGATTTTGGAAAGCTGATTTGATCGCTGTGGCGCTTAAAACCCGATCGGCTCGTACCTGGCACTTTAAGTGCTAGTGGCCTCTCTATCATATGGCACTAAGAGAGTTGTGCTTACTCGTAACCAGACTATGGTCACAGCGAATATTCTTATCAATTGCCAACTAACAATTTACAAACTGTCATGCTAACTCCAAGAATCAATCCAGTATACTGGGAATGAGGCAGATATGCTGATCACCAAATATGCTGATCTAGGCTGGTTAGGATAACATGCACATGAAATTGCCATTTGGGATAGAATTACGGACAGAGTGAAAATCATCTGCAAAACCTGTGCAGCATTGATATTAATATTATTAAATTAAACCATAGAAGAAAATAAAGCATAACTAAACAGTTTCAAGTGTGAGAAATACGGATTTTTTATGGATAAAAATGAGTCAGAGTTGAAACACTTACATTCATTTGTCTTGACGGTTTCAAGATTTGCTAATCAAGACAAACTGCCACCTGATGATGTCTGATGTGCAGGTGTTCGTGGTGATGTCTAGAGGTTGAGGAATGTACTTCCATAGTGGATTTGGTAGCGGAAAATAAAAATTCCTTAAAAACTGTGTTTTATAATTAAAAATTTTCCAAGTATCTAATCTTCTTACGAATTTGGTAGGCTTTAGGATTGTTATGTTTAGTGTGATGTTATGATTAGCTATCCAAAACGGTGTAAAATTGCAGATTTATTAGTCTGTTTGTATTTGATGGAAACCTGTGTTGTTTTAATCTGGTTTCTAGTTTCTGTTAGTTTTACTTATGCTACTTTTGTCACATTGTGGTTAATTGATTTGGTAAATTCCTGCACTTTTGTCCTGAGGTATCGAAATTCAATTGCTGCAAAGGAACTTCTCTAGCTAAATTTATTTTGCGAGATACGCAGATGTTACGTTTTTTGAAGATGTGGAATTTGTATTGAGCACTCAGGTGAAATGTGAACTTTCTGAAAATTCTTCTGTTTTTCTTATTGGGTAGATACATAGATAGATTGATAGATAGATTGGTAGATAGATACCTTATTTGTCACATACATTTACATAATTTAGGCAAAATTCCAGTAAACTGGTGAATCGCTAGTTTAACAGAATTTTGTCTAACTAAAACATTACAGAAAATATAATAAACAATTTACAAAAGCATTTATTTATACATACAAACTTACATACAGAAATATTTATATCAAATAATGTTTAAATGGTTTATATGGTCCTACAGACTATCTTCCATATATGCTTTTTCTGTGAGCATCCTTTGTACTGAGTATAATGCATTTTTGTCTTTTATTTCTCTGCATTTTGTGGCAATTTATTATAAATTTTTACCAAAGAATAGAAAGGATCCTTTTCAAATAATGTGAGACCGTGGACAGGTACTTTTAGGTAATACTGAATTTGAGTTTTATGGTTATATGTTTTCTGTTTATTACATACTTTATCAAAGTTTTCATATATATATATATATATATATATATATATATATATATATATGTTTGCCTAATTCATAAAGATATTGTGAAGGCAAGGTAAGTACGTTTAATTTTCTAAATAAATTTCTACAAGTATTTTTGGGACTGCCATGTGTCATAATACAAATATTTCTTTCTGTATCTTAAATATTTATTCCCAGCTTATCACTGCTCCCCATAATATAACACCATATGCCATGATGGAATGAAAATAACTTTAGTATACTGTTTTTCTAGTTTCCAAGTTTGTAATTACCTTCTCTATTACGTATAGCAAGTACGGGAAGTATTGCATTTCGCCAAAAAATTCGATATCGAGAATTTACCAAAAATACATGTTTTGAGGTGCCCTGGATCCAAGTAAAGCATTTTTTAAAACTTATCCGTGTGTGTGTCTGTCAGTCCGTGAGCAGAATAGCTCAAACACGAAAAGTTGGATAAATACAAAATTTAGCACTTGAGTTTACTATCTCCCAAGGATGTGACACAACAATTTTCAAGAAAATTCGCCACCCCAAACTACCCTTTACATGGAACATTTTTCGAAAACTTTTATTTTTTCAAAAGTGGCTGTAACGATTTTTATTAAAATATCATATGTTTAAGATATTTTCATGGTAAATGAAACGTTTATCTTGAATTATCTGGGAATGTCCTCCAAAGTCCTCTTCATTCTGAATGACTTTTGTATAACCGGTAAACCGCAAAAGATAGTGAAAATGTTACTACACAAGAATTGTAGATTCCGTTAAAACACATAATTTATGTCATACATATTTTTTGTGGTTTGAACCATTTCGGAGATATTCTTTGCTATTGTTTGAATTTTCCAATACTTATACTTTTTCTAAATGGGAACTCGTTATTCATTTGTTTATGTCTTGGACATGCAAAGAGAATGGAATGCTCCACATAGCAACCAGGACTTAAGGATTTGACTATTGCTTAAAGCATACCACATTCCCCTTGGAATTACAAGAAAATAATCAATAAGCTTAACATGAAGCAGATGGCAGATGGAGAATAAGCGTTTGCAAAAATAGTTTGTACATGAGCAGAGAAAGTCATGTGAGTGCAACACATCAGGTTTTTTGTTTGTTAGACCATGCATATTAAAACAGGCAATATTTCGTCTTCTACTAATATATTCAGAGTTCTTCCCATGTGTGTTGAATTAAAGAAGTTTTTGTCATGTTTAATTATAGACCATTAATATAAAACCAATTTCTCAGCACCATTAATGTTTCAATTGTAATAGTGCCATTTAATCAGATGGAAGTATTATTTGCATACATGATTCTTTTACCCTTCATATTGTTTGGGAGGTCGTTTGTATACAGAATGAAAAACATTCCTAAAACACTTCCCAGTGGAAACCTTGGTATCGTATTTCAACAGTTTGATTTAACAAATTTATTGCCTTCATTTAGGATTACTCTTTGTTTACGATCAATGATATAAGAATTGAATCAGACTAATGATTTATTCTTTATACCATAGAAATTTGATTTTTTTAGCAATATCTCATGGTTTACGTAGTCAAATTCCTTTAAATTATCACATATTAATACTGATGTCATATGCTTTCATTAGAAGTTCGAGACATTTCATTTATTAGGTTTATTAATAACAATGTGGTTGAGTGGTTTTTACTAAAACTATGTTCTGAGCCGTTATTTTGCCAAAATGTTCTAGGTAAAAATTAATTGTGATTTTACAATTTTTGTCATGCCTAATCAAGAATGTTGGAAGAAGTGAGAAGATTGAAAGTGATATATTCAATGTGTTTCTTTTCTGAATTTTGCTATTTTCTTGTCAATAATTTATTTGGTGAAGCCATTGTTTATTGCCATGTTGACTATGTGATCGTATTCATGTTTAGATTCTTCTTCTGTTAAGGGGGTTAAACCAATCTATAGGTTAAACTGTTTATGATCGCACGTTTGTGGAACAGGGTTGAAAGTATTTTTATGTAGTTTTTGGAAATCGTCAGATTTCTCTAGACACCAAAATTGATCTTGTTTTGACATCTAATTACTTTTAAATCCAAGAAGGGTATGTGCATTCGGTTTCAATTTCCATCATGAATTGTATAGCCCTGTTCTGTAAGATAAATAGTTTAAGAGAGTCCTGGATGAACATGTTAGGTGCTATTGCAAAGGTATCATCAATATAACTATACCAAACTTTGTACATTTACAGAAAGGAGATAGTTATGTGTGTTTCCAAGTTATTCATAAAAATTCAGCAAGGAAGGGTGACAGCGGATTTCCCATGACTAAACCTGAAGTCTGCTGGTAGTACCTATTGTTGAATGAACTGTTGTGAGATGCAAAGACCTGTGAGTTTCATAAGATCATATATTTTATCTGTGGTATGTTGTTGTGGATAAGTCCTTTCTTTAATTGTTATAAAAGTTCACATGTCAGGATCCTTGGGAAGCAGGCTGTGACATCATAAGTTAAGTTTATCTTTGCATTTTAGTTCTGTGTTCTATTTTTCTAATTAGGTCCAGAGTAATCATGATGCTTAAACTGTTGTACATTGGTAGTAATGTTAACTTCTGTGTCAACCATTTTGCCAAGTTATAAGTAGGTGAATCGATTTTGTTTATTATGAGTCTCATTTTGTTGCCCGGTTTATGAATTTTTGGTAGTGTATACAATCCTGGTATAATGAGATGGTCTGGTTTTTGAGTCTGGATTTTTTATTCTCTGTTATGGTTTTAACTTCCGTAATAATAATTTGTGTTATGGTTTGTAAATAAAAATTATGTATGCAACTCATGGAACATTAGATTTATACTTGTGGAATTTTCTAAAGTCTTTTCACCCGTAATAATCCCATTTCAGACACAAGTTGCATAAATAACCATAATAAATTTCTTTCTATGCATTATATGCGCATTTTACTAAGTTTACAGAAGAGAAAATGCATATACCTTTACTGTTAAGATATAACAACAATTGGTTGATATGGTTATTTTATAAGCACTTAATGTTTAAATTGAAAAACCCAGGCCTGTGTATTTCAAATGGAGGTTATAAAGACCCATGTTAGGGTTTTCTACTGCAAAATGTGGCAAGGTTACCTATTCTAAATTGTTCATGCTCTAAACGATTAAAAATCTAAAATATGCACATTTTAATTTCTAAATTTCTGAACGACCAAAAAGATTTTACAAAGCCTGGGCATTAGAATCTGAACATGCTGGAGAAGTTATCTAATAAGGTGGATTTGACTTTTCATGGTTGCTCCAGAGAGAATGTGTATACAAGTAAAGTTGTCATATATTTTCCATACAATCTACACACAAGAGATTTTCTAAGAGCTCTCTACAACACAAGATTTAAGGGTAATGTGAAGGTCAACAGTAAGCTGTAAATCAATATATTTAGTTCAATGGCCTGACAACATTTTAATAAACTCAGTATAATAAGAGTTGTTCAACTATGCAAATACGCATCTGCCACAACTTAAACCTCGTCATTTGATATGAGTCTTCATTCATTCAGGAGTTTTCTAAGGTTTGGGAACAAAAAGTAGTTGCTGGCAATCATAATTTGAAAAGTTCTCGAAATAATCCAAAGATTGCAGCAGTATTTCCAAACAAATTTTGTTTTTAAAGTAAGCCATCTTTCATATAAATATCTATACAATACATTGAGATGTTTAAGTACCATAGTTGGCACAGATGTGTGTACATGGGAAATGTGGTAAATATCAAACATTATGAAGTTATCAATTACTTCGTAGGAAAGGATATGAATGCAACGAAAATTCATACCTATTTGGCACTCTAGTGGGCTCTGCACCAACGGTTTCTTTCAGGCGTAAAAATCCTCACATGGCTTCCTTTGGAAGCGAAGCAAAGCTAATGTTCCCGTGTCGTAGAAGAACCTCAAGCCTGATAAAGAGACCTCTGAGCAAAATTTCTGGTCTTTCACGCCCAATATAGTGTGGGACGCTGGGGCCACAGCAGTTAAAGAGCACCCATAAATAAATTTAAAAACAAAACATCAATTTCAATAATTTCCACGTGGACAACAGAGTTTAAAAGAGCTCATGAAAGCTCGGAAGATGACGCATGCAGCAGAAGACCAAAATCTGACACAACAGATATCTTCAAATGACCCTTATTCCAAAACGTAAGTACAAAACATGTCCCATGGCTTCACTTCATTCCTCATTCCTTATTTTGCAGAATGATTTTAGCTGTCCTCCACCAACTGAGCAAGCAATGGAGGAAACTCAAGAACCTCATCATATGCCAGAATATGACCCTAAACTTGCCCCACAGTTTCAGCAAGGAGACCGTCTTACAGACCAAGTTCCTTGCTTCTGTCCAGGGGTAAGTAACAAGAAAAGAGCCATTATTCATATCCAAACAGCTTGCATTCATAAAGTGTAGTTTCTTCTAGAATTTGAATTGTTCTAGAAAGCATGTGATCATAAAATTATTATTACGATTATTATTATTAGCCTGTGATTTAAATTAATGGTAAGTATTACAGAAAGTGATTGGGAAGATATTGGTAGCTGAATTATGGGTAATTTTCAAAAGGTGCTCAATTCACTTTTTAAAGCTCTGAGGTAATTACAAAAAATCTTTTTATTATATGTATGCCATTACTTGAGCAAATAATTTATTCGCTTGTATAAAGGCTCTCAAGAAATTGATCTAACCATCTTTACATATTTTCTCTTTTCTCTCTTTCTCTTTTTGTTTACAATTTTACAATGAGTGATTATAATATTTTTTATAAGATTTGTTTTATCTCAATTGAATATACTAAATTCTTCTTTTATTGTTTTTGCAGCTTTCTGCTTGTATATTCTTTAACATTCAGCATGAATCTCACTTTAAATACCTCTATACATAGGTGTAACTTGGGGGTGAATTGGCTAAACAATATTTTTCACGTAGCAAACGTTTTATATTGAATTATTTTAAGTAAAATTAATTTTATACATGGCAATTGCTTTTAGCGGGCAATTAAAATTAGATTAGTTTTCTCCTATACAAGACATTGCCTCTGAAGATTATGTTAACTGAATTGCAGGACTCACCACCGGATGCACATCAGACTGCACCTCCCCCGCAACCAGACACTCAATCAGTTACAGTTAAGGCCACAGTGCATTCTACTCCTGAACCTTCGGATCGTAATGAAATGGAAAAGGTATTCACTCTCTTTTGCTATCTCCAGGAACATATTCAGAACTACACATGAGAGTCACTTACGTAAAAAAAACTTTTTGGGGTTAATTTTTACTTTCTCTATTCTTACTCTACAGTAAGTAGAGGAAGTATATTCCATCTAAAAATGTTATATTGAGGTTTCCCCAGAAATTCATATTCTGAGGCCCTCTGAAACAAAAAAGATTAGAAAAACATCTGTCTGTGAACAGCATAACTCAAAAACAAACAGCCCAAAGTACACTAAATTTGGTATTTTAAGTTCAATCTCGTCCAAAAAAGGCAATGTGAACATTTTCAGGACCAGTACCACCGCCATAACATTTGAAATAACATTATATGACTTTAACAGCATCATATTAAAGTCAAACTTAAGAACAAATATGTGGCATGCATCTCATCTACCTTGCCTCCAAAGCAACACTCTTCCTTGTCTGTTACCTTATGCCTTTTTGGTGAATTGATCAGGAGTGTTCTATCATTACTTTCTCCACTACATACTTAGCACTAAGTATAGAATTGTATTCCAGTGAAGAATTTGATATCAAGATTTTACCAGAAATACATGAATCTAAAACTGATATTTATAGAAAAAGGACCGTATGTTTGTGTGCTTGGTGCAGCATAACTCAAAAACAAGAAATCTAGTAAATACCAAATTTCAATTTAAGTTCACTATCTTCAAAGGATAGAAAATGAAAGATTTTAAGAACATCCCCCACTCCAAACTACCCTTTACATAAATTTTTTTTCGATATGCTCTCAAAAATGGCTCTAATAGTTTTGATTAAAATACCACATTATGACGCAAAAGCTATAGCCCAAGTTATAGGGAGGCTGGCACCGAGCAGTGGGAGTAAATAACGATAATGGCTGTTCACCAACATAAACACTGGAGTGTTATTGGCAGATAACCAGAGAGCTCTGGAAGATTGCTTTTCCTCCTTCTTCCAGAAGGTGTTCGAAATAGTTGTAGAAAGTTCGAGAACCTCCTGGAAATATTTCACTGATTATAAACGAGCGCTCTCGCGGCAGCAGGCAATCAAGTCAGCGCGAGACAGTCGAGTTGAGCGTGAGTTGAGCTATGTTGGTCAGTCAGTGAGCGAGAACTTGGCTGGTGAATTTCCCTCGTGACAGGAGCGATTCATCAAGCGAGTTGGTGACAGCTATTGTGACGAGCAGCGAGTGCTACTGCGGAGTGTAGAGTGTGGAGGTCTTGTGTTCGACACCCGAGTGAAGTGAACTGTCCAGTGTGAAGGCAGTGAATGGGCCGAGAATTAAAGTAGTTCACCATAGTGAAGTGATAGAATGTACTAAGTGAACTCCCGGTGAAGTTGAACTAGATATGAACTTAGAATACTGACAGTGAGAACTGAGAGAAGTGACAGTTAAAAACCTGGACAAAGTCACAATATAATTAAGAAATTTACATAAAAATAAAAGGCATATCTTGAATTTTTCTGGAAATAACCTGTGAAGTCCACTTTATTTGGAAGGAACTTTATATAATCTTGATTGAACAAAAAATGTATAGCTCTTTAAAGAAACACAATTTATTTCAAAACACTTTTTTCTGGCATTAGTTATTTACAAGATATTTATTAATATTGAATTTTTCAATACTTTGTCACTTGTTATAAAGTGCTGTCTCTATTAGCTTGTTTCTTGGTTATGAAAGAAGCATGGGACTTTAAAGCCATCGCATAGTAGTCCACTTTTTAAAATTCTGTTACTTGAGCCTACTGCATTCTTCTAATATCTATAACAAAATACATAATGAATATTTATCTCTATTGGCAAGAAGTAGATAGAAAAATAAGCTATTATAAGAATAGGTTGGAGAAAAGTGGTCATGTGAATGCAACATCGCATTTTTTTAAAAACATTGGTTTCAACATTCCTTTCCTACTGATGATTACAAGTGTGGGCTTTTATAAATGTTGAAGGAACTTTTATTTTATTTTCAGCCAAGCAAACGAGTTGCTCCTTGTTACTTATCACAACTCCGAGATGCCTTTGCACCACCAGAAGTAGAAGAACCTAGAATGGGCGTAATTGGTCCTTGGGCCACAGGAGTTGTTGAATGGGGACCAACCTCAGGAGTCACTGGAGTGAGACCTGTTGTAGATATGTACTCCATAACCAGATACAGTGAGGCAGATTGGAAAAAACGCAATGCAGATGTTCTCAAAGGCCTTAGAAGTGAAGTTCAGCATGCTTGCAAGTAAGTCACTATTGCTATATCCAATAATTTATTAGGCCCAAATTAAATTGAGTTTTATTTATGAACGCTCTTTAACTACTATGGTCATTAGCATCCCACTCTATATTGGGCGTGAAAGACCGGTAATTTTGCGCAGAGGCCTCCTTATCAGGCTTGAGGTTCTTTTATGTGCCGTAAATATACGACATGGGACCACCGGCTTTACTTCCCACCCTAAGGAAGCCATGCCAAGGATTTTACGCCCGAAAAAATTCATCGCCCTCTGCCGGATTTGAACCCGCTACCTCGGGAGCTAGAGGCATGGTACCACTAGTCTACGGAGGACTAGATCCAAATTATAGTTTCGGACTAATAAGAAAGCAAATTTTTATTATAATTTAATACGCAGAGCAAGGTTTTTCCTTTATCAATACTGAGATTTCATGGAAATATACACTTTGAGGACCTCTGAATCAAAAAACAAGTATTTTAAAAATGGTCCATATGTGTGTATGTGTATCTGTGAACAGCATAATTTAAAAATGAAAGGCCTGATAAATGTCAAAGTTGCTATTTGAATTCAGAATCTTTCCTTTACGTGAATTTTTTATGTTTATTTTCTCAAAAATGAATAATAATTTTGGTTAAAACAGCATATTTATATGAAAACTAAAATGCACGTCTTGAACTTTCTGAATATAGCCTGTAAAGCCTCTTCTTTCAGAAGGAATTTTGTATAACAGGTAAACCATAAGAAATGGATAAAAGCCTACCACACACAAACTGAGGATTTCTTCAAAACACACAGCTTATTTCAAATAGTTTTTCTTATGGCATTTGCCACTTCCAAAATACCCTTTATTATTTTTCGTTACTTTGTAACTTTCTTAAAGTGCTGTCGATATTCAGCTGTTTCTCATAAAATTATAGAAAGAGCATGGAACTTTAAGGCCAGCATATACTGACTAGCTTTTAAATGTATGACTACCGATACCTCTATTCCCCGTCGAAATTGTTATTGAAATTATTTCTGCAAAGGCTTTTTCAATTAATATGAAGTACATAAAAATAAGCTCTCATAAGAAAAAGTTTTATAAAAATAAATGGCGTGGTAGAAATAATTATGTGAATGTAATACATCAAACTTTAAAATTTAATATGCTGAGCATAGCTGTTCCTTTTTGATTCCTTTTTTTCAGTATAAAAGTTTGTACAACAGACACTTCTTCATTTGAAGGGGAGCCTAAAGTTATTTTAGAGGCTTTCTAAGTGACTTGAAGGGGAGCTGAAATGCATGACCCAGGTTCAATTTTCCCTACTGGCTATCAAAAGTAAAGGAAGTATTGCTCTAGATCCCCCCCCAAAATTGGTACCGATTTTAATAAAAAAAACTTCCTTCTAAAAGGCTTGGGTACAAAAAGGACATTTTTAGAAAGAGGTAAGAAATAGAGATGCAGAACAGAATAACTCAAATGAAAAGTCAGAACACTATTTTTCCATCCTTAAGTCAGTCACAATTTAATGATGAAGGACGAAGACTTCCAGGACGTTTCCCCACTCAAAACAACGGAAAATATGAATTTATTGTAACAAATGAGAACATCAATTTCTGTGAAACACACTTAATATTTTATAACTTAGACATCCAGCGTGAGACAACACATTACACTAGAAATCAGTCTTGACATACACTCAGAACACAACACAACCGAACTTTGAATCACAAATGAAATTCTTCGTCACAACTCACAAGTGAACCGAACTCTGAAATGTCACCCATATCTGTCCAAGCACTTCAACGTTTTCACTGTCCACCCGGATGCTAGCAGTCACATGTATAATCCCTGCATCCATAGTGGAGCGTTCTCTAAGGGGAGGAAGTTATTCAAACTTCCGGAAAGGAATCTTCTAGAACAGAAATTACCCAACCTTGGGGAGGTAGCATATAATGAGTTTGTTGCATGGGCGATTGTTCTGAAGTACCGGACGAAATCCCATCCCAGGCGGCCAGGTAAACCAGTCATCATGTGCTCATACCAGCAGCATGCAAGTAGCTTCGCTTGTGGGGCGTCAGTATCATTACTTCTTTTTCTCTGGAAAATGGTTGATTGCGTGGAGTCCTCTTCCTTCACGTTTATTTTTATATTGGGAAACCACAAAATAGACACAAACACTCTACAGAAAAACTGTAGCTCTCATTATAACAGAATGTTTGTCAAATAACCTCGTATAGTGACATTAGGCATTTATAGAGTATAAGTGTTCTATTATGCATTTAAATTTTCCCAGATTTTAAGTTGAATGCCTTTTGGAATGTTTAAGTTCCTGCTTATTGTTTTTTTACCCTGAGCTTGTGGCTGAAATATCAACTTATTTTATTAATGTCTGTTGTCTCAGCTTTCTGTGTACTATAAATTTTGTATTACTGTGTATTATGGAACTGAAACCATTTATATTAGGTATTTATTGTAATCGGCATTAAACAAATAGAAAAATGTTTTGTACCAATAATCTGAAGAATCATTAAGAAATGATACTGGTTAGAGAAAATTGTTTATTTGTAACAAATAAGACTTTTTTTAAAAATAATTTTAAAACATATTTAAACAATTGTTTTTATAAAATATGCAACAAAAAGTAATAAATACTACTGAATAGAACCGTAGCTAAGGAGGGGTTATGGGGGTTGGGACCCCCTTGCTAAAATAATGTAAAAGTTAATATAAAAATTAGCATTATTTTAATAGTAGCATCACTGGTGGCGCTATGTATATGCTGATATCTTAGGCAAAATCACCAAAGGTAACAACAATGGAAACTGTACTTTAGATGGCATGGGTACAACCATGTTATGATAACAGGGGCATTTTTTGGTTCCACTGCTAAATGTGAGTGGTTTCCAAATGAGCACAATATCTCCCAGTTTAGAATATAACTTGAAACCGTATTTTGTAGTGAAATAAAATGGCCTGCACTGGTAATATACGATAAAAGACTTCACAGGGCCATTAGTTCTCATGTCGCAACACTTTTGCCACTTAGAATATGCAAAACATCATATCATAATTTCAATTCCAATACTGCACCTTAATCTGTGAATATAAAATCTATTTATTAAAATATTTCAACTCAGAATTAATACATATTTATCTTTTGAATTGACACAAATTGTTTAAAAAATGGATCGCTATACATAACACCTATTTAATATTTTTCTGGTTATGCTACTGAAATTGAAAATTAAAACTATAAAATATTTATATTAAAATCATTATGCTTATCTTTAATATACTATGTCGGAAATGAAACTGTAAGAGAAATAAAAGTTAAACAGTAGAATTTATTATGCTTAGGGTATCACACTATCACAAATTTTGTGGGACATTCCTGCATTTTGGGACTTTTAAAATTGTCCTTTGCACAATAGCATTTGTCCTGAATTTTCATTAATCCTTACAGACTGATTTTCAAATACTTTGGCAGTTGATAATTGTGCTGTCCACCAACCAATGCTTTTGTCAAATGAACTTTCAGCCAGGGGAAATGTCTTGGTCAGATATTAAAAATAGGTTTCCAAGAGATACACTTAGAGCAGGGCTTCAAGTAAAAGTTAATTTTAGTATGGCATGTAAATACTTCTCTGCTGTAATCAGTAATAAAGTAATTCTAGCATGCACAAGAAGTAACAAGACGTTCACACCTTTAAAAAGAAATAATAAAATCAGACTTTTTATGTAGTTCCACAGCAAATAAAACAGTTTTGATATGGTAGAAATAATCAGTATTTTACTAATATTTGTAAAATATTTTAGTAAATTTGGCACTATTTTTTTTCATTTGTTATGCGTGTTATTACAGTGCGTTCTCCTTGGTGCTTTCTAATTCATTAATGTATTACACAGCTGTGTAATAAAACACCTAATTTTCATGTTACTCTGTGTCCCTCATTCTTCTCTTATGGAGATGACCACTAATATGCTGGTAGTATTAAAACATTTTAAGGACAAAACTGTTTTTTATTCACCCTCAGTGTTGATTTTGGTGCCAGAGAATGTGCAAAGCTCACAGGAGTTGACAATGATAGAAACCAACATGACACAACAAAGAAGCTTGCTGTTAGAACTAAAGAAGTTTACCATTGGAAGATGGAACTAGAGCATTCCATAAATAAAATGGCAGAAGAAATACATTTAATGGAAACAATGCGGCAGAAGCTGAAAAATGCAATGGGAGTTTGTCGCATGCCAGAGTCCATTTCAAGCGAATGTCTTACTTTACGAGCAGCTCGTCTGGAACCTGATTTAATCAAGGATCAGGTTGAAATAGAACTTCAAAAGGCAAGATATGTTTTCTCTGTGTATATAAATATATCATATTATTTTAAAATCTCTTAAACACATAAAGAAAATCCCTCAATACTAAATACTAGTGACTCTTTCTCGCGAGTTGCTGTGTGAAAAAGTGGTCCATCTAGTTTCAACCTTACAGTTATTCTACTATCAGGCTCACCTAACTTTAAACGTATACTCAGACTCTATCCTGTTTAAGTTGTATTTCTACAATTTCTGTTTCCCCGTGTTTGTTTATTTTCCTTCTTCATTTTCTATTACCCTTGCCTAGATACTCTCCATACTTTAAGATTTCCTGCCTTTATTTCAATTTCATCAAAATTTTCCCCTTTATCTTATTGGTAGATTAGCTCATTTCTCGATGCCAAGTTTTTCACTTATTATTTTGTTGTGTCTACAGTGCCTTTGTATTAAACAAGTATATGCAAATGTATGTGGGTGGGTATTAGAGAGGCTCAATCCACAAACTGTGTTTCAAAGTGTTATATAGCTAATTTCTTATTACCAGATGGAAAAATAAATTCGTTTTGTGGTAGTTGTGAATACTGGTAGAATGGTGCAACACATCATTATTTTCAGTTGCTTGAGTTTCATGTAAAACACATGTTAGTTTATATTTTCAAGATTGTAGAATAAAAAGCGCTGCTAGTATTTTTTTTCTATGGATAGAAAATCCTTTAAAAGAAAATTTTCAGCACAAAATATAGTTACATAAAAAGGGAAGCATAGAAATAATCATCATTATGATGATTATTGTTAATAAACGTAGACTAACAATTGGGGTTATATAACCTTGGCAATATCAGGATAAAAAGATTGCTGCCAATTGGGGAATGTCAAATAGGAACAATTTTGGAATTAGCATAAACATAAAATTGGTTACATGCACGTATACACAATATACTACTAACAAGTATATAATTCAATGAACAAGCTATTACCTTTACACTTTTTTTACAAAGTGCTTGTCGAGTATCAGGTATCGGTGCTCAAAAATCGGTATTGGAATCCAGTATCATGAAATAGTGGTATCACCCCATCACTAATCAAGACAATAAGATTGTCACATAAGAAAGAAGATACTGAGATTATTGTAAAAAGGAAAAAGCTAGACAGTAACATACCATATAAAAAGGTCGTTAATGGTAGGATATGTACCTGCATCTATATAAAGAAATGTGTTGGTAGGAAAAAAATTGAGTTTTAGTTATGGACGCTCTTTTACTACTATGGTTCTTAGCGTCCCATTCCATATTGGGCGTGAAAGACCGGCAATTTTGCTCAGAGGCCTCTTTATCAGTCTTATTCTTTTACGTGCCGTAAATCCACGACACGGGACCACGGACTTTACTTACCTTCCGAAGGAAGCCATGCTAAGGATTTTTACGCCCGAAAACCCGCGACCTTGGGAACTAGAGGATAGCATGGTACCACTAGTCCACGGAGGACGACATGGAGGCATTGATAGGAGGCATTGCACTCCACATAGGAAAGTATCGAGTGGTAGTTTTAACTTCATGGAAGTGTACGTATAATGTACAAAACATGAAGAAATACTTATTCTATCCTCTACTAAAGTATTTACATATTGAAAATTAAAGATAATTGTCTTTTGCATATGAATGCATATGGGGTAGTTTTAGCTTCGTGGAAGTGTACCTATAATGTTCAAAATGCAAGGCAATGTGTATTCTATCCTCTGGTAAGGTATTTATGTGTTGAAAATAGTAAAGTGTTGTGATATTCTAACATACTAGTATCCATTCAACAAAGTGTCCAACCATAAATCATATAATGTACACAGAGTATTTATTAAGAGTCTCACGTTGATGTCCTTAACAAACTAAGTTGCAGAAAACAATAATAAACATATTCTCTGATTGTCATAGTTATTATTTCTAGTGATGACGCGATACCGCTATTTCTCAATAATACCGATAATTTTGATTATGTTCTCATTAGTAATTATCTGTGTATAAATGCATGCAACTAATTTTGAATTAATGCTAATTCCAAAATTATTCCTTGTTCAATTTATTGGCAGAAATGTTTTTATCTAGATAATTCCATAAGTTATATATCCCCTATTGTTAGTCAAGAGTAATAATAATAATAATAATAATAATAATAATAATAATAATAATAATAATAATAATAATAATAATAATAATAATAATAATAATAATAATAATAACTTCTTTGCTTCCCAGTCATTTTTTTCTGAAAACTTCCTTTTAAAGGTTTTTTTATCTATAGAGGAATAAACACTAGCAATCGTTATTCCATAATCTTGAAAATATAAACCAATGTATATTTTTCATGACATTCAAACAACTAAAAATAACAGATATTTCCAGGCGCTGTATTATCTCATTTCGTAAGTTCTGATTTGTTTATGCTGGATTCTCAGATTTCGGTCACTGGAGTAGATCAATGTAATGTCTGAGAATGAGTCACCGAGCCAGACTATTGCAGAAATGTAATTTAGTGCATCAGCTCAATAACGCTGCTGTTAAATGAATACCTTTACTCCTTCCCGCATTGTTTTTGCATGTTTTCATTTAGACAACGGTCTATGGAATGTTCCATTCTTTCATCCACAGGAAATCCAGTCAGGGTCTATCAAGAGTCCAGCAACTCTTTGGGGACACATGCAAGACAAAAACATGAAGTCTCGGCATCTTTCGTTCCTTATCTGGCATAAAGTTAAGCGTAAGCACTTTCAATAATGCAAAACTTAAACATTTAAAAGTATCGAATGGTTAGCTCAAAGTATTAGACATACTTCGATACCACGGACTATCCGGCATATCAAGATATCGAAAGTATCGAGGTCACATCCCTAATTATTTCCAAAAACATTAATTCCACTGCAAGGTGCAAAGCTCAGTTCCTTGTGAAACATCAGGGTCCTAGGTATCCTATACACTACACCCACCAGTCCAGAAGATATAATCAACATTACAGTAGAAATGTTCAGGAAAAAATCTCAGCTTTTAAGACCAAATCTTTAAGTCTAATTATTTCATTATATGGTCAATATGATCCTACATGGACAAACTTTGTTTAAATGCAAATTAGTTAATATCTACTTTAACCTCTGCTCTTACACAAAAGAACTGAGTTGACAGCAAATTCTTAGCTTTCTGAAAACTACAATCAATACATAATACTTCTGATGAATATTTTATTTCTTGTACCGACAGGAAAGAGGTTTAGTCAATGAAGTGCATGATTTAATGGAAAGAATGCTCAAAGAATTGGAAGAACAAGAAAAGCGTGACAAAACAGTAAAAGCCAAACTTGAAATGGACTGGAGTGACAAAAAAGAGTCTTATGACATAGAAACAGTAGCAGTCAATATGAAACTTAGCAGTCAAAACATCATGTGGAAACCTGCATCTGTACAGTTCACAGAAGGGTAGGCGCATGATTGTAGTTTGTGAAATAAAGATTATACATGTTTTAATAATGCTTGTGGAATATGAAATAGAATACTCATAGTTACATTGGATTTCTGAGATGTGTATTTAAATTACAATTCAACAATGTATGTATCTAAAACAGGCAGCCATCGCTTCAGAGTTGGGAAACTGCAATTAAAGAGAATCTAAATCTAATAGAAATGGAAAGGGCCCACTCCGTGGAGCTACGTCATTTTCTTGAAAGCTTTTTTAAGGACATCTCCAGGGATCTGCTAATGCAAGCAGGAAGGGTTGATAACGCCTTGGCAAACAAAGTAGCAGACACAGAGGCAACCAAAGAATGCCTTGAAAATGAACTACGAAGGGTAAGTGTTTGTCATAAGTTACAAACTCCTATCACCAAAAATTTAAATAACTTTGTTTATAATATTGGCCTAATGCACAAATACTGTGCACAAATTCAGAGGTTTGACACGTCATAAACTAAACATTTGTGAAGCTGCAATTAAGACTGGTTCACATAAATCAAGAACGGAAGCCAAATGAGAACTTCAATTACTGTATTATAACGTGAACACTAACAATTAACGAAAAGTTTCCCTGAGTACTGGAACCACATATTAGATTCATATTGTGCATATTAAATGCAGTCATGACACGAAACAGCCACTAGAAATGAAAAATTAAGCCAGTAGAAATTCGAGAAAATGTGTATTCAACTCAGATACGTTGAGTTCTTCTAGCAAAAGCGTCATCTGTGGTTGTTTATATGCAACTCAAAACTGGCTACTGATTCAAAAAAACTTGTGTGTTACATTCATATGACTTTAACTACTCTCTAATTGCATTGACTGAGTTTATATTTTCTTGCGGTTAGCCCACTCTTCTTACAAGGGAACTTTATCCTTAGTTGCTTGATAAACATTACATTTAGTGCATTGGTCCTTCTTTGGGATGTAAAATGACAATACTGCATCATATGAATTGATAACACTTCGGTATACAAATAGGGAGACAAGCTTGATACCCTTTTCCTTACAGTATTGCTCCTTGTATATGCGATACATTAGAGTTAAATTCAAATCAGGTGACAAGTACAACCTTTTTGAGTCCTTACTGCAATAATGGGGCTCTAAGCGAGGAAATGAATCAATGTGAGTCTTTACGTGATCCTTCTGTTCTTGGGAGGTTGCGTTGTGCGCCGACTGTTTCTGTGATCTTCCATCACATCCAGAGTACAGTCCAGTGTCACTTGGTTTCTTTATACAAATTTCAATTACCCTATGGCCTATGGACAAAGTAGAACATAGAAATTTCAAGCTCACACGTTTTCTTTCACCATCTGAATGCCGTAAATAAAATTCGCGGGATGTCATCCTTTCTTTTTGTGCAAACGTTTTTCTGCGACAAACAGGTTTGTTTACAATAAATGAGATGAGGTAGACTTTTTTGTTGTACATCATCTGACAGTTTCCAGTACTCTGCACACAAATCGAAATGTAATGCTTGGTTGAAGTTTTCACTGCATTTATACCTAGAAAAGAATTATTATAACATGTAGCTGTCACGCCAAACTCTTTTTTTTTAAATTTAAAATCACTATAAAAAGAAAGAAAAGACATACTGGCACTTTGAACAGTGAACCGGCTTTGGTTCTTTTGCTGCAATACGTTTTCTGCTCCTGTTGTATAAACTTGACCACTGACTCAAATTTTTCACCACAGAGCGTTTCCAAGCACACCTATTTGCTTTCTTGCTCCTTTTCCTTGGTTGATTTTTCAAATTATTTTGTCATTGTCATTTAAGTTATCAGATTCTATAAAAATAGAAACAAAAAATCAGCCTATAGGCCTACTTCATTTTTAATCATTCAAAAGAAAGAAAACTTTGAATTAATGCATAGTTGAAATTGAGCATTATGATCACTGAAGTCACCATCTACAGTGGATGATTCGGAACTTGAAGTGCTCGGAACGTACACGTCACTGGAACCTCAACTAAAATCTGATATTGAAGTGTGTACCTCTTCAGATAATTGCTGAGGTGCTAGTTTTCGTTACTTAGTTAAATATTAATATTCATTAATAAATAAAAATTGATAGTTATTTTAAGCCATTATTCGGCTTTCAGACTTTAAAGACTAATTTAGCGAATAGTACATCCGAAGAAATTAGATATTCGCCCAGATTAGAATTATCTGGGTGACGAAATTTATCGAGTAGTGGCTTTCTGTATTCAAGGTTGATTAGCATTTCGGTATGCTTAAATGAGCCCGTATCATATTAGTCTATTTACTGGTATGTTTGGGTACTAAATTCAGTCAAACTAGCGATGATATTATAAACTCGCAGTTGACAGCATTGTTAATAATATTTTAAACAAGCTTATTGTATTCGTGGATATAATAAAAGTATTAAATTCTAAACCATATACGGAGTCAAGAAATCTCCCCAATGTTTAATTCTACATCGTGTATCAGTTTAAAAACAAGTAAACTGTAATGTCGTAGACTTACCTTGTACAGTAGTAGATGATTCATTACTAGCTAACGCCATTTTAACTAGCTTTTTAGCACGCGAACTCATTTTATCCTCTGCAAATCAAACTAGCGATCGCAACACACAGCTGAGAAGGGCTATCTGGCCGCCAAACTAACAATGAGTACATGTCGCCAACAGAGAGCACACATGTTGAAAGAGTATACTTTGCTGGAAACTTAAAAATACAAATGTTGTAACTGAGCACTTAAAACATTTGTCCCCCTGACTCTTAGTGCACAAAAATGGTAAACGCCTCTATCAGAATTGTGCATGCCAGTACAGTAATTACATCTGTCATCATAGAAATTGAAGGAAAAAGCGTGGTTTTTACTTATCACATCTGTGCACAGAAAAGTAATACATTAAATGGTTACAATTTTACACTTAACTCATTTTACCCCAAAAATGTACTTAACACATGTGTGCACCATCAATACAGCAGTCCCGAATTAAAAGGACTTCACAAGTGGTGCCTGAAAATTCAAAATATACATTTTATGTAAATATCTTTAATATATGATATTTTAATCAAAATCATTAGAGCCATTTTTAGAAAATCGAAAATGTTGAAAAGTTTCACGTAAAGGGTAGTTTGGGGTGGGGTAATTTTGTTAAAAATCTTTGTGTCACATGTTCGGTTAGTGTTGAACCTAAATACCAAGTTTGGTGTTTATCCAATTTTTCATTTTTGAGTTATGCTTTTACAGACACACACATGCACCTTTTTCATAAAATGCTTTTTTGGTTTAAGGGGCCACATATATTTATGGTGAAATCTCAAAATCGAATTTTTGGGTGGGATACAATACTTACCCTACTTACAATACACAGTAGAGAAATAATATCAATAACAAAACAATTAAGAAGAAAAACAACCTTAATGTGTGGTATTAATAAAGGAATTATGCTTAGCATAACTATAGAAATCGAAAATAGTAATGGATATGCATATAGAAAACGTTTACTCCATCGAATTCTTAATTTGGCTAACCTGCATTGTTATCTAAATTGTAAGCAAGTGAAAAAATATCACCGTCAGTTACAAACAAAATTATGTCCCAATGCGTAAAATCAACTATCCACTTTACTATATAATGGTCATCAATATGCATTCCCTCACTCATTCCCGATGTATTAAGAACCAAAATGTCGTATGCTGATTTGCTTCACATTGTGGATTATTGTGAACCAGCCTTTACCAGTACAAGAGCCATATTACTGCTCTTAGATTATTTCTAATGGAAACTGTTTCTAATATGTTATCATAACTGTATTGTCTTTAACTGTGTGACTTCAGGAATTACAATAGTTGATACAAAAGGTGTAACAGAATTTGAGATACAAATACACCGTTTTGAGAGTGAACACAATATTTTTAAAATTTATAACTGATCATATATATTTTCAAAGTATTCTCAATTGCATTCTATATAACTTATCATCCGTTCAAACCACATTACAAATGCAGAATGGCGTTCTTCTTTGCAGAGAGTGCAAAATAAATTTCTCGTAAGTAGCTACTGCAGCTTCAGGTGATTTAAATCATTGACCTCAAACGTGTTCTTTGATTTTGGGGAATAGAAAAAGTCACATGGGGCCAGTTCTGGACTGTGAAGGATGGCACAAATATTTGACTCCTGCAGAAACAGTTGTTTTTAGTGCAATGTGGGCCGATGCGTTGTTGTGGTGCAGCAAAATTCCACACAGACCAGTTTTAAGACACTTTGTTCTCAGTCCATTGAAGACATGTGGCAGTCCATTTGTGATGTACCACCTGGCAGTGACAGGCTTTTGTCCCTCAAGCGGAATTGCCACGATGTGCCACTAGCTGAGAAGAACGACAAATATCATTTTCAAAAATATCAGCAAACTACAAGTCGTCCTCCGTGGACTAGTGGTACGGTGCCAGCCTCTAGTTCCCAAGGTCGCGGGTTCAAACCCGACGATGCATTTTTTCGGGCGTAAAAATCCTTAGCATGCCTTCCTTCGAAAGGGAAGTAAAGCCGGTGGTCCCGTGTCGTAGATTTACGGCACGTAAAAGAACCTCAAGCCTGATAAAGAGGCCTCTGAGTAAAATTACCGGTCTTTCACGCCCAATATAGAATGGGACGCTAAGGACCACAACAGTTAAAGAGCGTCCATAAATAAAACTCAATTTAATTTAGCAAACTACAAAAAGAGGATCCTGAGTTAAGATCATTATTCGACACTGCACCGGAAATAAAACCTAAAATTGACGCGAACATAGGGAAATTTAAGGAAATTCTTTTTAAATGACACAGGACAGTCATAAAGAAATGGAAAGTACGGGTTCCCAGAGCCATACAAGACAAAATCATATTAGCATTTTATCATTTCTTGACACACGCTGGAAGTGAAAAAAACCTCGGTAGCAATTGGAGAAGTGCTATAATCAAACATTTAGGAACGAAAGTAAGAAAACTTATATCAGCGTGCAAATTATGCCAAAAAGCAAAACCAATAAATATAAATTATGACGTCATCCCACACAGCATAATTAAAGAAGAAAAGAACGCATTGGTCTCGATCGACGAACATGGTGAACTTCCCATACGCAAAAAACGGGTATAGATACAACTTCGTAATGTTTGATATATTTACAAAAATCTACCCTATCAGAAGTCAGAAAATCCCCCACCCCAAATTATACCTTACATCGAACATGTTTTGAAATTATTTTGATTTATTGCACAAGATAAGTGAAGATTTGCCAACAATAATTATTGTTATACTAATGTTTTGAAATGTTCTACTTTCTCAAAAATAGCTCTATGAATTTGATTAAAATACCATACATTTAAGATATTTACATGCGAAATGAATCATGTATATTAAATTTCCTGGGACTAACTTGTAAAGTCCTATTCATTTGGAAGGAATTTTGTATAATTTTGTTTTTAACTGGTAAACCATAAGAGATAGACAAAACATACTACACAAATACTGTAGAGCCCTTTAAAATTCAGTTTGTTTCAAGTAACTTATTTTGTGTCATCAGCCATTTTTAAGATTATTGGTTTGAATTTTTCAATGCTTTTGTCTTTTTTTAAAGTGCTGTTGCATTTGGTTGTTTCTTGCAATGTTATGGATCATGAATGGAGTACGAAATTCCAAGACCAGCATATTGCATCCCACCTTTAAACATGTGACTATCAATTTGGTTTCCTGTATCGCCATTGAACCTACAACGGAGTGTATAATGTGACTATTTTAGCAAAGGTCTGTCTTGATTAACGTGAAATATATATATATATATATATATATATATATATATATATATATATGCTTTCGTAAGAATAGTTTGTAGAAGTTATATAAAAATAGATGATAGTGGACAGAGAAAGACATGTGAATATAATGCATCAGATTTTTCATGAGCTTTAATGTAGCTGTTTTAAAATGAGAAACAGTTGTATGTTTTGGCAGCTATTTCACTCCTCACATCCTTCAATGTGAATGGCAGGCTGCACATTCATCAACCTTTCAAGAGAATTAAAAAAATTTACCACCACTATATCCCTAATTGTACAGATGCTTGTACATTCTGTGGCTGCTCAGCATTTCGAGATATACTTATACCACTATCACTAATTAGTGTTCAGTTGCTAAACGTGTTTCAAACATTCAAAAATAAAGGAAATTAATGTGTCACATTCACGTGACCTTTTCTACTCATTGTTCTACAAACTATTCTTACAAAAGCTTATTCTTCTGTCTACTTCTTGATAATCAAGATAAACTTTTATTACTTATTTTGTGGTACGTATAATTAGGATAATCTAGTGATAGTCACATATTTGAAATTCCATACTCTGTGCATGAGCATGACAAAAACTGAATAGCAACTACTAAACTGTTCCACAGCTAAATCTGAATGATGCATATAGTTTACAAGAATCTGGAAGTTAAATCTAATGTTTGAGAGCAGTTAATGTGGTTATGATTGTACATGAAAATAAGTATTATTTGAAAGTTCAAACTAAACATAAACAATATTCCAAAAAGTTTTAATGCTACAAAAATTGTATTTCACATAATTGTGTGTTTTAATGGGATCTACATTTTTGGCGTAGTAAGGTTTTGTTGATCTCTGGTTTACCAGTTTACCTCTGATTATGGTTTACCAGTTGTTCAAAAAACATGGATGAAGACTTCACAGGCTATTTCCAGAAAATTAAAGATAAACATTTTATTTTTCAAATATCTTAAACATATAGTATTTTAATAAAAATCATTAGGAGTCATCTTTAAGAAAATAACAAAACATTTTCCATGTAAACTATCGTTTGGATTTGGGTGATTTTATTGAAAATCTTATCGCATTCTTGGAAGATGCTGAACTTAAATACCACGTTTGGTGATTAACTGACTTTTAATTTTTAAGTTATGCTGTTCTGTCTCTCTCATACAAACACACAGTTTTTTCTGTTTTTATTCAGGTCTCAAAATGTATATTTCCAGTGAAATCTTGATATAAAATTTTTGGGTGTAATGTAATACTCCTTTACTTACTATAAGTAAACAGTACAGAAAGTTAAAATGAGACGCTTCAGTATCTTCCTTCCCCATAACTGGCTTACTGAAAAACTTGAATCACTATTGCTTTATGTATCCGCCCTGGTTTTGTTAAACATGTGTTAATATAATAATTTCACGGATTTTATTTTATTCTTTTACTTTATCTAGCACCTATTTTTAGTATGTATATAAGTAAATATTATCAAGATTTCCCCAGAAATACATGGCTTGCTGTCCCCTGAATCCAAAAAGAAAAAAAAATTAGAAAAAGGTGTGGCTGTGTGTATACAACAGAGAGAAACTGCCAAAGTACTGTACTTTAAGTAATTTATACACATGACTAGCTGCTAAACTGACCCACAGCTAAATCTGAATTATGCACATAATTTACAAGAATTTGGAACTTAAATCTAATATTTGAGAGCAGTTAATGGTGCTTATGATTGTTATAAACAATCCTTTTCCTTTTTCCAGACACTAAAACGAATTGTAGATACTGAGCAGTTGGTTGATGATATTAAGTTAGCACTGAGGAACCAGGATAAATGCGTCAAGAAAGCTCAAAGTCGACTAGCCTCTCGAGAACTGCGCCCTCGCACTGAAAATTGTAAAGATATTCCACAATTTGCGTAAGTATTGCCTCTTAACTTTTTCACTCTAAGAAACAGGTATTTGCTTTCATTGCTTAGCCAGGTATGACATTCCTACTAATTGTGATGCAGGCTCATTGCTGAGGTAAAATCTATTGAAGAAAATATAGCAGCAATGAAATCACAGTTGAGGCATGCAGAGGAGTCGCTGGCAGGACTTCTGACAGCACGTGGTGACTTGGAGCGTGACATTATGGTTAAACGAAAATCGCTTATGATTGATCGGGATCGTCTGCAGAGAATACGTGCTCAATATCCATCCGCTGAGTCCCTCTCAGGATATTAATAGGTTGTGAAAAATTGCTTTGCTATATAGTATGGTTGCTATATAGTATGTTGTTTGCTTAATTGTTTGTCGCTGGTCAATGATGTCAAAGATAATTAGCAAAAAGGGTATTGGCTAAGCAATAAAGAGCTAATAAAATCTTAAAAATGTCTTAACTTCTTATTATAATTATTTTACACTTGCTGGCTTAGCTGACATTGCATGGTTAGCTTTTAAAACTTGAATGACTATTTAATTAATTTCATTTACCTTCCCCCATTCTTTATGAGATTATTGTGTAAATGATCTAGAAAATTTTTATGGTCAATCCTCCCCTTGTACCCCTTAAAACCTTAATCTCGTACAACCCAAGACCTAGAACTGATGGAAAATCCCGATATTCATGTAAAAGGATGTAAAACATCGGTGAGACATCTTGACTTTCTTAACCTTGCCACAACAGTCTTCCAAATCCTGGAAATGCTGCAGTCTATAGGTATCCTTTGGTACTGGAGAAACCACCAGTTGGAATGGTTGAGTAATGCTTTAGATATATACCGTACGTAAAATGTTAAACCTTTTTACCTTCTCTTTGGTCCCAGTTGTTTAATAACATAAAAACTACACAATTTTCATGTAATGCAGAAACCCTTAGCATAAATAACAAAATAGAGGTGAAGCTGGTAAATATGAAGATTCTGCACTCTCAGGCCACCAAGTTAACCTCTATGTAAAAGACACATAGTCTGCAACCATTGAAGAAAATAATCTTGTCAGTTTATTATAAAATATTGCTTTGGTGATTTCTAATGTAGCAATTTTTTCTTTATATGCTTACATTTAGCAAGATCTGCTAAGTTGATTACAACATAAGTACAAAGGAAATAATGCAAAACCTTTTTACATCAGTTATTTGAAGGTTTTGGCATCCAGAAACTTCAGTACATAATCTGAATAAAGGTTATTCAGAGGTTTTGACACTATTTTATTACACACACACACACACACACACACACACACACACATACACAGACACACATTTGCAGTATATGATAACTCCATGACATTCTCAACGAAGGCTAGTCTTTAGTAATTTATTAATAAAATTAGGTGTTTTATAGCCCATGTCCATCAAAAGAATAGGGCTTTTTAATGGTGAAAGGCTCAAAATCTTGAGTAGTTTTTTAAATTAACATGCACACATGTATGTACATACAATTTATCTCTGTTTATAATATTAGTGTATATTATGCAAACAATCACAAACTTTATCAATTTTCTAAGTCAAAGTAGCTGATTAAGCCATAGAAAAACAATGCCAGTTGCTGAAGAGTAGGATGTAGATGCAGATACTGTGTGCAATCAAGTGAAGCAGCAAAAGTTTTCAACTATGGTTTCTCATTCCCAAAATGGAATGTGGTTCAGTTTCCTTTATTTATGTAATGACAAAATACATAAATCAATCAATCAGTGAACACTACTATCTTTATCCTAGGCATCTACAGAGTACAGGTCGGAGTTGAAACAGTTAACATTACTTACATGTTTTTTTGCCTTGAAACCGGTCAAGACGAAAAACATGTAAGTGATGTTAAGTGTTTCAACTCCAACTCCATTTTCATAATCATTTCAAATTAATTCACATCTCTGTTACTAGCTTATCCATGTATTACAGAAATAAATACCCAATAATACAGGGCCAGGCTTCAACATAAAATAAGTGTAAGATAGTCATTCTGAGGACATAATTTCTGAAGATCCGTTTCTCATTATAAAATAAAATTCTGAGGACAGTGATTTCTAAAGTCTCATTATAAAATATAATGTATTGACTGACACTTCATATGGAACACCCAAATACTGTGCATCAAAAAATTATCTGCCTTCCAACTCAGATGGCCCAAGTTGAAATCTCAGTTGCTTGGATAAGTGCTTTCTCTTATCCCCCTAATGTCGGATAACTCTCAGGTCAGTGGATTAAGGCTCATTAAGGAAGGAGGAGGGGAGGCCAAAATGTGCACACATTCACGCACACATCAAAGGACTAATTTCTCTGAAATCTAGTATATTTGCCTTAAGGTATCTAACATAAGTTCCCCAATATTGTGTAAGGATCACTTCTTCATTGAGCATTCAGATGTGTCACTTTTTGCAAATTTGTTCCAAAGCACTCTATTTACCGTTCTTAATTAAGGTTTTTCTGCGGTGATAGATAATTACTTATTACATCATCTTCCTCGCAATTCTAACAAGTATACATTTCTTCGGGAATGTTATGTTTATAGAAAAACTGTAAAATCTTACCTCTGTTATGTGAAAATTTATTTCACATGATATCAACAAAACTACCGTCAATATTCTTTTGTTTTTCAAATGTATGTCCATCTTTGATTTGTTTTTTTAAATTATTATATTTGCTCAAATTAATATTTTCTCACTGAATAAGTATAAAAAATTATATAAACTTACTTTCTTATGATCTCCATAAAAAGATATACATCTTGGACCAAAAAGAAAAACATTTGATGTGTTACACTCACATAACTTCCTCTACTCTTGTACAAACTATTTTTACAAATGCCTATTCTCCATCTACTTCATGTTAATCGAGATAAACATTTGCAGACTTCTATCTTATTGCTAATTTTCTTGTAGGTGTAAGGGGAATGTGGTAGGCTTTAAGCGATAGTCAAATCTTTTAAAAGTTGGTTGCTATGTGGAGCATTGCATTCTCTTTACATGTGCAGGACAAAAAAAATCTGATGTGTTACACTCACATGACTTTCTCTACTCTTGTACAAACTATTTTTACAAACGCTTATTCTCCATATGCTTCATGTTAATCGAGATATCGAAATGTCAATCTTATTGATAATTTTCTTGTAGATGCAAGGGGAATATGGTAGGTTTTAAGCGATAGTCAAATATTTTAACGCTGGTTGCTATGTGGCGCATTCCATTCTCTTTGCATGTCCAGGACATAAAAAAATGAATAACGAATTTGAGAAAAAGTATAAGTATTGGAAAATTTAAGGAAATAACAAGCAATATCTCGAAAACGGTTCACTCAACAAAAAAATGTATATGATATAAGTTGTGTATTTTAACGCGATCTACATTTTTTGTGTAGTAAAATTTTGTCTATCTCTTATGGTTTACCAGTTATGCAAAAGTCGTTCCCAATGAAGAATACTTTTGGAGACATTCCCAGAAATTTCGAGATATACATTTCATTTCTCATGACATTATCTTAAACATATGATATTTTCATCAAAATCTTTAGAGCCATTTTTGAGAAAATTAAAATTTTCGAAAAATGTTCCATGTAAAGGGTAGTCTGGGGTGGGGGGATTTTCTTGAAAATCTTCGTGTCGCATCTCTGGAAGATACTGAACGTAAATACCAAGTTTGGTGTTTATCCGACTGTTAGTTTTTGAGTTATGCTGTTCACAGACACACAGACACACACACACACACACACACACACACACACACACACACACACGGACATGTTTCCAAAAATGCTTTTTTTGGATTCAGGAGGTCTCAAAACATGTATTTCCGGTGAAATCTCGGTATCGAATTTTTGGGTGGAATGCAATACTTCCCCTACTTACTATACGTAGTAGAGAAAGTAAAAATTCTGTGTTACACTCACATGACTTTCTCTACTCTTGTACAAACTGTTTTTACAAACTCTTATTCTCCATCTACTCTATATTAATCGAGATAAACATTTGCAAAAACGATCTTTTGACATGCAAAGAGAATTACATTTTACACATAGCGAACAGTTCTAAAAATATTTGACTTTCGCTTAAGGCCTACTACGTTCCCCTTGTTTTGTATTTGCAAGGGCAATATAATCACAGACATATCTCTTAATAGCTGGCTGCTATGTGCAGCATCATTCTCTTTGCCACAGATTAATACTCTTTGCATATCCAAGACAAAAAAATGAATAACGAATTCCCATTTGAGAAAATAAGTATTGAAAAATTTAAGGGAATAACAAGCAATATCTCGAAAATGGTTCACTCAACAAAAAAAATGTATAAGATATAAATGGTGTATTTTAACGCGATCTACATTTTTTATGTAGTAAAATTTGGCTAAATTGCCGTCCTTTTGCCCACCTAAATTAGGAATAAGGAAGTGAAAAGTAATGAAATAAATTACCTTAGAACATGATGTGGTCTCTCCAATATCTGGTGCCCACCTACCTAGCCGTTTTAGGTGTTTCACTTATATAGGCAAATCGCGTGAGGAAAACAACATACGCAGCCATTTTTTCGATAAATCACATGGAAAGTGTGTACTGCCAACGTAAATAAGAAGTGAAATGCACTAAATATGCGATGTGCCATTGTTTCTGTGAACTTGAATCATTCCAGTTTTAGACGTGCAGATCCCTCGGCTACGCTCTGTCGTCGCTTCGCAGGCCGCAAGTTGCTACAATCCTCTCCTAAAAACATCCCTCGGCTACGCTTTGAGGCTGAGGGCCATAGGCCGCAACTTGCTACACCCCTCTCCTTCTAAAAACACCCACAGGCTACGCTTTGAGGCTGTGTATCTCACCGACTTCGGTGGCATTATTCATATATTGGCAGCATTACATTAAGGCAAGCGTAATACCTAATGCGGGCATAAGTATGACAATTTACAGTTAAATTTTGTCTAGCTCTTATGGTTTACCAGTTATGCAAAAGCCGTTCACAAAGAAGAATACTTTTGGAGACATTCCCAGAAAATTCAAGATATACATTTTATTAGTCATGAAAATATCTTAGACATATGATATTTTAATCAAAACTGTTAGAGCCATTTTTGAGAAAATTGAAATTTTCGAAAAATGTTCCATGTAAAGGGTAATCTGGGAGGGGGGGATTTTCTTGAAAACCTTTGTGTCGCATCTCTGGAAGATACTGAACCTAAATGCCAAGTTTGGTGTTTATCCGACTTCGTTTCTGAGTTATGCTGTTCACAGACACACACACACACACACACACGTACGTTTCCAAAAATGCTTTTTTTTTTTGGATTCAGGGGGTCTGAAAACATATATTTCCGGTGAAATCTCGGTATCGAATTTTTGGGTGGAATACAATACTTCCCCTACTTATACGTAGTAGGGAGAGTAAAAATAAAGCATTTTTTTCACCAGGGTAACTTAAAACAAAGTGTATAAGACAAACCCACGCACCCTGGAAGAATTAAAACAAAATATCTGCCACGAAATTTCTCGTCAACTACGGCGAATGATGGATAGTTTCCTAAAGAGGTGCCAAAAATGTATGGACGACGACAACGTTGGCCAGTTTCAGCATTTCCTTTTGTAAAGTTGGTAAGTAAAGCCTTTAAAAGTAGTTTTAAAATGCTGTATGGTTTCATCCGTGCATTTCTATGATAGCGGCAGACGGCAACGAGCGCTGAGGACGCGGACAGGAAAAACACTGTTCAGGCGGTTTGGAGTCTTTTAGCTCACTCTGTATCTTAATCGCTTTTCCAGCCTTGTTCATGTATGGCACAGCATCACTCAGGAAAAGTAGAACCTTTTCTTTGTTTAAATTTGTTGTCCACTGAACTCCTAAAGAATGAATAAAAGTATATAAATATTGCTACAAACAGGACATTTACAAATTTACAAAAAATTATTAAATTAATTCTACTCACACATTCCTTCATCAAAGAAGTTGGCAATTGTAGAGTGGTTAGTATTTTGCAAAACTTATCTTTACACAGATGAAGTTGGCCTGGTCTGTCCTCAAGTTTCTCAATTACCGAGTTTGCAACATGTCAACCTAATGAACCCATAGTTTCATCCACACAAGCCCATTAGTTTGAATTTCCTAAGTAATTTCGAAATTCATTCAAAACCTATTTCAAATGAAAATAAAATGCTAAAGATAATTAAATTCTTTTGTAAAATTAATATTATATGCTTGCAATGAATATCAATGAAACACTCTAGTTCTTGTAGATGCAAAAAGTGGATTTAATGAATGACACATTCTTCGCATATCTGCTTATATAACCTTTCAAGACAATTCAAGATCTGTACTATTATTAGTGTATTTCTCTAACAATTGCTTCAATGCAGGATTTGAAAGCTTCTCAATTGGTATATTAGCTCCTACCAAGGCACTGCATAAACCCATAAAAAACTGATTTGGAGCAGTGCTCATAAAAGATTGGACACTTGATATGCTTGCTAACTGTCATTGTTTCATCTTTGTAATGTGTGAAGCAGATGCTACATGTTGCTCGACTTAAAACGTTTTTGAACACTGAACCTGTAACATAAATATTGAAGTATTTGCGAGTGAACGTTTCAGCAACAGCAGATAAGTATGGCATAAGTAAAGGAGCTCGATGATTGGTTTAAGACATTAAGAACTGTTACTTAAATCTAAATTATTGAAAAGGGAAATACATTAGCACTTACATTTTTGTTACAGCAGTCACAATACACATCACTGTCTGTCCTTAAAACTTCCTTCCCCTCAATCCATTTATGCACAAGTTTCTTCTTGAACTTTTCACAGGTGCCATAACAGCACTTAATAATGCATCACAGCTGTACACCAAACTGTGGTACTCAAATAGCAAACATTTTCTTTTGTCTTTTTCTTTCAGCAGAAGCTGGCTGGGATAGTGGGGGGATGTAGGTAAATCCAATGTAACAAGGAAAAAGACAGATGTCAAGAAGTCCCAAGAAACATTACGGTCATTGTCAGGTGGGGTCCGGAAGAGTTAATACCCTACCTTTCACCTTTTCTAAGACAAATGACATGGCAATTCCAGATTTTAGGGAGGCACATTCTAAAATCCAGTTATGCGTGGTAACATATTATGCTTAAAAGCATAAAATGAGGATTTATATGCATTAAAAACCTCCAAATATGTTATATTAAACAAAACGAAATCCAAAACATGCAGTATGCATTACTTTTGTTCTAAAAAGGCAAAATATGGAAACATGCATGGAAAAATTATTATTTGGAATCCATGTCATGAAATAAATAACTACACAGTTTGAGAAGTGTAACCAAAGTATATAAAAAGCTACATTCACATGACTTTCTCTACTCTCTATTGTTTATTAGGGTTATACAAATTATTCTTACTCAAGCTTATTTTTCTATCTACTACATTTTAATCCAAATAAACCTTTGCAGAAATAGCTACATTACACAATTTGTTATAGATACAAAGGGAATAGCAATAGTCAAATGTTTAAGAACTGGATGCTATACACTGGCTTTAAAATTCCATACTGTGGCATATCAGTAAGCATTGTGAATAGCATTATTGGTTTCCTTTGATTATTTTTCGGCTTAATGAGCCCTCCTTTGGCGTGGAACATGCCAGAGAGAAGGCTTTGTCTGAACTCGGTCTGGTATGACGCCATCCCTGGATGGCTTGACTAAATATGGTTGGAGGGGGGAATATAGTTAGTGTCACTTGTGTGTGAGCAGTTGAAGCAGCAAGTCGCGTGTGTGGTCAGTCCTTGACTTCGGGGCATCTCCCCTCATCCTGTTTTCCTAAGTGCAATGTAGAGTCGCCAAACATTTGTCAATAAATTCCAGGTAATGTGTGTAATGTAATACATTTGTATAATGTAAAAACCTCACGCCTTCATCTAAATTTTAAACACCAAGGTCCCAGTCCTCTTGCCGTTAGCGAACTACGCTCCCCCATGTGCATCTTGGGGTGATCGAAATTTAAGAATTTGCTGAAACCTTTTGGCCCTCGCCTCAGCATGTAACAATACTGTCTCCATACAATCGCGACAAACAATTGAATTTTTAAAGGACTTTTAAGAGAATGATCAAGAAATTAACAATTCAAACCTTTAATAACGGTTATCTCAAAAATGGCTTATGCTAAAAAAAAAACCTTATTTTAAATAAATTGTGTGTTTTAAAGAGATATTCACTTTTTGTGTAGTATGTTTTCATCTATCGCTTACCGTTTACCAGTTATACAAAACTTCTTCTGAATGAAAAGGACTTCATATGCTATTCTCTGAAAATTCAGATAAACATTTTATTTTTCATGTAAATATCTTTCATATATGGTATATTAAACAAAATCGTTGGAGCCATTTTTTAGAAAATAAAACATTTCGAAAAATATTCCATGTAAAGGGAAGTTTGGAGTGAAAGGATTTTGCTTAAAATCTTCATGTCGCATCTGTGGAAGACATTGAACCTAAATACCAAGTTTAGTACTTATCTATTTTTCAGTTTTGAGTTTTACTGTTCATAGACACATACCCGGACATTTTTCCAAAAATACTTTATTTGGATTAAGGGGGCCACAAAGCATGTATTTCCAGTGAAATCTCGGATCAAATTTTTGGATGGAATACAATACTTCCCCTACTTAGTATACATAGTAGAGAAAGTAAAAAATTGCACTTGCATGGAAATGCAGGCTTTAGTAATTATTAATACTGTGACAGTTTAGTTTTCCCTGTTGCTTCACTTTTTTTTTTTGGTGTAATGAAGCACTGTCTTCCACTCTTTGCTCACTTCAGCATTAAACACAGGACTACCCCTCTCTCTTCTGGTCATTGTCTGAGTGCTGAACACAGGACTTCTCTTCTTTCTTCTAGCTGCTTACTGGAGTATTGAACAGTCTCTTGCTCACAAAAGTCACTGAGTAATAGCTCAAAGCACTTTATGTCACATGAGCGAATATGCTCCTCTAGCTTTGTATACCACCAAGGTTGTATTTTGAAGCTTAACCATCATTCTCTATCAGTCTTCCAGATGCTTCAGGATCATCTCCCTCTCTCCGTAACTATTCATGCACTGGCTAGTGAAAGGTGTGCCTGCTATCCACAATATATTTAAATAAATACACTGATAAAATAACTACACAGCTTATGTAGTTGACAACCACATTGCAGCTCCAGAAGATAAACTTTAAATCTGTCCTGAACAACCAACTCATCGTAAAAATCCTTAGCATGTCTTGCTTCAGAAGGGAAGTAAAGCCGGTGATCCCGTCATACATTTATGGTATGTAAAAGAACCTCAAGCTTGATAAAGAGGCATCTGACCAAAATTTCCAGTCTCTCATGCCCAATATAGTATGGGTGCTAAGAACCATAGTAGCTAAAGAGCATCTGTAAATAAAACTCACTCATTATTATTATTATCACTACATATAACAGGTAACCATATTTACTTTTTCACATGCTCATTGGAAAACAGAGGATGGCTATTGCTTTACTTACCATGCTCACTAATTAGCAGACTTGGGTTGCAATTAATGATAACATGAATAAGGCAATAGATAGGTTAGTATGGCCCCTAGGGACATGTCACATAGTTTTTTCACAAGAGAGCTTCCCAAACACAGGTGACTTAGGTCATATAAACAATCAATATGTTTGACAATTAAAACAAAGGCAACTTTAAAGCATTTTATTGGAATGTCAATGTATCACTAATAAATGGACTATATTTTAGTTTCACTTAATGATTTAAATATTGACATATTCTGTGTCGCTAAGCATTGGCTAGCTATTGATGCGTTAAACCAGATAAAAATACCTGGTTACTATTTATCAGCTTCTTATTGTAGACTTAAGGGGAAACATGGTGGTTCAGTTATTCTTATTACAGATAAATGGTTGTCAACTAACGATTGGGTGTTGCAAACTTAGCCTTAAATTCAACCTTTGAAATATGTATTAGTTTTAATGATGATTTATGTTTAAGGGCACTCAACTACTAGGTACTAGCACCCTTTGTATTAGTTTTATTGATTCTTTTAACCTGATATGTGAACAATATCTACAGGGCACCTGAAAACAATAAAGCGTGTATGGATGATTTTTATAATTGGTTTTACAAATTATGAAGTATAATATATAGTTTTAACCCTAATCTCAAAATAATCTTAGCTGATGACTATTGCTCACTCAAACGAGGTTCAAGACTTTACTCAGGATGTTAAATAAATGGTATGATGAGAACTTAGGAATTTAAAATATAAATGCTTATATTATTATGATTTGTATGTGTATTTTCAAGTTATTGAGTTTAATAATAAATATAATGAACTTTGGAAACAATGGAGGAAAGATTTTAACACTGCTAGACTTTAAAATAGAGAGTTGAGGGTTGTTACACTACATCACTATGATAATCTTACTTGAACGCGTTTCGGGAGACGGCTTGTTCCCATCGTCAGCATTTTCTCTCAACTGATATTTGCCGGTCATCGTCTGGGGGATGTGTGTGGTTTGTGGTGTTCTCTGGTGCTGGGCTGATGAACCTCCAAAGGCTGTTGGGTGGCGGCAGTTCAAAATTCATTAGGTGATTCCTGTGTTTGACAATATGTATTTTTTCCCAGATGTCCAATTCATTGCTGCTGTTGATCGGTTTTAAGAGTTTTATGTTTGGAGTGATATCATGGTTTGAAGACCAGAAATGATGTGCTACTGCTGATTTATCTTGCTGCTTTTGGTAAATGCATCTCATATGCTCTTTAAGTCTTATTTCAAGATTTCTTTTTGTTCTTCCTATATATACCAGGTTACATTCATTACAATCAATTTGATATATACCAGCTGATTTATTGTTGGGGATAGGATCTTTTGTTCTGTTGCATAGTAGTTTCTGTATGTTGTGGTTATTCTGTGGAGACAGGGTGATGTTGTATTTTTTGAAAATCCTTTGAAATTTATGATGTGTCCAAGGGTGATAAGTGAATTTTCTATATGCTTGTGGTTTTTGTTGTCTGAGTAACGTAGTCATTTGTTGGATGTATTTCTGTCTTTCAAACCTTTTTATCTTCTTATCTATTGTTTTTTTCTGGTATCCATTCATAGTGGCTATGTTGATAATGTGTTGGTATTCTTTCTGGTATTCCTCTTTCTCCATTGGTATATGTACTAACCTGTTTGTAATACTATTTAAAATTGCATGTTTGTGGCTTGTAGGATTGTAGCTATTATTTTTAATGTAGTTTTCTGTGTGCGTTGGTTTTCTGTAAATGCCAAACGTTAGTTTGTTGTGTGCATTATTTCTGATGATCCTGATGTCTAGGTAAGGTAATTGGCCATTTTCTTCTTTTTCCATTGTGAATTTTATAGATCTTTTTTGTAAATTTAATAATTTCAAAGCATCTTCTGAAAGTTTTTTTGGAACAATAGCAAAAATATCATCTACATATCTATACCAGGTTTTGAATAGATGTGGGAAAGATTTTGTAATATGGGATTCAAAATGGCTCATATATAGTTCTGCTAAAAATGGTGAAAGGGGGTTTCCCATAGTTAGGCCTGAGGTTTGTTTAAAGATTTTGTGATGGAATGAAAAGAAATTCTGGTCCAGACATAATTTTGTTAGTTTCAGGTAATCTTCTGTTTGTGCTCTAGGTGTGCCATTGTTTAATATCCAATTTTCTAGGAGTGGTAATAATTCTTCTTTTGGTATGCTTGGGAAGAGTGCAGTGACATCAAATGATACCATAATGTCTGTGGGTGATATATTTATATTTGAAAGGTGGCTGGTTAATTCTAAAGAATTTTTTATGCTAAGACTTTTGAACATAGGCATGGAGTTGAAGGTATTTGAAAGCCATTTTGCTAGTTTATATGTGGGAGAGTTTATGTTATTCACTATGGGCCTCATTTTGTTGCCGAGTTTGTGTATTTTTGGTAGTGCATATAACCTAGGTATGATGGGAAAATCTGGTTTAATTCTGGATTTTTCGGCTTTTGTTAATGTTTTGGTTTCTATCAATGTATTCTGGAGTGACTTGGTGCATTCTTTTAATGGATTTTTGCTGATTTCTATGTACTCTGGGTTATGTAGCAATTGCACTCAATTGCAATTAATATCACTAATGTGTTTCCTTTGTCTGCTTTGGTGTATACTACAGGTTTTGACTTTAGAGATTTGATAATTTTTTGATGTGGTACGTAGTGGTGTTTTTGGGCTTGTATCTGGTCCAATATTGGTTCACACTGTGATTGTATTAAACTTTTATCCTTATCTGTAAGGTGGTTGGAGGCTATTTCAATATCAGCAACAAAGTTTTCTGTTACAAGCATCAACAAGTGCACATCACTGTTACAAGCTTCTAAATCTTCAAAAATTGAACTGCTAGACTTGCTTAATATTCAGAGATAATTAAGAACAGCAGTACTAAATCAAATATATTTGGTCACTTGTTTCCAAATTCCTTAATAATGACTAAATCTAAAACAATACCTACTCATCTGACTGCAGATAACTTTAATTAATCTTTTATTAGTAAGGTTGAAGAAACTCTTCAGCTTATCTATTAATAGCAAGGAGGCTTTTAATTATTTAAAAAAAATTCCTAAATCTAATAAACATTTTAAATTTGCTCTAGTCAGTATTGATTTTTCTCCACTATTTAAAAACTTAACAATAGTAATTGTCTTGATGTTCATAAACTGAACTCAAAGATTCTTAAGATTGCTGCTATTTTTATTTGTGAACCATTAACTCATATTCTTAATTGTTGTATTGATAAGCGTGTTTTTCCAGAAGAGTTTAAGTTTTCAAAAGTAATACATGGATACAAAATGGAGGACAAATCTGACTGTAGTATACTGTCAGTTGTGCCTAAGGTATTTGAAAATCTTCTAAAATAAGCAAATTACCAAATATTTTGAAGACCGTATTTTACTCCAATTGCCAATTTGGATTCAGAAAAAATTATAACAATTGATGCTGTAGTCTGCTTTATGATCTAATGTGTGCAACATCTTGATAGTGGTAACAGTGTTCATGGTAGGTTCTTTGATTTGACCAAAGCATTTGACACAATAGCACATACAAATCTATAACAAACTTGAATTCTCTGGTTTTAATGATGTTAGTGTAGAACTTATTCGGTCTTATTTTTCAAATATATTTCAGTCTGTTTTCTTAAATGGCAAAATCTCAATTCAAACTGATGAAGCAAAGTGTGCTTCTATACTTGGTCCTTTACTCTTTCATATATATATATTAATGATTTACCTTGCAATCTTCAGGATGAATGTCTGGACTTTATATATATGTCGATAATCTTGCTATTAATCTGTCCTTGGATAAAAGTACTAATTTTAAACTTGAAGCTTTATGAAGTAACTTATAAAATAAAGAGGAATGGTGTAAATAAATAGCCTTGCTCTTAATACTATCAAAACACTTAAAACAAACGTATCTGGTTCAACCACTGACATTTCAGCCAAGTTTCTTATATTTATCTCGACTCTTGCTTGGACTGGCATACACATATTGCGTGTGTCTGTAATAAGTTGAGCAAAGGTATTTTTATTCTTCGTAACAGGAAAAACCGTATTTCTCTCAACTCTCTTTTAACAGTATATTATGAATGTATAAACAGTTATTTAAATTATGGTACATTATTGGGTACATTAATCAATCATCCTTCTGCCATTAAACCATTCATACTTAAGAAAAGGGCCTTACGAATTGTGTGTGTTGTTCAACCCAGAACACATTGTACCTTGCCATCAATGTTCATACTTGAATGTATTCTCTATATGAAAAGAAATATTCATAATTATGCGATGTGTTCTTCAGTTCATAATCATCTAACTAGATATAATAGTAATATCTATGCTAATAAATGTAAATATACCAAAATATAAAATTTGATTTAGATTGGAGCGCTTTTAATATTCCTCCCAACAATATTAAAAGTTTAAACATTTTTTCACTAAAGAAAATGGTCAGGTCAGCACTGCTAAAGAAATCAGTGAATAATGTAAATGACTTTCTAAAGGACAGTACATAGTTTGTGTAAAATGTATTCTATTTTACTGTATAGTAAATTTTGTTACACCTTGCTACACAACCAGCTTGGTTGTCTTGGCAAGTAAATTATCTATCTACGTCTTACATTATTCTGCATGTTTTACACAACACCATAGTTATTCTGGAAGCGCAATAAGCCTAAGTGCAGTGAATAAGAATCAAGCATATAAGAAGGGCATTCTAAAAGTTGCCTGCAAAACTCAGAGATTTCATGAAAGTGGCCAAATTTCTATGATGGTTGTTAAGTATTATCCTTTAGATGGCATGTGTGCTGTAAAGTTTCAGAGGCATAAGTGTAGTCATTTGTTTGTGACCATCATGAAAGCAAACTAATGTTAACATTTTCTACTAAATGGATAAAACTGAAATACACACTGTGATAAGTACTTTGTTTTTTCTTCTTCATTTTCAATGGTTAAAAAGTAAGCTGCTGAGTTTAAGCATAGTTTACATCCATTCAAGATGATGAATGCTTAGGGCACCCAAAACCTCTACTACTGACAAGATTGTGACATAAATTTTCTATGTCGTATTCAGTAAAAAAAATTAAATTGAGTTTTATTTATGGGCGCTCTTTAACTGCTGTGGTCCTTAGCGTCCCATTCTATATTGGGCGTAAAAGACTGGTAATTTTGCTCAGAGGTCTCTCTATCAGGCTTGAAGTTCTTTTACAACACGGTACCACAGGCTTTACTTCCCTTCCGAAGGAAGCCATGCTAAGGATTTTTACACTTGAAAAAAATCCATTGCCCTCTGCCAGGTTTGAATCTACGACCTCGGGAACTAGAGGCTAGCATCGTATTCAGTGATTGCTAATTGAAGGCATGCAAGTTGGGCACTGGCTGGTATTGCAAAGACCTCGACAGGCCACATCCACTACACTTTACACAAAATTTTGGGTATTAGAAACCTTTTCCTCTATGGATGTTAATTTTGTTAATTTGATCAATGGATCAAAAACACATTTTCCAAGAGTGTTTAGACTTGTTTAAACATAATTCCAGTGAGTTTCATTTTATACTGTAGATGAAATATGGATTCATCACTACATCCAGAGAAAAAGGAGCAGTCCAAACAATGGGCAGCAACAGGTGAAAGTGCATCAAAGAAAACAAAAGTGATTTGATTTGCAGGAAAAGTCATAGCTACGGTTTACTAGGATTTTCATGATGTAGTGCTCATAGACCAACTCAAGGAGGGCAGAACCACCACCAGGTTCCAGCATTTCACTTCACTGCTGGACCAACTGAAGGCTGCTATTCCGGTTAAACATCCACAGTTGCAAAAAAAGAAACCGATTGCCTACGATCAAGAAAGCTTTCTTTCATCACAATAATGCATCTTTCCACACCTCTGGGATTATTGCAGCAAAACTGCATGCCCTTCACTTCCAAGTCCTTCTAATTTATTCCCAAACCTGAAGGCGAAGATTCACTTCAAATGTGGGTTTGAAGCTGAGAAAAGATCCTTTTTTATGCACAGTAGGAGAAATCTTATTTTACTGAGGGTTGTTTTTTTTTCAGGTCAAAAATGTTTGGAACGTCCTTCATATTTCACAGGTTCAACAGCTGTTGCTACAACACCCATATAAGAGCAAACAAATTTGGAATTAGCAATGGATAAAATAAATTCAATAATTTATTTAAAGATGAGTCGGAATTGTTACACTAACATCACTCAAGTTTACTTACTTAACAAATTTAACATAGAGAAATTACCTTGTAACAAGTTAAAAGACCCCATTCCACAAGACAAAAAAGCTGGAATCTACAAAATCAATTGTTCAGATTGCAATAAAGTATATATAAGTAAGACAAAAAGAAACCTAGAAACTAGGCTAAAGGAGCACATGAGATGTATCAAATACAAACAAATGGACAAATCTGCAGTTTCACACCATTTTTAGATCACTAATCACAACATCAAACCCAATATTACATTAGTCAAACCAGCCAAATTTGCAGCCGAATTAGATGCTTGGGAGAAGATCACCATTCTAAAACACAACACACATCTAATGAATTTTGATTTGCTGCCACCAAATCCTCTCTGGAAGTACATTTCACCATCACAAGATGCCACCACAGTATCCAGTCCACAAAACGGAAACACCAACAACACGGGCCAGTCGGATTAGCTTATGAGGATGGGAACAACCGTTTCCGAAACATGTTAAGTGAGTAAACTTAAGTGATGTTAGTGTAACAATTCCAACTCATCTTTAAATAAATTCAATACACATCACTGTTTCTAGTTTCTTTTCAAATATCAATGAAATTCAATAATGTCACCAATATACAATCCTTTTATTTGTTACATATATCTGTATATATAAAAGTGCAATCCCATTTCTGCAGGTATATACACATATGTTGTTACTCTCCATTTTTGCTTACAAACTGCTTAACCTTGACTACTGCATCCTTGCGGGTCAACAGAGAAGCATGCTTTAAAAATGCTGATTGCACTCTGTGCTGCCAAATAGCATATGGCACAGTAGCAATGTTATGTTTGAATACACTAAGATTTGACAACTGTATGAATATTGTATTGTCCCATACAAATGGTTTACTCTGATGGTCATCTTAGTGCTGTTTACAAATTCAGATGCTCAAACAGAACCATTTCATTCAAAAATAAAGAGACAGGAAGGACGAATTTTACTTCTTGCGACCACCTCGTTCCTTGAGTTGGAGATTAACAATTGTTCCTGGCAGAATATTGTAGTAAGCCAGTGAATTGGAATCCTTGAAGAAAAGACCCTGTAACACAAAATATTATTTTCAATATTAAAACTTATCTTTGTTGTTAATTTTTATAATACTGATGCGTTGTGCCTTGTTCTGCAAAGCTGATATTCTAGTGCAAAATGTTAATTTCAAATTAAAAGAAGCTTATAACAGTGAAGTCTTTAATAATTTAGTAATACAGCTACACAGTTGAAGATGAATGCAAGGGCTTTCAAAGAATTCCAAAATTTATTAAGTGTAAGTAAAGTATTGTGACACAAATTGACTCAATATTACTAAATTAGTGCAAGATGCTTTAATTATATTCCATAAATTCAAAACATTCCATTCAAATCAATAATTTGTCTTATGCTAGGTTTTCCTTTGTAGCACGTGAGTAACATTTGCACTCTTATTGTTATGCTCTTTAAGAGCCCCGAACAAGTAAGAAACACTGGCGGCTAAACTGTAAGGGCTTTGTGATAAAACCTCCCAGTGCATGTTGGCCAGTGTTGAGTCAAATGGGTCATATGTGGCCTGGCATAGTCACTGAGAAGGAGACATATGTGGACAACAGTGCAGGTCTTTTCTTCCAAACGGCCCCTCATACACCACCATGAAGCAGTGTCGAGTAATACTCTTCATTAATTGTGGCATCCCTCTCCAAAAAATCCACATGGATAACTTGTTCAACACTGTAATATTCACCGTAATGACTGCAGTTGGGATAACATGTCTGATTGTTATTACTGCTGCTGTCCAGATACAGAAGATGTTATTCATCAGCAAATCCTTGTCATACATTTGTGGAGATGAAACCATAGGATGCACGGTGTACTCAGATATAGGAATTGAGTAAAAGTAGCTTACACCAGAAAGGCATGTATTCTGAAAATGTTAATGCTCTTCCTACTCCTTTTAAGGAAAACATGATAAAAGACTGATCTTCATGAAACAAATTCAGAAGTTAAATTATTAAAGCATTTAAATGGACCCTTAGATTTAATGGTGTGGGAGAAAAATATTTATTTTAAAGAATAGAGATTGCATATTGAATTTTGAAATACTACCGCTGCATTCTATCAACAAATTTTACTTCCAGTAGATGGCAATACCATAGCAAACAATTCCATCTCATTGCAGCAGTAACCGTAACAACGTAGATAAACAAGTCAACAAGGAAGAAGATGATGTAATCAATGGATTAAGAAACATATGTTTTTAAATTCACATTTTTAAAAAAAGATAAGTGAAGAATGGTTACAATATTTTTATTGTCATACTATATTTGTGTTTACTTCACTGTCACTAGCTCCATTTTTATGTAAGGAAAAGGAAGCTAATAATGGGATCAAATAATTGCGAAACATGTTCAACTTTCTATTTTAATAAAGTTAAGTGATGCATAGTCACAAAATATACATGTAAGTAATCTATAAATTCACAATAGTCGGGTGTTTGGTTATAATCAACATAAAGATATAATTTTGGTCTGTGAATTAACGGCTTGCAAAGCAGCTGAAGCTTGCATAAGATATTTTCATAATTTCCCAAACTGATATGTGCCCTCTTCAGGTTTCGCTCAGAAGATGTAAGTTAAAAGGTTGGTCTAATAACCAGGAACAGGAGATGAGAATGACAAGAAAGACGAATATGTGTGGTACAATACAATCATACAATTAAAGAGAAACTTACCAGAACCTGGGAATTTGGTGGTTTTAAATCTTTACTCCCTTTTCAGACACAGCATTTTGTATTATCATGTGTCACTGCCTTATTGTAGACATTATTTAAGGATGCTAGAGCTCTCTCTTGTCACAAGCTTGGGAAAATGAAATTAATGGCTCTTGGTATTTGCATATGCTTTCATCCTGCATTTCAATTCAGCATTCAAAACAAATTTGCTCTATTGGAGTTCAAAGTTAACTTAATTGCAAAGAAAAGAAAAAAAAATTCATTGGTCAGTGATAGGAGGACTGTTCAAGGTTGACAGACTTTCATATGTAAAATATTAATGAATAGATGTAACACTCTGTAACTTTTGCAAGACAGACTGTGATGCCTTGCAAGTACCCATAGTTCTTTATGATGGCAGTCCATGCATGCACCTGAGTATCTGTTGCTGTGGAACAGCAGTGTACATATACAGTGGAATCTCGTTAGCACGTTCCTCATCAACACATTTTCCCGTGCATTACATTGAATTATAAAAGTCCTGGTACCAAATCACCAAATGTAATAAATGTTTGCTTAGTGCATTTTCCCGGTCCCGCTTACTACGTTTAAAGTTTGAAGTCCTCATTTGCTACTTTGGTCAATCCTTGGTCATGGGGTGGATACCGGCAGCCAAACATATGCATGTATGTAAATATTTGTGTGACACAATTTGTGGGGCGGGATAGACAATACTTTACCTTGGTGTGCTAAACGCCAACAATAGTTTCTACTATTGAGTTCAACACTCAATCATACTAGATTGTATTTTAACTTTTCATTTGCAATGAAAACAAAAAGAAAGTGTAGTAAATAACCCACAGTGAAAAACTGAAAATCCTTGAAGTAGATCACAATCCAAATATGAAACTTGTGGATATAGTGCGAAGTTAAACATTCCTCCGTCAATCTTAAATACAATTGTTAGCAAACCTAAATTCATTGAAACTGCTTTTAAAGAAGGGAAAAATGCTAAAACAAAACTTTCCTCTTGGAAAATAGGATCAGAAGAGGATCGAACGAAATTTGTTGCATGGAAATGCCTACCGTTCAAATCATATTGAATACGCCAAAGATACTATCGTCTATTGTACTCGTAACATGATGCATGCTCATAATTTTGTTTTCTTTTTTAGTGGAAATTGTTATTACATGTGTAATAAAACACACAGCAATAATTCGCAATTTATTTTCTCAAAAACATTCATAACCTCAAAAATCCAAGTAGACCAACATAAAAGCTTGAATTATTTATTCTGAGGCTTTGTTTATCCAGATCCATTTGAACACATATTGAATTTAACATGGAAACACGGATTGTATTCAGTATGAAATTGTACTCAAAATCGATTTCAATTGCCCGTGGAAATGTAGTAATTATTAGATTTTATTACATAACTATGTTTTTAAATTGCAGATTTTGTATTTTTGTTAACACATTTTCCTGCCTATGACCTCCAAATCCTTAGGTCCCTGCAAAAACGTACTAACGAGATTCTACTGTAATGGAATTTCTTGTGAAGAAGAGAGAGAAGCCTGCTAACGTTTGGCATAACTTGCACTCACAGTATGGTGAATAACACTTATCACAGGAATGAGTATATGAATGATGTCAACAGTTCAGTGAAGGGAGGAGTTGTTAACAAATAAACCACATCAACAGATTCATCCAACTGCAGTCACTTTGGTGAATATCATTCATGTTGTGCAAGTTATCTCCATGGAGCTTTTGGAGAGGGGTACCATGATTAATGTCAAATATTACTCAACACTGCTTCAAAGTACTGCACGAGGGACTGTTCATAAGAAAAGATCTTGATTGTTGTCCAAACATGCCATTCTTCTCCAAGACAATGCCAGGACACATATGGCCCATTTGATTTAACACTGGCCTAACATGCACTGGGAGGTTTTACCACAGAGTCCAGATTTACCCCTAATGATTTACACCTGTTTGGGTCTTTTAAAGAGCATTTGGGCAGGATGCACTCAAGAATATTGTGCTGCAGTTATTTTGACACTAAGCCACAGGGAACTTCCATGGTAACTAGGTCTAGAAGTTCAGGGGAATACTTTGAAAAACTGACATAGTCTGTTGCACCTATGTATGCATATTTCCTGTCTAAAACTTTGAAGTCTCAGTCAACCTTAAACGACCTTAGTATAATAAAAGGTATCCCAATGAACAGAACAAATTTCCCCACAATGTTGTTGATACACTCATCAAGATGCATGAAACACCATTCCTGTTTCATAGTGAATCAAAACCCCTCAATGGTCATGTTTTGCTTTCTACTCTCATTTTGATTCACATTTCTGGTTTATTATGGATCTGCTTTAAGAGGTAGTGGATCATGCAAGGCATACTACATTAAAGATAGACCATTTGTAACAATCACCACATTTTGCAGAATGTACTACAGTATTTGAAAACAATCCTACACACAGTAAGAGAATCATTAAGTTACTCTAATCATAATTAACCACTGTTAACAGATGCCCAGGGGTGGATCCCATAGGCTCATTATGTAGTGTGCTGAGTAATATTTATAAATATATAAGAAAAAAAAATAAAAAGAACTTGGGAAGAATTTGAATGAATTAGTGACCACTGACACTAATAAGCAGAAACAAGCTTTGGAAATCAGTCACTTCCATTTTCAACCTATGTTCGAGAGCTGATTCATTGTTGATGTGGATGAGTTGTAGCTTTCTTGTGGTTGTTCCAGCAACTTGTTGAAAAAATCTTTTGGTAGAGTTTCAAGATTTAAAAGATGTATTTATTTTTCCAAATTTACAGACACAATTTTCAAATTTGAATTCCACCAAAAGCTTTTTACAACAAATTCTTGGAACCACCATAAGAGGGCTACAATTCACCTACATCAACAACAAATTGGCAATCAAACATAGGTTGAAAGTGGAGATGACTGATCTCTGAAACATGTTATTGGTTTAAGTGGTATATAATGGTCATTAATCAACTTAAATTCTTCCCAAGTTATTAAATTATACCATTGTCTTTAATCTCTTTAAAAAATCAACAACAACAACAACAACAACAACAATAATAATAATAATAATAATAATAATAATAATAATAATAATAATAATAATAATAATAATAATAATAATAATAATAATAATAAGCTTAACAACCATATATGCTGTCAACTTCCTACCATTTCATAACCTCATTTTCCCTACAGTATTCTGTACCTTTATGTACACTAAAATGTAAATATTTACTTAAAACAGTAATGCCTGATGTTTAAATAAAATGTCCTCTATAATGTAATACGGTAATTTGTATCACAAATTACTTAAAGGTAAATAATAATTGTAATATAAATATGTATTTTTATGTGACATTGATTTCAGAGATTTATTAATTGTAATTAATAATTGGTAAATAATAATATATGGCTTTACTGAAACTGTTAACAATAACGCAAGAATGCAGCAGTGGAGTGAGTTGTTTATCGTTACCGAGAACCAGGAAGTTACGTAATGTTTCGCGCCTTTTCGGTAAAAAAAAGCTTCTAGAACATTTCCTAAAGCAATATGTATTAGTGGTTTTCATTGGATAGTAAAATAGACGCTAATGTTGGCGCGTTTTATTAGCCAATAGCATTTCATTTATAATCTTTAGGCGTATCTTGAGGTAAGCCTATAAATAGTGTAAATTCAAGAGAGCGTTCCCCAGTGTTCAACAAGATTCTCAACACATAACACGTCAGCTCCCTGTTCAACAAGATTCTCATGTCGGTCTCTCAATTCGTAAAGTTACGCGCAGCAGAAGTACGAGAAATCTTATAAAGTATTCTACAGTTAAATATATAAAGTTGAAGTACGTGAGTTAAAAGTGAGAAGTTATTACAAACAGTTTCAGTATGGCGATTATCCAGATAAATCTGTGAAAGTGTTCGTGAACGTGTTCTGCAATAAAGATTATAAAACCAATTTCTTCGTCAATATCATTTCTAGACAAAAGATTCCTTTCCGCTTCACACCCTGCAAGAGTTAAATGTCTACCTAAATAGCTAGCCGGAGGACAATATACATAACCATAAATTCTTTTAGAAACTAATTCATATAAATTGCTACGACAGAGGGAACTACGGACCAGACCAACGAATGACGTCACACAAGATGGCAACACACGTGAAGTAAACACATATATTTGCTCTTACAAATTGGCTTCCACAACGTGGTGCTATAAACACATATACAATTTGTTCTCTCGCAAATTGGCGCCCAACGTGGGGCTATAAACACATATACAATTTGTTCACTCGCAAATTGGCGCCCAACGTGGGGCGATAACTAGGAAAGGAAGGCTAGATGACTAGGAAAGGAACAAGAATAACCAGGAAGAGGCGAACGCAGCAGTGAAACGATCTACAAGACGCAGATTCCGAGACAACAGGGAAATTCAACTACAAAAACATCGAGACAACGTAGATTCATCATCATACAACGCAGAAGCGACATACAAACCTAGGAGAATGGGGCAGAACGCTGGACATCAAAGCTACAGCAACAGACAGCATAAAAAAGGTAATTAAATGATACTTAGGAGCGGTAGGATAATAAAAACAATGGCTGCTAGCAATACAGAAGAAATAATTATGGAGGGAGATAGTGTAACAGTTAGCTGTGATCCAATACAAATTACAGGAAATAGCCCAGATTTTTTGGGATTTGAAGATGAAAATGTTAGTGTAGAAAGTGAGAATAGAATAGCAGGAAATGTTAATTCTGATGTTAGTATGATGATGGAAATGCTGAGAAATATGAATGAGAATATGGAAAAGAAAATGTTAGACATGAGTAGGGAATTAAGGGAAGATATGCAAAAGAATAATGAGAAAATGAGGGAAGATATGGAAAAGACTAGTGAGAAATTAGAACAAAAATTAACTCAGAGTATAAGGGAAGAAATTTGTAAGAATAATGAGAAATTAGAAAAGAAAATAGATCAAAATAGGGAAGATATTGATAGGAGTTTAGAACAAAAACTAACTCAGAATAATGAGAAATTGAGGGAAGATATTGGTAAGAGCTTAGAACAAAACAGGAAATCAATTGAAAGTATTGGTAGGAGTAATGAGAAATTAGAGCAAACAGTAGATCAAAGCAATGAAGAAATTGAAAAGAAAGTTATGAAGTTAAATAGTAGTAGGCCAGAAATGAAAGATGAAAATGAGGAAGTAATAGTAAGTGAGATAGGAGAAATTTCAAAGAAAATGCTAGACATGAGCATGGAAATAGGTAACAAAGAAAGTGAGGTTAATACTAAAAGTGAGGTTAATGTAGAATGTACAGAGTTAGGAAGTCAAGTGAGTAATATTTCAAGTGAGCTAAGAGAGATGAAAGAGGTTAGTAATGTAGATGTAAATCAGGCGCAAGTCAATTTCAGAGCGGAGATATCAGAAATGCAAAAAGAATCAGAAATGCAAAGAAATAAATTGTACCAATATGTTCAAAATGAAAACTCCAGTCCAGTACAGTTTAGTACAGATTTGTCAGAGTATTCTCAGATTAAAGAGATAGCAGATGAATTAAAAATGAAAGTTGTTAACAGATGTGTTGTTCAAGAAACTGTAGATTGTTTTCAAATGTTCTCAGGGGACGAAATTTCATATGAATACAAGAGGTTATTCATTAACAAAAATTTGAAGGTTAGGTTACGGCTACGAGTAATGTTTAGCCACACACAATTTGATCCAGGAGGGTAAATAGCAATGTGATGTAAAGTAAATGCTGGATAGTTAAAGACGACTTGCAGAGAAATGTATTGGAACATAAGAGGGTTAACTATTTATATATGTCATTTGAAAAAGAGAAATAAATTATAAAAAAAAAAAAAAAAAAAAAAGAGAAATGTTTAAATTTTTAGTAACTGTAACAGTATTTGAAAAGAAGAAGGTAATAATTGAAACTTAATATGATATTAAAGTAAAGATACGTAAATGCAATTCCAAGAGTATGGTTAAAATAAAGTACAAAATAACAAAAATTGGTAAATATAATTAAAAACAAATATTTATATAGCAAACAGAAAAGGTGAAACATTGTCTAGATTTAAGAGATGTAAATATTTGTGTAGAGGGTGAATATTTTGGTAAATATGTGTAACAATTACAAAAATCTTAAATGTATAAATTTTTGTCAACTTAAGAAAGTAAACAATTTGAAACAGTGATTAAATAATTTAGGGTAAAGTATTTGTTATAAAAAAAAAAAAAATTGTGATGTCAGATTAATATCTAAATTAATTAAACCAGAGCCAGTAAGTAGTGGCAAGATAAAACATATATCGTGTGTTAAATGCGTGTGAAGTGTAAAGTGAAAGTGATAGCGTGTGTTCCAAGATTTAGGAGACTAAAAACACAAATTATAAAATTCTAAACAAGTTATAAATATTTATAATTATGTTTCTAGTGGGGCATATGATACGGTAATTTGTATCACAAATTACTTAAAGGTAAATAATAATTGTAATATAAATATGTATTTTTATGTGACATTGATTTCAGAGATTTATTAATTGTAATTAATAATTGGTAAATAATAATATATGGCTTTACTGAAACTGTTAACAATAACGCAAGAATGCAGCGGTGGAGTGAGTTGTTTATCGTTACCGAGAACCAGGAAGTTACGTAATGTTTCGCGCCTTTTCGGTAAAAAAAAGCTTCTAGAACATTTCCTAAAGCAATATGTATTAGTGGTTTTCATTGGATAGTAAAATAGACGCTAATGTTGGCGCGTTTTATTAGCCAATAGCATTTCATTTATAATCTTTAGGCGTATCTTGAGGTAAGCCTATAAATAGTGTAAATTCAAGAGAGCGTTCCCCAGTGTTCAACAAGATTCTCAACACATAACACGTCAGCTCCCAGTTCAACAAGATTCTCATGTCGGTCTCTCAATTCGTAAAGTTACGCGCAGCAGAAGTACGAGAAATCTTATAAAGTATTCTACAGTTAAATATATAAAGTTGAAGTACGTGAGTTAAAAGTGAGAAGTTATTACAAACAGTTTCAGTATGGCGATTATCCAGATAAATCTGTGAAAGTGTTCGTGAACGTGTTCTGCAATAAAGATTATAAAACCAATTTCTTCGTCAATATCATTTCTAGACAAAAGATTCCTTTCCGCTTCACACCCTGCAAGAGTTAAATGTCTACCTAAATAGCTAGCCGGAGGACAATATACATAACCATAAATTCTTTTAGAAACTAATTCATATAAATTGCTACGACAGAGGGAACTACGGACCAGACCAACAAATGACGTCACACAAGATGGCAACACACGTGAAGTAAACACATATATTTGCTCTTACAAATTGGCTTCCACAACGTGGTGCTATAAACACATATACAATTTGTTCTCTCGCAAATGATTTTACTTAATGAACACACATCATAACAATTACATACCTCCCAATGCAACTTCTGCTTTCCTGGAGGCATTCCTGTCTCTTCATGTATCTTAGCTTTGATAACGGCTACTGTGTCTGTCAGTGGTAAAGTGAGGTTCAACATCTGTCCCTTTAATCTCCATTCAGGTTTCTCCGTCATGTTGGGCACAGCAACTTTAAATAATACTGGTGACTGCAACATTTAAAGCAATATTAGAGAAGTGCATAATTTTGGTCAACTTTGTTAAGTAGCAATTGCACAAGTATATAAATCATAGACAAAGTGATGCAGCTGAAGATGCAATTGAGTAATTGCAAAGCATGTCCTGCATGTAATTTTTTTTAAAAAGAAAAGTGAAGCACTAATATAACTTAAATAAAATGACTGGCACGTGTATATTTTGTAACCACAATTTTGGCTTGGTCTACATCATCCTAACGTGATAAATAAAAATAAATAAAACAAGGAGATGGAATAACTGGAAGGTACTAAAACAGATTGCTGCAGAAAATGGTGGAGCCACAGAAAATTTGTTAACCTAGCATACACTTTTCTTTGCCAAAAATAATACTCTAAAGATTAAAATGTTCATAACAGCTTCAAATCTACACAATGCACAGGAATTATAGAAAGTTCATGGATAATGTTAACAATAATGGAAAATATTAAATTCTCCAAATGTCATTTGCAGAACATTAATGCCAACAGTGTTTGGGAAAAGTAAAAAAGTGACTATCCTGAATTAGGTGAAAATGGACTGAATAAAAATGTCTTATTAATTTATATGGGTAAGTGTAAAGAATGAAATTGGTTCAAACTTCCATTTGTGGTAATATTACTAACAGAAAGTCAATTGATACATATCAGAAATTATACATACAGTGATATTCGAAACTGAATAAGCCAAAATCCTGACTATTTCGGAAAAAAATGTTGATCTCAGTGGAAATCACATACTTTGTGTAATTTTTCCTAAATAATACAGAAACTGCTCAACATGGAAATGAAAACAGTGTACTACATTTTAAAACATGAATGGCATTTGATTTGGGATATGCTGTGCTTACAAGAAAACTGCAAATGTAGGTAATTAAGGCAAATAAGAATTCTTTGTAAACATACACACCTAAGCAGAGACAAAGTCATCGACAAAAGAACGGGGGTTAAGGTTGCAAATGTGTGCTTTTCCTTCAGTGTTGTCTGTTGTTTGGAATATGGATTGTGAGTAAAGCTGTATATTTTGTGATAAAGGATGTCATATAAAAATGTGGCACTTTCACAGATATGTATATAGTTTTAAGATGTGTGTTGTGCAAGGACAAAGAGAATCAAATGTATAGTGTAAAATTTCTTAATTAGTGTTGTGATGAATTAGTTGGTGAAAGAACAGAGACTGAATTAATGCAATATACATAATATGGACTGGATTATGCAATATATATAAAACTACTACATATGTATTACGGTGAGTGCTTTTTAATAAAATGCATGATATTGAAACTATTGGCATGGTGTTGCAATTAGTCTTAAAACTATGCATAAGAAAAAATCTGGAACATCTGAATAATAAAGAAATTTAGCCAAAATAGAAAAAAAATTTAGGATCATGTCACTTCCATCTTGAATAGGTTTCACTGTACAACAATGCATGAAATATTAGGTTTGTTCCCACACGATTCAGAATCGATTCCGAATTATCTGAGTGTGCGCAGTAGCTAAGTGGCGTTCCAACACGACAGAGAATCAGTTCAGAACCAATTCTGAATTTCCAGTTTGCTGTTCCAACGTATTTGGGAACTAGTTCGGAACGAGTGAAATCGGTTCGTGATTAAGAATAGGAACTGAAAATTCCAGACATGCGCAGATTGTATGGTCTACAGCGCATACTCAGTTAATTCAGAATTGATTCTAATCGCTTGGAACAAACCCGACAGAGAGTATTGAAAAAGCGACATACTCTCTGTATTCAGTAGGAAATAAATTTGAATATGTAATTTATTCCTCCATTCGTGTTTATTTCTCAATACGGAATAGCAAAGGTGTTTGGTAAGCAGTTGCTCGCTGTTGAGTAGTATGGCGACATACTTGAGGAAAAGAACAAACGTCTAACAAAGCCAGGGAGCAAAACAGTGTTCAAAGATAACAATAATGAGTGATTTAGAAGGTGACAGTGATCTTTTTAATGATGCATCGACTTCCGAAGAAGAGGATTATTTCCATTTAAACATTATTCCGTTATTTTGGGACCTTTACCCCTTTTTGGCACCTTTATACCATTTCCCCCCAACCATGACCATAATCCCCTTTTTTCTTTTAAATTTCATTCCAATTTATTCTTTAACTTTCAATTAACGTCTCCTCAGCTTGCTGTGTACGTGCGAATAGTAAGTCTACCTCTTTCAGTAAACGCCGCACGGGAATTGAAAGCACACCCGCAACAATGGAAAATAATTTTGTGTTCGACGATAACCTCTTTCTCTCACTTTACTGCTATAAAGTAGCCCGTAATAATGCAATTGACAATGAGTGATTCTATCCCACCAGAATCAGTAGCCTGCTGTTCGTGAATGTGAGTTTGTTGCTGTGAGAGACGTCATCTGTTTACGTGGAGACGAAGCCTGGGCAGGCAGAGACGACAATAACCTCAACCGCGCAGTTCCGAGAATTATTAAGACTGGGCTATAATTCACAAAACAATTATATATAAAGAAATAAAAATTTCAGCCCAATTGAATGGATAGTTTAGAAAATAGCAATTTCAGCTGTGCATCCCCTTAAATAAACCAGCACCTTATTGTGCCTTTTCCCTTCCTTTTTTCATCTGAGATTTGCAACTAAAAATCCTAACCCTGATCATAAGCATACATTGGTACCATGTAGTTTTGTATTATTTGCATTACCTTCGGAATAGAATTTATGTGGGGTGTCATTGTCTCAGAGTATTGGAGTTTTAAATTAAACATTGTGTTTAGAAGCTTCTGTAGCAGGAAACCTAATGTTAAATTGGAATTGTGTTAAATTACTTTTTCCGGGTTCTGGTTTAAATATAATATCTATATATTACAATTGTTATTCGCAATAACTCAGTATCAATGGCTTTAAGCCGATAAACGAACGCGATTTATTTTTGCTCGAATATTAGGACTGGAATCAGTATGAAAGAAACGCTTACGATGTACGTATGTGTGTATACACACACATACGTACATCGGCTGAGTTTGATTTCATTCATCAACACTATAGATATTTGATCGTCTTCTGATTGACCTTGCAACGAAGAAGGCCGTGACAGAACGCGAACGGTTCAAGTAGTGTTCCAACCACACAAAATTCCGAATTAGTTCTGTGAGCGTACCGGACTGGCGCATGTGCATTAGCATGTGTTGGAATTAGTTCGGAACCCGTTCAGAACCGTATGTTGGAACAAACCTATTAATATAAGTGTTTCCAATGAAAATAATTGGTAACACAAAAGCACAAACCAAACCTTCATTTCTCTTAGAATATAAATACAACATGAACTACAGCTATTAATAACAATGTTTCACAATGACTACCATCATCATGACTTACTGTCCCTGTTGCTCCATGAAGCATAGGGATCTGAAGTGAGGTTTTCTGTAATCAGTTGTGTTCTAGTAGAGCTTCACAGTTTTAGGAAAGCAACTAATGACCCTACTTCATTATGGCTTGAATTTACAACCATCCAAAGCTCAATAACAGAGTAAGCAAATGGTAAGAAAATACCATCAAACCAGCTTAAACAGCCACCTGAATAAATGGTCATTTTTCTTTGGAGCTGATTCATTTGCCCATAAAGCCTGTGTTAATAATATTCCCTCCTTTTAATGGCCACCTCCCACTGCGGCCAGTGGCCACACAAATTTCACAAAATAACCTGAATTATACAACCAGCTGGTCACTCTCACAACCACTACGAATTCAATACAGTACTTTGTTCCCCCTGAAACACTCACACAGTAGGTCTGTCGGGCAGCGGTCGTCCTCCATAGTACCAAGCTAGCCTCTAGTTATAGAATTCGATTCAAACCCAGCACAGGGCAACATTTTTTTGGGCATAAAGTTCTTTAGCATGGCTTCCTTCAGAAGGGAAGTAAAGCTGGTACTCCCATGTCATAGATTTACGGCACGTAAAAGAACCTCAAGCCTGATAAAGAGGCCTCTGGACAACATTTCCAGTCTAATGGGACGCTAAGGAACATAGCAGTTAAGGAGCTCCTTAAATAAAACCCAATTTAATTTTTTTAATTGTCGGACAGCATGAGATAAAGGGTGGTTTACTATTACAGATTCTGCAAACAAGCAAGCGCTTGACAGAGGTGTGGGGACACATTAGGTTGGCTTTCAATATGGCATCAAACAACAAACCTGCCAATGCTTATGTTTTTGTGTATTGTTACTATGTATGCTGTTAAACTTCTTCACAGATTTGAGTTTAGTGGTATTCAGTAAGGGAATGTGCTAAGAATAATATATTTTTTTATTCTGTATATTGTGTTCTAAGGCAACTTCTAATATTAGTAGAAAATAAATAAAAAATGGTCTACTTATTATGCCTATGTTCGTACATTACCACGTAAGGGGTTTACGATAGTTTATGGTATTGTCATCAGTTGAATAAGGACTAATTACTCAGTGAACTTTTTTTTTTTAAAAGTAATATATCATGGATCCTGCTCTAGTTAATCATCCAATGAACCAAAACTCTTCCTCGATTTTAATTTCATAACCTCAATTTAGCAGTCACCTGTAGCAATGGCCATTTTTCATATGGATATAGCTGGTGACCATTTCAGGCAGATTTCACAGTATTATTAGCACCTAGCAGCACACCTGAATCTAAATAACAGAGAACAGTTTATAAATATAATAGAAGAGCTGCTATTACCTTATATTTGGCAATAAACTGAGCCTCTGACATAAGTGACTCTTCTGTTCGCATCTTCTTATTGGGGGGCTCGTCATCTGGTGCCATATTCATATCTGCTGGATGCTTCATAGGACCCTATAAAAAGCATGCAAAATCAATATATTTTGTTGTCAAATTTTTATAATGTTTGGTTTCTTTAAACAAGTCCAGAGAATAAATATCTTGTCATCATTAATGAGAAATCAAAGTTACTTACTGGTGGAGGAGGTTGTGGCGGTGGTGGCTGCATTTGTGGTGTAGGAGGTGGCATGAATCCTGGCATAGGTGGAGCTGGTGCTGCCACTGGGAATGGTGGGCGAGCTGGAACTTAAAATCCAAACTTTAAGACAACTAGCTACAAAGTTCAGAATTCAAAATGTAAATTATACCAGTTACCAAGAAAATGTATGTTGTGCTATGCTGGATGTGCAATTATAGTCTATCACAGGCAATTAGATGGTAAAAGAAATAGAGCTTTATTTATGGACACTCTTTAACTGCTATGGTTCTTAGTGTCCCATTCTATATTGGGTGTGAATGACCAGAAATTTTGCTCAGAGGCCTCTTTACCAGTCTTGAGGTTCTTTTACGTGCCGTAAATTTATGACACAGGACCACCGGCTTTGCTTCCCTTTAGCCTGCTATGGAGTTTTACACCCTCCATCACATTTGAACATGAATGTGAATTCACTCTACAGTCATAGGCCTTATTCCAAAAAGGTATGGTGATGAATATTTCAAGTAATATTGAGCTCATGGGAAATGAAAAGGTGGACATCCTCACAAAGAAGACAACAACAGACTACTAATGCTATAGTAACATTCATTATCTGATTCTACATTTAATAATCACCAACAATAAAAAAGTACAAGAAAAAAACTGGCAAACATTGCAAAATTATGGAACAAAAATCTATATATGCCAAGAAAGTAATCAGTTGCTACTTTTAAAATGGAAAAGAGACATGACTGTCGGGAAAAAATTGACTTATGTATGCTAAAAATGTTAAATTCTAAACACTGCACACTGTGCAACGATTCAAATTCAGTTATGGAAAGGGAACATTTGTTATGATGCCTTATTTTGGACAAAGGACATAAGGACCTGGAGGCACTTTATTGGAGTGCTACAGAAAGATTCCCCATATCACTGTGGAAGAAGATGATGATACATGTAAATTCTGTTGTAACCAAAGTGATTTCAGTTTAAGTTTAAAGGAGTTGTAAACAAAATCACGTGACGAGAGAGCACCTCATTGGCTGGTGGGCAAACTACAACTTTTCCTGCTTAGCATGTCGTCTCTTCCTCTACATAAAACAGTTCGGTTCAGATGGTAACATTTTGTGTTATTCTAGTGCAGAGAAATTTTAAAAACCCATTATTGTAACAGTTCAATTTATGAAATAAAACGTGTTTGTTCAGATTCACCTATAACTAAATGAACCGTTATAGCAGAGGGTTTAAGAGGCTGTGTGCAGGCGCTGCAATTTATTTCCAGTTTCCAGATAAACTGCCAGTATAGTTTTGCAACATGTTGAGAAAATAAGTGTCATGGCTGAGAATCCTTTAACACTGTGGAAAACAAACACGGTAAATATAAAGAAGGCAATTGCGTTAAATGTTTTTAGCAAAGTCTGTGAAACGTACCCACCTTTAATCGACAATGAATATTGTTGGCCATTGTTTAGCAGTAATTGACCTTCTTTGTTAGTGATGCAGAATTGTTGCTCTGATTGCTTGGGGTGCATTTTCTTTCTGTGGTTTTCTAACCTCTAGTGCTAATCATTTTCTTACCTTGTTGACTCATAAAAGGTTCAAACAAAAGTGGTATAGTAATATTAGTCATTAAATGAATGATTTCTAAAACCTGAAGTTCAGAACAGTTTAATCCAATACTTTTAACCACAGATGTAGAACTGTTCAGGTACAACTTTTATTTGTCTACTCTTAGTATTACGTGTTAGAAGTTTAGGATGTAAGGCAAAATATAGGAATAAGACATACAATGTTTAAAAGCTAACGATTCCCAAGCTGCGCAATGTACTGTATACACATTCTGTCTGAAGCAATTTCCTCTCACGGGTACTTAGTTCCCATTATCCTCCACGTGTGCTGCCATGTGCTTGGAGGAATGATACATTTAAGTTTTGTTTACTTATCCTCTCAACTTATAGTGAAAAAGCTATAGTAGAAACACTAGTTTCATATATAAGTTCTCTACACTAACCAGTACTTTACTATTGCATACTTACAAATTATGAATCAAATTTTTAGGTCATTTCACATGAAAGTCTAATACTGTACCTTAACAGTAAATTATCAAGAATTTTCTACTAGTGAAAGAAGCCACTTTGGTCCAACAGCATTGAAAGTTATGAGATGAAAATTGTTCATGGACAAAACATTAACTTCCAATTTAGCTCTGCTTGAAAATTGTCAACACTGTAGGTTAAGTGCAATAGAAGGATTATACTGGATCCAAACATCTGCATCCAGCTATTTAATTTATTTTTTCAGACCATAATTGAAGATTGGAAGTAATTCTTTTTACCTAATTTCTATTTAGCTCAAGACAAACAATGCTGTAGTTTTTATATAATTTCATAGCACTGTTGTTGGTGAGTGTTTGGGTTAAAAGTAATTGACTAGTGCAAAGTATATGATCAAATCATGGAAGAAGGGTATCTATCTTGATATAAAAAAATTTGTCATAACTGTTCACCAATTTAAGGTGCATTCCCACAATTTTTTTTAGATTAAATTGAAATGTTTACATAATACAAATGGAAGAAAAAAAATCAATGAGCTACATCAAATCACTTTACAGATACTAATATTTTCAAAATTTATGCTAATACACAATGCTGTTTTTGTCAAATGGATTATTATCTCTGCCCTAAATTTTTCTTTTTAACTTATAAAAAGGCCATAACAAAGACAATGCTATGTATAATTAATTTTAGTGGTGTGCCATAAGAGCATTGTTTTGTATGTGTATTATTAATTTTCTAACTTTACAAATATGAGTTATTGAAAACATTTAATGAAACATGAACTACTTAAAATCTAGAACTACAAGTCACATATGAAGAGGACAAACAACAACGCCAGTTGGGCCAAAGCTGAAGATAAAAGCGAAGGCTTTTGAAACATGTCATGTTTTTCCAACAAGTGAAACAATCTATGTCACTACCGACTCATAGTTTTAATTTGTTCCCTGCTTCACTACCTCAAGTTTCTTTCAATTAAATTGCAAGTTATTACTCTATAGTCTTTTAATAACTGAAATATTCCTGATGACTGTAAGTGTAAATTAAAAACTGTGATATGCAGAGCATTCTGTATAAAAGATTAAAAAGAGTTGAGAAACAGGACTTGAAAAAAGATTTTCACCCATTTTTAGACAAATTTCATTAATAATTTGGCTTAAACTTGAATAAAACAGGTAACCCCAATTCTTTAGTTAAAATAAAAGTACTCACCCATAAGAGGAGGCTGTCGCATGGGCATCATCATCATGCCAGGTTGAGGTGGTAGCAGACCTGGTGGGGGTGGCAAGGCTGCCATTGGAGGGAGTGCCATTGGGGCAGGTGGTGGGGGTGGGGGAGCTGGTTGTTGAGGAGGAGCAGAAACTGGTACTGGAGGTGGGGCAATTGGCTGAGGCTTGCTCTGTGGTGGTGCAGCTACTGACACTGGAGGCTTAGACGCGGGTGCAGCAGACTGCTTGGGTGGTGGAGCAGTTGGTTTTGTGCCTGGTGGAGGAGGCAGCGTCTGCATTCCTGGTCTAGTGGTCACTGGCTTGGGACCAATCTTCTCCTTTTCTTCATCAGGAAGCAAACCCTTCACTTTGTGAATCTGATGAATCTGCTCTTCTAGAGTAATGTTTGCCCTTGCTGCACGAGTTGCAGCTTCCACGCTAGAAGTGTGTCCATCCCAGGTAACCTGGATACAGTACAGTAAAAATGTTATCTCTTCCCAATTTGCATATGGTACAATGAGCCACTTAACTTTCTCTAAACTGCATACAGTACAATAAAGAGGTTAACTCTTTGCTTCTTTTATGGTCCAAGTCAGTTTAATATTGAGGGCACAACCATTTTTGGAGTCATGAGAATTCATTAAGGGAGTACTTCCATTACCATATTTATCTGAATGCAAGACAGTGTTCTTTTCCCAATTTCTTTTTTTTTTTTTACTTTCTCTACTACGTATAGTAAGTAGGGGAAGTATTGCATTCCACTAAAAAATTCGATACCGAGATTTCAATGGAAATGCATGTTTTGAGACCCCCTGAATCCAAAAAATAGCATTTTTGGAAACATGTCCGTGTGTGTGTCTGTGTGTCTGTGAACAGCATAACTCAGAAACGAACAGTCGGATAAACACCAAACTTGGTATTTAGGCTCAGTATCTTCCAGAGATGCGACACAAAGGTTTTCAAGAAAATCCCCCACCCCAGATTACCCTTTACATGGAACAGTTTTCCAAAAATTTTAATTTTCTCAAAAATGGCTCTAACGATTTTGATTAAAATATATGTTTAACATATTTTCATGACAAATAAAATGTATATCTTGAATTTTCTGGGAATGTCTCCAAAAGTATTCTTCATTGTGAACGACTTTTGCATAACTGGTAAACCATAAGAGATAGACAACATTTTACTACACAAAAAATGTAGATTGCATTAAAATACACAATTTATGTCATATGCATTTTTTTTGTTGTGTGAACTATTTCCGAGATATTGCTTGTTATTCCCTTAAATTTTTCAATACTTTCTCAAATGGGAATTCGTTATTCATTTTTTTGTCTTGGATATGCAAAGAGTATTAATTTGTGGCAAAGAGAATGGTGCTGCACATAGCAACCAGCTATTAAGAGATATGTGTATGCTTAGAGGCTACATAATTTTCATATTGCCGTTGCAAATACAAAACAAGGGCAAGATAGTAGGCCTTAAGCAATAGTCAAATATTTTTAGAACTGGTCGCTATGTGTAAAATGTAATTCTCTTTGCATGTCAAAAGATCATTTCTGCAAATGTTTATCTCAATTAATATGAAACAGATGGAGAATAAGAGTTTGTAAAAATAGTTTGTACAAGAGTAGAGAAAGTCTTGCGAGTGTAACACATCAGATTTGTTTCTTTCTTTCTTTCTTTCTTTCTTTTTTTAACCATAGGCCATCTTTACATTTGCAGTTCATGTTTTCCAATTAACATCAAGAAAAAGCAATTTTCTAATTTTGTGCATGGTATAGGTGTCAGCAGGATTGTGGAAAGTTGCTGTGAAGGTCACATATATCAGCAGGATTTTGTGCATTTCATTTTGCATTGTTAAGTTAGTGATTTATCAATATGCTTAGGGGGATTATAAGCTTTCCCATTGGCAAAAGGCTTTCTTTTCAGACTAAAACTCATTCCTGAATCTGTGGCTGTAATGAGGTATTGGCAGTTGATGGCTGCACAGTAAGAAACATGTACCTTTCCGTGTCCCCCTCCATACTGGCCTTCTCCCCATCATGTGCATTTCCATGCAAATATGAATTGTAACTATTTACATAATGTACAACATGTTTTCTAAAAAGAAAATAACATCCATCATCACTGTAATGTATGTTTTGCCATTATCATAGTGTATGATAATTATAAAACGTTTACCAAAATGATCAAAACTACTAAATTCCAAAATTAGGTTCTAGAAAACGGGGATCATTTTGTATTTGAATAAATACAGAAGGTGCTTTACTATTGCAGAGAACCAAACAGCCATGTTTTATCCATTTCTCTATCCACACGCATGAAATAAATTGTGAACTAATGCTAAATTTTAAAAGCAAAGGAATCGCTTATCCGCAAGAAACTGAGGAAAAAGATGTATGATTTAACTTATATGTAGAGTATGTGGTGGATTACATTAAAACGTGGACAACCATGCAAAGAATGAGGCAATAAATAATTAAAATTGTTAAGAACCTTAAACACTCACTTAGTGAATCTATACCAATATTATAAAGACAGAAAATTTGTGTGTCCATATAATAATCTCCGAAACTATTCAACTCATTTTGATAATTCTTTCAGCACTGAAAAGCTGTGTATGAACAAGGGCTATAAGACATCTTGTAATTTCAATTCCTAAAAGAATAAAAGAGATCTACAAGGTCTAGATATTAGAATACAAACAAGCATACTTGTGAAGATGGATTTGATTTTATGTTTATAATGTCATAGAGTACAAATTAAGTTGTTATTGCTCCATAGAAAATGCATCTAAAAAAATAACACAAAATCTGTAGATATTTCATTTCAAGCATTTATATAGATCATGATTTAGAATTAAGGAAACAGAATACATAGCAAAACCAAAGACAATGGGATCTGTTTATAACTTAAGTTATGCATGGGATATTTATACCAAAGCTTCTAATAACCTTTTTGTAATAAAGTTGTTGCTGTAATTCCTTGCAAATCAAGTTCAATTGAATTACCAAAATATGCAAGATTGTTACATAAAGGCAGAAAATTATGTCCAACAAAACATCAGAAATCAGTAAACCAACATTTTATAATTAGTAACTGAGAAAATTATTTTTACAACGGGTACAGACTATGCTTAACTTGGTAACCTGGGAGTGGAAGATTTTCATATACATTAGTTTCACACCACTCCATTGTACATTGATGTTAGGAATTTCTATATTAAATAAAAGCTGTATAGCCTTTATGTTATTAAATAACTATAGGACCAAAGTTTCACGTATCATCTAGTGTGATTACCTCAAAGATTAGCCAAACATTCTTTTATTTCACCACCAAACGGTACTTGTTATACTTCATTTCTAGAATTGGAAGCATGCCCAAGAGGAGTTCAAGAAAATCAGAAGTACATTTGTGAATATTTCACAATTTCCATGAATATCAGGGGATACTTTTTGTCTGGCATTAGGTTATCGAGGAATTTCTGCGAAATTACAATCATATGGGGTAAAGGGATGATTCACGATCTTATAGATCACTGTACACCCTAAGAAAGAAAGAAAAAAAAAAAAAAGAGCAGACTCTCAAAGCACATATTTGTCTAAGTCCAAATTGTTTCCACAGCAGGTTCACAATAGTATTTTGGGACACAGCTTTTATCTTCGTTCTATTGTCACTTTTCATATTCAGTTCCAGGCACTAAATATGCGGTGACAACAAAACCAGTACAGTAAAATCTCGTTAGTACGTTTTTGCGGGGACCCAAGGATTTGGACGTCATAGACGGGAAAACGTGTTAACGAAAATACATAATCTGCAACTTAAGAACATATTTATGTAATAAAATCTAATAATACATCTTACCTCAAAAACGGATGTGAAATATACACTATTTACATTGGTTTGAAATACATATCGATAGTTGATTGCTTTGTTGGTTTTAATGCCAAAATTTTACTGTCCATCTTGTTTAGTAAAGTCATTACATCATCATCAACTTCGAAACTGCACACATATCGCTTCACTATGTCCATTGCCTGCATGGCTTCTGACACTGTAGGTACTTGCTCAGGATCTGGTTCATCGTCACTTTCGTCTCCCACTAATGCTTCATCTTTTACTTGTTCTTCAAGTATTTCATCTATCGTCGCTGTTTCACACACTGGAATTTCATTGTCAATGTTTACATAGTTTTCGAAAGACACGCCGGCATCGTCTGCTATTTGGCGCCATTCTTCACTCTCGGAAAACTCGTCTTCCTGCGTAATTTCATCACCAAGAACTCGGCAAAAACCGGCTTTATTAAAGCAGTTCCTAATGGTATCTTGCGTCACACAATCCCAAGCAGTTCTAATAAAATGCATGGCATCTAAGACGGTGATTTTTCTTGTCGTCGATTTCAGTGCAGCCAACCTTCTCTGTACCAGCCTCTTACGATACGCATGTTTCATGCACCGAATTATGCCTTGATCTAAAGGTTGTAGCTTACTCGTGCAGTTTGCTGGGAAGAAAATGATCTTTATGTTTCTTAAATTTGAAACAGTTGGTGGATGAGCAGCACACTGATCAATAAACAGTGCAATTTGCCGCACTTTCTTTTTCTCCATTGCGAACAAAAAGTTAAAATACTTTTACGTTTCGTCAACACTCAACAGCATAAACTAACCACACCAACTGCATAAACTGTTAAACTAAAGCGTCACCGCAGAACACTAAAGCATCCCCCCCCCACACACACACACAAAACGCATCCCACAAATACGTACATGCATGGTATTGGCTGCCGGTTCCACCCCGCCTGGTTTGACCAAAATAGCGAATGAGAACGTCTAACTTTGAATGTAGTAAATCTACTCCCGCTGGACCGTTACTTTTATGTTCTCAAAAATGACTATTAATACCGACCGACCAAGCATTGGCATTGGCCAAAATAGCGAATGAGGGCATCAAACTTCGAACGTAGTAAGCGGGAGCGAGAAAACGTACTAAACGAACGTTATTAATGCATTTGATGCATTTTGTGCCGGGACTTTTATAATTCAACGCAATACACGGGAAAACGCGTTAATGAGGAACGTGCTAACGAGATTCCACTGTACATAGTAATGAAGCCTACTGCGGTTCATCTCCCATGCATAATTTTATTTCTTTCCCAGAAAATGCAATGTTTAGTATGCATACTATAATTTCCAATTCCTAAGGTTTATCACATACAAAAACTGAAACACTCTCCTATTCGTTTTCAAACTAAATAAGAAACAAGTAAATATTATAGTCCTAAATCAAAAAATCTGATGTGTTGCACTCATATGACTTTCTCTACTCTTGTAGAAACTATTTTTACAAACGCTTATTCTCCACATGCTTCATGTTAATCGAGATATCGAGATCTCAATCTTATTGCTAATTTTCTTGTAGATGCAAGGGGAATTGGTAGGCTTTAAGCGATAGTCAAATATTTTAAGAGCTGGTTGCTATGTGGAGCATTTCATTCTCTTTGTATGTCCAGGACATAAAAAAACAAATAACGAATTCCTATTTGAGAAGAAGTATTGGAAAATTCAAACAAGTAACAAGGAATATCTTGGAAATGGTTCACTCCAAAAAAATGTATGCCACATAAATTGTGTTTTAACGAGATCTACATTTTTTGTGTAGTAAAATTATGTCTGTCTCTTAAGGTTTACTAGTTATGCAAAAGTCCATTAGAATGAAGAGGACTTTTGAGAAAACTCCCAGAAAATGCAAGATATACATTTCATTTGCCATGTAAATATCTTAAACATATGATATTTTTAATCAAAATTGTTAAGAGCCGATTTTGAAAAAATCAAAATTTTCAAAAAAACGTTCCATGTAAAGGGAAGGCTGCAGGATTTTCTTTAAAATCTTTGTGTGGCATCCTTGGAAAATACTAAACTAAAATACCAAGTTTGGTATTCATCCAACTTTTCATTTGTGAATATGTTGTTCTTCACAGACAGACACACACACACGCACACACATAGATGTGTTTCCAAAATGCTTTTTTTGATTCAGGGCACCTCAAAACATGTATTTCCAATGAAATCTTGGTATTGAATTTTTGAGTGGAATGCAATACTTCCCCTACTTACTATACAAGTAGAGATAGCAAAAATCTGATGTGATACTTTCACATGACTTTCTCTACCCCCTATCTTTATTAGCGGGTATACAAATTATTCTTACTAAAGCTTATTTTTCTATCTGCTACATTTTAATCCAAATAAACTTTTGCAGAAATAGCTACATAACACATTTTGTTATTGATGCAAAGAAACAGCAATAGTCAAATGTTTAAGAACTGGACACTAATTCCATAGTTTCCATGCAATCGCACAGGAGAACTGTATGGAATGCACTTTAGATTTCTAACTAATATGGCACTTATTTTGAAAATGAAAAGAGTAATTTGTTTTTGTGCATAAATGTCTTAAAAGTAATAGATATCTTATGCATGGAAAGCATGGTATTATCATATATTTAACAAATTAAAGTTTGAATAATAAAAAAAACATTTATGCCAAGGATTGCTTGGCTACCATGCATACAACCAAACTGAAAGGGATGTTCCTACTTGATAGCTTTGAAATGAATGCAGGGTGGTATTAAATTGTGTATTGTAAATGCGTCAGCGAATGCTTCCGGCGTTTTCTGAAACGAACTCCCTCTCTGACTGTTGCTCATTTATTTTGTCTTAGGCTGTACATTCATTTCATAAAAAATCTGATCTGTGTTACATTCACATGATTCTCTCTAGCTCATTAGTGGGTATACAAACTAATCTTACTAAAGCTTATTTTTCTATCTACATTTTAATCCAAATAAACCTTTCCAAAAATACTGCATTACACATTCTGGCATAGATACAAGCAGGATAGCGCTAGACAAATGTTTAAGATCTGGATGCTATATGCTGGCCTTAAAATTTCATACTCTTTCCATGCAATCGCGAGAAACAACTGAATGTTGACAGGACTTCCAAGATTATACAAAATTCCTTCCAAATGAAGAGGATTTCATTGGCTATTCCCGAAAATTCAATATATACATTTTATTTGTCATGTAAATATCTTTAATATATGGTATTTTAAACAAAATCGTTAGGGAGCCATTTTTTAGAAAATAAAAATTGCTGAAAAACTCTTTCATGTAAAGGGTAGTTTGGGGTGGGGGGATTTTCTTGAAAATCTTTGTGTCACATCTTTGGAAGGTACTGAACCTAAATACCAAATTTGATGTTTATCCAACTTTTCATTTCTGAGTTATGGTGCTCATAGGTGCGCATGCACACAAGAGAACTATTTGGATTCAGGGGTCCTCAAAACATGCATTTCCAGTGAACTCTCAGTATCAAATTTTTGGCTGGAATGCAATATTTCTTTGCCTACTATGTATGTGGTAGAAAAAGTAAAAATACAAGTGGAGGTAATGAAATTAATTAAATTGCTCAAGTTTAAAAAGTCACCTGTGTAACATCATGTAAGGCAGCCAGTATTTAATAATAACAGCTTAATTTGAAAATAATTATCAGTGTTGTGATCGCTTCCTGAAAGAATACTCATAGTACTATCAATATTACCAACCTTATGAAAACAAATCCTTCATCCCATCACTAAACCCAAACTAACCTCTAAGTCCTCATAAAATGGGACAGAATTTGCTAGAAACACATACACTATCACACAAAAAGCCCATATATGGCACCCATATATCGGCACAAAACCACTTCAGCTTCTTCTAAGAAGCCTAGTTCTTCGATAACAGAAGGACGATGTTTATTGTCAATGTGCCAAAGAAATGCACAAAATAACTGTGGTTATTACCTTATCATCTTTTCGCTTGTCCTCTTCTCCAATCTTCTTACCAATAGCAGTTTCTTCATCTCCCACACCAAAAATATCAGTTCGCCTCTCAGCCAATTGTTTCAAACTTGCTTCAATAGCAGAACCTGTACAACATTCATATAACATTTAAGTGAGAACAAGGAAAAATAATATTCACATACAGCAAGACTACTAAATCACAAGGATCATTAATGGAAGTTATGTTGCACTCACCAAGTTGTCCAAGATGGGACATTTGCATACCCTGCATATCGCCCCAGATGAATTTAACCTTTTCAGGACACTGGTATAGGTTTAATGTAATGCTTTCTAAATATACCTAAAAGTGAACCAGCAAAGCTCAGACGAAAAATTCAAGTATGCATAATTTTTTTTGTTTGGCACATTTGTCTTCATGCTCAAGACTTGCTTCCAAGAAAAAATGGAGCATTTATAATAATGATGAATTATTAGTGAAAAGTGGATGAAGGTATAAGAGTTATGACACTGACAGTTTTTCAAACAGTATTTTGAAATATGCTCAGAAATAAAGAAGAAAGAGTAAATTTGTATGGTATGAAATGCAGTTTATAGCCGACATACAAATTAGGAGTCCTTCAAACACAGAATAAGAAGTCACAAAATGAAATATATAAGTACAAATTTGTGACCTTGGTGACATAAAAATATTTAATATAATATTCATAAAATATTCTTCAAATAACCTTGAAATATTGTGTCTTTGTATGCATTTTCAGAGAAACTATCATAATATAATTTTGTAGTATTGCTGTTTAGTAAAAAATATAACGTTTGTTAGCAGATCTATGTTAGATTAAATTTTTATTTCCATCAGCAACAGACTGTTCCTGTCAGTATGACATATCAATCACTCTTTCATGTAAAAGTAACAGTACACACCAGAGCAAATACTAGGCCAATGAGAGGGAATTCTCTATATATACTTTACATGAACTATCATTTTGAATGTTGATCACATAGGATCTCCTGGTAAGTAATGTATAGTTTATACATCTGGTATATATATAAAATGGGATAGATAAGAAACTATGAACCGGCTGTGTGGTATTTTTCCACTGGGCATGTGGAAACATGATAACACAATGCTGCTATAAACAAGGTCATGCTGTTGACGTGGTTTAGCTCTGCAGTATTGAGCTGACGGTGATGTGATGTAGTTCAGTTATTACAAGTTATTTATTATTTTGTTCTGTACTTAGTAACAAAGTATATTATGACTCAGTATATGTTTTCTACTGCACAGTGTGTATTTATTTATGATTCATGTGTGTTAACTCAGTCAGCTCGCCAAGTGAAAGTACGATTTGCAGAAAGATTTCCAGGTGTAAAAGTTCCAGGCTGTGCAACAATCCATGAACTTTACAATAAATTTCAGGCCACAGGAAGTGTTCAGGCTTAGAAATCTTAAAGATGGCAAAAGAGTCATACGGCCAATTTTCGAGTCAACAGTTGATGCCTGTACATACATGAATACAATTTTGCCTCCTTTTATAGAGGAGTAACAGACAGAGAGCATGATTTTGCCTGTTTTCAACAAGACTCTGCAATAGCTCATACCGCCAATATTTCGATGAGAACAATGGAAAGTGTGTTTGAGGACAGAATTATTACCCGCTGCGATTTCTATCTCTGGGATAATTTAAAACATAAAGTGTACAAGACAAACCCACACACCCTGGAGGAATTAAAACAAAATATCCACCAAGAAATTGCCAGCATTTCTCAACGTGAAGTACGGTGAGTGAATGGATCGTTTCCTAAAGAGGTGCCAAAAATGTATGGACAACGATGGTGGCAAGTTTCAGCTTCTCCTTTCATAAAGTTGGTAAGTAAAGCCTTTAAAAATAGTTTTAAAAATGTTATATGGTTTCATCTGCACCTTCCTATGATACCGGCAATGAGCGTCGAGGACAGGAAAAACACTGCGCAGCCAGTTTGTAGATTTTTTTTATTTTGTGTGCGTGCATGTGTATATATCTATATCACAAAACAAATTCAAAATGGCAACTCACAAATAATGCTATATATCCAACATAATTGTACTTCTTCAAGCAACTAGGTAAGTAAACACAGTTGCCTGAAGAAGAATGATTACGTGTAATACATAGCATTACTTGTGTTGTTGTTTTGAATTTTTGTTTGTGTGACGTTATGATTGCCCTGGATCTATATTTGCTATGTCCCAATGAAAGGTATTTTTATATTCCCTATATACTATATTGCACATTATGCATAACATCAAAGAAACAATATCTTGGAATCACAAATGCAATTTACAAAAATAAATATTACTGATTTTTCTGTTTAAACCAACGGAATATATTTACAGCAATGCTGTAGGACTCAATCCCTTTTTAGCTGCACTAGCAACAGCAAAGACTAATATAAGATAGAGCAGTTATCCCTATAAATAGCAGTAAAATACTGCAAGTGTGACACTAATTAAAATGATTTCATGTCAAAAAATAATCAAATCCCCATTGCTTTATTTTAAAGCTAAGTTTTATGTTTTAAGAACTAGAATGAGAGCTTCAAATAGTGTTTCGCTTTTTTACTTCTATTTAATTAATTTTGTCAGCTCTTCAGTGATGATATATGAATATATATTTTGCTTTCATCATCAGCAAATGATGAAGACTCTCATTGAAACATGTTCAATTAAGTTAAAAACTTCAGTGATGTTAGTGTTACTAATAACAATTTATTCTCGTTTAATGACATTGTGGTGTTTACACAAGTGTACTTTACTAGTATCCGAGCATCAATGCAACCCTAACTTGACATCTATTACTAAAAGATTCACTAAAAAGAAACCTCAAAAAGCAAGAATGCAGTAATTTTCCCAAGGAAATGAAAATGCAAAACAAAGACTAAATTTTAAAGCAAATTAAAGGGTTATAAGTAAATGCATATACAGGATAATGAACTCTAAAGTATATACAGTGGAATCTCGTTAGCACGTTCCTCATTAACACGTTTTCCCGTGTATTACGTTGAATTATAAAAGTCCCGGTACCAAATCACCAAATATAATAAATAATGTTTGCTTAGTGCGTTTTCCTGGTCCCGCTTACTACGTTTGAATTTTGACGTCCTCATTTGCTGTTTTGGCCAATCCTTGATCGGTACAGTGGGAGTAGGCGTTTAACACGTTCATAGTTTGACGTCCTCATTTGCTACTTTGTTGAATCCTTGGTCACGGGGTGGATATCGGCAGCCAATCACATACATGCATTTAAATATTTGTGTGACACGATTTCTGTGGGCGGGATAGAGAATGCTTTACCTTGGCGTGATAAATGCGGTAAACGCTAACGATAGTTTCTAATGTTGAGTGATGACCAAACAACCGTAGATTGTATTTTAACTTTTCATTTACAATGAAAAAAAGAAAGTGTAGTAGGTAAATAACCAACAGTGAAAAAGTGAAAATCCTTGATGTAATCACAATCCAAATATAAAACATGTTGATATAGTGCGGAAGTTAAACATTCCTCCTTAACACGATTGTTAGCAAACCTAAATTGATTGAAACTGCTTTTAAAGAAGGGAAAAATACCAAAACAAAACTTTTCTCTTGGAAAATAGGATCAGAAGAGGACCGGAACGAAATTTGTTGCATGGAAACACCTCCGTATTCAAATCGTCTTGTATACACCAAAGATAATATCGGCTATTGTACTCATAACACGATGCACGCTCATAATTTTTTCTTTTTTAGCAGAAATTGTTATCACGTGTGTAATAAAACACACAGCAAAACCACTATTGCCGCTTCCACAATTCGCAATTTATTTTCTCAAAAACATTCATAACCTAAAAAATCCAAGTTGACCAAAATAAAACCTTGAATTATTTATTCTCAGGCTTTGTGTATCCAAATCCATTTAAACATATTGAATTTAACATGGAAACACGGATCATATTCAGTATGAAATTGTACTCAAAATGGATTTAAATTGCCCATGGAGACGTAATTATAAGATTTTTATTACCTATGTTCTTAAATTGCAGATTTTGCATTTTCGTTAACGCGTTTTCCCGCCTATGACGTCCAAATCCTTAGGTCCCTGCAAAAACGTACTAACGAGATTCTACTGTATATGTAGGTGGGCAAGTAGGTTAGTATGTACATGTGTAAATAGTCAGGTTCTTTCTACTACAGTTATGTTTATTCAAACAAATGCAATAAGCAAATAAATTAAAACTGATGATGCCTGAAAACTTTTGTGTGTACAAGCTCCCACTTTCACCGCTGCTACCACCATCACAATACTTTATTTTCAACAGAGAAAAAGCTTTGTATCTCCTGATTTCAACTATATGAACAAATGGAAGATATTAAGTAAACACAATATTAATTTATTTAAAGGTGAGTCGGAATTGTTACACTAACATCACTTAAGTTTACTCACTTAACTGATGTTAGTGTAACAATTCCGACTCACCTTTAAATAAATTCAATACACATCACTGTTTCTAGCTTCTTTTCATTACAATATATACAATATTAATTGTGTATATATAGTCCATTCACTTCCCCCTGCGACCAGCCGGCCAATTGCATGTAAGCACGGAGCATTAGATAGTGACATGTGTCAACCCTCAAGCTTATTCTACTCATTTATTGTTTATTGTTACCACTTGAGTACTAACTTTGTCACAGAAGATGAAAGTGGTGTCCATCTGCATTGATACATTCTTGACATCTTTTGATGAAATTTCCATACACCCGAAGTTCTTCTTCAGCAATTTTCAAAATTCAAAAATTCTGTTCTTAGTTGGAAAGTGAGTGAATAATGCATTAATTTCAATGAGCTTTTCCTCAGTTAGGACCCTTCTCTTTGGCTTAGGACATTTAGCATTTCCGTTGTTCTTATTTATTAACAAGATGCCTAGCAGTCTCTCTATTTGGAACTGGAACAGTAGGGAATTTGTCTTGAAACTGCCTATCACTGCTCTGCATGACTCAGTTTTTACATAAGTGTCATACATGAAAACTCTTTGTTCAAGCGTGAATTTATCGACTGTCATATTAATGGATTTTAAAATAAACCTACGACACGTCTTATAAACTGCACTATATTTTATACACTGTAGAGACAAACGAAAACTGACTGTGTCTTCTACACTGCACAGACAAGCATAATCTGACTGTTTTATGGAAACCACCACGGTGAGGCAGCACATATGTAGGCTATATTACTGCTGCTTCATGCTTGCATGCGATCACTCGGCCACAGGGGGAAGCGAGCATACTGTGTGTATATATATATAAAACTTTATTAACGTAAAGTTATAAATACAAACCTGGAGCATACACAGTTTCTTGGTTTATCTTGTCCTGTATCTGGCGATCACGCTGTTCTACCCAGCGAGGATCCAGAAGGCCAATTCTCATGTGCTCTTGCACTTTGCTGGCAGGAATCTTCTCTCCAGTTATGGGCGAAATGAGGAACTCATCTGGTGCTGGTGGCCTTGTTGTCTTTACCGCTGAAGAGAAATAAAAAGGACATATACAGTACAATGAAATACAATTTTTCTGTCTCATCCTTACTTCCTAGAAAAGGATTTGTTCACTTAAACTAGTATTTGTTATGTTAAACTCTATAAGTATAACAGATGCTCAGAAAATTAGCATACACCTACCTTGTTTGGGATCATAGCCCTTTTTGACCACGACCTTGTCTGGTGTTGGAGGAAGTGGTGGCGGCTGCTGTACTTCGCGAGGTGGTTGTGGTGCAGCTGCACCCTTCTTACTGCTAGCAGCAGGAGGTGGAGCATTGTCCTCTTCTTCACTTGATTCTTCTTCCATATCTTGCACCTAAAATTAATGGCCAAAATAGTAGTTTGTTTTACATTTTCAAGCTTGTTATATTTAATGTGCTATCATAATTCATGTTCACTATATAATACAACACAAATTGGGATTTTAAAATATTCCACAGCATTCTTACATCTTCACAAATAACTTTTAGGGAGGAATACAGTGCAAATGAACTACTAGTCTAACTCAGTGGATCACTCATTCAAAAACTTCACTATTTGGCTATTTACTTTGAATATGTTTTTGAGGTAAATAGCTGATGATGGAAACAAGATGTTTCCAAAACATGTTCAAGGTAACATCTCAACAAATGCAAAGGCCTTAAAAGTGATAACTTACAGACTTTATATTGGGAAGCCAGAGGGAAAATGATGCAGTTCAATTAATAGCCAAATAGTGAAGTTTTTGAGTGAGTGATTTACTGAGTGAACACTACTTTAATAGTAAACACATTAGTTTATGGCAAACTTTGTGGTAGTATGATGCTAATATCTGCAAACACACACCTCTATTATGCCAAAATTCTACTAAAATTATTAGCTGTCAGATTTAATTGCAAGGTTTCAAATCAAGCTCCAAATCACCTACATAGAACTCATACCTGAATTTTTCCCTTGCATTTTCAGTAAACAGCGATGTAACAGCGATACAATTTTCTCTACTAATTACAAATTTGCATACATACAATAATTAAATTCTTATTAGAGGACATGTTGAATACTCATGTTTCTCTTACTTAAAAAAACTTTTTGAATTACATACACACTAGGTTAAGTTAGCTTAAGATTACATCCTTTCTAATCTCTTAATCTGCTTTTTCAGTATGCACTGAGAATCACATGTCACGAGCAAAGCAAAAATTGGTAATTATGAGTTTTAAATTAATAAAAATCTTGAAGTGGACTCCCATTACGTAATATCACGAAATGATGAACTAGGCTAAGGGGGCAGTAGCTGCCTTATACCAGGTTTTAAGTTTCAACATGCCGACCCACCTAAAGATGTAAAGCTATGCCTTTTCAAGGTGCTTATCATCCCTTTGGTTCTGTATGCCTGTAAGGAGCGGGGCATGGCAACAGCAGACTCCATGCTTCTCTGGTTGCAAAGGAAACAGAATAGGGGGCTCTGATAAAACTGTCTACCATCACTTCCCACTGAGACTTCTATATGAAAAATCAGTACTCCCATACATGGAGGATGCAATTTAGTGCCGGGCTCAAAATTTTCACACTAAGATTGGATTTTAGTAAGAAAGCCCTTGTCGAATCCCTGGGGCACTACTTGTCTACTGAGAGCCACTTCAGGAGCTAACAGTTCCCTGCATGGCTTGTGGGCACCCCTAGTAAACAACGGCACTAAACCTGCCAACAGCATAAAAGCTGAACACAGGTACTCCCTCCTCCCTTTGGGAGTGGTCAATCAAGACACCACTAATGCCTTTGGACACAGATAGTAACCAGCAGAGCAGGATGCTATCCCCTGAAAATGCAATTGTTGAAGACCCTACAAAATTAGGCTAGCTCCTATTTTTCTACCTCTTTACTACCCCAAACCTTAACAGCCATCCTACAATAGTCCTTTCCATTTCTTTGATTAAGCCCTACCAATGGGCACGTGCACAGCACACACATGTAGGCTCACCACAAGTCTACCAGACAGCAGGCGAGCATATGCAGAGTTTCAAGAAAAATTTCAGCGTGATAAGAGATGTGCACTTCTCTTGTCACTCTTGTCGGACAGTTATTAAATAGAAGACATGCAACAGTGGCATTCAAGGAAGTTTTACCTGTGTGTTATCTTTAGCCTCCTTTGCTAACTGGTCCTCCTCCTCTGGTCGCTCTTCTGCTGGTTCTGGTCTCTTTTCTTCCTCTTCTGCCTCTTGTTCTTCTTCTTCCTCTTCCTCCTCTTCTTCACTTTCTATCTGCATTTCAATTTCATCTCCTTCTTCAATGCGTTCCTGTAAAACCATATCCAAAGCTTCTAAATATCTAACCATAAAACATCAAAAACACTCATGCAAAATTACAGCCTCTTTTTAACTTCCAGAAACTATTTTACCACACCCGTATATTGCTGCAAGTTTCATTTAATTCAGGTACTTAACACAGAATTTTTAATGTGCATTTTATTCCAGAATAGTCCCATTTTACATGCGGAACATTTGGATACATAATTATTTTGCAACAGCAGTTATGCTTTGTGCTTCCATGCACTCAGGACTCAATGAATATGGTTGCCCATTAATTAGATGTTACCTTATCAAGATAGAATGCTTTCGCAATCCTAAATAATGCTCTGCATGTGCTTGTCATATACAGTATGCATAAAACAGTATACTGGAATTCACCAAAAACCAACTGTGACATTCCCCCCTCCTCCCATTATAGTGTATCTGGTTATTTTTGGTGATATTCCATCTGTTACATTGCCTCAGTACCAGCAACTGTTCCTAAAATAAACCCATGATAAAGATACGACTGTCTGTATTTTATGTTACTTAATAAGCCACTATTTTGGAGGGAGGTGCAGGCAAGGAAACTTGTTAGATTTTAAAACAAGATTTTGTTGTTCAGATGGTATTGCATTCCTCGTGTGTGTGCTTTTGTTTTGAACTGTTTTAAAGCATATACAATTAATGTTATTGTTATTACTGTGTTCAAAACACGGTAGCACATTAAATATATTACAATCTTTAGCATTTGGAAGTGATTTTATCTTAAAGTGTTATTGCAGAACAAGATTTGCCAAAGGTGAGTACATCATGTTTTGTATAATGATGATGCAAAAGCATTATTAATGTTTGAAAGCATGTTACTTTAACCTTATGATATTTGAGGTTAAAGCTAATGCATTTATTTTGATAAACAATGATTATATTACGTATGTATTGTAATGAAAAGAAGCCAGAAACAGTGATGTGTATTGATATTATTTAAAGGTGAGTCGAAATTGTAACACTAACATCACTTAAGTTTACTCACTTAACATGTTTCGGGAAACCGTTGTTCCCATCCTCAGAAGGTTAACTCAGTTGAGTTAACCTTCTGAGGATGGGAACAACGGTTTCCCGAAACATGTTAAGTGAGTAAACTTAAGTGATGTTAGTGTTACAATTTCGACTCACCTTTAAATAAAATGATTATATTATTTCCTTTAATGGCTGTGTATAAATAAGATGAGTAAGAGAAAAAATAGTCATGACAGCAGTCATCCAGTTAAAAAAAAAGATGCATTCTTAGCAGGAGTTTTCAAAATGCAATTGTTGACATGTATCAAAAATTGAAAGCTGAAGCTGAAGAAGAAAATGTTTATATAAGTAAAGTAGCTCTCATGACAATAATTGCAAGTCTTTTAGGAGTAAGTAGACAATATGTTTCTCATACTTGCTACACAATGGCTGCTTGGGAACTTCTGTGCATTCATTTAATAAAAGCAATTTATGTTTAATGTTAAACTTTATTATATCTAGACAACATTAAGATGGATTCATAGTTTCTCTGTTAAGGTAGCATTAAAAAAGGTGCTTAAGCACTTCTGTGCAACAAGTTTTAATCCATAATTAATTTATATATACATATACAGAGTATTATAATATTTGGCAAGCTGCATTTAGTTTCTTGTGGATTTTTAGAAAAGGCGTGTTTTTGTTTTCAGCTGGTGTTAAAAACCTAATATTTGTGTGCTTGTCTTTTTACAGTATGGATTTTGTACAGTGCAAAATGTAATAAAGACATTTGAGAAGGGGGAGCCATTTGTCTCATGTGCAAAACATAAGAACAGACCTTAATCTGTAACTGATATTGATGATTTTGCTAAGGAACCTATTGGATGATTTATATATGATAGGCTAAACCATTGTAAGGCAAATTCTATTTATGGCTTGTTTATGGTTTTCAAGCACAAATGTGCTCATATTATATTTTTCTTTGATTTATGTGCAGGAGAAAGAGTAACAGCTAAGCTTGTGCTGCAACATATGAGAGAGAATTATGAGATATATCTATATAATGGATCACTCACATCATTCAGAATAATTTTAAAGAAAATGAGTTTTAAGTGGACCAAGGAGAATGGCCGTATGTATGTATGTATGTATGTATGTAAGAGAAACTCCAAAGACTCAGTTAAAGAGTCGTGGAAGCCTACAATTTTATCCTTACTGCTTTCTGAATTCAAAATAGAAACTAACAAAATTGTTGAGCAGAAAGAAGAGTAAACACAAAAGCATAAAGAATACTCAGCTTTGCTAATTTATGTAAGAAAAACATACAAATTTCAGGATATGTTTTGAAGGCATCTTGCCTTCATCCTCAACAATGATTAATAGTTTTCTTCAGCTTTATGAAATCCAGTCACTGTGTATAAACGTTTATGACTGAAGCCTGATTCACAATATCTCCCAAGTGGTTAATTCTATATGTTTTTGGATTACCTATAATTATCTTGTTTCCTCCTTCAAATTATGGTTTTTCTTACCACCTATGATAGGTTAGTGCAAAAATATTTGTCTTATAATACGTACGTGCAATTTTGTTCCTAAATTCATGCTTTCCAAATTTTAGGGATAGAATAATCTTACTATAGGGAGAGCCAAAAAACTATGAACCGGCTGCGCAGTGTTTTTCCTGTCTGCGTCCTCGGCGCTCGTTGCCGTCTGCCACTATCATAGAAAGGTGCAGATGAAATCATTCAACATTTTTAAAATTACTTTTAAAGGCTTTACATAACAACTTTATGAAAGTGTGTTTGAGGGCAGAATTATTAGTAGAGATTTGTGGCCCCTCGGTCCCCCGACCTAACTCCCTGCGATTTCTATCTCTGGGGTAATTTAAAGCAAAGTATAAGCTTAATTCCCATCTTTTTTTGTAAACATGCATTTAGATTTAATTCCTCTTAACACTTCTTCAAATATCAAATTAGCTTTTCTTTGGCTTCCAACTTGTGGAATCGACAAGCTTTCAGGTATGAACTTGTAGAGGCAGTAATGTGTAATTAGTCCTGTGAAATTCCAAAGGCACAATCCTGCCTGTGCTAAGTGAAATGCACTGCATAGGCACGTATTTTAGGACTTATTTTTATGGCAAGCTTTTGTGTAACAGTTGTAATTGTCTGCATATAAAATTGCTTTAATGCAACCTCAACTGAGGTTATTATGGGTAAAAGCAACTGGGAGGCATCTTATCTTTGTGATAAGGAAACCTTGTGATGACAAGGTCCATATACATCATGAAAAAATGAAAGCAGCAAATAGTGATAATAGGATTTGAAAAGTATCATGTTCATTTGCAACAAATATATATGATAATCTTTACATCATGCAGGAATTCAAAGCTTGAGAAATGGGTCACAGTCCAAAATAAACTTCATCTCTACCAGGAACAACATTGTTTAGGCTACCTAGTTCATATTATATTCAGATTCATAATTTTTATTTTTTCTTACAATGTAGAAGTGGAGTAAAACCTTTTTTGTAAGCAAAGGATTTAATTTATTTGTGAATTAAAATAAAAAAATATTCTTCCTTCTATCAAGAAACAAGATGTATCCCCTTAAATGTTTAAAGGTTCCAGTATGAATGTTGCTTATGCAAGGCTTTTTTATGTGTCATAGCATTATACATTTTAATTTGCATCTTTATCAAAATGTGCCTTGAAAATCATGTCCTGTTTCGCTAGGGTTTACTCACTGGCTCGAAATTAGTAATTTGCATTGTAGGTTGGTAGTACTGCAGTTTAGTGTAATGTTGGCCATTTTGAATACTTCTGAGCTTCCATTAAGCTGTTTATCCCTTAGCCATTTACTGGCACTACCTGCCTTCTACTTACTTTTATATTATTAAACATTATAAGCTGTCAAAAATAAAGACAAACAATGGCATAAGTTCATGTTAGCCCAAACTCATCTTGTCCAAAATTTGTTTTTTTAAATGGAGAAAATTATGTAAAAGCCATCTCCTTTGTATGTTAGATGAGTAAAGTATATACATGATCATTTTTAGGCCATTGCATTATTATTTATTCCTTTTCAACCCTGTAGCACATAACTATAGGAGAGAATAGATGGCACATCATTAGCAGGTTTAACAAAAGAAACTATATCACAAGCTGTTCAAAGCTGGATGTCTACTGTACAAAATAATCCAAAAGATCTTCTCTTTAGTCTTGTGGTCCACTACTGACTTCTAAACCCACAGGTCCCACATCTAATTACCAGCTGATTAAGGAATATTTTTACTACAGAGAGAGCCAAAAGACTATGAACAGGCTACGCAGTGTTTTTCCTGTCCACAGCCTGGTGCTCGTTGCCGTCTGCCGCTATCATAGAAAGGCGCGGATGAAACCATACAACATTTTTAAAACTACTTTTAAAGGCTTTACCAACTTTATGAAAGGAAATGCTGAAACTGGCAACTGTCGTCCATACATTTTTGGCACCTCTTTAGGAAACTATCCATCACTCGCCGTAGTTCACGTGCAGAAAGCTGGCAATTTCCTGGTGAAAATTTTTTTTAATTCTTCCAGGGTGTGTGGGTTTGTCTTGTACACTTTTTTTTTAATTACCCCAGAGATAGAAATCACAGGGGGTTAGGTCTGGGGACCGAGGGGCCCCACAAATCTCTACTAATAATTCTGTCCTCAATCACACTTTCATAAAGTTGTTAAGTAAAGCCTTTAAAAGTAATGTGAAAAATGTTGTATGGTTTTATCTGCACCTTTCTATGATAATGGCAGACGGCGAGCGCCGAGGACGCAGACAGGAAAAACACCTGTTCATAGTTCATAGTTTTTTGGCTCTCCCTATACTAAGATTATTCTATCCCTAAAATTTGGAAAGCATGAATTTAGGAACAAAAATGCATGTACATATTATAACACAAATATTTTTGCACTAACCTATCATTGTTGGTAACAAAAACCATAATTTCAAGGAGGAAACAAGATAATTATAGGTAATCCAAAAACATACAGAATTAACCACTTGGGAGATATTGTGAATCAGGCTTCAGTCATAAATGTTTATACACAGTGACTGGATTTCATCACTAGATGCATAAAGCTGAAGAAAACTATTAATCACTGTTGAGGATGAAGGCAAGATGCCTTCAAAACATTTCCTGAAATTTGTACGTTTTTCTTACATAAATTAGCAAAGCTGGGTATTCTTTATGGTTTTGTGTTTACTCTCCTTTCTTCTCAACAATTTTGTTAGTTTCTATTTTGAAAGCAGTAAGGATAAAATTGTAGGCTTCCACGGTCGTTGCCCATAGTAACTTGGCTGTCTTCTGGTGAAGGCTGGGTTAGGTTTGATAAAATAGATAGTGGTTATCTACTTTGATAAGTAGATAGTACTTGGAAAAGGAAACTTCAAGCCTTACAGTGGTTGCAAAAATTTTCCAAAATTAAAATTCTAAATAACCTACAATTTGCCAGATGTTTAGGGAAGGCTAATGCATCACTGACCAGCAGTCACAGTGTTATACATGCCTGCACTTTTATAAATACATATATATGCCACCTTAACATCTAAGTCATATCGGTGGCTTTATCTTAGGAACAATTGCTCATGGCTATAGTGTTCACTCATCGACTGCTTGGGTTAATCTTTGGATTGTCTTAAATTCACACATTCACACGCTTTCATACTTCTAGACTTTTAGAGAGGATAGGGAATAATCCTGGCTAATGAAAAATTCCCACCTTCCAGCCAGGAATAGAACCCAGGCTGGATTTGGCAGCTAGCACGCTAACCACCAGACCACAGAGGCAGTCCCTGCAATTTTGTATACAAGTTATTATCACTTAACAATGGTGAACAACTGTGATTATTCACAGGGAATGAACCAACATTTCTCATTCAAATATCTTTTTTAAAAAGCATTCAATACAAAATATGTCACAAGAAGTCTCACCTGCATTAATACTCTAGCACCCACTTCGTCTGGTGTTGTTGGAGGAGGGAAATTTCCCACTTCAAATGGCTGATAGTCAACTGTCTCCACAACAACGAAGTCATGCCAATCAATCTGAGCATAAGCAACTAAAATTTAAAATAAAATAATTTTTACACTCGTTAACAAAACAGAATAACTTGAAACTATTATTCTCATGAAACAGTGAGTATACAAATCTAATAAAACTCTTTACCTCTTTCCTTTTCCAGCTCCTCTTCTACTTTACGACGCTGAGCCTCCTGATATTTAATCCACTCAGCTCGATATTTCACTTGTTCTAGAATTGTGGTCATTGAACTGCATTCTTCTTTGAGACGAAACATCAAATCTTTTGGTGGAATGAGAACCTGCATGAAAAACAAATTAACATCAAGAAAAGAAATGAAGATTTGTTCTAGAATGCTTAAGTCAGTCTCACACTTTTCAGCATTAACTTGGCAGCCATCTATTTTTTTCTTTCTCTACTGCTTAAGTACCTAACATAGTATAATTGACATTTCACTGGAAACAAACCAAAAGATCCCCTACTGTTTTCTCACAAAGATCAGCATATTGCGTTTTGGTATTTTCAACTATTTCATCATACAGACTTACAAGTAACAAATCTTTACAGCATACTACTAGCATGAATTAATATTGCTATTCAAGCTACCCTATGCATTCACAAACCTTTTAATTATTTTCAATGTTTCTCTATTTATTTTGCTTGGTAATATGAAGAGCTTAGTGAAAAATCAGGTAGATACGAATTTTGGCAAAAATGATGCTGATCCTGAAAGGGGGTTAAAAAAAATAAATAAATAAACAAATAAAAGAAATTAAAAATAGACTTTCATCTGATTGACGATAAATCAAAACAACCCAATGAAAAACTACTAGAAAAAGCTGGCTGGATTTGTCTGTTGTCTTAATTTAATGAAAGAATGATAGCTAATGGAGTCTCGCTTTCCAATCTAAGCAACTAAATTTAATGCTCTAATGAAGTTAGTACGAAAGTATGTTCCTGTAATATGTGATTTTATAATGCTTAGATATCTGGCAGCTTACCAGTGAGTAGGGGTTTGAGAGTAAGATGATGTGTATGTGCGCATTCATGCACTAGTTATTAGCCAGTAAATTTAGCAAAAACTATAACAATTCTAGTCAAGAAGTTAACATGCTTCTGTTTTGGTGAAACAATGTAACTCCAATGGAAGAAAGAAAATATACTGTATATATAATAGTAAAGTCAGACATTGAACTAACATTTTTTCTGGATTTATCATTCAATTTATGGGGTCCCACCTGGTTTACATTATAACTTATGTAAAAAAAACTGATATTCTTGTTCCTCGAAGTATCATTTTCCAGCATTATTCATTAAAAAATTTCAGTTTCAAACAAATTTTATCCTTGAACGATTGTTTTTAAGCTAAAATATTTGGAGCAACAATCAAAATCTATAAGTATTGCCAATACTTTTTGAGCAACCTGTGACAACCAGAGTGAGGAATTCAGATTGCTCATTCACGTCCATTTAGTTATGGTGAGGGGGTAGATGAAGCGCACGAGAGAGAAGCAGCATGTGTTTATGACAAGGGTGAGGACAATGAAGAGGAAGAGGGGGAAGATGATGCAAAAACCAGTGCCAAAGCACTGAAAAAGTTTTGAGAGTGTATGAAATGACGGGCTTTTATCTATACTTATGACAGTGATGGAAGCAAATAACAGAGTGTGTTGAATATGGAAAGTTTACGCTTAAAAAAAGAAAGGAAAAAAAAAAAAAAGAAAAAAAAAGAAAGAAAGAAAGAAAGAAAGAAAGAAAAGAAGCGGCTAAGAAGCAAATGTAATTGTTTTTAAAAAGAAAGTGAAAAATGTGTAAAATGTTTTACATGTAAAATTGATGCAAACTATAGTGTTTGCTTATATATTGGCTTTACTTATTTTTGTACGTTATTTCAGAATGTACAGAAGTGGAGCTACCTTTCCACGAATTTCCTTGACTAACTCCATATTGGTGGACATTTTACTGCTGTATAACAGGGTTGGCTTTAGTACTATGTTAGCATCCATACCTTTCTAATAAAATCAGCTTATGGAAAATGCTGACATTAAGAAACCATTAAGCACAACAATATATCACATTATAACATCTGGCATAAAGCTGGATTTTAAGTACAAATGCATGCACTTACCTTTGTATACTGCTCCAGAAGCTTGGTGAAGTACTGGAAAAGGGAATGCTGAGGACGCAAGAAATCAAATTGGTAATTGCGCTGCTCTCGATTCATTAAATTTGTGAGGAACTGTCGCCCATTACGTGCCACAAATTGCGCTGTTAACTTTACAATGTCCCTGAAATTAATAATATTGAATCATTTAATGTGTTAAGAGATGCTCCCAATGTAAAGTGCAGATGAACATACATATACAGTGTGTTAAATTAAAGCTCTACAATATTACATGTGATGATAATATGCATAAAAACAAGAAAAAATATCAAATAAATATGGGTCCTATAAATCATGTGTTCTGAGATATGAACGCTTGTTCATAAGAGGTGCTCAATGTGGCGTCCATTCATGTTAATACATTCCTCTGGCCTTTGGCATAAGGAATCATGCACCCTTTGCAATTGGCCTGGTTGGTTTTGAATATGCTGCAGCATCAACCAATTCCTTCATATATCCCCATAACCAGCGGATTTAGGTCAGGGGAACGAGCAGACTCCGGTGGTACCAGCTTAACAGATGGTACCCTATGTGCTGGATATTTTTCAGTGTGAGGGCATGGGCTCCTAAATTACTTCCACCTGCTACACCATAGCAAAACATCATATCCATCATTTCCCTTGAGGAAGGCACCCATTGCTACCAGTAAGTCTGCAGGAGAAAACATGCTGTATTGTCCCATACAAATATCACATGAACTGTAGATAGGCCAGATATCACGGTACGTACTTGGAGTTAAGAGTGATGTACACAAACGAAAAATATGACTACAATTACCCAACTAGAACCTAACAACTGACTGCAGACTACTGCTCCAACTGATGTTTACATTAATACTGCAAGATATCCCAGTACTGTTGACCTCAGTATGACATACTATGATGGAGCGCCAATTCAAAACAATGGTGCTCATATCTGCAATCAAATGTGAATGACATCACATAGAGCACCTCCTATGAACAAGTGCTCATATCTCAGAACGTATAGTTTATAGGACCCATGTTTATTAGATATTTCTTTCTTGTTTTGATGCATACTATCATCCCCTGAAATATTGGATAATTGTTTTTTAACACTGGTATATATGGCTGATTTCTGGTAGATGGCAGTTATGTAAGATAACTGTGCATTTAACTTAGATCTTGCAGATAACTTAAGAGTTGTTTTGGTTATGTAACTAAAGATTTACATATATTGTTAACACCTTCAGATATATGTTTGACTTCATATGGAATGTTCTTGTAGATAGCTTTACTGTTACTGGAGATTTAATAATATTCTATATTCATTATAATTAGCCTAATGGATGTAAATAAATACACATGGCAGAGAAAGAATGTGATTGGCTGTTGACCGAAGTAATTACTGGTGCAACCATCTCCTAATGAATACTAAACAGGAAATAGTCCTCATATTATTTCACAATTGTCATGTAATTATAGAGGTATCATCAAAATTAAGGAATAAACTGTTAGAGAATATATGTATTATTTTGAGCATATTTACTTCAGAAAGTAAACAACTAACATGCCTGACTTACATAGCACTTTTTTTTACAGCTATTAAGAGCCATTTTCAGCACTATAGCTGATTTAGCATGATTCAGTTAAGTGCAGCTGTAGTTAAGGAGCTATTGGTAAGCATCATGAATAACATTAACATGCCTGATGCCAAAACATATCCGTTAAAGGGTGGTGAAAAGCAAATAGTGCTAAATGTATTCAATTCCCTAATGCAGAGACATCCCACAATGCAGTGAACGATGTAGTGCAACTCGTTGTCGAGCTTACAGGTGTTTCTCAGTGGTCTATGATAAGCATTTACAAAGAATTTAAAGAAATAGGTATACTGAAATATGCCCAGAACTGTGTTGGACAAAGTGGAGAATTTTGTAAACTAAGCTATCGTTCCAAAGTTCATGCTTTCTTTTTTGATAACAAACTACCTAAAACAGATAAAAGTTTTAATTCCAGTCAGTAAAGATCCAGGTTTGTCTGATTTTAAGAGAATGACATTTCATACTACTCTTAGATATAGGTTTCATGAGCATGAGAAAAAATGAAGGTAATGTAATAATAAACAGGAAAGACATAACATTGCAGAGGCACAAATATTGAGTGTGATGTATCAATACAGAAAGAAAACAGAACAATATAACATTTAGATGAAAATTGGGTGAATGAGGGACAAATGCCAATAAAAGAGCTGCTGGATCGAGAAAACAAGCTTTCCATACATTAAGATTATCAGAATGTTAAGAATGGCATTTTGAACACATGCTTCAAAGCTAAACAGGTTGCTATGGTAGCAGACGAAAGGAACATATACTGTTTCGAAAACCGCTCACAACACACTCATCTGGAGAGATATTTAAAATTATTTTTACATCCAGTAGGTTAATAATTCTGGACAGAGTATTAGAAATTTAGTGAATACACCCAAAAGTTTCCACTCTGCTAATCAGTTGACTATAGGTCTTTGTACAGTCTTGGACAGAACAATATCACCAAAAAACATTCAACTGATATTTTACTTCATGTTTTTGCAAGAATTTCTATTGTACTTCTTCATATATAAACAATCATTTAAGCAGCAATTTGTGTATTACTCTCTTTATAATACACAATACTGCTGACTTAGTTCATAAATGAAAAGTCCTAAAGGCTAAAAATCATAGAGGAATTAAATTTGTATTATATTAGGAGAGCTTACAAATCCATTCATGAGAGTTGTGGGTTTTTAACACTGAGCTCACAACTTCTCTATCCTCCCCAGAGTCTGGAAGTATGAATTTGCATGTGATCTAACGTATAAAGCCCAAAGAGAAACCAGAAATCCAATGACAACTGTATACAAGTTAACACCATTTATGAAGATGGAAGAGCTTTTGATCTGAACTGATTAACTATAGCTTTACAGATGACTATTGTTTCAAAAACCAGCCTTTAATACTGTAACAATGTTATTAATCCTCAAATTTAGTTTGTATGCATGTGCTCAATACAAGCCTTTAATCACAGTTTACAGAACTCTTTGAATGGTACTTACAAATCAAGGGCAGAAATTGATGGTGGATCAGCAATGAACTCAAACTCTGGTGGTGGATCCTTGGGAATAAATGGCTGTTCTGCAACCTGCTTCAATAATTCTTGCTGCTGTTTCTGCTGAGCTGAAGAAAGGACTGCTTTCAGCTGTGGGGCAGGAGCTCCAGCATTTACAGTTGGTTCCTGTCCTGCTTTTACAACAAACAAGCAAGGTTTTAGTGCCTTGAAATACTATGGATATATCATGTTGATTTAATTTGGAGCTTGTGCAGGCATTGGCTTCAAGGTAAATGACATTGTAAATAGGTGCTGAACATTGCTGTTAGGGCATTTGCCTGGAAAGGGGGAGATCCAAACAAGCTTTCTAAAGTAAATACATACGTCTAGGAGATACTGTTCACTCTTGTACCACCACTATCTCTCGCTTATAAACACAGCACTTGAGTTACAAGAAAAAGATACTGCCACACCAACAATGCTGGGAGGACAGGAAATAAATGCTAACCAAGCAGAACAATTGCTTTTAGTATACCTATTCATACTCTTCTTGCAACAGCCTTAGCTGTATTCTGTGCTTTACTCATGTAAAACCTTTTATTTATGCAGTTTTGTTAATAACTTTATGTTATGATTAAATTTAACATCATATCAAATGTTTCTGAAAATATACTCATAATTCTTTTATCTATTTGGTAACGTGCTAAGAAACAATTAGAATTGGTTTGTCTACTGAAGTTTAGCCCTGGCCACTCATTCAGTAGACAACTAAACTCCATCCATCCTTACTTCACCAGTGATGTAAACAAAAGCAACAGGTTGCAATGGTGCTGAACATTTTGCTGTTTTTCTCCATCAAAAATAATTCCTCTTATATTGCTGATAGAAGTACACAAATATCATATTAAGCTATGCAATGTTGTCTAAATAACCTAGTATAAATGATTAAGGAACAGTAATTTATGAAATTTGGATCATTATTCCCTTATTCCTTTAAATTTAAGTAATGGTGGAGGCATGTGTAGTAGTGAAACATAGGAAAACCCTTAAAAAGTGGCGAGAAAAGAATTGTTCTTAAAGTATGTAAGTTTTATGAAAAGTACCCTATTATATAAATTCAACTGAGTTTTGAAATTAAAATGTAGTCATTATTAACAGTGGAGTTATATGATAAGTATTAACACAATTTATTAAAAACGTATGAACTCCACATACGTCAAGCAGTTAAAAATGCGTTTCGAGAAGCATGCCCCTCATCATCAGTTTGTCGACTGGAGCTTGCAGCCAGAAAGTCCTCAGCCAAGTCATTATGTGTCCTATGGCTACTCGACGATATCGTCAACTGGCAGAGTCACAAATTCATAAGATGAGGCTTGTTCTTGGTGATTAAAATTCTTTCCCATGTATCAAGTGCTAGGGGTATCTTAATGTGTTTGAGCAATGTGATTCCCCTTTTATTTCATAGTTAAAGTTCCAAAAATGGGATGAAACTGCAGACTTGTTCACTTGTTTAAATTTTATGTTCCTTTATTTAAGAAACATAAAATGGAACCACTTTTACCTTGTGGATAAGTCATTGTATTATAGCAGTAGATTAAAGAAATGAGTAGCGATTTGCAAAAAATACTATTGGCAGTTGGAGTGATGAACATATGCAATACATCTGCAAACTTCCAAAACTGCATATCTACATTTTGTAACTTTACTGGTGAAGTTTCACTTTCTTACTGAAAAACAACTCGCCTATTTGTTTTATTTATTTTACGCTTCATAGCTTAAATCATTATCTTGAACAGTGAAAGTAGATAGGTGTTTCTTTTCCTGCCAAATTAGTGAAACGTGTATGTGAGTTGGCAACTGTAAAGCAGACAAATACAGTCTAGCACTACATGGTGGTCTATGCACGTGCATTTGCAGAAGAATACATTCTTATTGTCAACATCACAGGTGAAGTAAGGATGGATAGGTTATACCGCAACTCATACAAATTTAATAACTAAACATGATTGCCTACGATTAAATTGAACTTCTCTCTCTTTACAGTTCATTTCCACTTATTTTTTACATTATATAAATACTGACCCAAACTCGTACTTTTCTCTCTAAATGTTCTGTTTAAAGGTGATTTTCTTGCTTTTTCAAACCACTTGTGATTTCTTCCATCTATTTTTAGTTCCTTTACAATCAAACATTCTGTACTCAGGTCTTTCTTCCCTCCACACAATGGATGCTCCTCCTGTGTAAAACCATTTCGCTGACCTTTTAACTTTGACACTCTAATTCTTACCCATGCTATGCCCTTTCTTTCCTCCTTGTTTATTTTATCTTCTCTATTCCAGGAGCATTTCAACATACATTACACAATGATCTCTTTTCTGTTAAGTCACCAAACAAGTTTTGTTTTTCTGTATCTTCAAATCATAATCTTGCCTCTTTCCAAAACCCTTTAGTATTTGTTTCTCTTCTTCACCAAATATTATCTAAGCCATTGCATTCCAAGATATTTCTTATGTTACTTATCCATCCTCTATCCTTTAGACACAATTTTTGAAACATTAAATAGTGTTTTAGTAACTTATTCTCATCTAAATTTAGAATCCCAATGTTTATAACAAAAGAAGTAGTTGAAGTAAGACACCGATAATGTCTTCCTGCTGCCATTTCTCATTCATTACTTTGATGTCAAACGCTTCAAGGGATTTGAAACGAGGAACCTAGCAGCAACAATATGCAGATTAGTCAAGAAGTTGAACGTATATGTATACAGGGATATGAACAGAGGTCCTGCATATTGTTATTGCAGCACTTCTTAAAGTCAGGACACTTCTTGACTGGGTTCCTATAGAAGATCTCATTACATTTTAAACCATGTCTGTATAAGACCAAAAACAAATGAACAGCTAGCACATACAGAGTCTGCCAAAAAATTGTATAAACACTTTAAGGAACAAAAATTATTTATTATGCATTTGTTTTACGTTTAAATGCTGATCACCCATGTAGTATTGTCTTCAGTTAAGCACATGGTTACTTCAGATGTGCAAAATGTTCATCATTGGCGGCCACACATAACAGCACAGCAAGTGGTCACCACAACTTTGTCAGTCAATGTTTCAATGGAGATCGCCGCACATGCCGCTGTAATCTCCTAGTGAAGTCCTCCAGCATGTGAGATTTATGTCGATAGACTTCATCTTTCACAGTTCCCCATGTAAAAGTCCAAAAGGTTAGATCTGGCGACCGTGGGGGGAACTCAATGGGCCCTCTTTGTCCAATCCAATGTCCCTGCAGATCGTCATCCAGGAAAGCTCAATGACGGTGTGGTGGCACCCGGTCTAATTGGTAGAAGACCTCATTATCAGCTCAATAAGGTGCATGTACACCTGGTAAAATTAATGTGTGTAACATTTCCAGGTACACTTCTCCAGCAACAATATCTTCAAAAGGGTTCTACTAAGCCCCTAGGTGATAGTCCACACCAAACATGAGCTTCTGGTAGATTGACCACCTTATGCACATGAACATGTGGATTTTTTATGCCCAGTAGACGCAGTTATGCTGATTCACTGTTCCATTAAGTTTAAACTGAGCTTCTTCAGACCACACTACCTTCGTCACAAATTGTTCATCTTCAGTTAACATATGCTGACACCATTCGCAAAATTGCATTCAATAATCAGGATCGTTATCAATCGCGTGCAGTAATTGTGAGATGTAAACTTTCCACTTATTGTTGTACACTTGTACTGCTAATCCCCACTTCACATGCACATTGCGTAGCAGCCTTCTGTGGGGAAGTAACAAACTTTTCCAACAAAAGAGCTGACAAAGCGGGACTTGCAACTGTGCAATGTCTTCCTGACCTTCCTTTGTGAAAATCACAAATCATTTCATGTGTCTCAAACTTGTCAATAATGCGTTTGTTAGTGGGGTTGGAGGTTCTATTGCAAACTACACTGACACTGCTCTTGAACGGCATTATCAAACCTGATAAACCACTTCCGAATGCATTCTCAGTGCTCAAACATCAAGCATGCTCCAGCCATTTTGTTTTCTATCGCAATGAAAGTACCAACATCTGTTGAGTGAAAGACCATACTACAACACACTCATAATTCAAATCAATTGACAATATCAATACCCTGAGACAGTCTGACAATGAGTGTATACATTTTTTTAGTGGACTCTGTATTAATGTACTTCTTACTCCATTACTCTTTCTTTTGTTTCTTTAAAAGTATATTGTACATGTCATGGACTCACTTCTTTTGTTGTGTGTGTGAAAGAAGGAATCCTTTTAAATATTACCAATAGTTTGAAATAACATTGTATTGTACATTTTAAAGATACTATATTAATTTCATACATAAAGTTTGATTACCTACCTCTTCCTTCTCTGAAATCCTTGACTTTATACTGGTAGTAAGCATGATATGGGTCACCAAAATTCAAGAAGTTGAATTTTGGATTACCAATTTCATTCTGTCTGATTCGAGCCTCAAATTCTGGGCCATTTCTTGCAACAAAGCTTGCAGTTTTGTCCACAATATCTGTGAGAACATGCTAAGGATCACTGCATAAAAATGTAAGATGGATATTATTTTACACATATAAGTAACATAAACGTTATCCATAAATTTTAATTTTGCTATTTCTCTTCTTTTACATTCTCCTCCCTGAAAAATAAAAGAACATCACTTGCTTAAAAAATCCATACTGGCAGGTAAGCTCAATAAAATACAAATAACTTAAAATTAAAATATTAATGCAACAAAACCAATGCATTTAGCTTCATATAATGTATGCATTTTGCTGATAATTCAGCATATCAGCTTTGCATTAAGTGTGGTTATGCTTTCTTGCTTAAATTTAAAATATTTTAATTGGACATTCATTAGACAACAGATAGATAAAATAAAAAAATAACAGTTACAAGAATATGTTTACAATTCATTCATTGAGCACAAACATTTCTTGTTTAAATACATTTTTATAAATTGTTATACAATATAGTTCCCTTAAAGTATACAGAATGTGGCATGAATCAGGTGATTTTGCAACTGTGCTTATTTGGTTTTAGCATGAGTGGAGAGAATTTGACTGCTGCCATCTTGTAACGCATTTGAATGTTTTATCTGCAATGGAGATGTGGACTAGAATGCAACATGCTTTTGCTGTAAAGTATTTTACAAAAATGGCAGTTATGTGGTGTTTAGTGTAAATTTCAGAGAGCGTTCATGATAAATCGCAATTATGGTGTTCTGTTAGCTCATGCCATCAAGACCTGGGTTGGTAACTTTGGGGCTATGGCTAAAATAGTACATACAATCGAGAATATAGCAGCAGTGAGAGAAGCCACTGAATGGAGATAACATCCATCTGCACGTCATCATTCTCTGTCACTTAGTCTTTCCGACCATAGCATTCCATGGACATTACACAAAGGTCTTCATTTCCACCAATATAAGATTCAAATTATGCATGCATGGGAACAGACTTCAATTATGCTAGACTTTGCTGAGCTTATTAATGGAAACCAGAATCTTATGAACATCTTATTGATGAGCAATGGAGCTGACTTCAATTTATCACGGTTTATTAATAAACAAAACTTTGTTATTGGTCTGCCACAAACCCACAAGATATTCATAAGAAACCACTTTACAATCTTAAAGTGACAGTACGGTGCTTTTACAATTATCGGTCCATACTTCTTTGAAGATGAAGAGGGAGAGGGCTACAACTGTAACAGCATTCACATGTTGGAGAACTTCTTAGCTCGTGCACCCGTTCGTCTTTCTGTGAACAAGAACATGCTCTTCCAACAAGATAGGGCTAGAAGGCACACCAAACGAATTTGCATGGCAGCTGCTTTCCAATCATGCTATCTCCAGACAAGAAGATATCAGATGGCTAGTACGGTCCCCTGATCTTTCAGCCTGTGATTTCTTTCTCCTGCACCCAGACACTTCAGGAGTTGAAAAACCAAATTTGGGACTTTGTGATAAAGGTAAGTAAATCTAATCACGCACCCATGAGTCATCCTCCATGGTGTAGTGGTTACCATGTTAGCCTCTGGTTCCTGAAGTCGCGGGTTCAAACCCGGTAGAGGGCAACAGATTTTTTAGGGTGTAAAAATCTTTAGCATGGCTTCCTTCAGAAGGGAAGTAAAGCCGGTGGTCCAGTGTCATAGATTTATGTCATGTAAAAGAACCTCAAGCTTGATAAAGAGGCCTCTGAGCAAAATTTCTGGTCTTTCACGCCCAGTATAGAATGGGACACTAAGGACCACAGCAGTTAAAGAGTGTCCATAAATAAAAATATTCAATTTCAAATGCATTCATGAGGACGTTTTTCAAATTTCCCAATTCATGGCTGCACCCTGTACATACTTTGTGGTAGCTGCTTTACTAAAATCAAAACTGTAATAGTCTCCCTTATTTCTAATGTTAGCTGTGTATGTTTTTGTTTATTATTAAACCTCTTTTCCTTATGAATGGTTTTGTCTTATATTTACATAAAAAGTACAGCATAAGTACATTATTATTTATGTAAACATTTCTATAAGATTCAGTGGTTTGCATATTACAAATAATCCTAATACTTTTTTCTGCATTTTTGTTTTTCCAAAATAAATAATCTGTCCATATACAACTTTGCTGCAAGTCCCCACATCTTTAAACATGTAACAGATTTGCAGAAATTGTACCACAGTATAACAGCAAAAGAATATGCTTATTTGTAAAGATTTTAAAATCCCATAAGAGATACATTGACTTATTAATTTTATTACATAAATAATTACTATACTCTCTCTAGATTATCATCCACTTAATACCTAAAAATTGATGTTTCACTTTGGTTAATTTTTCACTGTTTACAATAACGCTGATTTCTGAAGCTGTTTCACTAGAGCATAATTCTAATATCATGCAACTTGTCTTTTTCATATTACATAAAAGGAAAATACTCTTGCACGTGCCTTACTGTACTTAACATATTTTCATTTAGCGAAATATAATTACAATCCCAGCAGCTTACTGTTGCGCCGTCAGCAAAGGAAGTAACGCTAAATTTTTGGGACAATACCACAATTAACACGAAGAATAAATAACAGAGGACCAGGGGCTGTAACAATAGTTAAATAACAACAATATTCTGGATCGTTCAACAGTAGTGAGCAGTCCTTGACTCCTGTAAAAATATACCTATTTCTACGTACGTATCCCAGGTCGTGGTCTCGGAAGAGAATAAAAAGAGTTTTATACACAGAACAGATTTCACACAAAATAAAGAATAACTTTCACAAACAAAGTATACTTTTCACTACTTTTATACAATATATTAATGCACTTCTTAAATACACACAAATATTTAAACTATTATCTGTCAAACACAACTTTTCCCTGTGGAAGCAAGCAAATGAGTGAGAGTTTCTAGCTTGGCTTCACCTTAAGGTTATCAGCATTTACATCACACATTACTATGGCCACTTAGTTTTCTGCAAACCTATTGGTAGATGAGACTGTTTCTATGCAAGCTTCACTTTGGGTGTACGTAAGTCTCGCAATCTGCTTGTCATTATTTAACATTATTAAAGTTACTTATGCATCTTTGATACAATTTGAATTTTATTATACAAAGTTCATTTCTGAATTCCTTTTTTCTCTTAATTTTCTCGATCTCATCCAATAAGCTTTTATCAATTCTCATCTGATGGTATCCTTCTTTAAGCATTCTTTACATGTAGTTCTATATCTTATGTGGCTAGACATATCACAATATCGTTTCAGGACTAAACCCTGGGGGGGCAGCGAGCGCATGCAGAGAGTTGCGAAAGCCCCTCCTAAGTACCCAAAAGTATAATACTGAAGTCTCATTTTTACTTTCTCTACTACATATAGTAAGTAGGAGTACTGCATTCCACCAAAAAAACTTGATGTTGAGATTTCACTGGAAATATGTTTTGAGGCCCCCCTAAATCAAACAAAACAAAACAAAAGAAAACCAAAAAAAAGCATTTTTAGAATAAGGTCCACATGCATGTGTGTCAGTCTCTTTGGTGTGTCTGAACAGCATAATTCAAAAACAAAAAGTTGAATAAGTACCAAATTTGCCATTCTAGTTCAGTATCTTCCAAGGATGTGACATGAAGATTTTCAAGAAAATCCTCCCATACCTAATCATCCTTTACATGGAACATTTTTCGAAAATTTTGATTTTCTAAAAAGTGGCTCTAACAGTCATCATTAAAATACATAGAGTAAAGATATTTACATGACAAATAAAATATACAAGGTGTGATCAAAAAGTTTCCGGAATGGCTTCACAACAATGTTGACACTGAGATTTTCTTTAATTCTTACCCCGATATACATGCAGCATTCCTTCCCGATAAAAATGAGGTCACGTGACTTCCTGTGACCATGCAGTGACGAGGTAGACGTTCTGAAGTGAACATGTGTTTTCCATGTGCTGCGATTTTTCCGCATAGCAAAAATGTCAGATTACGAAGAACAAAGAACGAACATCAAATTTTGCATTAAACTCGGTAAAACTGCAACAGAAGCCTATAGAATGTTAAGAACAGCTTATAGGGAAGAAGTTATGCGCAAAACTCAAGCATTTGAGTGGTTTTCGAAATTTAAAAGTGGTATGACATCAGTTAAACATGCATATCATTCGGGGCAACCCTGTTCCAGCAAAACTGATGAAAATATCAATCAGGTGAGGGAAATTGTCTTAAATGATAGACGCATTACAATAAGAGAACTTTCTGACTCATTAGGACTCTCCTTTGGAAGTGTTCAAAGCATTTTGAAAGACAATTTGGACATGAGAAGAATTGCCGCCAAGTTCATGCCCTGCCTGCTTTCAAATGACCAAAAGGAAAGCTGTGTGATTGCCTGCACAGATCTTAAAGAACAGCTATAAAATGACCCACAGTTTATGGAGAAAATTATTACTGGTGATGAAACATGGATTTATGGGTACGATCCAGAAACGAAGCAACAATCTTCACAATGGAAGAGTCCTTCATCTCCACGCCTGAAAAAGCCCAGACAAGTTCGATCCAAAGTGAAGTCAATGATGATTGTGTTTTTTGACATTAAAGCATTGTACATAAGGAATTTGTGCCACAGGGTCAAACAGTGAATCAAATGTTCTACAAACAAGTGCTGCAAAGATTAAGGAAGAATGTGCGACGCAAACGACCGGAGAAATGGAGGAGTGGTGACTGGTTCCTGCATCATGACAATGCACCCGCACACAAAGCCCTTTCTGTTCGCCAATTTTTGGGTAAAAATAGGATGAATACTGTTCCCCATTCCGCCTATTCTCCAGATATGGCACTAGCGGACCTTTTTCATTTCCCGCAACTTAAAACGTGGCTCCGAGGACACCATTTTGAGGACATTGATGTCATCCATCGCGAATCGCAGAAGGCTCTGAACATGTTGAAAGAAGAGGGCTTTCGGAGGTGCTTCCAGCAGTGGCAGAAGCGCTGGGACAAGTGTATCAACTCCCAAGGAGACTACTTCGAGGGTAACAGTGCAGATTAGACAAAACAAACTGTTGTGTAGTATTTACGTCATTCCGGAAATTTTTTGATTACACCTCGTATATCTTGAATTTTCTGGGAATAGTCTTTAAAGTCCTCTTCATTCAGAAGGAATTTTGTATAATCTTGTATAACTGGTAAATGTTAAGCAATATACGAAAACATACTACACAAAACATTCCCATAATGGACCTGGAATTGCTTCCTCATTTACATTTATGAATATCTTACAAAGAATAGTAAAATACAAAAACACAACAACGAACAACCTGAAGAACTTTCAGTTGATGGTAACACTGGACAACAACCCTACCCCTTGCACCCTGCTAAGTGATCCAGTTAGTATCCCCTCAAATGGATAAATCTCATGATCAATGAAGCTGGTTATGTCTATCTTCATGTATTTTTGTTATTCCCCTCCCACAAATGCACCCTTTGCATATGTTCACCGCTGGGGGATGACATATTGTATTAGTATTTGGTCAAGCCTATATTGTATTTGTCATTCTTAAAGTTGTAAGGGAAACCCCCTTATTCTTTCTTTTACGTCCAACAAGATTATTTTCTAAGCCCAAGACGAGCACTGACAGAACCTACCGAAGTACACCAACAATCGAAGTGTAGGTAGCATCAATAGTTGCATGGCCCCTGCACCAACACGTCAGGCAAGTTGTCTTGTAGATAATATTGAAGCTAAATAGGTGCTCACCATATGTACCATTTAGAATCAAACTAGCTTTACTGTTTATTATGAAAATGAACATCTTGTCGGGTTCCTGCCATTCAGTACAGAAAACCTGTATGTGCAAGCTGTCTTTGACCGCAATGGCTAGGTTAAAAAATTTAACTTATCTCTCAGCATTGTGAATAATGAGGAACAATGCATGCAGTTTCTTTACGACGAAAGTTTATTAAGAATGTGGATGTTATGCCGGGAGTATGATGCTGCCTATTATGAAATGAGATTGGAAATACCAGTTGTTTTCTTGTAGGAGAGGGATGAGCAATTATCAAAGTCAGTTGCAAAGGGCACTTAATTTGAGAACTCAAGATTACCGTCTACCAATTTTTCCTAAATAGCTGCAGCTTTGCCCACAAATGTTCTTATGAACAAATACTTGTACAAGTTCACTTGGAGACACCTGCAAAAGCCAAAGAACAATAGTGTGAGGTGTGCATATCTTCAATGGACAGCAAATAAACTAACAGGGGCAAAATAGACAGTGTCGGCCACATCGTTCAGATTGACAAATGCAAATTTGGTTAAAGAAGAATAATCATGGCCAGATTGTAGAAGGAAACTGGATCCTGAGAATGTCTGACATTGTTACCAATGAGGTGAGGATGACAGTGTGCGACAATAATGGCAGAGATGGTGCCACCCTCTTTGCCTTAATTGAAGAGCATATGGAATTCATCAGCACAATCCATACCAACTGCTGGAGTGGTTACAATGGACTAATGGCTGGGGGTTTTGCTGCTCAGCTTATGGTAAACCACAGCCAGCATTTCATGGACCCAGTCATAAATGGCCACATGAACAACATTAAGTCGCATTGGTGATCTTTCTGAAATCAGGCATAATAAATGGATGTGCATTTGGCAGAATACTTGTGGTGCCACAACTGTCAAAACCCCTTGTTGATCCCTTTCAAGAGCTGATTGAGCACATTCGGGAGATTTACCCTGCAGTGTAGTGTAATTGTGTATTAAAGTAGGTGTGTACATAAAATGTTAGCTTAGTTTAGACAATCTTTTTTTTAGTTTTGATAAGTGAAAACATAGTAGCAGTTATAGTTCATATGAGTGAAAATTCAATTTATTAACTTCAAGTTGGCAACAAATATTAGGGTGATTGTACAAGCAATTTTGACATCAAAGGCTACCAACAATGGGCACATGCACAGTAAGTACTTTTGGACTTAAGTTTCATTTGTTTTATTTCAACTCAATATTAATTTGGCCTTTTAGGCAATACTATTGGTTAATTTTAATTTACTGATCATATTTGTGACTTCCCATAAGATGTAATATCACATCTGAGGTCAGAAGTTTAAAAACAATTTGCGGGACATAAAGGAAAGAAGAGGCCCCCCCCCAAAAAAAGACGGAGACTTTTCTGGGTCACAAGAGGATTTCAAGCTCAGTGCAAGAGATGCACATATTACCTTAGCACCACTGTGGCTGCTAACATAATTTCTAGTCCTCTGCTAATCACACATTGCTCTTTTGCTTTTGTTTACTATGCAAACAACCAATAAGCACCAAACGCTATGCAAATAAAGTATAATGTGTAATGAATCTGTATTACATTTTAGGGTTATAAAGTCTACATCCAAGATTATATTATAGTTTATTTTGTATTATTTGTAGGATTTAGTCTTACAATTTGTCAAACCATGTTCCAGTTGAGAAATAGATATATAGCTTTCCTTTTATGCTATATAAATGAACTTTCATTTAAAGAGTGGGTTAGAGGCTATCCTCAAATTAAACATATGTTAGAGTATTTCTCCCTAACATAACAATTGAAAACATTCAAAACTGAGTAAAGAGCACAGAAATGAGATAATGTTGCTGCAGAGGTCGATGTGTCATGGCAGATGATGTTATGCGCAATGTCAGGTACCAACTGTGAAGCAGAAAAAATGCTGTGGATATATGAAACACGGAAATAGTTGATTTGCCAAATGTTATGCGCTACGGTAATAGAAAAGCGTGAAACAGTAAATGTAACACAAGTAAATAGTTACCGCGAAGTAATAAACAAATGCAATATAACTAAATGATTATCTACTGATAAATACTTAACAAATGCAATACAACAAAATAATTATTGCAAAATAAAATAATTACTGCAGAGTAGTAAACAAATGTAATACAACTATATAATTACCTACTGCAGAGAAGTAAACAAATGTAATACAACCATATAGTTACCTACTGCGAAGTAGTTAACAAATGTAATACAAGGGAATAAAAATAAATGCTACTGTAATTATGGCCAAGGACACACTTGCTCTTTCGTGATACAATTGTTAACCTTAATAAAGGCTGTTTTGCATCAATGCATATAAAAAAGAAAGGAAGATAAGAGTTCTGGAAGAATATGTAGAAGAAAGATGGAGTTCTGGAGGAGAGGACATGCACTGAAGAAGTAACGCCAGATAACATAATGAGAATTCAATAAATTGCACCAGAATACGTAACCGGAAGTGATGTAACGATTTTCAACTATTTAAAAGTCCAAATGCCATATATTCGCTGAATTTTAGCGGTTTCTTCCTACAAGGTAGCCTGCCTAACGTTCCACAGTACCCGCCCTGACACGTAGACCTCTGCACCAACATTACCGAAATGATACATGGATCACATCTGCTTTATTTCTGTAAATGGTACACAGATACTACCTATAAGACTTGGCTATTTGTTTATATATTTTTTCATAGTGTAAAACTGAAATTCACACATCTATAAGGCTAACAGCATTATTTTAAAGCTAAGAGATTTTTTTATATACAAAGTGCTTTTGCCTGAACTAATAAATCACTTACCTAAGCTCCTCTTATACTAAAATGAAGAGATTTTTCCTTCAGCTCAAGGAGTCCAGAAATCTAAAGAAATGTCATTGTATGAATTAGTTAGTTTATAATCTATAACAGAAACATTGCTCAACTGTAAAGACCACAGTTAAGTTGTGAACAAACAACTGGAAATGTCAAGATAAAGAGAAGGTACTGGGTCAAACCTAACCTAACCTGATCTAGGAAACTCACAAATATCTACATTAGTCTTTAGCTCATCTTGCAATATAGAGATAATTTTCAACCTTGAAAAATATCCTTGCATATAAACAAGTCAGCACCATCAGAAAAGCTTCTTCCTCTCATGTTGGATGTTCCATAAGCCATTTTCAGTGATTGACATTTCAGCATTATAAAGTGTATGCCCATAGTTATACGGATAAAGGATACTCCTAACTTCGGGTGGTGGGTAGATGATGCCCACAATAGGCTGTGCTGCTGGTGCCTCACTTTCATGATTTTCATGTGGAACAACCACCTCGATAGACGGCATTTCGCTTATAAGTCTGCAACCTTACTCAATAACTTGTTTCCCTGCTCAATTGAATTAGATCAATTCTATCCCAACTCGGTGTATCCCCAACTTTATTACATTCCAAATAGATATCACATTTGAAATTATTTATACCACTCCATTATTCAAAACAAACCAAGGTAACTTTAGTATAGGGAAAACAAACCACTAATTTTATTCACAGAACACCAAAGTATGTTATCTTCCCTGCTGCTACTCACAGAATACTAAACTAAATGATGCTGCTGCAGCTTCTTCTTCTGCTTCTACAGCAATGTTCTGAGACAGTATTACGCATATTATAAATTTTTGAATCTAATAAACAGAGAGTATTGTAATAATAATAACAAAATTGCGTGCAAATGTGCATCGAATTTTGAACTGTTTATATCAGCAATTATTCAGTAACTAAACACATTTCTAGGTTAGCTATATTCGTTTATATGTCTCTCTTAAATACATATTAGTGTCTCTTTGTTTATATCACCATGGAGTATGTAATATAGTAACCCAGGAAAGGTAACTAAACAAACAAGTTGTACCTCTTCATACAATGTGATAATGTTGTAATTAAGTATACATTCCTTTCAAATAATAAAAGTATTTTTCAACAAATAATGAAAAATCGCATGTTATGGGCACAGCTAAGCAAGGACTATTAAATATATAATTCCACTTAAAGTACTTATATAAAAACAGAAGAAAGAAACAAATAAACAAAGAAAATTATTGCATGAAGTGCATTTCATATGCAAAGAAATGGCACCTACAAGGATAAAAAAACGTAGGTCTTTTAGAAGCAAAAATGAACTGGATTACTTGGAAATAAAAGCAAATATTTGTCTAGGTGGAATTCCAGGGGCACTTGATATCGTTGAAGATAGGTTGGTTACACCAAATGAGCTTCAGAAGACGCTACTACGCAAGAAAAAGCAGCATAAAAGAACGCATTAGGCACGTATTTGAAAGCTGATAGCAATGCTATGATTACGACAACAAAGTGACAGAAGGAACGTTACAGGAGATAATGCGTCTTAATGCATCCCGAGACTTTTGGAAGGAGATTATTTGATAGTTATTAAATGGTGTCTCAGAAGATAAAGCTGTGCATGCAATTCTTCGGCTTCAAGAAGAATCCTAGTAATAATTTTGCTGCACGTATGTCACAACTGAAGAATCTTTGGAATTATGTAAAAACAAGAAATGACCAAAGTGGAGAGAACAATCCAGAATTATCTGAGTTATTTTTCATTTGCAGAATATTAGGTACATTGCCAAAAGAGTATTTTTAGTTTAAATCCAGATGAATGCTGATGTACAAAAATGACAGAACAGTTGATAATAATCTGACAAATCAACGTTGCGCTTATGAAAAAGCATTATCAAATAAAGGAGCTCAATCACTACCTCACAATCTACTGGCAGTAGATACATCAAAACAAAATCTCCAGAGAAAGAATAAGAAAATTTTCTGTAACTACTGCAAGAAACCAAATCATATAGTTAAGAAATGTCGGAAATGGATAGCAGATGGATGATGATGATGATGATGATGATGAGATGCGGTTTAAGGGCGCTAAACTACTAAGGTCATCAGCGCCCTTACAATGTGTAAAATAGAGAGTCAAAAATCTAAAAGAACCGCATAATTAAAAACGGGGCACAAACCCGCTATGTCCAAAAGCTAAAAACAACAAGACCACAATCGCAAAAAACTAACACACTAAAAGCATAAGCAATAAAAGAGTAAAACGTGTCAAGAACTGTAGAATGCGAGGGACATGAGCGCCATAGGTCCACTGGGGAGTAAGTCCCTATTAAAACATACAGAATAAAATAACAAAGCTAAAAGACGCTCAGCGCATCAAATGCGACGATTAAAACCAATGTCACTTATAAAATGTAAAAGACATTCTACAGCATGCGCGTCGTCTGCCAAAACGTTGGCTATGCCAACAGGCAGACCCACGCGAACGCGCAGTGGAGCTAAAACTTGACACTCAGTTAAAAGGTGACGCACCGTTAAGGGCACGTCACACTGCTGACACACTGGAGCGGGATCACCACTGAGCAGATAACAATGACTAAAACGGCAATGTCCAATTCGTAAACGGGCTAAAAGTACCTCTTCCCGACGTGAAGAACGAGAAGAAGTACCCCAGATTAACGGGAGAGGCTTAACCTCCCGCAACTTGTTCCCCCGGAGGGCCGTCCACTCATCGCGCCAGCGCGAGAGGATGCGGCGACGTAAAATAACACACGAATCTGACGAGGGAACAACAGAGGTAAAAAATCTGGGTAATAAAATCGCCGATTTCGCAGCGGCGTCGGCAGACTCATTACCTGAGATGCCCACATGACCTGGAATCCACATGAAGGAGACGCTGATGCCAGAGACACCAAGCGAGTGGAGCAGGTCATGAATGCGCTGTACGAGCGGGTGGTAACTGTACAGCGAGCTAATACTTTGAAGAGCACTCAGGGAGTCGGAACAAATAAAACAGTGCCGTAAGTCGTGCCGCTGAATATATAAAAGAGACTGATAAATGCTAAAAAGTTCGGCGGTAAAAATCGAACATTGCTCTGGTAAACAAAAGGTAAAACTATTTCCATCACAAAAAAGGCACATCCTACTCCAGCATCAGTCTTAGAGCCATCAGTAAAGATAAAATCAAAGTCCCGAATTGCGACTGAAGTTCTAAAAACGCTGATCTAAAGAGTGAAGAAGGGGTCTCATTCTTCGGCATTGACGATAACCCAAGGTGACAGAGGGCCTCAGCGCGCGACCATGCAGGAAAACACGTTTCCCCCGTTGGAAGGGCCGGCGCTGGCGTAGCGTCCAAATGCCGAAGTAGCAGTCGAAATCGAACCCCTGGAGGGAGCAATGCAGAGGAGCTAACTAAATATTGCCGGTCAAGTGAATCCTCGAAAAATGCCGCGAAAGACGGGTGGTCAGGCAAGCTGGAGAGTCGACAGGCATAGCTGCACAAGAGCATCTCACGCCTGGAGGACAGCGGAGGCTCTGCAGCTTCAGCGTAAAGACTGGGCACGGGGCTAGTTGGAAAGGCCCCTGTAGCGACTCTAATACCACGATGATGAATGGGATCCAAGCGACGTAACACAGATGGACGTACCGATGAAAAGACAATACACCCGTAATCAAGTTTGGATCGGACCAAAGAGCGATATAGACGGAGAAGGATGGTCCGATCAGCTCCCCCGGATGTGCCACCTAAAACACGTAAAAGATTAAGAGAACGGTCACACTTTGCTTTTAAAAAAGAAATGTGCGAGGTCCAACACAACTTTCTATCAAAGATCAACCCCAAAAATTTCGCCTCGTTTGCAAACGGAAGCATCCCTGGCCCTAGATGGAGAGAGGGCGGAGGGAAATACTTCCGGCGCCAGAAGTTGATGCAGACGGATTTCTCGGCGGAGAAATTAAAGCCGTTGGCGTTACTCCAGACGTAGAGACGGTCGATACAGCTCTGGAGACGGCGTTCGAGTAGACAGGTCCGCCGCGAACTGCAATAAATGGCAAAATCATCAACAAAAATGGACGATGAAATGCCAGGTGGAATACAATCAACAATGGGGTTGATAGCAATCGCAAAGAGTGTGACACTGAGTACAGAGCCCTGCGGTACTCCGTTCTCTTGAATAAAACGACTAGATAAAACCGAGCCCACACGTACACGAAAGACGCGGTCCGTCATAAACTTCCGAAGAAATATGGGAAGACGACCGCGGATATTCCATGCGTGAAGTGTACGTAAAATGCCGCCCCTCCAACAAGTGTCATAAGCTTTCTCCAGGTCAAAAAGTACAGCCACGGTTTGACACTTTCTCAGAAATCCATTCAGAATATGCGTCGACAAGGACACCAGATGGTCGACGGTAGAGCGATAGCGACGAAATCCGCACTGAGCGTTCGCTAAAAGTTTCTGAGACTCAAGCCACCATGTCAAGCGCCCGTTGATCATGCGCTCCATCACCTTGCAAATGCAACTTGTGAGGGAGATAGGGCGGTAGCTGGAAGGTAGTTGGCGATCCTTCCCAGGCTTAAAAATAGGGACAATGGTGGCTTCGCGCCAAACGGAAGGAAAAATACCGTCTGGCTAAATACGGTTATAGACCTGTAAGAGAAAGCCTTTACTGTCGGCTGAAAGGTGCTTTAACATCAGTACATGAATGCCGTCCGGCCCAGGAGCGGAGTGCCTAGAGCAATGAAGAGCGTGCTCCAGCTCCCGCATTGTGAAAAGTTCATTATAACACCCAATATCAGCAGACACAAAAATTAATGGTGTCGGAATCCAGCCGGGCTTTGATAGAGCGAAAGCCGGCGGAATAATGGGCTGAACTGGATACCGCCTCAAATGCAGCACCCAGAGTGTTAGCGATGGCAGCCGGATCCACTATAGTGGCATTAGAAACCTGAAGGCCAGAAACAGGCCAGAAACACTTTACCTGAGAAGCGACGAAGTTTATCCCAAACAACAGATGAAGGCGTAAGGCAATTAAAAGACTCGACAAAACGAGCCCACGACGCCTTCTTGCTATCCTGAATAATGCGACGAGCCCTGGCGCGCGATTGTTTAAAAGTCACCAAATTATCAATTGTAGGGTGTCGCCGAAACACCCTAAGCGCAGTTCTACGGGCACGAACGGCGTCCCGACAATCCTCGTTCCACCACGGAACAGGTGGCCGCCGAGGTTGAGAGGATGAACGGGGTATAGCGCGTTCGGCGGCAGCGAAAATAATAGACGTAAGGTGCTGCACTAGGTGGTTAATATCGGAGAAGGGCTGGTCGTCAAAATGCACGAGGCTGGAATACAAGCTCCAGTCGGCTTTTGCGAATATCCAGGTAGGTACTCTGGAATGCTGTACGTGGTGCGACAAAAGAGAGACGATGCAGGGGTAATGGTCGCTGGAGTAGGTGTCAGCGACGACGTTCCACTGAAGACGATGAGCAAGCTGGAGGGAACAAATGGCAAGGTCCAGGTGAGAGAGTGTACCAGAAGAATCGGAAATAAAAGTAGGTGCACCGGTATTGAGGTTGGAAAGATTGAACTGATAAAAATGTCGGAAAGAAGAGTTCCCCTCGCACAAGCCCTTGGCAAACCCCATAGTGGGTGATGGGCATTGAAATCTCCTAACAGAAGAAAGGGTGTTGGGAGAGCGGACAGGAGAGCTCGAATGTCCGCGGGAGTGAGGGGAGACGATGGAGGTGAATACACAGAGCAAACAGAAAACAAAAAGCCGGGTAAGTGAAGGCGAACGGCAACAGCTTGAAAGTCGGATGTAAGTGTGACAGGTTTAAAATGAACGTTGTTGCGCACTAACAACAGGACACCTCCATGAGCAGGAGTACCCTCCTCCGGTTCAAGGTCGTAGCGAACCGGAGTGTACCCTCGGAGATCGAAAGGGTCGTGAGGGCGAAGCTTGGTCACCTGCAAACACACGACCATAGGTGAATGGGAACGCAATAAAAGTTGCAGTTCCGCCCTATGCGATCGTACACCACGTACATTCCAGGTCAGGATAGCCATGAATAAAAGGGATAAACTGTCTACTTAGAAGGGCGGCTTAAAAGAATCTTTTGCTTAACCTTTGGGCTCGGGCTTTTTGTATGGAGTTGGTCAGACTCCATAGCTTCCTCGGAGGGAGGGCCCACGCGCTCAGTGCCAAAATCGATTCAAGCGCCGTGAATCGGTTCTGGGTGGCGATGGGTGAGGGGTGCCGCTGAGCGCGGCTTGTCCCAGGACCTTCCTGGGACAGTGACCTCCGAGGAGGAGAAGGTGAACGTTTGTTACCGCGCGAACGCAGAGGGTCTTTCAAAAAATCTTCCCTACGAAGTTTCTGCTTGGGTTTCTTTTCAACGGCTTGCGACTTCATTGACTTGGGACCAGGTTTATACGGCTTGGTAACTGTAGCCTTAATGGACGGCCGGATGGTAGTGGCGGTTAATCCAGTCATGGTCCAGGTCTGAGTTTCGGCATCTACTCGTGGTACTGGCGAGGCAACAACAGAACTAAATGTGCCAGATCGCAGGAGTGAAGGTTGGCGCGCATGGTAACGCCTCCGGGCTTCAGCGAAGGAGAGTTTTTCCTTTACCCGGATCTCCTGGATCGCCTTCTCGTCCAAGTACCGCGGACAGTCGGCAAACGAAGCAGAATGAGACACTTTACAATTAACGCAGACGGGGGCTGTTGAACAGGTACCTTCGTGTGAGGGCTGACTACATGTTGCACAGATGTTAACGGCACTCTTACATGAGACTTGCGTATGCCCAAAACGTTGGCATTTAAAACAACGCAGAGGTCGAGGAATATAAGGCCTCACAGAAACCCGTTCGTACCCTGCGGAAATGCTCGTGGGCAGATCGACGACATCAAATGTAATAAACAGGGTACGAGTGGGTACCAATACGCCGTCGCGTTTGGCCTGCACTCGATACACTGCAGTCACCTTTTGATCGGATAGATAGTCTACTAGATCCTCGTCCGATATACCATCGAGGCTATGGGTGGTAACGACGCCCCGACAGGAGTTCAATGTGCGGTGCTTCTCGACACGGACGGAATAACCGTGGAGAAGCGTAGCGCGCAACAAGGTCTTACTTTGCTGATCGGACTTAGTTTGTTTCAATAAGGATCCATTCCGTAAACGAGTGCAGGATTGAACCGCACCAGCAATAGCATCTATGCCCTTCTGAATTATAAAAGGGTTCACCTTCTCAAAGTTTTGTCCTTCTTCTGTTCTTGAAATGACCAAGTAACAACCAGATGACGGCGGTGCTACTTCTGTTACAAAAGATTTTCGGCGCTTGTTTGTATTAATGGAGGGAGGGTGCTCCATAGCGAGATAAATTCTCCACCATTGCAACCGTCTACGACCTCGGGCTCTGACTTCCCGGGCGTTACCCCGGCTTGGGTGAGTGGCCTATCTATACCTATCTCACCCCAGGGTCACACCTCCCAGAACATAGACAGAGGGACCCAATGGCCGTCGGAAGTCAGCAGCTCATGCAATGGCCCCCCCGCGGGACTGCAGTTGAACAGCGGATACGAACACATACCCTACATGACGACCCCGGGTGGTGGGGATGACGCCATTACCCACTCACCCAGCTGCGCACGCAGTGCGCGGGTATCCGTCAGGCTGTGTCCACGGAGGATTAACATAAAAGGTTAAAAGAAATTAAAACTGTGTGGGCGTTTCGCACTCAAGGTAGGCCGGCGAAGAAGTAAAAGAGACGTGTAAATGAATGTGCGTGGGGCGAAATGTGCATAAACAGAAGAGAAGAAAGAAGCGATGGCGAGGGGCGACGTGGAATGAAATGCACAGAACGCACGAGAGCCTACCTTGAGTCCCCCGGTCACGAGAACGAACCCACCTCGACCGGACGGGGATGAAAGGGTGAAAATGGCTATGGATGGCTCGGGTACCCCGGGTGCGCCTTACCCGTACTCACAAAAGGTGAGCCCCTGAGGGGTAGCAGATGGAAGATCACCGAAACTTCAGAAGACTGATGGAACAGAAACTTTTGATTTTTCAAATAGAAATATAACACACATGATTCCTTTTACTATTTCAACATATATAATATTAATAATAATAATAATAATAATAATAATAATAATAATAATAATAATAATAATAATAATAATAATAATAATAATAATAATAATAATAATAATCTGGCGTAGATAGTAGTGGACAATGGACCAACGAGTAATATTACAAATAACTAAACTTTTTAAAAACATTTTAACCCATTTACACTAAGCATGACAGCTACTCAACTGATGGAGACACAGTTGAAGCAATTGGTAACGGTGCTATAGTTGTTGAAGCATCAGTAGACTGAAAATGCTTCAGATATTTCGCGGGAGATATGTGTTATGTACAATAATTCAATAGAACTTATTTTCAGTTCTTGCAGACCTAAATATAGATCCTAAAGGTATATATCTACACCAGACCGCAAGTTTCAAATTGGTCAAGATATTAGATTGGTGGACATTCGTGAACGTTTTGGAGGCTTAATCGAATAGGCTAAGAGAGTAATCAAACCTCCTTACCTTTGAAGTGAATGTACTCAGAAGAGAAAATTTACTTCTTCAGTTGTACCATGATAGATTTGAACATGAAAACAAAAAACCTGCGAAACAGTAATGAAGAAAGACCTTAATATCGATGGATTCAGAGCTGGGTGAAGGATGCATAAATAGCAGGACTCACCGACTTTCCCCCCAGGGGCTCACCTTATATGAGTACGGGTTAGGCGTACCCGGGGTGCCCGAGCCATTCATTGCCATTTTCATCCGTTTATCCCCGTCCGGTCGAGGTGGGTTCCTCCTCGTGAGCGGGGGACTCAACGTAGGCTCTCGTGCGTTCTGTGCATTTCATTACATGCCGCCCCTCGCCATCGTTTTTTACTTCTCTTCTATTTACGCACATTTCGCCCCACGTTCATTCATTTACACATCACTATTAATTCTTCGCCGGCCTACCTTGCGTGCGAAACTCCCATACACTTTGTTTCTTTTATCCTTTTATTTTAATCCTCCGTGGACACAACCTGACGGTTCCCCTCGCACTGGGTGCGCAGCTGGGTGAGTGGGTAATGGCGTCATCCCCACCACAAGGGGTCGTCATGTAGGGTATGTGTTCGTATCCGCTGTTCAAATGCAGTCCCGCGGGGGAGGGGCATTGCATGAGCTGCTGACTTCTGACGGCGATTGGGTCCCTCTGTCTATGTTCTGGGAGGTGTGACCCTGGGGTAAGATAGGTATAGGTAGGCCACTCGCCCATGCCGGGGTAACACACGGGAAGTCAGAACCCGAGGTCGGAGACGGTTGCAATGGTGGAGGATTTCTTTCGCTATGGAGCACCCTTTCTCCATTGTTAATAACAAGCGCCGAAAAGTGATTGCAACAGATGTAGTACCACCAACAACTGGTTGTTACTTAGTAATCACGCGAACAGAGGAAGGCCAATCGTTTGAGAAGGTGAACCCTTTTATTGTACAGAAGGGCATTGACTCTATTGCTGGTTCGGTTCATTCCTGCACTCGACTTCGAAACGGGTCATTATTAGTACAGAGCAAGTCCGATCAACAATCTAAGACCTTGTTGCGCGCTACGCTTCTCCACGGTTATCCCATCCGTGTTGAGAAGCACCGCACTTTGAATTCCTATCTAGGCGTCATCACCACGCATACCCTCGATGGTATATCGGACGATGACCTAGTCGAATATCTTTCGGATCCAAAGGTGACAGCGGTGCATCGAGTGCAGGCCAAATGCGACGGCGTATTGGTACCCACTCGTACCCTGTTTATAACATTTGATGGCGTCGATCTGCCCACGAGCATTTCAGCAGGGTACGAACGCATTGCGGTGAGGCCTTATATCCCTAGACCTCTGCGTTGTTTTAAATGCCAACGTTTTGGGCATACGCAAGTCTCATGTAAGAGTGCCGTTACCATCTGTGGATCATTTACCCAGCACACACACGAAGGTATCTGTTCCACAGCCCCCGTCTGCGTTAATTGCAAAGGGTCTCATTCTGCGTCATTTTCCGACTGTCCGCGGTACTTGGACGAGAAGGCGACCCAGGAGATCCGGGTAAAGGAGAAACTCTCCTTCGCTAAAGCCCGGAGCGTTACCACGCGCGCCAACCCTCTATCCTGCGATCTGGTACATTTATTTCTGTTGTTGCCTCGCCAGTACCACGAAAAGATGCCGAAACTCAGACCTGGACCATGACTGCATTAACCGTCACTTCCATCCCGCCGTCCATATCTGCTTTAGTTACAAAGCCATATAAAGCTGGTCCTAAGGTCATGAAGTCCCAAGGCACTGATAAGAAGTCGAAGCAAAACTCCGTAAGGAAGATTTTCTCAAAGACCCTCCGCGTGCGCACGGGAAGAAAAGTTCACGTTCTCCTCTTCGAAGGTCGCAGTCCCAGGATGCTCCTGGGACAAGCCGCGCTCAGCGGCCCCCTTCACCCGTTGCCACCCAGAACCGATTCTCGGCGCTTGAATCGGTTTCTGGCACTGAGCGCGTAGGACCTCCCTTCGAGGAGCCAATGGAGTCTGACCAACTCCATAAAAAAGCCCGAGCTCCAAAGTTAAGCACAAAGATATTTTGAACCACCCTTCTAAGTAAGAAGTTTATCCCTTTTATTCATGTCTATCCTGACCTGGAATTTACGTGGTGTACGATCGCATAGGGCGGAACTGCAACTTTTATTGCGTTCCCATTCATCTATGGTCGTGTGTTTGTAGGAGACTAAGCTTCGCCCTCACGACCCTTTTGACCTCCGAGGGTATACTCCGGTTCGCTACGATCTTGAACCAGAGGAGGGTACTCCTGCTCATGGAGGTGTCATGTTATTAGTGCGTAACGACGTCGATTTTCATACTCTCACTCTTACGTCCGACTTGCAAGCTGTTGCCGTTAGGCTTCAATTACCCGGCTTTTTCTTTTGTTTGCTCTGTGTATTCGCATCCATCGTCTCCACTCGCACACGCGGACATTCGAGATCTCCTGTCTGCTCTTCCAACACCATTTCTTCTGTTGGGAGATTTTAATGCCCATCACCACCTGTGGGGTTCGCCAAGGGCTTGTGCGAGGGGAACTCTTCTTTCCGACGTTTTTGATCAGTTCAACCTTTCCATCCTTAATACAGGTGAACCTACTTTTCTTTCTGACTCTTCTGGCACATTCTCTCACTTGAACCTTGCCGTTTGCTCACTCCAGCTTGCTAGTTGTCTGCAGTGGAACGTCGTCGCTGACACCTACTCCAGCGACCATTACCCCTGCATCGTTTCTCTTTTGTCTCACCACATCCAGCATTCCAGAATACCTACCTAGATATTCCGGAAAGCCGACTGGGGATTGTATTCCAGCCTCGTGCATTTTGACGACAAGCCCTTCATCGACGTTAACCAAATGGTGCAGCACCATACGTCTACGTTGCTATCTGCCGCCGAACGCGCCATTCCCCGTTCGTCCTTTCACCCTCGGCGTATTCCTGTTCCGTGGTGGAACGAGGATTGTCGGAACGCAGTTCGTGCCCGTAGAACTGCGCTTAGGGTGTTTCGGCGACATCCTACACTTGATAATTTGGTTACTTTTAAACAATCGCGCACCAGGGCTCGTCGCATTATTCAGAATAGCAAGAAGGCTTCTTGGATACGTTTTGTCGAGTCTTTTAATCGCTTTACGCCTTCCTCTGTTGTTTGGGATAAACTTCGTCGCTTCTCCGGTAAAGTGTCGCATTATACTGTTTGTGGCTTTCAGGTTTCCAATGCCACCGTAGTGGATCCGGCTGCCATCGCTAACACTCTGGGTGCTGCCTTTGAGACGGTTTCCAGTTCTGAAAATTATTCCGCCGGTTTTCGCACTCTCAAAGACCGGCTGGATTCCGAGACCTATAATTTTCGGTCTATTATGAAGGAATGTTACAATGAACTTTTCAAAATGAGCGAGCTGGAGCACGCTCTTCATTGCTCTTGGCACTCCGCTCCTGGGCCAGACAGCATTCATGTTCTGATGTTGAAGGACCTTTCAGCCGACAGTAAACTCTTTCTCCTACAGGTCTATAACCGTATTTGGCGAGACAGCGCTTTTCCTTCAGTTTGGCGCGAAGCCACCATCGTCCCTATACTTAAGTCTGGGAAGGATCGCCAACTACGTTCCAGCTACCGCCCTCTCTCCCTCACACGTTGCATTTGCAAGGTGATGGAGCGCATGATCAACGGGCGGTTGACATGGTGGCTTGAGTCTCAGAAACTTCTAGCGAACGCTCAGTGAGGGTTTCGTCGCCATCAATCTACCGTCGACCATCTGGTGTCCCTGTCGATGCATATTATGAATGGATTTCCGAGAAAGTCAAACCGTGGCTGTGTTTTTTGACCTGGAGAAAGCTTATGACCCACACCCCAGGGGCTCACCTTATTTGAGTACGGGTTTGGCGTACCCGGGGGTTCCCGAGCCACTCATTGCCATTTTCATCCCTTCATCCCCGTCCGGTCGAGTGGATCCGTTCTCGTGGCCGGGGGACCCAAGGTAGGCTCTCGTGCGTTATTTGCATTACATTCATACCGTACCTCGCCATCGTTTCTTTCTTCCCTTTTCAATTTCCGGCCATTTCGGAACACGACATTCGCACATCTCTTTTTCTTCCTCGCCAGCCTACCTTGCGTGCGAAACGTCCACACAGTTTTATTTATTTTATCTTTTCTTTTAATCCTCCGTGGACACAGCCTGACGGATACCCGCGCACTGGGTGCGTAGCTGGGTGAGTGGGTAATGGCGTCATCCCCACCACCTGGGGTCGTCATGTAGGGTTTGCGTTCGTATCCGCTGTTCAACTGCAGTCCGCGGGGGCCATTGCATGAGCTGCTGACTTCTGACGGCGATTGGGTCCCTCTGTCTATGTTCTGGGAGGTGTGACCCTGGGGTGAGATAGGTATAGATAGGCCACTCACCCAAGCCGGGGTAACACCCGGGAAGTCACAGCTCGAGGTCGGAGACGGTTGCAATGGTGGAGGTTTTTTTTCGCTATGGAGCACCTTTTCTCCATTATAAACAACAAGCGCCGCAAAGTTTTAGTAACAGAAATAGCACCGCCAACAGCTGGTTGTTACTTAGTGATTACCCGTACAGAGGAAGGACAATCATTCGAGAAGGTGAACCCTTTTATCATCCAGAAGGGCATTGACTCAATTGCTGGTCCGGTTCTTTCCTGCACTCGGCTTCGCAATGGTTCGTTGATAGTGCAAAGCAAGTACGAGGCACAAAGTAAGTCCTTGTTGAGCGCCACGCTTCTCCACGGTTATCCTATCCGTGTTGAGAAGCACCGCACCTTGAATTCTTAACGAGGCGTTGTCACCACGCATAGCCTCGATGGCATATCGGACGAGGACCTGGTAGAATATCTTGCAGACCAGAAGGTGACAGCGGTTCATCGAGTGCAGGGCAAACGCGACGGCGTATTGGTACCCACTCGTACCCTGTTTCTAACATTTGATGGCATCGATCTGCCGACGAGCATCTCCGCAGGGTACGAACGGATTTCTGTGAGGCCTTATATTCCCAGACCAAGTAACAACCAGTTGTCGGTGGTGTTACTTCTGTTACATAAACTTTTCTGAGCTTGTTGGTATTAATGGAGAAAGGGTGCTCCATAGCGAAAGAAATCCGCCACCATTGCAACCGTCTCCGACCTCGGGCTCTGACTTCCCGGGCGTTACCCCGGCTTGGGTGAGTGGCCTATCTATACCAAACTCACCACAGGGTCACACCTCCCAGAACATAGACAGAGGGACTCAATCGCCGTCAGAAATCAGCAGCTCATGCAATGGCCCCCGCGGGGCTGCAGTTGAACATCGGATACGAACACATACCCTACATGACGACCCAGGGTGGTGGGGATGACACCATTGCCCACTCACCCAGCTGCGCACCCAGTGCGCGGGTATCCGTCAGGCTGTGTCCACGGAGGATTAAAATAAAAGGATAAAAGAAACTAAAAGTGTGTGGGCGTTTCGCACGCAAATTAGGCCGGCGAAGAAGTAAAAGAGATGTGTAAATGAATGAACGTGGGGCGAAATATGCGTAAGTAGAAAAGAAGTAAGAAACGATGGCGAGGGGCGGCATGTAATGAAATGCACAGAACGCACGAGAGACTATCTTGAGTCCCCCGATCACGAGGACGAACCCACCTCGACCGGACGGGGATGAACGGATGAAAATGGCAATGAATGGCTCGGGCACCCCGGGTACGCCTAACCCGTACTCACATAAGGTGAACCCCTGGGGGGCTACCATCGCAATAGCATCAAGTGAAAGTGTGGATTGCTTTAATACATTTTTAAGAAATGCGATGGGAAATGAAAGATTGAATGCTTTAGCTGCGCTCTCTTTTGAGAAGAACGTTATTCGTGACATTCCAGAATGCAACAAGAAGTTTTTTTTAAGAATACGCAACAGTTAAAGGCAGGAGAGTTCGACTGATATATAAGCATTCATTACCAGGTGTGTATGTGTTATATTTGTCATTAGTTTCCACTTATGCAATATGTTGCATGGCTTTTTTCTTTGTTTGTGTGCTTTTATTGTTCAATATCATGTGACCCTTCAATGGCGATAAATTCATGCGACCCCACTGGTTTTTATGCTAAAAGGAAAGCTATCTATAAGTGATAAAACAGAGACTTTCGGAGCAATGGTACGCACAGCTTAATCACCTGATTTGTTGTAAAAGTTGAAAATACACTAATTGATAGTTCACAACACGTTCTGCGTGATTTTTTAATCAAAATAACGTCTTATGAACGTATAACGAATTTCTATCGTAATGAATGTATAACGCGCAGTATAACGTTTTAGGGAATTCCATGCCTGTGCTTAATTTTCATCCTCGAGATATCTAGTTTTATTGTATGGCGATTCTGAATTATTAATCATAGTTGCTCTTGTTTCTGCGTGCCCACTTCGACTCTTAGGATAAAGTCGCTCCTATTGGGAGTATTAACAATTTTGCTAGCTTAGCGACGTTATCATTATATCTATTTTAGTAATAATAATAATAATAATAATAATAATAATAATAATACTAATAATAATAAAAATAAAGGAATAGTGCACATTGTGTACATAATTTCGGCATAGGCCTTGACTATAATTTTCGCACATACTGCTCTCATACCTTTACTATAAGCTGTCAGAGTTTTGGTTCTTTCTTTGTACCACTATGTGATATTTTGCACACTATCTGCAGCACAGTTCACACACATACACTTACATATAGGTTCATGGAATAATTTGAGAGTGCATATCCTTTGGGAAATCCATGTATACTGTGTCTGGTAACTCCTGTCTGTTCACCAGCTCGTGGTCCCAAGCATGAATGAATGGGTCAACAGTTACAGAAACGATTCTAACTACACCGTGATACCTGGTGCTGGACACCTGTGCTGGACACGGCAGTAGTGTCAACCTTGGAATACGTAATCAAATAATATTAATGCGAAGAAGTAGCTAAAGATAACAAACACTCAGTTCCATGCACTATATTTGGCTTATAAAACGATGGACTCTTCTCAAACAAAAGGAGTAGCCAACTCTTCCAAGTCGGACTCATTTTCTTTGGAGGAAGAAGAAGAATCGCTGCTGACAACTCCAGGGGAAATGACAAACAAAATGACAAAACGAAAACTGTCGATGGTGTTTACGCTATATCATCTTTCTCCCAGTAATCCTTTTCTATCGTCTCTACAAAAAAACCCTGCCAGTCTGTTTCAGTCATAAGCGATATGCCCGCAAACGTCATATCGTGCAATTTCTGAAGAGATATTTCACCTGTTACGCTTCTTTCTCTAACTATTCGTTTCACCTTAGCCCAAGCTACTTCTATGGGATTTAGATCGCACATATATGGGGCAAATGAACTACAGTGTTGCCCAAGGAAATAAAAAAGCCTTAACTTTAAACACCTGTTTAGGTTTGTTTATATGTAACGGTCTGCTTTACGCATAAAACTATCGCACCGAACCCCTTTGTCTTGTAACCACGTTATCATAGCAGATTTCACAGAAGTCCTAGTTGGGGTTTCTCCACTTCTACAGTGTAATATGGAGCATTATCTAAGAGTACAACAGAAGAAGGGGCAAATTAGGAGCAAGTTTTTCTTGAATCCACTTTTTAAGTTTCGCATGGTTCATTTGGACATGATAGTCATTCGCAGCTGTACCGGCTTTGTAAACGCGAGAATTTTCTAGAAACCCATTTGCACTATCCGCATGAGCTATTATCAGTCTGTTCCGTACATTAGTATTTGTATGAATGCCAAATTCCTCCTCACTTTGCCAACACTTGCCGAATGCCATGTTAATATCCATCCAACTTTCGTCAATATAGAAAAACTTTGTTCACCTTCTCGCAAATGCTTTATACAAATGAGATAATTGTGCCACCAAGCCAATATGTTAGGATCTTCTGTTAGAAATTTTCTTTTATTCTGGTATTTTATCCATTTAAAACCCAGCACTGAAATTAATTTCCAAAGCGAACTTGGTCCCCCACGGAAAATTGATATTTTCTTGAACAATAGGTCGAAATTTACTAAAAGTAGGAACACGCTTCTCAACAACGTAAACGTTATGTGTAACTCTCCGAATCATACACCTATCAAAGTAAACGACATTCACTACAAATTGTGCAGATCTTGTTTTCCGGAGTTTCCCTTCTAGAACACTAGAACTAGTTTCACCACTTAACTCAAATCTTGCATCGGTTTGCGAATTCTCCTAATTGTATTTTCAGAAACTCCTGTGTAAGGTGCAGCTCTTGCAGTCGGTTGACTTACTGGAAGCTTTATAAAATTGTTTCTAGCTTCATCGTTACATACTTCTGTCACTTTCCTAACGATTTCCCGACCCTCAGAGATGTGTCATCTTTTTCCCCTTACTTCGGACATAACCCTAGCGGTTCGTACGGTTTTACGAATGAAAATAAGAACAATTAGCAATGAATACCTATAGTATGAATAACATTAGAGATACTTAAGTTGGCAACATAAACAATGGCAAAGCATAACAACGATTGCGAAGTTTACAAAACTCGAATAGCATAGTACGTGGAATGTTTCACCTCTAATCTTCATTCCCCAGAGATCACGAGCTGGCAGACAAATAGTACATGCGAAGGCTCACAGGTTACTCCCGTCCAGTTTCTATACATGAAGGCGCCTATTCCATAGAAGTCCTTCCGAATTTTTGGCCGCTTTTTCTCTTCTTCAATTGTTTATTGCATGTTGTTGACAGCAGTTGATGATCATATCTCAGGCCTTCTGTATCGCGTTTTAGGCTTAAAAGACAGTGCAGTTTAATTGGGATGCACTGTTACCGCATGTATGGTACGAACGCTCGCACTTGATGCTCAGCTGCGATCGGTCTACCAATTTAATGCCATTAATGACACATTAACAAATAGTGAAATATTTGTACTGCTGTTGAAGACTATTTGTAAGAAATTTGATTTTCACCTGCAATTTATCTCTCTGTTTGTATTTTAGTACCTTGAAATAAGATTTTACAGGAATAAAAATATGTTTTATCAAAGAACTATAGAGATAAAAATGATAAAGGCTCTAAGTAGGTAGGGTATCATCACTGTTTACCCTTTATAATATAATATGGCAAAATATTATAATATAATATATATAAAATATTGCAAAAATATAATATGCAAATATATCTTGTTGCAAAAAATGAACGATGACCCGCACTACGCATTGCACTTTGCAATCATATTACATTAACCTAGCTTTTAACATTAGCTTTTTATTTCCCCCACACTTTTTACTTTGAGTTTTGATGGCGTCTTTTGAGGTCTTTTAATTCGTTTCTTTTTTATCCTATAAACTTCTGTTTCTAAACACTCGTAGCTTTAGCTGTTTCTTTTACTGGCTCACTAACACTAATTTTACATTAATAATATAATACATTTGCCTTTATTATTATTATTATTATTATTATTATTATTATTATTATTATTATTATTATCGTAGTTTACCAACAGTTTGTCTCTTCATATCTTCTCCTTTTATAACTGTAAATGCTTATGTAAAATGTTAATAAGTAACCTACATAACACTTTATAGTGTTCAACGCGGTATTAACGTACACACTTCCTTACAACTGATGTTACCTTTACGGCCTTCTGACTCGCGCATGGCGCCTGTTAGCTAAATGGGTGGATGACTTTTGTTTGTCATAGATAATGAATGCAAGAAGTTACAAGATTCCGGCTATGTTTAAAACTGTCCCCAATCCTCCTCAACGTTTTCTGTCGCATGATTCCCTTGTAAACCCAATAACACAAAAGTTAGATATAGAAATTTCCGAAAATATTTAATCTAAAAATTATAATGCCCATTTTATGAAATATAGGGAATGAAAACTGGACAGGTAGCGGCATTCAAGATTCCTCTAGTGAAAAATAATATTATTACGTTCTGCTCTTTAGTTTATTAGATATATGCGTGATAAGTACAGAGACAGCAAATATCGAACTTTTACTGAAAGACTCATTTTCTTACAAATTTGTGCCCACAGAAATCTATAACGGCTCTAAAGTTGCAATAATATAACGGAGAATATTCTTCATAGCATAATGTGTTCTTTACACAACTGTATACTTACACCATGTTATTTGCAACTTAGCGACAGTGCTAGAGTAGAAAAGGATGAAGCTAATTTTAACCTGCATGCACATGCAATAGACACAGAGATGACCCATTTACCTCCATATTATCTTTTAGGTTTGAGACAAGCTAGGAAGAAAGTCTCTCTTGCTTTTCCATAAACGTAGCTAGAGGGAGCGATTCTTGAGACACGGGAAAGCCTTTTTCAGGAAAGCTGCTTTTACTTTTTCTTTGCTTTCCAAGTTTCGTTCGGTTAGATGGTGCCATGTTAGCGCTGGGGCATAGGTAATTATGGGGTTGATTTTTACTTTGAAGAGCTTTATTAAGGTTGCTACACGTGCTGAAAAAGCGGGATTTTCCTGAACTTTAGCACACGAAAAGGAGTCCCACCGTCCTAAATAATGAAGATCTGTATGTTACTCTTGCATTTCAATACAATGCTAGCGCCGCGCCACAGACAACTTCCTGTATCACTAATACAAGAACTAGCGTCTAAGAGTATGATGATCGTTATATATTATGCACAGCACATTACATGCTGGTACTGATGTCTTAAGTGTTGACGCACAAACTCAAATGATTAAGATTTTCAATCTACACGTTAGAGTCAATGCATAAGGAATTCTGAGATCTTATGAGAATCCACTTGGCAAGGCTTTTCATTAGTTTGTTTTTTTCACTCTTTCATGTCTTTCATAAATCTATAATAAACAAAGAGAGAGAACGTGCATCTGTAATTAGGATTATGAATGAATTGAGTTTTCTGCAAACATTCTTAAAGAGTGGAATGACTAAACTTTTCCGCCTCTTAATGTGCAAGACATTTAGGAGAAACAGATAAACCACCATTGTATTAACTTTTGAACAAGGAGCAAAAATTTGCTATATCACTTTCTCGATTATTTACAGAAGTGGTTATATTCTTTCACTAAACTCAAGTGTTTCAACTGGTTGCTCTTGAAGGAAAAATCAACTCGGGGTGGGCTTATAGAAAGCACTGTTAAATTATTTGCTGATGCATGTTACAAAGTCAATATCTCATTAGCATTCAACCAATCGGTATTTTCATAAACTTTGTGAAAGAAAAACTGAATGAGCACAACTATGAGATTAATTTCATGCAAAAGCTAGCTATTGATGAATGGGCGGAATTTTTCAGTTCTTGTAAGAATAATGAGCAAAATTCAGAACTATTAAGGATTGCCCAGTTCTATTTCTATTTGCCTGCCCATAATGCAGGTGTGGAAAGGATTTTCTTCATCATGAATTGATGCAGTAATTTGTATTACAAATTACTTAAATGTAAAAAATGATTGTAATATGAATATGCATTTTTATGTGACATTGATTTGAGATGTATATTGATTGTAATTATTGTTGAGAAGTGGGTTTATACTGCCTTACTGAAACTGACAATAATAGCGTGCAATAATGCAGCGAGGGGGTGAGCTGTTTATCATTATTAGAGACGAGGAAGTTACGTAATGTTGGCGCGTTTTCCTTTAGAATTTGCTGGAACATTTTCCTAAAGCATATGTATTCATAATTTTCATTGGATATAAAAATAGACGCTAATGTTGGCGCGTTTTATTAGGAAATAGCAACTCAGTTATAATCTTTAGGCATATCGGGGTGTAGGAGTATAAAAAGGGCTAGGTTAGAGATAGACCCCGTCAGTTCACCGAAAATATTTGTATGCTACACGTCGCCTTCAGTCCGTCAGTTCACCGAAAATATTTGTAAAGTACACGTCGGCTATCAATTCGCAAGTTACGCGTATCAGAGTTATGAAAAATTTCAAGTATTGTAAAGTTAATGATACAAAAAGTTGAAGTACGTGAATTAAGAATGATCAGTAAAAAAGTTATTATAACAGTTTCAGTTTGGCGAGTGTCAAGATCAATGTGTAAATGTGATAGTGACTGTGTTCGACAATAAAAGTGTAAAACAAATTCCTCCATCAGTGTTATCTTTGGATAAAAGATTCCTTACACAACCTGTATAAAGAGAAGTGCTCGACCAAAAAGATCATAGCTAGCCGGAGGACAGTGAACAAAAATTAAATAAAATAACTGTAGCATTCTTTCAAACAAACACTAATACTGCCGCAAATTGCTAACACCAGATGGAGCTAACAAACATTATAAAGAATCACGTCACAAAATGGCTTCACCACGTGGAGTAAACACAAATACAAACAATAACATTAATAATACCGCCGCAATTGGCACCCAGAACGTGGGGCACGATGACCAGGAAAGGAGCTCGATGACCAGGAAAGGAGCAGAATGGCCAGGAAAGGGGCACGATGACCAGGAAAGGAGCAGAGGAACCAGGACGTGGAACGAATGGAGCAGTGAACTGAACTACAAGACGCAGATTCCAGAAACAACTACAGGGACGACAGACGACGCGGATGAGTGGACATCATAATTCCGAGATTAAAAGGCAACAGGGGAATTCAACTACAGGACACCAAGATGACGTAGATTCATCATAATACGACACAGAAGCGACATACAAATCTAGGAGAGAGGGGCAGAAAGCTGGACATCAAAGCAACATCAGCAGATAGCATCAGAAAGGTTAGAAAAGTGTTATGTTAATTCTAAAAAAAAGTGTAAAAAATTTAAATGTACCTTAGGAGCGGTAGGATAAAGAAAACAATGGCTACTAATAGTATTAAAGAAACAATGATGGAAGGGGATAGTGTAACAGTTAGCTGTAATTCAATACAGGTTACAGAAAATAGCTCAAACAATGTAGGATTTGAGGGAGGAAATGTTAGTGCAGAAAGTGAGAATAGAACAGCAGGAAATGTTAATTTTGATGCTAGTATGATGATGGAAATGCTGAGAAATTTGAGAGATCAATTAAGGGAAGATATGCAAAAGAATAATACGGAATTAAGGGAAGATATTAATAAGAATAGTGAGAAATTAGAAAAACTAATTCAGAGTTATGAGAAATTAGAGCAAACAGTAGATCAAAACAGTGAAGGATTTGAAAAGAAAGTTATGACGCTAGATAGTAGTATGATGAGAATGAGAAATGAAAATCAGGAAATGATAGCAAATGAAATAGGTGAAGTTTCAAAGAAAATGTTAGACATGAGCAGAGAAATATCTAACCAAAAAAATGAGGTTAATAATAAAATAGAGCATGTGTATGTAAAACGTACAGAGTTAGGTAGCCAATGAGTAGCATTTCAGGTGAGTTAAGAGAGATGATGGAGACTACAAATGCAGATTTAATTCAGGTGCAAGTTAATTTCAGAGGGGAGATATCTGAAATTCAAAAAGAATCAGAAATGCAAAGAAATAAATTGTACAAAGAAGTTAAAGTTTTGCCTGTAAATAATCAAAAGCTAACTTCTGAAAATAACAAGTGCCAAGCTGTTCAGAATGAAAACTCCAATCCAGTACAATTTATGACAGACATGTCAGAGTATTCTCAGATTAAAGAGATAGTAGAAGAATAGAGAATGACAGTTGTTAAAAGATGTGTTGTTCAGGAAACTTTAGATTGTTTTCAAATGTTATCAGGGGACGAAATATCATATGAATCCTTTAAGAGGTTATTCATGAACAAAATTTTGAAGGTTAGGATACGGCTATGAGTAATGTTTAGCCATAGACAATTTGATCCAGGAGGGTAAATAGCAATGAGATGTAAAGTAAATGCTGGATAGTTAAAGATGACCTGCAGAACAATGTAGTGGAACGTAAGAGGGTGAATTACGTATGTATGTCATGAGAAAGGAGAAATAAAATTTTGGACATAAGTATATTTTTTAAAAGGAAAATAACATTTTTTTAGTAACTGTAACAGCATTTGAAATGAAGCATAATGTTATATTAAAGTAAAAGTACGTAAATATAATTCCAAGAGTATTGTGAATATAAAGTACAAAACAACAAAAATGGGTAAAAAAAATAATTAAAAACAAATACTTATGTAGCAAACAGAAAATGTGAAACAGTGTCTAGATTTAAGAGATGTAAATATATTTGTGTAGAGGGTGAATATTTTTGGTAAATATGTTTATAATTACAAAAATTCTTGAATGCATAAATTTTTGTCAACAATATAAGAGAGTAAAACAATTTTGTAACAGTAATTAAATAATTTAGGGTACAGTATTTGCTATAAAAATAGTAATGTCAGATTAATGTCTAAACATATTAAACCAGAGCCAGTAAATAGTGGCAAGATAAAGACAAAACATATGTCGTGTGTTAAATACGTGTGAAGTGTTAAGTGAAAGTGATAATGGCGTGTGTTCCAAGATTTAGGAGACTAAAAACCCAATTATAAAATTTCCAAACAAGTTGTAAATATTTATAATTATGTTTCTAGTGGGGCATATGATGCAGTAATTTGTATCACAAATTACTTAAATGTAAAGAATGATTGTAATATGAATATGCATTTTTATGTGACATTGATTTGAGATGTATATTGATTGTAATTATTGTTGATGATGATGATGATATGCGGCTTAAGGGCGCTAAACTGCTGAGGTCATCAGCGCCCTTACAATGGAGAAAATATAAAGTCAAAAGATAAAAACAGGTAAAAGAACCGCATAATTAAAAAACGGGACGTAAACCCGCGATGTCCAAAAGGCTAAAAAGAACAATAAGATAACAATAACAATAATGATAACAATAACAACAAGAATAACAATAACAACAATAAAATCAATAACAACAATAAAATCAATAACAACAACAATAACAATACAAATATCTGAAAAAACCAACACACTAAAAGCATAGGCAATAAACGATTAAAACGTGTCAAGAACTATGGAATGCGAGGGACATGAGCGCCATATGTCCACTGGGGAATAGAGTCCCCATAAAAACTGACAGAATAAAAGTAATAAGCTAAAAGACGCTCAACGCATTAAATGCGCAGGTTAAAATCACTGTCATGAATAAAACGTAAAACACATTCCACAGCATGCGTGTCGTCTGCCAAAACGTTGGCTAAGCCAACAGGCAGACCTACACGAGCACGCAATGCAGCTAAAACCTGACACTCTGTTAAAATGTGACGCACCGTTAAGGGCACGTCACACTGCCCACAGAGTGGTGCGGGGTCACCACTGAGCAAATACCTATGACTAAAAACACAATGTCCAATTCGTAAGCGGGCTAAAAGTACCTCCTCCCGACGTGAAGAACGAGAAGAGGTACCCCAGATTAACGGGAGAGGCTTAACCTCCCGCAACTTGTTCCCCCGGAGGGCCGTCCACTCATCGCGCCAGCGCGAGAGGATGCGGCGACGTAAAAGAGCACACGAATCTGACGAGGGAACTACAGAGGTAAAAAATCTGGGTAATAAAATCGCCGATTTTGCAGCGGTGTCGGCAGGCTCGTTACCTGAGATGCCCACATGACCTGGAATCCACATGAAGGAGACGCTGATGCCAGAGACACCGAGCGAGTGGAGCAGGTCATGTATGCGCTGTACGAGTGGGTGGTAATTGTACAGCGCATGAATAGCCTGAAGGGCACTCAGAGAGTCCGTACAAATAAAACAGTGCCGTAAGTCGTGCCGCTGAATGAATAAAACAGATTGATAAATGCTAAAAAGTTCGGCGGTAAAAATTGAACATTGTTGAGGTAAACGAAAAGTAAAACTCCGTACACCAAAAACAAAGGCACATCCTACTCCAACATCAGTCTTAGACCCATCAGTATATATAAAATGACAGTCCCCGAACTGCGCCTGGAGTTCTAAAAAGGCGGATCTAAGAACAGAAGCAGGGGTCGCATTTTTCGGCATCGACGTTAGCCCAAGGTGGATGTGGGCCTCAGCGCGCGACCATGGAGGAAAACGCGTTTCCCCTCGGGTAAGGGCCGGCGCTGGCGTAACGTCCAAATGCCGAAGTAGCAGTCGAAATCGAACCCCTGGGGGGAGCAATGCAGAGGAGCTAACGAAATATTGTCGATCTAGCGAATCCTCGTAAAATACATCGAAGGACGGGTGGTTAGGCAAGCTTGAGAGCCGACAAGCATAGCTACATAAGAGCATCTCACGCCTGAAAGACAGCGGAGGCTCTGCAGCCTCAGCGTAAAGACTGGGCACGGGGCTAGTTGGAAAGGCCCCTGTAGCGCCTCTAATACCACGATGATGAATGGGATTCAAACGACGCAACACAGATGGACGTGCCGACGAATAAACTATACACCCGTAATCAAGTTTGGATCGGACCAAAGAGCGATAAAGGCGAAGAAGGACGGTCCGATCAGCTCCCCAGGATGTGCCACTTAAAACACGTAAAAGATTAAGAGAACGGTCACACTTTGCTTTTAAAAAGGAAACGTGCGAGGTCCAACACAACTTCCTGTCAAAAATCAACCCCAAAAATTTCGCCTCGTCTGCAAACGGAAGTATCCCTGGCCCAAGATGGAGAGAGGGCGGAGGGAAATACTTCCGGCGCCAGAAGTTGATGCAGACGGATTTCTCGGCGGAGAAATTAAAGCCGTTGGCGTTACTCCAGGCGTAGAGACGGTCGATACAGCTCTGGAGACGGCGTTCGAGTAGACAGGTCCGCCGTGAACTGCAATAAATAGCGAAATCGTCAACACAAAGGGACGATGAAATGCCAGGTGGAATACAATCAACAATGGGGTTGATAGCAATCGCAAAAAGTGTGACACTGAGTACAGAGCCCTGCGGTACTCCGTTCTCTTGAATAAAACGACGAGATAAAACCGAGCCCACACGTACACGAAAGACGCGGTCCGTCATAAACTCCCGAAGAAATATGGGAAGACGACCGCGGATATTCCAATCGTGAAGTGTACGTAAAATGCCGCCCCTCCAACAAGTGACATAAGCTTTCTCCAGGTCAAAAAATACAGCCACGGTTTGACACTTTCTCAGAAATCCATTCATAATATGCGTCGACAAGGACACCAGATGGTCGACGGTAGAGCGATAGCGACGAAACCCGCACTGAGCGTTCGCTAGAAGTTTCTGAGACTCAAGCCACCATGTCAACCGCCCGTTGATCATGCGCTCCATCACCTTGCAAATGCAACTGGTGAGAGAGATAGGGCGGTAGCTGGAAGGTAGTTGGCGATCCTTCCCAGGCTTAAGTATAGGGACAATGGTGGCTTCGCGCCAAACGGAAGGAAAAATGCCGTCTTGCCAAATACGGTTATAGACCTGTAAGAGAAATAGTTTACTGTCGGCTGAAAGGTTCTTTAACATCAGGACATGAATGCCGTCCGGCCCGGGAGCGGAGTGCCGAGAGCAATGAAGAGCGTGCTCCAGCTCCCTCATTGTGAATAGTTCGTTATAGCATTCATCATTAGCAGACCGAAAAGTATATGATGCGGAATCCTGCCGGTCTTTAATAGAGCGAAAGCCGGCGGAATAATGGTCTGAATTGGATACCGCCTCAAAGGCAGCACCTAGTGTGTTAGCGATGGCAGCCGGATCCACTATGGTGGCATTAGAAACCTGAAGGCCAGAAACAGTACAATGTGACACTTTACCTGAGAAGCGACGAAGTTTATCCCAAACAACGGATGAAGGCGTAAAACGATTAAAAGACTCGACAAAACGAGCCCAAGATGCCGTCTTGCTATCCTGAATAAGGCGACGAGCCCTGGCGCGCGATTGTTTAAAAGTCACCAAATTATCAAGTGTAGGGTGTCGCCGAAACACCCTAAGTGCAGTCCTACGGGCACGAACGGCGTCCCGACAATCCTCGTTCCACCACGGAACAGGTGGCCGCCGAGGTTGGGAGGATGAACGGGGTATTGCGCGTTCGGCGGCAGAGAAAATAATAGACGTAAGGTGCTGCACTAGTTGGTTAATGTCGGAGAAGGGCTGATCGTCAAAATGCACGAGGCTGGAATACAAGCTCCAGTCGGCTTTTGCGAATATCCAGGTAGGTACTCTGGAATGCTGTACGTGGTGCGACAGAAGAGAAACGATGCAGGGGTAATGGTCGCTGGAGTAGGTGTCAGCGACGACGTTCCACTGAAGACGACGTGCAAGCTGGAGTGAGCAAATGGCAAGGTCCAGGTGAGAAAATGTACCAGAAGAATCAGAAATGAAAGTAGGTGCACCTGTATTGAGGATGGAAAGATTGAACTGATAAAAAATGTCGGAAAGAAGAGTTCCCCTCGCACAAGCCCTTGGCGAACCCCATAGTGGGTGATGGGCATTAAAATCTCCCAACAGAAGAAATGGTGTTGGGAGAGCGGACAGGAGAGATCGAATGTCCGCGGGAGCGAGGGGAGACGATGGAGGTGTATACACAGAACAAACAGAAAAGAAACAACCGGGTAACTGCAGTCTAATGGCAACAGCTTGCAAGTCGGACGTAAGTGTGATAGTTTGAAAATGAACGTCATTACGCACCAACAACATAACACCTCCATGAGCAGGAGCACCCTCCTCCGGTTCAAGATCGTAGCGAACCGGAGTGTACCCTCGGAGATCGAAAGGGTCGTGAGGGCGAAGCTTGGTCTCCTGCAAACACACGACCATAGGTGAATGGGAACGCAATAAAAGTTGCAGTTCCGCCCTATGCGATCGTACACCACGTACATTCCAGGTCCGGATAGCCATTAAGAAAAAGGGGATAAACTGTCTATTTAGAAGGGCGGCTTAAAATTACCTTTTGTTTAACCTTTGGGCTCGGGCTTCTTGTATGGAGTTGGTCAGACTCCATAGCTTCCTCGGAGGGAGGGCCCACGCGCTCAGTGCCAGAAACCGATTCAAGCGCCGTGAATCGGTTCTGGGTGGCGATGGGTGAGGGGTGCCGCTGAGCGCGGCTTGTCCCAGGACCTTCCTGGGACAGCGACCTCCGAGGAGGAGAAGGTGAACTTTTGTTACCGCGCGCACGTGGAGGGTCTTTTAAAAAATCTTCCCTGCGAAGTTTCTGCTTGGGTTTCTTTTCAACGGCTTGCGACTTCATGGACTTGGGACCAGGTTTATACGGCTTGGTAACTGTAGCCTTAATGGACGGCCGGATGGTAGTGGCGGTTAATCCAGTCAAGGTCCAGGTCTGAGTTTCGGCATCTACTCGTGGTACGGGCGAGGCAACAACAGAACTAAATGTGCCAGATCGCAGGAGTGAAGGTTGGCGCGCATGGTAACGCCTCCGGGCTTCAGCGAAGGAGAGTTTTTCCTTTACCCGGATCTCCTGGATCGCCTTCTCGTCCAAGTACCGCGGACAGTCGGCAAACGAAGCAGAATGAGACCCTTTACAATTAACGCAGACGGGGGCTGTTGAACAGGTACCTTCGTGTGAGGGCTGGCTACACGTTGCACAGATGTTAACGGCACTCTTACATGAGACTTGCGTATGCCCAAAACGTTGGCATTTAAAACAACGCAGAGGTCTAGGAATATAAGGCCTCACAGAAATTCGTTCGTACCCTGCGGAGATGCTCGTGGGCAGATCGACGCCATCAAATGTAATAAACAGGGTACGAGTGGGTACCAATACGCCGTCGCGTTTGGCTTGCACTCGATGGACCGCTGTCACCTTCTGGTCTGCAAGATATTCTACCAGGTCCTCGTCCGATATACCATCGAGGCTATGGGTGGTAATAACGCCTCGACAGGAATTCAATGTGCGGTGCTTCTCCACACGGATGGGATAGCCGTGGAGAAGCGTAGCGCGCAACAAGGTCTTACTTTGCTGATCGGATTTCGTTTGGGCTAATAAGGAACCATTCCGTAGACGAGTGCAGGACTGAACCGCACCAGCAATTGCATCAATTCCCTTTTGTATGATGAAAGGGTTCACCTTCTCAAAACTTTGTCCTTCTTCGGTTCGTGAAATGACCAAGTAACAACCAGTTGTCGGTGGTGTCACTTCTGTTATATAAACTTTTCGGCGCTTGTTAGTAGTAATGGAGGAAGGGTGCTCCATAGCGAAAGAAATCCTCCACCATTGCAACCGTCTCCGACCTCGGGCTCTGACTTCTCGGGCGTTACCCCGGCTTGGGTGAGTGGCCTATCTATACCAGACTCACCCCAGGGTCACACCTCCCAGAACATAGACAGAGGGACCCAATCGCCGTCAGAAGTCAGCAGCTCATGCAATGGCCCCCCCGCGGGACTGCAGTTGAACAGCGGATACGAACACATACCCTACATGACGACCCCGGGTGGTGGGGATGACGCCATTACCCACTCACCCAGCTGCGCACCAGTGCGCGGGTATCCGTCAGGCTGTGTCCACGGAGGATTTAAATAAAAAGATAAAAGAAACTAAAACTGTGTGGGCGTTTCGCACGCAAGGTAGGCCGGCGAGGAAGAAAAAGAGATATGCGAATGTCGTGGTGCGAAATGGCCGGAAAGTGATAAGGGAAGAAAGAAACGATGGTGAGGTGCGGTATGAATGAAATGCAAAGAACGCAAGAGAGCCTACCTTGTGTCCACCGGTCACTTGAAGAACCCACCTCGACCGGATGGGGGTGAGGGGATGAATATGGCGATGACTGGCTCGGGAACCCCCGGGTGCGCCAAAAACCCGTACTCACAGAAGGTGAGCCCCTGAGGGAAATTATTGTTGAGAAGTGGGTTTATACTGCCTTACTGAAACTGACAATAATAGCGTGCAATAATGCAGCGAGGGGGTGAGCTGTTTATCATTATTAGAGACGAGGAAGTTACGTAATGTTGGCGCGTTTTCCTTTAGAATTTGCTGGAACATTTTCCTAAAGCATATGTATTCATAATTTTCATTGGATATAAAAATAGACGCTAATGTTGGCGCGTTTTATTAGGAAATAGCAACTCAGTTATAATCTTTAGGCATATCGGGGTGTAGGAGTATAAAAAGGGCTAGGTTAGAGATAGACCCCGTCAGTTCACCGAAAATATTTGTATGCTACACGTCGCCTTCAGTCCGTCAGTTCACCGAAAATATTTGTAAAGTACACGTCGGCTATCAATTCGCAAGTTACGCGTATCAGAGTTATGAAAAATTTCAAGTATTGTAAAGTTAATGATACAAAAAGTTGAAGTACGTGAATTAAGAATGATCAGTAAAAAAGTTATTATAACAGTTTCAGTTTGGCGAGTGTCAAGATCAATGTGTAAATGTGATAGTGACTGTGTTCGACAATAAAAGTGTAAAACAAATTCCTCCATCAGTGTTATCTTTGGATAAAAGATTCCTTACACAACCTGTATAAAGAGAAGTGCTCGACTAAAAAGATCATAGCTAGCCGGAGGACAGTGAACAAAAATTAAATAAAATAACAGTAGCATTCTTTCAAACAAACACTAATACTGCCGCAAATTGCTAACACCAGATGGAGCTAACAAACATTATAAAGAATCACGTCACAAAATGGCTTCAACACGTGGGGCTAACAAAATAAATATAAATAAACATTACAAGTAAACCGCCGCAGAATGCATTTCAGATGACAGGAAAAGGCTAAAAATTACATCCATTAGAGCAATCCATGTGGTCTAATATACTAATATGAAACGCATTCGTGCTTGGAATGTCGTGATTGCCTGATGCATAACAATGTTTTGCTGAAGAAGGCTTCATCTTCAGAAAAATGTAGTTGGTATAAGACTAAGAATGATTAATAGAGCAACAAACACTCTCATACATTCAAATATGGCATTTGTAGTCCTTGCACATACACATCTTACAAAGTTTCTGTTTGTATTTATATAGTTGGGTAGGTTCTTTATGTCGTACATGTCTATTAGCGCCTGCGTGTGACGTTCTTTAATATGAACTGTGAGAAAATGAATTGAGTTTTATTTATGGACGCTCTTTAAATGATATGTTTCCTAGCGTTCCATTCTATATTGGGGGTGAAAGATCGGAATTTTTACTCAGAGACCGCTTTATCAGGCTTGAGGTTCTTTTACGTACCGGCTTTACGTCCCTTTCGAAGGATGCTACCTAAGAATTTTTACGAGGGATAAAAAACTATTGCCCTCCGCCGGGGATGAACCTGTGACCTCGGGAAATAAGAGGCTAGCATGATACCCCAAGACCACGGAGAAAGACTGTGAAGGATAGCTGTGACGGTTACTCCTAGTGATTGTCGTGTTATGCCTAAGCATTTATATATTCTTGTATCTCCAGGCGTTCTTATGCGCAGAAAATGCCTATGTCGTAATTTTTCAATCTTATTTCTTTTCTTAATATCATAGCTTTGGCTTTGAACTTATTGATGTAAAACCTATTTTAGTTTGCTCATATTGAGAAGTCGTACAGTGATTCTTGTAGATGTTTTAAGAGTTTAGATGTGGCTACCATATAATCTGCATATAGACATTTACATTTTGCTATTCTTTTTACTTTCTCTACTACGTATAGTAAGTAGGGGAAGTATTGTATTCCACCCAAAATTTCGATACCCAGATTTCACCGGAAATACATGTTTTGAGACCCCCTGAATCCAAAAAAAGCATTTTTGGAAACATGTCCGTGTGTATGTCTGTGTGTCTGTCTGTGTGTCTGTGTGTCTGTGTGTGCCGGTGAACAGCATAACTCAGAAACGAACAGTTGGATAAACACCAAACTTGGTATTTGGGTTCAGTATCTTCCAAGGATGCGACACGAAGGTTTTCAAGAAAATTCCCCCACCCCAGAGTACCCTTTACATGGAAGATTTTTCGAAAATTTTAATTTTCTCAAAAATGGCTCTAACGATTTTGATTAAAATATCATATGTTTAAGATATTTTTATGACAAATAAAATGTATATCTTGAATTTCCTGGGAATGTCTCCAAAAGTATTCTTTATTGTGAACGACTTTTGCATATCTGGTAAACCATAAGAGATAGACAAAATTTTACTACACAAAAAATGTTGATCGCTTTAAAATACACAATTTATGTTATATACATTTTTTTTGTTGAGTGAACCATTTTCGAGATATTACTTGTTATTCCCTTAACTTTTTCAATACTTATTTTCTCATATGGGAATTCGTTATTCATTTTTTTGTCTTGGATATGCAAAGAGTATTAATCTTTGGCAAAGAGAATGGTGATCTATATAGCAACCAGCTATTAAGAGATATGTAAATTCTTAAAGGGTACTGTAATTCTATATTGCCCTTGCAAATACAAAACAAGGGGTGTAACGGAAGATGCTTACGTAATATGTTTTACGTAAATTATTAGAACTTGGAGATCTTACATTGTGTTTACTTCATGTGAGTGCAAGCCATCTTGTGACGTCATTCATTTGTTTGGTTTGTAGCTCCATCTGGCGTAGCAATTTGCGTCAGTATTAGCTTGTGTATGATTTTATTTCAAATGTCCTCCGGCTAGCTGTTTGGGTCGAACATGTATCTCTATGCAGGTTGTGAAATGGAAAGGAATCTTTTATCCAGAAATTACACTTAATGAAGAAATTTGTTTTATAATTTTTATTGTCGAACACGTTCACTAACACTTTTACATATTGATTTAGATACTCGCCAAACTGAAACTGTTTGTAATAACTTCTTACTTATCACTTTTAACTATGTATTTCAACTTTGTGTATAATTAACTTTATAATACTCTAGATTCTCGTAATTCTGCTGCGCGTAACTTGACGAACTGAAGGACTGACTGACGACGTGTAATGTGCTAGGAATTTTTATTAACTGAGCGACCGACGTGTAATGTATTGAGAATTTTGTTGAACTGGGGGCGATCTACCTCGGACATGGCTTTATATACTCCCACTCCTCGACATGCCTAAAGATTATAAATGAACTGCTATTGGCTAATAAAACGCGCCAACATTAGCGTCTATTTTAATATCCAATGAAAACCACGAACACATATTGCTTTTAGGAAAACATTCTAGAAGGTTCTACCGAAAACGCGCGAAACATTACGTAACTTCCTTGTTCCCAGTAATGATAAACAGCTCACCCCCTCGCTGCATTATTGCGCTATTATTGATAGTTTCAGTAAAGCCGTATAAACTTATTTACCAATAATAATTACAATTAATAAACATCTGAAATCAATGTCACATAAAAATACATATTCATATTACAATCATTATTTACATTTAAGTAATTTGTGATTCAAATTACCGCATCATATGCCCCAATAGAAACATAATTATAAATATTTACAACTTGTTTGGAAATTTTATAATTGGGTTTTTAATCTCCTAAATCTTGGAACACACGCTATTACTTTCACTTGACACTTCACACGCATTTAACACACGACATGTTTTTCCTCTACCTTGCCACTACTTACTGGCTCTGGTTTAATTAATTTAGATATTAATCTGACATCACAAATTTTTGATAGCAAATACTGTACCCTGAATTATTTAATTAATGTTACAAAAAATGGTTTACTTTCTTATATTGTTAACAAAAATTTATACATTTAAGATTTTTGTAATTGTTTAACATTTTTACCAAAATATTCACCCTCTACACAAATATTTACATCTCTTAAATCTAGGCACTGTTTCACATGTCCTATTTACTACATAAATATATATATATATTTTTTTTAATTATATTTACCAATTTTTGTTATTCTGTACTTTATTTTAACAATACCTTTGGAATTATATTTATGTACTTTTAATTTAATATCATATTAAGTTTCAATCTTTGCATTCTTAATTTTCAAATGTTGTTACAGTTACTAAAAATTTAATTTTTTTTAAAACATTTTTTTTTATAATTTATTTCTCTTTTCAAATGACATATATATTTAGTTAACCCTCTTACGTTCCAATACATTTCTCTGCAAGTCATCTTTAACTATCCAGCATTTACTTTACATCTCATTGCTATTTACCCTCCTGGATCAAATTGTCTGTGGCTAAACATTACTCGTAGCCGTAACTTAACCTTCAAATTATTGTTAATGGATAACCTCTTGTATTCATTTGAAATTTCATCACATGATAACATTTGAAAACAATCTAAAGTTTCCTGAACAATACATCTTTTAACAACTTTCATTTTCAATTCATCTGCTATCTTTTTAACTTGAGAATACTCTGACAATTCTGTACTAAACTGTACTGGACTGGAGTTTTCATTTTGAACAGCTTGGTACTTGTTAATTTCAGAAGTTAGCTTTTGATTATTTACAGGCAAAACTTTAACTTCCTCGTACAATTTATCTCTTTGCATTTCTGATTCTTTCTGAATTTCTGATATCTCCCCTCTGAAATTAACTTGCGCCTGATTTACATCTACATTCCTAACCTCTTTTATCTTTCTTAGCTCACTTGAAATATTACTCACTTGACTTCCTAACTCTGTACATTCTACATTAACCTCACTTTCTTTGTTATCTCTTTCCCTGCTCATGTCTAGCATTTTCTTTGAAATTTCTCCTATCTCACTTGCTATTACTTCCTCATTTTCATCTCTCATTTTTGGCATACTACTATCTAACTTCATAACTTTCTTTTCCATTTCTTCACTGCTTTGATCTACTTTTTGCTCTAATATCTCATTCCTCCTACCAATATCTTTTCTGTTTTGTTCAAAGCTCCTACGAATATCTTCCCTCAATTCCCTATTATTCTTTTCCATATTCTGAGTTAATCTTTGTCCTAATTTCTCAAAACTCTTTTGCATATCTTCCCTTAATTCTTCCCTCAATTCTCTATTCATATTTCTCAGCATTTCCATCATCATACTAGCATCAAAATTAACATTTCCTGCTATTCTATTCTCACTTTCTGCACTAACATTTTCATCCTCAAATCCTAAAAAGTCTGGGCTGTTTTCTGTAACCTGTATTGAATTACAGCTAACTGTTACATCATCTCCCTCCATAATTATTTCTTCTGTATTACTAGCAGCCATTGTTTTCTTTATCCTACCACTCCTAAGGAGCATTTAAATTTGTTTACCCTTTTTTTTTAAAAAAAAGATTACGATAGTGTAACCTTTGTGATGCTGTCTGTTGCTGTTACTTTGATTTCCAGTTTCCTGCCCCTCTCTCCTAGGTTTGTATGTCGCTTCTGCGTTGTATTATGATGAATCTACGTTGTCTCGATGTTTTTGTGTCCACTTATCCGCGCCGTTTGTCGCTCCTCTAGTTGTTTCTTGAATCTGCGTCTTGTAGATCCTTTCACTGTTGCATTCGCCCCTTCCTGGTCATCTCACTTCTTCCTGGTTAATTCTGATCCTTTCCTGGTCATCGTGTTCCTTTCCTGGTCACTATGCTTCTTTCCTGGTTATCGTGCCCTACGTTGGGCGCCAATTTGTAACGGAAGATGCTTACGTAATATGTTTTACGTAAATTATTAGAACTTGGAGATCTTACATTGTGTTTACTTCATGTGAGTGCAAGCCATCTTGTGACGTCATTCATTTGTTTGGTTTGTAGCTCCATCTGGCGTAGCAATTTGCGTCAGTATTAGCTTGTGTATGATTTTATTTCAAATGTCCTCCGGCTAGCTGTTTGGGTCGAACATGTATCTCTATGCAGGTTGTGAAATGGAAAGGAATCTTTTATCCAGAAATTACACTTAATGAAGAAATTTGTTTTATAATTTTTATTGTCGAACACGTTCACTAACACTTTTACATATTGATTTAGATACTCGCCAAACTGAAACTGTTTGTAATAACTTCTTACTTATCACTTTTAACTATGTATTTCAACTTTGTGTATAATTAACTTTATAATACTCTAGATTCCCGTAATTCTGCTGCGCGTAACTTGACGAACTGAAGGACTGACTGACGACGTGTAATGTGCTGGGAATTTTTATTAACTGAGCGACCGACGTGTAATGTATTGAGAATTTTGTTGAACTGGGGGCGATCTACCTCGGACATGGCTTTATATACTCCCACTCCTCGACATGCCTAAAGATTATAAATGAACTGCTATTGGCTAATAAAACGCACCAACATTAGCGTCTATTTTAATATCCAATGAAAACCACGAACACATATTGCTTTTAGGGAAACATTCTAGAAGGTTCTACCGAAAACGCGCGAAACATTACGTAACTTCCTTGTTCCCAGTAATGATAAACAGCTCACCCCCTCGCTGCATTATTGCGCTATTATTGACAGTTTCAGTAAAGCCGTATAAACTTATTTACCAATAATAATTACAATTAATAAACATCTGAAATCAATGTCACATAAAAATACATATTCATATTACAATCATTATTTACATTTAAGTAATTTGTGATACAAATTACCGCATCAGGGGAACATAGTACGCCTTAAGCGATAGTCAAATACTTTTAAACCTGGTCGCTATGTGTAAAATGTAATTCTCTTTGCATGTCAAGAACATAAAAAAAAAGAACAACGAAAATGTAATTATTGGAAATTTCAAAGAAATAACAAGGAATATCTCGAAAATGGTTCACTTTACAAAAACAATGTTTATGACATATATTGTGTGTTTTAACGAGATCTACATTTTTATGTAGTAAACTTTTGTCTATCTCTTGCGGTTTACCAGTTATGCAAAAGTCGTTCAGAATGAAGAGGACTTTTGGGGACATCCCCAGAAAATTCAAGATACACATTTTATTTGCCATAGAAATGTCTTAAACATATGATACTTTAATCAAAATCGTTGGAGCCATTTTTGATAAAATAATTTTTTTTCAAAAAATGTTCCATGTAAGGGTGGTTTGGGGTGGGGTTTTTTTCTTGAAATATTTCATGTCGCATCCCTGGAACATTGAATCTAAATACCAAGTTTGGTGTTTATCCGACTTTTCGTTTTTGAGTCATGCTGTTCACAGACAGACACACAAGACATACACACGGGCATGTTTCCAAAAATGCTTTATTTGGATTCAGGGCACCTCAAAAGATACATTTTCGGTGTTGTATGTTTTCACAAAATCCCCTCACCCTAAGCTACTCTTTACACGGAACATTTTTAAAAAAAAAATTATTTTCTAAAAAAATGGCTCTAACGATTTTATTAAAATAGCTATATTAAAGATATTTGTATGACAAATAAAATGTATATCTTGAATTTTCTGGCAATAGCCTTAAAATCCTGTTCATTCGGAAGGAATTGTATATAATCTTGTATAATTGGTAAGCATTAAACGATAGACGAAAATGTACTACACCTAGAATGTAGATCTTTTGAAAATACTCAATTTAAGTTGTTTTCGGGTTTACAGTCAGATCACAATCTTGGGTTTGGTTCAAAGGTTTGTAGTGGAAAGAAGAAACAGAAAACCTCAGGACCAATGGTATTATTTTTATTTGGTTGTAAACGTGAGAACAGTTGACCAATTTCATATAGTAGACCAAAAGCAGAAATGCGGATACGATATCACGCTATTTGTGTAATTGAGCCACCGAAGTCGGTGTAAGTTTCTACACCTACCGTATGAAAATAAATGGAAGCCGGTCGATCGCCGGAAGTGTTTTGCGAGAACAATGCTTTAATATTGAGTTAACTATCTATTTGTTGTTACTTATTACTTTCTCTACTACGTATAGTAAGTAAAGGAAGTATTGCATTCCACCCAAAAATTCGATACCGAGATTTCACCGGAAATATATGTTTTGAGACCCCCTGAATCCAAAAAAAGCATTGGATTTTAGGTTGGTATTTAGGTTCAGTATCTTCCAAGGATGCGACACGAAGGTTTTCAAGAAAATACCCCCACCCCAGATTACCCTTTACATGGAACATTTTTCGAAAATTTTAATTTTCTCAAAAATGGCTCTAACGATTTTGATTAAAATATCATATGTTTATGATATTTTTATGACAAATAAAATGTATATCTTGAATTTCCTGGGAATGTCTCCAAAAGTGTTCATTCTGAACGACTTTTGCATAACTGGTAAACCATAAGAGTTAGACAAAATTTTACTACACCAAAAATGTAGATCGCGTTAAAATACACAATTTATGTCATATACATTTTTTTGTTGAGTGAACCATTTTCAAGATATTACTTGTTATTCCCTTAAATTTTTCAATACTTATTTTCTCGAATGGGAATTCGTTATTCATTTTTTTGTCTTGGATATTCAAAGAGTATTAATCTGTGGGAAAGGGAATGGTGCTGCACCTAGCAACCAGCTATTAACAGATATGTATGTGCTTAAAGGCTACTGTATTTCTATATTGCCCTTGTAAATATATATTCCCCTTACATCTACAAGAAAATTAGCAATAAGATAGAGTCTGCAAATGTTTATCTCATTAACATGAAGTAGATGGAGAATAAGGGTTTGTAGAAATAGTTTGTACAAGAGTAGAGAAAGTCATGTGAGTGAACACATCAGATTTTTTATCTCTTTTACTATATCCCATTTTGCAATGTTGAAAAGGATGGGGTTTGGGTGTAACCCTAACGTATCTTATCCCACTGGACTATCCCTTCTGAAGTTGTGGTATCGTTCACAGTGATGCAGTTGTCTGTCAGTATGTTCTGAATCATTAAGTGGTTGATCTTGTCCAATAAATCCCTTTAATTTTCTCACGATAATGCTCCTGTACAGTACTCAAAAGCCTTGCTGTAATGTACAACCACTCCGAAAATTTATATATATATATCAGAAATTATGTAATGGGCGATAATATGGAAGTAAAAAAGAGAAAAATGAGAGAACTTCTTTTTAGGTGTATGTAATGATAAACTACAAATATTAATCCTATCGACGAAACTAGTTTTTGCTTTGGAAACACCTATTTGAATCCAATTCTAGCGATTTAAAATTCATAAAACATCTTTGTTATTCTCTTCCGAAAACTTGCAGCAAATGCCTTATTATTACAATACCGGAAATTCCTACAAAATGTTGGCGATACGCCACAGTAGCGCTATCTAATAATTGAGTATGGTTAAACAATACAGTGATAAAATAAGCAATCAGCATATGAAGGAGTGGATTTATTTACTATGTATTTGACATAACGGATAACACATTTATGTTTCTAGACCATAGAGCACATTGCTGAATGATAAATCCGGGAAAGTGCGTACTCTATTTAGCTGCAATAACTATGAATGCCAGCATGATCCATTCTCATTCTTTCGGCTCCCAAAATGCACCAGCATGTAAACAATTTTGAGAATTTTCTTTCCAAAATGGTTAATATCCTAAAATGTGTACTTAGCAAAAGAAATATATATATATATATATATACATACATATATATCAGTAGGCAGGATGTATCTTTGCTGTCCATTATATGCTTTTCAGCTATAAATATCTTTACACATCTATTTCATGATAGCGTGCATTAGAAGTTGACATTAGAAAGCAACAGTGTCTTTGGATTTGCTTTACTTATTATTTCTTATGCGTTGCTCACTGTCGGACGTCATGAACAAGCAAACAAGTGATCAGTTTATTACACTTTAGTAAGTTTATAAGGCACTGATGGGTAATTAGGCACCTATCTTAGCTGTCTGTGTGACTTCTGCAAAGATATATTTTATAGACGTATTTTTAATCCTTTTACCTTTATTTGTAGTTTCTTTGACAAAACGATTAATCACTTCTAGAGATACCTTCTTTCTTAATAATTTATTAATGTATAACGTGCTTACTGTTGCATCTACTGTGCACCTAGTGAAGTATAGGTTAAGCCAGCCGGTGAAAGTTTGTTTTCTTTTTCATCCTAGAAAAGTTTTGAACTCAATAATTTTGGTAGAGATAACACCATTTCTGAAATGAATTCATGCAATAAAATTTAAACTAAAATATTTTGAAATGGGTACTCCTTCAGTGAGTATTGCAAGCAAACTACTAAGAAAAAGAAAATTAATTTATCTACAGTTAAGCAATAGGCATATGGTGTAGCAAACGTATATAAATGGTACCAACAGTTTTTCAGTATGCAGCATATGCAATTTCGTTTACAACCGTTTTTACATTCGGTGGGAAACCAACATTCGTCATAGTAACTTGGGTGTACAAAGACAATATGGAATAAGTAAATACTATGATGAACCCTACACACAACTGAAGGCTGCCCTTCATTTGTCACAAGATAAGGAAAACTAAGAAGGAATTATTCAGGCAGTTTACCCTGCATTTCGAACTCTGACGTAACGATTACGATTGTACAAACAATTCGTTAGCCGTATTAGCAATAAGTTAATCACTGTTTTGATACGCTAGTTGGAACAGTGTGGTGTTCATGATCCATTTTGCGATACACTTAAATGGGAATACCTTTAATGTCGATTCTGTGCTTCATAGGTAAATTCGAATCAATTTTAAAATACTTTAGTTGTTGAAAGTATTACAAACTTGATATCAATCATTATGAGGATCTTTTATAATAGAAGTGCGTTGCAGCTCCCATTTACCCCTCGCTAGTTCCAAATTGACGTGGCTGTTCATATTGTAGTGTCATGTCGTCAGTTCTGTACATGTAAAATCGAGCGAGTGTCCTGTGCTATCATAGTAAGGCATTTGCTTGCAGCTACTTAAAATTACTGGTGCAAAGCCCAACATCCTCGTCACAGCATCGGCATCTCTTCCTTCTCTACTCTTCAGGAATCTCCGGGCTCTATTTACTTCTATGATATTTAGCGCTCGCTGTGTTTTATTTAAGAAATTCGACGCATATGCAGAGCGAGCTTTAGTGGCATGAGTGTTGTAAAAACAAAAACTCTACCAAAACATTTTAAAACACAATTTTGAAAGTCTGAAGTGCTTTAAGATTTTTTGATAAATGCCAATCCAAGGAACTCCTAACAGAGGTAATTCAGTTAAATTGAATTCTTGGAGTTCATTTCATAGTCTGTTCTTTCACGCAGCCACAGATTTCTAATTTTGCAGAATTTGATATCTTTTAACACCAATTGCGTATATTGTTACTTAGTGATAAAACCAGCGAATACAATTAAAATTTAGAAACGCTCTGTTGCTGCTTCCAAACGAAAATGATTTTGAAATTGTTTTCCTCATGAATCCCCGACGACTTAATAAGTTGCTTCCATTTAGTACATATGCCTTGAATTCCCTAGATTTTACGCATGGTAATTTTTGTTCGGATTTTAATTACAGGTATACGGAGCAATTTAGTCCAAAAACCAAGTTAAAGAGTTATCAGGCAAAAGTCTTAATACAAGGATAGTCCCTGCTCTCTTCGTAATTGAAGAAACTAAACTACGGTAGTTAGTAGATACACCAATTTTGAACTATTCTTGTGATATATGGGGCTTTGCAGCAAATGCAATTATCAAGAAAATAGAAGCAAACAAAATCGGATCTTAAGAATTTTAATTGATGCAACTTAGTTCGCTAGCAATGTTACCTACCATCCACAGAGATCTTCAGGTTTCTGAAGTTATTCAAGTTCTTAAGAATTACTACGCAAGACTTCATCCGACTTTTATTGATCATTCTAACACATGACTCAATTAAATTCCAAATAGATGTGCCATCCCAAATAAGTAAGAAGATTAAAACGGAAGAGACACACTGATTTCCCCATTGTCTAACAGAGCATCTTTTCCGGAAGACAACCTCTATATATGTTTCACGTTATCTCGTTTTTCAATGTTAACAGAACTGCAATGCTCTTTTATTGCAAAAAGTTATCTAAAGAAAAAAAGCTTATTTTTTCTCCCCTTTATAAAAGCCACTGATGTGCCTTTTTTAGAATGCAGCAACTATGTATTCATTGTTAAGAATATAAATATGTAATCCACAAATGATTTTGTTTACTTTTTGTAATTTATTATACAATCAACTCGTGCTGAATACTGATTGTTCCGAAAGGTTGTAATAAGTTCAATAAATTTTATTCCACTCTGTTCGATTATCATGCCTTGCATGATATGCATATTAGGTGTTCGTTTTGACTCTTATTTGATGTAGGAGACAAAATTTCTAAATTCTCACAACCGCTAAGTACAAGCCAATAACCTAGAACAACTAAATTTCTGTATCCGTGTCCGAAATAAAGTGTTATAAAGGTAAAGAGTAACGAGACTATCTTAGGAATTGAGTTTGGAGCTGGTTGGATACCTTAGGAATTGAGTTTGCACCTGTAGAGCCTGTAACCCAACCACCCACCGTTTTTATAAAGCTTTCTGTTACAGGAAAATAATGGCAATATGCCAGCAAACCACGCCATGTAGCCGTTATTACGCATGCATGAAGGGTAGTGCCAACCTAATGTAAGGAGTTATGTCCGCTAGATCATTGGGTTTTAGCCAAGAGGAAGTAGAACAATTTTAGTCCTCTTGGTTTTAGCTTCACTGATCATTGGGATATGCTCTATCATCGTTCCACAATTCATCCGTCGGCTACGCTTTACGCTTTGCAATATAGGACCATCAACCTTAAATCAGTTATTCGCGTAAGGTTGGTGTTTGCTAATCATGTGTTGGCAGCTCTGGAGTAATGAATTGCACAACGCCGAGATGGAGCAACTCCACCAAGGAAACTCCGAAAAGAATTGGGGACACAAATACGAAAGTTTGTCCATGTTTTATTACATGTTATGGAAGTAAAATATTTACTGCTCTAATTAAGAATTTGGCGCAGCAAATTTCCAGTTTTAACTACTACTGCTTTCAACAAAATATATTTTGCAATAGCATCACTCTAAATTATTGGAGATTAAGATAATTTTTCCTGCGTCTAGGATACTTACCCTTCATTCATCTTCCATTCTATGAATCATAAACAATATATAAAACTTCGCCACCAGAACATAATTCAGGAACAAAGTATATTTATTTACCTCTGGCACCATCCATCTATATTTTAAATGGCCATTGGAATGTTTTTCGAAAATACATTATCACCGTAGTTACTTTAGAATATTAAGACTTGAATAGTTACATTTGGAAAATCTGCAATAATGGGATTCCAAGGATGCAACATCATTAGAAGAGCGGAGAGTAATCTTAACAAAAAGGTTCTGGGCGATTAGTGCAGGCAACTGAAAAAAGAACAAATTATTTGATAAGCTTTTTTCTCAGTTAACAGGTGCAAAAGCAATTACATACACTTCTACATCTATGTATTTTGATAAAGAAAACTGCGTCTCTGTTTATAAGCAAATTAAACAAAATCTAATTCTCTAAGAATTCTGTATTTTCGTTGTAAAGTATCTCAAGCTGTACCTGTTTTAATAATAATACAGAGCACAATGAATGCAACTGCCTTCGTCAAGCTATCCCTTAGGCAATGACAATGATCTTGGTTATCTGCTGGATCGGCACGAAACATTTTGCCTGGTGTAAAAGCAGAACCGGCAATCATGATGGGAAAAGAAACTTAGTTAACCAATAGCGACAAACACCAGGACCACCAAGCATTTAAAGCTAAAAACAATGGATAGTGCAGTCCGTCCAGAGAGTATGAAAAACAAATAAATTCAAGAAATCCGAAATTAAATTATCAGGGACCCTAGTAAAAGCTATATTCCATATGATTCTATACAAAACGTAGGTAACTCGCTGAATCTATCAATACAAAACCTTCTACAATAGGCCTACGAGCAAAGCTTCCGGTCTTTCATGCCCAATATAGAATGGGACGCTAAGGACCATAGAGGTTAAGAGCGTCCACAAATAAAACTCACAAGACATTCTGCAATATTGTAATAATATGTAATTATAGACAGTCTTGATCAATAGCACCATTGCTGCTTGATAGTTACTGAAGAACGGCTTCCTTTAATTACCAAGCTGAAGTGTTGGAAGTCTGGCAACTTTGTGCTGCTGGCCAGCTTGGTTTCCACCCGATACCCGGTTCTTTGGTTTGGCTTGCTTTTGGAAATGTAGGCTCTTGAACGCGTATAATAATAATAATAATAATAATAATAATAATAATAATAATGTTTTATTTAGTTTGTTTGTAAAAACAGTAATTCAAGGTCATAGACATAAGTGTACATTACATTATTTTTTAATATATAGGTAAATAAAACAAAGAAGCACATAAAGTCAACCTAAGTTGAAGATTTATATCCAACAATTTGACTCTTGAAATAAATTTCTGGTTTATTATTTATATATGATGTTAGTAACACTTTCAACTTCAACTTAATCGCTTTTGCAATATATGAACATTGATTTACATATTCTTGTGAAGTTTTGTAAGTTTATATGATGGTGGTCTTGTGGAGTTTGAAGGATAACCTAATATATTTTATAATGCAAGAAAACAAAGGGAATGCCGGTGATAATCGAGCTGCGCCAAGCTGAGGAATAGAGCTAACAGCTGATGGTTGCGCCTGGAACTAAGGTTGGTCTCCTTTTTCACTAGCTGGCCATGGGTTTCATCATATGAAATCGATATCTATAAAACTGCTAATCTCTTGTGGTTAGGAGTTTAATCCTGTATCCCATTACTTACGGCTATACATTCACTCTATGACCAGTTAAGAAAGCGGGTCCCTTATATGTGACAAATAAATCCACCCGTTAACTTGTAACACACCTTATTCATTAAGTGAAATGCGTTTAAATTCTAATTTGGCAGTGTTGACTTAAAAATCCCTCCCAACTCGTAACTGACTCACATTTATTTTCTGCCGGCTTTTTATACTCCCCTGATGCTAAGGAGACACGTTGGGTACTGCAGTGTTACAGGATTTATCAGAATGCAGATGATGAATTTTCTTGAAAATAACTTGTCCAAGCCTCTTCCAATGCTTGGCCGAATGTAACACACGCTTTTGGTTTCTCCGATCTCCCGCACTCAACGCCTTAATCGATGGTTTGGTCCACTGTATCATGCTGGTTTGGCCACAAATGAATAAATTTACCTATACAGAGGATTCCTTCTTAATTTGGTTGTTCCATGATTTCTACTCACGTGTTACAGATTTCCGAAACCTATTCAACTTCTTATTTTTATGCTCTTTGGAAGTACTGCAAGGAAGTGCAAGGAACAAGCTTTACAAAAGTCAAATCCTAAAAGAGTGTTTGCCTTCAGTAAAATCCACTGTTCAAAACCACAGCTCATTCTTGTTTAAGCTTTACTCAGCTTCACAGTTACATTTTTCTTGGAAACAGACTCTGTACATTATATTAATTACTTATTTTAAATCTTCAGATATAAAATGTAAAACGTTGGTACGAAATCGTGTCTACCAACCACAAAATTTAGGGTTACAGTTGACAAATACGATGACAGCAAGATTCCAGAGTCAGTTCGCTCACATTTTTTTCCCAATTTAGAAGCATAGATAACCTAAACTGATATAGCGCAATGAACCATTTTGGTAATTTTCTGTGCAAACCGCAATATTAACCGATATCTGCATCATTATCGATATGTGATGCATTAAGGTTTAGAACTTCACCTGCTGCTGACTGATAATTATTGTAACAAAATGATAGGGAATATTATAAATATGGGTTTTAATACCTGTTTTACGTCCAAACTCCGTTTCCCCTTACCTGCACCGGGTGCAATATTGTTGCATCACATTTCCCAAATGTGGACCACAGCTGTGACCATTACTGAACACTTGAATAAAATAGGTATACTTCAATCAGATGGATGCATCACCTGCAATAGCGATACCATAATGAATTCAAGTCACCTTCTAATGTGCTCTAGTCAGGATCTATACTCCCAAATCCGTCGTCCTCCGTGGTCTAGGGGTACCACGCTAGCCTGTAGTTCCCGAGATCGGCCACCGCAAATCCTCACCAGTGCTCACTCGTTGTGCTAATGATGAGAGAAGAGACTTTCTGTATGAGTTCAAACCGGCGGAGCACGATGGATTGTTTCGGGCGTAAAAATTCTTAGCATAATTTGCTTTGGAAGGCAAACAAAGCGGTGGTGCCGTGTTGCAGATTTACGACACGTAAAAGAACTTCAAGCCTGATAAAGAGGCCTCAGAAAAATTTCTTGTCTTTCACGCCCGATATTGAATGGGACGCTAAGAACCATAACAGTTAAAGGGCGCCGATAAATAAAAATCAATATAATTTTTTACTCTCAAAGCCAAAGTAACACTTGTAAATTCTATTTGCATGCCAGAAACGTCATGAAGCATTCATATAACAATCGTAAAATGTAACACCAATGAAATCATATTAGGTTTTATACATTATTAATTTGAACCTCTCTACTGTTCTTACCGAAGTCACTAATATTTTATTCATCCACTTAATATACTATTATGGCATTAGAATTTTTTAACTTATTATAACTTTTGAACTTTGAAATTGACTACGTAATAAGATGCCAGATATGTAAAGGATTAAGTTCCAATAAGACCATTTGGACAACAAAAGTTTTCAAATGTTTGGTTAAGTGCTACAAGGAGAACTTTGGACTTTACCTTGATAATAAAGTATCTCTTATAATAACTAACTGCTTAATCAACATCCACTTCTTTCATCTCACGCAAGCACGTGGTAATTTACAAAATAAGGACATTGAAGAAGTTCTGACAGCCGCTTTTCCCTTCACAGTTTTCAGACTTTACATTGACGACGCTAATGTTACAAGTGCGCGTCTATAGGCGAAAGTTCAGAAGAGAAATAAATATGGATACGGAAGTAACGACGTGAATTAAAATCTATAAAACGCATAATTTAGCATACTTTACTGTAAAGCAAGTTAGGGGCGTTTAAAATCGCTATTTAGTCAACACGTTTATTGGCGATAATTGAGGTTTTTCCTGGAAGAGCTTATTGAAAATGCATGGAGCAGTGAGCGACAGATAATTTCGCTGCACATTTCGCGGCGCTGTGCTCACTTTCAAAATTCAACCCCCACAACTTTTACTAGACTCATGCCTGAAATTAATATTAAACGATTCCTCTCTTCCTTAGAGTAAATCTGTCTCAGAATCCTTCTGCAGCACTAAGATCGGGAGTGGAAGAGCAGCTGTAAGCAAACAAGAAACAGAGACAACGATTGACAGCTACCAGGAAGTGGAACACGCTAATTCTAGGATATGAGCGGCAGGGATATTTATATTGGTGAAAGCTGTCAATATCAGTGAGAACAGTGGCAGTATGAGCCATTGCTGAAGAGCATACGTGCGTACTCAGCAGGAAACATACTCGACTCTTGGAATTTGGCACAGCATCAAGAATGAACAAAACATAGAGAACGAAAGCACTCTGTACAGCGCCGAACACAGAATATGGGCGGAGGAATGTGGACAGGCTTGCAAGAAGACTGACACATTGAATTCACAACACTGTAATGTCCCAACCCTCCAAGAATTCTTTCCCGTGAATTTCGAGTCTTACAAAGTGGCACAGGTGCCAGCAACTGAAGTTTTTTTCAGTCGGTTGACTGTATTGTAATACCTTATCTTTTTACTTAGTCCCACGAATAGAACGTATCATGTACCCGCTAGGACAAAGTGCGTTTTCCCTTTCGTTTTTTTTTTCTCTAAATTATTCCGAGGTTGGAATTCTTTCCACGCTGGAGATGATGTAGCGACCCTGTGTGAAGTTAGCACCACGGACAGGGAATTGCGTCAGATTGAAAGTAGTTTGAAAGGTGTGATAATGAAAGAAGAACTGGCTTTTAGGGCACTACGTTGCATGCTTGGCTCTCAGAAATGCATATATTGACCACGAATGTAGGTCATCTGCCTTTACTCTCTTTGATACTCGAACAACACAGAGATCACGTCCGTTAAGGGCCCCGTGCCCCACCCTAATAAGTTAACATTTAACTTGTGCATCAGCATGACCGACAAATACTCTATAGGTACGAAATGTCTGAAAACGATTAAGTTCTTGCACGCACGACCTCTTTACCGCGGAACCCCCAACGCCAACTTAGTTATCTCAGAATATAGTAATTAGCATTTTATATAACCCCTGGATTCTTATTTAACTCTCCCCCAGAAACCCGTGCATTTCCTATGGCACCTTGCACCCCGGCACCGCCAAGCCCTACCACCTGAACCTATTCCCCTGTTGTAAGTAAGCCCCGGGGATAACTACCCTAAGGGTCACTACAATAGCAGCTAACTGCAGCTGCAGTATATTAATGCAGGTATCCACGTTTATATTGATGTTGGTGTTTGTTTTCTTTATATTCCACAAATATTACTCTCAAACAAATAAGAACACGTCATTCGTTTAGTGGCTTATATCACCTTATATAGAATGTAGAACGGGAGCTACAACCTTATCAGTGCCATAAAGCGTTCTACTAATGTCAATATTTTGGAAATACTAGGATAGCTATGAAGGAGCTTAATTATTTAAATTAGTGAGAGTTCTATATATTTAAAGACAAAAAGAGGTTTTACAGTAATAGCAGAAAAAAGTGGAAGCTTAGAGACGACGTAAGACTTTATGCTATAAGTATTCCAGATTTATTAACAAGCATAGAAGGCTTACGGTTTAATTTTAATGATGAATTATGCTAGAGGTTAAATCTGTATATAGAACAGTTATTTAACTGTTATTTATTACTTCTATCTTACAACATCAAATCAAAGTTAATGGAAGGCCAGTTATATTTTTACTACCAAATAATCACTTCCGCGAATTATGCATATAAATGTATATAATTATTGTTTAATGTCGTACTTCTCACTATCAAAACAATGTAAACACTAGGATAGTTATGAACATAGGTTATCTCTCCAGAAAATTGGAAAACAAAAAGTCATTAATTTTGAAAGCTATCTAATACTGTATTTCTATAGGAAAACTCAATATATAGCTTCAAAATCAGCAAAGCACGCGCAGTTTTTTTCTAGAAATTGAATCAATAATAATTGTTGGGTGTTTGTTCCGTTGTAACATTTTTGTGCCATCTGATTTTAGATTTTAGCCAGTTTAATATCTAACAGCAAAGCGAGGCAACACGAGCTATTCGTATGACTTGGCAACACAAGTTTTCCAAATGTGTGTTAAAACAAAAGTGCATTTTATTGGGTGGAACAGCAAAGTCACTTATTTATATTTTCAGTTAAGGTACTTTCACAGTTTAAGTACAGTTTGCCACAGAAAGAAAATACCACATAGGTGTCTAATTTATTGACGTTGGGCATATACAAAATTCAGTTAAATTAGTGGACAACACAAGCATAGGTTTCCTTGCAAGTACTTAATGTAAGCTTAATTTTTCCATTAACGTTTCTCTAATAAGGTAATGGGCATTTGAAAGTAACTTCCGTAAAATGCTCTTTTTAATTCATGGTACCTCAAAACATTATTTTAGGTGAAATCTCGACATCGAATTTTTTGATGGAATGCAATACTTCCTCTACTTACTAGTTATGCGATCAAGAAGTAATGTGTGAAACGCCATTTACTAATGTATGCAGATTTATATTAATAGCAGTGGTGTTTAAATGTTCAAAGCAAATTTCTTACAGTTCAAACAAAATGTGGCAGAATGCCTTTGGGAGTTGCCAGAAACCAGTGCTAATACTGTAGTACCCTAACCTACAATTTGAAAGCGGGTATGCACAGATTTAAGCAAGAGACCCAAAGTGCGAAGGTAGATTTTGCTGCGTGACTGTGTTCGTTGGCATGGTTGTAGAATACCAACTCGTATGAATCAGATTCAAGAATGAGTTTTGCATTTGTAGGGACAAATAGATATCACATCGGACTAGAGTGCATAATGCTATCGATGCAGTGAACATTAACGTATCCCTTGTTAATGTGGATTACTTACATAAAATGATTGGGGCTAAACCCATCTGGTCTGTGTATGTCGTTTAAACAGTTCCTTTTCTTATTTTAGCCTTTCCAAGTTCACACATAAATATAACTATAAACATGTCGGCAACCCCGCTAGTTTATTGCATTTATAAACATATACATGAGTTTTCTTCACATTTGGCTTCTATAAGTATGTTCACGTGATATTTCAGCTTGCGTTAAAATAACGTCGAGCAAGTTCAGCTTGAAGAGCAGTAAACTCTTCTGTGGCCTTCTGGTTTTCTTCCTCTTCCTCCTTTAAAAGCAGATCATATCAATTAAAAATGTGTATAAATATCTTATCTGAAAATAGCAATTTATTGCATTTAATGCAATCATTTGACATTACCTGCACAAATTGTAAATATTTTGGAGGAAAGAAGGTTGGCTTCAGACAAGTACTTTGGGTTGAAGATAGCTTTGTATGGTCCTACATACTACAGCTTGCACTCCACGGAACTCAACTATGGGATACCTACCTGCGGTTACAAAGATACTCTCTAAACTTGGAGAGTTCATTGCTTCGTAGTCGTATGTTTTGATATCAAAACAAAAAATGAAAGTTTGCAAAGCAATCCATGTTACTCTGGAAAGCATAACAAAAATGCAATTTCAATTGATTCATCACAGGTATTAATCTGCGTCAAATCTGATAAATTTTAAGCAAAGCACTGTGAATCCCTTATCTTTCAAAACCTGTTTCCTATTTGGCAAATTCTGTGTCTTAACGCCACTTCACAAGTTTGGGAAGACTTAAAAAAACACAATAAAATGCATTAAAAGCTATAATTTCATCCTAATGTAACAAATACCTTGTTAACTACATAAACCGATAAACGTAATTTAAATCGTATTCCGAGTCCCCAATAATCCCTGCACCACAAAATTCGATCGATTTATATTTTACCTCACGAAAAAAAGAGAAATAACGGTTACAATCATGTAGATAAACTTATAATTGAGTACTTGCTCGTAAATCACAAATAATTATTTTCTTTGAGATTATGTTTATATATACTATGTTTTCTATTATTGTTGTCTATGGACTTAAACATTAAATTTACAAACACACACACAAGTCGCTCTAGGTGATCAGGTGGTTAGGCGCTGGCCTTCTGAGCCCAAGGTCACGGGTGTGAAAGACCGCAAATTTTGCTCGGAGGCCTCTTTATCAGGCTTGAGGTTCTTTTACGTACCGTAAATCTACCATGGTACCACTGGCTTTACTTCCCTTCCGAAGGAACCCATTTTTATGCCCGAAAAAATCAATCCCCCCCCGCCAAGGTTTGAGTCCGCGACTTCGGTAACTAGAGGCTAATGTGGTGCAAACGAAGCCAAGGCAATCCAGGCATGGGTATGAGACTCTGAGTTTTTATGCCTTGAAATTGGAATGTGCAAATTGTTAAGATCTGAACAACCCTGATATTTAGGAGATTCGTTCGTCTCGAGAAACAAACACGGCCCGCAAAAAAGTTTGCACAAACGTTTCAGAGCCGCATAACCACACCATCTTTCTATAAAGTTTATAACTAAATGTGCGCACGAAGTTCTTCACTTTGTTCTCCGTGTTTAATTTTTTCAAATCGGAGTACTCTCCCTTTCTTTACTAACTCTGACTTATCACTGAATGAACATGATTGAAAAGGTTTATTTAATACGCTTAATATAACATCACTTTCAGAACTCCCCATATTTTGAAAATTTAGCGAAAAAATTCTGAAACACACTCAACAAACAATGTTCGCACCTTGAATGCACTGATACGTGACAAATGCATTTTCCCTATTCTCAAAGGTTGCTATCATGACGTCATGATAGTAGGCTGTTTGGTGAGAATACATCAGAAATCACATCAAGTACATCATCTATATTTCAGGCTAGGAAACGCTTCTTTGGAACAGATTTCATAGGTTTGTCTCTTAGATGGTTGGTTATTTTTGCTTTCTCTACCATTTAAATGATGCTATTTTAATTATCGATGACTGTTAGTCATTTCATTATTCTAAAACGCATGTAGTGCATTCATTGCATACATGGAGGATGCGCCACTGCAGATGAAGGACTTGTAAACGGAGCCCAAACATTCTTGATGAAGAAAAATATTTAATGCAGTTCAGAAAGGAAACGAATAATAAAGAAATAGCTTAGGTTATTGAAAAATCCTCTTTGGGTTGTTCTATAGATATATAATGAATGTAATGTAAACAAACGCCTTTGATATTATCTAAGTGTGAAATACCCAAACGGTAGGGCTTTCAACTACAGATAGGTTTTGTTCAGGATTACTTCATCGCGTCCTAGAATGTGTGAGTTAGTGGTGTTCTGCATAAAGTGGCATTTTCAGTTTTTTTATTAACCATCTTATTTGGGCAGGTTACAAATAACTTTCTCTACTCACTCTTCTGCAAGATATTCTCACAAACGTTTATTATTCTATCCACTTCTCGTTAATCCACATAAACTTTCAATTCACATTTACACATTTCGTTGTATGTATAAGACATTTTAAAGAGCGGTCGCTATGTTTCGGCTTTAAAATTCCGTGTTATTTACATGACCACAAGAAAAAAACTAAAAGCAACTAATCCTTAAGAAATATATCGTATTTGAAAATACAAACCAATAACAACCAATATCTTGGAAATGGTTAGCTTAAAAAATTTTATTTAACACATATTTGGTATGTGTTTTAACAAGATCTATATTTTTTGTGCAGTAAGACTATCTATCTCATTTTAATTAAAATCGTTAGAGCGACTTTTGAGAAAATAAAAAATAAGGAAACGTTTTCCTTGTAGAAGTTCATTTTGGGTGGGGACTTTTCATGCAAATCTTCGTGTCGCATCCTTGAAAATGCTGAACTTAAGTATCAAGTTTGGCACATAACTGCTTTTAGTTTTCGAGTTATGCTGTTCACACACATACACACAGAGATTTTTTAAAAATCATGGAGACACAAAACGTGTATTTTCACTGAAAACTCAATGAGAATTTTTCGTTAAAATGCATTACTGTGGCATTTAGCGGGCTTTTAGGAGTTTAGTTTAGTCTATTTGGGGGGAGTTGTACATTCAGGTGTTGGCAGGATATGCTGGTAGTAACGTAGAGGTTAGAGGGCGGAGATATCAAGTAGATACTACGGGACACTCAGCTTTCTTCCTCCTTCCGTGTGCTGTCGCCGGACAGCCAACATAGCTGAGCAGCACACACATCTTCTTCCGACCACCCGGTACTGATTTTACATTTGTTACTTTATAAGAAATGTGCCAGTATATTTTTGAAGTTGTGTTAAAATTCTTGAAGGAATATTCCCCTGCCCTTCCTTTTCAAGTAGAAGTCAGAGAGTTGCAACGTAATGTATGTATAGCTAGGCTATACTCTCATGTCCGATCCTGAAATAACAGGAAGTTCCCGGTAAACCCTCTCTCTATCACCTGAAATTGGTTGAGATCGCTACAATACTTTCTCTGCTTACTATAGATAAGTAGAAAACGTGAAAATACAACCACTTCATACGTGTTGCTTTTTCTCTTTTCTTAATCACAAACGTGTTGTATACTCTAGTCATAGCTGATCTGGGTACTAGGTATTCATTGTAAGCGATGCGACATGTGCTTCATTTGTGCTATGTGGTCAAACATTGCAATACAAATTCATTTATCTTTGGTGAGATGCTTCAAGATGCACTAGAGGTTATGCTGTATTTTCCCTTTGAATGAGTTAAATTAGTTTTGTGCTTTCTTTAAAGGTAGACATCTGAAGCTATTCCTAACTGTGTATACATGATTTATGTTTTAAAATATTTTAAAGAATGCTGATCACTATAACTGCCACATAGTAGTACTACATTACCGAAAACGTTGCTTCCTTGCCGTACTTTGGTTGTGAACGAAGTCCGATCCATTCAAAAACCTCATATACTCCAGAAGCTGTAGGAAGGAGGTTAAAGGGAGGTGGAAGAGTAGTTTGGTTCATGTAGTTGAGGTAAGTCTGTAACAAAAGTTTGAAATAACCTTCGATTTTAAAGCATTTGCTGTAATGTGTAACGAGGAAAACTAAAATTTGCCTTCATGCGCAATTTTAGCACCGGTAAGTACCAAAATTTAAACTTATTGAAATGTGATTTATCTGAAAGAATATTTACACATAGAAGGGAAATGAAGAGAAGATGAAGAAAAAAACAAAATGGCAAGAGATTAAAACAGTATAGTGTCCAATAAATAAAGAAGGTAAACACCAAAAAAGAAGACTGAAAACAAAATGAAAAAAATAGAATAAAATTTGAGGGGAGAAGAAGAAAGGTGAGATTCACATCTAAGTGCAACACAGAAAAGCAAAGGGAGTAAAATAGAGCTAGTATTAGGTATAATAAGAAAGAGGAAGGACAGGAAGAGAAGATGATGGCGATAAAAATTAAAATTTCAGACAGTAAGGTATATTGGGTTGAAGGGACCTTAGTAATAAAGGGGGAATATACTTAAGAGTTGCTCTTCTTGTTGAAATGTTTAAAAATATCCATGTTTGTACAACATGATATAACGCTATTTATTATTACCAAACGTGAGATCTCCAACTTGATTAAAGGGAATGAGGCGTTAACATAAATTAAGATGACTTTCTTTTCAACACTAGAGCTTTCATTACAGTTCACTATAGTTGATGTCCCGTCCAATTTTATAAATACAAATTATTTACACAAGACCTTAAAGTTACTTTATATATATATATATATATATATATATATATATATATATATATAGATAGATATTGTGATCGATGAAAAAATTAAATTAAAACTATTTATTCCATTTTTATTTGTCTAACTAATAATAAAACCACAATTTAATAACTTCTAGACATCTACTCGTTTCAGAAAGGAGAAAAATACCGAAATTTCTGTCTCCATACACACTACGTGTCGGACACCAAAACACTAATAAAATACTTTCTAATATCTTCATATCAAACAGCTGCTTGTTGGATTAAAAATGGTACTTTATGCTCCGAAACCGTGTTATGCTATAGAAAGACATCTTAAATAACCATTGGCGTATTGAAACTTTAGAACCTTATAACTATAGCTTCAAAATTTAGACAGGCCATGTGTTTCCTATCTCAACTTGTTTTTCCAAGACTTTTCGCACTCTCTGAAACGATTTCGATGTAGTTCATTAACATCCAGTATAGTGACTATAGAACACGTATTCAGGCATTTGTCTAGCAACAGTCCTGATACAGTTCTACTGACTCGGTTTATGCCTCTTTCGGAAACCTGAATTCCCCCGCTAAAGCCTCATGTGGCTGTTCTGGTTTTCATTAATTGTGGAAAATAATACCATAAACATGGTGTATTGTGATTTCCTGTTAAATGAACGCCATTCATTTCGCGTTCATCCCTTATATTAGGAGCTCAGGATGGATTCCATTTAGTTAAACCTGCCTATTTCATCCATACAGCCATTCTTCCATGCAATCCAATCCAAACCAGTCCATCCAAACATCCTGTTCAATCTACCCAATATATCCCACAGTCTGTCTGACAAATTTATTATATCGCTTCATCTTCATTGTTTCTTGCTCCCTCCCTCAGTTCGAGCCTAGTAGCAGCTGGGCGTTAGGGCGCACAGCTGCCAAGGACATTAGCGGAAGCTAAGAGCCTAAATATAAGATTTTTCGTAGACATCGTTGCACAATTTCTTACCAAAGCATTAGTGGTGGAATGTAGGTCATTCTGAAGTAGGAAGTTAGGGCTTAATGGTTACGTACTTTAGACTTTCCATAGATCCATTCCACCTTAGCGTTGTCAATGACTTTCGTCATTGTATTACAGACGTTGGCAAGCAGCATGTTGACGAGCATTACCACTGACAATATCTCGAACACTGAAAAGCATAACATAATAACAAGTTTAGTATAATACACTCAAAGATTCTGCAGAACAATTCTGAAATATGTAGTACTGGCTTTCCCTTCTACTTTCGCCCGCGTGGGAAATCGTTTGCATTGAGTCAGTATAATATGTAATTAGTTCCTTAAATCACCTCTACTGCACCCTATACCACTACAGATTGGGAAACATATATTACCGAAGTGATTAAAGTCAGCAGCCATATCGCTTTTCTTTTATGAATTTTTCAACGGGTGGATAATAAATAATTACTTCATTTACTGTGCTTAGTACTTTGCTACGTATATTTCATTAATCAATGTCATTTGTGTTCCTCGAGAAACCCACTTCAGTACATATCATATGCCGAAAAAAACAATTGAGCAAATCACTGGATTCTATTAGTCTAATCCGCAATGACACGACAATTATTTTATTGCTAGAAATGGAAGTTTATAGTCTATCACTTTTATGTTCCAACTTCGTAGTTGCCCATCCACCATTGCATTGCCTTTGACGCAGGTAAAACAAGACCAAGGCAGGAAATTTCCGCCTTTAGTAATAGCATCATTGGACCACTGATATGTGAAGTTCACCTGAGCAGAACATATCCGCCCCAGCAAATAGTTCGATCCGAGAGCCGCAACACCCTGCACCTCAACGTGGCGCTACTTCAACGTTTGTTATTGACATTTCAGTAAGGATAATTACAGGACATAGAATTTAACCCAGTAGTGAGTATGCAACTAAGGTAAAAGCTATAAGTAGAATTCTAACTTATTTCAGTAATTGTTTACGAGCTGCCTCTTATTTACTTAGTTTAACCACCAAACTTTTGTGGGATAAAAATTAAAAACAAAAGAGGCAATTACAAAATTAGCATTGAAACAAAATATTAGGATGAAAAATGTGCGGACATGACCTTAACAAGCATGGTTAAGTCTACAAAGCTTAAAGTGATTTATCTGAGCAGGATATATACAGCTAAGGGCCAACGGCATCTGTGTAATTTCTTGAACCTTTGGCTTGCAGGTGTATTTGCAAATTAAAGTTTTTGTCGAATTTAATATCGGAGCGAGTATTTCTGACGACAGAAATTGCTTATTTGCAAGCACTGTGCTTGATATTTTGAAAGTATAGACACATGTTGCATGAAGGTCGACCAAAATATTGTTTTTGGATTAAAGAGCGCTTATACTCACTGAGAGCCCTTGACACGTCGTGGTGTTCTTTCATTTTGGGCTACCGACGTACTATCTGTAATCAATTGAGAGTGCTGATACGATGTGACAGTGGAGAAATCACAAAGCTCTGTAATTCCTATGTTATTACGTTATAAATATACTTTGAGTGGAAACGGACATTTGCGATAAGGTGCTTATGATAATATAATGATTTTCATCTGAGTATATTTTAGACAGTTCCAAAGTTTATGCTGTTGGTTATGTGTTATAGTCAAAGGACATCTTAATACTAATCACTGGCCAACATTGATTCTGTGGTATAAAGGAAAATATGTGACTAATGGAAATCAGTGCCCTGATTTAAAAAATGAAGTCTGTTTTGAGCTATCACATCTAGCTTTATGATATATGCATATATGTCGTGATGCCAAATTGATTCAGCTTATACAGCTTACTGCTACGTTTCAGTATGTTATTCTAAATACATTGTCGATTTTCTACTTAAGCGACTCACATCTGTCCCTCCTTATCACCCAGATGTTTATATTTATATTCCCAACACTTATCCGTTTTGTTCTATGAGTCAGGTCTGTCTTCTAGTGAAGTATTTGTTTACATTTACAGCTATCATAGATCTCAAGTTCAGTTAAGCTGAAAGCTTGTGTTAATACGCACGTTCGTCTTCTATATGTGTAGTGCTAAAATAAAAGTTCCAGTATGACTTCTGTATCAGCATTACGTAGGAGACAGTGTCTACAAAGTCCTCAGAAGTTTTGTTATATTTCTGGGCTTTACGTGTTTGATGGAAAGATATGTAAAACAGACACTCAAACAAAGCAACTATATTACTCACATTTCAAGATAAAGTTGATCTAATAATCATTCGTACCTCATATTGCATGTAACAGTTGTGTTGAAAGATTACGTTATTGGTATGAAGAAAAACGGAAGGCAGTGCCGTTTGCTAAACCAATGATATGGAGGGAGTAGCAGAATCACCATAGCGATTGATACTTTTGCATGTGCAATGTTGTTGGCTACAACAGCAAAAGATAAGACAGGGATTAAATATCCAAATCTGAACTCAGCTATACGGTCTATTTCTCGTAGACCGGAACTACCCGTACCTACACCACCAACAGACCTCAATTTTAGTGAATCTGAAAGCAGCTCAGCGACTTCCGTTGGTTTCTGATGAGTTGGTGGCTGATCCATAAGAATTTGACAATTCACCACAACGGATTAATCAATTTGAATGATTTAGTGAGGGATTTAGGTTACACAAAACAAAAAAAGTAAATTACTGGGCTCAAGACTACGGGAGAAGAGTTTGTTATCACCTGGCGTTACATGTTCATGGTATACGAATTGCAAAATACAGTTACAGTTCCAAAAGCACTATGCAAAAGAAGCTCAACTTGTGTTTTGTGTGAATGCATGTAATCTTATTCAAACGTTGGAGGAAAGAATATGAGCCAAGTAGCTGGCGTCTTTTTATTGATTCTTCCAAATGAGGTCTTAAGGCAGTGTTACTTCATAATGGCAAAAAGTAGGCATCAATACCGCTTGCACATTTTACGAGCCTAAGAGAGTCTTATGAAACTCTGAAGCGATTTCTTGAGAAAATTAATTACCGCGACCATGAGTGGCAAGTATATGGTGACTTGAAGGTCATTGTTCTGTTACTAGGCCGACCGGGGGGATAAAAAAATTCCCTTGTTTTCTTTGCGAATGGGATAGAAGGGCGAGGGACAAACATTGGGATACTGACAAATGACCCGACAGGCAGCAAGTGGAACCTGAATAAAAAATGTTATTAATGTGCCTTTTGTTGATCGTCAAAAATTCTACTCCCTCCGTTACACACAAAACTTGGCATGATGAAACAATTCGTGAAAGCACTTGACAAAGGTTGCCCTTGGTTCCAGTACTTAAGTACAAAGTGCCCATCACTGCCACAAGCTAAAATCAGTGAGGGAGTATTTGATGGACCATAGATAAGGAATTTGATGAAAGATGTTGATTTTCCAGCTCTATGAATGAAATTGAAACATATGCGTGGAATAGATTCAGAGACGTTTTAAGAAATTTCTGGGAAATGTAAAAGAACCTCAATACAAAAAAAATGTAAGAAATATGCTGGAAATTTTCAGAACTGCTTGGCTGTAATATGAATTTGAAGCTCCATTTCTTTAAGTCACGTCCTGACTACTTCCCGGCGAATTTAGGAGCTGTTAGTGAAGAGCAAGGTAAATGGTTTCATCAGGACTTGAAAGATGCTGAAAAACGTTATCAGGGACGTTGGGACGTATATATGATTGACGATTACTGCTGGTTTCTTGCACGCGACGAACCTAGCAGAGAAAACTCTAGTAAATCACGTGCACTGAAGTTCCATGGGAAAAGAAAAAGAGATACACAAGATATAACTAAAAGAAATTCTCATATTCAGATAAGATTTCATGTTGTTATTATTATTATTTATTTTCTTTAAAAGTTGTTTATGAGAGTGTAATATCTTTACAAATTTTACAATTATATTTTCACTGAACACTGCCATATTGCCAAAACAAGATGTGCTACGGAAAAACGGAATGAATTTTTTAATTGGCGCACCAAAATTAGTAAAAGTCACCTATTTTAATGTACCGCAGAAAAAGGTTTTCATTTGGAACCTAGCGAATTGGCGATTACTTGAAAGTTTCTAGGAACACAGCAATAGTCAGTTTCTATTAAGTTCTCGTGGTACTAGGCATAAACATCTATGAAAGAAAACCAATAACAACAAGAGAAAGAAGAATGCAAGGAAAAATAAAATCTACATGAAGGAAGTCTAAGAAGCTGTTGTGTTCAGGATACTTACTTCCAAGACATATGTAGCCCACAGTCTGGGTAAACTTATGTGCGTTTGTAGTGTTGAATCCAGGCTCACTTCCTGGCATATTCTCGATGATGACATCAGCAGACTCTAGAGGTGACATGCAGAACAGTGCCCAAAACAGTGTCTTCAGTGTATAGCCAAAGTTGACAAACGACGGTATCTGCACGGTCTTAGTTCCAGTCGAACGATTTAATTGTATCATTCCCTGGTAGTATTCGTAGAATGTGCCTAAACCTGTAAGCAGTTTAGAGTGCATTAATCTATGAGTTAGTGGTATTTTCAGCTCTAGTAGATCCAGTAAATCCTGTGGCTGCTGGTCTCTACATTTTTTATAATCAGAGCTCAAGTATTAAAATAAGCTAACGTTGTATTCAGATGCTCCTAAACTACTTCGATTACTTACTCCATCGGTCTACACCTAGCAGCCGCAGGAGCTTGTAATTCATGGGGGAGCTTCTGTGTACCTGCGAATCTGTGTGCTGTACTGGAGGTGATATTACCAGCAGAGATACTCATGCCAGGGAGGCTACAGCGAGGGTACCAGACAGAAAAGCAAGTTACCACCTCAAAATCCAACACAGAGATGTCCAGTTGGAGAACCTTGATAGGGCTCTCAGGTGAAGAATCATTCGCTGTGTATGTGATCTGATCTACGTAATCCCAGGTGGAGATCATTATATTAATGGATTTGTGGCACTTGGAAAGATGAAAACAGTGTCGCAAACGATTTCTATAGAGCACCAGGCGAGACCTGTAGTAATTAGCCTTCCCAGTATAATCGGGTTTCTGTTGTGGTTGAACTATATTTCGTCGGTGTTAGTGAGACCTGTATGGAAATGCTTAAACTAATAATCAGATGTGTTACATTCACATGACATTCTCTATTTTCTATCATTTATTATACTCGGCGCCAATCAAGGTGATTGACAGTTGCTAACCACGTGGCGGAAAGCTTTAAATTAATGGGAAGGGATGAATACGTCACAGCGGTCGTCATAGCAACCATTAGAAGGACCAATTAGAACTAAGACGTTTCCATAGCAACGATAGATGCAAATGCCTTGTTACGATATCGTAACACGTGATTGGCATGACGTGCCGGGCGAGCAACCGTTGCAGTAAACATGAACTTATCTTCTGCTGTCACTGCAGTTATAAACAATGTTCTCCTTTTAGCCCCAGCTTGCTTTTGTATTAGTTTAGAGCACAGATTGTTTAGAGACTACCTGCGTACTGCAAAGTTCTTTTGCATCGTCCTATTTGTATGGTATTTGCCTTGTGTTACGTGTGTTTGAGTCCGTGTATTTGTGCGTGGTGTGTTATCGATGGGCTATCGGTTCATTTGAACCATTAAATCAGCAGGGTCTAATTTAATCTTTTCTGAACTGGTGCAAACCTAATTCATTCCATTTAGTCAATGCCCGGTAGAATTACAGAGGTTACATAGCCTTTGGCATTGTTCCGCCAGAATGAAGGCAATCTCGAGTGATATTTACACCCATACCTAGCGTCCTAGCTACTTTAAGGCGAAGAATATCGTCCAATTAGCACTTCTTCTCTCTCTCTCTCTCTCTCTCTCTCTCTCTCTCTCTCTCAAGGATTAGAGATATTTGTGGATAGAGAGCTAAGGGAAAGTGTATTGCGGAATGCCCCACTATACAGATACTGATTTGCCTATCAGTTTGTGAAATCGACAGAAACAGCGCTTCATCGTGTAGTGTCTTACACACAGAAATCGCTGCCGTCCAAAGAGATAGCCGTTACTGCATTTCTTGATAAAGAGGGTGCATTTGGTAAGACTTCCTGTGGAGTAATTAAGAAAGGCTTTCAAGAGCGTGATGTACCACCAATTATTTATAGATGGATCCATTTCGTGTTAACTAATGGGAAACTTACGTTGGCGTCTTTGGGAAGAAGTTTGGTTCACCTGCTGCCAGGGGCTGCCCACAGGGATGAGTTCTCTCACCCATTTTTTGGAACCTGGTAGTAAATGGACTACTGTGGAAGCTCAATGATACCGGTTTTCTTACCATTGGATCTGCGGACGATATTGCTATTATCGTCAAAGGGAAATTTCCTAATACTGTTGCTAAGTTGCTTCAACCTGAACTCAGGACAGTCAATATATGATGCGAGGGAACCAAAATTTGTGTATCTAAGTAAAACAGCGATAATAGTACCAGAATTGGAAATAACGGGACCTTAAAGGAACGTTCATTATTTGGTAAAACTACACCGTATTCATCATCTTGGCTTTCTTTTAGACAAAAAATTGACATGAAAATACCACTCAGTTCACTTAATAGGCAACGTTTACAGGGTCTTTTGGACATGTAATTGCCTAATTCGCAAGACATGCCGATAAAACAAAGTGACGTATTGGATACACGCCACGATGGCTATACTTCATTTCTCTTGCGTTGCATTGATTGGTAGCCAAGAATTAAATTAGGGCAGCGCAAAAATGAACTTATAAAGCTGAAAGGGTGTTTTGCATTGCCATTACAGGGGCATTGGCAACTCTCCCACTGCAGCAATTCGAACTCGCCTCTTTACACACCTGGATTGAAGCAGAGACATTTGGGCATTCCATAAGTTAAGAAATCAAAGTTAAGTTCACTTCGATGGGCACTTAGATTACCTCAAATTACCCTGAGACAAAAACTACTAAAGGTTCTCAGTCTGAGGACCTACAATTTGAAACCAAGATTGTTGTTTGACAAAACTTCCTACGTTTCTTATCCTAAACGCAGTGAATGGAAAGGACAGTTTAAACATGACAAAAATGAAGGCCCAATATGGTATACCAATGATTCTAAAATCAGATTTTGAACACCAACTGGACTGTGGCAATAATAAAGGTATTCGCTATTTTAGCTAGTGCTTACGAGAATGTAACAATATGCTATAGTAATAGGCGCATTATAATAATATCAAAGAGTAAAGCCGGCCTGAAGACCCTCGATAACCATTTGCTAAAGCCCAAGCTGGTCTTAGAATGCCCTCACGGCACTAGCTACCCACAGATCAGTTCAGCTGAAGTGAGTCCCAGTGCACGTCGAGATTCCGAGCAACAAAAGGGCAGGCCAAGCTGCTAAGAAGTGAAAACAGCAACCTTTTATTGGAATCAGTATTGGCGCTGTCACTGGGACCGGCTAAGCTGGCTAGCAGGGACTGTTTTCTCAGAGATCACCAGGATTACTGGAACTCAACTGCAGGTTTCTGGCACTCCAAAGCTCTCATGCGGATATTAGACAAAGCAGGACACGAAAATTGCTAAAATTAAGAAGAGAAAAGCTCTCATGGGCAACGGGCCTCTTTACAAGACAGTGTTCTCTTAGAGGATACCTGCACAAAATGACAGCAAGTGAATCCTACTTGTAGACGATGTCAACAGGAGATGACACAGCCGCCCACCTATTGTGCTAGTGCCCCGCACTTGCTCACCAGACCCCTCATGTTTTGGGAGTCAATTTCCACAATTGGAGGAGCCTTAAGGTAAGAGTAAGATATGCGGTTTAAGGGCGCTAAACTGCTACGGTCATCAGCGCCCTTACAATGTATAAAAGATAATGTCAAAATATAAAACAGGTAAAAGAACCGCATAGTTAAAAACGGGACACAAATCCGCGATGTTCAAATAGCTAAAACCAACAACAGAACAATAACAAAATAACAATAACAACAATAATAACAATAACAATAACATTAATAACAATAACAATAACAAGAACAACAATAATAACAAGAATAACAATAACAACAATACAAAGGTCTGAAAAACCAACACACTAAAAGCAAGGGCTATAAAAGATTAAAACGTGTCAGGAACTGTAGAACGCGAGGGACATGAGCGTCATATGTCCACTGGGGATAAGAGTTCCCATAAAACAGACAGAATAAAAGTACTAAGCCAACAGACGCCCAACGCATTAAATGCGCAGATTAAAATCACTGTCATGAATAAAACGTAAAACACATTCTACAGCACGCGTGTCGTCTGCCAAAACGTTGGCTAGGCCAACAGGCAGACCCACACGAGCACGCAATGCAGCTAAAACCTGACACTCTGTTAAAATGTGACGCACCGTTAAGGGCACGTCACACTGCCCACAGAGTGGTGCGGGGTCACCACTGAGCAAATACCTATGACTAAAAACACAATGTCCAATCCGTAGACGAGCTAAAATTACCTCTTCCCGACGACAAGAACGAGAAGAGGTACCCCAGATTAACGGGAGAGGCTTAACCTCCCGCAACTTGTTCCCCCGGAGGGCCGTCCACTCATCGCGCCAGCGCGAGAGGATGCGGCGACGTAAAATAGCACACGAATCTGACGAGGGAACAACAGAGGTAAAAAATCTGGGTAATAAAATCGCCGATTTCGCAGCGGCGTCGGCAGACTCATTCCCTGAGATGCCCACATGACCTGGAATCCACATGAAGGACACGCTGATGCCAGAGACACCAAGCGAGTGGAGCAGGTCATGTATGCGCTGTACAAGCGGGTGGTAATGGTACAGCGCAGTAATAGTCTGAAGGGCACTCAGAGAGTCCGTACAAATAAAACAGTGCTGTAAGGCGTGCCGCTGAATGTATAAAATAGATTGATAAATACTAAAAAGTTCGGCGGTAAAAATTGAACATTGTGCAGGTAAACGAAACTTAAAACTACAGTGACCAGAAACAAAGGCACATCCAACTCCAGCTTCAGTCTTAGAACCATCGGTAAAGATAAAATGGAAGTCCCCGAATTGAGCCCGTACTTCTAAAAAAGCCGATCTAAAGACTGAAGCAGGGGTCTCAGCCTTCGGCATTGACGTTAGCCCAAGGTGACAGTGGGCCTCAGCGCGGGACCATGGAGGAAAACGCGTTTCTCCCCGTGGAAGGGCCGGCGCTGGCGTAACGTCCAAATGCCGAAGTAGCAGTCGAAATCGAACCCCTGGAGGGAGCAATGCAGAGGAGCTAACTAAATATTGCCGGTCAAGCGAATCCTCGTAAAATACATCGAAGGACGGGTGGTTAGGCAAGCTTGAGAGTCGACAAGCATAGCTGCACAAGAGCATCTCACGCCTGAAGGACAGCGGAGGCTCTGCAGCTTCTGCGTACAGACTGGGTACAGGGCTAGTTGGAAAGGCCCCTGTAGCGACTCTTATGCCACGATGGTGAATGGCATTCAATCGACGTCACACAGATGGACGTGCCGACGAATAAACAATACACCCGTAATCAAGCTTGGATCGGACCAAAGAGCGATAAAGGCGAAGAAGGACGGTCCGATCAGCTCCCCAGGATGTGCCACTTAAAACACGTAAAATATTAAGAGAACGGTCACACTTTGCTTTTAAAAAGGAAACGTGCGAGGTCCAACACAACTTCCTGTCAAAAATCAACCCCAAAAATTTCGCCGCGTCTGCAAACGGAAGTATCCCAGGCCCAAGATGGAGTGAGGGTGGAGGGAAATACTTCCGGCGCCAAAAGTTGATGCAGACGGATTTCTCGGCGGAGAAATTAAAGCCGTTGGCGTTACTCCAGGCGTAGAGACGGTCGATACAGCTCTGGAGACGGCGTTCGAGTAGACAGGTCCGCCGTGAACTACAATAAATAGCGAAATCGTCAACAAAAAGGGACGATGAAATGCCAGGTGGAATACAATGAACAATGGGGTTGATAGCAATCGCAAAAAGTGTGACACTGAGTACAGAGCCCTGCGGTACTCCGTTCTCTTGAATAAAACGACGAGATAAAACCGAGCCCACACGTACACGAAAGACGCGGTCCGTCATAAACTCCCGAAGAAATATGGGAAGACGACCGCGGATATTCCAATCGTGAAGTGTACGTAAAATGCCGCCCCTCCAACAAGTGTCATAAGCTTTCTCCAGGTCAAAAAATACAGCCACGGTTTGACACTTTCTCAGAAATCCATTCATAATATGCGTCGACAAGGACACCAGATGGTCGACGGTAGAGCGATAACGACGAAACCCGCACTGAGCGTTTGCTAGAAGTTTCTGAGACTCAAGCCACCATGTCAACCGCCCGTTGATCATGCGCTCCATCACCTTGCAAATGCAACTGGTGAGGGAGATAGGGCGGTAGCTGGAAGGTAGTTGGCGATCCTTCCCAGGCTTAAGAATAGGGACAATGGTGGCTTCGCGCCAAACGGAAGGAAAAATGCCGTCTTGCCAAATACGGTTATAGACCTGTAAGAAAAATAGTTTACTGTCGGCTGAAAGGTTCTTTAACATCAGGACATGAATGCCGTCCGGCCCGGGAGCGGAGTGCCGAGAGCAATGAAGAGCGTGCTCCAGCTCCCTCATTGTGAATAGTTCGTTATAGCATTCATCATTAGCAGACCGAAAAGTATATGATGCGGAATCCTGCCGGTCTTTAATAGAGCGAAAGCCGGCGGAATAATGGTCTGAATGGGATACCGCCTCAAAGGCAGCACCCAGAGTGTTAGCGATGGCAGCCGGATCCACTATGGTGGCATTAGAAACCTGAAGGCCAGAAACAGTACAATGTGACACTTTACCTGAGAAGCGACGAAGTTTATCCCAAACAACGGATGAAGGCGTAAAGCGATTAAAAGACTCGACAAAACGAGCCCAAGATGCCTTCTTGCTATCCTGAATAATGCGACGAGCCCTGGCGCGCGATTGTTTAAAAGTCACCAAATTATCAAGTGTAGGGTGGCGCCGAAACTACCTAAGTGCAGTCCTACGGGCACGAACGGCGTCCCGACAATCCTCGTTCCACCACGGAACAGGTGGCCGCCGAGGTTGGGAGGATGAACGGGGTATTGCGCGTTCGGCGGCAGAGAAAATAACAGACGCAAGGTGCTGCACTAGGTGGTGAATGTCGGAGAAGGGCTGATCGTCAAAATGCACGAGGCTGGAATACAAGCTCCAGTCGGCTTTTGCGAATATCCAGGTAGGTACTCTGGAATGCTGTACGTGGTGCGACAGAAGAGAAACGATGCAGGGGTAATGGTCGCTGGAGTAGGTGTCAGCGACGACCTTCCACTGAAGACGACGTGCAAGCTGGAGTGAGCAAATTGCAAGGTCCAGGTGAGAAAATGTACCAGAAGAATCAGAAATAAAAGTAGGTGCACCTGTATTGAGGATGGAAAGATTGAACTGATAAAAAATGTCGGAAAGAAGAGTTCCCCTCGCACAAGCCCTTGGCGAACCCCATAGTGGGTGATGGGCATTAAAATCTCCCAACAGAAGAAATGGTGTTGGGAGAGCGGACAGGAGAGCTCGAATGTCCGCGGGAGCGAGGGGAGACGATGGAGGTGTATACACAGAACAAACAGAAAAGAAAAAACCGGGTAACTGCAGTCTAATGGCAACAGCTTGCAAGTCGGACGTAAGTGTGATAGGATGAAAATGAACGTCATTACGCACCAACAACATGACACCTCCATGAGCAGGAGCACCCTCCTCCGGTTCAAGATCGTAGCGAACCGGAGTGTACCCTCGGAGATCGAAAGGGTCGTGAGGGCGAAGCTTGGTCTCCTGCAAACACACGACCATAGGTGAATGGGAACGCAATAAAAGTTGCAGTTCCGCCCTATGCGATCGTACACCACGTACATTCCAGCTCAGGATAGCCATGAATAAAAGGGATAAACTGTCTACTTAGAAGGGCGGCTTAAAATTACCTTTTGTTTAACCTTTGGGCTCGGGCTTTTTGTATGGAGTTGGTCAGACTCCATAGCTTCCTCGGAGGGAGGGCCCACGCGCTCAGTGCCAGAAACCGATTCAAGCGCCGTGAATCGGTTCTGGGTGGCGATGGGTGAGGGGTGCCGCTGAGCGCGGCTTGTCCCAGGACCTTCCTGGGACAGCGACCTCCGAGGAGGAGAAGGTGAACTTTTGCTACCGCGCGCACGCGGAGGGTCTTTCAAGAAATCTTCCCTACGTAGTTTCTGCTTGGGCTTCTTTTCAGCGGCTTGCGACTTCATTGACTTTGGACCAGGTTTATAAGGCTTGGTAACAGTAGCTTTAATAGACGGCCGGATGGTAGTGGCGGTTAATCCAGTCAAGGTCCAGGTCTGAGTTTCGGCATCTACTCGTGGTACTGGCGAGGCAACAACAGAACTAAACGTGCCAGATCGCAGGAGTGAAGGTTGGCGCGCATGGTAACGCCTCCGGGCTTCAGCGAAGGAGAGTTTTTCCTTTACCCGGATCTCCTGGATCGCCTTCTCGTCCAAGTACCGCGGACAGTCGGCAAACGAAGCAGAATGAGACCCTTTGCAATTAACGCAGACGGGGGCTGTTGAACAGGTACCTTCGTGTGAGGGCTGGCTACATGTTGCACAGATGTTAACGGCACTCTTACATGAGACTTGCGTATGCCCAAAACGTTGGCATTTAAAACAACGCAGAGGTCTAGGAATATAAGGCCTCACAGAAATCCGTTCGTACCCTGCGGAAATGCTCGTGGGCAGATCGACGCCATCAAATGTAATAAACAGGGTACGAGTGGGTACCAATACGCCGTCGCGTTTGGCCTGCACTCGATGGACCGCTGTCACCTTCTGGTCTGCAAGATATTCTACCAGGTCCTCGTCCGATATACCATCGAGGCTATGGGTGGTAATAACGCCTCGACAGGAATTCAATGTGCGGTGCTTCTCGACACGGATAGGATAGCCGTGGAGAAGCGTAGCGCGCAACAAGGTCTTACTTTGCAGATCGGATTTCGTTTGGGCTAATAAGGAACCATTCCGTAGACGAGTGCAGGACTGAACCGCACCAGCAATTGCATCAATGCCCTTTTGAATGATGAAAGGGTTCACCTTCTCAAAGCTTTGTCCTTCTTCGGTTCGTGAAATGACCAAGTAACAACCAGTTGTCGGTGGTGTCACTTCTGTTACATAGACTTTTCGGCGCTTGTTAGTAGTAATGGAGGAAGGGTGCTCCATAGCGAAATAAATCCTCCACCATTGCAACCGTCTCCGACCTCGGGCTCTGACTTCTCGGGCGTTACCCCGGCTTGGGTGAGTGGCCTATCTATACCAGACTCACCCCAGGGTCACACCTCCCAGAACATAGACAGAGGGACCCAATCGCCGTCAGAAGTCAGCAGCTCATGCAATGGCCCCCCCGCGGGACTGCAGTTGAACAGCGGATACGAACACATACCCTACATGACGACCCCGGGTGGTGGGGATGACGCCATTACCCACTCACCCAGCTGCGCACGCGGTGCGCGGGTATCCGTCAGGCTGTGTCCACGGAGGATTGAAATAAAAAGATAAAAGAAACTAAAACAGTGTGGGCGTTTCGCACGCAAGGTAGGCCGGCGGGGAAGAAAAAGAGATATGCGAATGTCATGGTGCGAAATGGCCGGAAAGTGATAAGGGAAGAAAGAAACGATGGTGAGGTGCGGTATGAATGGAATGTAAAGAACGCACGAGAGCCTACCTTGTGTCCACCGGTCACTTGAAGAACCCACCTCGACCGGATGGGGGTGAGGGGATGAATGTGGCGATGAATGGCTCGGGAACCCCCGGGTGCGCCAAAAACCCGTACTCACAGAAGGTGAGCCCCTGAGGGGGAGGAGCCTTAAACCATCACGACCCAGGATCTGATTCAATTAATTATGAATGTTATAATTCTGGATCGATTATAATAAGATTGGGTACGCGCAATAGATTTGCCAAGGTTGCAGTGCAGGACAGTGGTACTTCCCTCCTTGATACTCATACTTAAGGTCAATGTGTCAGTCACATTCGTTGCAAACACACACTGTATACAATTACATTCATAAATTAAAGAAACAATTTAAATAAGCACTTGAAAGCATCAAGGGAATTGAAAAAAGTCAGTTCGATTAAAGTCATTACAAAAGGTCATCGAAAAACCATAAGATTGCTATACCGGCTAGAATGGAAGTAGCTTATAATTCCGTTAATTTCAATACACGATCTTAATTGTATACTTTGAGAAAATAATCCCCAGGTATTGGTAATTTTATTATTACCAACCTTTTGGCAAACAATAGAAGACCATCGATTTGAAATTGGACTTAATTCTGTATCAGTTTTAAAAAAAAAAACTTGAATGTCTCAACAACTGACCTACTTGTTATATTGCAAAGATATATTAGAGTAACCATTCCTAATTTCCTTTTGTGACAGAGGGTATGAAATTAAACATGTTTTTTAATAAAGCAATGTTCAGAAGCATTTTGTTTTCAAGTATACTGTTATGGAGGAAAACATGAAGGAATCTCAACTTGGAAACTTCTTTATTTACTTTATATGGTCACACAGACCTTGACAGGCTCTTCCTGTTCAACGTTACGGAAAATGTGCGTTTAAATAGATCCAGCTGCTTAAGCTGAAATACTCGGGTGCACCGTCGTATTGAAAGATGCTGTTTTTTCGAATATTAATCGGGAAATCTTCAAGTAGCTCCGAAAGCATTTCCGGAAACAGACAAACAAAACATAAACATGTTCATTTAATAATCGCGCAGATATAACATATGGCTCGCTAAATGGTCATACGAAATCCAAACAAATGTAAACAGAAAACTTACATAGATTGCTGAGATTCTCCACAGTTTAAGATTCGTTTCACTTCAAATATGACTTGTACATATTAACAAAGCCTTCTCTTGAAAAAACATGCATCGTCTGTCTAACGTCTAGTGAAATCAGGTTCATTGTTGCCGATATGAAATACCATCCAGCAAATTCTTGTCTGTTAAGATAATCATCTGGGATTAATGTTTGCACATGTTGGACTGAAATGCATTATGAGTCTACACACTTAAGCTTCCCTCTCTCTCTCTCTCTCTCATCCCGAATTGTTATGTGGGACCTACAAGCATGCATTAGAACCAAACAACTAATACGCACCAACATGTGGAGAGGTGTTAGTGGGTAGGGCCATTCTCTGCTGGCGAATCCCACACTACCAGCTTTATAAACACCATTTGTTCTCCATATAATAATAATGTTCAAAGTATAATGTTCCTCATAGATTCACGTTGCCAAATTAGTATTGTAAGCTACTCCAGATGCCTTATGAATGTTTGCAAATTCCATATTTATATACAGTTGCCTTTTATTACCATGAAATTAAATAAATATCTTCAATTGCTAATTATTTCCGTGATAACAATTATCTTTTATATTGAAAACGAATCATTTCAGAAAAACTACTTTATTAAGAAAACATTTATTTTCAAGTCCTCTACCACATCAAAAAATTAGAAACAGTTATTCCGATACACCCGAATAGAAAGTCTTTACGTCTAGCAGCATGCCTAGTAATCTCAAATTGGTAAGAAACGTTATGAAAAGTTAGCCCTAATTTTCTTCTAATCTCAACCACATCTGAAATGCTTCAAGAATCAGTCTCCCACACACATAGCATTTCAACTCTATAGGTACCACGATGTGTCTAAAAATCATTAAATTTTAAGCGAACCGCCCTTAATCTTACAGCGATTTCACTTATATTTCAAATGTTGACAAATCATCTTCAAATCGGTGTACACAACATTTCTACTCCATGCATTCAGTGGTTGCCAAAAAAATATAAAGTTTCGAGAGATTTAACCTTTTTCAACCAAGCCTAAAATATATAGTTAGCTTCTTGAAGCACCCCTAAAAATTCTAAACTAAAAATTACATACTCTCCTTAAAACCTGCCCTTAATTTAAGAAACCATTTCACTAAAACTTGAACTGTATGTATATATTGTCATGAAGCTCTTAAGTTCATGTTGTGTATCATGTATAAGAACTGACACATTGTAACAAATGATACTTCCAAATGCTATGACATAACCTTATTGTTGCGTGGGCCATTTGTTATAAAGGGCCGATCGAAGGCGCAACTATCAAAACGGCTAGGCAAAGGGGTCCGATATGCTCTCACACTGGCGCTGCAACTTCGCGCACGTGGTCACAATATGCAGAAAGTTTGTGTGCGTGTGCGTGGAGGGATATCTAATGCTCAAGAGTTAATAATGAAATAATTCCCCCTTTTTTATCCTATTTTATTTTACGTCGCTTTAACTCCTTGGTCATATCGCGACGGATCTCCTTCTTGCTTCCAAATATTTTTATGTTAGATTTTCAAAAGCCACAAGAGAGTCGGAATTTTTTCAGATGTTCCATGTCCATTTCTTCTTCCTTGGACAATATGGAGAACGTGAACACACCTAAAGAGTGGGAGTTTCAGACACGTATTAATCAGTTTTTTATTATTATTATTTAAAACGCTCGTTAACTGCTGTGGTCCTTAGCGTCCCATTCTCTATTGGGTGTGAAAGATCGGTAAGATTTTTCAGAGGCCTCTTTATCAGGCTTGAGGTTCTTTTACGTATAGTAAATCTAGGACACGCGACATCGGGAACTAGAGGCTAGCATGGTAATCACTACACCACGGAGGGTGTATTATTCAGGATCAATAATGTGATCAAACGATTTCCTACCTCGTTTCGTTTGCACCAATTCTAGTGCATTCCTGGTAGAAAACTAGAAATATAGAATAGAGCCTAAAAATTCAAAGATACGGTTCATCCGCATCTTGATTATCTTAAATATAGGATACAATAATTGTGTGCATACCATCTTCAGTCTATCTACTTTTCATTTATATGTTGTGAAATATAGTGATCAGTTGAAATATAGTTCTGTTTCTGTGTCTGTTTTAGGGAGCTGGAAATTCAGTAGTGCATGCAAAAATACATTCCTTACTTTCTCTGGATTTGTAGAATGCATTGAAAGAAATGGAACAGCTATATAGGGTTTGAAAACAAATTAGTTACCTGCTGCAAATGCGACCATCGTAATCAGGATTATGATGCCGAATTTTGCAAAGTCTTTGGACATCTTGCCAATTGACACCTATAATTGACATAAACAGGTCTTTTTATTCATATAATACTAAGTTGTTTTTGTTGTACATAAGCTAAAGAATATGATTGTAAAATAATTTGGGAAGTCTAAACTTTGTTGGAAATAATCACATAGGAAAAAGGAAAAAAATACGCGCTTATTAATTTGTAAATCTCACCTGAAGGTCAAGTAAAAAGCTAGACATTGTCCACAAGATAATAACGTAGAGGAAATTTTAGTGTACATGTGTTTAAATTCACACAGGGCTGGTAATGAAAACGAATGTTCCTGGAGCATTTTTTCTAGAACAAATGAGATCTAGAAGAAACGGTTGAGAAAATGGTGAAGGCACTGATTCTCCTTCCTTAGTCAAAGCGTATCCTACAGGCTCCTTCACACTAAACCTGGAATGGTAACAAGAACAAGAAGGGAAAGCAAAGAGACGTAACTTTGGTTTACAATTCACTGGTAAGGGAAATCGCAATTGCTATCGATAGCAACATGGAGATTCGACTTTGTGCACTGGGGTGTCATTTGTTTGTGACTGACACTTTGACAAAAGATACAGGTATGTATGGTCAAAGTTCAGACCTATAACTTTCTTTTCACTTGTAGTTCAGCCAGTATAATTCAGATTAATCAAATTTTAAATTCGATACAACAAAACCGTTTCTAAAAGCCATAGTTTTTCTGTTTCTGATTTTTCTTGGCGCATTCATCATCCTAATACGAATGTATAGTTTGCTGTTCTATGCTGCGGTGGGAATTTGTTTCCCTGTTTTTATTTTCCAAGTTTACGATTAACTCTAGCAGCAATATTATTTCATGGCCTCCTTGAACAGTTTCTACCACGAACACAGCTACTGGGAATATAAATGCAATAAGCCGTACCCGGAATCGGAAATCTTAAAACTTGGCGAAGTCCCCGGTTCCCTTCCATGGATACGGTAAACTCCCTTCCAGTTTCGTGTAAACACGTGTATTTAACTTTGTTGTTCTCGTTATGGTTTCCGTCCCCTTTTATTGTGAACCGGCCTTATAACGTCTTTATTGTCCTAAATAAGCGAGCAAGAAAACATCTCTTTTACTAGCTCCGTTACTGACTTAATCCTCACCGATGCATTTATGGAGAGTGTGGATGATGCTACCTGGCTTCTACCTTAGGGAAATTGTATTTCCCTAAGCACTCAAAAAGTACGCAGTTAAAAAAATCACAAAACTTTGATAATAACAATCAGCCAATGACGCTAAGACTTAAGGTTTACTTCCTGGTGGCGTTCTAGAGACGTAGCCAAGAGAGCACCAACAGCTGGTAATGTATTTATTTGTTCTGTTAATACTATATCGTGGGCCGTTCACTTACATGGCTGACAGATAATGTTTACTGATCATTCTTTATTAATAGACAGAACAAGGTGCAATCTTATCGTGATGCTAGAGAATGTATTTTGTAAGTAAAAATAAACAAATAAAAATGAATACATCTACAGATAATTAAAGTTAAAAATTAATACTTACCTGCAGGGGGCCGATGTGCGAGCTGAACTCCAAAAATAACAACAACCTTCCGAAAGCCATTATAGTGGCCAAGGTAAAGAAACTCTCGGCTATGAGAATAGGGTCATAAGCATTCCAATACTTGCGTTCCATGTTTTTTGTATCCTTCGTTAAAACTATCAGCGCCCAAATCCAACTGGCAAAGGCTAGCAGAAATAGTCCTTGGGTCAGCACATCGTATCTTGAAACATATAATCAACAAATAATATTTTACGAGCTCCTAACTCGAAAGTCAGATAATTGTTATAGTTAAGAAATTAATGTTCAGAGTACGTGAAGAAAATTGTACATCCGGATTAGAATGCCGTTTGTCAATATCTTAGCAATATCTACGCGCGATTTTCTATAACGCAATTTATTGCTATTTAAACTTGAATTTACTTACAGAACACAATGATTTTACGAACGCTCTAAATTTACCAGTTTTATAGGGTATACGAGTTATGCAGTGAGGCCGATTTAAATCCTTCCATTTCTAAGTCCATTTGCCGGATGATTGACTGAAATATAAACATTTGACAAAGGATTATGTCTCAAAGCGAAGGATAGATTGGGCAAAAAAATTAGGAAACCCAAGATTCCTTTGGCTTTTAGGAAAACTACTGTGAATGAATATATAGACCTCTTTCCATCACAAAACAATGTTTCTTATACACCAAAAGATAAGGCGACTCCACTTGATTCTTCTGTGAATCCCATTTTCAAATGAAAGAGTTTCTTTAGAATACGACCTTCACTAGTGAGGTCCAAGTTTGCCGATACTCCCTTTTTCAGGCTCAAGCTTTCAAAAATTTTGATGAAAGTCCTTAAAAATTCGGATATATCCTGTTTTGTTTAAACGGTGAAGGTTATACCTCGAGTAACTTTCTAATTCTGCAGCTCTTTATACAGCAACTCCGTTCAGCTGCTTTCCTGCCATCTAGTGACTGCTTTGTCCAAGCATGACAAATTTCCTCTTTATCCGTAAACGCTCAGGCCTATTACCCTTGTATCTAGCACTTGTAAATTCTATTAATACCTCTGGCATCGCCGCCTTTGGACACATGCTGATCTCCATAGGCCTTTTTCCTAACAGTTTTGATAACGTTCTAGATATTCTATGGATTTACAGTCCCAGCGAGTTCAGGAAGACAACACTATCCTTGAACGTTTACAGCACAATGTTGCTACATATTAGATATTAAGGAAGTCTTTTACAGAGTATCCTAGGATGTATTTATCTGGGCACATGTCTAATTTAAGCTCTCTGGTTCAGTTATTCAGAGTACTCCGGCTCCTCTCAAATTTCTATCAACCAAGAACTCTCACAGCTCTTGCGAAAACAGAGCTACTCAAGGCTCCGTTCTCGAAACAACACTTTACATCTTACGGAACCGATGTTACCCTACGCAGTTCCCGATAAGTATGTTGGTAGGTAAATGTATGGTATGTTTGGCAGGTGATGCTTTACTACACTGTTTTACCAGAGCCATTCCTTTTATCATATAGAGACTTCAGCGCTATATTCGTAAGCTTGAAACTAAATATTCTAGATAGGTAATCAACCTCAACACACACCGTAATTGTTATCTAATTCAAGAGTACATATACCAAGCAGATTTACATGTTTGGCTTTACACGTCTCTACGAATTAAAATGTTTTGGAGCAGTTAGATAATAATTTATATCTAAACATCACATGAAATAATATCTTCACTACATATTATCTCGTCCTTCGTGGGTAGTGGTTACCACGCTAGCCTCTAGTTCCCAGGTCGCAGATTCAAACCCGGCGGAGAGCGATGGATTTTTAAGGGAGTAAAAATCTTTAGCATGGCTTTCTTCGGAAGGGAAGTAAAACCGGTGGTCCCGTGTCATAGATTTACGGCACGTAAAGGAACCTCAAGCCTGATAAAGAGGCCTCTGAGCAAAATTACCTGTCTTTCACGATCAATGTAGAATGGGATGCTAAGGACCACAGCACAAAGAGCGTCCATAAATAAAACTAAATTTTAACTACAGATTATTAAAAACTTCTGCGATTGTAGATTCTATTTCTTAGTTCGAAGCTTTCTTCCGCGCTATAAATAATTTTTGTGTAATGCATTCATTCCATAAGCGTCGTTTGTTTGTGTGAATCAAAGTCTGTGCTTAAATAATTCGAAGAGGCTAAAATAGACCGGCAAGGATTAAAATAGTTGCCATTGTATAGTTCATCTTCCAAGAAGATAAACGTATACACAGCATTACACTCTTCGCAGCATGACCTATTTTAAAGAATTGTCTTCTCATACATTCCAATAATTTTTTTGAATCATCATGACAATTCTTTTCATGGATCCAGAGAACTAAAACGCCATAATATATAATTAATAAAATCAACAATCTACCCTTCTGATCAACTGTTTGTGTTGAAGACTGCTTTCTAACACTGCGAATCCTTCAGATTCAGTTTATCCCAGACAAGGCAAACTTCGACTTGGTTCAGGTGCTTGAAATAAAATCACTAATTTCGCGATATACGCCAAGTTCAGTCGTTGGCATACAGTATTATCACGCTTAGAAGAGCGAATTCTCTCTTCCGTGTAATTATCAGTACTGGGCGCTCTTAAGGCTTGAGTCATACTATAAAGTTGTTCTAATCTTTTAATAAGGAACTGAAACAACTGCATACTTTATGTGAATATAGACTTCATATTTTTTACAAACTATGATTTACGTTCGTCAGTACTATTACATTACTGGATCTATTGTGGTTTGAATTGCCATGTTTCCCATCTATGATACAATCCTTGATATGTGAGTTTCCTCAACGTACTTTGTCGAGTTCCAGGAGCTTGTCCGAAAGTTTAAACGACACGCGTTCCGGTACTGTATCTTTTCTTCCACAAAGTTTGACCCCAAGTAGTGTCTGTTTACCTAATTCAGAGCAATGTAAATTTTTATACTGCAATTCAGCCTATGGTGGCAGCATAAACTGCATTCAATGACAAAATGGTTGACTAGCCTGATTGTACCCCAAGCGTAAATGCATCTCATCATCATCATCGTCATCATCTTTAGCTTCTTCTTCTTCTTCTTCTTCTTCTATGGGTATTGTTGAAATATAAGGTTCATACAAAGAATGCCCATAAACTCTCCATAAACTCCACGACTTAGAAGAGACAATATTTTGACTACAAAAATGCTTCGAGTTTTCATGAGATCTGGAGCTTCTCTAGAAGCAGCGAACATTATTTTTAACTGCTTATAGAAGTTTCAAATCTGCCTCACTATAAGGATGTGTTTTTCTCAAATCATAGCATTCATTCTGCAATCGTGAAGACACTGTGTTGTAATTATTGCCTTTATTTCCATAAATAGAATCCATTCGCAATGGACAAAAACAGGCAGATGCTCCGTTTCGTGAAAGCCCTACAGCTCAGAACGAACAGAATCGTGTCATTAGTAACATTCTTTGATTTATAGAAAGGAGACGGACATTTAAAAGATAATTATACTCACGAATTTGAATGTATCCTGAAGAATCTCTTGCATCCGTTGAGTATACAAAGACGCATAAGCCTCGAAATGTGACCCAGTACGAATAACATTATAATAATTTCCAGTCCTGAAACACACTCTGCATATTTGGTAGAATATAACAGATAATGCTAATATAATTCTAACTCGCATTTGGAATGAGTTTCAGCAAGCACAAAGCTACTAATAACAAAGATACTGAGGATGGTGGAGTTAGTAACGATTCTAATTTCTCCCTCCTGTAGTCAATGCTGGTTTGGATATATAGCTCTGTTTATCCGCTTTCTATACCCTCTAGATGTAAAGGTATTATGGACTTTTAGAAAGTTGGATATGCACTATTCTTTGGTGTATATGTATTCAGCAAATAACAAACAGCTAGCCTTATATACGTTTTGCCTGCCTACAGTGCTTTTCTCTCACACTGCGGCTCGCGGCCAGGCCGTCGCGACTCGCTCCACCGTAATGATAATATAAGCAATATCATGTCATAAGAGATGTAAATGTTGTCTTCCTCTATCCACACATTTTTAGCGTCTTCTCAGGAAATTCACATTCACACTCGAGAGTTTAATATCCGAAAGTGAGCGAATTTCTCGCCTGATATTTTCTTTTAGTTCTTCCTATGTATGGAAGTTTGTTGCATACACTTCATTTTTCAAGTTCCCCATAGATTAAAAATTAGCATATACACTGCCGTTTGTGAAAATTGCAGCACCAAGAAGGAATTTCCCGAATAACTGCAAACTTGGTGGAAGTGTAGAAGAGTGCGCAAGCAATAGGTGGATAGGTTTGCAGACAGATAGGGTGCACTAGGGCCGAGTAGAGACCTCTCGTGTCGGTCCGACAAGGTCAGTGTTGCGCCCAGTGTAGTCAGTGCAGAGCTGTAAAACAAGGTGGAAACAATAAAGTGAGTGCCAGTATGCCTCGTCGACGTCAAAGGGAGCCATATCGGTATGTGAGTGAGTTCGAACGGGGAAGAATGACCGGTCTCCGGGAAGCGGGTATTTCATGCCGTGACATTTCGGCTCATACAGGGCATGCTGCTACGACAGTGATGCGTGTGTGGAAGCAATGGATAGTTGAAAGTCGTACGCAGCGAAGAGCGGGTACTGGACCACGGAACATGACCACAGCAGGGGATGACCGTCATCATGTCCGCATGGCCATAACGGACCGTACAGCTTCATCCACAGTGTTAGATCGACGCTGGAGCACTGCAATAGGTGTGAACTTGTCTGCATCAACGGTTCGTCACCGTCTGCTGCGGGTTGGACTGGTTGTATGCATGCCATTACGTCGGCTTTCACGTCGTGAAACCTCAAGCTCCTCTGACTGCAATGGACACGTGAACACCGTCACTGGGGTGCTGAGTGGCAAAATGTATTTTCGGACGAGTACCGCTTCAACGTGTTCTACAGTGATGGCCGCATACGTGTCCGGCGGTACCGTGGTGAGCGCAACCTGGATGGCTGCATTGTTGAGCGGCATAGAGGACAAATATCAGGTGTGATGCTTTGGGGCGCCGTTGCTTACAACAACCATTCTCGCCTCCTACGAATTAAGGGCACTTTGAACAGCATCGGGTACCTAACGCTGGTTGCAGAGCCTGAGGTACTCCCCCTGCTTCGGGTATCTCCACTGGGCACATTTAAACAGGACAATGCCCGGCCATACATTGCGAGGAATGTACAAGCTTCTTCGAAGAGCGACGGGTACCATTATTTACCTTGCTTGCACGTTCGCCTGACATGTCGCCCATCGAACATGTCTGGGATAGGGTTGTTCGGCACCTGGTGCATCACGGTCCTCCAGTAACCATTGTCACGGCTTTGTGGGCTCGAATACAAACTGCGTGGAGGAAAATCCCCCAAGAACTTATTCAGAACCTTTCTGATTCAATGCCACGGTGTACAGCAGCTCCAATTGCTAATTGCAGCGCATGGAGGCCACACCAACTACTGAATATTAGGGCTCAAAGTGCATGTATAGATTTGAAAAGTTTATCATTTGTTACCTGCCATGTACCTAACCTGTGGTATTAAATTTATTGAATGCATGCGTTTCCTTCTTGGTATTACAATTTTCACAAAAGGCAGCGTATTTAAATCAGAGGATCGCGAGGGACATAATACTTTACTAACTACCCTAACTTTAAAAATTTCTTGAATTAAATTTAACGGTATGCGCGGTAGCAGAGCTTTGTTGGAAAAATTCAGACTGACATTCCCTGTCGGTCAGCTTATTCAAAAATGGTGTGAGTAGGACTTTCGTCTATCGCTTTGCATGTATTTGTTTGTTAAAACGTTATAGGAATTATTATTCTATACACATTTACTGCACACCAATTGTCGCGTCATGTAAGGGAATATCGCGTGTAAAATCCGGTTTCTTTGTACTCCAATAGCCACTATTTTGCGACGAAACATAGCCATACAAATAGAACAATGCCTCGTCAGAGAAGAATATTAAGCGTGGGTCAATTACTTCATCATTTCGCGAAATTCAATTAAAGAAATTTACAGACTCGATCATATGAACAATAAGGTGTGTCAACAAACCCCCATACTTTGTAAGAACTACAGAAAAAACAGCAGGCGAGTATTTCATATACTTTCGGATACGGAACTCTTGAAAGTGATTAAAAATTTCCTGAAATGATGACAGAAGTGTATGGCTAGAGAAGAAAATTCCAAACATCTCTTATGATAAGCTATGTGCTTCTTATTATTGCAATTGTACTTGTAATTATGGGAATGTGAGGCAGTTGTGGGGATATTATAACTGTTTCGGCGAGAGCCCGAGCTGCGGAGGCCAGCGCGCGAGCAGCGAAGGAAAAGCACTGCATATTGCCTGTTTAAGTAACGTCTTGATAGATGACCTTGTTTGCATGGCCACCTTACTTTAATATTATTTCTTTTTCTCTGTGCACGGAGCTATGCTTTCAGATACAGAAATATCTAATCCGGTATTTATTTACGACTAAACAAAATAATGTCACAATGGCCGCTGATTTGAACGCAGGACCTCATGAATACAAGCCACAGGCGCTACCAGCTGAGCCATTTCGCCCGTAACCATATTTCTTATTATGTCTGCTATAGATTTAGTTGAGATGATACTGAATATCTCAACTAAAATATTGCACACATAAAGCATAAACTATATTGGAGGTATACCATAATAAGATGACCTAGGACACGCTAGAGAAATTAAGTGAAAACTTGCACACCAGAGGGATTAAGTTACCACGGTCATAATTTGTGTAACTCAAAAGCAGCAAAATATATTACTAGCACCAGATGACTTATAAACTGCAGAAAAATGTTGCAATCTATATAATTTCTAACCTCAACCATTTGGTGATGGGAGGGATTAGGGAAGAGGGATTAAGTTACCACAGCCATAATCTGTGTAACCCATAAAACAGCAAAATATATTACTACACCAGGTGACATGTAAATTGCAGTAAAAGCTTTGCACCTAATATAATTTCTAACCTCAGGCATTTGGGTGATGCTCTTGTAGATGAGAAGATTAATCCTATTCTGGGCGAAAGAGTTACCTACCTGAATGTGGAGGTCCGTGCTTTTCGTGTTTCTTGTCTAGGTTGGACTCGTAGAACACGAGCACAAGGAAAATGAGGTAAGCTGCCACGCTAGATAGCATTTTGTTGACGGGAATACCATAGAACGCTGTGAAAGATGACCATGGAGCAAAGACAGACATCACAGTTATCACAGGGAGCATTATAATGCGGGGAATCACTGTTAGAATCTTCTTGTAATCGCTACGCATCGGCCACTCGTACCAATCACCACACCAAGCAGAATCCAGAACCTGTTCAGCAATTAACCCTTGTATTAAATATCCTTTATGGCTGCTGAAATCATGTGAAATCAATAGGGCTTATATATTAATTGCTTTTTGGGGGATTCCACCCTTAAATTTCCTGTGTTGTGCTCTATAATTTGACACTAAATTACATGTTAGGCTGCAATAAAACTTCTATAAATTGATATTCTGGCTTTTGTGGACTGAGCTACAAACTAATTCATTAAATGTTATATTGCAACTTTATCACAGAAGTGTTAACTTAAGCGGTATCACGATTTTGCAGCTCAAAATATCGTCTCCCTGTTTATAGGTAAAGAATACCATGAACACATTGGTGTAGATGATATCGATTACGTTGTTAGCGTGCACACTCTGATTATACATAAACACCAGAAAAATAATATACCCAACAAGACGATACGAACTCCGAAATATGCTAGACATTCTTGCTAAAATTATCTGTTAAATGTTACATTTTGATCGTTAGAAATGTATAATATTGAAACGCATTATTTACCCTTAAACCGAAATTAGGTTATATAAAAGCATGATAGAAGCGCTATTCTTAGCTATAATATTTGGAATACCCCAAAGCAATGTTGTTATTTTGTTTAACTTACAATCTAAATATACTACTTGTATTATAAAGGCTTCAGTTGCGTCACATTTAAATATATCGTCCAAAACAAAACCTCATATCAAAAGAATACTTTCTTCCTATATCGTGAGTTGGCTTTCGCAAATAATTAGTCGGAGAAAATCGTAATCAAAGCTAATTATAGTGTCCTCGTTTCTATGTAAACAGCAATATTGTGTATAGTTTGAACTCGAGATTTGCGATAGATACTTAGAAGAGCCAGTATTCTTGATAAACCCAAGAGTTACTTGGGAGCAAGGTGAGGACATACCTCGGATCATCTTTAGCCCTGACGTTCCTCCGCCCTACAGAAATAAGATATCCTCGAAGAGAGGGTATTTCGCTTGCCTGTATTACTACTTCACCGCATAGTTCAAGGCGCACATCTGTTCGCTGTTGGATGTCGTTGGTCTGAAATCGTAAGCAAGATAAGAGAATTGCAAGTTTAGCTACGCTGATACAAGGATAATGCTCTGCGTCGCACACTCTTTTAGTTACTCTTCATTACAGTTTCGATGCATCTGAATTCGTCCATCTTATTACCTCCTGCTTCTCAAATGATTACTGTAACGGTAGCTACTAACATTGAAACCGCTAATTTGTAGCACAGCTTGCCTTTATGTAATATACACAGTAAACTATGTTCAAAAATAGAAGTCAAGGGCTAACATTTATTGAAGATCTTGAGCATTTGAAACTTTCAGCTTAATTAATAGATTTGGGAGCATGTAAACATTCCTCTATTAACATACCCTTTGACAGTTCTGATGGGCAACGAACTCCTTCTGATTGTAATCTATCGCTAACATCAGACGGGGAAACTGCGTGTTGCCACGGTAGTGGAACCCTCTTTTCTGCCTCAGTAAGACTTTCACCTCTTCAGAGCTGCGGCAGCAACCTAGGCAGTAAAAGTTTGCCCTGTTTGTACTTAAATAAAATGATTTTAGATAAGTAGCTAGCTTAACCCATCACACATCATAGCAGATGAGTAGGCGGGTCTCAGCGTATAGAATAGTTCACTGGCCTTTTATAATCTGATTTTATACAATTCGCATTTTATAGACCACTTAAAACATCAGATCCAGTTTTCAAACTAGGATGCGGAAACAGCATCCAGTTGTTTATTTGTGGTAACAAGCTCTTGTGACGGAAAGAAAAGAAAGCGAGAAAAACAAGAAGCAAAAATCGCAAACTTTCAAGCACGTTCGTTAGGCGGCGCTTAGGAAAGGTCTAAACTTGCAAATTGAATATTTAAAAAACGATTAACGCTACGAAAAAATATTTGACATAAATCATAAAGAGCTCGCTATTTCTGGTTCACCAAGTTTCTGTCTATTTCTTAATATTTCCTTGTTAGAATATTAGGTAAAATTAATTAAAATAAAAGGAAGTTCACAGGATATCCATAATAAATTCAAGATATACATTTTATTTCTCATGTTAATATGTTGAAAATATGACACTTCATTCGAATTCGTTTGAGCCTTATTTCTTCAGAGAATAAAAAATATAGAAAAATTGTCCATGTGAAGGTAGTATGCGGGGGGGGGGATCTTCTCGAATATCTGTGATCGTATCTTTGGAAGATCTAAACTTAAAGCGAAGTTTGGTAATTAACCGTCTTTTTGTTTTGGAATGCTGCTGTTCACAGACACATAAATACAGAAACACACGCACAGAGCCTTTTTTTCTAAAATGCTATTTTCTTCAGCGATTATCTTTTATCGACAGAGCGGAATTTATTCCCCTCTCGCTTCGTTTCTGAGATGAATGATTCAGAGGGGTAGACAGAGATTTCGCACATAGGGAAAAAACCATCTGAAACGCAGATGATCACATGAAATAAGATGTTTCCACCGTTAGAGGTGAAAGGTAGAACTTACCTATAAGCCTGACAGGGAAATCCCTCACCGCTGCGGCGAGCTCCATATACGCCGGACGGAAGGCATGATATATGTTGGCACAGTCACGCAGCTCCTGATACAACACGAATGATGTGAGGATTATATCGTCAGAACTGTGACATAAATATGCAGGGTTGGCTATAGCTCGATATATATCCAGTCTCTCCGTGGCCCACTGCAGACCGTCTTCTTCCTTACATTTCTTCCTGTAAATAACCGTTAAAACACAGTTATATTGCCGTAAGGTGTTTTACCTCGCAGTGTATCTCAAATGATACCTTTATTATTCTAATAACCATCCATATATCAGTCATGCTAAAGACACCCCGCCGCTCCCCTGGCACTGCTATAGGAATCCCTTGAGCGGCGGATCGAACCGCCGTTACTTCCCTACTTAATGCTAACGATATGAAATAATATCTTAAGCTCGCTATTTGTTATAAAAAGTGTTCGAAATAATGCCGCTCTGCGTCTATGCATCGCACCTATTCAACACATTATTGAGCACTCAACGAAATATTTAAAAATGCACGACGTTGTATTCTATTCTAATTCTATGAGCATATGAGGGTTTTTTTGCATACAATTTGCTTTCATGCATCCCCCACAGATGGTAATCAAATGGATTAAGATCTGGAGAACGGGCATGACAATCAAATTGAAAATTGAGTTTTTTATTTATGGAAGCTCCTTAACTACTATGGCCCTTAGCGTCCCATTGTGTATTGGGCGTGAAAGACCGGAAAGGTTGTTCAGAGGCCTCTTTATCAAGCTTGAGGTTCTTTTACGTTCCGTAAATCTACGACTTTGCTTCCCTTCCAAAGGAAGCCATGTTAAGGATTTTTACGTTAAAAAGAATCCATCGCTCTCCGCCAGGTTTGAACCCGCGATCTCGGGTGCTGGTACTCCTAGACTACGGAGGACGACACCATGCCAATCAGTATGTATAAAAACACGTAATGCGAGGCAGCGTTTTTCTTTCCGCGACAGACTCGTGGCTGTCTCGGATATTTTTCCTCGATTAGAAATATTGACTATGTTTCCTTTTTCTAATACTGACCCACTCTATTTAAATGTTTCTAACATCCAATAAACATCCATTCAAATTGTTCTGTTGGGAACTGACACCAGGAAATTTCTGTGTTAATTCAAGCTGACACTTGTGACTCCGTTCAGCAAAAGATAACACAATAAGCACACGCTGTTCTGCAGTATACACCTAATAACTACAACTTCACATAACATTAGACCGAAATTTAAATCACGTGAAATAGGCTACCACCATTCAACCAGATACCTCCTACAAGTAAGACGGTCATCTCTAGTCGCATCATTCAAGATAGACCCGATGAAAAGATATATGAACGCATCCGTTTATGCGTGTTGCTTATGTTAATGTCTCACGACTGTTCTTTCACACTAGCCTGTATAAGTTATAAGTTGGGGCGTTGAATTAAACTTGAAGAATTCATTGACACAGCCGAAAGATGAAATGTGGAACTTCGACCCTCCTTGACGATTATGCTCTTACGGCTGAACTACCATGCTGGGAAATTAGAACCAGTTAAGAAGATGGCTATTTCCTTATAGTAGCTCAGCGGCAAAATTATCGGTACGGAGAGCTGAGGATCTTTGTTTCGAGTATCGGTCATAGAATGAATTTTTGATGTCTGGTTCAACTTAGTTCGTTATAATTTTAAAAATTACTGAACTAATTCCCACAGAACGCTTTATTTATGGAATTATACAGCATAGACATTCAAATAAGTGTCATAAGCTTCAACTGGCTCGATTCTTGAACATCAGTACTCACTGCGTATGTGTATCGCATTGTCTTGCTCATACCGAGCGAGGTGTGTGACTCGCATTCGGTAGGTTCCGGTTTCGATCCCCGGTGTCGGCTCATTATGACCGCGGGTTTTTCGTGGTTTTCCCTGATTGACATAGCTGAATACCAGGTTGTGTATTCTACCACGAATTTCCTTTCTTCACATTTCCCCTCATTTCATTTCCCTTTAATGTTTCAGGTTACTCCGGGGCTGTAGTTTAGTCGGTGTCGGACAGATGGCGGAGAGGCTTGCGATTTGGAACTCTTTCTCGACCCCGCTAAAGGAAAGCCTGTTGAGCCTCCACTTCTGGGTCGTATTTCCCCGGTCCCATTAAAAAGACGTCTCCGAACGACCCTCCCGTAACCGGATGGTCAAGCCTGAAACTACTAGGGAACTCTGTGCGTCTCTGTCGACTTGCGCCAGCTGTTATGCAACCCATACATCTCCTACTACGCCCTCACCTCATCCGTTCCTCCCAGGGGTGCGTGCACAAAGGGTTCTATTGGTGTCAAGGTGCTAGTTTCCCTTTCCGTTAATTACTCCTATCCTACCCTACCTGTGTTGATAAAATCTACCCGGTTAAAGGACGTTAAACTTACAGAAAAAATACTTTTTATTTGTCTAATTATGTAAAACAATTGTCATGTACTGTAAAACTGACTGTTATCACAATTTGGATCATAAGTAGTTTTATATATTAGAAAATGCATATTGATGTGGTTTTTTACACTCTGGTTTCTCATTAATATTGAATTAAATATTCTGAACATTATTAGGGAAGTTTAGATCTTTGGAGTTTTGAATGTGAAGTATTTGAGGCTATTTCTGGAACATGCAGGTTCTCTACAAGTAATGTCAACCTACTTTTTGAAACCCCTATTCTTTGTTAGGGAATACGCATTTTTGAGCCCTTCCATAGACTGACGGAGTTTTCAGTACATCGTGAGGAAGTCACACTAAATGGCGAACTGAAGGTCTATTAAAACAACATTGGCCGAGGACATAGTCACATTTTCTCCCCGTATTGGTTGGATGATGGTCTACCTCTGGCGTTCACATGAGTTTGAGGCCAGCAATCAAGAGATGTCGCGCCGGTTAAAGAAACGTTTAGTTACAGAAAAGCATACGTTTGCAAAGAATTAAATATAGTACCTAGCCATTTACGCATGTTATAATTGCTGTTAATAGTACCTCAGAAGAGTAGTTTTATAACTGATTTTGGATACATCACCTGAAGAGATATGTTCCAGAGAAGGTGAGAGAAAATGTCCTTATCAGTCAACGGAATAGCAAGAGCAGAATCAGTTTCTACTCGCGAGGACTCGCTCACTAAATGGATATTGATCAAGGTTTATAATTTATATTTAATGCATAGCGAATGCAACAATGGTTTGGATAAAACCCTTCTTTTGTTTTGTTTAGAACTTACTTGCAGATGTAACAAGTACAGCGTGGAAGGTGAGGCCTGGCTATAGTGTGTCCGCGATCCATCAGCATCTCCACCAACTCGTAATTACCACATTCGGCAGCCAACACAAGCGGCGTCATGTAGTAAGGGAACTCAGAGCTGTTTATAGCTCCTACAAATTCCAGACCGGGTGCTGTATTTTCACAATGATTCAACAGAATTTCAGCTATATCCAATCGGTTCTCTCGGATGGCGTGCAATGTGCAATCTCCAACATCCACGTCCTCCTGGCTGAGTAGAAGCTTTACCATTTGGACATCGTGATTCTGCACTGCGATCCTCAAAGGCGTCAAACCCTGTACACAAGTGAACATTAGTTTGCTGATTTTGAAATTAAACTCATTTATAAACGATGAGAATTGAGCCAATTCACAATAAAGGATCGTTCAAAATAACTGGCAATGCAGGCCAGGATGAGAACGACAAAGCTACAATACATGTATTACAATGTGAGCGCTCACAATTAACGGGAAGCTTTCCGGGGTCCCGTTAACGAGAAAGAAGACTTGTTTAAATTTAAAATGCTTCGTTCCCGTGAACCGCATATTAGATCAATACTGTAAATTATGGCTCTTCAACAATTTAATCGGCTCTAATATGAAGCAGACCCTGGGAATCCATTCTAAGCTGGGAATAAGAAAATTCCAGAAAATTTGCGTCTCGACTCCAACAGATTCATTCAGGGTTGGTTCTTCTAACGAACGTGCAGTTTGCTTATATGCAGCTCAAAACTACACATTGCCTCAAAAGACAGCAATAGAAAAATCTGATGCATACATTCATATTACCTTCTCTACTCTATCGTTTATTAATGTGTGCACAGATTATTCTTACTCAAGAATTATTCTTCTATCTACTACATTTTAATTCAAATAAACCTATGTAGAAATAGCTACATAACGCATGTCGTTATAGATACAAACGGAACAGCGACATTCAAATGTTTAAGAACTGGACATTATATGCTGACTTTAAATTTCATATTGTTTCCATGCAATCGCGAGAAACAGCTGAATGTTGAAAGGACTTTTAAGAGAATGGTCAAGAAATGAACTATTCAAACCTTTAAGAACGGATATCTCAGAAACGGCTTATGCCACGAAAATACTTATTTTAAATAAATTATGTGTTTCAAAGAGATCTACAGTTTTAGTTGTATGTTTTCGTCCATCGCTTAACGTTTACAAGTTATACAACATTATACAAAATCCCCTCCGAATGAAGAGGACTTCATAGGCTAAATCCCCGAAAATTCAAGTTATGCGTTTTTTGTCACGTATATATACTTAATATGGTATTTTAATCAAAATTATTAAAGCCATTTTTAGAAAATAAAAAACTTCGAACAGTGTTCCATGTAAAGGTAATTTGATTGGAGGGATTTTGCTGAAAATCTTCATGTCGCATCTTTGGAGGATATTAAACCTAATACCAAGTTTGATACTTATCCAACTTTTTGTTTTTGAGTTATGATGTTCACAGACCGACAGACAGACACACGGATGTTTCCAAAAATGTTTTATTTAAATTCAGGGCGCCTCAAAAATGTATTTCCTGTGAAATCTCGGTATCGAGCTTTTGGGTGGAACGCAATACTTTCCCTACTTACTCTACGTAGTACAGCAGAAACCAGTGGAAAGCAACAGAGAACCGTAAACACCAATAATAGCTTTAATATACGCTCTTAATAAAGGAATGGCACTTTGTATGACACTTGACTAGAGGGATCGGAAATTGTAATGGATCTGCTTTAGAAAATGTTTACTCTATAGAATTTTGTCCTTGGCTAACCCGCACAATTGTAGCTTAATTACAAGCAGGTGAATAAGCATGACTGGCAGTTATAAGCAAATGACTTCGCAAAATTCGCAAAATCGACTTTCCGTTTTGTATTCCTGTTCTCGTTCCCCGTGTATTGTGAACCAAAATGCTACATAATATTTTGCTTTCCATTTCCGTTCTCGGGTTATTCTGAACCAGTCTTGATTGATATGGCGTTTAGACAATCAATTCTAATATTGAAATTAAAAAACTCTTTCATGAATAATAACCTCATGTTTTATTTATCTGATTGATTGTTACAATTCCGCAGTTGATATCTGAGAAAACATTTTCCCACAATATAATAAGCTAAAAAATATTTCATTGAAACTGCTTAGCGATTCTTGATTTGCAGATCCACGAATCTTCCATGTGTACAACGACAAGCTTAAAACGCCTAGGGCTTCGCGAAGCTATACCTATGTTACCTCGTAGTAAACGTAAACTGTTATATAGCATACAGGAATACGAGCTATTCCAATTCCGGTTTTTTGGGGGGGCAGTACAATACGAAAACTTGTGCCAACAGTTTCATTATACAAGAATTTAATATAAACTTGCATATAAGCACAAGTTAAAATGAACGATTTGACAATAGATAGCATTTAGGTCACACTTTCTGACCCATAACTTATACTTGTGTACTTCAAAATAGTAAAATGAACACTTAACGGGACCCTACGTGAATTTATGATAACATGAGAGCTGATGTTCAAGATTGGGCGAAATCTTGAATATAAATATGCATGGACAAATATTAACGCAGTGTTTGATGCACTCTGCCGGTTCATTTTTTTCGACGTTGCATTTATAAACAAATTAGTATGTTAATCAATATATCGGAAATAATTACGGAACTATCAACAGTAAGTTTGACACAAACTGTACACATATTGCTTCACTTGTGTAGCCCCCTTTAACGTCTAGGGTCATACCAGGGGAATTGACTTGATACCTTAATGTTGGATTTTTTATTTCTTTTTAAATGGTAACACACACTCACATTCACTCCGTGGAGCAGGAAAAATGATTCTAATTAAAGAAACATTTTCTCGCCCCAGCCGGTACCGCTGAATTACCTATCCACAATGACGCCGACCACAAGACTACAGGGTCGTCCGTATATTATTTTGATGAACATAAATTTACTGAATTTGCGAAACAAGAATCAGTATAAATATGACTATGGCATTTACGGTCGGTATTATTAGCAAAATATAATATGTCTTCCGAGATTGGAGGCCATTATCGAAAATTAATATTCCTAAATCTTAGCGTTTCGTCCTCACCTGTAGATGACTTTCTTAAAAGTATATCACGAAAGGCTGGAGACTACGAGTTCGTTTTTAAACCCCGAAGGAGGAGAGAACGGGTCTTAAGTGGTAACCAAGAAAGTTTATTTCACCTGTTCATGCAATCACTGTACAAAGGATTGGGAGATGGAGAAAGGTGTACAGGTACTGCCATTGAATCCCGAGATTCAACGGCAACAGAGTGAAGGGCTTCGATGCTGGTGCGACACACCATGCAAAGTCCTAGAAGACATACTTGATCACTTGGGGAATTCAGGCATGTAGCATGCACCTTAACTTTTGGAATTGAGAGCATGAGATTTGCATTAACTTGTGCACTGTGTTTTACTGGGCCTGAACCAGTATTTAGCATTCCTTTAAAATCTGTTCGAAGAACCATTGCTGAGTGGGTAATTATCACCACCAAATGCGATGGGTTCAAAAAAGCACAGTAAGCGGATGTTGAGTAAAATATCCTCCTCACTCACTGAAGATGTATTTAATCTCAGTAGACCAAATAAGCCTGATAACCGGGCTCTTGATGGGACACCGTAGATAATGGAAACACCTACATACAATGGAAATCTTCAAAGAAGAATTAATATGTAGGTTATGTAATGTGAAAGAGGAAATTGCCTACCACATATTCTTAAAATGCGAAGCGCTATGTAGGAAAAGATATGAATTATAGGATTCAAAAACCCAGATGATTATCTTCCTAAGGACAATTTAGTTAACAACCTACTGTCCCTTTTTAAAAGCACAGGGATATTTAACTAAAACGATCCAGATAGAAGATAGTACAACCAACATAGGTTTCAGAGTTAAGGACAACGGTAACCCGACTCCATATTTTCATAAGTCAGGTCGATGATAAGTGAAGTAGATGCGATGTGGGTTCATTTGGTAAGCCTAATTTATACTGTTGTGGAAGGAGGTATTGTGTATAGGTTGAGCTGCTGTGAGTGGCAGTTGTATTGGCCGATGCGAAATCATTGCAATGCAGGAATAGAAGCCTCATTTAGCTTAAATCTTTCTTCTCTATTCGAGTTATTGGGATGTTTACATATTTTATTGCTGCCATACTTCTCAGGATATCTTCCACGGTTAAGGATGGAACGTCAAGTTTCAGCTGTTTTAATTTTTGATCACGGCCCCCAGAACGGCCCCCAGACTCAGATGATAACGCTGTATTTTACAAAATCAGAATTTAGAAAAAAAAATATTGGTGTTGCACAACATCCTAGATCTAATTAAACTGTACAAACTCACGAACAAAATGTCTCACCTGAAAGTTGCTGCAGTTTACGTTAATGTCGGGCGCATCCTTCAGCAATTTCCGGACAGATTCCAAGCTACCTTTGCTTACTAGCTGGAAAAGTCTTCGCTCGTTTGGTAAGAGTGCTGGCAATGTCACATTATTGGCCCTCGATGATGTATTCGATGATCCCTAAGTAAACATTTCCTCAAAATGCATTGTAATCACATCATATTTGATTGAAATAATCATCATCATCATAATAATCTTGAAGGTTACAATTTTTAACTTAACAGTTTTTGAAAGAAGTTTATGGAACTGGTCTCATAAAATAATTGACAATGGAAGATATTATTGTCACAAGGTGCTTTGAAGAATATTATTAAAAGCAAACAGAAAACAACAGGTAAGATTCAATCACTTATATATTTTGTAATGATGTATTTCGTTTTATTTTACGTTTTGTACGAGGCGTGTTTCTAAAGTAAATGTCGTTTTAATATTTTGTCGCTGCAATATTACAGTCGTGATTTTTAGATACGTAATAACCTCTCCATTCACTAAGAAGCCAGACACAATTGTGAGCTATCGTCAATTTTGTTTTCCTGTTGTTAGAGCGCTTAAAAGTATTAAAAACAATCGAAAGAGCCGCCAACTGTGAAGTCAGAATAGTGATTCCCTTTTTGAATGCGAGAAATATTACGCCTGCATACATTCATCGCCAAATAGTGAGGATTATGGGGAAACAATAATGAGAGATGGAATTGCGAAAAAGTGGGTAAGACAGTTTAACGAAGGTCATGAAAATGTGCATGATGAGCCAAGGTGCGGACGACCGTCTGTGATCATGGATGATTTGGTGCAAATCGTAGAAGAAAACATTCGCGAGGACAGACGTTTCACCATATTGATGTTGTCTTCACATTTTCCACAAGTTTTATGGTGAGTCCTCTACAACATTGTGACAGGATGCTTAGAATTTCGGACATTATGCACAAAATAGATGCCCAAAAATCTTACCAATGAGCACAAGAATAAGCGATGTCGCATCACTGACTCTACGCAGGCGATATGCTGAGGAAGGCGATAATTTGATAACGCACATCGTTACAAGTGATGAGACATGGGTGTCTCACATCACCCCTGAATCACAGCAACAATTCCAGGGAGTGGAGGCACACATCCCCCGTGAAGAGGAAATTCAAATAGACGACATTCGCTCGCAAGAACATGTGCATGATTTTCTGGGACAGACAAGATGTTTTGCTGGTTGAATTCTTGCCCAGGGATGAGAAAATCAACAACGGCGTCTATTGTGAGACACTACAAGGCTCCATCATGCAATACAGAACAAAAGGCGTGGAATGTTTTCGCATGAAATCCTTTTGGTTCGTGACAATCCCGGCCACAACAGCCAAACTCAAGATCTCATCGTATGGTTTGGCTGGGAACAATTCGAACACTCTTCCTACACTCCGGATTTGGCACCAAGTTATTTTCATCTGTTTCTTCATTTGAAGAAATTCCTTGGTGGAAAAAAGTGTCAATGACGACGATGTTGTGAAACAAGTAGTGCACACTCGACTTTCATCACAGACAGCATCATTCTTTGACGAAGACATACAAAAGTGGTTTCTCGTTACAAGTGCCTGAATAACTGCGGTGACTATGTGGAGAAGTAGTGTAAGGTAATGAATGATAATAAACTATTTGGAAAATAATGTTTTGTTATTTTTTAAAAAATTATCGGTATTTACTTTAAAAACACGCCTCGTAATAGTGATAATCTGATGAAAAAGTAATTCAGACGGAACCTTTTCAACGTTAAATATAATCTGCTTTAAAAAGTTGAACGAAAGAAAGAATGAATGAATGAATGAATGAATGAATGGAAGGTATATGGATTTGCAATTCAAGAAATCAATTCTACTTGCAAAATCACAACTAAATCTAAGCTAATGCTTTTCCTCCATACAAACAAGTAACCTGGTATATAAATTCTAAATGAAACTAAGTTTTTATTTATGGACACTCTTTAACTCCTATGGCCCTTAGCGCCCCATTCTATATTGGGCGCGAAAGAGCGGGAAGTTTGCTCAGAGGGCGCTTTATCAGGCTTGAGATTCTTTTACGTGCCGTAATTCTACGACATGTGACCACAGGCTTCACTTACCTCACGAAGAAAGCCATACTAGTGATTTTTACCCCCGAAAAATTCATCACCCACCGCCGGGTTTAAACCCTCGACCTCGGGAACTGGAGGCTAGCACGGTAACCACTACACCACGGAGGACGACACAATACCAATGCATGTAGGAACATTTAAATGACATTACTCCAAAATGCACTTCAAATGTGGAGTTTCAGTACTGAAACATAAAATATATCCTGTCACAATTACAAACCCGACGAAACGAAACTTGTGTGCGCATCTGTTATATTAAACTGAGGGTCAAAATTCACGGGAAGGGTTGTCCGATGTAAAACTATATGGTGTGACTCCCGAGTATTGCAACTAAATGCGCCGTGTGGTGCGAGTGTGACACGATATCTGAGCAGTCTGTTACAGACAGGCGTGTAGTGAACATGGCAGCATGTAGCGAGTTCACCGACTTTGAACTGGGATTAAAATTAAATTCAGTTTTATTTATGGACGCTCTTTCTCTGCTGTCGTCCTTAGCGTCCCATTCTATATTGGCCGTGAAAGACCGGTAATTTTGCTCAGAGGCCTCTTTATCAGGCTTGAGGTTCTTTTAGGTGCAGTAAATCTACGACCACCGGCTTTACTTCCCTTCCGAAGAAAACCATGCTAGTGTTTTTACGCCCGAAAAAATCCATCACGCTCCGCCAGGTTTGAACCCTCGACCTCGACAACTAGAGGCTAGCATGGTAACCACTGCATCACGGAGGACGACAAACGGTGCAAGATGGGTCATAGCTAGAGCCCGGATTATATGTAATTGCATATTTATGCACGAATAAAAGGCAAATGTTGATGAGATACAGATTTATGAAAGTTTATACATAAATTTTATTTTACCTTTTTTTACATATCTGGTATCATATTATATACATCACACTGCACTACGTAACTTCGCATATTTTAATACTTTTGCAGAATTATTATACACTTTAAGTTTTTTGAACTTATTATTATTATTATTGTTATTACTATTATTATTCCAATATGATAGCAAACAAGGAAAAATGTTTGGAACAGTTTTGTTTGCTTTTTTACTCATACGCGCTTGTTACATAGCAAGAAAGAAAAAAATTGAATGTTTTTATTGTACTAATCGCACATTGTTATCAATCCCCTATATTTCTGTTATATTAAAGATCAAGCTCAAGTTTGATGCGGACAACAATTACTCGTTTTAAAAGTTTTTCTTTCATTTCCTCAAAACGCATCACAAATTGCAGCATTCAGTAGTGTTTAAGTTAACCATGGCATCCGTAGCGTCTTATTGTCGCCAAAGATAAAAACACAGGTTTTGATTGACAGTACTTTCACAACCAAAGGTAAAACATCCCTGTGCCAAACCTGTGATAAATGTGTAGGATGAAATCTCAAACTGAAAATTTACGAAGCAATCTACATACTAGGAATAAACAACAGGTTTCTTCAAAGAAACATGTACCACTTACAAGTTGCAGGGCAGCTAAATTTGATAATAGTTAATTCACAGTATTAATGGCAATGGCTGCAGTAAACAAATCCTGGAATAGACTTCAGGTACCTAAGTTAAACATTTCCCACAGATATTTGTCTTGCAGTACTTAGTAGCAGAAGTTAACTGATAATGATTAATATCAGTATTATTATTACTATTATTATTACATATTAATTTTAATACAAGCAATAACCAATTCGACATCTTGTAAACTTGTGTTTTCCAGCGAAGAAATAAAATGTTTGATTTTAGGTATAATTGCTTCAACACATTTGCTTGCATAATTAGCCAATTTTGATTACATGTTTATGTACATAACTCTGAAATTAGTATTATATAAAATCCGGGCCCTAGTCACAGCACATCGAATATTGCACAAGAATTCGGTTTCCGAGGTCAACAATGTCTACGGTGGATGTTCAATGTAGCATAGACAATGTTTGCATAGGATTAAACCACGGCACATGACGACCCAGGTATTTGATCAACGGACGTCGCCTCCAGAGAGATAAATACGGCGCTCGAAGGGCTACTGTGAGTCAGATCACCTACCATTTGAATGTGTGGGCGTCAGGAACCCATTTCTACCAGGAATATAAGGATACAAATGCACCGCGTAGGCTTCAACAGCCAACGACCACCCATGTCCCTTTTCTGACACCTCGACACAGAGTTCAACGACTGGCATGGGCCCGCAACCATCGTTGCTAACCCATGGAACAGTAGCGGCGTGTAGCATGTCCGATGAATTCCGGTTCCAGATTGTATAGTGATGATCAGCCCGTGAAAATATGGCGTATGACCCATGAAGCTATGGATCCCTCATGTCAAAAAGGTGGAGTCCAGACAGGAGGCGACTCAGTTATAATTTGGACTGTGTTCTCAATGTCATAATTATGCCCCCATTGTCCGGCTGCAGGAATCAATGACAGGTGCACATTATGCAGCCATTCTTTCAGACCCTCTGCATCTTTTTCAGGCACTCGTGTACTCTGATGGAGATGCCATTTTTCAACAGGACGATGCGAGGTATCACTACTCTTTGTTTGCACGCAGCTAGTTTGATGAACACATCGGTAAATTCAAGACCATGGTTTAACCCTCCAGATCATACGAGCTTAAGCAATAGAGCATTTATGGCATGCTGTCGATACCGGTGTACGCTAAATGAACACAGCACCAACTACATAAGAACAATTGTGCATAGCACTGCAATATTCGTGGGTCAATATTCCTCCAGAACGATTAAAACAACTCGTAGAGTCTCTGCCTCGAAGTGTTACTGCAGGTTACACTGTATTTATAATGTGTAATTATATTTCGAATGTTTCCCATATTTTGCAACAACTACCGTTTTTCAATATTACATTAAATCACCTATCTCTATTAAACCTGATGTGTTATCAGCCTGTTATTTAGCAATTGAAATATACTTCAGTTGATTTAAAGTTTCATGAAACCTTTCTCTCGCTTGTATAGAGTATATCAGAATCTAATCATAAAAGTGCTGGAGAAAGAGCCTCAAATTGGAGGAATTCTGGTTTCTCAATATATAGGTTAAAGCTATTGCCTCTAAATAATATTATGTGGTATGTCCAGAAAAGTAAAGCAGATCTGAACTTAAATGAATAATGGACAAATACAGAGGCTCATGTACTAACTTATAACATACTCAAATAATATGCAAACTTTCTTGAACTCTGTCAATAAAGGAGCCTTCGATCGAAAAGAAGAATAAGGCCCCAAGGGCTTTTACAGACTAAATCGAGAGATCTCTGCAGAACTTTTACCACAGATATTTTCTGCCTATCAGTGACGTGTAATCCAATGGGCAGTCACAAACTACGCAGATGTGTATATGGAGAGGGATTGCTCTGTTTCGATTCATGAGAGGTATATCTGTCAACGATCGAATAGCGAATGATATTTTGGGTTTTTGGGATTTATTTATTAAGAATCTTCCTACCTTGTACGGTTGCCGTAAGACAAAATAATGAACATACGAATTTAACGAAAATGTTATAAATTAGAACAAATGCACATTGCCATTTAGCAGAAGAAAAAATAGAAACGAATGATCCTCTGCTCAGCTGTATTAATAGCCATGACCACTTCAGATTAAATAACAACACTCGAAAGTTTGTTATATTAAAAGCACTTTACAGTTAACTTCTTAATTAGGATACGTCGAAGGTATTGCCTGATGCTGAAATAAGTTGTGAAAAGCACAGTTCTTGAGGTTAATACCTGACAATGCTTACACTGATACTCTTTTTATCAACGCTGTGTGTACAAAGTAGGTTTTTCATCACAAGCGTATACTCTAACTCGGAGGAAAGATGCTTACCTTTCCTGCAGATGGTCTCGACCTTTTATCTGACTGTCTTCTTGAACGTTTCACCTTTTTATCCTCACTCATTAACATTGCAGCTTCAATTACTGGATCTATAATATCTGCATCATCTTCTTCTTCTCCCTTTGACGACAGTTTTTGTTGTTTCTCTCTAAATGGAGATCTGGAAGCACCATGTCCTTCCTGAGGATATGGTGGTCTCGAAGGACTATATCCTCCCTGGGGATACGGTGGTCTCGAAGCATCATATTCTCCCTGAGGATATGGCGGTCTGGAAGCACCATGTCCTCCCTGAGGATTTGGAGAACTCCGAGACTTAAAAAAAGCAAAACGTGGATTTTTAGAACGTGGTGACTTAAAAAACGCAAAACGTTCATTTTCAGAAGGTGGAGACGGGGATCTATCCCGGCTTGCATTGCTTTCTTCCGAGGGACCAGCACTTGTTCCGCCTGTTGACTCCAAGTCATTTGGATGAACTTGCAATAACTCATACAAATCTGTATCAGATACGCTTCCGGTTAATGTGTAATCTTCAGTTTCTGAAGAATTGCTATTATTTTGCTGAGGATATGTCTTCCTAGTGGAAAAGAAAAAATATAATAAGCGCATATCCTTTCTATTAACACAGCTAATTGTAATTTAAATAAAGGTATATATCATTACATGTGCATAACCTAATTCTCTTACCGATGTGCTAGTCATTTATACAATATGTGTTAAATACTTCCATATAATGACAACATATCATATGTTTGAGAATTTTCATTTGATGTTTTCCGGTTGAAAACTTTAAATCGTCAAAACAATGTGTATGTCGCCTATTTTTGGTAAAGAACCTCTTCCATGATGATGATGATGAGATGCGGTTTAAAGGCGCTAAACAGCTAAGGTCATCAGCGCCCTTACAAAGTATAAAATTTAAAGGACAAAATTAAACTACGGGTAAAAAACCGCATAGTCAAAAACACTATAAAACAAACCATCAAATTTTAAAACCACCTCAAAAACAGGGTAAACAAAACAATAAAAGAGTAAAACGAAGTGTCAAGAACTGTAGAATGCATGGGACATGAGCGCCATATGTCCACTGGGGAGTAGAGTCCCCATTAAAAAAGACAATATAAAATTACACAGCTAAAAGACGCTCAGCGCATCAAATGCGACGGCTAAAATCAATGTCACTGATAAAACGTAAAAGACATTCTACAGCATGCGCGTCGTTTGCCAAAACGTTGGCTATGCCAACAGGCAGACACATACAAACGCGCAATGGAGCTAAAATTTGACACTCTGTTAAAATGTGACGCACCGTTAAGGGCGCATCACACTGTTCACATAGTGGTGCGGGGTCACCACTATGCAGGTATCTATGACTAAAAAGGCAATGTCCGATTCGTTGACGAGCTAAAATTACCTCCTCCGGACGAGAAGAGCGAGAAGAGGTACATGACGGGAGAGGTTTAACCTCCCGCAACTTGTTCCCCCGGAGGGCCGTCCACTCATCTCGCCAAAGCGAGAGGATACGGTGACGTAAAATAACACACAAATCTGACGAGGAAACAACAGAGGTAAAAAATCTGGGTAAATAATCGCCGATTTGTCAGCGGCGTCGGCAGACTCGTTCTCTGAGATGCCCACATGACCTGGAATCCACACGAAGAATACATTGATGCCAGAAGCACCAAGCGAATGGAGCAGGTCATGCATGCGCTGTACGAGCGTGCGGTAAGTGTACAGCGCGCGAAAACTTTGAAGAGCACTCAGGGAGTCTGAACAAATAAAACAGTGCCGTAAGTCGTGCCGCTGGACGTATAAAAGTAACTGATAAATACTAAAATGTTCCGCGTTCAAAAGTCGAACATTGCCGCGGTAAAACTATGTTGACCAAAAACAAAGGCACGCACTACTCCAGTATCAGTCTTAGATCCATCAGTAAATATAAAATGAAATTCCCGAATTGCGCCTGAAGTTCTAGAAACGCTGACCTAAGGACTGAAGAAGGGGTCGAATTCTTCGGCAGCGACGTTAACCCAAGGTGACAGTGGGCCTCAGCGTGCAACCAAGGAGGAAAACGCGTTTCCCCCCCTTGGAAGGGCCGGCGCTGGCGTAAAGTCCAAATGCCGAAGAGGTTGACGAAATCGAACCCATGGAGGGAACAATGCAGTGGAGCTAACTAAATATTGCCGATCAAGCGAATCCTCGAAAAATATCTCGAAGGACGGGTGTTCAGGCAAGCTTGAGAGTCGACATGCATAGCTGCACAAAAGCACCTCACGCCTGAAGGACAGAAGAGGCTCTGCAGCTTCAGCATACAGACTGAGAACAGGGCTGGTTGGAAAGGGCCCCGTAGCGACTCTTATGCTCCGATGGTGAATACATTAAGGCGACGTAACACAGATGGACGTATCGAAGAATAAACAATACACCCGTAATCAAGCTTGGACCGGGACAAACAGCGATAAAGACGCAAAAGGATGGTCCGATCATATCCCAGGATGTGCCACTTAAAACACGTAAAACATTAAGAGAACGGTCACACTTTGCTTTTAAAAATGAAATGTGCGAAGACCAGCTCAGCTTTCTATAAAAGATCAACACAAAATTGTCACCTCGTCTGCAAACGGAAAAATCTCCGGCGCAAGATGGAGAGAGGGCGGAGGGAAAGCCTTCCAGCGCCAGAAATTGATACAAAAGAATTTCTCGGCGGAGAAATTAAAGCCGTTGGCGTTACTCCAGGCGTAGAGACGGTCGATACAGCTCTGCAGACGGAGTTCAAGCAGACAGGTCCGGCGTGAACTGCAATAAATAGCATAATCGTCAACGAAAAGGGACGAAATGAAATACCAGGTGGAAGAAAGTCAACAATGGGATTGATAGCAACCGCAAAAAGTGTGGCGCTGAGTACAGAGCCCTGCGGTACACCGTTCTCTTGAATAAAACTACTGGATAAAACCGAGCCCACACGTACACGAAAGACGCAATCCGTCATAAACTCCCGAAGAAATATGGGAAGACGACGGCGTAAATTCCATGCACGGAGTGTAAGTAAAATTCCGTCCCTCCAACAAATGTCATAAGCTTTCTCCAGGTCAAAAAACACAGCCACTGTATGACACTTTCTCAGAAATCCATTCATAATATGCGTCGATAGAGACACCAGATGGTCGACGATAGAGCGATGACGGCGAAATCCACACTGAGCGTTCGTTAGAAGTTTCTGAGACTCAAGCCACCATGTCAACCGCCTGTTGATCATGCGCTCCATCACCTTGCAAACGCAACTGGCGAAGGAGATAGGGCGGTAGCTGGAAGGTAGTTGGCGATCCTTTCCAGGCTTAAGTATAGGGACAATGGTGGCCTCGTGCCAAACGGAAGGAAAAAAGCCTCCTTACCAAATACGGTTATAGACCTGTAAGAGAACGAGTTTACTGTCGGCTGAAAGGTTCTTTAACATCAGGGCATGAATGCCGTTCGGCCCAGGAGCGGAGTGCCTAGAGCAATGAAGAGCGTGCCTCAGCTCCCTCATTGTGAAAAGTTCATTCTAACACTCCTGCATAGCAAACCGAAAATTATAGGTCACGGAATGCAGCCGGCCCTTAAGAGAGCGAAAGCCGGCGGAATAATGGGCAGAACTGGAAGCCGCACCCAAGCTGTTAGAATTGGCAACCAGGTCCACTATGGTGCCATTGGAAACCTGAAGGCCAGACACAGTACAATGCTACACTTTACCGGAGAAGCGATGAAGTTTATCCCAAACAACAAGGAAGGCGCGAAGCGATTAATAGACTTGACAAAACGAGCCCAGGACGCCTTCTTGCTATCTTGAATAATGCGACGAGCCCTGGCGCGCGATTGTTTAAAAGTAACCAAATTATCTAGTCTGGGGTGTCGCCGAAACACCCTAAGCGCAGTTCTACGGGCACGAACGGCGTCCCGACTATCCTCGTTCCACCACGGAACAGGAATACGCCGAGGGTGAGAGGATGAACGGGGAATTTTGCGTTCGGCAGCAGATAGAATCGTAGACGAAGGGTGCTGCACCATTTGGTTAACGTCAGTGAAGGGCTGGTCCTCAAAACACACGAGGCTGGAATACAATCTCCAGTCAGCTTTTCTGAATATCCAGGTAGGTACACTGGAATGCTGGACGTGGTGAGACAGAAGAGAACCGATGCAGGGGTAATGGTCGCTGGAGTAGGTGTCAGCGACGACGATCCACTGCAGACGACTAGCAAGCTGGAGTGAGCAAACGGCAAGGTCCAAATGAGAGAATGTACCAGAAGAATCAGACAGAAAAGTAGGCTCACCTGTATTGAGGATGGAAAGGTTGAACTGATAAAAATGTCGGAAAGAAGAGTTCCGCTCGCACAAGCCCTTGGCGAACCCCACAGGGGGTGTTGGGCATTAAAATCTCCCAACAGAAGAAATGGTGATGGGAGAGCGGACAGGAGATCTCGAATGTTCGCGTTAGCGAGGGGAGACGATGGAGGTGAATAGACGGTGCAAACAGAAAAGATAAAGCCGAGTAATTGAAGCCTAACGGCAACAGTTTGCAAGTCGGAGTAAGTGTGAGACATTGAAAATGAACGTCGTTACGCACTAATAACATGACGCCTCCATAAGCAGGAGTACCCTCATCCGGTGCAAGATCGTAGCGAACCAGAGTATACCCTCGGAGAACAAAAGGATCGTGAGGACGAAGCTTTGTCTCCTGCTAACACACAATTATAGGTGAATGGGAACGCAATAGAAGTTGCAGTTCCGCCCTATGCGACCGTACACCACGTAAATTCTAGGTCAGGATAGCCATGGATAAAAGGGATACACTTCTTACTTAGAAGGGCGGCTCAAAAGAACTTTTTGCTTAACCTTGGGGCTCGGGCTATTGGTATGGAGTTGGTCAGACTCCATAGGCTCCTCGAAGGGAGGGCCCACGCGCTCAGTGCCAGAAACCGATTCAAGCGCCGAGAATCGGTTCTGGGTGGAAATGGGTGAAGGGACCGCTGAGCGCGGCTTGTCCCAGGAGCATCCTGGAACTGCGACCTTCGAGGAGGAGAACGTGAACTTTTCTTACCGCGCGCACGCGGAGGGTCTTTAAGAAAATCTTCCCTACGAAGTTTCTGCTTTGGCTTCTTTTCAGTACCTTGAGACTTCATAACCTTAGGACCAGCTTTAGATGGCTTGATAACAGTGCTGGAAACGGACGGCCGGATGTTAGTGGCGGTCAATGCAGTCATGGTCTAGGTCTGTGTTTCGGCATCCTTCCGGGGTACTGGCGAGGCAACAACAGAACTAAATGTACCAGATCGCAGGAGCGAAGTTTGGCGTGCATGGTAACGCATCCGGGCTTCAGCGAAGGAGAGTTTCTCCTTTACCCGGATCTCCTGCATCGCCAATTCCTCCAAGTACCGCGGACAGTCGGCAAATGTCGCAGAATGAGACCGCTTGAAATTAACGCAGACGGGTCCTGATAAACAGGTACCGTCGTGTGACGGCTGGCTACATGAGGCACAGATAGTAACGGCACTCTTACAAGAGAAGTTGCGTATGCCCAAATGTTGGCATTTAAAACAACGCAGAGGTCTAGGAATATAGGGCCTCATCGCAATACGTTCGTATCCTGCTGAAATGCTTGTGGGCAGATCGACGCCATCGAACGTGAGAAACTGGGTACGAGTTGGTACCAACACTCCGTCGCGCTTAGACTGCACTCGATGAACCGCTGTTACCTTTTGGTCGGAAAGATATTAGACCAGTTCATCATCCGAGATTCCGTGGAGGCTGTGAGTGGTGCCGGCGCCTCGACAGGAATTCAAGATGCGGTGCTTCTCAACACGGATGGGATAACCGTGGAGAAGCGTGGCGCGCAACAAGGTCTTACTTTGCTGATCGGACTTACTTTGAACCAACAATGAACCGTTTCGTAGACGAGTGCAGGAATGAACCGGACCAGCAATTGAGTCAATGCCCTTCTGGATTATAAGAGGGTTCACCTTCTTGAAAGATTGGCCTTCCTCTGTACGGGTAATCACTAAGTAACAACCAGATTGCGGTGGTGCTACTTCTGTTCCAATGACTTTTTGGCGCTTGTTACTAATAATGGAGAAAAGGGCTCCATAGCGAAAGAAATCCTCACCATTGCAGCCGTCTCCGACCTCGGGTTCTGACTTCCCGGGCATTACCCCGGTTTGGGTGAGTGGCCTATCTATACCAAACTCAACCCAGGGTCACACAGCCCAGAACATAGACAGAGGGACCCAATCGCCGTCAGAAGGCAGCAGCACATGCAATGGCCCCCCGCGGGACTGCAGTTGAACAGGGGATACGAACACAAACCGTACATGACGACCCCGGGTGGTGGGGATGACGCCATTACCCACTCACCCAGCTGCGCACCCAGTGCGCGGGTATGGGTCAGGCTGTGTCCACGGAGGATTAAAATAAAAATCTGATGTGTTACACTCACATGACTTTCTCTACTCTTGTACAAACTATTTTTATATAATCTTATTCTCGATCTATTTCATATTAATCGTGATAAACGTTTGCAGAAACGATCTTTTGACTTGCAAACAGAATTACATTTTACACATAGCGACCGTTTCAAAAAATATTTGACTTTCGCTTAAGGCGTGCTATTTTACCCTTGTTTTGTATTTGCAAGGCCAATATAGAAATACGTAGCCTTTCAGCATAGACATATCTCTTAATAGCTGGTTGCTAGGTGTAGCACCATTCTCTTTGCACAGATTAATGCTCTTTGCATATGCAAGGCAAAAAAATGAATAACGAATTCCTATTTGAGAAAATATGTATTGAAAATTTAAGGGAATAATAAGCAATATCTCGAAAATGATTCACTCAACAAAAAAATTGTATAGGACATAAATTGTGTATTTTAACGCGATCTACATTTTTTGTGTAGTAAAATTTTTTCTATCTCTTATGGTTTACCAGTTATGCAAAAGTCGTTCACAATGAAGAATACTTTTGGAGACATTCCCAGAAATTTGGGAATATACATTTTATTTGTCATGAAAACATCTTAAACATATGATATTTTAATCAAAATCGTTTGAGCCATTTTTGAGAAAATTAAAATTTTTGAAAAATGTTCCATGTAAAGGGTAGTCTGAGGTGGGGGAATTTTCTTGAAAACCTTCGTGTCGCATCTCTGGAAGATACTGAACCTAAATACCAGGTTTGGTGTTTATCCGACTGTTCGTTTCTGAGTTATGCTGTTCACAGACACACACACGGACATGTTTCCAAAAACGCTTTTTACTTTCTCTACTACGTATAGCAAGTAGGGGAAGTATTGTATTCCATCCAAAAATTCGATACCGAGATTTCACCAAAAATATATGTTTTGAGACCCCCTGAATCAAAAAAAAACATTTTTGAAAACATGTCCGTGTGTATGTCTGTGTGTCTATCTGTGTGTCTGTCTTGTGTCCCCCGGTCATGAGAACGAACCCACCTCGACCGGACGGGGACGAAGGGATGAATATGGCGATGAATTTTTCGGGCACCCCGGATACGCCAAACCCGTACTCACATAAGGTGAGCCCCTGGGGGGGGGGGGAGAACCTCTTCCAGATTAAGGCTTAAACAAAAAGCATGAACAAATTATACAAAGGAATGTCATATGTTCACTGATGCAAATAGCAGACAAATTTAGAAACAAAGGTCATATATGAATTCAGCACGATATTAACGCACGCACACACTCACACACAGTATGCGTAATCATTTAAAATTCCAGTGGTAACCAGCGAAAATAGCATTTTCAGTTACTAGAACGCCGAAGAACCTTTCGGAGCTCACAGAAATTGGTATCAACAATATCATTTGTAGAATATCTACCATCTTATATTAGAAAATATGTCTCTTAATTGTGGTTATGTTACATAATCATATGTGAAATCAATTCTAATATTAGTCAGTCAATTATCTGAATATGTGAAGTTCAGGTTTTCTAGACTAACTGTATACGTAGACATTTCGATTCAAGCCAGTACGCTGGATCTATAATGTGGGTAAAACATTTCAAGTAAAGCATGAAATATTGAAATTTTGAAAATACTGTAGCTTCCACTAGTATGGGTTATTATTATTATTATTATTATTATTATTATTATTATTATTATTATTATTATTATTACTCATTTACCAGATTCACGTACAAAAATTAATGCAATTCCACTTTATGTATGTGGAAACAATAAAAGAACGCGAACTGAAAACTAAAACAATGGATACTAATTATTATTTCTACATTTATAAGAATGATAACTCTGAATCTGGAGGTCCAGGATTAGGGTGTGAAATCAGGCTAGTATAAAATACCGCTTCCTACGACAGACAACATAATGCCACTGGAATGTCATATACTATTACTGAAATTAGAATAACCATTATTAAACAGATTTATACCAGAAAGTACTATGTTGTGACAAGGTACAGTAACACAAACTTTCGGAATTGTAAAAGAAATACCCGGGAGGCATAATATTCCGGAAGAAGCGTTTGAATTAGAAAACCTGTGCGGGGGTGGGAGAGTCCCAGAGTGATTCAACAGTTCTAGGTATAACAAGCGAGGCAGCGGAAAAGTGCGTGTATGCCAGTAATGTTGCGCCCGATTTGAAACTTTTTTTAATGCTTCAGAAGAGAAAGCGTGATCCTTATTTCAGGCACCAAAAATTGCTGAGAATAGGCAACCGAGCTACGAGGATGCTGCGTAAAAATAATCTCTAGGCAAAGATAATCTGAACAGAATCCAATTCTGAACCGCATGTACTTATGTTGGTGACAGTAGCAACATTGGCATGCTCTCCTGGAAATTTTAAAAGGATTATTGAAGCAAACCGTATCAAGTTTATTGGGAATCACATCAGGGATGATGAAGTCCTACATGGAAATTAGACTATAAAAATCTGATGTGTTACACTCACATGACTTTCTCTACTCTTGTACAAACTATTTTTTTAAACGCTTATTCTCCATCTACTTCATGTTAATCGAGATAAACATTTGCAGACTCTATCTTATTGCTAATTTTCTTGTATATGTAAGGGGAAAATATATTTACAAGGGCAATATAGAAAAACAGTAGCCTTCAAGCACATACATATCTCTTAATAGCTGGTTGCTACGTGCAGCACCATTCCCTTTGCCACAGATCATAACTCTTTGCACATCCAAGACAAAAAAATCTGATGTGCTACACTCACATGACTTTCTCTACTCTTGTAAAAACTATTTTTACAAACGCTTATTCGCCATCTACTTCATGTTAATCGAGATATCGAGATGTCAATCTTATTTGTAATTTTCTTGTAGATGCAAGGGGAATATGGTAGGTTTTAAGCGATAGATAATTGTGTATTTTAACGCGATCTACATTTTTTGTGTAGTAAAATTTTGTCTATCTCTTATGGTTTACCAGTTATGCAAAAGTCGTTCACAATGGAGAATACTTTTGGAGACATTCCCAGAAAATTCAAGATATACATTTTATTTGTCATGAAAATATCTTAAACCTATGATATTTTAATCAAAATCGTTAGAGCCATTTTTGAGAAAATTAATATTTTCGAAAAATGTTCCATGTAAAGGGTAATCTGGGGTGGGGGATTTTATTGAAAACCTTCGTGTCGCATCTCTGGAAGATACTGAACCTAAATACCAAGTTTAGTGTTTATCTGACTTCGTTTCTGAGTTATGCTGTTCACAGACAGACACACACGGACATGTTTCCAAAAATGTCTTTTTGATTCAGGGTGTCTCAAAACGTGTATTTCCTGTGAAATCTCGGTATCGAATTTTTGGGTGGAATACAATACTTCTTCTACTTACTGTACGTAGTAAAGAAAGTAAAAAGTGAGAGGCAAATTACAAAAAGTAGAATCTAAACCTCTCTGGGCATGAAAGGTTTATTATCAAGAAAATGTGGGCCACGAGGAGAACACTAGTGAAGCAGGGCAACGTTGAGTATTTTGACCAAGAGAGATGCCTTTTAGTCCAACAGGCCAAGAGAATAAGGAGTGATTGATGCATCTGTATAACACCTGGACCGAAATGCAGATAAATTACAAACTTAAGTAGGACAATAAGTTGTTTTCGAAATTACCCTTGCTTTCACTGACCAACGGTTCTGTTGTTTAAACCTTGAAAAACTATCAGTGCTTAGGACATTTTGTTTCAGCTGGATCGCTATTCCGAAATTACTGTTTCAGTGCCCTTTCCTTTATTTTCTTCCGCTACCTCTTCGTGCCAGTTCTACTTCAATAATAGCATTATTTCTTGTCATCAGAAATTTGTATTTTACTTGATAATGCTCATCTTTAAATCAAAACAAACACTTGTCAAACCGAGGGATGTCCTCGGTATATCGATAATAAAACAAGAACAAAATACTACACTACCCGATAAAGGTATAGGTTATGATACAATTCAGGTAGTGTACTAAGCAGATTAAATGTGTGATTCACTTTTCTTACAGCGACACTTACTTTTCAGTTTAACGATTATAACTCGTGAACGTTAAAATATAAGCATACCTTACGGATCCAGGCTTCTTCCGATTCATTTTCTATTTGCCTCAATTGTATTTGCAATTAGCGCAAATCACGCATAAACTAAGGTTCAGTTCAAGAGAACTAGAACAACAGAGGGGCTCGCTTCTATCTTTACACTATGCTAATACGAGTTTTAGTACCAGCAACTCATATAACAGCGTTACACGTTACATTGGTGTATCGTATTCCGAATGTTCGACTTATTAATGGTGTTTGAAAACAAACACTATGGCAACGCAAGTTCTAAAATCGAATGCTTCCTCAGATTTTCTGAACGTTATATCCAATTACAACAGAAATTCCCAATTCAAAAGTAATTTGTTCTTATCGCGGGTGCAATAGTAAAAATGAAGCGCCTGAAAAGTGTTCCTACTAGGTTCTTCTACTTCGCTTTGTCCAGTTGCACTTGCTAGCATATTGCCTACTGTATACACAATGCTATTGTCATGGACTAATAGATTTATATCACGGAGGAATATATTACAATACTGTAATATGCTCCTCTGTATATATGGTGTATATAGTTGGGCCTGGACCTGATTCAGAATGCACAAGTATATACGATACTTGAGCACTAGCTAAAAATCTGCGCTGTATTACAAAAAGGGTACCCGCCTCAAGTTTTGTAATAGCAATAGTGGCCGATCGTCATGTGACAGATACTTTGTATATGCGCTTGCACCTTTTTACCCTAAATTAAATTGAGTTTTATTTATGGACGCTCTTAACTGCTGTGGTTCTTAGCGTCCCATTCTATATTGGGCGTGAAATGCCGGTAATTTCGCTCAGATTCCTCTTTATCATTCTTGAGGTTTTTTTACGTACCCTAAATCTACACGGAACCACCGGCTTTAACTTCCCTCCCGAAGGAAGCCATGCTAAGGATCTTTACACCCGAAAACATCCATCGCCCTCCGCGGGGTTTGAACACGCGACCTCGGGAACTAGAGGCTAGCATGGTAACCACTACACCAGGGAGGACGACTTATTACCCTATATTTTAATAATGATATACAGCATGTAACAAAACTCTACGGCACAAATTGCAGTACGCGCTCCTTACACATAGACGAAGACGTTATGCTATATGAACATGGGTCTGGAAACGCTTTGTTACCATGTTAACTCATTTTCTCCAACTTATTAATCATGGTAAACACACAAGAATAGAAAGTACCAGCATACCACATGCAACTCTTTCTCACAGGAGACGTTCAATATGCCCTCCGTGAGCATTGATACATGCATCAACCCGCCGTCATAGTGAATCCCGGATGCACTGATGTATCCCTGGAGTTTTGCGCGTGGTTTCACAGCCTTCCATAATACGGGCACGGAGACTCTGAACATATGGTACTGGACATATGAGCTTTCAAATGCCCCACAAATAAAAGTCCAGTGGGTTTAGGTCCGGGGAGCGTGGAGGCCAGGCAATTGATTACCTCTACCTGGCCATCTGTCACCGAATCTGTTATTTAGAAGCCGACGGACATCAACACTAAAATGAGGAGGTGCTCCATCGTGCATGAAGTACATGTTTTGTCGCACAGCTAAAGGCACATCTGCTAACAAATGAGGTAGACCATTCTCTGCGAAATTATGGTAACTTTGTCCGTTGAGCCTGGATGGAAGAACGTTAGGCCCTACCAAACAGTCACCAACAATGCCGGCCCAAACATTGATAGAACATTTTTGTTGATGACTTGCTTCAATTATTGTGTGAGGATTGACGTCCGATTGTGATAATTTACAATCTGATCTCGTTGATACGACGCCTCATCTGTGGCCAGCACCGTTGCACTAAAATTAGGATTGACACTTTGTTGCATAAACCATTCGCAGAAGCGTACCCAGCGAAAATCAGTTGCTGATAGTGCCTGCATGTATGGATACAGTAAATGTAAATGGTATGGATACAGCCAGACCCTCGTGTAACACTCGCCAAACAGTCATGTGGTCAACATTCATTGTTGTAGCTACTTGTCTTGTACTGACACAAGGGTCGTTATCAACTGCCTGAAGAATTGCCGCTTCCCGTTGCGGTGTCCTCGTCCTTCTAGACTTCCCCCGGTCGCGAGTACCGGGCTGAAAGTCTCTATGTTCCCTAAGACGACGATCGATGGCTTCAAGCGTATTCCTGCCGGGGCACCTTCGTCCTGGAAATCTCTCCCGGTACAAACGTTAAGCGCAAGCACCATTGTCGTCTGTAATCCATACATCAAATGGGCATCTGCCATCTCTGCATTTGTGTACACTGTCATTGCACGAGCCAAGTCTGTGAACAATTCTACTAGTATGTAGTAACCTGTGTGCTTGCCAAAGTCGTACTGCTCACTGGAAGAGTTGATGTTACCTGTAAACAAGCAATGACGTAAGTCGCATGGCAACAGGGACATGTAAAACAAAACACTGGAGGTGCACCCACGATAATGACAACGTAACCGAGAGTAGATGTTCCCCATGATTCTAACGTTCAGTTCGTATGCCTTTCCCATGATTAATGAGTTGGCGAAAATGAGTTGTAACATAGAAACAAAGCGCTTCCAGACCCATGTTCATATAACATAATTTCTATGTTTACGTGTGAGGAATGTGCCCTGCAATTTGTGCCGTACATTTTTGTTACACCTATATACAGGCTGTTTCTACATACAGACTAATAAATTCAAGTCTGCATTCCCCATATATAGGCAACAAAAAAGTCCATTACAACGTGTGTCCAGACAGGTTTGGTTTCTGAGTTTTGGTCTTCAAAATAGTGATATTCATCAGAACGTGTTTCTTCCTGCAGGTAGTTGCCGTGATACAAAATATTAACAGGGCACTGGCAGTTCATTCCGAGGCGAAGGGTACATTAAGAGTTGTGTTTGGCGTTCGACTGAGTGACATGTATTCAACCCAAGAGCTGGCAGAAATGCACTTGATGTACGGTAATGCTGTGCTGGCTCGTTGCTTGTGCCAACATTTGAATGTCTACATCGCCGTCTGTGCGATCATGGGAAGTTTACATCTCTAGTTTGGGGAGGGGACGACCAAGATCTTCAACTCCAAATGTAGAGGAGGAGATTCTGGCTTCTCTGCAAACGACTCCTTCTATCAGTACACGAAGATTAACGTTACAAATGAATGCTCCTCATACGACTGTCTGGAGATTTTTGCGAGAGCAGCAGTTGTATCCTTATCATGTGCAACATGTACATGCGCTGTCACCAACAGATTACCCTTCGACTGATCTGGCAGTGGTTCGTTAAGCAGTTCCGAGCTTTCCTGCCTTAGTATTATCTACAGATGAAGCACAGTTCACACGAGATGACATTACGAATTTCCACAATCAGCATATATAGGCATATGAAAACCCACATGCAACTGTTCCGTCTCATCCCCAAAAGTGATTCACATGATGGCCATGTGTAGGTCGGTATCATTGGTGATAGGTTAGTTGGACCCCATGTACCTGTAAACAGACTTACGGGGCGGTCGTACACAAACTTCCTGGAAAACACCATTCCTAATGTGTATGAAAACACTCCACTGATCATTCGCCAACAACCTCACCTCTTGCATGATGGCGTTCCTGCACGCTTTAGTTTTGCTCGCCGGTATTTTGATCGAAGGTTTCCTGATCGATGGTAGGTGGAGGTGACCTAATTGCTTGGTCACTACGCTCACCTGATTTGAACCCTGTTGATTTCTACTTGTGCGGTCAGACGAATACACCAAAAGCGTTGGTGTATTCGTCTCTGGTACCTGACATGGAATTCCTTTAGAATCGAATTGTTACAGTTTGTGAGAAAATACGCAATACTCCTGGAATTTGGGGCCGTGTTCCAAGGGCCATGAGACGTCGATGTGAGCCCTGTATTCAAGCAGGAGGTGGACACTTTGAACATCTCCTGTAAAGGAAACTATCTGCGGTAAGAAATACTTTCCGATGAATATAGCTGTTTTGAAGATCATTACTCAGAAACCAAGCATTTCCGGACACATGTTGTAATGGGCATTTTAATAGCCTAAATATGGGGAATACTTACTGGAAAGTATGCCTCTATTTTTTAAACATCCTGTATACAATTTGTTAATACTTGCATACCAGAACTAGCTATTTTATGTGTAACCTAAGGTTGCACAGATTATCAAAAAGCTGGAAACAAAAGTAGAAGATTTCCCATGAAAGCAAAAGTATCTTTTTTCACAAATAACTCTTTGTGAGTTGTAATAAATACCCTTAATTTTCTGGGTGTTCAGATTACGCAGAAAAAGTATCCCGGTGGCAAATCATAGACCTAAAATTTATATCACAATTTACAGCAAACGTAGGCATGTTACAAGCAATTCCCATCATCAAAGGGTACCTATGAACACTGGACAAGAGTCAACAATTGGAGGAACAGCAATATGGGTAGCAATGGAAAAATGTCGGGATTTTGCCAGTGCTAATTAACTGACAAACAAACCTGAGTTGAAGAGAGCTAACAACATAATAATCGTCATCACTGCATGATGATTTGTCCTCGATTATCTGTTTCGGTTGAAAAAATCCACGCATTGTCAAAACAGCTTGACTCGACGGATGAATAAAATAAAATATCGGCAGAGAACTTAATCATATATCCCAATTTAAAATATTTTTAAAAATAGGGGAGAAGACCCTCAACGATATCATCCACCCTTTAAGTTATGAGCACTTACATTTGTGTTCTATTACATCTTTTAGCTTCTTCGCCAGTTTTCTATACACCATTTCTCTATAGTATTTTGCAAGATTGTTTTTGTTCTGAAATTACAGATTTACAAACTAAGGAACGCAGAATATAATTTATTTTATTTTAATTAGAAAATGTATAATACTTAATATAGGGCCTAAACACACTCTCTGCACGATTAATCCATGAGCGAATATAATAATTTATGTAGAATATTATGATTAGTATCCTTATTATCTTTATTAAATAACCCGGAAAATTAAGATTTTAGGATATTAGTTCTAGAAAACTTTTATTATATTCATATTTGAGTATTAGTTGTTTAGAGCAAACAAATCTATCAAGCCTTAGCAGCTAGTCGTTTATTATTAAGGTTTTATATAGCGGAAATCTAGATCATTGTCTAGGCTTTTTGTGAAATACTCTCTTTTGCTTACACCACAAAATCAACCAATTTTATTTGTGTTAATAATAATTGTGCATGCAGTGCAATATTTGTGTGTTCTCCACTTTTGTTTTCTTCCCTCTTAGGATTTAAAGCCTTTCGGGTATGAAATAGATAAATCAATAATAAAACAATTCCAAAAGTAAATAATACGGTAAGCATTCGTTTAGCAACCAATGAAAACCGCGAAAACAAACCTTCGATCAATTTGATTGTCCCGAGAGGTTTCAGCCTGAAACTTTCCGAACCACAAGTGATACTACTCATTATTAGTTACTTACGAAGACAGATGCCGTTTGACAGTTTGTAGAGCTGTGTGCAACATAGGAATGCATCATGGTCACTCCAAAATGCACTAAACATCACAGCCGCAACACGTACTTGCCTTTTAGATTCACCTGCGAGAGAAGTTTCAACTCTTCAAGGCACATTAGCACCAGAGGCGAGTCTAGGAAGCACTATACCATGTGTTTGATTCCAGGAAAAGATAGTGTTGTTGCTGATATTAAGTGTATCGACATCTGGATTATAAAGACGTTGCATCACGAAAAGCAAACAATGCAATTTAAATTGTCGCTCAAACAAATCCAAGAACTAGGTGTATAATTTTACTGTGATGATCATCATCCGCTCATTTCCACCAAAGTGCAGGTCAGTCGTCTATTTTAATCCACGGTATTTTTACCCTTCTTCAAAGTGAACACCAGTGTTGGCTACAGACAGGTTTTTATGGGGTTGGATCTACAAAGATGGTACCGATTTCCAAGGATCTAAGATCAATTATCACACATTCTGCCAACTGGGACTCTTCGCTCGTAGAACTTAAATCTGAGCCTATGCGTTTGACTCTGGGACCTATGGAAATATCTCAAGTTAAAGGGTGCACCGTAACATTCAGAGGTATATTTTATTCATAGTATGAAGGTATTACTATGAAGGAAATGACAACAAAAGCAGTATCCGGAGCCTTCGTTTCCGAATGTATCACTAGAAGATACATCACTTCGTACTCGCAAGTGACCAATTCGACACTCTTCAAGACCATGGCCAACAATTCTGCATACAGCCTATGGTCTACGTGTAATAACAAATAGGAAAGATGCCCTACGTGGTATAGGGTTACCATGTACCATAGAGGGGGAGCTCTAATTCCCGAAGTCGCGGGGTCAAACCCGGCGGAGGGCGATGGATTTTTTGTTCGTAAAAATCCTTAGCATGACTTCCCTTAGAAGGCAAGTAAAGTCAGTGGTCCAGCATCGTAGATTTACGGCATGTAAAAGAACCGCAAGCCTGATAGAGGCCTCTGAGGAAAATTTCCGGTCTTTCACGCACAATATAGAATGGGACGCTAAGAGCCATAATAGTTAAAGAGCATACAGAAATAAAACTTAATTTAATTTAGGGCCAGTTTCAGCAACAGCGATAACTTTTTAGTTTATTTAATCCCAGTTATACGTCTTTATCGCAAGGAACATAAAAGCACGTTCCACCACAAATTTGCAAACCTAGGTAAAGAAATCGTAGCTTTGGTTTAGGCGTGTTATACGAGCCGGCAGTTTCTCATACATATCAAGCTAGAATCGCTGTACATTGCTTCCGTTGGTGCCTTTTCCTGTGCATGACCAAGATCAAAACTGCGTTTTATTGAAGCACAGGCAAACCTATTCTGCTTTTGAGGCTCTGCAGTTTGAAAACCACTGTGCATTCGTTAGAACATAATTATATGTTTGGGTCTAAAATTTAAGCCTATCACATGCAAATAATTCGGCATTTAATTGCACGGTCACAAAGATGTTTAATGATAATAGTCATACAACCCACATGGAGGCTGCAGATAGGAAGAGATGAGGTGTAAGTCGAAAGTTCGCTTATATTTTATTAGGTCATAAAATGTGTCGAAATGAAACGATATACAAACATTTGTGGCCTGTAAAGAGCAGTGAAACATGTACCAGGAGTGACAATAGACGATGCAGTGGAGAAATAGAGGTTAGGTGTGCTGACGCAAAAAAGAATAATTATTAATCCTGCGGTGCACAAATCTTTAATGTACTTTTTAAATTTCTATTCCTTAACTGTTTACATATCGGATAGGAATTCCAATTCTTGCTCCTTTTGTTCCAAAACAGAGTACATATTTTTAATTTCGTTTTTATAGGCCCCTATAACTTTTATAGTCATATCGGGAGCATTGATGCGAGAAACAACTCATTGACTGTAGGTCATTTAACGTTAGGTTTTAATAATTTGTATCTCGAAACTTTCTTATATTCACACCCACATGCATACCTCCAAGTTCCGAGGTTAGGGACAAATTCAAATTAAAAAAACAAAGTTCCCGTACACCAGCCGGGATTCGAAACTGTGATTCGAGATTCTGAAGCCAAAAAGATGACCACCCGACTACGGAGACAGACCAAAACAAGCACTCTGCGGGTTGTTATGTAGACGAAACCACGGCCCGAAATCTACTTTATAATTCAGTTAGGCACATTGACATAATATTTCTTTCGCCCTCTAAACCACCGTGGTCACCTTCTATTTCTCTCGTACTGCACACCTTCATATCCGTTGTTCTGCATAACCACATGCATTACTTGTTGCGGGACATCTTTCCTTTTTCTTCGCTAACTCGGATTTTGATCTATAAACGGGGGAAAATAACGGCAAAGCTTTAACCGGGTTTACAGGTCACGGCACCCATTAGCCTGGTTGAGGAAACAGGTTTTTTTTACTAATTTGCGGTTTTAACACTTTTTTCTGAGTTAAATAAGGTTATCGTTTTTGGTGAAACCGGCCCTTAAAGTGGAATGATAGCTGAAGAAACGTTTGATTTCCCTGAAAATCGTTAAGAATCATTAGAAAAGTCTCTGCGCTTACCCGGAGAATTTTTTTGTCTCAGAGAAGGTAGACAATACGAAACTGACCCAATAGCTCATTCGATAGAGCACTTACCTGCTGTGCGAGGGATCCCGGGTTCGATTCACGGCCGGGTTGGGAATTTTTATTTAGCCAATATCATTCCCTGTTCCCTCCAAAATCTGGAAGTATGAATAGAGTATGTGAAATCTAATGATTAAAACCCAAAGTTTAGAAACCCAACGACAAGCGAATACGAGTTAACATCGTTGTTCATAGGCAATAATATGTTTCAAAGCAAAGGCCGCCGATAAGCCCAAGTTAAAGGCAAAGAAGTTAAAGAAAATACGAACTGCTGGTGAGAATAGGTCTCACTACTCACAGGCCTGTCCATCTCAGAAACTTTGATGCAAAAATATTCATCCATCCCAGTTAAATTAAATGAGTTTTATTTATGGACGCTCTTTAACTGCTGTGGTCAATATTGGACGTAAAAGACCGTTCTTTTTTCCAGAGGCCTCTTTATCAGGCTTGAGATTCCTTTACTTGCCGTAAATCTAAGACACGGGACCAATGGCTTTTTATTCCTTCCGAAGAAAGCCATACTAAGGATTTTTACGCCCGAAAAAGTCATCACCCTCCGCCGGGTTTGAACCCGCGACGAAGGGAACCAGAGGCTAGCACGGTAACCACTACACCACGGACGACATATTCATCCCGATCTATATTCATATACATCATTGTCCATTCGAGCATCATAATCTATGTCACTACAACAAACTTAGTAGCTCCTTCAAAATGATTTGTAAAGATAACCGAAGTATTGCAATGGACCAAAACGGCTAATAGGAAGCAGTTTCAATTAATCAGACTAAGGCACTTTTTAAGATATTTTCACTACGAAACTCATCTAAATCGCCCAAAACAACGCTTAGCAGAATAAATTCAACCTCGTAGTCCAGAATGACTTATCTGTGATCCGCAATGGGTATTTTATACGGCCCTTCCAAAATGTGTAGATTTTGTTCCTTAGGAGTGAGAGTACTGAAGCACCACCTACCACATTGTTTGCATATAGTCTTGAATTTAAGAGGTTATAAATCAGTTACCGAGATTGGGTTTACTCGCATAAAAGGTAATGAATTCTTTTTGTTGGCAATCTACATTTTATTTAGAAACATAGATATTACACATCATTCCAGTAAAATGTTCAAATGTATTTAATATCTTCTTTTGGGCCGTTGTTATTCCAATATATTTTATAGCTCCACATTCTGCAGCTGTTGCACTTATGTCACTCTTGCAAGTAGCAAAGAGCTTTTTATTTACAACTGGAGCTCATAAAATGGTTAGCTTTAGGATCGTGTTTAGACAAAACGCGTATAGCACCTATCCTTCACGTCTCTCCGTTTCTCGCAAGTAGAATATCAATTTTCCCCTTAACTCTTTCCATATGTCGCTAGCTATTTCTGTAAGTCCTAACTCTATTTAGATGTTTAACTCCATCCTTCACCTCCAACTAAGTAACAACACAACTACTTGTAATAAACTGAGTTTGCTTTAATACATTAAAACACTGCTTTAAAGCGACAAATTAATGTTTATAGTTTGCTTTTCCTTTTTTATAACTATGTAATAGAAATTATAATCTTATTCCTTTCCAGTTTTAAAATATAACGTTAAATCATTGTTCATTGTATTAATTTGAACGTATGAAGGTTTTAGTGCTTATAGCTCATCGAGCTATTCCTATTGCTGTGTTTGAATTGATATTTGAGGATCATATTGAACAAAGTTTGCTGATGTTGACGATGTTGCTGAACAGGCCGAAGAAGGGCGTTCCTGTTCCATGCTTTCACTCACTTTTATCTGCGCTTGTAGAACAGCATTGCTTAATTGAAGTTTGATTTTTGCTTGTTCGAGAAGAGGGAGTCTTTTGGTCATTTTAGCCATACTGAAGAAAAACATATCGGTTTCATCCATTTCTCTTGATTGCCACTCTTCATATCTACGTATTCTCAGAAAAGTGGATTCCTTCGTGGTGCCTACTGGTGGACTGGCAGGGTTATCACATACTTCTCTCCTACTTCCTCTAACTATTTGAGGGTTATGTGAAGACTCCTCTTGCGGTATAGTATTAGGAAGTTCAAGGCTTGTACTTGTTTCATTATTAATTATGTTATATTTTAGCTCATCCTCTTGTACATTTTCACGATCAGGTATATCATCTTCCTCTTGGTGGTAGCTTTGACTTTTGCTTGTGTCTATGAACGGTAAAAGGAATGACATCTGAAGTTCATATTTCCAAGGTAAGCTTTTCCTGGCTGCTTCACCAGTTTTTTTACGTCGTCTGCTAATTGCATTCAAAAAACATCTTCGTAGGGTATTCCAAGTCTTTTTTGCAGCTTCAGCTGTAAGAAAAAATAAACAATATTACAACTGGAGCAAAATGAAGCATACGTGACTTATTGAACTACATATGGGAGAGGACAAAACCTTTTTGTTCCTGAAATAATGAAAATGAAGTGTGTCACTTAGGCTTTTGCACTGTTCCGTATAAAATTTTTATATTTTCTTTTTATCCTTCTTTTACTTTCTCTACTTCATATTTACAGTAGGTAGAGGAAATATTGAATTCCACCAAAAAATTCTATGTCGAGATACCACCGGAAATAAAAGTTTTGAGGCCCCTGAACCCAAAAATTACCCATATAAAAAGATACGTGCGTCTGTGAACACCATAACCAAAAAACGAAATCGCATATAACTTGGTAGTATCTTCCAAAGATGCAACATGAAGATTAAAAAAATCTCCTACCTCAAGCTACCCTTTACATGGAAAATGTTTTAAATTGTTTCATTTTTTAAAAAACTGCTTTAATCACTTTTATTAAAATGCCATATATTTAAGATATTTACATGACATAAAATGTATATCTTGAGTTCTCTGATAATAACGTGTGAAGTTATTCATCGGTGCTAAGAACATGCTTTTCGCTTAATGAAAGTAGTTTCGTTTTCCCCCGCTAGATGGAAGCGATAACGGAAAGTCACGGCCTACATGATAAAAACATCAATTGCTGATGTGTTTTGGTTCTATTTACCAGTCATGGATATTTATCATGTAGGCCATGGCCATGTACAAGTTACCCGATGATTCTCGAAATCTCTTTTGTGTTATTATTCCTGCATGCATCTATTATTATTCAGTTTCTTGAACTAAAAAGTCGTGATACCTCAATCTACGACAGTAGTTGCTCTACCATTATTATTATTATTATTATTATTATTATTATTATTATTATTGTAGATTGTTGTGATAATTATACTTCAGTTAATAACAAGATTAGTAGGTGTGAGTTTTGGTGCCCTTATAGCCATTTCACTTCATAGGATACAATTTATACAGAACATTTTTTTTCAAACAAAACAGCTAGAGAAAATAAGTGAACAAAGAAAATAATGTTATTGCCACTACACACTCCCCCCTAAATAACTTAGTCAATAAATTTTTGGGGAAACCGAACTGTCCGTCTTGACTTGGTCCTTTTCAAATTTGCGTCATATGCAGGAAGTACCGGAGGTGGTGGTGCGCAATTAGTTTGCTTGGCTTCATAAGTCCCAGAAAAAGGTAATGGAAACTGTTCTCTGAATACGAAGGCTGGCTTTAAGCGATCTATGGGGATCGCTTGGACTTTTCGATGGATTTCAACGCCACAGAACTATGGCGTTAGTTTCTTTACAGGATACAGGCCTGAGCAAGCAGGTTAAGTGGTGATGTTGTAGCACCTCAGCATACAAAGACATCTAAATTAAATTGAGTTTTATTCATGGACGCTCTTTAATTGCTATGGTCCTTAGTGTCCCATTCTATAGTGGGCTTGAAAGACCGGTAATTTTGCTTAGAGACCTCTTTATCAGGCTTAAGGTTCTTTTACGTGCCGTAATTCTACGACACGCGATCACCAGCTTTACTTCCCTTCCGAAGAAAGGAATGTTAAGCTTAACACTACACCATGGCGGACGACACAAAAACATGTGAATATGTTGCAAGTTTCTTTGAGACGAAAACAGTTCTGATGCCATGTTTAGAGGTTGAGACTGGTTTCAATGAGCGGATTGTGTTCTGTAAATGTCTTACAATGTCTTGTTGGGAGAAGTCAGGGAACTCAACGAGTAGCTCACCTGGGAGACGAATTGTAGTGCTGTAGTCTAATTCAGCTGATAAACAACCAAGTATTCTTTGATTGCAGTGCGAATACCTAACAGCACTAGAGGAAGGGATTTCACCCAAGACTGTGTCTTAAGCAGATGACATCAGTTAAAAGGTAACGAAATCCTCTACAGAGGGACATTGGTCCAACAATGTTCACATTGATACGCTGAAACCGCTCACTCGGTACAGGAAATTCTGCTAGAGCTGATTTTGTGTGCTTATGAATTTTACACTTCCGACCTTCCAGACATGCCTGAGCCCAAGGTTTACAATCCTTCTTGATGTTCATGCAAATTAATCTTTTCGAGACCATCTTTGTTGCCGTACGAATCCCAGATGCGATAAGTTATGGATTGCTGAAAATGCAGTCTTACGGAATTCCTGAGGTATGTACGGGCGAATGTTAGCTGTTGATAAATCACAGTAGACTTGTTTCGTAGAATTTGGCAGCTGAAGCTTAGGTCCTTAAAGAGGTACTCTTCTGCAAACTTTCCAAATCATTGTATTCTTGCACCTCTGCGATTACGCCGTAATTAGTGGGGCTGGGAGAGTTAATGGTACTTATGCGTCAGTAGTGAACTCGACGATATAGTGTAGTTGCCGCGCTATTCTTTGGGGGTGCTTTGTTCAAATCCTGCTGGAATGCATAGTGCAGTGGTTTATGATTTGTGAAGATTACCAAATCCCGTCCTTCTAATAAATATTTAGAGTTTGATGGAGCTGTACATGACTTCAAGTTCATGATCGTAAGCACAGTACGTCATCTGGCTCTATGTTTCCTGACACACTTAGACGGCATTTCGAAACTCATCCTGACTTCACAAGTAAAACGGCAGACTGTTTCAAAAGGAAAAGCGATTAACTCCATTAGTTCATGCACAATTTGTATCTCATGTAAAGGTCGTCTTCCGTGGCATAGTGGTACCATGCTAGCCTCTGGTTCCTCTAACATGCTGGCCTCTGGTTCCCAAGGTTGCGGGTTCAAACCGGCGGAGGACGATGGATTTTTCGGGCGTAAAAATACATAGCATTGCTTTCTTCGGAAGGAAAGTAAAGCCGGTGACCCCGTGTCGCAGATTTACGGCACGTAAAAGAACCTCACGCCTGATAAAGAGGCATCTGAGCACAATTTCGGGTCTTTCACGCCCAATATAGAATGGGACGCTAAGGTCCATAGCGTTTAAAGAGCATCCATAAATAAAGCACAGTTTTAATTTATCTCGTGTAAAGACAAATAATGAGAAAGCGCTGAAAGCATCGTACTTGGTCTGGCTCTTGCTGGTAAACCTCATACCTTTGCTGAAACTCTCATAAAACTATGCAGTGAAGTGCATGATGAACGAAAAAGCTGCAAACTTGATCTACAGTGTGCCCTTATCAAACAACATTGTGCGTAATCGAATTCAGGATCTATCAAACGATGTTAAAGGTACCATAATTTCCCGTATCATTCAAACGAAATTTTCCCTATATCTGGATGAATCCACGGGCGTTGCGGGGTTAACTGTGTTAATGACGTTTGTGCTGTACGATTTTCAGGTTCTTTTCGTAAAGACAATCTGCTCTGCAAGCCATTTCCATTGTCTACAAGCGGTAGTGAAATTTTCCCCTTGCATGATGACTTTTCATTTAAAATTGGATATCATGGGAAAATTACATTGACGTGTGCACAGATAGTACAAAGGCCATGGTAGGTCATTGTTGCAAGAATCAAGAAAGTTTCAAAAAACTGCACAAGTAGTCATTGTGTACTACACCGACACCCCCTTGCAATAAAAAAGGAAATGTCAGCGTTATTAAAGGAAGTACTAGACAACGCCGTCAAAATTATAAACTTTGTTAAGGCACGGCCTTTGCAGTTTAGCTTGCTCAAAATACTGTGAGAAGATACGGGAAGTATACACAAGTCATTATTACATACAGAAGTGTGATGGTTGACGCGTGATAAAACATTGTCTCGTTTGCTTGAACTTCGAACAGAAGTTTCTTCACTTTTGAATGACCAAAACAGTTTGCTGCTGGCTGATTATTTGAACGAAGAGGAATGACTGTGCAAATTATTTACTTGGCAGACATTTTTCAAAAAAATGAAGGAATTCAGCACACCCTTACAAGGAAACAGAACACAATATTTAATGTTAATGACAAATTATCACGCTGAAGAAAAATATAGCATTCTACAAAGAAAGCGCCCAGGTCATGGATCTGACATGTTTTCCATTAACTTCAAACTTTTCAGAAGAACATAACATGACAATGGATGAATCATTGCCAAAAACAACACAGGAAAACCTTAACTATTTGCTTCAACATTTGAATTCTACTTTTCAAGGGACACTCAGAAATTATTCAAAAGAATTGAGTGATTGTAGATCTATTTTCAGTTACTCAAAACCAGCAGCTCTCACTGCGGCAGAATATGAGATCCTCATAAACATGGTTTCGGACAGCTACTGTCAGGTATCATTTAAAAGCAAACCACTTCCCGAATTTTGGGCTCAGTTAGGGGAAGATTTTTCTATATTAAGTTTAAAAGCTAAATTGCTCTTGCTGCCGTTTGATACCACTTACCTCTGTGAAACGGCCTTTTCGAGGTACACGGCTACTAAAACTAAATATCGAGCTCATTTGGACGCTAAAGATGATATGCGTCTTTAACTGACTTCTGACACCGGACATTGATAAGCTCTGCCGCAAAAAGTAGGATAATTGTTCACATTAACATGGGTCTATGTGTAACATTGTAACATTTTTCAACTATCTTAATTATTTGTTATATCACTTTGTAGATTTGTATTATAAATAATGTCTCCAGTTCTTGCTTTCTCTTCTCTTTTATACTGTTTCCTGTAAACATATGTTGGGGCTCCACGAGAAACTTCTGCTTCAAAAAGGGCTCCGTGATTCAAAAGTTTGGGAACCGCTGCTCTAATACAACGTGGCAACGCAACTCTCGCACTATCTAACCAAGACCTGATTGGCTTGAAAATTCGCTTAATTACTATCCTGTCCACCAGAGGTGCAGAAGGACCGCTGCACCCTAAGAGACAACCGTTGAGGAACATGCTATCTCCTAACCGTCTATCCATCCTTAAATACCCATCCCGAACCTACAACTCTGAGGTTAAACCCCAATGACGATGAGCATGTGGCAAAATCACTCTGGCTGAATCCCAGCCTGAAGTAGCTCGTCGTCATCGTCATCGTCGCTCTCCCACTTCTATGAACTGTCACAAGTCTCGTGTTATTTAAATGGCACTGTAGGTGTCGAGACTTGTCAGAAATGTGGAAGTGTGTAAAACAGCTAAGAATGCCCGATATAAGAGCTTTTTTATTGGTTAAGAATATTTCTATTAAACATTGCCTTAACAGAATTAAATCACTGTCGGGATAGAAAAAAGACAATCAATAAAACACATTCAACAAACCCAAAACAGTTCACATTGGTTATGAGACAGCATGTACACTTCTCCTACGATTTAATTATGTTTGTATGTTTATTGTTTCACTTGTGTTATCATTTTATTATATAGTAGTGTTCGTTACATTTTGCAATGTAAAGAAATATGTCTGTACCTATATTTTATTTTTTTGTAACTTTAGACTTCCGCACCAGCAGAAATGTAACAAGCGTTGGAAAGAACATTAGTAAAGGTGCAAATAGGACACAAGTAACTTGACACTATGGAAAGCCCAGAATATTCCATAAGCAGGGATTTTTTTCACTGTATTCTACCATGTGATCCCGAGTTGGCCAATTAGGTTAACAGAAATTTGTTAGTGTTTAAACGTAAAGTAAATTCGCGTCAGCTCGAGGACCAATAGAATTAGCTTGTAAGCTTCGCGTCTCTCAGAACTGTATATATTTGAGATTGTGGAAATTTCAAGCAGTCTTGGACTTCAAAAGTAGAAGGAATCTTGTTCCTCGCAATAAAATTTTCCTGCCGGAGTAATATGTACTAAAAGTGACAAGGAATTCGCGGAGAGAGTAACTAAACATGCAGAACTCTAGTTATACGGCGTTAGACATATGATTAAGTAACGCGATGGTGGAAGTCGAAGTGTAGTCATGTACTTTGTTTAACACAACTTGAAAGGTTGGTTGTTGGCTTCCTGTTATGTACAACTCAGAACAATAAAAAGAAAATGTGAGTTGAATTTCATATACTGTGTCGTCTACACCTATTTTGTTGGCCAGTTGAGCCCTTACGTATCACGCACAGGAGATCAAAGAAAACATGTTTCCACCACAAAAAAATAATTACAATAGGTATTCGAATCAAGATAACAAGATCTTCAGTGAGCAGCGGAGTGATGAGCAACACGTAATCAGGAGGTGATCGACGGACCGCAATCTCCTTGTAAATATAAACAAAGGTATAGGAGGACGCCGTTTAAACAAATTCAATTAAACATAATGCAAGTTTCTTTAATTACCAAGATTAGAGTAAACATAATCTTATCTCCATCATAATTCTACCAATTAGTCAAAACGAAAACCTATGTTCATGTGGAAAATATGGAAATACAGAACATGAACAATTAGCGATCTCAATTATAATATTTTATCACAAAAGGTGTACACTTTGGGCTGTCCTGCTTTTAAGTAATTTAATATAAAATCTATTCAAATGCTATTTATAAGAAAAAGTGTCATATAAAACACAAAATGAAAAATCTATTTGCTTAAATCTTAGTTCAACAAATTGCATGGATGGGGATGACCGCTACATGGACTTCGCTATTTTGAAGGCGTGCGAAAGAAGCAGAAAAAATAAATAAATAAACGTAATAATAATAATAATAATAATAATAATAATAATAATAATAATCGGAATAAGACATGGGAATTCTTAAGCAGTTGACTTAACGTTATCTACACTCAAACACATGTCAATTCAAAGAACGTAAACAACAGATGCTGAGGGTCACGACAGATAAATACCATCTTGTGAGTGCTGTCTGCAAACACTAACAGATTGTACAAGTGATGGGGTTGTTTATTACCTGCGACGTCCCTGTCTAATGCACAGCAAACACTCAACTTTATTTCCTTTCGTCTTAGCTTTAATCTCAGAAATGCCCATGCCTGATGATGTAGATGAAATAATAATAATAATAATAATAATAATAATAATAATAATAATAATAATAATAATACAATGGAGAGGGAATTCACTTAAATGGGAATCCAATACATTTCTCGAAGAGCAGGTTTCTTGTTTTACGGTGTTTATATGGTGCGAATTTCTACTCTTGGAATATTACGCAATGAAAATACAAATTTGTTAGCGGCAGAGCGAGAGACTCGCAGAAAGCGGCACCGGAAGCTTTATAATTTCAGACATCCCCCATTTTTTGCCGTTTCTGCAGCTGCCGTCGTGCGGTAGTTCGTTAAAATTTACAGTTAATTATTTGATTATGCTGGTTTTAATAACAAATTATGCCGATATCAAACCCATGGTTCATGGGACTGAAACTTCAAAGCAGTTAAATCCTGGGATTTTATTTTCTTCCATTATGGGATTCCTATTTGCTAACAACCTTTAGAGTAAAATTTTGCTTTCCATTATATGCAGTGTGCGTTTAGCTGCTAATACTTTCACTAATAAAACGCACTACAGATGCTATTCAAATAGTATCAATAGTAAGTATTGCATTATGGCTAGAACCAACCTGTTATTTTCAACTCTCTTCCTATTTCTTCCCATGCTTGTTGTCGGACGTAGTGATCTTTGTAATTAAATGACTTTGTATCGTACAGAACATCATGTTGTTTCACCTGTCCTATTAGCACTTCCTCAATTCTCATCTCGAACGTAAGCTCACGGTTTCACGGCTCACGAAAGATGTCTTGCCTCCGAAAATGGCAGAAGCATATTGCATGTCGCATGAGATGACCCGAAAGCTCATGTGATATGACGTGAACTGCAACTAGTACAAGCGCTTGCAGAAAGCCACCCGAAGGTGAACGAACACCACGCTTCCAAAGCGAATGTCGCGACCTCTGCCAAGCTGATTGCTGAGGCTTGAAACTAAACTAAGATGGAAGTCAGCTGATAAAATAGCAATGCCGAAAATATAAAAATAAAGCAGAATTTTCGTATCAACGAGCAATTGTGTAAATGTAGGAGTTTATAGTGATACCTTATTTAATATTGAGTACCAAATAACGCGCATTCGATGTTTAAAACTGGAACATGACCTGAAAACCTAGTAAGGTAGAAGACAGGTTATGAATCGAAAGTTTAGTTGGTTTTAATGAAGAATTGAAATATATATAGCGAAAACAAGCTAACCTTAAATATAAATTATAACTTAGTATCTTAAGGTGTTAAAATGTGTTCGAATTAGGGACTGTATTTCGAAAAGTTTATTTTTATGGATTGCACACTAATATCGTAAAACGAACAAGAGAACTCGTGCTCAAAGGTTATGTCTGATACCTATTTCAATTTTGAATGTGATGTAATGATAATAGTTTGGGATCCATAGTTTGATTTTGGATGTGTATTGGTGTTGTGCTCAAACACTATTTCCTGCTGTTATACCAAATAAATAAATTAGGACATAATGCTCTTTTCATTGCAAAATAACTTAAAGCATTTCATAAACAGAAAATTCTCCATATGTACTGTATATCTTTGGGAATTTTTTGGGCATACGTGATAAAGTCGGGTCCCTGCGCTTACCTTCCATATCCACCAAATTCCACCTTCCCCTCCACGCAACATGGTTCCCCCACCACTGCCTTATACTGCCTTACTGAAACTGACAATAATAGCGTGCAATAATGCAGCGAGGGGGTGAGCTGTTTATCATTATTGGAAACGTATTCATAATTTTCATTGGATATAAAAATAGACGTGGAATGGAGTAGGCCCAGCAGTACATCAAAAGGCAGAATATGTTGAGATTGATGTTTTGGTGGTCTAAAAAAGAGCCACTTCGAATTGACTTCTTGCGCCCTTTGTGGCTGGGACACCGCCACACCAATCCATCCTGGGCATCCGCACGTCGAACCTCCGTCATTTCTCTGCCGCAGCCAACTAGATTAGATTAGATTAGATTAGATTGTATTCTGTGAGTTCACTAGCAGCCATAAAGACTTGTGAACATAGAACAAGTCAAGGAAATGTACAAAAATTATATATAAACATAAATATTACATAGAATATGGAACATTTGAAATAAAATACAAATACTATATGCGTGTTAAGGAAATGTACAATAAAGTTACATATATACATAAATATTACATAGTATACAGAACATTTAAAATAAAATAAGGACATATTATATACAAAATGAAACAAATCAAGTGTAATTTATTACAGAGTTGTATACCTCCTTACTGTTATAAGGTTAACATACGTATAGGCAAGAACAGTTATTTTAACATTCACTAGGATTTTACCTTTGTTAGTCTGATCATTTTGTTCTATTTGATGTGTAATGCATAGCATTTACTGTCAGTTCTTAATATACATACATTTAAATAGCTTCATTAATTCTAGAGCAGATTTCAAATATGACTGGCAATTGTCATTAATATTTACTAATACTACTTACAGAGCTATATAAGTTTTATCAGTAGGATAATTTGTCATTAAGATAATCTTGTACAGAATAATATGCTTTTAAGCATAGGTACTCTTTAACAGCAGTTTTAAAGACATTGAAGTTGTCAACTTTTCTCTTAAGATCATTAGGGAGAGTATTAAATATTTTTATGGTCTCATAATATACACCTTTCTGGAAGCAAGAAAGCTTTGTACTGGGACGATGGATGTTACCCTTTTGTCTAGTGTTTATCTCATGAATTTCCATGTTTGTAATAAATGTGGTTCGATTGCATACATAGAATTTTAAGATTGAAAATATATACATGCAAGGTAGGGTTAATAACTTTAGTCTTCTAAAAAGATGTTTGCAAGAGTGTCTGCTATGAGTGCTGGAAATGATTCTTATAACCTTCTTTTGCATGAGGAATATTCGTTGACTTTCTACCGAATTTCCCCAAAATAGTATTCCATATTCAATGATAAGTTAAAATATGCATAGTATACTAATTTAAGTGTATCTATAGAACTGACATTTACCAATGCTCGGATAGCATAACATGCAGAACTGAGTTTGGGTATGATATACCTAATGCGAACTTTCCAATCTAAATATCTGTCTACTTGGAGGCCCAGAAATTTAATGTTGTCTATTTGTTCTAGTGACATGTCATTAATCCCAATTTCTATTGGAGTGTGTAGTGATCGATGGGTTATAAATTTAACAACTTTTGTTTTGTCTAAATTTACAGATAATTTGTTAGCTTTAAACCAGTGTGACATACAGTTCAAAACATAATTCAATTTAATTACACACTCATTCAAGTTTTTACTAGTCACCAGAACACTCGTGTCATCAGCAAACAGAATTATACTTGCAATATCCTTTATATAAAGTGATAGGTCATTTATATAGATCAAAAATAATAAAGGTCCTAGGACTGAACCTTGGGGCACTCCATGTGTTACTGTTTTCCATTTTGATGTCTGTTTTCCAAATTCAATATCATTGACAACTTCAACACTTTGTTTTCTTTCATTTAGATATGATACAAACCAACTTAGAGTTTCATTTTTTAGTCCATAGAATTTCAATTTTGCTATCAGAATATCATGATTAACACAGTGAAATGCCTTTGCTAAGTCACAAAAAATCCCACCTACATGCATTTTTTTGTTTAATGCAGTTAACACTTCATGAGTAAGTTTATAAGTTGCATTATTGGTCGACATTCCTTTTCTGAACCCGAACTGATCCCTGACAAGTATGTTGTTACATTCAAGGTATTTATAAAGTCTATTAAACATCACCTTTTCAAGAACCTTTGAGAAAATTGGCAAGAGAGATATTGGTCTATAATTTGAAACATTATTGCGTTTGCCTTTTTTGAAAAGTGGTTTAACAATGGAAAATTTCATTCTGTCAGGGAAAATTCCTGACCTTAGTGACTCATTGCACAAATAACTAAGGGGAGTGGAAATTTGAGATGAGCATGATTTTAAGACTTTTATTGTTATTTCATCATAACCAGAAGAGTTTTTTGTTTTGAAAGAGTTAATAATTTTGTTTATTTCAGTCCATCGCGGCGGATCTCTGGCCAATATTCCATTAGCCCGAAGAAATGCCACTGCACCTTCTATGGTAGCAAATTGACTTGTAACTTCGAAAAAATTCATGTCAAACGAACAGGTCTAAATGTGCTAGCAGAATGAGGCATTCGCGCTAAAGTTTTCAAACGCAGAGGTGGAGAACTAAATTAGGGGAAAAGGTAATCACGTGATCATTATGGTGGGGGCTATCACGTGGTTAAGAGTAGTGGGGGCACTCTTACCGTTCATGCGAGGAGAATGATGGGTAAGCGCATGGGCCCGACTTTATCACTATTACCATTTTTTGTCTATCTGGGTAACTCGGTTAAGTGTTGGCCTTGGATGCACAAATAGTTACATTATTGCTGAATGATTTCTACATATCGAAATGTCAGCTACCATATTTATGACAAAACACCCAACTTAAATTATATAAATGTATAATATATATTTCATGGCAAAAATCTGCTGAAATAGTTATTCTCTCATTTGTGAAGTCATAGTGGGAGCTGCCTTGTAAAACAACTTCTTGGTTTCATTACTTGATAGTATTGAGTAATGCTATCTCTGTTTTAAATGTTGTCTCATTCATACTTCTAATTGGGCAGCACTATGGCCTCTCACAAAAAAGCCTGGATTCAATCCTAGGGATCAGAGGTGGGATTTTGTGTAGATAAAATGGCACTTAGAATGAATGTTGTCTGGTTTTCCCCACCATAATTCCATCAATTGCACCATCTTCATCATTGTCATCCCCCCTCCCACCAGTCTCGAATCTCTGTAAACCTGTGAAGTTAAAAGGGACATTAAAATTAAAAATACTATGGAGGACAGAGAGCAATAGTAATGAACGAGTGTCTCATCCAGCCACCCAAATTTATAAACCAGCATGTGCTGTTACATTCTTTCTGCAGTCAACATATGAAAAAACAATTAATACTGGCACACTAAACTACATGTTAAAATGATTGACAATTATGAAGGATGGGTGTCATATGGCTAAACACAAAGAGACATTGTTATTATTTAGAGACATTGCATTCACATTCATATTTAATAATACTATATAATACATTTGTATGGTATTTTAAGGAACATGTGCCTACATTAATATACATTTGAATGGCCTACCCAATTAAAATGTCCATTAAATTCTAACCTCTTGAATGTCTGTTATTACAATCTATTGGAATGATCTTATAGGTAATTGCACTTAGTCACTTATGCATACACAAAGCCAGTTCTAGTTAATAAAACTTACAGTTTTTGAATAGAAAATACACTTTGATTCCTTTTCCTGGGAAAGGTTCTATATATAACATTTGGTATAACACAGTGGAGGTCCTACAGCACATGGGAACTTTAAATTTATTGACAGGTCATATGGGAAAAAAAACAAATTGAGCCCATACAGCGATGTTTGTTTGTGTTTGTTCATTTGGCGCCACTGTGAGCAATGCTCAGGGAAATTGAACACATCATACAATTATGAAGTATACAGAGTAAGTAGGAATATACCCAAAGCCAAGAACAGCCTTTGGGGGAGGGGATGCTCCCCTCCCCGTCATGCATTATTTAAGAGAGAAAAGTTTGTAAACCATCACCATTTCAACAATAAACTTCTCGACACGCATTACAGTAGGACAACAATAGCAAATAAGTGTTAATCACCATCACATGCAATCTGCCCTACATAAAGTGCTTACATGAGGTTGATAATATTATGATGATTAATTCACTTTGAATAAGCTCGAAATTATAACTTTATACTTATGTTATGCATAAATTTCAATTTCCCATGTAATTTCTATTACCTTGAAGACATGTTTGAGAAAGACATCACTTGAAACGAGAAATTCTCATTATTACTGCATGGGTATTATTTGGGAAGACAGTATACAGGGTGGAAGGTACTGCTTGAACTGTACGTTAATCATGGATTCTATATAATGATTAGTGCAAATATGTCAAATACAATTTTTGTCATTAAACCTACAAAAATGAAACATAGTGATGTTCCTTGTGCCTGTGTCTATTAGCCATTTTATTACAGTTCAAGCAATACCTTTCACCCTGTATAAGAAAACATTTAGAAAATGGTGGAGTTTGCATATACATAACACATTATAACATATAAAACTGGGATGCAACAGATCCATCTATCCCATTGACTAACAATTATACAATCACTGTGTGCTACCGGTATTCCTACTACTTTCTATCCAGCAATAATATTTACATGGTAGCTTAAGTATTTAAAGTCCAATATCAAACCTGCTATGTCTATAGAGACTAGTACTGTAGCAAGATGACAATATCACAAAAGACATGTCAGGAATGGGGAGGAGTATAATGTTTATTTTGGGTGAGGAATTTTCTTGAAAATCTTTGTGTTGCATCTTTGGAAGGTACTGAACTTAAACCGATTTGTACTATGTATGTACAAATTCATGCTTTGAAGCGCATGGCTTTATGTATTCACTTTCAATTGCCAGTCGAAATGCGAGCGCCAACGTTCCACGTTACGTATTTGACCACAGCCAATGGGAGCAAAATGTGCCGGAATGGACTCCTTCTCCCTTGAACTGGAAGATCGTTCCCTTTCGTTCATTTTCGGCATTCGAACTTCGTCGGGCAACTTCGGGTGGCTTTCTGCAAACGCTAGTCAGCTAGTGACAGCAGGTGTGTCCCTTAACAACAAAAATTCAGTATTTAACATCCTGAATATTTTCAATTAGGGAAAAATTGTCGCTATTATCCATAGAAGAAATCGAAATGTGTCTATTAAATAGGTTATTTAACTATCGTGAACCATAAGTTCAGGACAGAACCCTATGGCGGGCTATTGCACTATATGTGGCAGTGTTGGCAATAGTGAATTGAACCCGAACACGAAGAAAAGGAATGTAAAAAGAGAATAAAAAAGAAAGAAGGAAGGAAAGGAACATAGGAGTAGTTTGCTGTTCTGTGCATAGGAGAACGGTTGACAGCAGATATGCTACACGTGTACTTTGTACGTGGCGATTTTGCACAGATTTTTTTCAGCAGGGAATGAATAAACTGTTCAGTTCTCTAACTGAACAATTAGTTTATAACGGAAATGGAGTTAAATATTGTTTCCATATTCATAATTGGAACATTGTCAGTGTCTATTACCTTTCTTTTGGTAAGATTATCCGGCGTATTTAATTGTAACTAAACTTCCAAATAACTCTTGGTGTTATAATATGTATTGGAAATGACGGACATCTAATCTAAAGTGTAACATATTGATGCTTCTAGTGTCATTTTTTTTTATTTTTGCAGCTTTGCATTATCGTTATAATAATAACAAAGCCATACCCCAATGTTCATCGTTCCAAAAAAGAAAGGCACTTTCTGGATCCCAAAACGGAGAATGAGATAGAGTTTCCCAGTCTTTTTGAACCTTGGAGCATCCATCTAAGTGTAGTAGTACCAGCCTTTGATGAAGAAGTGCGCTGTAAGTACTGCATAGTCTGCTCTTGTAGGTGCAGCGTTAATAAGTGTAAAGCTCTATATATTCCTTTATTTGTTCTGAACCAAGGTACTTTGTGTTCCATTTTAGTGCCTCCTATGTTAGATGAATGTTTGCAGTATCTGGAAAGTCGCCAACCAGATTTGAAGTATGAAGTTATTGTTGTCAGTGATGGAAGTCAAGATGCCACTGCTCACGTTGCAAGAGAATATACAAAGAAATATGGCCCTGAGGTTGTAAGGGTTTTGGAACTTGAAACCAACAGAGGGAAAGGAGGAGCAGTGCGATTGGTAAAAACATTTTATATGCATTTATGTTTCAGGTACAACGGTTTGTATTTCATTAATAGTTCACTGAACCCCCATCTCCCACACACCCAATGTTGTTTATAAATGACTATAATCTGGTCACGTAAGAACCAATCTATATATAAACATTTGCTCATGTTTCATATGTTTTTGGATTGTTTACTAAAGCAGCAGCAGTCTTGTTCGATAGTGTAGTAGACGAGATCTATCCCTTACTTCTCTTCTAGGCAATAGTTCTATACTTACCTTATTATCAATTTGGTAAAAGATAGTTACAGGAAAGAAAACTACATATAATAGTGGCTTTAAGAGGAGATGTGAATAGTTAAGATAGCTTTAACCCACCATGCTGCTGATTTTAAGACATTTTCTTAAATATTAAAATTATGGCAGTAAGTCAACAGATTACTGCATTTTGTTAATACTGCACATGTGTGGAGGAAACTGCCAAGCCAATCATATTAGTGTAATCCAGAGAATAGCAATGTTAGAGTGGCAAATTCCCAGTTTCTATATCTTACTGGTTATTTGACTCCAGTTCATATACTCCACTAAACTTAACCTAACGTTGGGTAAACCTAAGAAACCATATAACCATATAGTTCATTGCAGTTTGCTACAGCCATGACAGTACTCATTCTATATGTCATTTCTTGCTCCCAATATTGTTTGCTTAACATTGACATTCCTTCAGGATGAACTGCTAGAACTACAACTACAAGAAGTAAACATTTGCATGTGTCTCATTTCACGTCAAATGTTTTTTACACTCAACAAACTCAATTCCCACCTCATGTTACAACCAGTTCAGGCCGCCATTTACTACTGTTTGGATGTAGGGAGGAGCAGTTTACTTCAATACTTACATTTGCTGATTAAGTTACAGTTTGGCCAGTAGTGGGTACTTTGTGGCTATTTAATTTTTTTTAGGGTAAGTTGCTTTTAGGTGGTCTTCAACAGCGATGGAAGTGATGTCTTATATGTCCTACAGATGCCACTCTGTCATTCTCTAGCTCTAATGCAATGCTGGCAACATATGAATAACTAATGCCACCAAAGCCGGTAAGATACTCAGCCTCAAGGCATAGCCGAGGGATTGAGGGCCCTCAGCCTCAAAGCGTAGCCGAGGGATCTGCATGTCTAAAACTCGAATGATTCATGTCCGCAGAAATTCCTTCCAAAAGTCAATTCAAAATGAATAAGTAGTAACATCGGTTATTTTGCAGATTTCACTTCTTATTTAGGTTGGCAGTATGTGTATTACCGAAGATGGATATGTTTGTTGTGTTCATATCACAATTTTCCTATAAAAGTAAAACACCTGAAAGGGGCAGGCAGATGGGCACTAGCTATTGACGAGATCACATCTACTTATAAATTCACTCTTAAGGTAATTTACTCCATTCCTTCTTGCTTTTTTCAGCGTTTTCAATGAAGACCACCTAAAAGCACAATAGCCTTTTTTTAAATGGGAACCTACAATTAGGGTTAATTTAAATCGATCCTAAAATGAACATCACAACATCCTCCATATAAAACATGACTAATGGCATTTACTTTCCCCCATAATATCATGCAACTTTTATTCAAGACATTTCTTTTTACGACATTTAGTTTTGAAGATATTGTACTGTCTGAGCTTAAATGGTCCGTCCTACATCAACTAAAGTGTTATGAATGAAAATTAAAATGCTTACACATCATATATGCTATTATATTGCTAGTTTTTAAATTTTGAACCCTTTTAGTAGTTTTGCAGTTCAATAAATTTCTGCATCTTTTCAGATAGTGTGTTTCAAAATACAAATGCAAAATAACATGCTTGCGGAAGAGGTTCCCATTGTGATATATATTTTAACTAAAAATCTGAAATCGTGTAAAATCCAGGCACCAAGTACTGTGTGATTGTTTTATGGTGAGGGCACAGATTGCACATATTCGTGCTCCGCACACTGTCTTTTACACTGCAGGTTTTTCATTTGGTACTATCACATTAGTGATAGTAACACACACTATAATGAGTACTAACCTTGTTATAAGTGATGTCCATCTGCGTGAAGACATTCCTGGCATTTTCAAATGAAATTTCCATTCACATGCATAAATACAGAGTGAGCCAAAAGACTCCAAACCGCCTGCGCAGTGTTTTTCCTGCCTGCATCCTTGGTGCTCGTTGCTGTCTGCTCCTATCATAGAAAGGTGTGGATGAAACCATACAACATTTTTAAAACTACTTTAAAGGCTTTACTTACCAACTTTATCAAAGGAAATGCTGAAACTGGCCACCGTCGTTGTACATACATTTTTGGCACCTCTTTAGGAAACTATCCATCATGGAATTTTTGGGGGGAATTTTCCAAACGATGACCAATGTCATCTGTTTCTTTGGTAAGAACCGAATGCTGTCTTTTAGATTTCTTACCCTGAACACTTCCTGTGGCCCGACATTTACTTTAAACTTTATGAATTGTTGTATGGCCTGGAACTTTTACACCTGGAAATCTTTCTGCAAATCATGCTTTCACTTGCCGAGCTGATGGAGTTAACACATACGAATCATAAATAAATACACGCTGTGCAGTAGAAAACATATACTGAGCCATAATATAATTTGTGACTAAGTATAGGACAAAATAATAAAAAAACTTGTAATAACATTACATCACTGTCAACTCAAAACTGCACTTCACACTGCAGCCACAACAGCGTGACTTTGTTTATAGCAGCAGTGTGTTATCATGTTTTTATCATATTTCCACACACCCAGTGGAAAAACACCACGCAGATGGTAATATTGTTCATAAAATACCCCTCCGGGGTAACTTAAAACATAAAGTGTACAAGACAAACCCACACACCCTGGAAGAATTAAAACAAAATATCCGCTAGGAAATTTCTGAACGTGAACTACGGCAAGTGATGGATAGTTTCCTAAAGAGGTGCCAAAAATGTATGGACGATGGTGACCAGTTTCAGCATCTCTTTTCATAAAGTTGGTAAGTAAAGCCTTTAAAAGTAGTTTTAAAAATGTTGCATGGTTTCATCCGCACCTTTCTGTGATAGCGTTAGACAGCAACGAGCGCCGAGGCTGCGGACAGGAAAAACACTGCGCAGGCGGTTCGGAGTCTTTTGGCTCACTCTGTGCTTGCACAGTGTGCAAAATTTCTGTTTTTATATTGTTCTTAAGTTTGTCTGCGATGTGGGGATTGTTCCTATAAACTTTTTTTAGTGTTCCCTACAAATAGATGCACCAATTTCGTCAATTTTTTTTCTCCATTAGAACATTTCATTTTTACTTCTTAACTTAGGATTTAGCAATCCCGTTTTGCTAAACTTATTAACCAGATGTCCCAACAGTTTCTCTGCTTGGAACTAGAATACCAGGAAATTTCTTCTGAAATTGTCCATACACCTGTCTACAAGATTCAATTTTTACGTATGTATTATGTATAAAAATTCGTTGTTCAAGCATCAATTTGTCGACAGGCATTGCAGTGGACTAATAACAAGACACAACACTCTTAAGTGAATCTCAAACACAACACAGATGTCTTTAATAGACTTTCACCTTTGAGATGCACAATGTCAACTCTCTTTACAGCACGAACGTAAAGCAGGGACTGAAGCATAGCTGATAGAATAACCTTGAATGCATCATGCACCACCAATTTTACATCGGAGAAGTACTGAGGTCAGTGTGGTACAGCCTGCTACACATATAGCCAGTCTGTATGGAGGAGGAAAGAAAACTCACTTTTACCATATTCCCATTTTCTCTCCACCACCTCTTTTGATCCCTAGTTCTTAGACTGATCACCATAGTACAAAAACTGCACTATGCTACACTAGAACTGTACCGAATGAGCCAGAATAAAAACAATTACAGCAACAAAGAATTAGTATAATTTTCAAGAAATGGTGAGAAAAATTGCATAACTCAATTTATAACTTAATTTCTGCAAACTTTTCAGGAGAGCCACAAATACATATTTATTTATTTATTTTAATTCCTGAGGATGAGTAGTAATGGGGGCGTGGGGGGGGGCTACAGTAGCTAAAGGGAAAGCATACATGATGGGAATAAGGCTATGATATAAACTGAAAATGTCAACTAAATGGTTGGAAATATGTTTGAGGCAGTGGTAGAGTCAAAAATGCTTTATGCTGTAGAAATGGCAGGGGGGGTGTTTCTGAATTAAGCAAACAATTGATCATATGTATAGAATGTTTTGTAAAGAATCACTGGGTCTACAAAGTTCAGCACCATGGGAGGTACTTCAGTAGAATTGGGAAGACCAATGAGAAAAGGATTAATACTAGAAAGAACTAGATCAGCACTAGGGTAGGTAGCTTTAGCAGAATTGGGAAGAACAAGGAGAAAAGGATTAATACTATAAAGAATTAGATCAGCACCATGGGAGGTAGCTTCAGTAGAATTGGGAAGAACAATGAGCAAAGATTAATACTAGAAAGAATATTTAAATACTAGTAGATGTTTGACAAAGAAGGAGGGAGAAATTTTAAAGTTGTGCATGAACTAGCAAAGGTGTATGACAAAGACCGTTGGTGGGCAGCAATGAATGAGAGGTTAGGAGAGAGATATATAAATTGATTTTAGAAGGCAATAAGTAGTAGATGGAAGACATAGAAAGGCAGGAGGTATGGGGAAGTTTAGATGATAAAAAAATCATCAAGCTTCTATAAAATAATAAAAAGAGCGGAGAAGGGAAGGGTACATCGACCATTGTAATAGGAAAAGGAAGGATTAGCATGGATGAAAACAGGGTCAATGTACTTAAAAGGGTTAACAGTTAGTGGAAAAGGGAGTATGTGAATTATGTGGCGGGAAGGAGCAGTACATGACTGAGTGTAAAAACACTAATGATATGGACGGAAAAAAGAACAGAAATCAGTGGGCGCACGCACACACACATACACACACACTCTCACTCACTCACTCACTCTCTCTCTCTCTCTCTCTCTCTCTCTCTCTCTCTCTCTCTCTCTCTATATATATATATATATATATATATATATATATATATATATATAAAATCTTTCTACAGCTAATAGTTATTTACAAATTGATCTATACTGTAATATGCTTTTTGTATTAGAAACCTTTTTCAAATGCCCTGCCAATATCAATGAAGTAATGGACATATAGTCTATCAGAATCTGGGTAACAGGCTTTGTTAACAGACAACTGAAAAGCTCATTTTCAGTCCAATATAAAGTTAGGCAGTTTTTTTTATATATTTTTATAGTAATAATAATAATTTTATTGCAGTCGAGGCACTGACAAGAGCATCTGGCTGTTAAATATCCATACAGTCAGAATGCAATAACATGATCATAAGTTATTTTATAATAATCCTTTAATAATAATAAAATATATGTAGCTATTATAGTTCAGCAGTGTTAATCAAGCATTTCTCTATTAGCAATGATTTTAGAACAGCTTAAATTTGAGTCTATGGTATTCTTAATTGACAGTGGTAATTTATTATATAATATAGCTCCTCTTTTATATGGGTCCTTATTGGTTTGAGTTTTATTCATGTTCACCCTACAGTAATTGTTTGCCCTTCTTGTATCATGCATATATATGACAGTCTTTATTGAATATTTTAAATTTCTTTTTATCTTTGACAAGCATAATTGATGATACTGTGTAAAACATGGTTGTGTAGAGGGTTACTAAATTTGGGACATTCTGTTTAATCTTTTCTGTCTTTGAAAGAAATTATTTTGGATCATTCTAGATTTTCATAGAATCTGTAGAGAATATAAAAGCTTCCAATATTTTAATATATCATAAAATATAAGTTCTGAGTAACCTTCCATTTGTGTATAAAGCTTTAGTAGTAGTACCAAAGTACGTAGCATGAACTAGTTTGTTAATTATATGAGGTGTGTTCAAAAAAAGACTGAACGTTTGCTATAACATATTTATTGCTCATTGTACAACATTTTAAGCACTGTCCCCCTCAAAGTAGTCCTTTCTACTGGCAATACACTGTTCCCAACTTTTCTTACATTTTTGGAAAACCTCCTAGAACGCACTTTCTGGAATGGCATGCAGGTCTCTTGTTTCATTGTCCTGAATCTCCTCTATGGTTTGGATATGATGTGCTTTCAACATTGTTTTCAGTTTGGGAAACAGGAAAAAGTCTGCTGGGGCTAGATCCAGTGAATAGGGTGGATGGAACACACAGTAGGAATCTGATGTTTTACCAGATAGCTGTGGGCAAGGAGCAACATGTAAGCCAGCACATTGTCATAATGCAACATCCAAGTCTGGTGTCTCCATAATTCAGGCCTCTTCTTGCGCACAGCATCTTTCAAACATGCTAAAATTCCCTGGTAGACTTCCTTGTTTACAATCAGACTACGTGGTGCAAATTCTTGATGGACAATGCCATTGCAGTCAAAAAACACATCCAACATCACATTGACCTACGATTGACTCATGCATGCACCCTTTACCCACCCACTGCGACAACTGCACCTTCATTTCAACATCACAGCCATAAACCCATATCTCATCTCCTGTGAAGAACATGGAGATGAGATGGTTGTGATGTTCTTAAGGAAGTTTTCATTGCCGTTTGCAGTGGCAAGCAGTTCCTGGCTGATTTCAGCATGGATCTGTTTCTGATCCCAGTCAACAAACGCAACACAAATTTTGCACTGATAAGATGCATCTCTCAAGTTTGTCACTCAAAATTTGATGGCATGATCCTATGCTGATGCCCACTTCGTGAGCAACTTCTCAAACAGTTAAATAACAATTTCCACGAATTGCAGGATGAACTGTCTCAACATGGTCATCATCTATTGATATGGAAGGTTGTCCAGGCCTGGGATCCTCACCGACTGACATTCTGCTGTGCTCAAAATACTTAAACCACTCACAGCAGTGCATGTAACTCATACAGTCCTCCCTGTATGCTTGGCTAAGCAATTGAAATGTCTTTGTAAAAGTTTTGCCAAGTTTGTAGCAAAACTTTTACACACACACACTATCTCTGTTGTTCAAGCTCTTTCATTGTCACTTCATCACTAATCTAACGAACAGCTTGTGCATGTGCTCACTTTAGCAACTGTAGCTCAGCAACTAATGGTCATAGCAAAATGAGGCAAATAGTAATTTGTTGCCTAAACCTTCTGCTAGGTGTGCTCAGTAGCTGCAGCACACTTCCTGTGTCGGTTGATGTTCTATTTCAAAAGTTTGGTCTTTTTAACACACCTTGTAAATTATAATCATAGTATGGTAATAGCAGTGTATGAGCTAATATTTGTAGAAAGTAGTGTTATGGCATGGAATAGAACCTTGTTTAATTCCAGGCCATATGAACTCTGTTAAGAGTTTAGTACAAACCAAAAAAATAAAATAAAACTTTACATTTTTGTAACTCCTCACAATCTCAGCCCATAACTGATTGTGTTTCTGGGACCTGCTGTAATAAGTGATAAAAAAACCCACAAATTTTAGTGTTATATTCAAAGACATTGTTTGTTCTTTATTTTTAGGGCATTCAGAGTGCAAGGGGAGCAGTAATTTTATTTGCAGATGCTGATGGCGCAACAAAATTCTCTGACTTAAAAAAATTGGAAGATAGCCTGAATGAGTTGGTTAAAGGTGCGTTTCTAATTGATAGTGAAGATTATTTTGATAATTGTTAAAGAGAAATTGTGTTTGGAGTGATCATTTAAACTTAAGCAGACATCTCATAATATTTTGATGCAATTCCAGAAGACTATGTGAAGTCCCCAGATCAAGTGGCAGCAAAGCCAGCAATTGTTTGTGGGTCTCGAGCACATTTAGAAGAGGACGCCATCTCATCCCGTTCCTATTTCCGTACATTTCTTATGTATGGCTTCCATTTCTTAGTATGGCTGTTTGCAGTGCGAGGTATCAGAGATACACAGTGTGGTTTCAAGCTTCTGACGAGAGAAGCTGCTCGAATGTGTTTCAACAGTATGCATGTGGAGAGATGGTATGTAATCTACAGAATTCATTTCATAAATGTAATTACTGTATTTACTCGGCTATAGAACCCTTTTTTTCCCTTATTTTTACTTCCAAAATTGGGATAAGGGTTCTATAGGCACGAACTTCGTAAAATCAATTGGTATGGAGAGGAGTAATGAAAAAATAAAGTATTTTATTTTAATGCTATTTATGAGATATTTAATTGAAATAAACAAAGTTACATATGTAATCACCAATTCAATCCTTTAATAGTAAGTCTCTTAATATCCCACACAGTGATAACTTCTAGAAAGATGAATAATGTGGTGGAATGGACATGGTCTGTAGAAACTTGAATAACTAACAATTGGCTACATTTAACACAAAAATCCTTGGATTTAATACCAGTATAGGCAATTATATTTATGCTTCACAAAAATATTTAAGCAAGGGAAGAATAGTAATATGGTACCTGTTGTACCCAGCCTCAGCTCGCCTTAAATTCTGAACCTGAGATCCCTTGGTGTTTTGCAACCTCACATGCTTTAAACCAGCATTTCATGTGTTGCAGCATGACCATGTTCCTTGTTTCAACAACCCACTGTAATTTTTATTGATTTCTTCGTACTTTCCTTTTCAGATTCCTGAAAAGATTTATGGTCAGTCTCTCTTAACTAGCATTAGTTGATTCTTCTGATTGCACCAATATTGAATAAAGATGCTGCTGTTATACCACTTTTATTTGCAAACTTCGACAGCATTTAATTTAAAAGAGGCTATAAAACTCATTTTGCGATTCCTGGTACTCATTTTATAAGTTTTCACACCCACAGTACACATCAAAAATAAAGACTGGATGCGTAAAGAAAGTGCAAACCAGGTGGCCATGCAAGTGGTGGGAACCAGGAAGGGGTTAGTTTTACCATTTTTCTTTTGTGATTGACTGTAGCTGAAAGACTAATTGTCACTGGGTTCTACTGTGCCATTTGGTTATCACAGAAGTTAATAAGATAACATCAGATTTAGTGACATAAGTAAGCAATTCATCAATTTTTAATTTTGCCTTTCAAACATTAAGGTGGTTGCTATAGTCGATAGGGTCCTATAGCTGAGTAAATACGGTATAACAACACTGTTCATTCTCTGCTTATTTAATGTTTTCTTTGTGCATTATGTTGCTCCTCTTTTATACAAAGCTAATTAACTGCATTCATTCAGTGCGGTAGAGCTACGGCCATTGGGACCTTCCCTTCCATGCTATCACCACCAAAATAATTACAATAAATATTACTTCCTAAAGGGTGGTAACCAAGAACTACAAAGTTAAAATACATGCATTATAATGTGAGATTCACAGCTTTCCTGGATCCCGGGAAGGGGAAGGAAGACTTGGTTAAATTTTAGCTTTCTCATTCCCAGACATGACATTAATCCATGTTGTGCATATTAGACTGTTCACCGTAGAAATTATTCAAGGCTGTTCATGACGTGAAACAGCCACTAGACCTCTCTCTAGTCGCAAGCTGGGAAAATGAAACTGGAAGATTCACTGAGCATTGGTTCTTCTAGTGAAAGCATCAGCTGCAGTTTGTTTACATGCAACTCAAAAGTGGTTATTGTCTCAAAAACTACAAAGAACAGCAATTGCTAGAGATTAACTTATAACAATAAAGAACAACAAAAACTTAAACATATGCCATTAATAAAGGAATGAAGGTTGGTATGACTAGAAGAATTGGAGATAGTAATGGATCTACATTTAGAAAATGTTGAATTTTGCTGTTGACTGAATGGGAAACAGGTGAAAAAATATTTCTTCAGTTACAAACAAATGATGTACAAAATTGACTTTCCACTTTGTTATCGATTTGCCATCAATATGCATTGCTGGGGTGTTGTGAGTCAAAATGTTGTATGCAGTTTTGCTTCCCATTCTGGTTGCTTCTCTCAGGTTATTGTGAATCAACCTTAAACACAAAAATAACAAATACACTCCACAGAATGCCAGCAACAAGACTGGATTATTTAAAGGAGTGGGAGGGGAGAGAATCCTTTACATGGAAAAAAGTTTTTCTATTTTTATTTTCTCAAAATGGCTCCAAACGATTTTGATTAAAGTGCCATATGTTTAACATATTTGTATGACTGATAAAACGTATATCTTCAATTGTCTGTTAGCCTGTGAAGTTTTCATTGTATTATTGTGTATAACTGGTAGACAAAAACTTACCACATGAAAAGTGTATATGTTGTTAAAATACTCAATATATGTCAAACCTTTTTACCCTATCAACCATTTCAAAGATATTCCTTGTTATTGGATTGAATTCTACAATACTTTAAAGTGCCAAGGCACCTTTCTTTTGTTTCTCGCAATGTTGTTCAAAGAGTATGGAATTTCAAACCAGCATATACTGACCTGTTTTTTAAATATTTTATTATTATTATCATCACTACTGTCTACTGTATTTCTCTTGTACCTACAATTAAACATGTAATGAAACTATTATTGCAAACATTTATCTGGATTAACATGAAGTAGACAGAAATACAGAGAAATCTCAAAATAACGTAACTCACTATAGCATATATTTCACTTTTACGTATAGATTTTACATTCCCCACTTAAATCCCATACAGTATAATGCAAAGAACTTTCATTTTTACATATGTGTTAATTATGAACATTTCAAAATTACGTATGCAATTTTTATAAAATATGTCTTTATTAATAGCGTTATTTCATCTATTCTTGGACAAAAATTTTATATATTGTGTATTAGTACATTTTTGCTTCAATTTCAAACTGTTGTCCAGAAACAAGCTGCGCAGTATCTGCCACCTTAAGTTCTTTGTTCTCCAAGCAATACGTTTACATTATCAAGAGTACCAATAAATGTGCACCGTTATCTGAGGCTGGCAACCGGATATTTTTGTTTTGGTTAAACCTAATGCACTTCCATTTCTGATTTTGTTTGAATTGAAGGTTTTGTTTTCGCGTGTTTTTTGTTGTTAAACGCAAGAAGATAGTTAAAGCTTAAGTTTGCATTTTGCATCCTTTTTGGTTAAAGAGTTGTTTGTTAAAGTTTATGTCCTGCATTTTTGTTGATCATTGAGGAAAGAGTTGTTTTAACTTTGACAACATAATGGAGGTGAGGAAAAGAAAACAGTTTCAACAGAACAGAAAGTTGAGCTGGTAAAGAAGGTAGAAACTAATGAAGCAGGTGGAAGTAGCATGTGTGTATAACATCAACCCACCACTCCTTCGACAATATTTTGTGATGAAGAGAAAATACTTCAGACATACGATAGGTCAACAATTTGCCCCAGCAGAAAGAAGATTCATGTTGGTGATTTCCATCAGGTGGAAGCAGCAGTGGACATGTGGTTCAAAGATGTTAGGACAAAAGGTATAACAGTTTCTAGACCAATGCTCCAAGCAAGTGCTGGTTGGCTTTTTTGTTTTCGGAAAAGAGACAGTAATTCCCAGAAAAACCATCAGTGGAGAAATAAGAGATGTTGACTAGAAGTTGCTCAGGAACGAAAGGAAATGTATTTGAAAGATGCCATCATAAATTACAAGCCAGTGGACGTTTTCATTGCAGATGAAACTGCATTTTTTTATAAAATTCTGCCAAGGTCACTTAGTGACTTGAACAGTTTGTGAGAGAGAACTTGTTGAAACAGTCAAAACAAACTTAAGTCACTGATTTCACGAATTGTATGTAAAGTGGAAGATGTCATCTGACTTGCTGATGTATTCTGTGTAAATATATGGATTGTAGATAGGTGCGTGCATGAACTTCAGTAGGGCTGCAATGATAGAATTAAAGGTATGTAACTGTGCATTATAATGTTCTAATTTTTCTTGCATTTGGTACATTTGTCAATTATTATGAGTCGTCGCATTCTGATAAATGTTTGTATTTGCTAAATCCCTTTTTCAGTATAACATACTTTTCAGAATAAAGTATAAATTTTCTAAAGTACTTTATACTGAGATTCCACTGTATAAGCTTTTGTAAGAATAGTTTGTAGAAGAGAGAAAAAATAAATGGCAATGGGTAGAGAAAGTCATGTGAATGTAACATGAGGTGTTCCCCCCTCACATTAAACTCAATTCTGTAAATATACTAAAAGTAAATTTTTAGGTTACCATTCATTTGCAATTTGTTTTCTTAAGCTTATTTACATAAGCTATGTAAAGTTAACATCTCTGAGTTGGAATTTATAAATACAAAGTGTGCAATTATTTCATCAAATATGTATCTGACACAGTCCATGTTGTTTTTCTTTCACAGGGCATTTGATGTGGAGCTTCTATACATAGCTCAACGGTTAAAAATTCCCATCTCGGAAGTTGCAGTTAATTGGACAGAGATAGAAGGTATGAAAGTCTTATATTTCGGAAATGACCATTACAGTTATACCATAGTTCACTAACAGCTGCAAAAGTTTACAAATTTTATGAAAACTGAGCTTAACATTGCTGAGAATGATCCCTACAGCAGAGAAAAAAAAATCATAATTTTTAGGAGTAACTGTGAGCAGTAACTTATCCTGAGTAGATCAAGTATGTAATAAAATTAATATCTATTTACTGCAATATTTTAAATCTTTTAAAAACTTGGGTTTATTAAAAAAAATTTATTATCGGATAATCTATCCATATCTAACACAGGAAATTGAAATATGGGGCTATTTACTACAAAACCCATGTAAAAAGACCATTTAACCTGCAAAGGAAATGTAGGATAATTTATAATTTAAAATCCTTTGAGACATGTAAACTGCATTGATCGACGATAACATTGACACTATATTCACTGTATGTACACAAGGCCATTATATTTGCAATAGCAAATGGAAGTAAAGAGAGAGAGAAAAAAAGTAACTTCCATCATCATCATACTAGACATAATACAGATTATTTTAAAAGAGGTTTCAACAAGAAAATATCTGAGAAAAATTAAATGTCCAAGATCTAATTTTGTACAATACTGACATTAAATAACCAACTGGTGGCAAATTTAAAATAAAATTAAAATATTTTTTAACAATAAATGTTTATAAAATTTAGATGAGTTGTAAATAACTTTTCCTGTTAGTTTTTTGTATGTCTTAATTCCATCTAAATTTATTTTCTTTTAACTGTTTAGTTTATTCCTAAACTACTGTAATTTTGACAATGTCAGAAATTTGCATGCAAATCTATTGGCTATTATTATTATTATTATTATTATTATTATTATTATTATTATTATTATTATTATTATTATTATTATTATTATTATACAAAACTTAGTATTTAAGTTCAGGATCTTCCAAGGATGTGACACAAAGATTTTCAATAAACTATCCCCACCACAAACCACTCCTTACATGGAACATTTTTCGTTATTTTCACAAAAATGGCTCTTAACAATTTTGATTAAAATAGTGTATCTTTAAGATATCTTCATGATTAATAAAATATAAATCTTTAATTTTCTGCAAAAGCCTGTGAAGTAAACAGGAGATGGATAAAACCTTCCTGGAAGAAAAATGTATAGATGTCTTTAAAACATAAAATTTATTCCAAATAACCTTTTTGTGGCATCAGGCATTTACGAGATATTTGTTGTTATAGGTTTGCTTTTTTTCAGTACCTGTCATTTTTAGTTCTGTTGCAGTCAGTTGTTTCTCACAGTGTCATGGAGAAGAGTATGGAATTTCAAAGTAACATATAGGTACCCTCTTTTTAAAGATATTACTTTTGCTTCAGCCTCATATATTCCCTTTATATCTAAAACAAAATGTGTAATGAAATGATTTGTGTAAATGCTTATTTCGATTAACATGAAGTAGATAGAAAATCAATTTTTGCAAGAATAGTTGAAGCCGTATAGAAATAAACAATAGAGAAAGTGTGGTGAATATAACACAGATCTTTTTAATTTCATTCCTAATTTTGGGGTCTAACTTACTGTACTTATTTTGTTGATTAAACCTTAGTATACCCACAGGTAAAATAGGTTTTTGTTTAGAATGTGAATAAATATCTTTAAGAGAAAGAGGCATATTGAAGTTATGAAACACAGTTTACAAGTTAAATTCATAACTTTAGAAGCATTGGTGTTAGTAATCTCTATATCTTGTTTTTAATTGCATAGGTTCTAAAGTAGTTCCAGTATGGAGCTGGTTGCAGATGGGTAGAGATTTGTTCCTTATATGGCTGCGGTATCGGATAGGAGCCTGGAAACTAGCGAAACAAGCAGACTAACATTCCAGAGTACAGCATTTAGAAGAATAAATGAAGAGAAGACTGCATCTTTGCATTATTCATACCAATTTATTAGGTAAGCATAGGGAATGTTTAAGATTTCCTTTCTGTGCAGTTTGCTATTTTCTCAAAGACATTTGGTTACACTATTATTGCACTAGGTGCTCCCTTATACAAAGTTTCTTCAGAATGAATGCAGATTTTTAAATAATGCTCGAGTATTTTGAGTACATTGTTATGGGCTTAAGCAATGAGAATTCTGGGTGAGCTGCACCTGTATTTAAGCTGCCAAAGTTGCAGGATGATATATTCAACATCTGTGAATGTGATAAACTTAGATCACATTTAGAACAGACTACCTAATGTGAATAACAGGATTTCATCAATACACCAGTCAACCTTCAGCTGAGAATGAGAGTGATAGCTCTCGAAACATGTCCGAGTTTTAAAAAGTGCAAGTGAAGTTGTGTGACAAAATCGACTGAAGTAATTTGTAAAGTATTTACTATTTACATAAACTTAACTGCAGGATACTCTTAGTCCGCTGTTACTAGACTGAGTTGTATTCTTTTGTATCATCTTTGTTCCCTCACAAATATTGCCAAAGAGGAAGATGATACTCCTCTCTTTTCCTCTCTCCTTCCCAACCTACATTCAGCCATGCATGTGTGAATTCTTAATGTGCTGTTAACATTACATACGAGGGTGGTCTGAAAAGTTTCCGACCTAATAAAGATACAAGATATTTTTTCAGAATTTTTTTTTTTTATTTTTCAACATAGTCTCCATGTAACTCTACACACTTCTCCCAGCGATGCTCCCATCTCTGTAACCCGTCCAAATAGTACTCGGCATTTTTCTCTGCAAAATAATTGTTCACGAAGGTGATTGCCTCTTCATTTGATGAAAATCTCTGTCCTCCGAGCGCAATTTTCAGATGAGGGAACAAAAAGAAGTCGCTTGGGGCTAGATCTGATGAGTAAGGCGGATGGTCAAGCAGTTCAAACCGTAATTCGTGGATTTTTGCCATTGCAACCGCTGAGGTGTGAGACGGTGCGTTGTCTTGGTGAAACAGGATTTTCTTTTTCTGCAAATGTGGCCGTTTTTCCACAAGTTCTGCCTTCAGCTTGTCAAGTAATTATGCGTAGTATGCTCCTGTAATGGTTTTTCCTTTTTGAAGATAATAGATTAAAATAACTCCATGACTATCCTAAAAAACAGTCGCCATCACTTTCCCAGCTGAAAAAAACAGTTTTTGCTTTTTTGGAGCCGGTTCCCCCTTTGCACTCCACTGTTTGGACTGTATTTTTGTTTCGGGCATATAATGGTGTATCCAAGTTTCATCTACAGTAATTAATCGGCGCCAAAACTCGGATTTATTGCGCCTAAACTGCGCCAACAGAGCGTTGGAAATGTTCATTCGAACACGTTTTTGGTCAAACGTGAGCAAACGCGGTACCCAACGTGCGGACAGCTTTCTCGTGTCTAAATGTTGATTTAATGTGACAAATATGATCTTTTGACATGTTCATAGCCTCTGCTATCTCTCTCACTTTCATTCGGTGGTTGTGTACACCATTTGGTGAACTTTGGCGATGTTTTCGTTGGTAGTTGCAATTTTTGGACGTCCCGAACGTTCGTCTCCCAAGCTCTTATGGCCACGTTTAAATTCAGCTGCCCAAAATTTCACTGTGGTAAATGATGGTGCAGAGTCCCCATACACAGAATCCAACTCATCTTTGATTTGCGTAGGCATATTGCCTTTCAAAAACAAATATTTAATGACAGCTCGATACTCAATTTTGTCCATTTTCATAAAAACACTCGCATCACATCACTCAAACGACTGTTACATAACAACTGAGCATCCAAAATGCCTGAAACTTTGGTGAGTAGCTGTCAACAACGAAATTCACTAACTTTTATTTACGAGTGCTGCCATCTTCATGTTGAGGTCAGAAACTTTTCAGACCACCCTCGTATGCCATGTTGCATGCATCTAAAGTCTTATTGTAATTGTTGCTCACTTATGTTAGAGGAATTCACATCCATCACAATAATAATCTTGTTTTGGTTCCATGGCACTAATGATAACTTGTCGGCTCGAATATAAGACAATGCTTTCCTGCCTCAAAAAATGTTTTTAAAAACTGTATTCTTATATGCACAGCCTAATATTTAAAGATACTCATTTTCATGAAGAGCTGTACTGGCTTGAGCAGTGGGAGATACCATGTGCATCACAGCTGAGCTCAAGACCACAAATAAACCAGAATTTCTTGAGCTTTGACAATTTCTTCCTATGTGATATATTGGTGCTTGGCTTGATGCTTGCAGTAATGCAGTTTTGATCAGTGTCCCAGTCATTGCAGATAGTGTAGAAAGGTGAGTGTCTCTTTATCACATAAGTTGAATAAGGGAGAGTGAAGAAATTATGAACTTCAGACTACAGGTTTTGAATAAGGCAAAATATATTAATAATGTACAGGCTGCAATGAAGTTTGGTGTTTCTTAGTGTTGGCAGAAAGATGAAGAAAAGTGTACGAATACTGGCACATCCAGGGAAACATTCAAAGAACCAAAAACAGGGAAATTTCACAAAATTTGTATGTTTCTCACTCATTTTGTGCAGGAGAAATGAAACCAGGGGTTTCCAATATGTCAGGAATGTTTTCTTCTGAAAATCTTCCAAAAAATTTAGAATCATCTTATATGTGAGGCTGTCTTATATTTGGGCCAGTACAGTATATATTTCAAAATGGCATCATCTTTCATATGTGTTTTGCACCTTGATGAAGATAGGTTTTGGGGAGATTTGGAGAGCTAAAGAATTATTATAAATAGGTTTCTGGAAATGAAATTAGAACAAGAATAGAGGATATGGAAAAACGAGATTTATTAGCAAGTTTTACTTTTAAGAGCTCACTGAGATTATGCAGAGAAATGAAGTATGGAGCAGGGAATAGTATGTTGATATATGTGATAAAACAACAAGAGCAGGATTTGCATGGGCTAGGACAGGGGTGGTGAATTTGAAAAGTTTGAGAAAAGAGATTGATTTGGAGAAATGCCCACTATGCCACCGGAAAGTTAAAGAGTGGCATATAGTTTTAGAGTGTGAAGAAACGAAGTTGCTTAGAAAGAGGATAGAGAAGAGAGAATGGGTAAATTTACCAATAGAAATTCAAGCTAAAAAGTTAGTAAATGTAAAATCTAGGATAAATATAATAGAAGTAGGAAAATTTTTGGGCAGAGTAAGAGCAAAATTAGCAAGGAAGAGGTAACTGAGTATTAAATTACAGTAGTTTTTATTTGATATGTTGCAAGTAGGACCCAACAAGTCTACAACCTCAAGGTTTGAGTTTGTTGGGGTCCAAGGTAAAGCAACTCAAGGTAGAGTTAGTATTGGAGATTAAATAAATTGATAATTGTACTTTTAGATTAGGAGGAATGCTGGCTACCAGTATTCCATATTGCTGGATACCAGAGGTTAGTTTTTTTATATTTTATTGTATTGTTATTTTTAGTAACTGGGTTAAGAATAAATTTGTAAAACTGTTGTTGTAAATTTGTATACTTAACTGGGTTAACATAAAATTACTTACTTATATATGTGTTTTGCAAGAGCCCAGTTGCATAATATATCTGATTTTTAGTGTTGCTCTTTTTTGGAATTTGGAAGCGTACAAAATATTTTATTAACGACGCTGTCAATTGCTAGGAACATATCAGTGCTGCCAGTGTGCTGGAATTTGGTCCTGCAGGAGTTCTTTTAAATGCTAGTAAAGCTACTGTAATGGGGCTGTTGCTTTTAAGCATACTTAAAAAAAAAAAACCATCGGTCTGGGAATTTGAAAGCAGGGATGATTCCAAGGTCTTGCATTATACACACACACATTTGTAACGTTGTAATTTTTTTAATATCCTTCTACCAGGTAGGTCATATCGGATGATGAATCAATGAAATGGATGAACTGATGCTCAAATGAGCCCCTGGTCTATAGAGTTCAAAGTTACGTGACATTCATCTTTTTAGGATAAGGGAAAACCCTGGAAGAAATCATATCTGGATAAGTCACCCTAACTGCGATTTGAACTTGGGACCTCTTGAATTCTATCACCACGCCAAAAAGGTGTGCTAACTGTTGTACTATGGTGCAAGAAACTTCTTACAATCCAAGTGTTACTTTTGAAATTTGTTAAAAACTATTCAAACAATTGCATTAGTGCAAAGTTGGAGGCCTGTTATTTTGGAACTGTAAAACTGGATAATGGTTTCTTTTCTTTCTCCCCTTACCTCTTGCTCTCGCAGATGCGATTTTCTCAAATGATTGTAGTTTCTTATAGGAGTTTTTTTCCCCTTTCTGCAGGAGCATCACCTGCTGACAGAAGATGAAAACAAACATCTGTTGTGCTGTTGCCTCACCATACCAAAGATAGTATGTGGATTGTACTTGAAATGGGTTTAAAACCCAATGCACATCTTGAGTGAATGTTATTGTGCATTGCCAGAAATAGACTTGCTTCTACTAGCTATTCAACTTGGTATACCTCAAGATGACAAGAAGCAGTGTGATCATTGATTGACAAAAAGGTCTGCGACTTTAAACTTGAAAATTAAATTTTTAGGTGCATTAAGACATACATCTGTTTGCAGGGAGATGATTAGTTTTATATCAATAAAATGTTTTATGTTAAAGACCACAATACTCAGGTAATCAACCAGTTAAGAAACAAAATTTGTAACAGTTAAAAACATATCTAACCTGGCAAAGGCAAGCGCAGTCCTGCACTGAGAGTGGAAAGATGAACTAACGTGATGACACAATACAACCACATACTTACATCAGGAAATGCTGTACAGTCTGATTCACTCTTTAATGCATTACGTAATGTTCACAGTGTTAATGATGAAACCAAAGGAAATAGAGTTATTAACGAGCAAGCTCTCCGTGTTGTTTGTAATGTTACTATGCTTTATGATAAAGGGTAGAAAGGTCAGAAAATGCCTATTACAAATGCCACTGATCATGCTAAATGTTCGCATTTTCCCAGTTGAACTGTACAGAGGGGAAGGCAGGCCATTATATGTATAAGAGGCACTCTCCAATGCAGGACTGCATTTGTCTTGGTCGTGTTATACTTGAGCTGTATAGCATAAAGGCTGGTTCAAAATAACCTGAGAGTGGAAACCAGGACAGAAACAAAACAGTATACAACATCTTGGTACACAAGGAAGAAGAACAGGAATGGATAGTGATAGTAAATTTATTTTATGCATTGAGATATTTGTTTGTAACTGACCAGTGATATTTTTTTTGCCTGTTTTCAATCCAGCCAACATCAAAATTCTATAGAGTTAACATTTTTTAAATGCAGATCCATTATTATTTCCAGTTCCTCTAGAGGTACAAAGTGTAATTGCTTTATTAATAACATACATTAAACTTCTTTATTGTTTTTATTTAAAGGTGAGTCGGAATTGTTAGACTAACATCACTTAAGTTTACTCACTTAACATGTTTCGGGAAACAGTTGTTCCCATCCTCAGAAGGTTAATTCGAATTAACCTTCTGAGGATGGGAACAACTGTTTCCCGAAACATGTTAAGTGAGTAAACTTAAGTGATGTTAGTGTAACAATTCCGACTCACCTTTAAATAAATTCAATACACATCACTGTTTCTAGCTTATTTCATTACAATATCAACGTTCTTTATTGTTCTCTGTTAATTTCTATATGTTTTTACCGTTCTTTGTAGTTTGATATTTTTTGAGGTAATGGCCAGTTTTGAGTTGTATGTAAATAAACTATAACTTACTCTTTCACTATAAGAACCAACACTCGTATCAAGATGTACAAACATTTGCTGGGATTTCTTCTGGTTTCATTTTCCCAGCTTACGACTAGAGAGAGCTCTAGCAGCTGTTTCATTTACGGTGCCTTGAATAATTTTTACAGTGAGGGGTCTTAATATGCCAACCTTGATAATGGTAACAAGAAAATTAAAACTTGACCAAGTGTTCTATCACATTCCTGGGATCTGGTGAAGCTTCCCATCAATTGTGAATGCTGGCATTATAATACTTGTATTTTGACTTTGTTGTTCTTGTTCTGGTTTCTATTCTTGGTTATTGTGAACCAGCCTTAACTGAGCCCCTGTAAAGTTGTTGTAGAGTCCTATTTTCTGCTGACAGTGTTTGACAGCTTGAATGCAATTAGAATGTGAAGAAAATAAATTTCAAAAAACTGTGTAGCAGCAATTGAATTTAATTGTTCTTTCACATTTTAAAATTCAATACACCAGATTGTCTGATATACCACTTATAGTCGGCGCCAAACAAGAAGGTGGTTGACAGTTACTAACCACGTGGCGGAAAGCTTTAAATGAATGGGAGGGGATGGATACATCATAGCGGTCATCATAGAAATGACTAGAAGGACCAATTTATTTATTTATTTATTTGTGCTAGCAATCTTCCTTAGAATATGGCTATACATCAGCCCAAGCTGTTAGGACCAATTAGCACTAAGACATTTCCATAGTAACGATAGACGTGAAAACCTTGTTGCCGATACTGTAACACGTGATTAGCATGACATAACTGGCGAGCGACCGTTGTAGTAACATGAACTGCACGTCTTATCTTCTGCTGTTGCTGCAATTATAAACAATGCTTCCTTTAGCCACAGCTTAATGTATTTATATCAGTTTAGAGGTTGCCTGTGTACTGAGAAGTTATTTTGTATCATCCTATTTGTTCAGTTGTTTGCTTTGTGTTTGCATGTATCTGTGCGTGTGTTGTGACCATTTGCGATTGTGTTAACACTTTTAATGGATATTTAACAATATCAACAAAATAGTGACGAAGACAGCGAGCCATTCGAAAAACTGAGTGTACTCTGTAACCATATAAAATGTTTATGGTAAAGGTATCCCAATTAAAGGACAAGCAAATAATATGCTCTGTGAGAGAATCGGCAACATTTTCCCATTACAATAAGTATCAATATTTCACAGGAATGTCTCTCTTGTTAACGCAGATCTTTACACTGATATATTCTTGCATGTTCTATCCTTTGCATGCAGATTCATTATTTTATAATTGTCTTCATATGCGAATATAAATACTATCCGCTCTGCAATGCTGATGCAACCCAGTTGCCTTCGTACACAAGTCTAACGTGCTCTCCACATGGTCACGATAAGCGGCAACGTCGCCTCTCTCTCTCTGCGAAGTGTCAATCCCTTTCTTCTTTGGCAGCGAGTATAATTGGAAGGATAATGTACGACCAGAAGCACTAAATACAGTTTCTGTAAACATGTTTCAGCAGGACATCAGAAGCATTTTTATTTACAAAATATAGATTATTAATATTATTAAAACACTCCAGCAAAAGTAGACATCCAGTGTGATATAAGAATTTACAGAAAATTACCTTCAGGAAAAATATAATCTGTATTTTGGTTGTAGTTTTGTTTCCTACATCAATTAATTCTGAGTGTTGTATTCAGGTTTCATTCTGAATCCTACGATGTGTAAACTAAATACATTTTATTGTTCTACAAATAAGCTTTGGGAAAACTATAAAGAATAACACGATCAGTTAAGTTTTTAGGATGTATTGTAATATTTTTTTATCATGATCAGTGCATTACTTTGTTTCTATGGAGGATCTGTATAACTTTTATTCTATCTTGAGTTTTAATATTATGACTTTGCTGAACATAACCAAATATCTTTCATGTAAGTACTGTTCACTCTAGTTTTTTATCTAGTGGCTTGGATTGAGCAACTACTTTTGTATCAGCTGATTTATACTTAGTGGAAGAAAGAAGTCTTGTGTCAATTTGAATGTTTATATAGTTTAAAATCCCCTGGAATGGAGCAAATAATGGCAAATTATAAGGCTGATAAACATGTGTGGTTTATGGATACATTTTTTATAACCAGGTATAGGAATTTGTAAGCATTAAAGCCAGGTCAAAAGGAAATAAAGTTGAACTGTTACTGGACCTTATGGACAGACATCACAAGTAACAAGCCATGCTCCATTTCTTGTATATTCTGTGGGCATTAACAGATAGCACTCCCAGGCCTTGTTTAAGGGCCATCAAGGACCCTTGGCCACTACTGTTTACTTTCTTTGTATTGCCATATGGTTTGAGTGTAGATAACTTGAAGAACTGCCTGGTTAAAACTAAGAACATTATTTTAAGTCCTTTTTTCCCCTTTCCCAAGGAAAAAGACACTCAAGTGTTTTAAGTGCATTATTCATCCTATTTTTCTGTATTTCTGACTAAGGTGTGCACTACAAGACAGTTTACTTACTCTTCTAGTGCTAGATGTCAGCAGTGGACTGCAGAAATATTTTGTAATTGATATACAATTGTGTATGTGTGAAGATTTAAAATATTTTTGCCAGCATATTATATGCACATTAATTGTTAATGAAGTATATTAAATGAATAAATATGAACCCTCAGCTTTAAATATCACAGTATGCAAACAATTTTTCTGGTGTGTTTGAAGACTAATCACATGATTTGGATACAATTTAATTAATAATTAATAGGTAATATTGGATAATGAATAAGCAAAACAGTGATATGATGCTCAAATAAATGTGGAGACCATAAATATCCAACTCCTCTTCTGAGGATAAGGGAAAGCCGAAGAAAAAGTCTTATCCGGGTATATCATTTTAATAAAATCCCCCCCTCCCCAACTATGCTGAACATGAAAAAGTTTTCATTACTTTTTTGTGTTTTCAAAAATGGCTCTAATGATTTTGATTAAAATACCACATTTTCAGGTATTGGCATGACAAATGAAATGTATATTTTGAATCTCCTGGCAATAACCTGTGAAGTCCTCTTTATTCTGAATTACTTTTGTACAATTTGTAAATTACAAGAGGTAGCCAAAATCTTACTATACAAAATGTAGATCTCGTTAAAGTTTACAATTACCGAATAAATTTTTTTATGGCATTAACTATTTCCGGGATATTCTTTGTTATTGGTTTCAATTTTCAAATACTTAAACATACTTTTCTCAACTGGCAAGTCGCTACTCATTTTTGTTTCTCATGGTCATGCAAAGAGCATTGAATTTCAAAACCATCACATAGCCATCCTTTTTTTTTAAAAAAAATCTGACTATTGCTTTACCTACTGCATCCTACAACAAAATGTGTAATGAAAGTTTATCTGAATTAACAAGAATAAGATAGAAAAACAAACATATGTAAAAAGAGTGAGTAGAGAAAGTCACGTGAATGCTACACATAAGATATTTCATTCTTAAATGAGGGTGAACAGTATTTACTACGAAATGTATTTGTTGTAATTCTATTGACAAAGAATACTTTTGTAATTGTTATCTTATACTTAGGTGCTTTGTTATAGATGGATGTATGATATGAGTGTATTAAGTAAAAAAATTATTTTTTTGCATTTATTAATTATTTAAAACATATATTAAGTGCCTTATTTGTTTTGTATAAGTGGGCCATCATTTGTTTTAGTCCTTGTGATGGTAATTGTGAATTGGACATTCTGCTCTAATTTGAATAAATATTATTAACTATGAAACAATTGATTCTTTGCATCCAAACTCAGACAAAATTATTCCAGTTTTGTCAACTTAGGCATTGGCATTAACTGGGAAATAACATTTTCAGACATACCTACTTCATTTTTATACTGTTTTTGTTTTGCATTTCTATGGAAATAACCATCAAATCTTAAATTATGTATATCTGATGCAAACATCTTATTTTGGTTCATTATGGATGAGTTTTTATCAGTATATAAGCATGATTTTGTTAAACACTCAACTAAAAGGTAAAACAGCACAGTTTATTGCTACTATTGCAGGCTAAGAGTTAAAATTTGTATTGAGCCTTTAAATACAAAGTACTATTTTGCACATGTATGAGAAAGAATATATTTTTTTGTGTAACTCTACTAATGTTTAGAAAAGATAAAGAGGTGGTGAGTGTGGCCATTGCTCATGCAGTGTGTTTGGAGAACAAGCTGCCTCCTTACTTAAAAGAAGCAGTAGGAAAATGGGAACAGGACCAAGGGTTGCAAAGGCAAAACTAGAACAATTGAAAGTATCTTAATTATAAAATTTTGTAGCAGTTATATGCTGGAATGTGTAAGGTTTGTAGATAAGTAATGGGGGAGAAATCATTGTAGTTGTCAAAGCTTGTTATCAAAGAACAGAATGGTAGAATTATTGGATCTGAGTACAAGTACGGTATGAGAAAATAAAGGGAAAGGGATATGAAATTTGTATTAAAAGAATTTGGGATGTGATATTGTCTTATGGTTAATACTATACAAATTTATTAAGGATAGAAGTCCAGTGTTCATCTGACCATTATTGAAAAAGAAGACTCCAAGTATGAAATGTAGGACTTCATTTTAAGCAACTAGACATGATAATGAAACACCACCACATTGACTAAGAAATGATATTCAACTGAGTTATATGCAATATTCCTGGGCAGAGAGATGCAAAATCTGTAGTTGTCTTTAATGAAAGGGAAAATATCAGAGAGTAATTAATGAAACAATGGCTATGTTATTGGAAGGTATTATAAAAAGTGACACTTGGACAAATGGAAATTGTGAGTAGATTAATGGCACTTAAGTTTTCTTTGTTTCGGAGACAATTTATCTCCATTGTCAGCTGTATGTCCACTTGCACCTGGAAGGGTATCTTCCACTTAAGTGTCAGTTGTACTACCATCTAGCTGTCTAGTGGTGAACTTTGCCATGTTGTCAACCAGTGGTGTTTAAAAATGTATTACTCTGTGTGCATGATGTGGATTTTTTCACATACTGTGAGTTCTGCTATCACGTTTTATAAGCTTATTTCCTATTTAATGTTGTGCTCTGTGGACCAAAAATGGTGAACCACTGCAGATTTATCTATTTGCTTAAGTTTTAAATTATTCCTTTAGTGTGGTTTGCAGGTTTCTCTTGTGTTTTTTCTCTATTACATACAGTAAGTAAGGGAAGTGTTGAATTCCACCCAAAAATTCAATGTTGAGATATATGTTTTGAGCCCCCCTGAATGCAAGAAAAACATTTTTAAAAAAAGGTCTGTGTGAGAACGTGTGTGTCAAACAGTTATTTTCGAGTAATGGTTATAACTGCCACAGTAGTTAATGGTTGCATGTAACTATTAAGTTATTTGTTTCCATGGTTATCACATTTGTAGTTACATTACATTAATGGTTACCGTAACGATTATGTAACTGCATTTCAATATGAACAGTGTTGATGCACACGCAAAGACGTATTTTTCCATGTTGCCTTCTCCCTATTGGCTAAGCTATTTGCACATAAGTATGCCTGTCTTAGCACATAGTGCATATTGGAACAGCCGTGAGTAAATGAAAAATCATTACATTCATGCAAATCAAGATCGGAAGCATGCAGTTATATAATATTCAACTTACAATTATGGTGTGTATGGTAATGAAGTAGCCCTTTTAACTTCAAGGTTTGATTTGGGAAATGCTGATTTAACCCTGTATATCTGCTGGTCATCATTATTCTTTGCCATGCAAGGTTAAAGGTGTAAATATTGATAATGGCAAATCCAAAAGAGCAGAAACATACATTTTCACACTTGCTATTCCTATTCATAAGTCAGGGAATTTCATGTTTCTTTAAGCAATCTTAGAAAGTAGATTTGATGAAATTGTGTAACTAGCAATAACTAATGGATTCAACTCAGATCTCATAAGCAACATGATATATAAAAAGAAAAAACTCAAGGCAATTTCACATTCCACCACTCTAACGCCTCTCTCAAACACAAATTGGAAATACAAGAAATTCACATACCACCCTTGGGCCTTTAGAAAATTTGAACGAGTCTTCAACAAATTTAACATTAGACTAGCTCCACAGAACAAATTCAGCTTGAACTTGCTAAACACACCTCTCAAAAATACCATCCCAAACACACTAAAATCCGGAATTTACCAGATCAGTTGTGAGGAATGTGAGAAATACTACATAGGAAAAACTAAAAGAAACTTGGAAACCAGACTTAAGGAACACCAAAGAAACATAAAACTAAAACAAATAGAGAAATCTGCCGTATCACACCATTTTTGGACTGAAAACCACAACATTGGCCAAAGTATAAAGTTGTTAAAACCCCTAACCACACCAATAGAATTGAACATCTGGGAAAAAAATACAAATCGTCAAAAACAGCAACGTCATTAATTTTGAAATCCCGCCTGTAAGCAATGTGTTAAAACTTTGTCCCCCAACACCAGATGGCAACAGGGTCAGAATTCGCAAGATGAGGAAGAAGAGGACACGGGAGAAAGCGACCCTTAGTCACCCAGTCGCTGACGATGAGGGGAATGCCCTCGAAAAGCGTTTCCTGTTTTATGTAACTTTAATTAGTGAAGGTGAGTGTAAAAAAGTGTGACTCAATCTACATCATGATGAATACTTCACTGTTAATAACGCTTCTGTTTTTAATCTTTAAATATAAATCTTTGATTCACTACTGCTAAAATTTATGTACCTTTGATTGAGCTTAGCGGGCTGCACATCTTTTACTACTAAACAGCATTAATTGTTTATTCATACCCATCTACCTGCGATGTATAAAAACTCATGCACTTATTATCGTATGTGAATAACCATCTTATTGTAGTGCATGCAGCTTTGCTGCCCGAGTGTTGACTGACCTGTCATATGTGGCGCCTGTGACCTGTATGAGAAACGTGCTGTAACAAACAAATATGTACTCACAATTCCATGCGACAATGACTCAAATTGTAAATAAGATGAGGTAACTAGTTTCCGACAAGTGATTCCAATGCACATGCAATCAGTGATCTCACCCAGGCTCAGTAATTGTCCTCTGCGGTGTAGTGGTTATCGTACTAGCCTCTAGTTCCCAAGGTCATGGAGGGCAATGGATTTTTTTTTTTGGGGTGTAAAAATCCTTAGCATGGCTTCCTTCGGAAGGGAAGTAAAGCAAAGTTGTAGATTTAGCAAAGCTACGGAAAAATTATCGGTCTTTCACACCCAGTATAGAATGAGATGCTAAGGACCACAGCAGTTAAAGAGCATCCATAAATAAAACTCAATTTAATTTAATTTACTCTCCAGTAACCGTTAATGCAATAACTACTTTGTAATTGTTACCAGGTAACAGTTTCATTATTTTCTGCCCATCCCTAGTGTATCTCTCTCTCTGAGCAGTATAACTCAAAAATGAAAAGTTGGATAACTAACAAGTTCAATATTTTCTAAAGATGCAACACAAAGATTTTCAAGAAAATTCCCCCACCCCCAGCTACCCTTTACATGGAACATTTTTTAATGTGTTCAATTTTCTAAAAATGGCTCTAACGATTATGATTAAAATACAAATATTAAAGATATTTACATGACAAATAAAATGTATATCTTGAATTTTCTGGGAATCTTGTATAACTGGTAAATGTTAAGTGATAGACAAAAAATGAAGATCTCTTTAAAACACTTAATTTATTTTAAATAACTTTTTTTGTGGCATCAGCCATTTCAGAGATATAATGTTATTATTGTTTTGAATTGTTCATTACTTGGTCCTGTTGATTGTCAGTTGTTTCTCGTGATGCCTTGGAAACAGTATGGAATTTAAGGCCAGCATATAGCATCCAATTCTAAAATGTTTGACTATCATTATTCCCATTATATCTATAACAAAATGTGCATAAATAACAATATGTATTATAAATGTATAAAATGTGTAAGCTATTTCCAGCAAGGTTTACCTTGATTAAAATGAAGTATATAAGAAAATAAAATAATGTATATACCCACTAATAAGTGATAAGAGGGAGAGAAAGTCATGTGAATGTAACACATCAGGTTTTTCTATGTATATGGCAGTACAACCAACACTAAAGTAGAGGATCCCCTTCCAGACACCAGTGGTGATACAGCACACAATGGAGACGAGTGTCTTTGAAACATGTACTCGCAATTTCAATGTAATGAAACTGTGATTTACTGTTCTATATCAATTTGGATGAATGTCATAATACTGTATTTAAATTGCTGTGTAAAGGCGAAAGTGAAGTCACTTTGCTGTGACAAAATATTGAATAATGAATTTACAATATTGACAAGAATTATATTTAAAGCTTGCAGAAACTACCTCTCCCTTATTTTCAACTTCTGCATACAAAATATTTGGAGACTTATGCTTTAGAATCTGAAAAAGCTACTCAGGCTACCTGCAACATTAAAAATATTCTTGGAATATGGATTTTAAATTTCTTACTTAATAATTTCCAATATTTAAGCTACAAGGGCAGTCCAGAAAGTTCCAGACGTTTTCGCCTATCGTGGCGATGAGTAGGGTTAGAACCGCCATCTTGGTGTCAGAACGTTCCTACATTCAGTACGCATCCAGCTGTGGTAGCATGAGGACTGTGCTCTCTGTGAGTTGTTAAAATGTGCGCTGCAATAGAAAATCCTGCCACTTGTGAAATGCGGTTGACTAAAAAGAACAAACCAATTGAAATTTATCGTCAACTTTGTGATATTTACGGGCAGGGAATAATGAGTGAAAGCCGAGTCAGTGTACCAATGTTCACGACGAGGATCGCAGTGGTAGGCCTAGCCTTATGACTGATGACTGTCAATGCAAATCAATGACAAAATTTGTGAAAATCGTCGTTTCACGATTACAGAACTTTTGGAATATTTTCCCCAAGTTTCACAGAGTTTGATATTTCAAATTGATGCTTTGATACTGACGCTGAACTGCATGCTGGTGTAAACCAGTGGTTGAAGTCGCAGGCGGCAGATTTCTACAGAGAGGGTATTGAAAAACTTGTGCCACGGTATGATGAATGCCTCAATTTGAATGGTGATTATGTAGAAAAATAGCTTAAGAGTGTACCTTTGAAATGTATATAATAAACGTTGATATTTGCATTTTGTTAATTGTTTATTTCAAAACGTCTGGGACTTTCTGGATTACCCTCATATAAAAATTACCATTATGGGGCTTGGGCAACTTAAAAAAGCATTAATCACCACCCTTGCCCTCAATTTTTAAAATCTTCCTTACAAATCTAAACCGTTTAGTTTGATGCAGTAATTTGTGTCACAAATTACTTAAATGTAAATAATGGTTGTAATATGAATATGCATTTTTATGTGACATTGATTTCAGATGTTTATTAATTGTAATTATTATTGGGACATAAGTTTATACGGCTTTAGTGAAACTGTCAAATAATGCAAAGAGGGGGGTGAGCTGTTTATCATTATTGGAAACAAGGAAGTTACGTAATGTTGGCGCGTTTTATTAGCCAATTGCAGTTCAGTTATAATCTTTAGGCGTATCTTGATGCAGGAGTATAAATAGAAGCCAAGTTAGAGGTAAAGTCAGTCAGTCCTTCAGTTTGCCGAAAGCATTCATACATTACACGTCGTATTTAGGCAGTTCATCAAAATTCCTAGCACATTACACGTCGTAGTCAGTCCTTCAGTTCGCCGAAAGCATTCATACATTACACGTCGTATTTAGGCAGTTCATCAAAATTCCTAGCACATTACATGTCGTAGTCAGTCCTTCAGTTCGCCGAAAGCATTCATACATTACACGTCGTATTTAGGCAGTTCATCAATAATCTGTGTACACTACACGTCGTCATCAGTCCTTCAGTTCGCCGAAAGCATTCATACATTACACGTCGTATTTGGGCAGTTCATCAAAATTCTTTGTGCAATACACATCGTCTTAAGTTCGTCAGTTCGTCAAAATATTTGTATGAGATACGTCGACTATAGATTCACAAGTTACGAAAATCTAAAGTATTATAAAGTTAATTATACACAAAGTTGAAGTACGTGAATTAAAAGTGATCAGTAAGAAGTATTATAACAGTTTCAGTTTGGCGAGTATCCAGATCAATATGTAAAAGTGATAGTGAACGTGTTCGACAATAAAAATTATAAAACAAATTTCTTCATCAGTGTAATTTTTGGATAAAAGATTCCTTTCCGCTTCACAACCTGTATAGAGACACATGTTCGACTCAAGATAAGATAATAGCTAGCCGGAGGACATTTGAAATGAAATCAAATAAAAAGCTAACACTGATGCAAATTGCTAACACAAGATGGAGCTACGAACCTAACAAAGAATGACGTCACAAGATGGCAACGCATGAAGTAAACACACATACATAAACATCACAAGCATCAACATTATAAGTAAATACCGCATCAAGTTTTGGAAACTTTTGTTAGGGGCCAACAAAAATTATAGTAATGAATCAAACAACCCTCCTGTTGTGTCTTTGAAACCTAATTTTATGTTTTGTTACAATTTTTTGTAATAGCACAAAGGGGCAATAAATAATCAAGCCTTAAAGTATATTTTAAATGTTTAGTTTCATTCTGATTTTTTACTTTAAATCAACTTCCACAAGGATCCATATTTTGGAATTTCTTCTGCGAGTGCAGGTGGCTTTGTACGCTTGTAACAATTTATTATCATTTCAAAAAAAAAAATGCACCTGTGCAATGCAGAGTAACACAAGTAGTGTTATGTTATGTAATAGGCTGAGAAGAACAGACCACCTTGCAGAATTTATTTCTAAATGAAAATGAGCAGAGTATTATTGATAACACGTAGTCCTTTAAAGTAATACATAAGGTTTCTAGCTTTTTGTAAATTTAAAGTTATCAAATGAAATAATAGGGAGCAATTATTAAGTGTGGAGCAACAAGAGAAAAGAGGAGAGCATTAAGTGAAAGGAGAGTTAGAGAGATGTTTCTCCCAAGAACTGGATTCAACTTCAAGAAGAATGGAAACTGATATAGGGCAGTTTTTAAGGAAGGGGCAGAGAGTCATCAGTGTAGCAGTTAGATGTAAAATAGGCTGGTGATAGAATTGAAGTTAACTCTTTCTTTCCTAACAATGGATATATGGAATTAATTGTTCTTCCACACAAGCCTGTGTTGGACAAGGTTGGAAAGGTAGAATCAGATGACTAAAAAATTCAATGCCATCACCGGAATTTGAATCGCGGATCTCCCGGTTTCTGTCCAGTTGCTCTAACCATTGAGTTATCAGGCAACAATCATGCAAACCATTTGGGGAATTAAATGTCATACCACTTGTTGCCATGGCAGCTAGCTGGTTAGAGCAATCAGACAGAAACCAGGAGGTTCGTGGTTCAAATCCTGGCAATGGCATTGAATTTTTCAATCGTCTGTTTCCACCTTTCCAACACACGGCTTGTGTGGAAGAACAATTAATTCCATTAATTGACCTAATAATGGTCAAAACTATGAAGCCCAGGAGTTAAAGTACTTATAACATGTAAGTCCCCATTAGAATATGTCATCTCAATACAATTTGAGATCTCCTTGTGGTTTACTGGGAAAAGTGTGAAACAGTTGGGGTATTTAATGTTATTGGCTGTTGCCAAGGTAGCAGTGGTTAGAGCAACCAGATAGAAACTGGGAGAACCATGGTTCAAATCCCGGCGATGGTATTGAATTTTTCAGACATCTGATTCTACCTTTCCAATGGATATATGCACTGGAGCCGTCTTTAGTGGTTGCCATTTGTTTATAGTTTCTTCCCTTGCAGCAATATCTGTTTACTTTGGGATGCACTCTCTGTTCTCTGAATTGTGGGTGTCACTTACTCTACTAATCTATAGTGGGTAGAGGAAGTATTGCATTTCACCCAAAAATTCAGTTCTGAGATTTCTCCAGAAATACCATTTTGACAACTCTCTGAATTCCCCCTCTGAAAGCATTTTTAGAGAATGTGTATATGTATGTGTGTGTGGTGTGTGCATTATGAGAGATAGAGAAAACAGCATAACTCAAAAAGATACCCAACTTCCTTTCAAGGAGGCAACATGAAGATTTTCAATAAATTCCCCCATCACAAACTACGCTTTATGTGAAAAATTTTCTTTATTTTTTATTTTCCCAAAAATGGCTCTAATGATTTTGATTAAAATACCATATGTTTAAGATAATATTTGCATGACAAAGCGTATGGCTTGAATTTTCTCTGAATAGTCTGTGATATTTTTCTCATTCAGAATGTTATTTGTATAATTGGTAAAATGTAAGAGATAGACAAAATCTTACTGCACAAAAAATGTAGATGTCGTTAAGGATGCAATTTAAGTCAAAACTCTTTGAGGCATTAGGGGCATTGCCAAGGTATTCTTTGTTATTGTTTTAAATAGTTATGTTTTTCAAGTGAGAAGTTGCTATTTGTTTTTTTCTCATGGTCACGCAAAGAACATGAAATTTTAAAGCCATCACATAGTGATTTGGTTTTAAAAAAATTTAACTGTTTTATCCCTTTATATCCTTATTATACCTTCAATGAAATTTGAAATGAGAGTTTATCTTGCTTAGCATAACAGATAGAATGATAAGCTTCTGTAAGAATAGTTTGTTGAAGAGCAAGTAGAAAAAGTCATATGGATGGAACACCAGATTTTTATTACTTATTCCCATTTTTGGCTTTTATTTAGGATAATGTTCTGCACAAAGTGTTCATATACTACATATTATATATACAGGTATTGCTTTCTTTAAATTTGTGATAAGACTGCAAGCTCTGCTAAATGTTGATATCATTGCTATTTGATTTCTGTGAATGCAGGTACAAACAGGACATGCACCTTGCAACTTTGAACTGCCACGCATATTAGCAAATGTAAACAAGACAGTGATTGAACATGCAGCCTAAAAGGGGCGCTCCAACAGAAAGCATCTGGCATAGGGCAAAAAAGATATTTTGTTTTTGTAGTGTTTAACGTCTGTTTTTACTGCATGATACACTGATGATACTGTTATGCAGATATGGGCCCTGGTTACCGGTAGAAGGTGCCAAGTGACTGAACGCTTGCTGGGTAATAAGTGTTCTTGCCCAACATAAACATCAGAGGCACTATTGAGCGATAACCAGAATCTTCTGATAGTTTCCCTTCTCGCTTCTCGAACATTCTGGAAATCTGTGGTGATACACAGGTTCCAGGTGATACACAAGTGAGCATTCTTGCAAGTGAGTCAGTGCGTTTCTGATGCGACATCAGGTTGGTCCTACAAGTGAGTTTGTGATGTACAGTGGGTGCTGCAGAGGAAAGATTGGAGAACTTGTGTTCAACTCTCCAGTGAGTAAAGCAGAAGAAAGAAGAGGCTGTTCTGCACATATTTCATTATGCCGCTACATGCAGTCACAATAATGAACTGACAGTAAAAACTGGACAAGTCACAATACATTAAATGAAATGATAATTCAGAAAGTTCCAGGCCTAAGTTTAGGGTACCTCGCCAGTTAATGAAGAAATAATGGTCAGAGAGGACAGTCCTCTAGCAGGATTTCAACCAGCAGTGATGAAGAAAGGGGTTAGGTGCTGGAAGTCTTGTTCCATTGCCTCTAGTGGTTATTAATGAAAATGGGGAATCTTAGTTGACTGCGTGAGAACATTCAGAAGAGATGGTTTTACAATTTTATGAGTGAAACTGAATATTTGAAAAATTTACTGTACTGTAAATGTTTTCAAATGCAGAGCTCAATTTGAAAATTAGAGAAACAGCAAACTCTCAGTTAAGGGAAGTTTCCTCTTTCTATTTCAGAACGCCTATATTTAAGCCACAGTGTGAATACCCAAATGGCATTTTGCAAGGTCCTATGACAGAATACTTGCTTCCTGCAGAAGAATGGGACACCTATCCTCATCCACCCCCTGATTATGAACCTCTGGATAAGTATCTAAAGAGAGTATGTGTTATTTTGTTTAAGTCAAAATTAAATTATTAACCAGCTTAAGTATTTATACAATATGTAATTTTTTAATGATGCTCATTATCTCACGTTCTGACACATGTACCTTATCATAAAAATGCTTTTCTGGGGTTCAGAAGACCTTAAAATATACATTTCTGGTGAAATCTTCATACCAAAATTTTGGATGGAATACATTACTTCCTATTCGGGCAGAGTATGTGCAGAAAAGTAAAGTTTGAAAAAAAGCTCTCTACCTGCATATGTGTTAGAGAATAATATAACTCGAAATGAAAATCTGGAACCATTTGTAAGTAAGGCATCTTTTTGAGGATGCAGGAAAAATATTTTGTAATTTCCACCTTTCCAAGAAATCATTTACAATTTTCATCATGTTATTTCCTCAAAAAATGGCTCTAATAAATTTGATTAATAATCTGACATATTGGAATGACAATCAAAATGTATAACTATTAATACTTCACAGGTTATCAGGCACATCCATGAGACAAAGTTCAAGCTTTCATCCATTATAAACTCCATGGACTTCACCAGGAGACTATATAAAGTATTTAAAAAATTTAAGGTTAAATGGACAAAATTGTTAATGTCATGCGAACCAGTAGTATGCATATTGATGTGTGATTCATCTGGGTGTCCATTAAAAACTAAATCAATAAGAAACAAATGTACTCCGGTTGGTGACTGTACAGTAAACCACTCTTGTCACTGTACTTGTTTTCCAGCAAGTTAGTGCTATCTTCAGTGTTAGCTACTTTCCTTGCTTAGTAACAGGTTTTAACGTTCTATAGAACAATAAAAGGAAACTGGAAAAGAGAAGGTTAATTTGGCCATTGTGTGCATGGATGAGAATGGGGTGAGACGTTCTTAAGAGGCAGTGAAAAAAGAATCTGTGAATTGTGTGGTGGAAGGGAAAACATAGTACATTATCTGATATAATGTAAAGAATTAACTCTGGGAGAAAAAGTGGGGCAAATTGGATGATAAAACTGCAGCCATAAAAATGTTAACAGGGAGAGACGAAAAGAGAAACAGAGAGTTTTGAAAGAAAGAAAGGGGGGAAAAAAACTTTGGTCAGCAAAGGAAGGGCTATAAATAAAGGTGTACGACAAAGAGAAAAGGGGGAGGAAACAATATAAAAGGTTAAGGTTGGACAAAGGGCTACCCAACAGAGCTAAAAGTCCTGGACACCAGCAAGCTGAGGTAGCACATAAAGAATAACCTACAATCTGTACCTACATAGTTTAAGCTAGGTATATAGGAACAAATTTTATATAAAAAGCTGTATATATTGAGATGTGTAAATAAATTCAAATTCATACTAACAGGTCCATATTATTTTTTGTGTCCTTCAGAACCTTAATGACAAGTGCCCACGCTGGATAAAACTGGATGCCATTGAATCAGGATGCAGCATAATCTCTAAAGTCTCTTGAATAATTTTCATACTTGTTGATGTGATCCAGTATCACAGCCCATAAACATGAATCCTATGTTCATTTTTACTTTCTCTACCACATACATAGTATGTAGAGAAGGATTGCATTCCACCCAAAAATTCAATGCCAAGATTTCACCAGAAATACATTTTTTGAGGCCCCCGAATCCAGATAAAGCATTTTTGGAAACATGTCCATGTGTGGGTGTCTCTGAACAGCATAACTCAAAAACAAAAAGTTGGATAAATATCAAACTTGGTATTTAAGTTTTCTTCCAAGGATGTGATGCGAAAATTTTCAAGAAAATTTCCCCACCCCAACTACCCTTTACATGGAACATTTTTTGAAAATTTTAATTTTCTAAAAAATGTCTCTTACTGATTTTAAAATACTGTATATTAAAGACATTTACATTACAAATAAAATGTTTATCTTGAATTTTCTGGGAATAGCCTGTGAAGTCCTCTTCATTTGGAAGGAATTTTGTATAATCTTGGATAACTGGTAAACGTTAAGTGATAGATGAAAATATACTGAATAACAAATGTAGATCTCTTTAAAACACACAATTTATTTCAAAGAAGTTTTTTTGTGGCATAAGTCATTTCCGAGATATCTGTTATTAATGGTTGGAATTGTTCATTATTTGGTCATTCTCTTCCAAGTCCTGTCAACATTCAGTTGTTTTCACAATTGACATGAAACGGTATGGAATTTTAAGGCCAGCATATAGCATCCAGTTCTTAAGCATTTGACTGTCTCTGTTCCCTTCGTATCCAACGAAATGTGTAAGTAGCTATTTCTGCAAAGTTTTATCTGGATTAAAATTGCCAACTTCCTGAAAGTGAAACCCATAAAACTTTCCCTCATCCAGCAAAATATAATAATTTTGTGACATAAAATTTAGAATGCCTAAAATGCTCAGTGCAGTAAATGTACAAATATTACACGTAAAATAAATGGGAATTACATTTTATAAGAATCCTTGAAGACCTGGTAGTACTGCTTATTTGTCACAAAAGCTGAAATTCTTCCCAGTACCACAATAAACATGTGTTAAAGCAAAGAACAACACTTCCTGGACTATACACAGATTTCTAGTCCATATTTTACACTTTATAACATGGACTATAAACAAAAACTGTCACCAAAAATGAGAAACACATCCTGCAGCCATAGAATGCAAATAAAATAAACAATTTATGTGAGGGAATTGACTTTACAATTCATGTCATCCATTGCTGAGTGTTCGTGCCCATTTACTGCTGGTTACTAGACATCACTAGTGTGGAGTAATCACATTTTAAATTTGCATGCTATGCATTTTATTGCAGCCCAGTGAAGGGGGAGCATGATGGTAATGAAGGATAAATCCTCAGATAATCTCTGGCCTATTATAGCACTGTACACCATTTAGTATGGTGCATTCAGTCTGTAATCCTAAGTTACAATATAATGCAATAAAATTTAATGCTTTTTTGTGTCCATGGTGAAAATCTTTTAACACTTTGAATGTGCCCACAAAGCCATAAAAATGCTTCCTTTGCCATAAAGTCGTAGAAAGTTCTCTGCTCTCATACATTTTACAGGCAAACCGTAAAAGTTGCAAATATGAATTCCACTCAATAAAGATTGAGCATTTCACAACTTTTGCATATCCTAGTATATGATGCTATTTATTACTTTCTCTACTACGTGTAGTAAGTAGGAGAATGCAATAAGTATTGCATTCCACCCAAAAATTCGATACCAAGATTTCACAGGAAATATATGTTTTGAGATGCACTGAATGCATATAAAGCATTTTTGGAAACATGTCTGTGTGTGTGTGTGTGTGTGTGTGTGTGTGTGAACAGCATAACTCAAAAACGAACAGTCGGATAAACACCAAACTTGGTATTTAGGTTCAGTATCTTCCAGAGATGCGACACAAAGGTTTTTAAGAAAATCCCCCCATCCTGGATTACCCTTGACGTGGAACATTTTTCAAAAATTTTAATTTTCTCAAAAATGGTTCTAACGATTTTGAATTAAATACCATAAGTTTAAGACACTTTTATGGCAAATGAATTGTATATCTCGAATTTTCTGGGAATGTCTCCAAAAGTATTCTTCATTGTGAACGACTTTTGCATAACTGGTAAACCATAAGGGATAGACAAAATTTTACTATACAAAAAATGTAGATCGCATTAAAATACACAATTTATATCATATACATTTTTTTTTTTTTTTTGTTGAGTGAACCATTTTCGAGATATTGCTTCTTATTCCCTTAAATTTTCCAATACTTTACTTTTTCTCAAATGGAATTCGTTATTCATTTTTTTTTTTTTTGTGCTCTGGACATGCAAAGAGATTGCAATGCTCCACATAGCAACCAGCTCTTAAAAGATGTGACTATCGCTTAAAGCCTACTATATTCCCCTTGCAGCTACAAGAAAATTAGCAATAAGATAGTTTCTCAAATGTTTTTCTCGATTAACATGAAGTAGATGGAGAATAAGCATTTGTAAAAATAGTTTGTAAAAGAGTAGAGAAAGCCATGTGAGTGCATCACATCAGATTTTTTTTTCTATTCTTATACCAATAGTGACTTATGTTGACAGAATTTAGAGAAGGTCCAAATAACTTCCCTGAATGTTCTCTCTTAAAAACTTTCATTAAGTAACTAAAAGCTTAGAGAAGAGTTTTGCTTTTAATAAATACTATGTATTTATGCTTCAGTAAAATCTATTTTCTTCATACCAGGTCAAAAAAAAGAAGCCTTTTAAAAAGGGCATCCCTGAAATACCAGAAAAGGAATGTATATGCATGAAAAGATCTGAACTGGAGACCAAAGAACTACAAGATTTACTGAAAAGGCAAAAGGATAATCGGAAGATAAGCATGTATAAGAAAGAAATCTGTAACATTGGTTAGCAGTTTGCAATTCTTTCATAATGTGGAAACTAAAGAGTAGACACATGTGTATATTTCATTAGCATTATCTTGTTCACGCAGGACAAAAATTTGGAGTGCCTTTAGAAGAAGAAAAGCTTACAGTAACATTACCAAAGGACTGGGTTTACCCTCAAACAACGTATGGAGCCGCTTATAGGATCCCAACTTTTAGGGATGTGGTCAAACCATTTATTAGAACTAAGGACAGCCTTACAGTAAATGGTTAGTCAGATATATACTTACGTAATTTGTTATAAACATTGGAATGGTATAGCTCATCAAGCATAAAAATTGTAATGATTACTTCTTTATGTTAAGCTGAACCTAAACTTACACTGAAGCTGAGTTCTTGCAGAACCTTATGTCTTAGTGACTATTAACATTTAAAACACATATAAGGGTTGTGTGAAAAGTTTGGTAAAAATTATTTTTTCATAACCTACTCATTTTATTTCTCAACATATCTTCCATCAATATCTATAAACTAGGATCAGCAATTTACAATTTTTTCATCCATCATAAAAATAGGATCTGTCAAACTCTGCAAAATGCTTCTTGATGGAAATGATCACTTGCTCATTCGATGAAATTTCTTCATACCAAATCAAATCTTCAAGTCTGGAATAGGAAAAAGTCACTTAAGGCTAAATCTGGAGAATGGGGTGGATGAAGAATCAATTCAAAGCCAAGTTCATGCTCTTTTGTCATTGTGACTGCTGCTGTGTGGGCTGGAGCATTGTCCCGGTGAAAGAGCATATTTTTGTGTGCCAATCTCTGACATTTTTCAAGCTTTTCAATGTAAAACAGTGAAGCACAATAGTCCACAGTTATTGTTTTGCCTTTCTCCAAGTAATCTATCAATATTATACCCTATAAATCTCAAAAAAAAAAAAAGTGATCACATTTCCAGTTGACAAAACAATCCTCACTTTCTTTGGCACCCTGTCACCAACCTTTGCCCACTGTTTTAACTGCTGCTTTCACTCCAGTGTGTAATGGTGGACTCAAGTTTATTTTGTAGTCATGAATCAATGTAAGAAGTCCTGCAGATTGTGATTATACAGTGCCAGACACAAACTTTCAACTGTCATCAACTGCAGCACCCAATGTGTATACAGCTTTCTCATTTCTAGTTTTTCATGCAGCTAACTGTTGGACTCATTCAGTTGAAATGAATACAATCTCAGCTATCTCATCACTTTCACTCAGTGGTCTAAGTGGCCCATTATGAATGGGTTTTTTCAATGTTTCCTTTGTGGTGTCCTCCAGGTGGTCAGAGCAGGCTTCATTGACCACGTTTAAACTCATTAATCCAAAACTAATAGGGTCTTCAATAATAATGCTGAGTCCACAGGAATTTTATCCAATTCTGCTTTGATCTGTTTTGCAGTCCAAACCTTTAATTGGAAATGTTTAATAACAGTACAATTCCCCCCCCCTCCCCACATGTTGCACTGATCACATCAGATAGCTCTCAACAATTAACTGAACTTCACATCTATATGAAAATTTGTCTAAAACTATTGCATGAAATGCTTTTACCAAAAAATGGTGCCACTCCCAACATTTCAGGGAAATTTACCAGTAATCATACAACCACCATAGTTACATAACTTATTTTGCCCACATATAAATATGAATTACAGAGCAAGAATATTCCAAAGAGGTCCTGCTGGGAGCTCAAGAGATGGTCAGTACTAGGAATGTAATGAGACAAGACTTTGCACACGTCAGTATCTCCCTCACTCACAAAATACTTCCCTCCTACTATGTCACTTGTCACCTCTCTGCTTCTTAGCAGTGCTTTAGCTTGCTTGAATGAGAGGAAGAAGCAAGGAACTTGAAATTCTCTTATATTCTACCCAGTTCAATCTCATTTCTAGATTTCTTTGACTTTTACACTCATGTTAATTAATTGTTCTTCCTCACATGATATATTGTAGGCTAAAACTGGAAAAGTAGTATCAGACTGAAAAATTCACTGTCAAAGCTGAGATTTGAACCACTGATTTATACTCACATGTTAAACCACAAGATGTTCTCAAATAATATACCCAGATGATGACTTACAATCCTGTAAGTACTTTAAGTCCCAGGTTTCATAGTTAACACTATAAGGTCAATCAATGATAATTGTTCTTTCATACGTACTGTGTTGGCTAAAGTTGGAAACATGAAAGTCAGTTGGAAAATTTAGTGTCGTGCCAACGCCATGGTAGCTAGTTGGTCAGATCAGTGGCATGGTAATCCAAAGATCTGCAGTTCAAATCCCAGCTATGGCATTACATTTTTCAGTCTGATTCTATCTTTCCAATTTTATACTCATGTTTATATATAAAATAAATGATTTTTGAGATTGTCTGGTTGACATGAAAAGGGCACATAAGAATAAAAGAAATGTTTTGAGAAAAGTAGAAATGAATATTTGTTTCTATTATTTCTCTGGTCTGTATTTGTTCAGCATGTTCTGGTATTTATTATTAGCTACATACATTATTTCATTTGGATCTGAATTACTCAGACATAATATTAGTGGTACATTTTAAATACAAAAGAAAAAAAGTTTAGCCCCTTGTTATCAGTGCTTTTTACGCAGACACTATTTGTGGTAATCAAATTTAAGATATAAGAGTGGAATGCATTGTGTGAAATTAAATTTAATCCTGACTTAATAGAAAAAAAGATTTTGTGGGGAAATATGTCATAACTTTATAAAGAGAGTATTACAGAATAATATTAAAGCCCACATTTAGTTTGATGTTCAGTATTGGTTTACCATTCCATCAATGAACACTAAATCACCTTCGCTACACAAAAATTTATACAAACATCTTACATCATCTACTTACTTTTGGTTTGTGTCTGGGCATGCAGTTTTTTCAGTAGTAATGCTTTGTGTCATGAAATGAGATTTCCAAGTAGGGAAAAGTTCAAAATTCTCACTGATATGAGTAGTGAGCTTAAAGAAAGAAGAGCATTTGTATAGCTATTTTTAAACAGGTGTACCATCACCAGTTTTCAACGTATTTCATAGAAACTTTCACCACAATAAACCAGACAAAATGGCAGATAAAAGTATAAATTCTGCATAAAAAGGGCCCATAAGCCTAGGTGCTCTTTTTACATCAGCCTCAATTCTTCTTTCCTCTTCTTCTGCTCTACATTTAAATACTTGTGCATTAGTTCTAATTAAATGTTTTGACTTGGTTTTTTGTATTGATTGTATTCCCAATGCTAGAATTAAAATACAATAATGCTATGGGTCAAATTACCCATTTTCTTGAACACTCCATTACTGACTACAACATAGGAAGTATGCTGTGCAAATTGCACATTATTGCTGTTTCAGCAAGAACCATAACTGCACCACAGAATACCAGAAATGTTAAACATGACAAATTGTTATGAAACTTTTAATAACATGTTACAGAACAGTCAGAAGGAGCCCTCAGTATGGCTGCAGCATGAAAGTCTTGTAGTATTTTACTTGGCATCTTATGTAACAAAACTATTAACAAAAATTTCCTCATAATTTTGGATCCTGAATAAACAATGATGTATAATAAGGCTATAATGAAGCCTAAAATTGATTTTAAAAATAGTTTTACTTTCTCTACCACCTACCTATAGCAGGAACTCTAGGAAAAATTGCACCAATTGTTTTGTCTTTAAAATGGCCTTTTCATGTTTAAAATGTCACAAATTTGAGACAATACATGACAAAATTTATATTTGAGGAGAGCAATTTAGCATTTTGAGGAAGAATGCCAAAATCTGTGCACTCTCAAAGTGTCAGTGGCAGCCAATCAGGACAAGATTGGCAATACTGTAGCAGAGTGAAGTTTGGATGCTTTTCTTAGCAGTTGTTAGGACAAGAAAAATGCTTGAAAAATCAGTAGATCAAGGAAAAGAAACATTCTGATCTTACATGTAAACAACTGCCTTAATAAATTAAGCAAACTTTCATAAAGTGTTTAGCTTCTTTGTTTATATATAAAAATAGGTATACAATTTTCTATAAAACATCTACCAAGCCACAGACAGATAGCCAAGGTTGTTAAGGCAGGACTCATGAACGGGAGGTCTGTGGTACAAATCCCACCAAGACCGTCCTCCTTGACTAAGGTTTCTTCCAGGTTTTCCTCAAACCTCATAACTGGAAAATGCTGGGGAGGTACCTTAAACTTAGACCTGGAATGTTTCTTTTCCAAATTTCCTTTCCCAACCAGGGGTGTGCTAGGGAGGGGTTTTGGGGGTTGGAACTCCCTTGCTAAAAAATGTAAAAATTAATACAAAAATAGCTTAGTTAAAATAATGGCACCTTTCTAGGTTGGTGGGGACGAGATACTTCGTAATTATATCACTGTTAGTGTTATATTTACGCAGCATGTCTTGGACAATATGACTAAAGGTGGCAGTAACAGAAACTGTATTTTAGATGGCATTAGTACAACCATGTTAAGATATCCAGACATGTTTTCATTCCAGTGCTAAATTTGAGAGGTTTCCAAATGAGTGCAACATCTCCCAGTTTAGAACATAACTAGAAACCCTATTTTGTAGTGAAATAAAATGACCTGCAGCGGTAATATAAAATACTTCATAGTGATCATTAATTCTCATATCACAATAGGGAGGTCTAAAGCTACACTTAGTGAGATTAACCAGTGAGTATAACACCGCGTTGTAGCTATAAAATGAATCCCTATACATAACCCCCATTTAATAATTTTCTGGCTATGCTACTGTTCCCAACTATCATTTCATTTCATGATCATCAGTATCCACCACCTGTGGTGCTGTATAAAGTAATAATGAGGGTTAAACACTATTAATAAAAACTTCCACCAAGTCATTTTCATTTAGTTAAGTTTCATGCAGCTAGGAACTAATATTATTATGGATGAACACTTAAAATATTGATCTTGTTAACAGTCTGTATTAAGATGATCATGTAATCATGACAACACTAATAGTGCTGGCCATTTCTAAATGATTAGTTACCGATTTTTTTAAAAATTTTCTCAATATTAATTAGTGTACTTCAGCATGCTAAACTGTTTAGTTTTTGTTTCCCTTTTCACTTTCTCTACCAGTTACCTAAAGTACACAGAGGAAGTACTATATTTCAAACAAACCTTAACCTTCAATATCAAGATTTCTCTAAAAATATGCATTTTTAGTTCCCTGGAGAGAAAGGGAGGGGGTTACTCAAAAATGAAATCAGAATAATTACCATATCCAGTTTTCTAGGAAGATAAACAGTGCTTTATATGGATAAAACGTTATTTTTTTATTTTCACAAAAAAGACTATATGTTTGAGATACTGACAAAACAAATTAAATGCACATCTTGGATTTTCTGCCAACAACATATGAAGTCTCTTTACTCTAAGTGAATGTTGTATACCTGGATAACCATAGGAGAAGAGTAAAAGCTCTACAGAAAAAAATGTAAAACTCATTAAATACTCAATTCAGATCAAATAACTTGTAGTATTAACCATTTTTGTGATGCCTATTTCTTGTTGTATTCTTAAATCCTATTTAGAAATGTGTCATCTAGTAGAGCATTTTGAAAATTTGCATTCCTCTTTTTTTCTTTCTTTTATAGTTTGTGATATGAATAACTGAATGTTGCTCTTGCATATTGCATGTAACTGATACCTTAATTATTAATTTGAAATAATTTCTAGGAAAACATTTATAATGAATAACTTAATGTGGATTGAAGAATATGAATTATAAATGTATAGGGGGGAAATAAGGACATGTAATAGTAAGAGAAAGTTGTGTGAGTATGCACATCAGTTTTTTCTGATGAACTCATGGTATTCCTTTGTAATCTAAAACCATAACTTTGATTGATTTATTTATCCTCATGCAGACCCAAAATATTTGTATGTTTTGTTTAAATTATTTGCAAATCTGAATAAAATATTGATAAAAACATTCAGTGTACCTATTAAAAATATGTTTTGTCTGAATGTTTCAGAAATAGAAATCAAGACTCGGAAATTAAGAACACCAGACAGCGAATATACAGAAAAAATTGGTAAACTGGGAAATATTATCATAGAATATAAAATGCATGGTGAACTTGCCAGTTTTCCAAAATCCCTGAACTGTTTTGAAATATTACAGAGAAAACTCAAAACATCATTAGTGTAACCAGAAAATGTTCTTCTGTAAATATGTAATAAATCATAGATATAGCATCAGCTTCCTGTTATCAGAAAGAAAAGGACTCATGAAAAAAAATGCAAAAGTATTTTATGTTAAAACATTAAATAAAGCAGAAATAATGTACATATATTCATGTTTTCTTAACTTTAAAGCAGTTTTATTTATTTTACTTCCCCAATGAATGGGTTGCCCATAAGGAAAAATGTGTATTTAGTATATTTTATTTTAATAATTTTGTTGTTATATGTAGCTACCATATGTACTAATTATATAATTTTATAACATTCTACATATTTTTGGTTTTCTATATTTTTAAAAACGTTTTTCTATATCAAATATAGGCATAGTCACTTCTTCTGTTATATATATTTATAAATATCTTTTGATTATTCATTAAAGATGCTTCTTTCTTAAGGAAGGTTTGCACAGTCATTTGTTTATTTTCTACTGTTTATTTCCATGGTAGTATTTAAAAATATCCCTGCAGAAAAATTCTTGTGCAAATATAAAGTCACATATTTTTAAATGTGTTTATTGTCTCAAAATTATTAGCTGCATGAAGGTTATGTGTCTGAAATTTGCTGTTTTTATGGCAGTATATATTACTAATGCACAATTTAAGGGAAACATTTTAGAAAACCATCTAAATAAACAGTACTGATATGAGGTAAGTGTATGCATCAGCTGTCTATCCCATCTCCTATTGTGGAGAATGTTTATATGATTTTTCTGCTTAAATGTTTCTTCTAAAACCTACTCAATCCAGATATCTTCTAGAAATGCATATTTAAATCCTGATATTGACACCTATGAACAGCACTAATATCTTGCTATTAATTTGTGTAAGTAGAAGCAAATATGCTTGGTACTAAAATGTGCCTTTATGCTATTATACAGCTCTATAGGAGTTAATATAAATTCTTACATTTGTATGCATTTGTCTTTCAATATAGTACCTCAAGGTTTGTTTTATTTTTGAAAGATGTGATTTAAATCAGAAAATTTAATCAATTTTGGTGTGATAAGTTTTGCCTTATAAAATCATAAACATCAAAATAATACAAAACATGTTTAATTTAAATAGGTCTGCACTGCAAAATTCAATTATATAATATTCTTACTTTGCCCTGTTTGTACATCTTACAATGGTATGCTTTATAAACAAAATTCAGCATTTTTACTGAACATTAATCATGACCACACTACAGTAATAATAGCAGTAATAACAGCAGCTAGAATGACTAGAAAGATAAACTCAATTTTCCACACTGGCATCCCATGTTTAACTCAATTACTAATGAAATAATTGAACAACACTCAGCTAGATACAGAAAGAAGTCAAAGATCTTAATTGATTAGTGTTGTTATACTACACAAGAGTTCAATGAATACTTCAATTACAATTTGTAAACAATGTATATTTGATAATGTTCCTTTACTGTGTATTGTAAATTTAATGAACATCTGACAAAGCCATGAAATGGTACATTTCCAAACGATGAATAAAGAATATGAGTGTAAATACACATTTCAAGATCTAGAAAGATTGCTTATACTATTTTTACTTTCAAAAGAGCTTTTAAAATTTTCCAGCTGCTTTTGTAAACATTATATCCAGGTACAGTTAAAACCTCCCCAAAAATACAGTTTGCCTTTTGAATATCAATCAAGACTGTAGATTCATAATAGCTTAAAAAAGTTTTAATTTAATTTTATTTCCAGCAGTTTAATTACATTGCTCTTCATTTATTTGATAACACTTTAACGTTAAATGCCATACTCAGACGGTAATCTTGTTACAAGTACTTTTGATCAAGTCTGTTAGAAGGTGGAGTATATAGGGGACACATCTCTCAAATAGGTGACAAGGCAGGGACCGCCCTTCCCCATAATCTAACTGTTATGGAGTTACATCCTTTTAGAATGAATAAAAATAATTAATGCTTATTCAGTGGCATGGCTATTGACCCAAAAAAGAAAATTTGTATTGTTTTTTTGTTGTATTTTTTTAAGATTAGTTCTGACATATTTAAATAAACAGAAGGCCTAAAATAGAATCTGCTCCGCTAAGACGTACTTAGGTGTTTACAAGTTTAATTTATTTCCTTTTATTTTCTCTGCTTCTTAGGAAGTATTGCATTCCACTCAAAAATTCAATATAGAAATATACATTTTGGGAGACCCTGAACAGCATAAATCAAAAACAAAAAGTCCAATAAACACCAAACTTGGCATTTAAGTTCAGCACCCTCCAAGGATGCAACACCAAGATTTTCAAGAATCCCTTCACTCTAAACTACTGTTTACATAGAGAAACTTTTGTTATTTTCTCAAGATTTGCTCTAACATTTTTTATTTTATCAAACATGGATGTAATGATTTTGATTAAAATACTATATGTTTAAGGTATTTGCATGACTAATAGCATGTACATCTTGAATTTTCTGTGATGAGCCTGTGAAGTGTTCTTTATTCTGAATGGCCTTTGTATACTGGTAAACTGTAAGAAAGAGACAAAATCTTACTACACAAAAAACGTAGATCTTGATAAAGCTCACAATTTATGATAAATAAATTTTTTGTGGCATTAACCATTTTCAAAATATTCTTTGCTATTGGTTTGAATTTTTAAAATGATTATTCATAAGCCACCATTCATTTTTACTTTCTCTACCACATATATAGTAGGTAGAGAAGATATTGCATTCCACCCAAACATTGGATGCTAAGATTTCACCAGATATATATGTTTTGAGGCCTCCTAAATCCAAAAAAAAGAATTTTTAGAAAAAGGTTCATGTGTGTGTGTTTGTGAACAGCATAGCTCAAAAATGAAAACTTGGGATAAATACCTAACTGGGCATTTAAGTTCAGATCTTCAAAGATGCAACACAAAGATTTTCAAGAATATCCCCCCACCCCCAACTATCTTTTGCATGGAACATTTTTTGAAATTTTTTATTTTCTTAAAAATGGCTAACGATTTTGATTAAAACACCATGTATTAATGATATTTTACACGTAAAATAAAACATATATCTTGATTTTTCTGGGAATAGCCTGTGAAATCCTCTTCATTTGGAAGGAATTTTGTATAATCTTGTATAACTGGTAAACATTAAAGCGATGAATGAAAATGTGCTACACAAAAAATGTACCTCTCTTTAAAACACATAATTTATTTCAAATAACTTTTTTTGTGGCATCTGCCACTTCCAAGATATCCATTATTAATGGTGTGAATTGTTGAATTCTTTGCCATTCTTCTCAAGTCCTGTCAACATTCAGTTGTTTCTTGTGGTTGCCTGAAAAGAGTATGGAATTTTGAGGCCAGTAAAAAGCATCCACTTCATGAAGAAATAGTGGTAATCCACATTCTCATATGCATATAGTCGAGAGTTGTTTACATTAGCTGGGTCAGATCTGCACACTCTTGGTGCACATTTATTTTCTTTCTCATTTGTATGAGGTAAACGTAACACTTTAAAAATCAGTTTTAATCCATTTTACTGGATTACATGACTAGTAATCTGTTAATCAATAGTGAAATAAATCTGATATTTTTTCACTTTCTGCTGAAAGTTATTTATACCACTTTTTCTTTTAATTCATTTTGATACTTTCACTTACTGACATTATAAAGAAGAATTTCATTTGTTTAGTTAAAAACTGAGAAAAATAAGTAAATACAACTTTTAATCCAAAATAATGCCTGACACTGTTGCTTGATTATGATGCTGTCACAAGCATGGGTAGCCAAGTTCATTCAAGTACGGACTGACGAGTGGGACATTTGTGGTTCAAATCTCACTAGGACCATCCTCCCTGACTGAGGCTTTTTCCAGGTTTTCCTAAGTCCTCATAACTGGAAAATGCAGAGGAGGTACCCTAAATTTATGCCTGGAACGTTTCGTTCCCAAATTTCCTTTCCCAATTATCGTTTCACATATCATCAGTGTCTACAGCCTGTGGTGCCTTATGTAGTAAGAATAGGCATTAAATAATATCAGTGATGCTGTTAAAGCATTTTATTTATTTATTTATTTGAAAAGGTTCTCTGAGACCTAGATTCACAGTACACCTCTTGTACACAGATGTGTTACAGTTTATGTCATTGCACACCAAAGATTATAATCAATTGTATCAGATGAATTTATATTCTGAGTATAATAATTACTTTCCAAGTTACAGCATTAAATACAGTAAGTAGAAAACAGTTATTTTAACAACACTAGTTGATGCAGTAATTTGTATCACAAATTACTTAAATGTAAATAATGATTGTAATATGAATATGCATTTTTATGTGACATTGATTTAAGATGTTTGTTTATTGTAATTATTGTTGAGAAGTAAGTTTTTAATGCCTTACTGAAACTGTCAATAATAGCGCGCAATAATGCAGAGAGGGGGGTGAGCTGTTTATCATTATTGGAAACGTGGAAGTTACGTAATGTTGGCGCGTTTTTTCCATTGAGAACCTTCTGGAATGTTTTCTCCCTAAAGCATATGTATTCATAATTTTCATTGGATATTAAGATAGACGCTAATGTTGGCGCGTTTTATTAGCCAATAGTAAATCAGTTATAATCTTTAGGCGTATCTGGACGAGGGAGTATAAATAAGGTAGGTTGGAGGTAAAGTCAGTCAGTCCTTCAGTTCGCCGAAAGCATTCATACATTACACGTCGTCTTCAGTTGGCCAGTTCATCGAAAATCCTAGCACATTACACGTCGTAGTCATGCTCAGTTCATCAAAAATCTGTGTACACTACACGTCGTCTTCAGTCAGTCCTTCAGTTCGCCGAAAGCATTCATACATTACACGTCGTATTTAGCTCAGTTCATCAAAAATCTGTGTACACTACACGTCGTCTTCAGTCAGTCAGTTCGTCATACATCAGATATAGATTCACAAGTTACGCGCAGCAGAATTATGAAAGATCTAAAATATGGTAAAGTTAATTATACAAAAGGTTGAAGTACGTTGATTAAAAGTGATCAGTAAGAAGTTATTATAACAGTTACAGTTTGGCGAGTATCTAGATCAATATGTAAAAGTGATAGTGAACGTGTTCGACAATAAAAATTATAAAACAAATTTCTTCATCAGTGTTCTTTTTGGATAAAAGATTCCTTTCCGTTTACACAACCCTGATCAAGACACATGTTCGACCCAAGATAAGATAATAGCTAGCCGGAGGACAGTAAACAAAACTTAAAATTCTTTCAAACACTAATACTACCACAAATTGCTAACACTAGATGGAGCTACAAACCGAACAAATGAATGACGTCACAAGATGGCTTCAACACTGATGTAAACAAACATTTGTAAGTAATACCGTTACAAATTGGCTACCACAACGTGGGACTACAATAATGTTAAATAATATAACATTAATACCGCATCAAATTGGCTCCCATACGTGGGGCAGTTAAAATTATGTAACCAAACAAAACAAAAGCAGCACAATATAAGATCTTCAAGTTCTAATAATTTACGTAAAAACATATTACGTAAACAAGAATGTTACTACTACAAATTGGCACCCAGAACGTGGGGCATAGTGACCAGGAAAGGAACACGATGACCAGGAAAGGATCAGCATAACCAGGAAGGAGCAGAGTGACCAGGAAAGGAACCAGGACGTGGAACGAATACAGCAGTGAAATGATCTACAAGACGCAGATTCCAGAAACAACAGGGACGACAGACTACGATCGTAATTCCGAGATTACAAGGCAACAGGGAAATTCAAACTACAGGACAACAAAACGACGAAGATTCATCGAAGCGACATACAAATCTAGGAGAGAGGGGCAGGAAGCTGGACATCAATGTAACAGCAACAGACAGCATCACAAAGGTCAGAGTATTGTAATTTTTTTTTAGAAAACAAAATTGTAACCTTCAAATGTACTTAAGGAGTGGTAGGATAAAGAAAACAATGGCTACTAATAATACAGAAGAAATAATTATGGAGGGAGATAATGTAACAGTTAGCTGTAATTCAATACAGGTTACAGAAAATAGCTCAAACTTTTTAGGATTTGAGGGTGGAAATGTTAGTGCAGAAAGTCAGAATAGAATAGCAGGAAATGTTAATCTTGATACTAGTATGATTATGGAAATGCTGAAGAATATGGAAAAGAATAATAGGAAATTGAGGGAAGATCTTAGTAAGAAAATAGATCAAAACAGGGAAGATATTATTAAGAGTGTAGAACAAAAAGTAGATCAGAGTTTTGAGGAATTGAGAGAAGATATAAAAAAAGATCATAGGAAATCAATTGAAGATATTGGTAGGAGTAATGAGATATTAGAGCAAAAAGTAGATCAAAGCAGGGAAGAAACTGAAAAGAAAGTTATGAAGCTAGATAGTAGTATGCCAAAAATGAGAGATGAAAATGAGGAAGTAATAGTAAGTGAGATAGGAGAAGTTTCAAAGAAAATGTTAGACATGAGCAGGGAAAGAGATAACAAAGAAAGTGAGGTTAATACTAAAAATGAACATGTTGATTTAGAATGTACAGAGTCAGATAGTAGAATGAGTAACATTGCAAGTGAGATAAGAGAGATAAAAGAGGTTATGAATGTAGATGTGAATGATGCGCAAGTTAATTTCAGAGGGGAAATATCAGAAATACAGAGAGAGTCAGTAATGCAGAGAAATAAATTGTACAAAGAAGTTAAAGTTTTGCCTGTAAATAATCAAAAGCTAACTTCTGAAATTAACAAGTACCAAGATGTTCAAAATGAAAACTCCAGTCCAGTACAGTTTAGTACAGATTTGTCAGAGTATTCTCAGATTAAAAAGATAGCAGAAGAATTGAAAATGAAAGTTGGTAAAAGATGTATTGTTCAGGAAGCTTTAGATTGTTTTCAAATGTTATCATGGGACGAAATTTCATATGAATACAAGAGGTTATTCATGAACAACAATTTGAAGGTTAGGTTACGGCTACGAGTAATGCTTAGCCACACACAATTTGATCCAGGAGGGTAAATAGCGATGAGATGTAAAGTAAATGCTGGATAGTTAAGGATGACTTGCAGAGAAATGTATTGGAACGTAAGAGGGTTAATTATTTATATGTCATTTGAAAAGAGAAATAAATTATAAAAAAAAAAAAAAGAGAAATGTTAAAAAAAAAAAAAAAAAATTAAGTTTTTAGTAACGGTAACAACATTTGAAAATTAAGAATGCAAAGATTGAAACTTAATATGATATTAAATTAAAAGTACATAAATATAATTCCAAGGGTATTGTTAAAATAAAGTACAAAATAACAAAAATGGGTAAAAATAATTAAAAAAAAAACAAAACAAAACAAATACTTATGTAGCAAACAGCAAAGGTGAAACATTGTCTAGATTTAAGAGATATCAATATATTTGTGTAGAGGGTGAATATTTTGGTAAAAATGTTAAACAATTACAAAAATCTTAAATGTATAAATTTTTGTCAACAACTTAAGAAAGTAAACAATTTGGTAACAGTAATTAAATAATTTAGGGTACAGTATTTGCTATAAAAAAAATTTTGTGATGTCAGATTAATATCTAAATTAATTAAACCAGAGCCAGTAAGTAGTGGCGAGATAAAAAAAAAAAAAAAAAAAATATGTTGTGTGTTAAATGCGTGTGAAGTGTTAAGTGAAAGTGATAGCGTGTGTTCCAAGATTTAGGAGACTAAAAACCCAATTATAAAATTTCCAAACAAGTTGTAAATGTTTATAATTATGTTTCTAGTGGGGCATATGATGCAGTAATTTGTATCACAAATTACTTAAATGTAAATAATGATTGTAATATGAATATGCATTTTTATGTGACATTGATTTAAGATGTTTGTTTATTGTAATTATTGTTGAGAAGTAAGTTTTTAATGCCTTACTGAAACTGTCAATAATAGCGCGCAATAATGCAGAGAGGGGGGTGAGCTGTTTATCATTATTGGAAACGAGGAAGTTACGTAATGTTGGCGCGTTTTTTCCGTTGAGAACCTTCTGGAATGTTTTCTCCCTAAAGCATATGTATTCATAATTTTCATTGGATATTAAGATAGACGCTAATGTTGGCGCGTTTTATTAGCCAATAGTAAATCAGTTATAATCTTTAGGCGTATCTGGACGAGGGAGTATAAATAAGGTAGGTTGGAGGTAAAGTCAGTCAGTCAGTCCTTCAGTCCTTCAGTTCGCCGAAAGCATTCATACATTACACGTCGTCTTCAGTTGGCCAGTTCATCGAAAATCCTAGCACATTACATGTCGTAGTCATACTCAGTTCATCAAAAATCTGTGTACACTACACGTCGTCTTCAGTCAGTCCTTCAGTTCGCCGAAAGCATTCATACATTACACGTCGTATTTAGCTCAGTTCATCAAAAATCTGTGTACACTACACGTCGTCTTCAGTCAGTCAGTTCGTCATACATCAGATATAGATTCACAAGTTACGCGCAGCAGAATTATGAAAGATCTAAAATATGGTAAAGTTAATTATACAAAAGGTTGAAGTACGTTGATTAAAAGTGATCAGTAAGAAGTTATTATAACAGTTACAGTTTGGCGAGTATCTAGATCAATATGTAAAAGTGATAGTGAACGTGTTCGACAATAAAAATTATAAAACAAATTTCTTCATCAGTGTTCTTTTTGGATAAAAGATTCCTTTCCGTTTACACAACCCTGATCAAGACACATGTTCGACCCAAGATAAGATAATAGCTAGCCGGAGGACAGTAAACAAAACTTAAAATTCTTTCAAACACTAATACTACCACAAATTGCTAACACTAGATGGAGCTACAAACCGAACAAATGAATGACGTCACAAGATGGCTTCAACACTGATGTAAACAAACATTTGTAAGTAATACCGTTACAAATTGGCTACCACAACGTGGGGCTACAATAATGTTAAATAATATAACATTAATACCGCATCAAATTGGCTCCCATACGTAGGGCAGTTAAAATTATGTAACCAAACAAAACAAAAGCAGCACAATATAAGATCTTCAAGTTCTAATAATTTACGTAAAAACATATTACGTAAACAAGAATGTTACAACTACATAGTTACATTGCACACTAAATGCTATAATTTAATAAAGGATTGCTATTCCTATATTTGAGAAGACTGTATAACAAACATGAAACAATAATGCATTACAAGATTGTGGATTAATATGATCTCATTCAAACAAGTTTACAATCATACATATTGAAGTGAATTATATTGTAGCTAGGGATAATAATACCTCTTTTAAATCAGTAGGAACACTACTACTTACATCTTAATCTAAATTTCAAGCTTATACTTTCAGGGATTACATAATATAGAAGTGCAATACATGATAAACTCTTTCACTAATATGACCTCAACAAGTGTGATAGAGAGGCCTCTGAGCAAAATTCTTTCACGCCCAATATAGAATGGGATGCTAAGGACCATAGTAGTTAAAGAGTCTCCATAAATAAAACTCAATTTAATTTATCTCAACAAGTTTAATACACTTCTACTTAGGTAATACATAACACAAAGTGCATATAGAAGTAATTCAAATCAAGTTTCATAGATCATTAAATAGACCCAGTCAAAAACAGATATAATACTCACATAAGATGAAGGAACTTAACAATGAAGCCTAATACATTAACCAAAGATAGATGAGACAACTTAACACTGTCTTACCGCTTCACTTATTCAAAATTTTGAGGACATGTTTCATAGATCACTGTCTGCATATTCAGCTTGCTGTTGGACAATGAACAAGTTTTGGACCATTTTCAAGGATTATAATGTCTCATTGGCACTATATAACAGATTCAGCATCAGAAATTTAATTAAGTTGAACAAAGTAGACAGTGTTCCTCCAGAAGAAAAAAGATCTGGCATATACAAGATTGATTATTTGGATTGCAACAAGGTATACAAGAGACATTCCACATCAAGTCACACAAATTTCAACAAAATTTGACCATCTGTCTCCAATTCACTTCAAATTTTGTCCATGGATTACAAAAACAAAGTGAATTATGTTTGAAATTATCGTTTATAATGCAATATCTTAAAAAATATTGCATAATCCAGCTTGTGAAAAGCGACACACCTCTCTACCTTTAAATTAAAATATCTCATAGGTGATAAAATAATGTTATATTACAAAGTGCAATGCAAAGCCTAATAGGTAATCTTTACTTAATATTTATTGTAATTGATATAATTAATTATTTACATCAGTGTTTAAAATCCAAGTATTTAGAAACTATATTTCCTATTAACCCGCAGATTTAAATTTCTATAAAAATGATAAATAAATTTCTTGTAAATATTTGCATAAAACAAAGATAGGATCCTGTATAGTTAATTTTAAATAAAATAACTTAGAAAGCAGTACATAGTGGAATTCCAGTATAGCACGCCTGGAGAGTAGCAGCAGGAGGAGCAGTCTGTTATTGCATGCCTTGTCAATTGTTTACAGCACTTGCACTAGTTTGTTCACATGTAACTGTTAAATTTGGCATACAGTTGAGAAACATTTGAACTTTCAATCTTATGCTATGGGAGGCAACTTAACTACAATTTAAATGTGCATTTTTTTCTATTCAGTTTCAAATGAATACCATCTGGTTATTACTGCATTATTGGATGATGGAATAAATGGCTTTAGCTCTAAGGTACCAGGGATCGCTTTTGCATTGCTGCATCTTGCCAAAAATAGTTACTATGTTCAAAGCCACTTTTGGATTATTCACGACATTGGTACTTTGTAGCACACGATCACTGTTAGCAGTAGGTGGTACTTTAGGAATTTTGTTCGACATGCATTACATAGTTTTAGGTCTGGTGACAAAGTTAAGTTCTCATTTTTACTTTCTCTTCTACATACAGTAAATAGGGAAAGTATTGCATTCCACCCAAAAATCTGATATCAAGATTTCACCGTAAATACATGTTTTGAGGCCCCCTGAATAAAAAGAAAAAGGTCCGTGTGTAAACAGCATAACTCAAAAACGAATAGTCAGATAAACACCAAACTTTAGGTTCAGTATCTTTCAAAGATGACACAAACATTTTCAAGAAAATCCCCCACCTCAGAGTTCCCTTTACATGGAACATTTTTCGAAAATTTTGATTTTCTCAAAAATGGCTAACGATTTTGATTAAAATATCATATATTTAAGATATTTTCATGGCAAATAAAATGTATATCTTGAATTTTCTGGGAATCTCCCCAAAAGCCCTGTTCATTCTGAATGGATTTTGCATAACTGGTAAACAGTAAGAGATAGACAACACTTTTCTACACAAAAAATGTAGATCTTGTTAAAACACACAATGTATGTCATATACATTATTTTTGTGGAGTGAACCATTTCTGAAATATTCCATGTTATTTGTTTGAATTTTCCAATATTTCCCTTCTCAAAAGGAATTCGTTATTCATTTTTTTTATGTCCTGGACATGCAAAGAGAATGGAATGCTCCACATTGCAACCAGCTCTTAAAAGATTTGATTTGACTATCACCTAAAGTTGCCTTGTGCCTACAAAAAAATTAGCAATATGATAGTTTCTGCAAAGATTTATCTTGATTGACATGAAGTAGATAGAGAATAAGCATTTGTAATAATAGTTTGTACAAGAGTAGAGAAAGTCATGTGAGTGCAACACATCAGATTTTTAAGTTTGTATGAATATTGCGGGTAACTATGCTTAATGATTTCTGCCTTGTATTATGCTTGGAAACAAATGGATTGAGGGAGAGGAAAGCATTGTGTCGACACCCAGTGGGAGTATACTGGTTTTGGACAGAAATTTAGCGGGACCGTCAAAGGAGAAAACAGGAATAGAATTACAGAGTAGGAAAGTGTTGGACAGGTTTAGAAGCAGAACAGGTTCACAATAGAGAAAGGAAGGAGGAAGATTGGGTTCTGGAATTGCGAGGGATTAAAAAATAAAATATTTACAGGGAAGTTGAGACATCTACTAGAAAAGGTAGATTATTTAGGGGTAGCAGAAACCTGGCTAAGGGAGGTAAATATAGAGGTTAAGGATTATACATATGTTGGAATAGAAGGGGAGGGGTTAGCAAGGAAGGGAAGAGCTTCTGGGGGAGTGGGTCTTTTTGTAAGGCAATCCATAGGGAAAGTAGTAAGAGATACTTGGTCCAGGATTAAAAATGTTTTGTGGATTATATTGGAAGATAAACTGATAAATGAGAAAACCATATGTTTAGGTGTAGTGTACAATGCACCCGCTCCCTCACAATACCACAATCCTGAATTATTGAAGGCGCTAGAGAGATATAAATAGGTTAAGAGAGAAGTACGGGAATACAGAAGTAATGATAATGGGGGATTTTAATATCAGAATAGGTGAAGGGGATGTGAATATAGTGTGTGATATGTTTGTTGGAAATGAAACACGTTCCAGAAGGGAGCAATTCAGGCGAAGTAAAGATAAGTGTATTGATAAGTCAAGTGATGGTTTTATCGAATTTTGTGAAGTGAACGCTTTAGATATATTGAACGGTAAATATGGAGTTGATTTGGAGGGAGAGTTTACTTTTGTTAATATGAACGGGCAAAGTGTCATTGATTATATATTATGGCCGATTAGCAAGGCGTATACAATAGAAAGCTTTAAGGTACTAAACTTTGTATCTGATAGTTCCCACTTCCCGCTGGTAGTGGAGATTCAAAGGCGATCAGAGGAAGTACGGGAAGTTAGACGGGAATGGAGAAAGAATACTAAGCAATATATTGAATTTAAATGGAGGGAGGAACAGAGGGTAGAATTTAAACTAACATTAGATTCTAAGCATGGTCAAATATGTCAACAGGGAATGAGTTTTATGATAAGGAACCAGGAAATAGAGAATGTAAACAATATTTTTAATATGTTAATGCAAAGAGCAGGGGAAGGGATGAGAAGGGGGAGGGGCAGGGTAATAAAGGAAATAGGGTGGTATGATGAGGAATGCAAAATAACAAAAAAGGTGGTGAAACAGGCATTAGTAAGATGGAAAAAGAGAGGGTATGAGGAAGATAAGAAGGAATACCTAAAGAGTAGGAATTTATATAATGCACTATTAGAAGAAAAGAAACAAGAATGGAGAAATAAAGGACAAAGTAATCTGATTAAAGTATTAAGGGAGAACAATGCCAGTAAGGTGTGGAGAATGTTAAAATCCACGTATAATAAATGGTTGGTTAAACCAAATATCACTTCAGTAGATTGGATGGAGTATTTTAAAATGTTATTCGAGGAGGAGGGTTTTATTAAGATGAAACCAGTGGCGGACTTTGGAGTGAGATACATATATATAAGATAGTGAAGTAGGAGATGAGGAGGTAGTGAAACAAGTGAAGGCAATGAAAAATAATAAGGCAACGGGTATTGATGGAATTCCTCCTGAGTTTATCAAGAATGGTGTAGTGATGAGGCTAGAGTAAAGATGTTTACTGATTTGTTTAATGTAATAAAAACCAAGGGGTATGGAGCATTGGAGGAAAGCAATAATTCATCCTATATATAAAGGTAAAGGGAGCATTGATAAGCCCAATAATTACAGGGGAATAACATTACTTTCAAATGTTGGAAAGATTTTCACAGGGATTTTAGCTAATAGGATACAAAACTGGGTAGAGGAATATAATATCCTCTTGGAGTTTCAAATGGGTTTTTGTAAGAACGGTAGATAACTTATTCATAATTAAAACTCTGGTGCATAAGTATTTAAAAGAAAAAAGGGGAAAATTGTACATGGCATTTGTTGATTTGGAAAAAGCGTATGACCGCATTGATTTAAATTTGTTGTGGCACAAACTCTTGAGGAAGGGAGTAAGCCAACAGATGGTGAATTTATTCAAAGCTCTATACAAGGAGAACACATTTTGTGTGAAAGCAGCAGTAGGATTCGTGACAAAAGAAGTAAACCAAAGGAAGGGGTTACGGCAAGGATGTAAGTTAAGTCCAGTGTTATTTAATCTGTATATTGATGATATCCTCACTGAGATAGGAAGGAATAATAATTGGTTGCCTGTGATAAATAAGGTATCAATCCCTGGGTTATTATTCGCTGATGATTAAGTGATAGGATCAGTTTCAACGATTGGTCTGAAGCAGTCCCTACAGCACATGAATAAATACTGTGATGAATGGAATCTGAAAGTAAACCAAGAGAAGACTCAAATTATAGTGTTTAAGAAAGGTGTCAAACTGGGCAAGTATGAAAAGTGGAAGAATGGAGAGAAGGAATATAAAGTGGTCAGAGATTGTATATATTTAGGGGTTAAAATGGATGGGGGTGGAAAATGGAAGAAACAGAAGAAACTGGTATTGACAAAGGGGAAAGGGGCAATGTCAGCGATTAGAGGGTGCAAATATAGAATACCAGATATAAATGTTAAATGGCTAGAGAAAATATATAACACAGTAGTTGAAGCAAAAATGTTATATGGAAGTGAAATATGGGGAGTAGAACGAGGCTGGGAAGAGATAGATATGGTACATAGGAGTTTTTGTAGAGAAGTTTTAGACCTGCCATATGCTACAGTTAAGGAATTTGCTCTAATTGAAATGCAGAGAGTGGGGGGAAAAGGGGTAATAATAGAGAGAGCTCTCAAATATTGGTACAGACTATTAAATTTAGAAGAGAAGAACTTGTTGAGGCAGTGTTTGGAATTCCAAGAAAGGAGCTTAAAGAAAAATGGGTGGAGTTATAGTATACAAACTAATTTGGAAAATAGTGGTCTGGGAGAAATTTGGAGAGGGAGGGAAAATAATGTTAAGGGTTTTTGGAAAGAAGCTAGGCAGAGGTTTGAAGATATAGAGATACAAAATTTATTTAGCAACATTGGGAAGAAAAGTTCCTTGGAATCATATATATTAATAAAAAATGTATGGGCTAGAGAACAGTATGTGGATAACTCAAATAAGGAACAAAGAGAAAGTATAGCCTGGGTACGAGCAGGTGTATGGAGATAATAGGAATGAGAAATGGGTTCCCACAGAACCAGTGTCCAATATGTGGGGAAAGAGAAGATTTAGAACATATCGTTTTTGACTGTAAAGGTACACAGCATTGGAGAAAGGAAGCTATAAATGGGAAATGGTTAAAACGGGACAGGAAAGTAGCTTTAAGCAAGATTTTTAACAAGGATAGTAAAAAGGTAGGAGAGTACCTGTCCAAAGTAAAAAAGAAATGGTTATGGACAATGAAAAGAGATGTAAATTAATTTCATCATGTGATGTTAAGTTATGTAATTATATTATTATAATATTAGTATTATAAGATTATTATTTTGGTTTCATTACTATTATTTTTTATTATTATAATAATTTTTATGTTATAATTAAATAGTGTAATATGGGTAGAATATGGCAAGATAACAGCTTGGGCTGATGTATAGCCATATTCTAAGGAGGATTGCTAGCACAAATAAACAAATAAATAAATAAAATAAATAAAAATGGATTGAAACAATAGTCACACCTACAATTCTTCAGTTCATTCATTATACATTTTCATAAATCACAGAGATAAATATGAACTTCTAATGGGAAAAGTTGAACACAAAGTAACATTTAAAATGAAACAGTACAGAGAGGCTCCATAGAATATCAAATTCCAGTTGCTAAGTTACACTGAACACCAGAAGTGATAGCCTATCATGTGTATACTGCATAACGCATAACTGGCATGCTGCAGTAATGTGAAGCTCTCAGTCAGCAGTCTTGTTTTAAAACCCTATGAGCTAACACAAATAAACTGTTCATTAGCGTACTTCTAAGGAAGATACCATCCTGATATTAAAACAGGTTTAAAACAAAATATTTCACACATTCCTTCTGCATTTTTCCAGATTTTAATATGGGGTTAAACATGATGTTGTGGTTTAAAATATTCATATTTAAAAAAGTGGTTTTTTTTATGGCAAATAAATAGTATTTTGAATAAGGAAAACCACAATGTTCTTATATACAAAACAATGTATTGTTCTTATCCCTGACCATTCTGTATTCCAAGAATAAATTACTTTTATCAAATGTTGTGTGCATATAAGAAAAATGTTAAGTATGCTGTAATCCTAAAATAATTTGATTTTCTGCAAAATATAAAATACATGTCCATTTATTTTATGTATGTTCAGTTTGATGTGGAATGATTCACATTGGGAAGACTAAGAGAAGTCTGGAAACTCATCTCAAAGAACATTTCTGTCACATTTAAGAGTCTACTACAAGCTGATGAGGCAGTTAATACTATGTGAAATCTGTCCTCAATATCTTAAATACATGAAGCAGTAAGTGTGTGTTAAATCATCTCATCTATCTTCTATTAAGATATAATACTGTTTAAGAAGTTAAAGGATAAGTAATGAGGTATTCTATATAACCCAAAACTAATTAAGCACTACTTAAAATTTGGACAATACATAGCAAGAACAGTTTTACAGGGATAGTAAAATGCCCATAAAAGAGGTATCTTGAGTAATAGTAAATAAAATAATAGTGGTAACAACTTTTTAGAGAACTTTATAAATATGGTCTTCATTTGTTCACCAACTGTTATATTTAATTAATTCTTTTAGATATTCGGGCAACCTATTAAAACTTGTATAGCTTTATACATAATGCCTGTGTACCATATGTTGTGGAACTTACCCTGGACGTGTCACGGTGAACTTGGATTGAATTTATTATATGTACATGTGCATGTGTGTACTATTTTTAATAATCCCTATGCATGATTTTGTATGCAGAACATAGAAGTGAATGTGAGAGCTAAGATGCAATGAATTACGAGGTAAGTTTCCCACTCGTCTGACTACTAGCAAACCACATTTTGCATAAAGTGATTGCATGTAGATAGAGTAATGACGTGGCATGGCTCATGTGCTAGTAGAACTTCCTGAGATCTCACAGTAGCTTTGTAGCAGCAGTTGAAAGTGGAGGCTTGTATTCCAACTCCTGCCACATATGAAGTGTGGTCAGTGATAAAGTTTTTGAATGCACAGAGCATAACGCCCATTAAAATTCATCATCAGCTGTGCCAAGTTTATAGACCTAACGTCATGAGCAAGCATGGTGCATCTCTGGTTCAGAGACTTCGCAACAGATTGCCAAGATGTTCATGATGAGGAGCGCAGAGGGAAGCCATCCATCATTACAAGCAAGCTTGTGTGGCTTGCGTGGGAACGCACCATGGAAAATTGTTTCACAATCACGGAACTCAGCAGTCAGTTCCCATAGATGTGCCACTCCTTGTTGCATGAAACTGTCACAGAGCACCTGCTTAGTGCTGGTGTTGTCTTGCTGCATAAGTCATTTTATTCATCCTTTAGCATATACAATAAAGGGTATGTCAAAATTTAAATATATATAATTACAATAAAGTTTTTTATTTACAAGTTATATTTGCATTCTTCTATGCTATGATATGCATTCTCAGTTAAGTATTTTTTAATTGTTTTTAAACCAACTTTAGTTTTACTTATTTCTTTTATTTTTTACTTTCTCTACTACGTATAGTAAGTAGGGGAAGTATTGCATTCCACCCAAAAATTTGATACCGAGATTTCACCGGAAATACATGTTTTGAGACCTCCTGAATCCAAAAAAAGCATTTTTGGAAACATGTCCGTGTGTGTGTGTGTGTGTGTGTCTGTGTGTCTGTGAACAGCATAACTCAAAAACGAACAGTCGGATAAGCACCAAACTTGGTATTTGGGTTCAGTATCTTCCAGAGATGCGACACGAAGGTTTTCAAGAAAATCCCCCCACCCCAGACTACCCTTTACATGGAAGATTTTTCGAAAATTTTAATTTTCTCAAAAATGGCTCTAACGATTTTGATGAAAATATCATATGTTTAAGATAATGTCATGGGAAATGAAATGTATATCTCGAATTTTCTGGGAATGTCTCCAAAAGTATTCTTCATTGTGAACGACTTCTGCATAACTGGTAAACCATAAGAGATAGACAAAATTTTACTACACAAAAAATGTAGATCGCGTTAAAATACACAACTTATGTCATATACATTTCTTTTGTTGAGTGAACCGTTTTCGAGATATTGCTTGTTATTTGCTTAAATTTTCCAATACTTATACTTTTTCTCAAATTTGTTATTCATTTTTTTTATGTCCTGGACATGCAAAGAGAATGGAATGCGTCACATAGCAACCAGCGTTAAAATATTTGACTATCGCTTAAAAGCTACCATATTTCCCTTGCATCTACAAGAAAATTACCAATAAGATTGACATCTCGATATCTCGATTAACATGAAGCATATGGAGAATAGGCATTTGTAAAATTAGATTGTACAAGAGTAGAGAAAGTCATGTGAGTGTAACACATCAGATTTTTTTTACATATATTGATAGAATACAGTCTTAATAGTGAAACTTGTGATAATTATTTAATTTGTTTTTAAATGTGTATTGTAAGAAACAATTCAAAATCATTATATTGCTGAAAAAGTTAATTATATGACACATTGCATAAGAGCTCACTAATGTAGGAAAGAGTTATTTGAGAGACAAGGTCCAGAACTGGAGCACTTACCCTAAATGCAACAAAATTAAGATTCGATAACGGGACTTGCGGGATGAAGTAATCTCCTGCATGCGCCTGGTAAAGGTCGTCCGTCAGTTTAGACTTAGCGAAATGAAAGGAAAGTGTTTCTGATAACTTGTGTCAACGACAATAAGAACGCCTTCATGATGGATCGACGAAACTTTCCTTTTATTTTGTAAATAGGTGCGCCCTACGATCGCAATATAAAATCTACACATTTCTAATAACAATGTAACCGAATATTTTCTAAATAGAGAAAGTATTGCATTCCAGAAAAAATTCCACATAGAGATTTCCGGAAATACACGTTTTGAGGTCCCCATAAAGCATGTTTAGAAAAAGATGTGTGTTAACAGCACAAATGAAAACCGAAAGATCGATTAGATACAAAACTTGGTATTTAAATTCAGTATCTTCCAAATGTGTGGCACGAACACTTTCAAGAAACCTCCCCAAGTTTTGTTTAAGATATTTACATGATAAATAAAATGTTATAGGGAGAACACCTGCACAGATCTATTATGCCTAACAACCCTAGGATGATGGAATGAAATAAAAGAACCACAGGAGGCTACAGGCCGCAGAGACACACAGAAGCCCCTAACAGTTCCAGGCTCGAAGATCCGTCCCACTGCTGGAGCTGCCTAGAGAAGGCGATGAATGACCCATCAACCAAGCAGCCCCCAGTGTCCGGGGGGAGTACTCTTTCCTTCGAGCAGGCACCCAGGCCATCTATCCGGCACCACCATACTCCACGACACCTAGAAGCACACCTAAGGAAATGGAATGAAAGGGAAATGAGGGAGAATATATCGTGGTAGATGAGAAACCACCTCTGCATTCACCTACCGACCAAGTAAAACCAAGAAAAACCTAAGGTCAGAGTGAAAGTGGACGGGAATCGAACCAGGGACCTCCTGAATGGGGGCTCACATGTTACCACACAGCCTTCTCGCTCGGTACAACCAAAATCTTGGAACTTTCTGGGAAAACCCCGCGAAGTCCTCTTCATCCCGAATTAATGTTCTTTCACTGGTAAACACTAAGTGATAGAGAAAAACTAGAACTCTTTAAAATACACAATTTATTTCAAATAAATTTTTTCGTAGCACCAGCAATTTCCAAGATATACATTACTATTAGTTTGAACTACACAAGTCTTGTGCCGTTTTTCAAAAGTACTGTCGCTATTCAATTGTTTCTCGTGATGTCATGGAAATACTAAATGACTTCAAGTCCAGCAAATAAGCACCCGCTTTTAAACATCTCACTATCACTTCAGTCTCCTGTATCCCTCTTGTACCTTCAACGAAATGTGTCATAAAACTATTTCCGTAAAGTTTATGCCGATTAAAATGAAGTAGACACAACAAGCTTTCGTAAGAATAATTTGTAGAAGCTGTACAAAGATAAACTACAGTGGCTAGAGAAACTAATGTGAATGTAATACTACATAAATTTTTACTTTCTCTACTTCGCATAGTAAGTAGGGGAAGTATTGTATTCCACCCAAAATTTCGATACCGAGATTTCACCGGAAATACATGTTTTGAGACCCCCTGAATCCAAAAAAAGCATTTTTGGAAACATGTCCGTGTGTCTGTCTGTGAACAGCATAACTCAGAAATGAACAGTCGGATAAACACCAAACTTGGTATTTGGGTTCAGTATCTTCCAAGGATGTGACACGAAGGTTTTCAAGAAAATCCCCCCACCCCAGAGTACCCTTTACATGGAAGATTTTTCGAAAATTTTAATTTTCTCAAAAACGGCTCTAACGATTTTGATTAAAATATCATATGTTTAAGATATTTTTATGACAAATAAAATGTATATCTTGAATTTTCTGGGAATGTCTCCAAAAGTATTCTTTATTGTGAACGACTTTTGCATAACTGGTAAACCATAAGAGATAGACAAAATTTTACTACACAAAAAATGTAGATCGCGTTAAAATACACAATTTATGTCATATACATTTTTTTAGTTGAGTGAACCATTTTCGAAATATTGCTTGTTATTTCCTTAAATTTTCCAATACTTATACTATTTCTCAAATTCGTTATTCAATTTTTTATGTCCTGGATATGCAAACAGAATAGAATGCGCCACATAGCAACCAGCGCTTAAAAGATTTGACTATCGCTTACACCTACCATGTTCCCCTTGCATCTACAAGAAAATTAGCAATAAGATTAACATCTCGATATCTCGATTAACATGAAGCATATGGAGAATAAACGTTTGTAAAAATAGTTCGTACAAGAGTAGAGAAAGTCATGTGAGTGTAGCACATCAGATTTTTTTGGTAATCTGTTAAACAGTTCTTTTCCCATGCTTTCCAATTCCCTGTTATTTAATGTACTTCTTAGGGTTGTTCTGTAGTAGTCTTCATTTTTTCTTAAAATATATTTATGTATATTACAATTTTTGGATACATTTTGCTCTTGCAAAACATGCTTTACATTTTCACACACATACATATATACGTATGCATGGGACAGTTAAGATATTTAAACTTTTAAAAGCATCTCTACAAGTGTGTCTTCTTCTATCGACATTCCCTATGATTCTAACTGCCTTTTTTTGAAGTTAAAATTTTTTTTCATTTCCACTGCTGTAATATTTTATATGTGAATATATAAAGGCGTAGTAAACATGTTTAACTGTTTCATTGTCCATTGTTTTCCTAACCTGCTTCATAATATAGATACCTTTATTCAATTTTTTTATGATATGTCTTATGTATGGTTTCCAATTTAAGTGTTTAACTATTATTACTCCTAGAATATTTGCACATTCCATTTCAGGGATAGTTTCTCTGTCTATTTGTAATTTTATGGAGCTTGTTAAACCGCTTCCGAGTTCAAAATTAATCCATGCAGTTTTTTTAACATTCAATATCATATCTAAACTCGATTAGTATTGTTTTATGAGCATTAGTATGTCATTTGCTTTTTTCTCCACTTCCAATTCAGTTTTATCTTTAACTATAATCGTCATATCATCTGCATATCCTATTGCAGTTCCCCCATATTTTTGGATTAATTCATATCGTTTGTGTATACTAAAAACAATAATGGACCCAATTTTGAACCTTGTGGAACTCCTTGCCTAACGTTCTGAAAATCTGATTTTATTTTTTCTGCTATGCCATTTGTATTTCTATACCTCACTTCCACACATTGATTTAAGTATGAGGTAATCTACTTTAATGGCAATCCTCGCACCCCATGGTTTTCCAGTTTGTTTATTACGATATCTATGTTTATGCAGTCAAAAGCCTTTGTGAGGTCTAAAAATATTGCAATTACACTATCTCTTCATTTAGTGCATTTATTTAAATTTATTTACTTCGTTAATTGCATTGGTTGTTGATTTCTGCTCTTGGAAGCCATATTGCCGTTTCGAGATTATGTTAAATTCTTTTAAATATGTTTGCAACTTTTTTAAATATATACCCTCAATTACTTTTGATACAGTGGAACATAAAGTAATTGGTCTATAATTTTCTACATTGGTTTTACTTTCCTTCTGTTTGAATAGTGGCCTAACGATTACCTTTTTTAATGTATTCGGGAATATTCCTTGATTAAGTGATGCATTTACTATATCTGTTAAAACCTGAGCTAATTCACATTTGAGATATTTGAAAATTTCATTTGATATTTCGTCCAATCCGCTTGACTGTTTAGTTTTTAGTTTGTTTATTATTACATGTAGTATTTCCTCTTCTTCAACTTCTACTGTTCCTAAAGATTGTTTCAGACTTTTTGGTTTTATTAATTTGTCGTTTATCATTTGTGTTCTCTTGTTTATATTCAACTGATTTACCACATTAATATAGTAATTGTTAAAAATATTGCATATTTCCTTTGGGTTTCTAATCTCTTTACCTTCTCTTGTAATTACTTTATTTTCTGTCTTTCTTTGTTTCTGCTTGAGTATCATTCACTATGTTCCAAATTACTTTTGTCTTATTTTCAGCATTTATCACTAAGCCCTTATTGTACATTGTTTTAACACGTTGTATAACATTTCTGAAAGTTAAACTGTAATTCTCTATGTATCTTAACGATTGTTCCCCCCATATTTGGATGCTTTATTGAATTCAGAAATTTCGTTCTTTGCCATGATATTAATATTCCTTTTGTCAACCATTTTTGCTACTCTTCTCCCTTTTTATGTGACTTAAGTTTAACTTTCCATAATTGCATTGCAGTGTTAAGACCATTCTGTAATATTTGATTAAAAGTTTCATACTTATTATTTACATTCTGTGCCTCAAAAACTTCCTTCCAACTTATTTCATTGCAATATCTTTTTAATTTCTCTAAACTCTTGTTGTTTATTTGCCTTCTGTATTCAAAAGTATTCTTCATCTTATCCCCTTTTACATTAACTTTTAATAACTGCCCATAATGATTCCCTATGCCCACTTTATTTATGGTTGTTTTCCATTTATTTTGTACTATATTTGTAAATACACTATCAACACATGTTTTGGTGATTTTTGTGACTCTGGCGGCTTCCCTGATACCTATTTTTAGATTCTGCCTGATGAGGGTTTGCTCTAGAGTGCGATTTGCTACGTTGTCTTTTAGAAAATCTATATTTACATCCCCCATAAGGATTTTAATCTTCTTTTCTTGCATTGCGTTCAGAAAAGTTTCTAAATATTTTATAAATAGCATGTTATTTGCTGCTGGGGATCTATATAATCCAATTAATACAATTATTTTTTTCTCTTAACATAATTTCAACTGCTGCTAACTCACACACCATTTCTACTGAAAATTTACTACAATTTACTATTTCTTTGCATGATAATGCTTGACCATATACGGCTCGACAGACAACAGAGCTCTTGCAAACGTTCAGCCAGAAGGTGTGTCATCATCCATCCTACAGCCTGGACCTCGCTCCCAGTGATTTCCATGTGTTCTGGAATCTCCAAAAATTCCTGTCCAGTTGGAGTCAGTGTTCTCGGACTGACAGGGAGGCAGAGATGGTTGTCACATAGTGGTTCCAATCCCAGGCAGCAGACTCCTATGACACAGCAATACAAAAGTTGTCCCACAATATGACAAATCTCTGAATTTGGTGTTGAAATGTGTTGCAAAATAGTTCAACACTTCCTGTGTCTGTTCCAATAAGTCCTTCAATTAAATTGTGTTTTGTTTCCGTTCATGGCCCCAGGGAAACACTTTATGGATGCGCCTCACAATTTTGGTACTACTGTAAAGGTAAATTCTATGGGTTAGAAGGAGAATAACAAGGAATTCATTGGTAAAAATTGAACAAATTATGGACAATAATTGTGTTAGCTATAAAATTAGTCTGAAAATGATGACATACAGAGGATGTCAGACAACAGTCAAAGCTGAATTGTAACTTTTCTTAAGGAAAGAAATGATAAAGTGATATGGGAGATTATCAACTTGCCTAAAAGTGCAATAGCATGTGTAAGAAAGCTGAGAATTCCATTTGTATAATGATTGCTCCAATGAGCCCAGAGTTAACTGACATTTTGTCTTTGTTAGATTAGGGAAATCCCTGAGATTAAAACACTGTCCAGGCAAGATGTGAACTTGGGTACTTTGAATTAATAGACAGACATGCTACCTGTCGCACTATGAGGTGAGCTAAACTGTGCTCGGGATGCTCATTTTAAATAAATAATGAAATTTTTTGAATCCTTGTAATTTGGAAGACGCGGTGAAATGATTCCTAAAAGCTATATGCGATGACACATAAATAAATTTCAATAAATTGGGCTTTTGCTTTGGATCTAGTTTCTAGGAATGTCTTCCCTCATCGCAATCAGCTAAATGAGCTGATCAGAGAACATTCCCAAAAGTTGGATAAATACCAAATTTGGTATTAAAGTTCAGTATCTTCCAAAGATGCAATATGAAGATTTTCAAGAAAATCTTCCCACCCCAAACTAATCTTTACATAAACATTTTTTCAAAATTGTTTATTTTCTCAAAAATGGCTCTAACGGTTTTGATTAAAATACCATATATTTAAGACATTTACATGACAAATAACATTTATATCTTGAATTTTTTGGGAATAGCCTGTGAAGTGCACTTCATTTCATAGGAATTTTGTATAATCTTGTATAACTGGTATAAGCAATAGACAAAAGTTTACTGCACAAAATATGTAGATCTCTGTAAAACACACAATTTATTTCAAATGGTTTTTTTTTGCGTCATATAAGCCTTTTCTGAGATATCCGTTATTAATGGTTTCAATTATCCACTGCTTTGTCATTCTTTTAAAGTTCTGTTGATATCCAGTTGTTTCTCGCAATTGTATGGAGAAGGTATGGAATTTTAAGGCCAGCAAATAGTATCCAGTTCTTAAAACATTTGAATGTTCTATTTCCTTTATATCTATAACAAATGTGTAATGTAGCTATTTCTGCAAAGATTTATCTTGATTAAAATGAAGTTGATAGAACAATAAGCATTTGTAAAAATAGTTTGTATACCCACTAATAAATGACAGAGAATAGAGAAAGTCATGTGAATGTAACATTAGAAATTCATTTAGAATTGTTTTTATTTTTTATTCTTGGAATGGACTAAACATTTAATTCTTAATTGAATTTGTAATGTTTGTTTAAGTTAACAACAGGTTGAGAACTCAAACTAAAAAGAACCAGGATGTCTATAGTACCAAAGATCACAGTTAAAGGACCATTAAGTTGTGGTTCTTGTGGAGGTACACAATTCACCATAAAGGATGCACAAGCAGAGGTTGTTTGTCCTGTTTCCTATCCTTCACAACCTCGGCAGCCTGCTCAATCTGCACAAGCTGGTCAGGCTACACTGGATCAAGCAGCATTAGCAGTAAGTACCTCTCAAAATTGGAAGTGCTGTTATACTCTGAAAACCTGTCTCTGTGCCTAGCATTCAGTACTTCTTCTTAGCATGTAAATGTGCCAATTTGGGGATGTTTAAGTCATGGAAAAGCCTGCATCCTGTTTTCAATCCTGGGAGTATACAATATCACTTCATTTCTACAGAGCCTTCATTTGGACATGTGGTCAGCCTAGCAGGAATTTTCTTGGCACTAAGAAACACACTTGTTTGCCAGCAGAGTTGGATATTCATAGCTTCCTAAATTCAAGCACATTGTATGTGATTTCTATTCATGGTGGACCTTGGAATAACTGCATACATTTGAAGAACTGAAACATAATATAAGAAAACAAATTACTGAAATTTCAGAGGAAGAATTAATGAGCATTTATGAAAAGTTTCTTAAAAGGTGTGACAGATGTGTGGCGACACAAGAACATCATTTCCAACATCTTCTATGATGCAGGTATTTGGTTATTGCAGTTATAATTTGTATGAAGAATCTGTGTGTTTGAATTTAAGGAGCTATGAATATCCAACTCCAATGGCAAACAGCTTGCTTCCTGGTGCTAAGAAAATTTTCATTAAAAATTTTCATTGTCCAAATGAAGGCTCTGTATAATAAAGCAATGGTAAACCATTTCAATATCACCTTGCCTGGTCCATCACCTGGAGCCATAGACACAGAGTTTCACATAAGCACCTGGGTTCTCCACCACCAAAGAAGGTAAAGTGTGTGAAATCAGCTGGGAAGATCATGGCATTGATTTCTGGGATGACAAGGGTGTGCTGCTAATTGATTATCCTCACCCTGGAAAATTTATCACTAGAGTGTATTATGCTAACATTCTGGACCAATTGAAGACCAAAATATGCTTGAAAAGGTTGAATTTAGCAAAGAAGAAATTCATCTTCCGTAAGGTCAATTCTTACCCTCACACGTGTGTTGTTGAAGTGGTGAATATCAACAAGGTGGGGTATGATTTGTTGCCACATTCACCTTATTTCACTAACTCAGCTCCATCAGACTTCCTTCTGTTCCCTAAACTGAGAAAGTTCCCTGATGGAAAGAAATTTTCTTCTGATGAAGAACTTAAATCATCATTTGAGATGTATTTTGCAAACCTGGAGGAATCTGACTTCTTTGACAGGATAAAGGTCATGGAGCATCACTGGACCAAGTGCATTGATGTCAAGGGAGACTACGGTGAAAAATAAGAACAATTTTAAAAGTTTGTGGTATCATTTTGTGCTTTATTCAGAAAACTCTTCAAATGACCATCATACATTAGTTTTTGTTATTATAATCAACACTTTCACACAAACAAACTTTAAACACATTTTTCTTTCTTTTTACAGTATCAAGCACATTTATGCACTTTATAACGAATTATGACTTACTGAATTGATGCTAATTTTTACAGAAGATAGAAATAGGCTTAATTTAAACATGTATACATAACTGTTTATATATTTAATTTTTTGTACACAACTCAGTGGTTGCTCAGCCTGCATTAAACATATTTAATTGGGGCCAGAGCTCCAAAGTACCCATGTGGTCAGTCTGTATTTTTAGGGTAGTTGTGGTTGCCATCTACTGCCTAGCCTAAGAGGGTTGGAGCTGCCTTCAGCTGGATCATCATTAGAGACCACAGAATTTTGCATTAATTTTGAGAAAAATCATGATATAAATATAGATTACGGGTTTTATTGTTAATTAGCTGTGAGATTATCACAGCAATTTTGTGTAAATTTGAGATTTTATTAAAAAAAAAACATATTATGTAAGGTAGGTATTAGGAGTTCAAGTTATGATCAAAATGGTTTTTATTAATTAATTTATTATACATACTGAAAGTGAACAAAAACTTTACAACAGTGAGAAAAGGCATTTTATTTGTAGGAAGATCTGCTTTTTTATTTACCGACATGCTGACACCCTTGCTGGCCTTGGCCTTAACACCAGCATTCTTCCAGATGGACAATACCTTTTTTTCTCCTTTGTCAAGGGTCAAAGACTGGTTTTGAGAGTAGGGATGATATCTCAATCGCCTTTGGAAGGGTGCTTTTCCCATTTTAGCTTTTGGCTTGTAAATAGAGTCAATGTTATGTTCACAAGTTCAGATGTTTTAACGATACTCAAATATTTTTTTAAATAATGTAATGAACTACAAAATTTCGATTACTTTCACTTCTTTCACTGAAATAACTTATTTTGCTCGAAAACACATCTGTTGCGAAAATTTGTGATAAAATATTGCAATTTGAGCTATTGTTAGTCATTTTCACAAAGAAAAACACCTTTCTTTTTAATTAATATCTGTCGCTTTTATTGCTGCTGGAAAATTCTGTAGTCTCTAATCATCATCATCATCATACTTTGCAAGTGCATTATCAGCTCTCTGAGTTGTTTTTAATTAGGATATTTCGTTATCTATTACCATTCTAAATTCCCCTCATACACACATTTATTTACTTATTTCACTTTTTGTTGACAAAGCTTTTCTTTGACCAAAGGCATGAATAGGATTACATATGATGAAAGAACTAAATAGAGTGAAGCCTAATACATTAATAGAGAATAGAGGAGATGACTCAACATACTTATAATGCTTCACTTAATAAAAATTTTGAGATCATGTTTCACAGGACTGGGAAGATTAAAAGATATCTGGAAACTTGTCTCAAAAAACGTTTTGTCACATTTTCTATAAGCTTGCAGATAAATCAGCCATATTAGCACATTTCTGGGATAGAAACTATGAGATCAGCAGAGAAATTAAATTACCAAAACCAGTAAGTAAGGCTGTCAGTCTCAGCACATGGGAGCAAAACTTTATAAAGAAGTTTGACAACCTCATGAGCTCGGACATCTCCGAGGACAAAATGATTTTTCAAATTCATCAAGCCTCCACCAACAGCGCTCAGGAGTTCCTAACCTGAAGATTTGTCCAATACTAGCAATCAACAATGAGCTGAAGAAGCAGACAATGATGATGGTGAGGAAGTCTCCTTGAAACTTGTCCTAAATATGGTTTGACAAGCAAGTGGAGCAAAAAGTGTTTTTAAAGTTTGACCAAGTTTTTAACAAATTTGACATAAATAGAAATTCAAAAGTGGCAGTTTTATTTGCTTAGTTGGCCTAAGTTTTCTTGTTACTATTTATTTCAGTATGACATTCTAGTGAACTGAAATGTTTAAGATCAACAATAATCACATTCACCTTTTTCCTTTGTATTATAGGAATTAGGCAAACCATCAATGCAGTAAACAGAGTAATAAGCAAAAAATGTTTTGTGATTAACCACTCATTCCCTTTCAAAATGTTAAGCAGAAAAACAAAGCACGAATACTTGCTTAGGGTCCAATATGACCACCTTGTATTCTTGTCCTTGCAATTCATCTTGTTAATACAGAGTAATATGTGTCCATTTATCAAATTTCATTAAATTAGCTCAGTTAGCCATGTTTAAACTTTCAATAAGCAAGGTGTTATCTCTATAAAAGCATAGCTTTGTAGTTTCTTTAATATGATGCCTGCTAAAAAAGTGAGGAAAAATATTATTTAAGTACCTCGTCTACTTGACTGGAAGCAGAAAGAAACCTTTGAAGTAGAAAAAGGAGTTGCTAAAATGCTATTGCATCACAGCTTTTACTAATCTGAATAGTATTTATCAAATCAAATTAATAAAAACAAATAGTTAACAAAATAATTATATTTATTAACAGCTAAAAATGGAATATAATTTAATGCTATATTCTTTTTAGCCATGCTCTACAATGCCACAACAAACGAAGACTATCAAAATGTCTCAAGCTGTAAAGGATAGAGTATTCCGAGATCAGCTGATTTCAACATATCAAGCGGATTTCTGTGGAATGAGTAAGTAAGTAGCATTGGTACAGAAACGTGCAGCAGGAAGAAGGAAGATAAAGCAAATAGATTTTCTTGGCAGAAGTTTCAAAACCTTTTTCTATTTAATGTGCCTACTTACTTATTCTTTTTTCAACTCCTCCAGTACTGGATGAAATCTTCAAGTTTATCTGTCCAATGCATATATTTCTTCTTATACTGTTATCAAAGCTACAAAGCCATTCTCTTGCCTTATAGTACTTTTTTAAGCTGTTACACAAACAACTTATGACAGCTTGTTATTCTTATAGTGTTTAATGCCCACTCATGGCAGATATGGCACCACAAGGGGTAACACCTTTAGATTAGATGAAATGATAATTGGGAAAGGAAATTTGGGAAGGAAACATTTCAGACCTAAGTTTAGGATACCTCCCATGCATTTGCCAGTAATGAGGACTGAGAAAAAACTGGAAAAAAACTGTCAGGAAGGATGGCTCTGGCTGGATTTGAACACAGACCATTCGCAAACCCATGCCATAACAACCTCAGCTATCTGTGTCAGTGTTGTAATTCTTACTATCTCTATCACTTCTTTATGTTAGAGGAAGTATATTTGATTCAAAATTTGATATCCCCATTGGGCTGCAAAGTGAAGATTTTTGTATTCTCTCCATTCCATTTATACAGAAACATTTTTGTTACTTTTTATTTTCTCATAAATCGTTTTAACAGTGATGTTTCAAATATTGACGGCATGATGTATAAAATTCATGTGCTGAATTTTCTGTGAATATCCTGTGAAGTATTCTCCATTTTCAAAAATACTTTATATCGTAAGAAATTATGCTCTTGCTTCTATATTTTTCTGACTAGCCAATGTTAAAAGCTGCATTAAAAATTTAATGCAACTTATGCACATTTCTTGAAAACCGGCTTCCTTGCCCTTGATCAGTCACTTCATTTGTGGATCTATCAACTCTTCTTCCTCCCTGTTTGTGTTAGATACACAGCAAAATCAGTTCCCAATACTGTTACATTTATAGAGGGACACTCCACGACAAAGGACAGTATCAAGTTCACATGCAGCCATTTATTACTTTCTCTATCATATACACTAAAGTATAGTATTCCACCCAAATATTCAGTGTCGAGATTTCACAGAAATATGTTGAGGTTCCCTAGCTCAAAAAAGCATTTGTAGTAAAAGGTCTGTCTATCTGCGAACAGCATAATTAAAAAATAAAAAGTCTGTTAAATACCAAAATTGTTATCTAAGTTTAGTGACTTCCAAAGATGCAACATGAAGATTTTTCAAGAAAACCCTAAACTACCCTTTACATGAAATTTTTTTCAATATTTATTTTCTCAAAAATGGTTCAAACAATTTTTGTTTTGTACAAAGCTTAGTCAACAAGTTAAATCAGTTGTTTTAAAGTGAAAAACCCTATATGACCATATAAGTGAATCAAACTATGCAAATAAAGGAGAAAAACTCTGCTTAAAAAATAGATGTTTTCTCTTTCTGTAAATTTTTTAAACCAGATAATGCTACTTGGGTTAAACATGTTTTAAATATGGAAGTATGAATAATCATGTACCAGTTAATCCAGAATTTGACTCAGAAACTTGGGTTACATGATTAGATTAGATTTATTGTCAACTGCAGGAATACAGTAGTTCATAGTGTCGTCAGAAATAAATAACAAATATAAGAACAAACATTAAACATATACAATTAATTACGACGTATAGTTGAATTAAGTACCCAATATAAGATATTTTTAAAATGTGTTTGCAAATTCAGCTGATTAAAAACTGTGTAGCAATAATGGATGTTTCGCTTTGTGTTTAAATATAGCTTCTGAAATGACAAGTTTAACAATTATTGTAATATAATTTAATCATAGAATATCTTATGCTTTTTCTGAGTAATGAATTATTATGATAATTATGCTCAGTTGATGATTAACTACATATTTATAATTATTATAATAATATATCATCTTAATTAACAATTGAAAAGTGTAAAATATGGATTCCTAAAAGTGTTTAAATTTGTAATATGTACTTTTGAAGGATCTAAACGTAAGACAGAGCTGGCTTAATTTAGGTGTTAAGTTTTTCAACATGCATGTTCCATCTCAGATGCTCATCAATTATACAACGAAGAATTTTTTAATGGATTTATAGTGCACCAATTCATTATCTAATTTTATTTGTGGCTCATAAATATTGATATTTTGAGATGGCTACAGCTTTAGCCTTGTTTATTATTAACTTGTTTTGTGCAAACCATTCTGCATTTTTGTGCTAAAATTGATATGTCTGTTTCAGTGCCTTTATCACTAACCACACATTAATATATGTATCATCAGCAAACAATTTGGGTGTAAACAGTTAACTAAATCACTTGTATATAGATAATTCAATAAACAAGAAAAGTCTTAAATTTATGCCTTAAGAGGCTTGATAACATACCTTCAAAGCATTGCTGTAGTATTTTTAAGTGCACGTATTTCTAATATAGTATAATATGACAAAGGTTTACAGAATATTGAAAAGTTGTATCCTATTTGTAATAAATCCATTTGTTCAGTATATTCAGATATACCACACTTTTAGAAACTTGATTGCCTTTTTACTTTCTCTACTACGTATAGTAAGTAGGGGAAGTATTGTATTCCACCCAAAAATTCGATACCGAGATTTCACCGGAAATACATGTTTTGAGACCCCTGAATCCAAAAAAAGCATTTTTGGAAACATGTCCGTGTGTGTGTCTGTGAACAGCGTAACTCAGAAACGAAGTTGGATAAACACCAAACTTGGTATTTAGGTTCAGTATCTTCCAGAGATGCGACACGAAGGTTTTCAACAAAATCCCCCCACCCCAGAGTACCCTTTACATGGAAGATTTTTCGAAAATTTTAATTTTCTCAAAAATGGCTAACAATTTTGATTAAAATATCATATGTTTAAGATATTTTTATGACAAATAAAATGAATATCATGAATTTCCTGGGAATGTCTCCAAAAGTATTCTTTATTGTGAACGACTTTTGCATAATAACTCGTAAACCATATGTCAGGTAAGTTTAAGCTCTATGGATCTCAGGCTCAACTGAGCATCATTTCACTACTGGTTAAAGGAATTAAACTGTATATAAAATCTCACTACAAAAAAAATTTAGATCTCACTAAAGCACACACTTTGTTTTTCTTTTCTGGGATTAACCATTTCTGAAACTTTTTCCAAGTGATAAGCTGCTATTCATTTTTATTTTCTCTACTATGTATAGGAAGTAGAAGTAATGTATTCCACCCAAAAATCCGATGTCAAGATTTCACCGGAAATATATGTTTTGAGGCCCCCTGAACCCAAAGAGAAAGCATTTTTGGAAAAAGGTCTGTGTGTCTGTGAACAGCATAACTCAAAAATGAAAAGTCGGTTAAGCACCAAACTTGGTATTTAAGTTTGGTATCTTCCAAGGATGTGACACAGATTTTCAAGAAAATGCCCGCACCTCCAGCTACCCTTTACATAGAATATTTTTCAAACATTTAGATTTTCCAAAAAAATGGCTCTTAACAATTTGGATTAAAATACCATATATTAAAGATATTTACATGACACAAATAAAATCTATATCTTGAACTTTCTGGGAATAGCCTTTGAAGTCCTCTTCATTTGGAAGGAATTTTGTATAATATTGTATAACTGGTAAATGTAAAGTGATAAATGAAAATGTACTTCACAAAAAATGTAGATCTCTTTAAACCACACAAGTTATTTCAAATAATATTTTTTGTGGCATAAGCCATTTCTGAGATATCCATTATTAATGGTTCGAATTGTTCATTTTTTGGTCATTCTTGGAAGTCGTTTCAACATTCAGTTGCTTCTCACGATTGCATGGAGACAGTATGGAATTTTAAGGCAGCATATAGCGTCCAGTTCTTAAACATTGACTATTGCTGTTCTCTTTGTATCCTAACAAAATGTGTAATGTAGCTATTTCTGCAAAGGTTTATTTGGACTAAACTGCAGTATATATAAAAATAAGCTTTAATAAGAATAGTTTGTATACCAACTAATAAACAATAGAGAATAGAGAAAGTTGTATGAATGTATCATCAGATTTTTACTTTCTCTACTACATATAGTAAGTAGGGGAAGTATTGTACTCCACCCAAAAATTCGATACCGATATTTCACCAGAAATACATGTTTTGAGACCTCCTGAATCTAAAAAAAGCATTTTTGGAAACATGTCCGTGTGTGTGTGTCTGTGAACAGCATAACTCAGAAACGAACAGTCGGATAAACACCAAACTTGGTATTTAGGTCAGTATCTTCCAGAGATGCGACACAAAGGTTTTCAAGAAAATCCCTCCACCCCAGATTACCCTTTACATGAAACATTTTTCGAAAATTTTAATTTTCTCAAAAATGGCTCTAACGATTTTGATTAAAATATCATATGTTTAAGATATTTTCATGACAACTGAGATGTATATCTCAAATTTTCTGGGAATGTCTCCAAAAGCATTCTTCATTGTGAACGACTTTTGCATAACTGGTAAACAATAAGAGATAAACAAAATTTTACTACACAAAAAATGTAGATTGCGTTAAAATACACAATTTATGTCATATACATTTTTTTTGTTGGGTGAACCATTTTCGAGATATTGCTTGTTATTCCCTTAAATGTTCCAAAACTTATACTTTTTCTCAAATTCGTTATTCATTTTTTTTTGTCCTGGTAATGCAAAGAGAATGGAAAGCTCCACATAGCAACCACCTCTTAAAATATTTGACTATCGCTTAAAGCCTACCAATTCCCCTTGCATCTACAAGAAAATTAGTAATAAGATTAACATCTTGATATCTCGATTAACATGAAGTATAAGGAGAATAAGTGTTTGTAAAAAAATAGTTTGTACAAGAGTAGAAAAAGTCATGTGAGTGTAACACATCAGATTTTTTTTTCTCATGGTCACGCATGATATTTCAAGGCCATCACATAGTGGTCCACTTTTTAAAAATCTATCACTTTAGCCCACTGTATCCTTTCCTACAACAAATGTGTAATGAAAGTTCATCTCGATTCACATGAAGTAAATACAAAATAAGCTCTTGTAAGAATATTTTGAAGAAGAGTGAGTAAAGAAAGTCATGTGAATGCAACACATAAGATTTTTTCCCTTCCTTTTTCAGATAAACAAGAAATTCAACAACATAATGAGGAAAATTCTCAGAACTGGGTTGATGATACAATGGCAGCAGCCTGTCCATCATACAAAGTACCAAGAAGGCCTAGGTGTGTCAGTTATGGATGCACAAAGCATCTTGTGAAACCTCCCAAAAAGGGTAAGTACTCTTGTCTTGCAATGCAGCTAAACTCACTGATTGGCATTGATTTAAATGAATATCTATACTGAAAAACAACAATTTGGAGGTGGTCACAGTCATACTACATGCGTTTAAAAGTAAAAGCCAACAAAAACATGACTGTTCAAGTTGATTTAATACCTTATTTGGACTTTTCTGAAAGCCAGTTTGAATCAATGATGCCATTTGAGTTTCTACACGATTAGCCAAATTATTTCTGAGAAAATCTGTACAATGGGAGCACCCTGGGGGGAGGGTAAGAGGGGTAGTAAATATGGTGGCATTTCCTACCTCATGGTATGTGTAACTTACAAGTTCATGATGCAATGTTTTCATGAATATTTGAGATATCTATTATAACAATTCTATCATATTTTAATTTTTTTTCAGTTTGTTTGTATTCAAATCCTGAATTCACATTTGTGACAAAGATTGGCTATAGAGGGCTTATTTTTACTTTCTCTGTTACCAACCTACAGTAGGCAAGAGTAACTACTGTGTTTCACCCAAAAACTTGATGTTGAAATGTCACCAGAAAATACTGAATCCAAAAACAGCCTTTTTAGAACAAGGTGCAGTTGTGTGTTTGTAAAAGGCATACTAAAACAAAATGTTTTCATGACAAAACATTGACAAAATATTTGATAAATACTAAACTTGGTTGGTAAGGTAGAATCAGACAACTGAAAAATTTAATGGTATAGTCAGGATTTGAACCACAGATCTTCCAGTTTTTGTCTGGTTGCACTAACCAACTGAGCTCTTTGGCAACACACTGGTACGACTTTAAATTCCCCAACTAACTCACATTTTTCCCGGTAAACAACAAGGAAATTATTTTGAGATGACGTTCCAATGGTAAATTACAACGTTGTAAGGCCCAGGCTTCATACTTTAACCAGCTATTAGGTGTATCACTGGTAATTAATTGTTCTTCCACACAAGCTGTGTGTAGGACAAGGTTATTTGAGTTCAGAGTCTTCCAAAGATACAAGACTTAAGATTTTCAAGAGCATCCCCCACCCCAAACTACCCTTTGAATAGAAAAATGTTTTGATATTTACATTTTCTCAAAACTGCCTTTAAAGATTTGTATTAAAATACCACATATTTAAGATATTTACATGACAAATAAAATACATATATCAAATTTTCTGGGAATAGCCTCTGAAGTTATTTGGCAGAATTCTGTATAATTTTGTAACTATAAGAGATAGACAAAAACATACTACAGAAAAAGATGTAGAGCTCTTTAAAACACAATTTATTTCAAATAATTTCTTTTATGGTACAAACCATTTCTGAGATATTCTTATTATTGGTCTGAATTTGTTCATACTTTGTCATACTTTTAAAGTGCTGTCCCTGTTCAGTTGTTTCTTGCAATGTCATGGAAAGATGGAATTTTAAGGCTGGCATATGGCATATACTGTCCTGGCGGCGCCGTGGCCGAGTGGTTAGACCGCTCGCCTCCCACCGAGGCGACCCGGGTTCAATCCCAGGGATTGCATGTGGGATTTGTGGTGGACGAAGCGGTGTCTGGGCGGGTTTTCTCCGGGTTCTCCAGTTTCCCCCGCCATTCATTCCACCAACTGCTCCATCATCACCTTTCCTTTCATCCATTTCACCAACATTTTGTTTCATCTACTTCCTTCATCCCATACCAGGCATCGGGCTGATCACCCATCCTGGATGCTCTGTCTGATCCATGAGTGTCTGCTCCTCGACGGGCCTCTGACCCCAGGCACCCGCTTGTAAGTCCTGGGGGATGTACGTCCTACATAAGAGGAGGGTAAACAGATAATGAATGAATGAATGAATATACTGTCCTGTTTTTTAACATCTGCCTGTTGGTTGTTTCAGTTTCCTCTATCCTCCTTGTATCTATAATGAAATGTGTAATGAAACTATTTCTACAAAGGTTTATTTTGATAACATGAAGTAAATAAAACAAACTTTTGTAAGAATAGTTTAAAGAAGTTATATAAAAATAAATGATAATGGGTGGAGGAAGTTATATGAATGTAGAACATCAGCATTTTTTTCGTTGAAACAAAATGAAAATAATTTATTATGATATTTAGAAAAATATATTTGCAATACACATAAAATATGACATTTTCTTATAATCATTTGATTGCAAACCTTTGTAATTTATTACTAGCAGAAAAAAACATTCAATATTGTAACACAGTGCTTCTTGTATTATACATATTTTTACAACTATGAAAACATTTCCATGATTGATGGATCAGCCTCCACTATGTGAAGTGATCCATCATCTTAGATTCAAGGGCCTAAGGACAGTCCTTGCAATTTCTCCCATATGATGGTTTAAAGCAAATTTTGGCAAGCATTGACATCATCCATTCAAACTAGCTTGCAGGAAATTCTCAATAATTTAATTACATTGTATTTCTATCTAATTTTCTCTAGCACCTACAGGAAGTATTGCATTAGAGCCAATAATTCAATATTGGAATTTTAGCAGGAATAAATGTTTTAAGGTCGGTCCCCTTAGTAAAAAAAATCATATTTAGATGGTCTGTGTGGGTTAATAGCGTAACTCAAAAACAAAAAGTTGGATAAATGCCAAACCTTGTATTTAAATTTTACATCTTAAAAGGATAAGAAATTTTCAAGAAAGTTCTCTCCACTGTAAATTACCCTTTACATGAAAGATATTTTTGATTTTCTCAACAATGGCTCTAATGATTTTTATTAACATATCATGTATTTAACATATCTGCATAATAAATAAAATATATACCCTGAATTTCTCAAAATAGCCTCTTCATTTTAAATGAATTTTCTTTAACTGTGATTAACTGGTAAACCATAAGAGATAGACAAATGCTTACTGTGTAAGAAATTGTAGATAAAGCTAAAGTATACAATTTATGTCAAATACTTTTCTAGTATTACCTATTTCTGAGATATCCATTAATATTGATATAAATTTTCATGTTTTGATGTACTAAGTCACATTCAGTTGTTTCCTGTGATGTCATGCAAGGAGTATTGAACTTGATAGTCAGCAACTGCTATTTAGAGATTTGATTATAACTTCAGCCTCCTGCATTTCCCTTATTCCTACAATGAAATGTGTAGTGAAATCATTTCTGCAAACATTTATCTTGATTAACATGAAGTAGAAAGAAAAATAAGCTTTTTTGTAAGAGTACTGTATAAAATACATTTTTTACTTTTTATATTTTAGAGAAGTTGATGTCTTACAAGTGTTGAAAAACTATTATAAAACTTTCTATGTTAAAGGAAAATAATTAATGTTTCTTTAAAGCATACCTGTTTTAAAGCAATCAAAAAGGTTCAATACAACACCAATTTTTTTTTCCCCCCCAACATTGTCATCCAAAAGGTTTCTGAGAAAAAGAGAACTTAAAATCTTAACTTTCACGTCATAAAGTTAGCTCCCATCTACACAAGAATTAAATGAATATGTGTATTCATTAGAACCCTTTATTTTATGCTCTTTTTTCAGATAAAGTTACTCCTGGTAAAACTGAGTATCAGGACACACATGCAAAAACAGGAGATATTATCCTGCATGGTGGATCAAAAAGCCGAAATAAAAAAAGAGGATGCTAGGGTGAGTGTAATCTTGTTTTTTGTTCTTTCTTTTGAGAATATGTTATATTTGTGAAATGGACAACAAGTTATAATAAATATGTTTTGAGTAAGTATATTAGAATCTTAATTCTTAGCACTTACAACTGCTCATAAGTTGAGGAATTTCTGAAACTCAACACATAAAAACATTTAATAATAATAATAACAATTAATGGAATATTAAATGGCAAACCTTTCTGCTGTTGACACCAAAACGTTTTCTCATTATTTTGATATATATTTCAGCGCATGAGCATTTATCCAAAGTATTCTAATATAGTCTTTAAATATTACAGGTATCATTTTCATACAGTTTTGTATTTCAGTTATCAGTTTTAGTTGGTGCCATGATGCCGAGAGAGAGAGAGAGAGAGAGAGAGAGAGAGAGAGAGAGAGAGAGAGAGAGAGAGATATGGGGGGGAGTGCATATTAATTTAAAAAAAAAAATCTCATAATGTTTTGTAGTTGCAATTTCTCCATAAAAGAGTTTTAGTAAACATAAAAATATTACATTTATATGGTGTACAAATTTCACATCCTTATCTGAAGTAGTACCTAAGATAAAAGGAAGATAATTTTTGCAAATTTAGTGATGGCAATATAGACCTAATCTCACCTTCATGTTTTTCTTGTTTTCTGAAACTGTCAAAAGCAATTGCTGACGCGTTCACAATGCACAATTTAATTCCACCCTGCATTCATTTTAAAGCTATGCGATAAGTAGAAAGATGCCTTTCAGTTTGGTTGTATGCATGGTACCTGAGCGGTGAAACGCATGTGTCTTGTAATTGGAACAACCTGCGTCCAAATCCTTGATGTAAATGTTTTATTATTATTTAAATTTTTATTTGTTAAATATATGGCAATGCCGTATGTTTCCCATGCATAAGATATCTATTAATTTTAAGACATTCATACATAAAAACACAAATAAATTACTCTTTTCATTTTCAAAATAAGTATCATATTAATAAGAATTCTAAAGTGCATTCCATGCTATTTCCATGAGATTTCATGGAAACAGTATGGAATTTTAAGGCCAGCATATAGCGTCCATTTCTTAAACATTTGACTATCGCTGTTCTCTTTGTATCTATAACGAAATGTGTAATGTACCTATATCTACAAAAGTTTATTTGGATTAAAATACAGCAGATAGAAAATTAAGCTTTAGCAAGAATAATTTGTATACCCACTAATAAAGCTAAAGAGTAGAGAAAGTCATGTGAATGTATCACATTAGATTTTTCATTTAGGACTATAATATTTACTTATTTCTTATTTAGTTTGAAAATGAAAAGGAGTGTTTCAGTTTTTATAGTGGCATAAAATCAAATAAGCCTTAGCAATTGGAAATTATATTATAGTATGCATAATAAACACTACGTTTTTCTGAAAAAAAAAAAAATAAATTTATGCTTGGGATCAAACCTCGGTAGATCTCATTACTACGCACTGGCTTATAACCGCTCGGCTGTCAGAGCATATCTCGTAGCTGGCACTCAGTATGAAAGGTGACAATAGAACGAAGCTAAAAACATGCATCCTGAGACACCATTGTGAACCGGCCATGAACCATTTGGACTTAAGACAAATATACGCTTCAAGAGTCTGCTCATTTTTTTTTTGTCTCAGGGTATACATAGTAAGTAGAGAAGGTACTGCATTCCACCCAAAAATTTAATAGGTACCGAGGTCACCATTATTACATGTTTTGAGACCCCCTGAATCCAAAAGGAAAACTATTAGAGGAAGGTCCTATGTATGAATGTAACAACATAACTCAAAAACGAAAAGTCGGATAAATACCAAACTTGGTATTTGAGTCCAGTATCTTCCAAAGATGTGACACAAAGTTTTTCAAGAAAATTCTCACATCCCAAATTACCCTTTACGTGGAACATTTTTATTAATTTTTTTTATTTTCTCAAAAATTGCTCTAACAATTTTGATTAAAAGACCATATATTAAACATATTTACATGACAAACAAAATGTATATTTTGGATTTTCTGAGAGTAGCTTGTAAAGTCCTCTTCTTTCAAAGGAGTTATACATAATCTTATATAATCGGTATACGTTAAGCCATAGATGAAAACAAAGAAAACAACACAAAGAATGTAGATCTCTTTAAAAAACACAATTTATTTCAAATAACTTTCCTGGTGTATAAGAAATTACTGAGATACACATTGTTAATGATTTGAATTCAGAATTATTGACAAAAGAATTATAGCCCTGGTGTTTCTTTTGATATATAATTAACAATACTATGTACCTGTTGGCAATTCTGTGATTTTCATGAGTTTATTTATTTGCAGAATAATGAGAGAAATTGCAGAGAAATGAGTAGTTTATTTGCAGAATATGCTAAAACAATAAAAACCTTTAATCAACTCATCTTAGATTAATAATACAAAATAATACAAAATGAATTCTTTACCCAAAAATGTGAAATAAAGTGTTAAAAAGAAAGGCAAAGCTTTCTGGTATCTTTTTTATCATTTGTAACACTATCTACTAGTCAAATGTTCCTTATGTTTGGTGACATGATTATCTCCCACGCTGCAAAAAAAGTAAGCATGCTAAAAAAAACAAGCAACCATCCTGCATCCTTACAACATGAGAGGAAATTGAAACATCAAGTACAAGGAACACATCATCAATTTTTAAATGCCAGTGGTGGGCAATTTGAGCAAGTTCTTAAGAAGAGACCGAAGGCTCCATCTTCACCAAATCATACTCTAGCTGAGGATAGAGGTAATTTCACAATAGCACCCAATCATGCTCTAGTTGAGAATCAGGGTAGCTACTTGCAAATTACAGGGTGCGAACATGAATTGGGTGATTTTGCAACAGTGCTTATTTGGATTTGACATGAGTGGAGTGAATGCAGCTGCTACCATCTTGTAAAAGATTTGAAAGCGTTTCAGTTCCAATGGAGATATGGGTTGGAGTGCAAGATTCTATAAAAGCAATTTATAAGTACAGCAACATAACATGATTGCCCTAACTCATACAGACAACATTTAAATGTAAGCAATTTAGAAAGTATTTGATGAGATTACTTTCAGTAATAAGATTTGGCCCACCTGTTTTTCTGATCTAATTCCCTGTTACTTCTAATAAAAGATAAAGAGCATAGGACAAATCCACATACTTTTCAGGAATTGGCAATAAGAATCCATGACCTCAAGAAATAAATTAAACTTTCCTGAAGAAGCAATGAAACATGATGGATAATTTCATTAGTTATGCCAGGGAAGTTTGGCAACTGAAAGAAAGCAGTTCAACATCTTGCATGATGTGATTAATTAAACTGATTTTTATTTATGGATGCTCTTTAATTACCGTGGTTCTCAACATACCATTCTATATTGGCGTGAAAGACCGGAAATTTTGCTCAGAGGCCTGTGGTAGGTAGAAGTAGTATTGTATTCCACACAAAATTGATATTGAGTTTGCACAAGAAATATAAGTTGCGAGATCACCTGAAACTAACAAAAGCATTTTTAGAAAAGGTTCCATGTGTATGTATCTGTGAACAGCATAACTCAAAAATGAAAAGTCAGATAAATATCAATCTTGGTATTGAAGTTTTGCATCTTCCAGGGATGGACAAAAAGATTTTCAAGAAAATATCCCTGCCACAAATTGCTCTTTACATTGAAATGTATTGCACTTTTTTTATTTTTTCAAAAATGTCTCTAACCAATTTAAGGTGTTTGCATGCCTAAAAAATATATATTTCGAGTTTTCTGCAAATGGTCTGTTAAGTAATCTTCATTATCAATGAATTCTTTATAATTTTGTATGGTTGGTAAATCACAAGAGATAGACAAAAACTTATTATAACAATAACATGGACCTGGTTAAACACATCATTTATGCGGTATTAAAAATTTCCGAAATATTTGTTGCTATTGGTTTGAATTTTCCAGTGCTTAAGAGTTTTTTACATTCCTTTGTTTCTCAGAACATAATGCAACCTGGTTCAATCTCCTGTATCCCTTTATACCTACAATAAAATTTACAATAGCACTATTTCTACAGACAATAGTTTATATCAACCATCTTAAAATAGTTAGAAATAATAAGGCTTTGTAAGAATAGTTTGTAGAACAGATACATCGTGTGAATTTAACACATGGTTTTTGTAATACATATTATTAGTTACTATCTCTCTATTGAACTTGTACTGAGCCTTCGTTTGGCCATATTATGGAGAATTCCTTGCTCTGCACTATGTCTAACCAGTTCTGTCTCCCCTCCAATTTCCTTCCTCTCCATTTGCTGGCTGATCAGTTGATGCAAAGTCTTTCTACAAATTGATAAGTTGTGAGACCATGTGTTTCAGTGTTATAGTCTTGTTGTAATGCCATAAAGTCTGTATACAGAATCTTCATGTATGATTCCTATGTGACAACAAACCTTGTAGAGAAGGCAATTTATAGTCATTCCCTGCTGTATGTGTATATACGAATTTTCATGTATGACTCCTATGTGACAACAAACCTTGTAGAGAAGTCAAAAGGCAATTTATAGTCATTCCCTGCTGTCCGTGTGCCTCACAGAGAAATGGTTCATAATTTTGTAAACAGATTTAGGGAAATGGAATCCATTCTTGATAAGAAACCGAAAGTAAATCACTGTGTTTTTACAGAAGAAAAACTTTATGATATTGAATAAAATTTAAAACAAAGTTCAATGAAATTTCTGAGAAAACTTGCACAGGAATCAGGTACTTTGCAAACCTCATCTCGGAATGCTACTAAACTTTTAAGATTAAAACCCTATAAGATAATTGTAGTTCAGGAATTGTAACCATGTGATAATGTGAGTAGGTTTAATTTCTGTAATTGGGCGTTGGATAATGCTAATGATCACTCTATTGGCCCAATTTAATATTTTTTATGGACAAAGCATGATTTTATTTACCTGGCCATGAATTAATAAGTGTTGATGCAAGTTTTCTTAAAAGGTGTAAGAGATGTGTGGTGGCACAAAGACAACGTTTCCAACATCTTCTATAACAAAGGTATATGTTTTTTTTTTTTAGTTCCATTTATACCCCACCTTTAACTGCATTAGTCTTATTGCCTATTGGCAATGATGTTAACTTGTCGTTGGGTTTCTTGCACTTTTTGGCTTTTAATCATTAGATCTCTCTCTCTCTCTCTCTCACACACACACACACACATATTCACACTCTCAGTCATACTTACAGACTCTGGGGAGGAGAGGGAATAATCTTGGCTACAGAAAAATTCCCATTCCCCAGAGGGGAATCGAACCTGGGACCCCTCACACAGCAGGCAGATGCTCTACCGACTGAGCTATGGGGCCAGCTATGTAGTTATAATTTGCAAGAAAAATCTATGCACTTGAATTTAGGGGGCTATGAATGTCTTGACTCCTCTGGCAAACAGTGTGCTTCTAAAGCCAAGAAAATTCCTGTTAGGGCAGCCATGCATCCAAACAAACAAAAATTAAATTAAATTGAGTTTTATTTATGGAGCTCTATAACTGCTGTGGTCCTTAACGTCCCATTCTATATTGGGCGTGAAAGACATCATTTTGCTCAGAGGCCTCTTTATCGGCTTGAGGTTATTTTACATGCTGTAAATCTATGACATGGGACCATCGGCTTTACTTCCCTTTCGAAGGAAGCCATGCTAAGGATTTTTACGCCTGAAAAAAATCCATCGCCCTCTGCTGGGTTTGAACCTGCGACCTCAGAAATTAGAGGCTAGCATGGTAAACTCCACGGAAGACGATATCCAAACAAAGGCTCTGTACTTTGATATGTGGATTTGTGTTATCATTTGGCCAGTATAGACTGCATGATCCATTCTGTCTTCCTATGGGCATGGGAACTTCATCTGTTCACCCAGTACAATGAAGTGATATAGGTACATTCTGTGTTTATCAATGATTAAATGTGTACACGATGGAAATGATACAATGCATCTAGGTTTGTGTTATACATCAGTAAGAGAATTGCAAGAATTCATAATTACAAGCACATAGGATAGAATTTTGAATTTTTTTTTATTATTGAAATTTAAAGAATAACAGTTCCCCATATTTACAGGCTGCCACCAAGGACAGGGTAAAACAGACAAATTATAAATAAATTATCTACATCAAAAACACTAATAAAATTGAAACATTACTATAAAGATAACATTGTAATATCGACAGTTCAATTTTTTCATTCAATATGATAGTCAAAAAGAAAACTTACAGCTACGAAAGGGCTGTTCAAACGTGATAATCAAAAATGACATATAGTAAATAATTAATAGCAATGGAATATAAACCATAAAAATGCTAAAAATAATTATACAAAATAAATGATTTTGAAGAAGAGCAATTGAAACTCTTATTGCAAATGTAGCAATTTCTTTTATTTTGACCTTCTTCAATCCAAACTTCTTCCAGGTGTTGTAAAAATGTACAGGTATGGGAGTCTCGAGCTCCAACCATCAGGGCCAATTACCTCAATGTTACTGAGATCATATTTTTCCTTGAAGTATGGGATTGTGGGTGTATAGATATCCCTTTTCTCTTTGTCAACTTCTTATAGTTGCCCTTTAAGCTTTTCAAACTTAATGGTAGGATCAATATATATCCTATTTTGTTTTCTTCTGAAATTGCAAACCTGTCAATTCGTCTTGTGCTACTGTTAGTTTCTAGACAGTGAACCTCTTCGAAGAACTTTATAGACACTTTAAAACACTGTACAAAAGCAGTTCATAGGCAATCATAGAGCAAATTCTGTGATGGCGAGAGTTGTGTAATACTTCTCCATGAGGGTAGTATACCAAGACATGCACAAGTGTTTCAATCTCTCTTTTGTCTTGGAATGCCTGGTGGATATGTTAACTGCTATTTTTATAGAATCATGCCATTCACTTGATGTTTTGCCATCACAGTGTCGAATCCATGAGTTCACTGGCTTATATTCCTTGAATAGCTCGACACGCAAGTACTTTCTGAGAAAGTTCAGCCCAGGCATCCACTTCTCTCTCTTGAAGTGTCTTCCTTATATGTTGAATGTCATACAAACCAGTATGAGGATTCTGCTTTGAATCGTTTTCTCTTAATTTAAAAGCTTCAAGGATTTATTCCTCTCAGCAATAAGGCCTCAAGTAGTCTGCACAAATGGATAGGAGGACTGAAATCCTGCACGAGCTTATGTGTTGCAGATATGCTTCCCAGCCAGCTTCGAAGAGTCTAAGTCCTTAACATTCCATGTCAGAATATAACATATAATCCATTGGTAACTGTAAGATTTCTTTTAAGGAACTTTTGATAATTTTGCCACAGTTGTTGAGAAATTTATTTGGTATTTTAGCCAGACTAGTGTTTTGGAAACAGTAAATTACTGATGTAGAAATAAAAGAAGAACCTGAAATGTTTGTTCAGATTTTAGTAAAGGGGATGATACTAACAATTCTAATTTGTTGTGAAACTTTTTTATTACATCTTTCTTATAAAAATCCAGCACATCAGTGAAGATCATGCCCAAGTATTTTATTGAATCTCCTGGCCCAATGGTTTCAATGTTGTAGGTCTAATCTGCTGTTAAAGTTGTATCGATCATATTTCCATTTTCAATGTGAAGTCCTGTGCATTTCCTTGGCTTCACCTGTAATCCTATCTACTCAAATCATTGGACTGCAGGGCATGTTAACTCGAGAGTGGCTTTCTTTATCTTTCCTGATTATGACTATCATCAGTAAATCCCAAAAGTCAGAGGCAGCATATCTGGCAAAAGTTTAAAGCCATAGTGATCACTTACATTCTTTTCCAATAGCTCATTAAAAATATGATTAGTGGCAAGATCATATAAGAATGGTGATAGAAGAAATCCTTGCATGACACCTCTTGAAAGAGTACTTGTTTTAGTTTTGCTTTCAGGTGTTTCTATTTGTGTATGGTTCCCAGATTGCAAAGCTATTATTATATCTGTGAATTCCTTCAGACTTTAGTGTCTTATTAAAGGATTGTGGCCAATATTATCACAGGCTTTTGTAACATCCAGAAATGTCAATGTAACGTAGCCTTTATTTTGCTTTTTGATGTTATTTTGGATTGCTCTAATTATTGATGTATTAATTTATGTGCCTGGTAGGTTGGTAAAGCCATGCTGATATTTGTTGAATTCAACATAGTTGCAAAGACAATAGTCTAAGGCTCATTCAATTACTCATCTTATGACAGAGCAAATAGTAATGAGGCATCTGTTAGAAAGATTATTGGTGTCTCCATTTTTAAAAAGTAGTATCATTCTTGCTTTTTGTAAGCATATTGGTACACTACCAGTCTTTAACTTTCTTGTAGCAATCTTCACTATTATTCCACTAACAGTATTGTCCTTTATAGTTCTAATAAGTATGCAATCGGGTCCAGGAGTTGTATCTACTGCAATACATCGAGTTGCTGTGATTGTTCCATCTTTGGAAATTTCATTGTTAAATGTGTCATCCAATTCAGAACACACTACATCAGTAATTTTCAGCTGAGCCCATCAGTCCTTTCAGCTGAGTTTTCTTGAAAATATGTTCTGTAAAAAAAATTGTGAATATCATCATTTGCAATGTTATGTGTTTTTGTTTCTAGAACCACCTATTAGCATTCCTTCATTGATTAAAAAAATTGGAATTCGGTACTTCATAATTATATTTATTTTTCCTTTTTGCACTATTCCTTTTGTTTGTTCTTTCAAGATTGTTTGAGTTGTTATGATGCTTTGCCTATTAAGTGATTCTTCTTACCGGCCTCACATTATTTTGTGACTGAATGTTTAGGACCAGGAAGACAGTTATACCAATTGCTAAAACTCACATAAAATTTTGTACATTTAAATCAGATATTGTGTCTTCAAGTTGTCTGAAAATGTAATTGGCCATTTAGAAAGTTCTGCCTTGAATTTATCCAGAGAATTTGGTTTTTGAGATTCATTTACAGAATTATGGTTGACAGCTTCATTTTCGTCACTTCTGTTGATGTTATCTGGATTGTTTTTATGGTTTGGGATGCCTTATACTTTTCTCAAATTTTATTTCAATGTATATTTGGGTGCGAGTGACTGATGTGAATATTTTCACCTCTTTCATTTTGAAATCTACCCTCACAATATGGACACTTAGTATATGGAGTTTTGTCAATACTGCAAAAGTTGAAATTTAATTGTGACATAAATGCAATGTCATGTGAAAGTATTCTTTATATGCAGAACTCATTACCAGAAAGAGATCAAAATCTTAAACAAATATTCCAGTAATAAACATGCCTGGTAGCTACAGAAGTAAACAAATCCAACATCCAGATGATTTGCAGATTCACAAAATAAATAACAATAACAATTATAACTTGAAATTTGTTACGCTAACATTTCCAGACATACATACATAAGTATATATTTTAAGTCTTAAAATGTTGTTTGGCTTAAATAATAAATGGATTGCTTTGTAATGTTGACCTAAATGTGCAGTGCAATACTAGGTTATCATTCTTGTCCAAGTCATCCATATAAACATACTTTATTTGGAGTGTTTATTATGTTCGTATATTAAAGTTTTGAAAAGTATTCAAACATTCTACTACAACATTCAGAATTGCAATTTATCAAATGTACCATATTCTTAATACATATCTAATATTATGTAAATAATTTATATATATATATATATATATATATATATATATATATATATATGTTACAAACCTTTTCTTCTACTCAGTTACCCTTGTTAGGGGTACTTTGGGTATTAAATAAAGCTTACCTGCTATCATGCAAATTCTAATACCACAGACTCCGGTCATTTTGCCAAAAAAATTGTCTTAAGTATGTCCTTTTGACTTAAATGTATTAAATACTTTTGCATTTACTATCTTTTCCATGCTCTGCAACAGCTTTATTTACACTTCTGAAGAATTTTGACTATGCTGCTTCTTATTTTATAGAGACTTCTGAAAATCTGGAACGGGTCAGGATTATGTCCTATATAAGATGCTGAGAATTTAGATTAATGTTACACTTTATCAAAAGCGTAATTTTATATCATTTAATAAACATTTTATCAGAACCACAGAATCAAATATTTATTATTAAAAATTAAAATATAGGCTGAATAAAGCGCTGACAAATATCACTAAATTAAAAATCTGATAATAAGACTGATAGGTTAAACTAAGGCAGACAGTTTCCTGTGTAAATTGTGTTAATGAGCCTTTCAAATGAGAAGAGATTTGCTCTCTGGCAAATCAAACGCTGTTATTAACTATGTGATGTCACTTCATTACCCTACTCTTTTCATATTTCCCTCTCACTTACACACTGTCTTGTGCAAGGTAATGTAAGTACCTTGTGAGACACACTTGCTTTGCCTATACCACATGCTTTAGCAGCAAGTTGCTGAGCATTTTTAAAATCTGAAATTTTCCTTACATGTTTTTGTGAGACATGATGCCAGCAGAAAGCCACTACAACAGTACAACCCACTTATGATGGACCTTTTGCCATGCTACAGTGTTCTGAGAAGCAGTACATCAACATCCCATGTGGACCACACTTTTGCATAGTTCTACAGACACAAACTCAGCCAGTGATACTCCAGTAATTTCTCCGCATCACTCCACTTCAAACCCAGCTGTAAAGTCACATGTACCTTCATATGATGACTCACACAAGGAGATAAAAAGGACCTTGGGTAAATCTTAAAACTACTTCACTGTGGCTTACTACAGCCTGACAGCTCCACTCACCTCATATTCATCCTACATGTCATTTTTATCTCAATGTATTGTTTTCTCAAATGTTTGCAGCCCTTCAGGATGAATTCCATGAATTGTGAGAGTCACAAAAGGCCACAACTGGCTGAACCATAAACTAATCAGCAAAGATAAGTATGGATCTAAGTTGAAAAGGCTCACTCAAGAACTGTAACCTTTCCACAATATTTCAGAATACAAAAACCAGATTTCACAGCTCTACTGTTATCCACAAATTCCATTAATATTTCCATACTTTCACTTCAACTGTACCCCAAATTCTCCAGTTTTAATTTCCTTATATAACAAGTGAAATAAATATTTCAGGACTCATATCTTATGTTAAAAAGCACATGCACAATAAAATCAGTTGCACGTTTATATATGGTCTGAATTTTTTCTTAAGTTTACGTTAAGATGCGGTGAAGATCCAATTTATCAGACTACTGACAGCGACTGAATTGTAATGCATCTACGAATTTCTTCTGTTTGCCGATACTCATTTAGGAGAGCATTAAGTCATGCTCCAGTATCCAGTCTGAACAAAGTTTGTATGTCAATACAGCTATAACATACATAATACTTACGAATCGATGAAATTCAATATGTAGAGGAATCTAGAAGTATCGAGTTGATTTAGTAGGAGATGTCTGGACAAAGGAATTTGCGAATTTGTCCCACCTGTCCACCTAAAGTAGTTTATAAAGTATAGCAAAATCTGGAGACATCATTAGGTAAGTTTTACCAATGTTAAGGAATGAACGCTCGCTTTGCTTGCATGCTTTGGAGTAATCACTAGTTGCTAATTAACCTAAGTTGGTAATTCTGTGCGACGACTCTATTTACTATGGCGACCACGTGCAGAGCCTTATTGAAGTGCCAACATCAGAACGTATTATTGGCGGCATACCAACCGCTACCAATGTAATATTTAACATCGCTAGACATTAAACAAACGTGGAACACACGCTTACGCTGAAATGTCCATGATATTTTGAAATGCGCATTTCGAATAAGAGAAAACCTGCATAACCAATGGATGTCATACGCAATGATTACACACGTAAAGTAACTAATGCGTGTTTTCTGTAAGGGGAAATAAGTGAAATCTGCATAAACATGGGTATAACACACACACACACACACACATATATATATATATATATATATATATATATATGTGGATTGTGTGCAAAAACACAAAAATGAAAAAAGCAATGACAATGTAAAACAAAACACGTAGATGAAGCTAAACATAAATAAAGTTTAAAGCAAAGTATACATAAACTACACAAATATGCATGAAATTTTGGGAAAGTCTGCAATATATGAAGTTTAGAATTGTCGATATTTTAAAATTTATTTTTACTTATTCTTTTTCCCATTCATTATTCCGCCAAGTACATAGCAAGGAGAGGAGGTATTGCATTCCACTAAAAAATTCAATACCGAGATTTCACCGGAAATACATTTTTGAGGCACCTTGAATGAAAAGAAAAACAACTTTTACTTAGTCTACTACGTAACTAGTAGGCAGAGGAGGTATTTCATTCCACACAAAATATTGGATAGCGAGATTTCACTGGAAATACACGTTTTGAGGCCCTATGAAACCAAGAAATACATTCTTAGAAAGCAAAATGAATACCTTCTCTACCTCGTTAAACAAACAGGTAACACACAGGTGATGTTGAAATGTGCATATGATGTAATTGATGTTTTGTACACGCGTAAAATAAGTAATGCATGTTTTCTATAAGGGTAAATAAAAAGTGAAATATGCATAAACATGGGTATAACACACAGAAATATTCACGGATTATGTTCAAAAACAAAAAATGAAATGCAATAACCCGTAAAATAAAACACGTAGATGAAGCCAAAGATATATTATGTTTAAAGCAAAGCATACGTAAACTCTGGCAAGAAACATCGAAAATTTTCTATTTCTTTTCGTTAATGTTTACTTATTCTACTGCATATGCCTTAGGTAGAAGTATTGCATTTCACACAAATACATGTTTTGGGACCCCTAAATAAAAAACAACACTTTTACTTATTCTACCATGTACCTAAAAAGGTAGAGGAGGTATTGCATTCCACGCAAAAATTTGATACCGAGATTTCACCAGAAATACATGTTTTGAGGCCCCCTGAATGAAAATAAAAATAACTTTTACTTATTCTAAAACCATTTTTACCTTCGTACCTGTAGGTAGAGAAAAGGTATTCGTCAGTTTTGCTTTCTGAAAATGCATTTCTTGGGTTCATTGGGCCTTAAAACATGCATTTTCGGTGAAATCTCAGTAAGGGTAAGTTGCCTTTCTTGGGCCCACATTAGCGACGGAAGTGATGTCTTAGATGTCACTGTATGTCCTACACATGGCAACAGATGGCACTGTATGTCATTCTCTAAATGTAACGCAATGCTGGCAACATATGAATAAGTAATGCGGCCAAAGGCGGAGATATATCCCCAGCTCTCTCGGTTTGTGTTTTTTTTTATATAAGCTTACATTTCTGAATTCACGCAAGGTTACCTTAGCTACCTCAAAGCACGCTCGCTTCGCTCGCGTGCGTTCCTTGATGATGGTTATGATTACCTATTTATAAAACCTAAGGTTTGTGATTTTTGGGAAGTTAGGTTAGGTTTAGTTTTTTTTAAAAAAACTTAGGTTAATTAGCAGTCAATAGCTACATCAAAGCATGCACGGTTTGCTCGCGTGCATTCATTAACGATGGTTATGATTACCTCCAAAACCCCAACTTTCCACGTTATCCCGGTTTAGGGGAAGAATGGCACAAGTTCATGACGCGGTATTCTAGACTTGTTCCGCCTCTTCTGCACAGCTTGCACTGAATGCATGGTGCTTTTTTCTGCGGCTATACTACATGAATAAGAAGAAGTAACAACACGTCGCATATTTAGCGGATTCCTCAATTCCGTACTTCAGTTGGCACTTCTGTATTACCGTGAAGATGACCATGTTTCTTCGTGATCGTATCGCAATTTACCTATATAAGTAACACACCAAAAAAGGAAGCGGGGGACTTTGCTTCGAGCTCTCATCGAGTCAACATGGGTCGGAAGAAGACAGCCGCGGCCTCCAAGCTTCCTCCTCATGAGGAAGCCACCACCAGCGCTCCGCTGTACTCCGGGGAGTGCACCGTCAGCTCCCTGACACGCTCTTACTCACTGCCACTCAGCGCTTTTGGCCTTCTGCGGTCAAGGCGACTATAGTCCATTTCAAACCAGAGTTCCCTCTGATGTAAACAGAAGCACGTGCTTCGGCTTGTCACGAACCCAAGAATTTACACTTATGCCAACGTAAGTAGTTCCTTAATACATGTATTGTATTATGAAATATTAGAGCAGGAAAGGTATAGAACTGCACATTTTATTGCTGTTATCAGAAGAACTCATCGTTAAAGGTTAATGGATATATACTAGCTGTTAAGAGATTACAAAATATGATTTTTGCCTGCTATTGCGCTAACGCAGAGAGCATCTTGCTTGTTAATACCACCGATATGCACGACTGCCACTCTCTTACATACACAAGAAATGCAGCAATGAATTCCCAGAGGTGCTATCTGAGTACCGAATAAACACTTTGCATAACACAGGATATATGATAAGCGAACAGTCATTCATAATACACTAACACAGATATGCTCAGCTCAGGTCAAATCTTGTGATTTAGTCAGTTGGTATTTGAGCTCACATGGCAGAGGAAGGTGCGTGTAGTGCGAATAAACTGTTCAAACACAGAAGCGGGAAACAGTTAAAAAGTGGCTAAAAACAAACAATACTTCATATATTCAACTTACTATTACAAAAATACCCGACACTTGCATTATTGCATATTGCGAAACTAATATTGGATTTTACAGGCGTTTCAGTGAGAAGTGTAACGAAAGCGAGCAATGAATATAAACAGACATAATACAACATAGAAGAGGATAAAATGTGGGAACTTGTTTTAAGTACGACAGTGCTGTGGAATTGTGGATAAGCTTGTCATTATTTTGGAGAGTAGTTCTGATTCTGATACAGCAGCTGAGTCATCTTCGGCGGATTCGGATTTGGGTGTTTCACTTTTGCCCGAGGATTGTGATTAACGTAAGTAAAATGTTCATTGCCGCATACTTATAAAATTAATTGTTACCTCATGTTGCATTTTGAACTATTATTCTCACACAGGGCGCCTTTTTATAGATTAAATAGTGTTCAACAAGCACGTGGGAGGGGAACATGCAGACATTATGGGCGGGGATTGCGAACTACTTTCGCGCGGATAATACAAAGAGTTTGTTTTCAGTGAAAGGCACTCCGGTTTGGAATGGACAGAGTAGAATTCGCAACGACAGAGGTCCAACACAGCTGGTCCGACTCACCTTTATGAACGAGGACGAATACTCAGCGGCCCTGGGCACAGGACTGCCCTTGTTAGGGCAAACACTGTCGCTCGAGGCTAGTCGCAGTGTGCGTCCAACGCCATGCCGCTGCTGCCTTTATGGGCATTCAGACACATCTTGTGACGCCGCTCCTCGCTGCCACTGTTGTGGTAACGGGGCCCTCACCGCTGACTGCAGGGCACACGACTTAACCCATCGCCGACGCTTCTGCGCCTCCTGTGGGGGCAAGGGGCACTTCACCGGCCAGGCCGTCTGCCCACTCTACCCACGTAGAGCTACGCCGCATATCAAAGAGACACCGCAGAACTTCGCATCACCCAACAACACCTCATCACAGATCCAGGAACAGATAGCAGCCACGAATCAACTCCTACAACACACCACAGGTAACACAACCATCATCGACGTCATCCAGGACCTCCATGCTGAGGTGCTAAACCTAGCCGGCAGGCTCAACACGCTGGAGGAGCATCTCAGCGCGCAGTTTACTGGAGTCACCGACATCATAGACGAATCCCACGACGTAACAAAGAAACGCCTTCTCAACAACATCAACAGTCACTTCAATGAACTCCAAGAATGCTTGGAACGAATAGACAGACGCTGCACAGACATCAATACCCGAATTACACATCAACACGAAGAGGTCCTCAACGCCATGAAGAAACACTTCACTGACCAGAGCATACGCATCGACGAGACTACACTTGGAATCTTAGCACAGTTCGGCAGACTAGTACAGCCACCTCATCCAGTACATCATCATCAACGAGCCAACTCCCGGAGGTAACAGGCCCGGGAATGGAGCATACATATCCTGTTGTCACCACCGCTCACAGGTCCCTGTCAGGGCTTCGGCCATGTCAGATACCTGACCTCCACAGCGAAGAACTCCGCCTCATCTACGTATTCACTCACAATCAGCGGGTTTGCTTCGGCGGTACCAGCCACCATGTTCACCATTATCCCCCAATAGCGCCACAACAGCATAAAATCCATCTATTCCTTTTCCTTCCTAATATTCTTGTTTTTCCTCAGACCTTTATTCCCGTTCCCCACCCCCCAAAGGGAGCGCAGGTGGGCGCACCAGATATTGGTCAGTGCACATTCTACATTCGCTCCTAAGGTAATTTATTCCGTTATTTCTCACTTCCTTCTGCATTTTCTAGGTGGGCCCAAGAAGGGCAACTTTCCTTTCGAACAAATGCAAGCAGATAAATACTAAAGCGTGACTAAAGCTATGTGTCGGAACATAAAAATAACCAAAACCGACCTTTATGACGGGCTTAGTGCTAAGCTGAAATTTGAAGACAAAATTCATACCACTCGAAAGTTTGTCACATTAATTACTATCGACAGTGTTTAAAATCGACGAAAACATATTAAAACAGTAGATAAATATATTCGTTCAACCCACAGATTAACCTTTTTGGTTTTTGTAACCTCTCAAATCATTGAAATCCCACTGTGCATAGTGCAATTCTGCTATTTTTGTGCTTTTCTCCCACAGAACAGCAAACTGTTCTCCTGTACTCTTCCGCTTTCATTGATCACTAGCGCTTGCAGAAAGCCACCCGAAGTTGCCCGTTCGAGTTCGAGCGAATGCCGAAAATGAACGGAAGGGAACGATGGAACGATCTTTCAGTTCAAGGGAGAAGGTAGTCCATTCCGGCACATTTTGCTCCCATTGGCTGTGATCAAATACGTAACGTGGAACGTTGGCGCGCGCATTTCGACTGGTAATTGAAAGTGAATACATAAAGCCATACGCTTCAAAGCATGAATTTGTACATACATAGTACAAATCGGTTTAACTTCAGTACCTTCCAAAGATGCAACACAAAGATTTTCAAGAAAATTCCCCACCCAAAATAACCATTATACTCCTCCCCATTCCTGACATGTCTTTTGTGATATTGTCATCTTGCTACAGTGCCAGTCTCTATAGACATAGCAGGTTTGATATTGGACTTTAAATACTTAAGCTACCATGTAAATATTATTGCTGGATAGAAAGTAGTAGGAATACCGGTAGCACACAGTGATTGTATAATTGTTAGTCAATGGGATAGATGGATCTGTTGCATCCCAGTTTTATATGTTATAATGTGTTATGTATATGCAAACTCCACCATTTTCTAAATGTCTTCTTATACAGGGTGAAAGGTATTGCTTGAACTGTAATAAAATGGCTAATAGACACAGGCACAAGGAACATCACTATGTTTCATTTTTGTAGGTTTAATGACAAAAATTGTATTGGACATATTTGCACTAATCATTATATAGAATCCATGATTAACGTACAGTTCAAGCAGTACCTTCCACCCTGTATACTGTCTTCCCAAATAATATCCATGCAGTAATAATGAGAATTTCTCGTTTCAAGTGATGTCTTTCTCAAACATGTCTTCAAGGTAATAGAAATTACATGGGAAATTGAAATTTAAGCATAACATAAGTATAAAGTTATAATTTCGAGTTTATTCAAAGTGAATTAATCATCATAATAGTATCAACCTCATGTAAGCACTTTATGTAGGGCAGATTGCATGTGATGGTGATTAACACTTATTTGCTATTGTTGTCCTACTGTAATGCGTGTCGAGAAGTTTACTGTTGAAATGGTGATGGTTTACAAATTTTTCTCTCTTAGATAATGCATGATGGGGAGGGGAGCATCCCCCCCCAAAGGCTGTTCTTGGCTTTGGGTATATTCCTACTTACTCTGTATACTTCATAATTGTATGTGTTCAATTTCCCTGAGCATTGCTCACAGTGGAGCCAAATAACAAACACAAACAAACATCACTGTATGGGCTCAATTTGTTTTTTTCCCATATGACCTGTCAATAAATTTAAAGTTCCCATATGCTGTAGGACCTCCACTGTGTTATACCAAAAGTTATATATAGAACCTTTCCCAGGAAAAGGGAATCAAAGTGTATTTTCTATTCAATAACTGTAAGTTTTATTAACTAGAACTGGCTTTGTGTATGCATAAGTGACTAAGTGCAATTACCTATAAGATCATTCCAATAGATTGTAATAACAGACATTCAAGAGGTTAGAATTTAATGGACATTTTAATTGGGTAGGCCATTCAAATGTATATTAATGTAGGCACATGTTCCTTAAAATACCATACAAATGTATTATACAGTATTATTAAATATGAATGTGAATGCAATGTCTCTAAATAATAACAATGTCTCTTTGTGTTTAGCCATATCACACCCATCCTTCATAATTGTCAATCACTTTAACATGTAGTTTAGTGTGCCAGTATTGTTTTTTCATATGTTGACTGCAGAAAGAATGTAACAGCACATGCTGGTTTATAAATTTGGGTGGCTGGACGAGACACTCGTTCATTACTATTGCTCTCTGTCCTCCATAGTATTTTTAATTTTAATGTCCCTTTTAACTTCACAGGTTTACAGAGATTCGAGACTGGTGGGAGGGGGGATGACATTGATGAAGATGGTGCGGAAAACCAGACAACATTCATTCTAAGTGCCATTTTATCTACCACAAAATCCCACCTCTGATCCCTAGGATTGAATCCAGGCTTTTTTGTGAGAGGCCATAGTGCTGCCCAATTAGAAGTATGAATGAGACAACATTTAAAACAGAGATAGCATTACTCAATACTATCAAGTAATGAAACCAAGAAGTTGTTTTACAAGGCAGCTCCCACTATGACTTCACAAATGAGAGAATAACTATTTCAGCAGATATTTTGCCATGCAATATATATTATACATTTATATAATTTAAGTTGGGTGTTTTGTCATAAATATGGTAGCTGACATTTCGATATGTAGAAATCATTCAGCAATAATGTGGTAATACACAGGTTTTATGTAACTATTAGTGCTTCCAAGGCCAGCGCTTAACCGAGTTATCCAGATTGACAAAAAATTCCCAAAGATAATCAGTACATATGGAGAATTTTAATGCTTTAAGTTATTTTGCAATGAAAAGAACATTATGTCCTAATTTATTTATTTGGTATAACAGCAGGAAATAGTGTTTGAGCACAACACTAATACACATCCAAAATCAAACTATGGATCCCAGAATATTATCATTACATCACATTCAAAATTGAAATAGGTATCAGACATAACCTTTGAGCACGAGTTCTCTTGTTCGTTTTACGATATTAGTGTGCAATCCATAAAAATAAACTTTTCGAAATACAGTCCCTAATTCGAACACATTTTAACACCTTAAGATACTAAGTTATAGTTTATATTTAAGGTTAGCTTGTTTTCGCTATATATATTTCAATTCTTCATTAAAACCAACTAAACTTTCGATTCATAACCAGTCTTCCACCTTACTAGGTTTTCAGGTCATGTTCCAGTTTTAAACATCGAATGCGCGTTATTTGGTACTCAATATTAAATAAGGTATCACTATAAACTCCTACATTTACACAATTGCTCGTTGATACGAAAATTCTGCTTTATTTTTATATTTTCGGCATTGCTTTTTATCAGCTGACTTCCATCTTAGTTTAGTTTCAAGCCTCAGCAATCAGCATGGCAGAGGTCGCGACATTCGCTTTGGAAGCGTGGTGTTCGTACACCTTCGGGTGGCTTTCTGCAAGCGCTTGTTCATTGATCCAACCACAGAATACCAACTGTTTATAAAATAAAAACTTCATAAACATAATGTACCTATACCACTATACTTACCCTATAATAATGTGCATATGGTATGGAGGGACTATGGAACTACTTACCCTTGCAGTAGGCGTACGGAAATAAATGTCCAAAAATTGTTTAGATCCTTAGGTTTACAAAATTCAACATTATGTGTCTAAAAACCTCTGGAAAAGCTGCAAGGAACTTGCTAAGAGAAGTTGCCTTCCTTGGAAGGTTTTAAAACATCGGAACATCGAAATGCATCTGTATTTATGTGTGTCTGTGGAATAAGCAGGTGTGCGTGTATGTTGTCAATATAACATAATTGTAAAACAGTTTGTAAATGTAAATCTTCGTTTATATGTAGTGATGTACCGTTAAAAGCCTTGGTGATCAAAGATTTTTTTTATTATCACCATTAACACATTTCTGCATAATGTCTGCTACTAAAACAGTAGCTGGATTTTCGTCCATTTATAGCAGAATTGCATCTTCGTTATTTCCTCAAAATATTTCATTTGGCTTTGCATATGGCTCTGGGGTTTTAAAGCAGACAGGTTCAGATAAGAGCAGAAATATGATAGATATGGTATTTGCTGTTGATGACCCTGCAGAGTGGCATAAAGCCAACATAGAACGAAACCCCCAACACTACTCTACCTTACGTTTCTTGGGGAATAATTTTATTGCCGATATTCAAGAAAGATGGGGAGCAAAAGTATATTACAACGCACTGGTCCCTGTTAAGGAAGAAGGGGTTATGATCAAATATGGAATCGTTTCAAACTCGGCATTAGTTGCGGACCTTCTAGATTGGAATAAGCTCTATGTTGCAGGTCGGCTTCATAAACCTGTTCAGGTTATTTATAAACCAACTGATTCAGAACTTAGATCAGCGCTTCAGTTGAATTTGCATAGTGCAGTTCACACTGCATTGTTAATGCTACCAGATAATTTTTCAGAAACAGAATTCTATGTAACAATCTGCAGTCTATCATATTTAGGTGATTTCCGCATGTCTTTTGGTGAAGACAAGAATAAAGTTTATAAAATCGTTGAACCGCAGATAGAAGCATTTAGAAAATTATATGCTCCTGTGTTAAACTCCTTACAGAATTACATTGATGTCTCTGTAGGATCAGGTTTGTGTTTTCAGGATGGCAGCCCCTCTGCCCGTATTTATCATTTAAATCAATTGCCAAGGACCCCACAACGAGCCATAGTACGTATCTGGAATAGGGACAGCAGGCATTTGCGTCAAGATACTGAAGATACCCTGCGAGCCATTGCATATGATCCAGATTTGGGAACAATTCTTCAAGAAGTTATTAAAGAAATAGTGTGGGATGCAAGTGTAAAACAGAGTTTGAAAGGAATTCTTACAGCTGGGATTATGAAGTCTGTTAGATATAGTTCTAAAAAGATTTTGAAAATGTTTAAATCATAACATCTTGCTTGTTAGCTTTTAGGAAAAGCATGAAGTGTAGATAAATTTAGAATTTTATTTTATTTTTTAGTGAACTATGTCAGATTTTATTGGCCCTGCTTTACCTCCCCATTTATTGAAGAAAGGGGAGGAAAAAGTGGGTAATAGTAACGTGGAAACAAGTGAAGAACAATGTGTAGAGAACAGTTTTATAGGACCTGCTCTACTACCACATTCAGCTTCACAAGAAAAAGGTAATTGTTTTATGTTACATGGAAGTTTTTTCAATGTGATTAACACAGTCTTCACCCACAAGACATTTTCGGAAAAAAAAAAAAAATATGTAAAGAAATAAAAATTTAAAAGCATTGTATGGCACTAAATAGTATGCCTGACATCTCTGCTTCAGATGTGAAGGAATCAGATGAAGATAACTCCATTTTAGAACTGCATGCAGAAATATCTGATGAAGAGTTTAGAGATGACTGTGAGGAAGAAAGCAAGGATGTATATGGACCTGCATTACCTCCAGGTTTAAATTCTGGACAGAGTTCAAAAACAGTTGGCCCACAGCTTCCCCCCGGACACAAGTTGAAAGATTCTGAGTACTCAGTAAAAGGTTCACATTTAATCCAAGAGAAAAAAGTTAGTAAGTTGTTATCAAATCATGCACAGGATTCAGACAGTGAAGAACAAGTAATAGGGCCAATGCCTGCTGTTGAAAATACAGATGCCACCAATTATTTGCAAGCACAGCTTGATAGAAGAGCAATGAAGATGAAAAGAAAACTAGCAGGAGAGGTAAACCACTATATTTTTATTCATATATTATAAATCAAATTTAGACATTATTCCTTATGCGGGTAGGAGCTATGAAATTTTAAGAAACTTGTGGCATTGGGTTTTTGTATATGTAGAATTGATTGTGTAGATGCTGACTTCTTAAATTATGCAGGAGTTGTTTCTTTATTGGAAATATTGTGCCCTTCTGTCAGACTGCTTAGCGATTGTGGACATCTTGTCAGGAGTTACTGCCAATGTGTTGAGGAAAACAAAACGTGGCTTACAGAATGTTCGTGAAGCAATGAAAATGTAGCTAAAGTTCATCATTCAAGATTAGTCGCACAGATCCTACTGCCGTTGCTCTGCAGTTGCAGCCCTTGGCCGAAACTGTTCCATTCCTCTCCTAAAAAACACCCCTTGGCTATGCTTTGTGGCATAGGGCCCTCAGTGTTGCAAAGTTGGCAGCAGAATGCCGACAGCAACCTTTCCATGATGAAAGGGCAGGTGTTACATATTGATAGCGAAAGTGCTCCCTACCTGCATATGGAATAATGTCAAATTTAATAGCTCCTGTATTCTGGTTTGTAATTGAATAATAATAATAATAATAATAATAATAATAATAATAATGTACCATGCTAATTGGTAAACAGTGTTATGATAGGCCAGAGCTTATCTGTGTGTCTATCCATCACGATCATGGTCCCCTTCACTGGCTACAATAACATCCATAGTGTGCAGATTTAAAATTTCATTGGACCACTAGTGACATAACGGCAACAAATGGACATGAACATTCAGTAATGGATGACACAAACTGTAAAGTCAACTCTCTCATGTAAATTGGTTATCTTATTTGCATTCTATGGCTGCAGGATATGTTTCCAATTTTTTGTGACAGTTTTTTGTTTATAATTGATGTTATGATGTGTAAAATATGGATTACAAGTCTGATATCCTAGAAAGTGATGCTTATGTGTGGTACTATGAAGAATTTCAGCTAGTATGACAGAAACAAGCAGTTCTACCAGATCTTCAAGGTTTCTTATAAAACTTAATTCTCATTTATTTTACATGTAATTTTTGTAAGTTTACTGCATTGAACATTTTTTGCATTCTAAATTTCTGTCATCACAAAACAAAAGGTAATTGCTAAAAACAGTTGTTAAAAGTATTTTATTTGAGTAAAAGAATATTTCATTTATGCTTTGCTGGATGAGGATAAGTTTTGCAGGTTTCAGGAAGTTGGCAAATATGTAAGCAGGACAAAATATCCATCCCCCACCATAGTAATAGATCATGCAATGCAAAACAATGATATAGGCTTGCAGAATATAGATCATTTAGGGACATTTCATTTGAATATAATCAGCTTAACACAAGCACATTACATATATTAAAAAGAGCAGTTGAGAATTTCTTCTTGATGTCTGATAGCACCCTAATAGTGTCTGGGCAGACACTGAATATTTTAACACAGAGTAACTTCACATTTGATGGCAAATTAAATTTGCTGTTGGTATGTGTTCAGTGTTCCCCTGTGTTGTTTGTAGTGAATCTCATGAACAAGAACAAGCAAGTAGTGAATTGAAACATGTGCATGTGTACATGTATAGTATAGTTTCAATAAAACCTTATTTTTTGGGATAGTAATGCTTGCTTTCCAACCTAAAATTTGTAGATGAGAAAAGTTATTTGGGTAGACATTTTTCTGCAGTTTACCTCATCCAGAAGAGGAAAAAGGAATCATTAATTGTTTACAAAGACTGAATGAATTTAGGGAACTGTAACACTGAACTAGTTCACTAAGCTGGTTGTACCAAACTACGCAAGCATACATTCTTATTAAGCTTATAATTGATTGTTTCAGCTTAGGTTAGGTTAATTAGCAACCACTGATTATACCAAAGCATGCAAACAAAGCGAGTGTGCCTTCTTAATAAGCTTATAATTCAGTATTACATTTTAGGTTAGATTGCATTAGTTTATTTGTCAGCAAATATTTAAAACATGTGTATGGTATTAATTGTGATATGAGGTAGGATAGTTGTCGGAAAACTGGTAGTATATAATATATAAATGGAGCTTATAATTCTCCTACTCCCCTAAAAAAATTATGGAATCATTCAAGATGATCTGTGAACTAGTTCAGTATTATAGTTCATCCAGTCTTTGTAAATAATTACCAAGGAATCTATTGCTATGAAGGCCCTTGTTTTTGCTTTGTTGTTTTGGCATTCATAACTTTGTTTGCATGTGTTTGCTTATAAGTAAACATACTTTTCTTTTTATTGCAAAAGCCATAAAAGGTTATATCATTGTTTGTCAGTGTAAAATATTAGCATCAATTTATTTATATTTGAAGGAAGAAGACATCTCAGGGGCTCCAAAGAGAGAAAGCTGGATGTTAGAACTACCTCCTGATCGTGCTGAAGCATTTGGTCTTGGGCCACGTCAGTTCAGAGCTCGAGCCAAACCCGATGCAGGTGATCGCACAGTTTGGACTGACACTCCTGCTGATCGAGCAAAGAAGCACACATCTCAGGTATGTCTGTACTGTATTAGCGTGTTGCACATAATAAAGTGAAACACTAATGTAGTTTAATGTGGGGCAGCACAGTGTTATTCCAATTAACTTGACACAGAAAATACAAAATTGCATTAATTTTAAGTGAAAAAACTTTTAATTGCAATTTAGGGACGTAATTTGAAAATGTTGGGCCTTATATATATGGCAAAAGGTAGGTACAATCAACTTAAAATTTCCCAATCTTCCCTAAGCACTCTCTCTTTTTTCCTTTTGAGGATCTAAGTTGAATTTGGACTCTGTGTAGAAAGCTTAATGTTGCTGCTCAACAGTTGGTGCTTCTGCTTTTCTATTTGCTAATATTAACACTGCAAGTCAATTCCTTGCCACAGGTTGATTTTGTACTTTCTCTACTAGTTACTTATAATAAGTAGAGGAAGCATTGCATTCCACCCAAAAATTCAATACTGCGATTTCACTGGAAATACAGGTTTTGAGACTCTTGAATCCAAGAAAGAAAGGAAAAAAAAAAGCAATTTAGAAAAAGGTGTGTGCGTGCGTGCGTGAGGGGGGGAGAGAGAAAATAAATCTGATGTGTTACACTCACATGACTTTCTCTACTCTTGTACAAACTATTTATACAAACGCTTATTCTCCATCTACTTCATGTTATTTGAGATAAACATTTGCAGACTCTATCTTATTGCTAATTTTCTTGTAGATGTAAGGGGAATATATATTTACAAGGGCAGTATCGAAATACAGTAGCCTTTAAGCACATACATATCTCTTAATAGCTGATTGCTAGGTGCAGCAGTATTCCCTTTGCCACAGATTAATACTCTTTGCATATCCAAGACAAAAAAATGAATAACGAATTCCCATTTGAGAAAATAAGTATTGAAAAATTCAAGGGAATAACAAGCAATATCTCAAAAATGGTTCACTCAACAACGAAAATGTATATGACATAAATTGTGTATTTTAACGCGATCTACATCTTTTGTGTAGTAAAATTTTGTCTATCTCTTATAGTTTACCAGTTATGCAAAAGTTGTTCACAATGAAGAATACTTTTGGAGACATTCCCAGAAAATTCAAGATATACATTTTATTTGTCATGAAAATATCTTAAACATGATATTTTAATCAAAATCGTTAGAGCCATTTTTGAGAAAATTAAAATTTTCGAAAAATCTTCCATGTAAAGGGTACTTTGGGGTAGGGGGTTTTCTTGAAAACCTTCGTGTCGCATCTCTGGAAGATACTGAACCTAAATACCAAGTTTGGTGTTTATCCGACTGTTTGTTTCTGAGTTATGCTGTTCACAGACAGACACACGAACATGTTTCCAAAAATACTTTTTTTTGGATTCAGGGGATCTCAAAACATGTATTTCCGGTGAAATCTCGGTATTGAATTTTTGGGTGGAATACAATACTTCCCCTACTTACTATACGTAGTAGAGAAAGTAAAAAATTGGACACAATTTTGAAGAAGATTCCCCCCCCCCCAAACTACCCTTTACATGGAAAAGTTTTAATTATTTTTTTTTATTTTCTCAAAAATGGCTCTAGCAGTTTTGTTTAAAATACCATATGTTTTAAGACATTTCCATGAAAAATAAAATACATATATTGAATTTTCTGTGGATAGCCTGTGAAGTCCTCTTCATTCAGAACGACTTTTATATAACTGATAAACCTGAGAGATTGACAAAAATCTTATCACACAAAAGTTGCACATTTCGTTCAAGCACACAAATTATGTAAAATAAAATTTCCCATGGTGTTAACCATTTTCAAGATATTCTTTGTTGTTGGTTTCAATTTTCAAATACTTATATATTTTTAAAGTGGTAAGTTGCTATTCATTTTTTCTCCTGGTCATGCAAAGAACATGGAATTTCAAAGGCAACACACAGTGATCCACCTTTTAAAAATCTGACCAACATTTTAGCATGAAACCTTATACTTACAACATAATGTGTAATGAAAGTTTATCTCGATTAAGAAGTAATTAGAAGAATAAGCTTTTGTAAGAATAGTTTGCAGAAGGGTGAGTAGAGCAAGTCATCTGAGTGCAACACAATCAAAATTTTAATTGAAATATTTATTTCAGTAATTCATATTTTAGCAAGTTTGAGTGTGATTTTGGCTATTAATGCTAAAGGTAGACTGAAGAAAGAGAAATTGGTATTGATTATATGTTAAGGCTAATGTTGCATTGGTGTTATTCTTGCTGAAGCATTGACAGCCTTTCCTACAGGTAGAAGATCATAGAGACCAGTCTAAACTTGAAATGAAAGCTGTGAGTGAACGAGATGAAGCCATGCAGCTTCTTGTAGAGAAGCACAATAAAAAGAAGAGGAAAAAGGAATCTCTGCTAGAAATGCACCAAAAAGAATTAAAAAAGAAGAAAAAAGTAAGTTAAATTAAGAGTTGAAGTTTTCCTGATGGCACAATAACTCAAAATTTTCTTGGGCTTCCTGAAGACGAAGATGATAAACACCTTTGAAGCATCGGTTTCAAACCATTTACCTAGCTAGAAGCCCAAGAAAATTTAGTAAATTGTTTTTGGTGCATGATAATTTGGAAGAAAACCTTAACCACGGCAATTAAAGAGTGTCCATAAATAAAAACCTCAATTTAATTTAATTTGTACAGTAGAATCTCGTTAGTACGTTTTTGCAGGGACCTAAGGATTTGGACGTCATAGGCGGGAAAAGGTGTTAACGAAAATGCAAAATCTGCAATTTAAGAACATAGGTAATAAAAATCTAATAATTACTACGTCTCCATGGGCAATTTAAATCGATTTTGAGTACAATTTCATACTGAATACGATCCGCATTTCCATGTTAAATTCAATATGTTTAAATGGATTTGGATACACAAAGCCTGAGAATAAATATTTCAAGCTTTTATTTTGGTCAACTTGGATTTTTTAGGTTATGAATGTTTTTGAGAAAATAAATTGCGAATTGTGGAAGCGGCAATAGTGGTTTTGCTGTGTGTTTTATTACACACGTGATAACAATTTCTGCTAAAAAAGAAAAAATTATGAGCGTGCATCGTGTTACGGGTATAATAGACGATATTATCTTTGGTGTATACAAGACGATTCGAATACGGAGGTGTTTCCATGCAACAAATTTTGTTCCGGTCCTCTTCTGATCCTATTTTCCAAGAGAAAAGTTTTGTTTTAGTATTTTTCCCTTCTTTAAAAACAGTTTCAATGAATTTAGGTTTGCTAACAATCGTGTTTAAGGTTGACGGAGGAAACTTCCGCACTACATCGACATGTTTTATATTTGGATTGTGATTACATCAAGGTTTTTCAGTTTTTCACTGTTGGTTATTTACCTACTACACTTTCTTTTTTTCATTGTAAATGAAAAGTTAAAATACAATCTACGGTTGTTTGGTCATCACTCAACATTAGAAATTATCGTTAGCATTTACTGCGTTTACCACGCCAAGGTAAAGTATTCTCTATCCCGCCCACAGAAATCGTGTCACACAAATATTTAAATGCATGTATGTGATTGGCTGCTGATATCCACCCCGTGACCAAGGATTGACCAAAGTAGCAAATGAGGACGTAAAACTATGAACGTGTTAAACGCCTATTCCCACTGTACCGATCAAGGATTGGCCAAAACAGCGAATGAGGACGTCAAACTTCAAACCTAGTAAGCGGGACCGGGAAAACGCACTAAGCAAACATTATTTATTATATTTGGTGATTTGGTACCGGGACTTTTATAATTCAACGTAATACACGGGAAAACGTGTTAATGCGGAACGTGCTAACGAGATTCTACTGTATTTATATTTCAAATTGATAAGCTTACCTTACAGATATTTTTCCATCAGATTCATTAAAGTTGCTTCTTTATATTCTATGTGCATGGTCACCATGGATATGTATCACAAAATTTTAAAATAATTGTTTCGTTGTGGCATTCGATTTCATATAATACATTATAGTTTTAATTTATAAGTGCTTGAAAGGTTTTAGTTAATTTTTATGGTATCTTCCCAAATTTTTCCATTTAATCGCTGCAATTCAAAAGTGTGATCTCCGAATTGTTTTCTAATTAACGATGGTCCTGTATGCAATAATTCCATTTTAGAATTCTTTTTATCTGAGGCTTTAGAAATGTTGTGTTTCTTTAGGACGACTTTATCTCCCACCTTAGGTAACCAATTATGTTTTAACTTTTTCTCTTCTTTTATTAGATTTTTCTTGCAATCTCTTAAATGCAAGCTGGCATTTTTCTTTTTCTGTTAATTCTCTTTGTGTTGCCATGGTCATGGGAAAATCAAAAGTTAAATTTTTAGGTTTCATATTTAGCATTTCTACTGGAGCAAATTTAATAGTGGTTGTATTATTTATAATTTCTTTAATATATATACATTGGTCAACCCAAGAAGCATGATCTCTGTGTCACCGTGCTATTTAAACATTAATGCCATGTACTTGAGTTTAAAGGCATTAAATTGCGTTTTATTTATGGATGCTCTTTTTAACTACTATGGTCCTTAATGTCCCATTCTATGTTGGGTGTGAAGAACTGGAAATTTTGTTCAGAGGCCTCTTTTATCAGGCTTGAGGTTCTTTTACATGCTGTAAATTTAGACATGCTACCACCGACTTTACTTCCCTACTGAAGAGAACCCTGCTAAGGATATTTACGTCTGAAAAAATCCATTGCCCTCTGCTGGGTTTGAACCATGATCTCAGGAACTAGAGGCTAGCATGGTACCCCTAGACCATGGAAGACAACTTACTTGATCTAGTTTTCCTATGTTAGATGTATGTGGGTATCAGTTGAATTTCTCCGTGTCTGCTTCTACCTTTTCCGTCATGTTTGATTCCTGTGTACTCCAATGTTTGTTACTTTTATGTCTTTCTGGTATTGTATTCCTGTATTTTTCTCTGTTATGTTTTAATTTGCTTTTTTATGTACCTATTTTTATTTATGTGCCTCTTTCCCCTCTTGATTTTTCTTTCTTGAATTTCTAATTGTATGTTATCAAGCAAGCTGTGTGTCAATGTTCCAGTGTAGCATATTGTCTGCTTAACACATATGATATGTGTGGGTTATCATCTTTTTGTAGCAAATGTGTTGCATTTGATACCTTTTTTACTTTTAACGTTACTATTAGTTTCACATTTTTGTTACTTAAAATCTTTTTCTTTATTTCCACCTCTTTGCACAATAATTTCTTTACCTCCTCTATTTGTTTCATTTCAAGATTATTTTGGCATGTAACTCTATTTTTATGTTATTTGTACATTCTATCATTTCTTCTGTATGTTTAGTCATATCTCCCTCTAATATTCTCTTGATTTATTTTACCTCCGACCTTCTAAACTACTCATTTTATTGCTGATTTTCTCCATTTGATTTTCTAAATTGTTCATTAATTCACTCAAATTATTGTTTATAATTTTCATATTATCATTGCATTCTGTTCTTCCCTTCTCTATCTCATGTTTTAATTCTACTGTTTCAACTCTCCTATCTGTAAATCTTCCTTTCTACCCTGCTCTGTCCTTTGTCCCAATTGTTGTTGTAATTCTTTCCTATTTCATGTTTTAACTCCATTATTTCTATTTTCCTACTTTCTGAATCTTCCTTTCTCCTCTATTTCTCTCTTTCTTTTATCCTCAGATTCTATTATGAATCAATACAGTTAATGTTGGTCTCATTTCATTCTCCTGACATGTTTCCGTAGATATTCCCCCTATCATCTCTATATTTTCTGCACCTTCCCTTTCTACTTCACCAATGGAATTTTGAATATTCATCCTAGATACTATCACTTTTTTAATTCTTAAAAACATAAAATTTTAAAATGTCTTTTTCCTACTATTCGTTGTCTTTTACACTTGCGATCCTCTTCTTATCATTGGAGCCCTTGGTTGTCATCATGTTATTGTCCTCTAGTGTCACCTTTTCTTTGGTTGATGTACTCCGTTATTCTATTGTGTTGTAGTCACCAATCATCCCTCAGCCTTCTCATGTTGTCGTGATGCTTTCTTGTTTTATTCTCTTCTTTATCAATGGTTATATTTTCTTTCCTTTGAAATCTTCCTTTTAATTCACACGCCCCACACTGGGTGTCATTTGTAGTGGAAAAATACGTTTTGTAATTTGTGAATTTGTTTTATAATTGAAAATTGAGCAATGAGAACTGTTATATATATCCTTAGGGTGCCTAACAGGTAAGATTTCTTTGTTGTTATACTATCTATATAAAGTATAATTTGATTTCCACAAATTATAATCTTTTTGTTTATTTTTCTCAATTTTCCGCTTTACATTTTTCTTTTTATATTCTTTTATATCTTTGCAAACTATTTCATTTAAATAATGCTAATCTTCTTTTATAAATTTGGATGTCATCTATCTAATGGTGACAAAACACAGCTATTCCATATGAATAGTAATGAGATACTAATTTCTTCTAAAGAGAAGAAGACTATTTATTGTTTTGGCAATATTCATTATTCTATCACTGTTTCATTTTCTTTTTATGGAATAACCTTTTATATTGTTTTTGTACAAATTTTACTAAAGTTGGCCATGTTGATAACATCAAAAATATGCAAATATAACATTATAATGAATAAATGGCATATATCTCATATACTTATTCAAACAGGTAAGTTCAAATATAGTTCTTATTTAACCTTTCTGCTTCAGAACCCTATGATTTTTAATTTCAGGAAAAAATTACTTTTTGTTACCTTTTATTGCTACAGAAGCAACGTTCCAAATGTGCTGTTGGCTAGAAAGTGTTCATACAAACATTTCTACTAATTGTTTGCAATGTATTTAATCCACTGCTCTTTAAGCAGTCATGGTAAAAGAAAAAAACCAAAAGCAAGAAACAAAAAAATTTAAAACCATGTTCATCTGCTGTTCCTGAAAGGTACACAATGGTAATTAGCGGATTCTTGATGTCAATTCATACAGCCATTATCACTTGACTTGCATTATAGTGCAGCCCCTCTAAGCATGCTGGTAACTGAAACAGCAAATGAAAACTAAAAGTCAATTGATCAAAGTGTTCTGCAGTCATTATGGCCAAAGGTCCTAAATTAGTTACCTTTCAAGTTTTTTCGTTATCAAAGGGACAAATTCATTACTTTTATGTTACTTTCATTACGGGTGGTCCCTGATATTTAATATTCCCTAATGTGGAAGCTACTTACATTGAAAGTAATTTCATTTATTGATGCTTAGGTTACAATCAGGATATTTTTAAGGAATCATTGTTGCCAAAAAGGGTAACTATGGTCAACTTCTAAACATAATAGTGCATCCTTCAGACCTTTTTTTTTTAGCAGTTCCAAGAGCTTTTGTTCTTCATTCCCTTCAAATTGAGACATAACTGATAGGTCTTGTGTGTATTATTTTTCAGAAAGACAAAGAAGCTGGCAAACATGAAGAAAGAAGACCTTTTAGTCGTGAAATTGATCTTCAGACAAACAGATTCGATGAGGCACAAAAAAAATCAATTCTAAAGAAAGCGCAACTATTGAATGATAGGTTTTCAAGTGGCCAGAGCAAGTTTTTGTAATTTATGTACATTTGATATCAGAAACTGTAAATATTTCTGCCAAGGATGAACCATTACATTGTATGGTAATACAGATGTTGGAAATGTAGAATTTTTCTTCTACTTACAGAAAATCTATAGTTTTGACAAATATACTAAAGAAACCATTAATTGTGAGCTAAATTCTCATTTTAAGAAGTCACAAGATCTTACGGAATTAATTAAAGTGTATCAAACACAAGGTTTGCAAAGTGGCACTATTACTCAATTACTGCACTTTTTTTTTTTTGGGTGTGTGTGTGTATCTTCTGGAGCTATTTACAAATAAACTTGTACACAAGCATAACGTAAACATAAAAGCTTGTTTCATGCTATTTTAATGCATGCGCTCACATTGACTGATGTTGACTGAAACATAGAAGTTTGCAAGCTCCAAGGTTTTATGTTAAACTCTGTCAAATATAAACTAGCCAGACAGTAATTCTCCATATTCATCACATGATCATTCTGCTATCTATCATCATATATTGACTTACTGCTTTCCTGTGTAAGGTCATGGACCAGGAATCACTGGGATATATATAAAAATCACAACACAACACATTGTGGTGATAGGTAGTGCTTTTTTGCGAGCTTTAACCAATAGCTACCTGCTGTTCATAACCTCTTGTGTGTGTACGGTTGGTGGTTGTTTTTGTAGGCTGCCATATTAGCTCAGCTGTCTTCAGCACTCTTGCGATTGGTTGCGGTTTCTGTTTGTCATTGTGAATGACAACATACTGTATTAAGTTTTGCATCGTTATGTTAGTGCTCAATTTTCATTGTGAATGGCTCCGTTAGTTACAATATGATGCAACTTACCAAAGCTTGAACGCTTTTGCTTGACTATAAATGTTCCAAAAATTATGACATAGTTAAGAGTTAAATAACTATTAGTTCAACAATATGAGCTGCTATTACTGTACTTACATAAAAGTAATTTCATTAATATCCCAGCTCATTTCAGTTATATAAATTGAAGTATTTTGGATTAAATGTAAACACTTTAATATGGTTAAATAATTAACTACATAAATCAAAATAAGGTTTAAGTAAAAAGTTTGAAATTTGGTGTACATTTAAGCCTGTACGAGAAATTGTAGCCAACAACACATTCGACAATAAATGTTTTAAAAGTACTGGAGTCTGGATGTACAACAAATTCATAAAGCATTTGTGATGGTATTATGTTTATTTATTTATTGAGCCCCACGCTTGGGAGCCAATTTGTGACGTGATTCTTTGCTAAGTTTGAAAGAATGCTACTGTTTATTTGCCGCACGTATAAAAGACAATTTGTCGCGGTCATTTCGTGTTATCATTTACTGAGCGCCTGTTATTTTATTTAATTTTGGGTTCACTGTCCTCCGGCTAGCTATGATCTTTTTGGTCGAGCACTTATCTTATACAAGGTGTGTAAACGGAAAGGAGTTTTTATCCAAAGATAACACTGATAGAAGAATTTGTTTTACACTTTTATTGTCATAACATATTTTGCACTTTCACATATTAATCTTGACACTCGCCAAACTGAAACTGTTATAATAACTTATTTACTGCTCATTCTTAATTCGCGTACTTCAACTTTTTGTGTAACTAACTTTACAACACTTGAGATTTTTCATAACTCTGCTACGCGTAACCTGCGAAGCAATAAACTGTGCAATGTATTCAGCGACGTGTAATGCACAAATATTTCCGATGGACTGGACGAATTTGACTCTGACCTAGCCCTTTTTATACTCCTACACCCCGATATGCCTAAAGATTATAACTGAGCTGCTATTGGTTAATAAAATGCGCCAACATTAGCGTCTATTTTTATATCCAATGAAAATTACGAAAACATATGCTCTAGGGAAAAATGTTCCAGCAAATTCTAAAGAAAAACGCGCCAATATTACGTCATTTGCTCGTCTGTAATAATGATAAACAGCTCACCCCCTCGCTACATTATTGCACGCTATTATTGTCAGTTTCAGTAAGGCCGTATAAACCCACTTCTCGACAATGCTTACAATCATCAAACATCTCAAATCAATGTCACACAATAATGCATATTCACACTACAATTACTCTTGACATTTACATAATTTGTGATACAAATTACTGCGTCACATTTAGTGTAGTATGGTGGTGTTATACAAAAAGTTTTATTTTTCTTACAGACACACTAATTTCTACTTTCTTTACCACATTGTTTTCAACACAAACATATGTCTGAAGGTCCTGCAAATATGAAAAAGAAGTAAGAAAAATGTCCTTGTCTTTCTGTGAACAGCGTAACTATAAAACAAAAAGTTGTGTGTAACAAAACTGGTAATTAAGTTCAGAATCTTACAAAGGTGCGACAGCATATTTGCTTATCTTGAATCCTCTGCAAATAGCCTTTGAAATCCTCTTCTGAATGAATTTGGTACACTACAAGCAATATAAAATTTGTTTTCATATGTTACATTCACATGACTTTCTGCACCATTTATCATTTTTTAGTGGGTATACAAATTATTCTTAGGAAAGTTTATTTTTCTATCTACTTCGTTTTAATTGAGATAAACTTTTACAGAAATAGCTACATTATACATTTCTTTAGGATACAAAGAGAACAGTGATAGTCAAATGTTTAACAACTGGATGCTATATGCTGGGCTTACAATTTCATACTATTTCCATGCCATCATAGAAACAACTGAAAATTCTCCAAATTGTTAATTGTGCTCCAAGGAAGAACAAGTAGACAAGGAACATCTCAAAACTTGTGACACTCTTATGGCTTTTGAAAATTTAGCATCAAAATATTGGGAAGCAAGAAGGAGAATGATTTCATTACTAACTCCTGAGCATAAGATACACACAAACTGAAAATAGACAGGACTTCTGATGCCACATAAAAAGTTATTAAAAATAAGTTGTGTTTTAAAGAGATCTATATTTTTTGTGTAGCACATTTTCATCTATCACTTAAAGTTTACCAGTTATACAAAATTCCTTCCGAATGAAGAGGACTTCACAGGCTATTCCCAGAAAATTCAATATATATATATTTTATTTTGTCATGTAAACATCTTAAATACATCTTAAAAAAAGTACCTTTTTTTAGAAAATCAAACATTTACAAAAAATGCTCAATGAAAAGGGTAGATTGGGGTGAGAGATTTTCTTGAAAGCCCTAGTTTTGCATCTTTGAAAAGTACTGAACCTAAATATCAAGTTTGGTATTTATCCGTTTCATTTTTTAAATTATGCTGTTCACACACACCTTTTTTCTAAAAAAAAAAATGCTTTTTGGATTCAGGGTGCCTCAAAACATGTATTTCCAGTGAAATATTGGTATCAAATGTTTGGGTGGAATGCAATATCTTCTCTACCTACTGTGCGAAATGAATTTTTTGTGGCATTAACTATTTCTTACATATTCATTGCCATAGGTTTGAATTTTCCAATACTTTTAGCATACATTTTTACTTTCTCTACTACGTATAGTAAGTAGGGGAAGTATTGTATTCCACCCAAAAATTTGATACCGAGATTTCACCGGAAATACATGTTTTGAGACCCCCTGAATTCAAAAAAGCATTTTAGGAAACATGTCCGTGTGTGTGTGTGTGTGTGTGTGCATGCGTGTGCGTGTGAGAGAACAGCATAACTCAGAAACGAACAGTCGGATAAACACCAAACTTGGTATTTAGGTTCACTATCTTCCAGAGATGCGACACGAAGGTTTTCAAGAAAATCCCCCCACCCCAGATTACCCTTTACATGGAAGATTTTTCGAAAATTTTAATTTTCTCAAAAATGGCTCTAACGATTTTGATTAAAATATCATATGTTTAAGATATTTTGATGACAAATAAAATGTATATCTTGAATTTTCTGGGAATGTCTCCAAAAGTATTCTTCATTGTGAACGACTTTTGCATAACTGGTAAACCATAAGAGATAGACAAAATTTTACTACACAAAAAATGTAGATTGCATTAAAATACATGATTTATGTCATATACATTTTTTTGTTGAGTAAACCATTTTCGAGATATTGCTTGTTATTCCCTTAAATTTTTCAATACTAATTTTCTAAAATGGGAATTCGTTATTCATTTTTTTGTCTTGTATATGCAAAGAATATTAATCTGTGGCAAAGGGAATGGTGCTGCACCTAGCAACCAGCTATTAAGAGATTTGTATGCGCTTAAAGGCTACTGTATTTCTATATTGCCCTTGCAAATATATATTCCCCTTACATCTACAAGAAAATTAGCAATAAGACAGAGTCTGCAAATGTTTATCTTGATTAACATGAAGTAGATGGAGAATAAGCGTTTGTAAAAATAGTTTGTACAAGAGTAGAGAAAGTCATGTGAGTGTAACACATATTTTTTTTAAGTGTTTCTCATACAATGCAAAGACTGCAGTTTTAAAGGATCACATAACCTGCTTTTTAAAGATTTGACTCCCTTAAGCCTCTTGTACCTACAACGAAGTGTGTAGCAAAACAGTTTCTGTAAGTGTTTGATTTACAGAAAAAAAAAATTTGCAGAAAAGAGATAAAAGTATATGTTAGCGGACAGAGAAGGCTGTTTAACATCTACTTTTTTCTTCTGCTTCAGATAAACACATTGTTTATTACACACATATAACTCAGCCACAGTATTATTGCACTTCGCTGGGCTGGTTTCCAAGTGTATTTAAATGCAGGTTTCTGCAAGGTCAGGTGCAATAACATTGTGATCAAGTTGTAATCTCCAATTGCAAAGGTGTATTTGGTTTCAAAGGCTTTTATGCTTACAAGAATTAAAGTACTCTTATTAAAAAATGTAATTAGCTTAATATTTGGTGTGTAAAAGAGAATTGTTTAGGCTTTTGTACTTAAGCAGTAGCCTTGTCAAATATAATCTCGTCGAATTGAGTTTTTTTAGAAGCTTTGTAACAGGCAAAGTTCAGTATTTAAGCATTAGTAGTCAAATTTGGGACATGTTTGCTTCACTTACTCTGCAATTTATACAGGACATGTTTCAGAAGCTTTCGCTTCCATCATCAACTGTAGGTCGACTGGTGGCGCTGGTGTCATCTTCATTTCCGGTCTAGTCTGGTAGATGGCGCAGTGAATTTGGTATAATGTCTGGCGCCAGGATTTCAAAGTTCATAACTCTGTGTCGGCATTTTTGGATAAAAATCTTCTCCCATATGGCTAGTTCTAGCAGATTACTCCTTTTAGTAGTTTAGAGTATGTGTCTGTTTAGTGGTTTGTTTCCCAAAAGTGTGCTGCAATGGCTAATTTGTCTGTCTATCTTTTATGTTCCGGATATGTTCTATGATACGCTTGGTTTTTCGGATGTATACTTTATTGCATTCTTGGCAGTTAATCTCGTAAATCCCAGGTTTGGAAGTTTTTGATACCTGATCTTTGGGAGGTGCTCTCAACAGGTTTTTCAAGTGGAATTTATTTTGAGGGGCTAGAATTATGTTGTTTTGAAAAGACCTTTTGGAACCTGTTATATAAAAGTGGGTGTAATGTGCATTCCCTAGCATAATGCCAGGAAATCACCAAAATAGCAATTGTTAATGGGTTTAACCCAAGAATGATAGACAGGAAGATACAAAAATTCAGAAGAAATAAGGAAATCAGCAATTCCACTACCCTAACACTCTTGGAAAATAAGAAGAAAACTGAGAAATTCACATTCCACCCACTTTTACATAACAGGTTCCAAAAGTTCTTTTCAAAACACAACATAATTCTAGCCCCCCAAAATAAATTCAACTTGAAGAACCTGTTGAGAGCGCCACCCAAAGATCAGGTACCAAAAACTTCCAAACTTCGGATTTGCAAGATCAACTGCCAAGAATGCAATAAAGTATACATCGGAAAAACCAAGCGCAACATGAACATATCCAGAACATAAAACATAAACAGACAGACAAATCAGCCATTGCAGCACACTTTTGGGAAACAAACCATGAAATAGACACAAACTCTGAACTACTAAAAGAAGTAAACCATACACTAGAACTTGCCATGTGGGAAATTTTTTATCCAAAAACACAAACACAGTTATGAACTTTGAAATCCTACCTCCAGACATCTATACCAAATTCATTACGCCATCTACCAGAGACGACACCAGCACTGCTAGTCAACCTAGAGCTGATGATGTAAGCGAAAGCTTCTGATACATGTCCTGTATAAATTACAAAGTGAAGCAAATGTGTTCCAAATTCGATTCCTAATGCTAAAATAATCTCTTCCATTAAAACACACAGTATTATTGTGTTGTAATTACCAGACATGTGCATTTGAGTGATCAGCTATATAAGCATGCGCGCACACAAAATGACATGCATTTTTCTTATTGCATATCTTCAAAATCGATGTAAGTTGGGAACAGTGGCACCAAATTTTTGAATCACAGTTGTTTTCCAGCTGTATCTCGTACTTTCTCTACTGTTTACCAACATTTAGTAATAGTATTGCATTCAATAAAAAACATTTGAAACCAAAATCCCACTTGAAATAAACTTTTTGAGGGCCATTGAATGAAGATAATAAAAATTAAAAGAAAACACATTGTTAGCCCACCCCTGCGCCAAACACACACACACACACACACAATAGGTTAACTATATGTGTAATTTTTTTTCCCCGCTTTTTGTGTTAATTATTATGCATTTTGCTTACCTCTTCAGTAGTAAAGGGCAGTCCCTACCTATAGCAATATGCTCATTGGGACCTTATATGTAAATAAATAGAAAAAGGTCCATGTGTATGTGTGTGAACAGCATAACTCAAAAATGAAGTCAGTTAAATACCAAACTTCGTATTTGAGTTCAGCATCTTCTAAGGATGTGACGCAAAGATTTTTAAGATCCCCTTCCCAAAACTACCCTTTACATAAAGGTTTCCTTAGTTTTTATTCAAACACGATAGTTTAAGATATTTGCATGACAAAATTATACCTTGAATTTTCTGGGAATAGCCTGTGAAGGCCTTTTCATTCTGAATGACTTTTATAATTGGTAAACAGGAAAAGAAATAAACAAAATCTTACTGCATAAAAGATTTAGATCTCAAAGCACACAATTTGTCAACATTTTTGTGGCAGTAACCATTTAAGATAAGTCTGTTACTGGTTTGTGTTTTTAAGTGGTAAATCACTATCCATTTTTCTCGTGGTCCTGTAAAGAGCATGGAATTAGATGAGCCAACATACAGGGATAATTTTCTTTATTTTTTTTAATCTATTGCTTTAATTACCTACAACAAAATGTGTATGAAAGCTTACCTCTTAACAAGAAGTAGACAGAAGATGCACCTTTGTAAGAGTAGTTTAAGAGTGCATAAAAGCATGTGAATGCAGTACCAATTTTTTTTCCCTTAGGATGCGCCATCCTTGATAAATACTAGCAAATATATCTCACGTGTTTATACTGTCTTGTGGAACAATTTGATCACATTGCATATCCTGATACAGAAGTTATGCAAGCTCCCATTGTACTTCTCTCACTTTTGCACACAAAACCTGTTGCAGAGGATCTATTACACTAAGAAGTCAAAGTAACATAAAAGAAAATATTTTATTTTTTAAATACATTGCTGTTCATGTAATGTTTTGCTAAACCCCTCACTACCACTGCTTCTAACAGTAGAGCATTTCACATTGTACAGCTTATTATGATGCGGAATTAATGTTATAGATCATTAATTGTAGCTCCGCGTTTGGAAGCCAATATGCGACGGTTGCTGCTTTACGTAATGTTGTTTACATCACGTGTGTTGAAGCCTCCTTGTGACCTCACTCCTTGTTTGGTTCGTAGCTCCCTCTGACGTAGCAATTTGTATCATTTAGTTTCTGAAAGAATTTAAGGTTATGTATATTGTCCTCCGGCTAGCTATCATCTTTTCTTGGTAGAACTTGTATCTCTTGCAGGGTGTGAATCGGAAAGGAATCTTTTATCCAGAAATTATACTGACGAAGAAATTGGTTTCATAACTTTTATTGCTGAACACATTCACAAACACTTTTACAAATTAATCTGGATACTTGCCAAACTGAAACTGTTTGTAATAACTTCTTATCACTTTTAACTCACGTACTTCAACTTTATATATTTAACTGTATAATACTTTATAATAATTCTCGTAATTCTGCTGCGCGTAACTTGACGAACTGAAGGACTGGCTGACGATGTGTAGTGTACCCGAAATTTTGATGAACTGAGAAACCGACGCGTAGAGTACTGAGAATTCTGTTGAACTGGGGGACACGCTACCTCGGCCTGGCTTATTTATAGGCTTGCCTTAAGATACGCCTAAAGATTATAAATGAACTGCCATTGGCTAATAAAACGCGCCAACATTAGCGTCTATTTTAATATCCAATGAAAACCACTAATACATATTTCTTTTAGGGAACATTCTAGAAGCTTTTACCGAAAAGGCGCGAAACATTACGTAACTTCCTGGTTCCCGGTAATGATAAACAACTCACCCCTTTGCTGCATTATTGCGTTATTATTAACAGTTTCAGTAAAGCTGTATATTATTATTTACCAATAATAATTACAATTAATAAACCTCTGAAATCAATGTCACATAAAAATACATATTCATATTATTATCATTAATTACATCTGAGTAATTTGTGATACAAATTACCGTATCATATGCCCCACTAGAAACATAATTATAAATATTTATAACTTGTTTAGAAATTTTAAAATTGTGTTTTTAGTCTCCTAAATCTTGGAACACACGTTATCACTTTCACTTAACACTTCACACGCATTTAACACACGACATGTTTTTCCTCTATCTCGCCACTACTTACTGGCTCTGGTTTAATTAATTTAGATATTAATCTGACATCACAAACTTTTTTATAGCAAATACTTTACCCTAAATTATTTAATTACTGTTTCAAAATTGTTTACTCTCTTACATTGTTGACAAAAATTTATACATTTAAGATTTTTGTAATTATTACACATATTTACCAAAATATTCACCCTCTACATATATTTACATCTCTTAAATCTAGATACTGTTTCACCTTTTCTGTTTGCTACATAAGTATTTGTTTTGAATTATTTTTACCATTTTTGTTATTTTGAATTTTATTTTAACAATACTCTTGTAATAGTATTTATGTACTTTACTTTAATATAACATCATGCTTTATTTCACATGTTCAGTTACTAATAAAATGTTATTTTCCTCTCAAACAGTTAGTCATGACCACAATTTATTTCTCCATTCACATGACGTACATTTTTATTTAACCCTCTTACGTTCCAATACATTGCTCTGCATTTCGCCTTTAACTATCCAGTATTTACTATTTATCATCTTTGTCTTTCATTTCACCATGATCTTCGTGGTTGTATGGTTTAAGCATCTCAATATGAAACTTTCCTATGCTTTTTCGAGTTGTTGGATTACATAACTCATATGTGTTAGTTCCATACACTTCAACAACTTCATATGGTCCATGGTATTTGAGAAACATTCGCCAATAAAGTTTATTTTCTTTATCCGACAATTTCTTGGTTTTAACCAAAACTAAATCTCCTATTTTGATCCTCCATTCCTTTCTCTTCTTTTCTTCATGTTTAATTTTTCTTTTTATAGCTTTTTTCTTCATCCTCTCGAATGCTTTTCGGAACATCTCTTCTTCTGTTGGTGGTATCGAATGCGCATCTGGAATGGCTTCTGGAATTTTTTTACACATTGTATTGATCTTCTTTCCAAACTTAAGTTCACATGGTTTGTATCCTGTCACATTGTTTATGGTTTCATTTAGTAGGTTCTGAACAAAGTTCACGTATCCATACCATTGGGTGTGTTTTCGATGACATAACACCCTTAAATAATTTGAAATTTCCTTAATTTCCCTCTCCACTGGGTTGGAGTTCGGTCTGTATCTTGACGAAAAATATTGTTTAATGCCATTTTCTTTCAGTCCATCCATAAATTTTTTTCCTGTGAAGTACGAAGCATTATCGCTCAATACAGATTGAATAGGTCCTTCTTCTATCACATATGACTTAAGTAGTCTATTCAAACATGCTAAACTTGTAGGTTTTCTCAAAGGGTAAATTCTTACATATTTGCTGAATATATCATAACAGACAAATATATATTTATTTCCAAATTGACTTGGAGGCATCGGACCATGAATATCAATACTAATTACACATCTCGGCTTGTCCCTTATAACCGAATTAGTTTCAAATGCATATGCTGCATTTATTTGCTTTGCCTTCTGACACAGGTTGCAGCACGATATAAATTTCCGAACTTTTTGACGCAATTTGGATATGTATAAATTCTCTAAAATCATAGAAGTTGTTCGGTCCGTCCCTGAGTGTGCTAACCCTTCATGAAAATTCTTAATTAGTTCCTTTTCCATGCTTTTCGGAACCATTATCTTCCAACTAGGCATTTCTTTTCCATGCTTCTTGTATAATGTCCCATCTCGAATTGCTATAATTTCTTTCTTTGCCTCCTCAATTAATGGTGCATTTTCTTTAAGTTCAAATAATTTTGCATCCTCATTTTGAATTTCCCCGATATTTTTCAATTTTCTAATCATTTCTTTGCTTAAAGGAATTTCAATTGTCAATATTTTGACTTCATTTCTAGGCCTTTCAATATTTTCGGGAATTTGTGGGTTGTAGTTCAATCTTGACAGCAAATCACTGAAGGTATTATTTTTGCCAGGAATGTGGATAATCTCAATATCGAATGCAGATATTGCATGAATATATCTAGCAAGTTTTCCACTACATAATCTACACCGTTGTATGAAAGTTAAGCTGATGTGGTCTGAATATACTTTCACCTTTTGCTGATAAATATAGGTTTTAAAACGAATTAATGAGAAATATAGTGCTCCAATTTCTAACTGAGTCACTGAAGAATTTCGCTCAATATTTGTAAGTCCTCTAGAAGCTGTACTAATGACGTGAAAGTCATTGTTGATGTCTCGCTGTCCTAAAATTCCGGCATATCCTTGCATTGATGCGTCGACATAAATCTCATATTCCAAATCTTCTCTAGGCCTCTCGAGTAATATGGACTTAGCAAAGAGTTCCTTTACTCTCTCAAAACATTTTTGATGATCCTCGGTCCATCTCCAACTTATTGTTCTTTCGGAGAAGCTGCCGCAGTGGTTCTATTTCAGCCGAATATCTTGGTACGAACTTACTCTGAAAGTTCAATACCCCTAAGAGACGTCTAATTTGTTTTACGTTCCTGGGTGGCGGAATTCTCATTATTGCTTCTATTCTTTTCTGATCAGGTCTTATACTTCGTTCATCCACTACATAACCCAGAAAATTTATTTCCTTGACACAAAATTTTGATTTTAGTATGTTCACAGTCATACCATGTTGTTGTAATTTATTTAACACATAATGGACATTATTCATGTGTTCTTCAAATGTTTGACTAATGATTAAGAAGTCGTCAATGTACTTTATTAAAAAGTCATCTGCAGAATTTCCAAAGATACTGTGAATGGCTCTCAAAAATCCACTTCCTGAGTTTTTTAAACCAAAAGGATTTACACAAAAGCGATATTGGATCCCTCAGTACTGAAATGAAGTGTAATCACGCACTTGCGGATCTAATTCCACTTGCCAATATGATGCAGTGAGGTCAATGGATGTCAAAAATCTCCCTCTTGAAAGTTTTGTAATTAGTTGTTCAATTCCCTCACTTTGAAAATGATCTGGTTTCATATACTTGTTGACATATCTACCGTCTAAAGTTAATCTCAAACTACCATCTCGTTTAATACTCCAGCAGATTGAATTTATGTATTGAGAATTACTTTGCTCAATAATCCCATTTTCTAACATGCTATCTATTAATTGTCTAGCTTTGTCTCGAAGACTTATAGGTAAATTGTCATACTTGTGCCTATATGGTGGTACGTCTTCTACTTGAAATGTATGCTGATATACATTACATCTGCCTGGGATATTACTAAATACTGAACTATTGTTCATCAAAACATCATGAAGGATTTGTTTTTGCATTATCGTAAGATTATAAGCTTCTTCACACTTGTGTATTATTTCCTCATTTCTCTTCTCTTTCCTGCTGTTGTTTGTCTCGCTCACATGGTCGTCTTTTGTTTGGATTACACATTTCTCTACTTCTTCTGGCATTTCTGCTAGCTGTTGAAAATATGGCGTGGTATTCCCTTCATATTCTGTGACTACCTGCTTTATCTGACTATTTCTATCAGTTTCTGTTATTTGCACAAAAAACTCTTGGTCACAAATATTTTTCTCATCCTTTGTCATATCGATTACAGAAACTTTTTCTTTTATAAATGGTACCCTTATTTCTCTATCTTCTTTTGTTATTTTTAACTCTTCATGTTTAAAATCTATACATGCTTCATATTCATGTAGGAAGTCACATCCTATAATTATGTCACAAATCAGATGGTTTACAATTAGAAACATAACCTCAAAATTCTCTCCGCCAATAAGTATGCTAAGTAGAGCTTGTGTTTTTATGACCTGTGTAGTTCTTCCAATTGCAACACGACAAACTAAATTACTGGTGGGAAGAGCCATAATCTTGTTACCTTCATTAATCAAATTTATGTAAAATTTCTGTGAGCAAATTGAAGCTGATGAACCAGAATCTATAGTTGCAATGATTTCTTTCTTCGCAATTTCCATTCTAACATGAGGTGACTCAAAATTTTCTCCCTTATCTTTTGTTGCTGTAATCTTATTACAGGGTGTATGTGTAGGCGTATGATTTGTATTAGTAATGGATACTGAATTATTAAAGACGTCCTGAGAACCTACTGCACAGGAGTCTGTTAACAGTTTTCCTGGTTATTTCCATGTTCACGTACGGGACTGCCATTCCTAACAGGCGCTAAATCTATCTCCGTGTCGTTACCATTGTTTTGAGTTCCCCTTCCTCGAGTTCGAAATCCTCGATTTCTGACATTTTGTCCCCTTGGCACGTAATTTTCTTGCCGTTCCTCAGATCTTTCTCAGTTATTATTTTCCCTCCAGTGAGTGAAATTTCCCCTCTGTCTAGTGTACCTCCTTCCATAATTTTGCCCTCTTTCAGGCAATCTTTCAGTCCGGACATAATTTATTTGTTCCTGCCGGCCTGGTCTCCTATCTATCCTTGATCTTTCAAATTGTGGAACGTATGATTGATACCGTTGTCTGGTATTAATTTCATGATGTCTGTCTTGTCCTCTTATTTGTTGATAACTACCTTGGTAATTTCTTCTATCTCGTACATCTAAAAATCTATGTTCCCACTCCCGAGACATATCTTCTTCCTGTTGTTCCAAAGCTGTTATTAATTCTGTCATCTCATAGATGTTCCGTGGTTTTGCAATTAATAAGTAATTTTGTATCCTTATAGGATAATGCCTTGCGAGCAAACTCACAAAATCTTCCTCACTGATTGGAGGTGACAAGTTTCTAACCTGACTTGCATGTTTTAGTAAGTAGTCAGTCATCGATATTCCCTCTCGTGGATTAAATTGACCATGACTAAGCATTGCTCGTATTCTTTGCTGTACCGTAACATTCCAAAATCTGTTCATGAATAATCTCTTAAAGGATTCATATGAAATTTCACCCCCTGATACCATTTGTAACCAATCTAAGGTTTTCTGGTCCAAACATCTTTTGACAACTATCATTTTCAATGCTTCAGGTATCTTTTTAATTTGAAAATACTCTGATAATTCTGCAATGAACTGTACTGGACTGGAGTTTTCATTAAATTTTGGAAGTGGAAAATCACTTAAGATATGATTGTAATTTTGCAAATTCCCTATTTCCATATTTAAATTCTCTAGTGTAACTTGTGCACTCTGAGTTTCAGCATTAGCTATAGATGAAGCTGCCGCATCACTCACATTATTTGTCATACCTGAGGAACTACCTCTATCATTATTTTGTACATCTGACACATGTACATCACATATATTTGCCCTTGAATTCAATTCTAATCTATTTACAGTACCCTGCAGATTTTCTATTGTCTGTTCCAATTTTTTATTATTCTCATTTTGAACAGTTTGGTGTTTGTTAATTTCAGAAGTTAGCTTTTGATTAAAATCTTTAGAAAGATCTTTAACTTCATCAGACAATTTATTTCTCTGTTTTTCTGACTCCTTCTGAATTTCAGATATTTCCCCTCTGAAATTAACTTGCACCTGTATTAAATCTGCATTTGTAGCCTCCATCATCTCTTTTAACTCACTTGAAATGCTACTCATTCGGCTACCTAGCTCTGTACATTTTACATTAACATGCTCTATTTTATTATTAACCTCACTTTTTTGGTTAGATATTTCCCTGCTCATGTCTAACATTTTCTTTGAAACTTCACCTATTTCATTTGCTATCATTTCTTGATTTTCATTTTTCATTCTAATCATGCTACTATCTAGTTCCATGAATTTCTTTTCAATTTCTTCCCTATTTTGATCTAATTTATGCTCTAATTTCTCATTATTCTTACAATTTTCTTCCCTTATACTCTGAGTTAATTTTTGTTCTAATTTCTCAATATTCTTACTACTATCTTCCCTCAATTCTTTCTTATTCTTTTCCATATCTTCCCTTAATTTCTCATTATTCTTTTGCATATCTTCCCTTATTTCCCTGCTCATGTCTAACATTTTCTTTTCCATATTCTCATTCATATTTCTCAGCATTTCCATCATCATACTAACATCAGAATTAACATTTCCTGCTATTCTATTCTCACTTTCTACACTAACATTTTCATCTTCAAATCCTAAAAAGTCTGGGCTATTTCCTGTAACCTGTATTGAATTACAACTAACTGTTACATTATCTCCCTCCATAATTATTTCTTCTGTATTATTGGTAGCCATTGTTTTTTTAATCCTACCACTCCTAAGGAGCATTTAAATTGGTTTACCTTTTTGATGCTGTATGTTGCTGTTACTTTAATGTCCAGCGCTCTGCCCCATTCTCCTAGATTTGTATGTCGCTTCTGCGTTGTGTTGTGATAAATCTACGTCGTCTTGTAGTTGATCTCGGAATTACGATGTCCAATCATCCATGTAGTCTGTCGTTCCTTTTGTTTCTGGAATCTGCGTCTTGTAGATCATTTTACTGCTGCATTCGCCCCTTTGGTCATCTCAATTCTTCTTGGTTAATTCTGATCCTTTCCTGGTTACTCGAGTTCCTTTCCTGGTCGCTTTGCCCCACGTTGGGCGCCAATATGATGCGGAATTACTGTTATAGATCATTAATTGTAGCTCCGCATTTGGAAGCCAATATGCGACGGTTGCTGCTTTACGTAATGTTTACATCACGTGTGTTGAAGCCTCCTTGTGACCTCACTCCTTGTTTGGTTCGTAGCTCCCTCTGACGTAGCAATTTGTATCATTTAGTTTCTGAAAGAATTTAAGGTTATGTATATTGTCCTCCGGCTAGCTATCATCTTTTCTTGGTAGAACTTGTATCTCTTGCAGGGTGTGAATCGGAAAGGAATCTTTTATCCAGAAATTATACTGACGAAGAAATTGGTTTCATAACTTTTATTGCTGAACACATTCACAAACACTTTTACAAATTAATCTGGATACTTGCCAAACTGAAACTGTTTGTAATAACTTCTTATCACTTTTAACTCACGTACTTCAACTTTATATATTTAACTGTATAATACTTTATAATAATTCTCGTAATTCTGCTGCGCGTAACTTGACGAACTGAAGGACTGGCTGACGATGTGTAGTGTACCCGAAATTTTGATGAACTGAGAAACCGACGCGTAGAGTACTGAGAATTCTGTTGAACTGGGGGACACGCTACCTCGGCCTGGCTTATTTATAGGCTTGCCTTAAGATACGCCTAAAGATTATAAATGAACTGCCATTGGCTAATAAAACGCGCCAACATTAGCGTCTATTTTAATATCCAATGAAAATTATGAATACATATGCTTTAGGGAGAAAATATTCCAGAAGTTTCTAAACGGAAAAAACGCGCCAACATTACGTAACTTCCTCGTTTCCAATAATGATAAACAGCTCCCCCCCTCGCTGCATTATTGCGCTATTATTGACAGTTTCAGTAAGGCCGTATAAACTTATTTCCCAATAATAATTACAATTAATAAACATCTGAAATCAATGTCACATAAAAATGCATATTCATATTACAATCATTATTTACATTTAAGTAATTTGTGATACAAATTACTGCATCATATGCCCCACTAGAAACATAATTATAAACATTTACAACTTGTTTGGAAATTTTATAATTGGGTTTTTAGTCTCCTAAATCTTGGAACACACGCTATTACTTTCACTTGACACATCACACGCATTTAACACACGACATATGTTTTTTTTTTTTTTTTTTATCTCGCCACTACTTACTGGCTCTGGTTTAATGTTTTTTGACATTAATCTGACATTTACAATTTTTTTTTATAGCAAATACTGTACCCTGAATTATTTAATGACTGTTTCAAAAATTGTTTACTTTCTTAAGTTGTTGACAAAATTTTGTACATTTAAGAATTTTTGCAATTACTATACATTCCCACCAAAAAATATTCACCCTCTACACAAATATATTTTATATCTTTTAAATCTAGACACTGTTTCACATGTTCTATTTGCTACATAAATATTTGTTTTTAATTATATTTACCAATTTTTGTTATTTTGTTCTTTATCTTAACAATACTCTTGGAATAGTATTTATGTACTTTACTTTAATAAAACATCATGCTTTATTTCACATGTTCAGTTACTAATAAAATGTTATTTTCCTCTTAAACATTTAGTCATGTCCAAAATTTATTTCTCCTTTCACATGACGTACATATTTATTTAACCCTCTTACGTTCCAATACATTGCTCTGCATTTCGTCTTTAACTATCCAGCATTTACTATTTATCATCTTTGTCTTCTGTTTCACCTTGATCTTCATTGTTGTATGGTTTCAGCATCTCAATATGGAACTTTCCTATGCTTTTTCGAGTTGTTGGATTACATAACTCATATGTATTAGTTCCATATACTTCAACAACTTCATATGGTCCATGGTATTTTAGAAACATTCGCCAATAAAGTTTATTTGCTTTATCCGACAATTTCTTGGTTTTAACCAAAACTAAATCTCCAATTTTGATCCTCCATTCCTTTCTCTTCTTTTCTTCATGTTTAATTTTTCTTTTTATGGCCTTTTTCTTCATCCTCTCGAATGCTTTTCGGAACATCTCTTCTTCTGTTTGTGGTATCGAGTGAGCATCTGGAATGGCTTCTGGAATTTTTTTACACATTGTATTGATCTTCTTTCCTAACTTAAGTTCACATGGTTTGTATCCGGTCACATTGTTTACGGTTTCATTTAGTAGATTCTGAACGAAGTTCACGTATCCATACCATTGGGTTTGTTTTCGATGACACAACACCCTTAAATAATTTGAAATTTCCTTAATTTCCCTCTCCACTGGGTTGGAGTTCGGTCTGTATCTTGACGAAAAATATTGTTTAATGCCATTTTCTTTCAGTCCATCCATAAATTTTTTTCCTGTGAAGTACGAAGCATTATCGCTCAATACAGATTGAATAGGTCCTTCTTCTATCACATATGACTTGAGTAGTCTATTCAAACATGCTAAACCTGTAGGTTTTCTCAAAGGGTAAATTCTTACATATTTGCTGAATATATCATAACAGACAAATATATATTTGTTTCCAAATTGACTTGGAGGCATCGGACCATGAATATCAATACTAATGACGCATCTCGGCTTATCCCTTATAACCGAATTAGTTTCAAATGCATATGCTGCATTTATTTGCTTTGCCTTCTGACACAGGTTACAGCACGATATAAATTTCCGAACTTTCTGACACAATTTGGATATGTATAAATTTTCTAAAATCATAGAAGTTGTCCGGTCCATCCCTGAGTGTGCTAACCCTTCGTGAAAATTCTTGATTAGTTCCTTTTCCATGCTTTTCGGAACCATTACCTTCCAACTAGGCATTTCTTTTCCATGCTTCTTGTATAATGTCCCAACCCGAATTGCTACAATTTCTTTCTTTGCATCTTCAACTAATGGTGCCTTTTCTTTAAGTTCAAATAATTTTGAGTCCTCATTTTGAATTTCCCCCATATTTTTCAATTTTCTAATCATTTCTTTGCTTAAAGGAATTTCAATTGTCAATATTTTGACTTCATTTCTAGGCCTTTCAATATTTTCGGGAATTTGTGGGTTGTAGTTCAATCTTGATAGCAAATCACTGAAGGTATTATTTTTGCCAGGAATGTGTATAATCTCAATATCGAATGCAGATATTGCATGAATGTATCTAGCAAGTTTTCCACTACATAATCTACACCGTTGTATGAAAGTTAAGCTGATGTGGTCTGAATATACTGTCACCTTTTGCTGATAAATATAGGTTTTAAAACGAATTAATGAGAAATATAGTGCTCCAATTTCTAGCTGAGTCACTGAAGAATTCCGCTCAATATTTGTAAGTCCTCTAGAAGCTGTACTAATGACATGAAAGTCATTGTTGATGTCTCGCTGTCCTAAAATTCCGGCGTATCCTTGCATTGATGCGTCGACATAAATCTCATATTCCAAATCTTCTCTGGGCCTCTCGAGTAATATGGACTTAGCAAAGAGTTCCTTTACTCTCTCAAAACATTTTTGATGATCCTCTGTCCATTTCCACTTATTGTTCTTTCGGAGAAGCTGCCGCAGTGGTTCTATTTCAGCCGAATATCTTGGTACGAACTTATTCTGAAAGTTCAATACCCCTAAGAGACGTCTAATTTGTTTTACGTTCCTTGGTGGTGGAATTTTCATTATTGCTTCTATTCTTTTCTGATCAGGTCTTATACCTCGTTCATCCACTACATAACCCAGAAAATTTATTTCCTTGACACAAAATTTTGATTTTAGTATGTTCACAGTCATACCATGTTGTTGTAGTTTATTTAACACATAATGGACATTATTCATGTGTTCTTCAAATGTTTGACTAATGATTAGGAAGTCGTCAATATACTTTATTAAAAAGTCATCTGCAGAATTTTCAAAGATACTGTGAATGGCTCTCAAAAATCCACTTCCTGAGTTCTTTAAACCAAAAGGATTTACACAAAAACGATACTGGATCCCTGAGTACTGAAATGAAGTGTAATCACGCACTTGTGGATCTAATTCCACTTGCCAATATGAAGCAGTGAGGTCAATGGATGTCAGAAATCTCCCTCTTGAAAGTTTCGTAATTAATTGTTCAATTCCTTCACTTTGAAAATGATCAGGCTTCATATACTTGTTGACATATCTACCGTCTAATGTTAATCTCAAACTACCATCTCGTTTAATACTCCAACAGATTGAATTTATGTATTGAGAATTACTTTGCTCAATAATCCCATTTTCTAACATGCTATTTATTAGTTGTCTAGCTTTGTCCCGAAGACTTATAGGTAAATTGTCATACTTGTGCCTATATGGTGGTACGTCTTCTACTTGAAATGTATGCTGATATACATTACATCTGCCTGGGATATTACTAAATACTGAACTATTGTTCCATCAAAACATCATGAAGGATTTGTTTTTGCATTATCGTAATATTATAAGCTTCTTCACACTTGTGTATTATTTCCTCATTTCTCTTCTCTTCCCAGCTGTTGTCTGTCTCGCTCACATGGTCGTCTTTTGTTTGGATTGCAAACTTCTCTACTTTCTCTGGCATTTCTGCTAGCTGTTGAAATTATGGCGTGGTATTCCCTTCATATTCTGTGACTACCTGCTTTATCTGACTATTTGTATCAGTCTTTGTTATTTGTACAAAAAACTCTTGGTCACAAAGATTTTTCTCATCCTTTGTCATCTCGATTACAGAAACTTTCTCTTTTATAAATGGTACCCTTATTTCTCTATCGTCTTTTGTCATTCTTAACTCTTCATGTTTAAAATCTATACATGCTTCATATTCATGTAGGAAGTCACATCCTATAATTATGTCACAAATCAGATGGCTTACAATTAGAAACATAACCTCAAAATTCTCTCCGCCGATAAGTATGTTAAGTAGAGCTTGTGTTTTTATGACCTGTGTCGTTCTTCCGATTGCAACACGGCAAACTAAATTACTAGTGGGAAGAGCCATAATTTTGTTACCTTCATTAATCGAATTTATGTAAAATTTCTGTGAGCAAATTGAAGCTGACGAACCAGAATCTATAGTTGCAATGATCTCTTTCTTCGCAATTTCCATCCTAACATGAGGTGACTCGAAATTTTCTCCCTTATCTTTTTTTGCTGTAATCTTATTACAGGGTGTGTGTGTAGGCATATTATTTGTATTGGTAATGGATACTGAATTGTTAAAGACGTCCTGAGAACCTACTGCACAGAATTCTATTAACAGTTTTCCTGGTTACTTCCATGTTCACGTACGGGACTGCCATTCCTAACAGGCGCTAAATCTATCTCATTGTCGCTACCATTGTTTTGAGTTCCCCTTCCTCGAGTTCGAAATCCTCGATTTCTGACATTATGTCCCCTTGGCACGTAATTTTCTTGCCGTTCCTCAGATCTTTCCCGGTTATTGTTTTCCCTCCAGTGAGTGAAATTTCCCCTTTGTCTAATGTACCGCCTTCCATAATTTTGCCCTCTTTCAGGCAATCTTTCTGTCCTGACATAATTTATTTGTTCCTGTCGACCTGGTCTCCCATCTATCCTCGATCTTTCAAACTGTGGAACGTATGATTGATACCGTTGTCTGGTATTATTTTCATGACGCCTGTCTTGTCCTCTACTTTGCTGATTACTACCTTGGTAATTTCTTCTATCTCGCACATCTAAAAATCTATGCTCCCACTCCCGAGATATATCTTCTGCCTGTTGTTCCAAAGCTGTCATTAATTCTGTCATCTCATAGATGCTACGTGGTTTTGCAATTAATAAGTAATTTTGTATCCTTAAAGGATAATGCCTTGCGAGCAAACTCACAAAATCTTCCTCATTGATTGGAGGTGACAAGTTCCTAACCTGACTTGCATGTTTCAGTAAGTAATCAGTCATTGATATTCCCTCTCGTGGATTAAATTGACCATGACTAAGCATTGCTCGAATTCTGTTCTGTACCGTAACATTCCAAAATCTGTTCATGAATAACCTCTTAAAGGATTCATATGAAATTTCACCCCCTGACACCATTTGTAACCAATCTAAAGTTTTCTGGTCCAAACATCTTTTGACAACTATCATTTTCAATGCTTCAGGTATTTTTTTAATTTGAAAATACTCTGATAATTCTGCAATGAACTGTACTGGACTGGAGTTTTCATTAAATTTTGGAAGTGGAAAATCACTTAAGATATGATTCTAATTTTGCAAATTCCCTACTCCCATATTTAAATTCTCTAGTGTTACTTGTGCACTTTGAGTTTCAGCATTAGCTATAGATGAAGCTGCCGCAGCACTCACATTATTTGTCATACCTGAGGAACTACCTCTATCATTATTTTGTACATCTGATACATTTACATCACATATATTTGCCCTTGAATTCAATTCTAACCTATTTACAGTACCTTGCAGATTTTCTATTGTCTGTTCCAATTTTTTATTATTCTTATTTTGAACAGCTTGGTGTTTGTTAATTTCAGAAGTTAGCTTTTGATTCAAATCTTTAGACAAATCTTTAACTTCTTCAGACAATTTATTTCTCTGTGTTTCTGACTCCTGAATTTCAGATATTTCCCCTCTGAAATTAACTTGCACCTGAATTAAATCTGCATTTGTAGCCTCCATCATCTCTCTTAACTCACTTGAAATGCTACTCATTCGGCTACCTAACTCTGTACATTTTACATCAACATGCTCTATTGTATTATTAACCTCACTTTTTTGGTTAGATATTTCCCTGCTCATGTCTAACATTTTCTTTGAAACTTCACCTATTTCATTTGCTATCATTTCCTGATTTTCATTTCTCATTCTCATCATACTACTATCTAGCTCCATGAATTTCTTTTCAATCTCTTCCCTATTTTGATCTAATTTATGCTCTAATTTCTCATTACTCTTACCAATTTCTTCTCTTAATTCTTTCTTATTCTGATCTAGTTTTTGTTCTAAACTCTTACTAATATCTTCCCTCAATTTCCTATTATTCTTTTCCATATCCTGAGTTAGTTTTTCTAATTTCTCATTATTCTTTTGCATATCTTCCCTTAATTTCTCATTATTCTTTTGCATATCTTCCCTGTTTTGATCTATTTTCTTACTAAGATCTTCCCTCAATTTCCTATGACTCTTTTGCATATCTTCCCTGTTTTGTTCTACACTCTTATTTAGTATTTCACCAAAATTTCTTATCATTTCCATCATCGTACTAGCATCAAAATTAACATTTCCTGCTATTCTATTCTGACTTTCTGCACTAACATTTTCACCCTCAAATCCTACATTGCTTGGGCTATTATCTGTAACCTGTATTGAATTATAGCTAACTGTTACATTATCTCCCTCCATAATTATTTCTTCAATATTATTAGTAGCCATTATTTTCTTTATCCTACCACTCCTTAAGTACATTTGAAGGTTACAATTTTGTTTTCTAAAAAAAAATTACGATACTCTGACCTTTGTGATGCTGTCTGTTGCTGTTACTTTGATGTCCAGCTTCCTGCCCCTCTCTCCTAGATTTGTATGTCGCTTCGATGAATCTGCGTCGTTTTGTTGTCCTGTAGTTTGAATTTCCCTGTTGCCTTGTAATCTCGGAATTACGATGTCCAATCATCCGCGTAGTCTGTCGTCCCTGTTGTTTCTGGAATCTGCGTCTTGTAGATCATTTCACTGCTGCATTCGTTCCACATCCTGGTTCCTTTCCTGGTCACTCTGCTCCTTCCTGGTCACTCTGCTCCTTTCCTGGTCGTGTTCCTTTCCTGGTTACTTTGCCCCACGTTCTGGGTGCCAATTTGCAGTAACATTATTTGTATATGTTTTGAGCCCCACGTTGGGCGCCAATTTGCGAGTGTTTAAATGTTGTATTTATTTAACATTATTGTAGCCCCACGTTGTGGTAGCCAATTTGCGACGGTATTACTTATGTTTGTTTACATCACGTGTGTTGAAGTCATCTTGTGACGTCATTCATTTGTTCGGTTTGTAGCTCCATCTTGTGTTAGCAATTTGCATCAGTGTTAGTGTTCGAAAGAATGCGACTGTTATTTGATTTAAATTTTGTTTACTGTCCTCCGGCTAGCTATTATCTCTCGGTCGAACATGTCTCTTGATCAGGGTTGTGTAAACGGAAAGGAATCTTTTATCCAAAAAGAATACTGATGAAGAAATTTGTTTTATAATTTTTATTGTTGAACACGTTCACTATCACTTTTACATATTGATCTAGATACTCGCCAAACTGAAACTGTTATAATAACTTCTTACTGATCACTTTTAATCAACGTACTTCAACCTTTTGGTATAATTAACTTTACCATATTTTAGATCTTTCATAATTCTGCTGCGCGTAACTTGTGAATCTATATCCGATGTATGACGAACTGACTGACTGAAGACAACGTGTAGTGTACACAGATTTTTGATGAACTGAGCATGAAGCTACCTCTAACCTACCCTATTTATACTCCTGCATCCAGATACGCCTAAATATTATAACTGAACTACTATTGGCTAATAAAACGCGCCAACATTAGCGTCTATTTTAACATCCAATGAAAATTATGAATACATATGCTTTAGGGAGAAAATATTCCAGAAGTTTCTAAACGGAAAAAACGCGCCAACATTACGTAACTTCCTCGTTTCCAATAATGATAAACAGCTCACCCCCCCCCCTCGCTGCATTATTGCGCGCTATTATTGACAGTTTCAGTAAGGCCGTATAAACTTTTTTCCCAATAATAATTACAATTAATAAACATCTGAAATCAATGTCACATAAAAATGCATATTCATATTACAATCATTATTTACATTTAAGTAATTTTTGATACAAATTACTGCATCACATTGCATTATTTTCAGTTTTGGTCAGTGTTTCAGATAATGGAGAAAGAAGTGTCATCACGTCAATTGAATAAAAGACAGAGGAATTATGAGATGAACTTCAAATTGCAGGTTTTGCACGGTAAAACGTGTTAATAACGATTTGGCTAACATGAAGTTCAGTGTTTCCAAGTGTAATGAATGTTGGTGGAAAGATGAAAAGTATATGAATGCTAGCATATCAAGGAAAGCATTCAGAGGACCAAAGATAAGGATATTTCATGAAATTGATATCCTTGTCATCAGTTTGTGTAGGAGAAATGAAACCATGTTGTGAATATTTTTTAATTGCATTCATTATTTACAAACTTTTTCTTTTGAAAACCTTGCCAAACTTCAGGGTCATCTTATATTCAACCAACAGTGTTTGGATAACACAATGTTTTGTTTATAGCATATCGCTTAGTGGTATTAATAGTTTAAACTCCTTTATAATAAGATCTGAAGATAAAGAAAATAGTGCATTAAAGAACCTACGGTCCATTGTTTTATTAGAGTTATTCGACAGCATTCATCTCTTCAGTTGAAATACCCTGGAAAAAGCCTTCTTGGATAACTGACCCTATGGGATTTAAAGCTGATACTTCCACATTTACAGCAGGAACTAGTTAAAACTTACAAGGGGATGGGAATACACACTAATATTTTTTTTTTTAAAGCAGACAGAAATGACTTGTGGCAATGTTATCTTTTTGACTGAAAGTATTATCACATTTCTACAGCCATGCATTTCTAAATATTTTACATTCCTTATGTGCAGGATTTACCATACACTTGCTTGCGCAAACCAATAAGTATACCCTGAGTAAACTTTGCAGTACTGTATTGATTTGCACAAACTCTTAAGCATGGACAGTGTATAAGCCATGCCTTCAGCCGGAAGGGAAGTTTAATGCAAGATTGTGATGTACACATCCATACCAAGCAATTTATCAAATTATATAAAACATTGCCATGCCTTTAGAAGATATTCCTATTGGAATACTCCTTGGACTAAGAACGTGTCTTGCCAAGTGATACAGAAATTAAATCTTAAATCTGTATGATCTCCCAGTAGCTAAAAATCTTAAAGTACAACTCATTAACAAGCAGATTCACACATCAGTGTTCCGTCATTCAAGTACAGGTAGGGTTACCAATGTCTAGATTTTCCGGGACATTTGCAGCTATCTGGGGAAGTCCATGGAGATTTCTTGTTAAATCTTATTTACTCATTTATCATAAATGGAAATTCAATCAAATAATATTTTTGTAACCAAACATGTTGCAGAATTATAAGTTGGCAACAATGAGTGTAAAAAATAAAAAAAATCCTGCCTGGTCGATGTATACCGCATCGAAAATCTCAGGACCTTCCAGTATCAAACTATTTATGTGTAATTAATTTCTGGTTCTCTGTGGCACACTTTCATATGAGTGATTATGTGTTTGAACATGCACCATGTAATTCATTTTGTAATACAAGATGCCTAAGTGTGCATTTTCCAATGAACTTCGAAGTAAATATCCTGGCTTCCAAATACAACCTTGAGCAGGAGAAAGTGGAAAGTCAGATATGTAATTTGCATTCTAATTTATCTATTGCAGACAAAGGTGCAGTGAGCTATATCTGAACACATTCAAGCATAAGTGTCCAAAGTTCTAGCAGTAGTCAAAGCTTGGAAATTTGAGACCACGAAAGGGAATAATAAGTTGGTTCAAGCTCCAGAAGGTACTTTGTCATTTCATGCAGTGAAACATCACCATAGACTGTACTGCACCATTGTTATGCAAGATTTTTTGAAGACACTGATATAAGCAAAAGGATTTTGTGCTCTTGTACTAAAACAGACATTGCAACTGGTATTCTTGCCCCCACACTCCATCAATGTAACAATCATTTACAAGACATACCCTTTATAGGAGTTGTGACAAATGTAACCATAAGGCCACAAAATTGTTCCCTGTTGTGATACAATACTTTGACTATAAACATGGCAATATTCAAAGTAACCAATATACAGTCCACTCAAGATGAAACGTCATCCTAATCTAGTTGATGTAAGCTGTCCATGTCAATAATACTGTGCATTACAGGACAAACACACTTCCATTTGATATAGAAATCTATTGTTGTGAAAGTGCACAACTATTTTAATATCCATGGAGTAGAATCTCTGAAGGAATTTTGTCCTTTTGTTGATGTGGAATATCAGCATTTTCTTTACCATTCAAAAACAAGATGGTTATCCCTTTCCTGCTATTGTGCTATTGACCACATGCTATAGTTATTTGAACTCTTTGTCTTATTTTCTGTCACGCGAAAAGCCATCAGTAATCTTAGTCAAGTTTTCCCAGAATGAGCTAAGTAAATGTTATTTGTTTCTTCTGTTTTCATTCATCTCAATAGAATGAAAACGAAATTAGTTATTGAAATAATGTCAAACTTTAAACTGGCACATAAATTCATTCTGTTCGAAGTCCAGGAAATATTGCAAAACAGAGGATGCAAGGTTAAGTATTGAATGCAAGGAATAAATTGAAACACCAGAGCTTGTATAGTTCATGTATTGAACACTTTGATGCCTGGATGAAATCTCAGGAATTTTCTTGTATCCAATGTGTGAAGTTGAGAAGTTCCATCTTGGAAGGTGATTGTACCTTCAATAAAATGTATTGCAAATAAAGGGGTTATAATTGATAAAATAAAAGCCTTTGACCAGTTTTGCAATTTCAAGATATATGTTGAGAATTTAAATGCAAAGAAGTCATATGTTGACACATCAGCTGTGGCCAGATTATTTCTTGGGCTGTTCAACTAAACAGTTACGTTCAGAATTGTTAAAATTTGCACAATTCCTTTTTTTCAATTCCAGGACTCGATGCAAACATTGAAAGAATATGTTCATTGATTCAAAGTCAGTGGACAAAAAAGAGAAATCGCCTCTCTGTAGGCACAATAGCAATAATATTCTTTTAATATAATTTTCGAATATGGGTGGCATGCACCAACCTGGAATAAGCTTTACTTTCATAGTAAACTACTATTCAAGTCAACACTCGGCGACTTCCAAAGAATTTTACTCCTTTCCGATAATCCCATATTAAATTACTGCAGAAGTAAATGTTGGAGAGCACCATCCATGTATGTTACTACGGAATTAAATAGAGCAAAATAGAATATACTGTTACGATCTGGATGGAGTAATTAACCTGTCAATTGAACTAGAATACTGTATCGCATTTGGAGAAATAAATTTTTGATGCTTTCATGGATTACATTGATCTCGACAGGAAAAAACAAACAACAGGAATGCAATAATGCTATGCAAGAACCATATGATATTTATACAGAGAGAAAGTTCAATGAACATTTCAGTATTAGGAAAGAATCTTATACACGTCTTTTGAACCTGCTTGGAGAATATTTCAACAATGCTCGGACAAAATTCAGCTATATAATCCAAACAGCAATTATTGTTATGCGTCCGAGTGTTTTGTACCGAAATATTTTAGAAGCTTGAGCCAGCATTATGATAATTTAACGTTATGTGACAGTCTTACACGGCATTAAATGGAGATATTTAGAATGGACTTAACGCGATGTAACAAAAGTTTGGCAAAGTCAAACTTTTCCTTCCTGTTAGATCAGGTTTGATTTCACATGGTAATTAGAACCAATCGGTACTAGCTCAAAATAATGAAATAACTATGAATCAAGAGTCATTCCCATTACGTTAAGTGCATGCCAATTATACCTTTAGTTTACCAGCATTTTCATGTCACGTTAAGTAAAGTTCATCGTAATCCCGGTATTACAGACGATCTTATGGATAAATGTTCACCATGAGTCTGCTGGCTGTGTATTTCATTGCATTGTTAGAGCACTTTTGAGGTTAACAGCAAGGTACCTACACAAATATACACGAGTGTTCGGAAAATAAAAGGCAATTCTTCTTCACTTTCACAGATTTCCCACACGTGTGTGGAATTGACTGCACACATGTTACTATTTTGTACCCATCTGTGAATATGGTGAACTTTTCCGAAATCAGAAAAGGTATTTCTCTATCAACACGCAAGTGATCTGCAATGCAAAATGAAGATTACATTGTTTCCAGAATTTTAAGCTGCTCTTCAGTATGTTTCCCCCATTGCTAGAATTATTAAACTCTTCAATCACTACTTTCCAGCATCTTTATAACAAGTTTTGGCTTTTTTGCATTACTTGGGTCTTCATTGAAAACTTAATGAAACCTCCCATGAATCAGGAACATAAGCTTATATATAAAACCTAACCTCCTGTAAATCAGAAACGTAAAAAACTAATACACCTAAAATAAATAACTAGAAAAACACATTGCGAGTATTGGCATATCTCACTGGCTTTGCAGACCAATGTAATGCAGGTTATTGCACGCTTTTTTACACTCCTTGTTTAAATGGATTTTCTTAATTTCTACCAACAAAAAATTTTCTTTCTCTGACGTTTCTCCCCTTTTCCTATCGCACATAACCTTATTCATGATTGCATCAAGTAAATTGCGCAAACAAAACAATACCTTCAGGAGTAATGAGCTCTTACTTCCATAGTCTTAACTAAAAGAGTAAATTGTAATTGAGCTCTCCAACGTTTCTTTCAAAGTAAATTGCTCCCGTAGTAACTTACTTCTGTAGTGCGGACTTTAGTAAATGTTACTTCCGAAGCAATTTACTCCAACATGGTGCACACCACCGTATGAGTTGTAATGATTTCTACAAATACATTCTTCAAACAGATTCTCTTGGCAATGATTGATGGCTCAGAAGAGTATAAGGTTTGATCTTTATAAGCAAAAACTGAACATTGTAATAAATATTAATATAATTCTAGTGGCAACACACTAACTTCACTCTTTCAAGACAAGGTGTCTTCGAAACGCATACAAGGTAATTATCTTGAAAGAGCGAAGTTAAGAGTGTGTTGCCACTAGAATTTTATTAATATTTAATCACTTCACTGTGTTTCCCATAAAGTGTTTTCTTAAATTGCAATAAATATCTGCACTTCTACAACAAAAATTAAAATCTTCGTTATCCTGTTTTTTTTTCAATTTTCCAAATGGTAACCCTAATTGCTGGAGTCACCAAGCATGGTAATTCTATATACTCTTTTGTCCATTTTCTAATAATTATGTCAGTCATTTGAATCTTTTCATAAGCCTTTCATTAAATTTATATGCCAGTGTATCTTTCTTCTCAGAAGCCACTTTTTGCACCATTTCATTCGGGAGCGTTTGGTACCCTTTCTTTCATCAATAAACAGTGCAGAAATGCTTATAACAAAACTAAATCTTCAGGCCACATTGTTTTGATTTCAATGACCAACTTCATACCGAGGTTTGTGCAAGCTTACATTCAATGCATGGGAACATCTTGTTTGTGCAAACTATACTGTACAGTCACTGCCATGTGGCCAACGTTTTATGGACATCAGTTCCCACTATGGAGATACAAAATCAGCCATTTAGGTGGTTAAGAATCTTATGAAGTTAAATTGGTGGTTTGTACTTAGTGCTTTAACTTTGCTTTGCAATCCGTTATCTAATTTATATAAATTAATTAAAAGGAGTACCTGGATGTGAAAAGCTGTGGTAACACTGCTTTAAAAGACTGATATATAAACATTTATCACTGGAGATGGTGATAGTTCTACCAGGTACATGTTGGCCAATGCTGCTTGCTGGTACAAATATGGGCCAATTTACCTGCATAAGTCATTCAGCATCCTGAACATGGGAGAAATGCATGCTTCTGAAATGTTGTGTTCCACCAACAATTCATTCAGCTTGAAGCCCAAGAACATCTAACATATATATGATGCCAAGAAAACTTCAGCTCTATTATTTACTTCTCTATAATTCGTATTTTGCTCTTATAATGCATCATATTTTACTTCTTATAATATAATAGTTTGACAAAACTTTTGCTAACTTTTAAAATGTTTTAATTCTTTCAAATTTAGTTTGTAAAGTACAGCTTGCTCATTAAATGAATCCAAAAACATGACTAATTTATGCAAATACATATTTATGGAAAAAAAATGTTTCATTCTCCTGAAATTTATTTAAAAGGTGTTCTACTGTATTAGGAAACACAATAACATCACACATACAATGATAAAAATTTAACAAAAACGTAATTAGTCTTTATTGAGTTAATCACAAAAATTCACAATGAATCCAAATAAATTATCAAACCACTCTGCTGGCATATGTCAGTTGGTTTAAAACCTATAAACATAATTGATGTAACATTAAGCTTTTTAATAAAAATTGTCATTTTTTATATTACTTATGCAAATTAAGATTTTTATTACTGTGGTTTCACTTTTTTACCAGAATTTATTGATACATGTTTCAGAGACCTGGATTCACTGCCATGCTTCCTCTTGTGACTAGTAGAACGTACATTATTTAGTTGGACATACTTTGTAATGAGATTCTTTTCACAGTACATCCAACCAGATAATGCCACCTACTAGTTATAAACAAATCCCAGTAAATTCTGGTAAGAAAGAGAGGCCAGAATAACAAAAATCTTAAATAGTTTTAAAAATGGTCATATTTGCTTACATTCCCTACACAAAATAGGCATTTTAATGAATGATTTCTGGAAAATACCGTCAGCATCTTTTAGATTAAAAAACAATTTTTAATTTATGCCAGTGTAATCCTGCATCTTTGTGACTTCTTACATACTTATTGGTTACCTTAAAATTATAATAAATTAGATATTTTCTGAAAATATATATGGCAGAGGAAAAGCATATGACATAATGCTGCTTCTGACACAAGAAAAGTGTAAACAATTTTAATTAAGTCATGTAAAATAAAGTATATTGTAAAAATTAGCATTTTTAAAAAAGCAATTTCAAAAAATGCATGTACTGTTTCCTCACCATTAAAATAAAATAAAGTTTACAGTAGCAAGTACAGCGATATAAAAGCTCGCAGCAAAGTCAATTTCAACAAATCAATGTAGCAATATAATACTAGTACATATTCCAATAATCTGCAGTCTAATCATCACAGATTAACACGAGTCATTCATTGCATGCACAAGGCAATAAGGAGAACTTTTTAGCACTAACTTCTCCAACACCTTTTCCACAAAATGTTTATAGCATTTGTTGAATTTTATCCAAGGCATAATTCAGACATGTTGCTAAATGTTTGTTGCATCCATGCTTCTCAATCGTGCTGAAGCGGTATGTTCGGAAATTTTTATCAACATCTATATGGGTGACAGCTGACATTAATGGGCACAAGATGATTTTTGTATGGTCCATGAAATTTATCTGTAACAGAATAATTTAACAAAGTAATGTATACACCTTCTTTGCGACACATACCATGCAAACACAGACTGAAATGCTAAAAGTCAAACTACATTTACTCCTACTGTATATTACTTTCTCTACCATGTACAGTGGAATCTCGTTAGCACGTTCCTCATTAACACGTTTTCCCGTGTATTACGTTGAATTATAAAAGTCCCGGTACCAAATCACCAAATATAATAAATAATGTTTGCTTAGTGCGTTTCCCCAGTCCCGCTTACTACGTTTGAAGTTTGACGTCCTCATTCGCTGTTTTGGCCAATCCTTGATCGGTACAGTGGATGTAGGCATTTAACACATTCATAGTTTGACGTCCTCATTGGTTAATCCTTGGTCACGGGGTGGATATCGGCAGCCAATCACATACATGCATTTAAATATTTGTGTGACACGATTTCTGTGGGCGGGATAGAGAATGCTTTACCTTGGCGTGGTAAACGCGGTAAACGCTAACGATAGTTTCTAATGTTGAGTGATGACCAAACAACCGTAGATTGTATTTTAACTTTTCATTTACAATGAAAAAAATCTGATGTGTTACACTCACATGACTTTCTCTACTCTTGTACAAACGCTTATTCTCCATATGCTTCATGTTAATGGATATATCGAGATATCGAGATGTCAATTTTATTGATAATTTTCTTGTAGATGCAAGGGGAATATGGTAGGTTTTAAGCGATAGTCAAATATTTTGCGCATTCCATTCTCTTTGCATGTCCAGGACATAAAAAAAATGAATAACGAATTTGAGAAAAAGTATAAGTATTGGAAAATTTAAGGGAATAACAAGCAATACCTCGCAAACGGTTTACTCAACAAATGAAATGTATATGACATAAATTGTGTATTTTAACGCGATCTACATTTTTCGTGTAGTAAAATTTTGTCTATCTCTTATGGTTTACCAGTTATGAAAAAGTCGTTCATAATGAAGAATACTTTTGGAGACATTCCCAGAAAATTCGAGATATACATTTTATTTGTCATGCCAATATCTTGAACATATGATATTTTAATCAAAATCGTTAGAGCCGTTTTTGAGAAAATTAAAATTTTCGAAAAATGTTCCATGTAAAGGGTAGTCTGGGGTGGGGGGATTTTCTTGAAAACCTTCGTGTCGCATCTCTGGAAGATACTGAACCTAAATACCAAGTTTGGTGTTTATCCTACTCTTCGTTTTTGAGTTATGCTGTTCACAGACACACAGACAGACACACACACACACGTTTCCAAAAATGCTTTTTTTGGATTCAGTGATTCTCAAAACATGTATTTCCGGTGAAATCTCGGTATCAAATTTTTGGGTGGAATGCAATACTTCCCCTACTTACTATACGTAGTAGAGAAAGTAAAAATGAATAACGAATTTGAGAAAAAGTATAAGTATTGGAAAATTTAAGGGAATAACAAGCAATATCTCGAAAACGGTTCACTCAACAAAAGAAATGTATATGACATAAGTTGTGTATTTTAACGAGATCTACATTTTTTGTGTAGTAAAATTTCGTCTATCTCTTATGGTTTACCAGTTATGCAAAAGTCGTTCACAATGAAGAATACTTTTGGAGACATTCCCAGAAAATTCGAGATATACATTTTATTTGTCATGACATTATCTTAAACATATGATATTTTAATCAAAATCGTTAGAGCCATTTTTGAGAAAATTAAAATTTTCGAAAAATGTTCCATGTAAAGGGTAGTCTGCGGTGGGGGGATTTTATTGAAAACCTTCGTGTCGCATCTCTGGAAGATACTGAACCTGAATACCAAGTTTGGTGTTTATCCGACTGTTCGTTTTTGAGTTATGCTGTTCACAGACACACACACACACGGACATGTTTCCAAAAATGCTTTTTTTGGATTCAGGGGGTCTCAAAACATGTATTTCCGGTGAAATCTCGGTATCGAATTTTTGGGTGGAATGCAATACTTCCCCTACTTACTATACGTAGTAGAGAAAGTAAAAAGAAAGTAGTAGGTAAATAACCAACAATGAAAAACTGAAAATCCTTGATGTAATACAATCCAAATATAAAACATGTCGATATAGTGCGGAAGTTAAACATTCCTCCGTCAACCTTAAACACGATTGTTAGCAAACCTAAATTAATTGAAACTGTTTTTAAAGAAGGGAAGAATATTAAAACAAAACTTTTCTCTTGGAAAATAGGATCAGAAGAGGACCGGAACGAAATTTGTTGCATGGAAACACCTCCGTGTTCAAATCGTCTTGTATACACCAAAGATAATATCGTCTATTGTACTCTTAACACGATGCACGCTCATAATTTTTTCTTTTTTAGCAGAAATTGTTATCACGTGTGTAATACAACACACAGCAAAACCACTATTGCCGCTTCCACAATTCGCAATTTATTTTCTCAAAAACATTCATAACCTAAAAAATCCAAATTGACCAAAATAAAAGCTTGAATTATTTATTCTCAGGCTTTGTGTATCCAAATCCATTTAAACATATTGAATTTAACATGGAAACGGGATCGTATTCAGTATGAAATTGTACTCAAAATCTATTTAAATTGCCCATGGAGACGTAGTAATTATTAGATTTTTATTACCTATGTTCTTAAATTGCAGATTTTGCATTTTCGTTAACACGTTTTCCCGCCTATGACGTCCAAATCCTTAGGTCCCTGCAAAAACGTACTAACGAGATTCTACTGTATCTGGTAGAGACAGAAGGTATTGTATTCTAGCTTAAAATTCAATCAGTATTTTACTGGATGTACATATTATTATTATTAAGCCCTCCAAATAATATCTGGTGTTGCATTCGCATGACTTTCTCCACTATCTTTATTAGTGGATGTAAAAACTAATTCTTATGAAAGACTATTCTATTTAGTTAGTTTTATCCTGATAAACTTTGACAGAAAGAGTTGCATCAAACATTTCATCATAGATACAAAGGGAACAGCAATTGTCAAATCCTTAAAAACTGGACGCTATACGCTGACCTTAAAATTCCACAGTTTCTCTGCAATTGCAAGAAACAGTCGCAAATCGACAAGACTTAGCCATTTTTGAGAAAATAAAAAAAATTTCGAAAAATGTTTCGTGTAAAGATTACTTGGTAGTAGGAGAGAATTTTCTTAAAAATTTTCATGACGCGACTTTGGAAAATATTTAACTTAAATACCGAGTTTCATATTTATACAACTTTTCACTTTTTAGTTATGCTGTCTCCCTCCCTCTCACACACCCCCCCTTGCTAAAAGTACTTTTATTTGATTCAGGTGCCTCAAAACAGGTATTTCCAGTGAAATCTCGGTATCAAATGTTTGGTAGCAATAGCTCTGAATGGCACAAAACTGGTAATCAGTGCCACTCCCTGGATAAAGATTTATTCATGTCAAATACAGAAGCAATACATACAAAGCAATTACAGGGTTAAGCAACAGATTACAAAAACAGAAAAAACAAATACATAAGTTATACACACAAAACTACTCTCAAATCAATATATACCAGAACTAATCCTAAGCAAACAACTAATTAAGTCAGTATTGACAGTTTGAAAGTCATTAACACACCAGAAACTACACGATTAAATTTTTGTAAGGAAACCTCTGAATTTAACAGCAAAAAAGCTTGGTGATAGAGGCAGTCATCCCCTAAAACTGTAATTGAGGAGAGAGTCCAAGTTGTTCGTGAAAGGTGGAATAGTAAGGACACTGGGTGAGGAAATGCTTCACCATTAAGGGCACATTGCAGTGGAGACAGCAAGGCAGGGGTTCACCCCTAAGGAGGTAGCCATGACTAAAGCAACAGTGGCCAATACAAAGCCAAGTAAGCAAGTCTCCTCATGACGTAATAGACAAGAAGAACGTGCGTTGTAGCCTTGACCTCTTAAGAGTTTGGTAGTACATGTAAACCACTGCTCATGCCATTCAGAGAGTATCTTTCTGCACAAAAAACACTTCAAATCTGTACATAAGCAACAGAGAACCTGTTCATCAGGGTGTAGAATTGTTGCCTGATCTGCCTGTTCATTTCCTACAATACCACGATGTCCAGGAACCCAGACAAAGACCACCCAAAAGCCTGCAAGATAGAGTGCAACACAGCATGGATTTTCTGAACAAGTAATTGTTGGCTATAGAGATTTCGTAAACTAAGTAAAGCAATGAGAGAATCAGAACAAATGACACTACTGGAATGCTGGGAAAAGGAGCAAATGAAAAATGTGGGTTTAAACATAGCATACAATTCAGCAGTATAAACGAAAGTGCTAAGGGGGAAGCAAGTCCTGTGAATGACATATGAATCAATAACCACAGCACAGCCTACCCTTTGATCAGTTTGAGAACCATCAGTATATAGAAAATGGTATCCTGGAAAGTCGCATTTCAAAGCCGCAAATTGGGTTGCATATATAGGAGCAGCAAGTGTCCTTGGGGAACCAAACCAGATCAAGACAGAGGGGTTTGGCACATCTATGGAGGAAAACGAAATCCCCTACGGAAGGCCAAGTATTGCATCCAATTTTGACAGTAAGTTTCAAAATCTACACCTCACAGGAAGCAGTGCAAATGGACTATTGCACTAACATAATCCAAAGCGGAACCAAAAAACAGAATAGGTAGGGTGAGAAGGCATGGCAAGCAAAGCTGAGGCATAATTACAAAGAATATGTATCCACCAGATTCCACGTACAAACCACCGGTGGAACTAGTATGAAAAGCTCCCAGGGCTAGTTTAAGGCTTTGATGGACAGGATCCGAGCAGAAGAATAAACTATGTACTCATAGTCTAGTTTCAAACGTATTAAAGCCTGGTGGAGATGCAGCAAGAGTACATGATAGGAGCCTTAAGACATGCCACTAAGCACACTAAGTACTTGTAGGGAGTGAGCACAGCATCCACAAAGATATAAAATATGAGGTCCCCAACAAAGCTTATGGTCAAAAATAAGGCCGAGAAATTTAGCTTCAACAAACCACAATTTCACTCCACCAAGATAGAGATAGGGAGCAGGGAACTCCTTATGATACCAAAAATTAAAGCAGCAAGTTTTCTCCACTGAAAATTTCAACTCTTTCTCCAAACTCCAAGTGTTTAAGATATCAAGAAAGTACAATGGATAAAGCACATATACCCAGAGCTACAACAAATTGCAAAATCTACAAAGAGAAGCGAAGTGATGCCCCATGAAGGTTTGACACAATGGGATTAATGGCTATAGCAAACAAAAGAACACTCAACACCCGAGCCTTGCGGCACACTGTTGTCCTGTCTAAAGACCAGGGAGAAAGAAAATCCCACGTTTACTCGAAAAGTACAGACAGCCATAAACTTCTGCAAAAAGAAAGGTAGATGGCTCCGGAAGTTCCAATGGAAGAGCTGGCAGAAGATTCCCATATGCCAGGCAGTACCTAGGCCTTTTCCAAGTAAAAAAATAAGACAGCTACCAAATGTCTGTGCAGAAAAGAATCATAAATGTGAGTCACCAATGAAATGAAGTGTTCAACAGTAGACTGTCATTGTCAAAAACCACATTGAATGGGTGAGGAGCATAGGTTTCAAGACACCACATTAATGGCTTAGCGACCATTTGGTCCATTACTTTACAAATACAACTTGTTAGAAAACTGGAACAGTAGCTAGTGGGCAACCGTGGGTCTTTTCTATGCTTAAGAATTGGAACTATAATGGAATCGCGCCATTGAAATGGGAAAGAGTCATGCAGCCAAATATAGTGTCTAAAAAAAAAGAGCTGACTACTTAGAAGTAAGTGTTTAAGCATTAGTGCATGTATACCATCTGGGCCAGGAGCAGTATCAGGATGACCGACAAGGCTAAATCCAATTCAGGTAATGAGGAGAGCAGATTATAGTCTTCAAGATTCTGAGAAATGAAATCAGAATCAGAGGACTCCACCCAATCTGTGACAACCAAGAATTGGAGGTCATAGTGAACAGAACTAGAAGCAAAGGAGCAACCCAGGGAATTGGCTATATGATGGGGATCAGTAACAATATTATCATCCACAGAACGCCCAATGATAGATGAAGTAATTTACCACAAAGGCGGCAGATTTTATTCCACAGCCAGGAGGAGGAAGTGCAGCATGACAAAGTGGAGACAAAATGTTCCCAAGAAGATTTCTTACACTGTCAAATCATTTCCCAAACCTGGGCATGCAACTTTTTAAAAGTAATCATATTCTCTAGCGTTGGATGGTGCTCTAACACTTTCAAGACCTTTTGGAGACCTCTCAGAGTTGCACTACATTCCTCCAACCACCAGGGTACAGAGTACGTGGTCCAGTAAACGACATTTGAAGAATGGAAAGCTCAGCACCATCTAGCATTGTTCCCAAAGATATTAGACTGGTGCATCAATGAGGAAAGGAGGCAGTGTTATCTAGGAAGACAATTACAATACAAGAGCCAGTCTGCCCTACTCAACACCCACTTCAGTGTGCAAGTAGGGTTAACTCCGTGAACCATATGAAACAAAACAGGGTAAGTAGTCTCGGGCATCCTTTCCCCAACTGGCTACAAAGCGAACGGAAAGCTTTGAGGCCTGACCATAAACCCATCTGTAAACGATTAGTAGGGTCTTCCCAGCCCCCAACTATACAATACGTGGTCCTTTCTTTAGCTCCACCAAAGCAAAGCGTTGTTGCAATGTCATTTGTGTTGTTTCTTCGATTTCAGTACGTTTTAGCAGCTGTGACTGTTCGCGTGCTTTTCTGCCGTCTTTTAGTTAAATTTGTATCTGTATCTTCAGTGAAGCTATATAGTGTTTTACTTAGTGCAGTTTTGTAAATTTAGCAGTGTTTAATAGTTATTAGTGTTTAATAATTTAATTAAGATGTGGAGACCTTGGGAAATGAACCAAGTTGCCACCCCTCCGGCCGCACCAGCAAATGACCCCCAACCGAGTACCAGTAGTGCCAGGACCACGAAGAAAAGTTACAAAAACTTTGAATAAGCAAAGCCAGATGTTTGTGTGTAATGTTCACGAATATGTAGAAAAGAACCATTTAGGTAAGGGTTCAATATCGGAGACCGCAAGAATCCTGAAGTTGGACAGAAAAACTGTGCGAAATGTTATCCAGAGAGGTCCAGTGACTCCTAAAAACCCAGGCAACAAAAGGGCCAAGTTTAATAAAGTGGACGATTTCGGTTGCAACTATCAGGCGCGAAGTTTACCGATTTTATAATAAAGGACAATCGCCCACGGTCCGTGAACTATTGCAGCATTTGAAAACTGTAGCAGACTTTGCTTACGAAGAAACTACACTTTGCGAGCTGCTCAAGAAGCTGGGTTTTCGTTTTCGTCGCGTAAAGAAGAGGAGTGTGGTAATGGAATCTGCAAGAATAGTGGCTTGGAGATACCGATTCCTCCATAGGCTTCGGGAGTTGCGATCACAGGGTTTTAAGATCATCTATCTTGATGAGACCTGGTTCGACACTCACGACGTTGCTAAGATGGGATGGGACGACGGTACCTGCAACTGCGTACTAAAGTCACCGTCGTCACGAGGGAAACGTATTATGGTGCTTCATGCTGGAGGCAGTGAAGGGTGTGTGCCAAATTGTCTTTTTTTGTAAGCCAAGAACATTGGAGACTGCAGAGCTGACAGTCGTGATGAAATGACAGCGGCAGTTTTCGAAAAATGGTTTTTGAATAGTCTGCTTGCAAACTTGCCAAATAACACAAAATGTGTAATAATGGACAATGCAAGCTATCATTCGCGGCAGCTATTTAAAATTCCCAGTATGAACACGAGGGTTCATGATATTATTTCCTTCATGGAAGAGCGGAATATACCGGCACCGAACCCCGTTCCCATAAAAGCCGTCCTTATACAAACAATCCGATTTGCAAACATAGCCAAAAAGTATGTAGTTGATGAACTTGCAGCTTCTCGCGGTCATGAAGTTTTGCGTCTTCCACCCTATCACTGCATATTTAATCCTATAGAACTAATATGGGTCCAACTGAAAGGATTTGCTAGGAAAAACAATGTGACACCAACTTTAAGTGCCAGTGTATGTGAGCTGTTACGTGAGGGAACTAAAAAAATTGGCTCCCAGGTTTGGGCATCTTGTGTACAGCATACTATCAAAATTGAGAACAAATACATAAGTCACGATGCAGACAGCAGCCAGGAGAGATTTGTGATACATGTAGGAGAAAGTGACGAGTAAACGTAAGTTCAAAACTTTATTTTTTTAACTATAAATTTAGTCCTTTTCTCGTGTTTCATAATTTGTTCAAATTAACTCGTAGTTTGAAAACAAGCCATGTTTACTTCCTCTTACCAAATATCAAGTAGGGGAAGTATTGTGTTCCGCGCAAAATTTTGATGTAGAGATTTCACCGGAAATACACGTTTTGAGCTCATTGAATCCAAAAAGGCATTTTTAAAAGCTCTGTGTTTGTGTTTATGAACAGCAAAACAAAAACTAAAAGTCGCTTAAACACCAAACTTGGTATTTAAGTTCAGCTTCTTCGAAGGATGCGACAACGATTTTCGGGAAAATCCCCCCCATCCGAAACTACCCATTACGTGGAAAAATGTTCGTTATTGTTTTGAATTTCTCAAAAACAGCTATAACGATTTTTGTATTAAAATACTACATGTTTAAGGTATTTGCATGAAAAATAAAATGTGTATTTTGAATTTTATTTTCTGGGAATAACCTGTAAACTCTTTCTCATTCTCAACTTTCTGTATAACTGGTAAACCGTAAGAGATATACAAAATCTTACTGTGAGTAAAATGCAATCTGTTTATGTCAAATTGTGTTAATCGTTTCCGAGAAATTGTTTGTTACTGGTTTGAATTTTGAAATACTTGTACTTTTTACAAATTGCAATTCCCTATTTGTATTTTTCTCGTGGTCATGCTAAGAGCATGGAATTTTAAAGTCATGGTATATTCATCTGTTTTTAAAAATCTGACTATCGCTTTAGCCTGTGTGCCCTTATAATTACAAATTATGCAATAAAAGTTTATCTCGTTTAAGAAGCAGTAGATAGAAGAATAAGCTTTCGTAAAAGTAGTTATAGAAGAGTGAGTAGAGATAATCATGTGAATATAACACATAAGATTTTTTATTTTCTTTCTTTTGTCTTCCGTATTCTTACTTGTCCTGCATTTTATAATAGTTATTAATTTAATTAAACACAAGCTGCTATGCTAATAAATCTCAACGGATCTTGAACAATATCCAGTTTCTTTTTATTTAAGTTTATATTAATAAAACATCGCTGTGAAGCAAATTTATTATAAATTTCAAAAGTACGAAAAAAGCACCTATCTCCCCAGAGTGACACAAAAAACTTGCGTTCGTTTTGCTTTTTTCACCTGTTGCTTCTTTTTTAACTTTTACATATATAGTGTTTTTGTTTACATCTTCTGGAACTTGGTTTTTCTACATTCTGTGGTTGTGAGTCAGACAAAATAAAGAATACTTTTACCATAGCACAGTAATAATTACAATAAGCCAAACTGCAAATATACAGCCCGTACTTATAAAAATTAGCTATTAGGGTAAATAACAATAAAAATGATAATTTTGTTTGGGAGTAAACGTTCCTTTCAAAATAAATTTGTATTAATGCATTTTAATTGTTTAATGATAGTCCAACAACCTACAGTTTATTTGGGACGCGTTTCTAAGTGTCTCTCGGATATGTTAACATGCATTTCCATTCTTGTAGCGTAATGTAAGTTCAGCTCTTCCTGAGTCATATACTAAAGCGTTCCTAACAGAAATGTAATTATGCGATGCATAGTTATTTACTGCATTTGTGTGTAAAGTAAGCAAGACAAACTGCATGATTGTATTTTGTACATGTGGAAATCAGCGGCAAAATTTTGCTTTCAAATACTATTTTAAACTTTGGCAACAACGCACATGTGTATATGGTTGTCACTAATGTTTATGAGTGCTTGCGGTTAGGGGAGGTAGGGGACAAGTGTTTGGCTACTGTACAAAGGCCGCCGCTTGGGGATCCATAGACTGCGACAACCTTCGTGATCACTGCCGTATCAGAAACTACAGACCAGTGCAAAGAGGCAGTGAGCTGTGGCAAACAGAAGGAAAGATCAAGAACCAGTAGAATCACAAAGAAATGTGGGAAGCCCAGAATTGAGTGTAACTAAATTTTGGAGATCTGCAATTGCAGCAATCTGAGTACCCATAGCACACTCGTGGACCAAGTCCCATAAAGGATGATGGGCACTGAAATCACCTAAGATAAGCAATGGCTGGGAGAGTTGGGGAAGCAAATCTAGAAAGCCCTCTGCATCCCCAGAAGAATTAGGTGAAAGGTACACAGAGCAAAGCGTGAAAGAAAGAGATGGCAAGCTAATCCAAAGAGCCACCACTTATAAATCTGTATATAGCTGGACTAGAGTGCAGGAAACATCCCAATGCACCAAGATAAGTTTCCCCATGGGCATGATCACCATTATAAACAGTGAGATCATTACGAAAAACCATATAGTGAAGTGCATATGGTCTTCAGGGCAGTTTAGTACAAACACAAAGGCTGATAAGTAGAAAGCAGAAGGTCTATCTCCTCCTCATGGGAATGGTGACCACGCATATTCCACTGCAAAAAGGCCATAAGTAAAGGAGAAAAAAGGAAACTAATAAACTGTAGGAAAAGGGTAAAAGCCCTTGAGCCAGTCTGCCTCGACAGTTCCAAACGATTTCGATACAAGTTTCTTTTTTTGCTTGTGAAACTTAGAGGTCAAGTTGTTCTTTCTGGAGTTTGGTGACAGATGGTTTAGAAGGCTTCTGCTTAAAAGATTTATCTGCAGTGATGACAGCAGTGGTGCATTTCATGCCAACTTTGGACTTAATTCTGAGTAATTTAGCACACATCACCACAGGTAAAACTTTTATTGCGAAAATGTTGGTAGTGGTCTGGGACAGATCCACAGAAGCAGCTGTGGACAACTCCTTGGAAAAAGGAAATATAACAGGAGGTATTAAATTTGTCCCTATCCACACCACTAGTAGATGGAGAATTGATATCCTCAGTGCTGTCAGAGAGCGGGAGACGAAGGTGCAGCAGAAAGCACTGGTGGATGAGAAACATCCAATGTGTCTAAATTCTCAAGATTGCTGGATGTGGATGGAGCACCGGTGGTGGAACACTGCAAAGCTGTGGCAGAAGGAGCGCCCCTAACGCACTCCAGAGGTTCCTGCCATAGTGAATGTAGTGAACAGGTAGCTCTCAAAAAGAAACCAGGAGCAGCACTCCTGGTCGGTATCTATAGATGGGTCTCAGGATTATTCAAGGGCAAGCTACCAAACAGATTGGTCATTTCAAGTGACGTTTGGAATGTGGAAGGTTCCCAACTATGAGATTGAGAATAAGTAAAACATTGACAGGGAGGCTTGGAAGATTACAAAGGAGTGGAAAGTGAAGAGGTCTGAAAAGGAAATAGGGTGGGGACAAAAGAATTTCCATTGTGGCTATCTCATTAAGTACAGGTACAGTTCAAATTTGAAGAAACAGGAGGAGTAGTAGCTGCAGACCGAAGAACCTGACTGAAGGATCCGAGAGTTAACTTTGTGGTAAATAAAGTGGTCGCTCTCTTTCGCCTCTCGATAGCCAATTTTTTCCTTAACCCGGAGTTCTTAAATGGCATATTCTTCCTTATACATAGGGCCAGCTGCGAGAGTATGCAGAATGGGCACCCTCACAGTTCACACATTTGGAGATGGAGGTGCAAGGAGAACTGTCATGTCGATTTGTTCCACACTGAGGACAAAGGCTACTGCTTGCAGGATAGTGGTGTATGGCCGAATGCTTGACAGGAGAAACAGAGGGTTGGAACATACTGTCGAATATGCAGTATCTCATAGTCAGCCCTAAGAGTGGTAGGAAGCTGCCTCAGGCAAATGCCAAAAAGACCGTTCTGGTAGGCACCTGTTCTGCACCTTCCCGCCGCAGGAGTCATTTAGCTAGAGTCATCTAGCCCCTTGGCTAGAGGGGTAGGCAACAACTTCAGAGAGGCCATCCAAGGCGGAGGAAGTCCCAACATCTTGGCAGACATTCAGGAAGCATGTGGCTCAACACTTCTTGGGTTCAAAGTGATGTACCTGGAGTTAACGAAGGAAGTGTGGATCATCCTTAGTCCTCAATAAAGACCCATTGCATTGCTGGGTACAGTTCTGTACTGGGCCAGTGGTTTTGTCCAAGGTGGCCTGAACCACATAGGGATTCATAAAGCTAAGCAGTGTTTGGTCTGGTGTAGCCTAGCACTTGATTAAATAATGGGGAATGTCGCACTTTCCTGACATAGAAACATTTCCTTTCAAGAACAGATCAACCATGTCTCTTCTTGGAGGCTACTACACGAAAATTAGTAGTAGTGTCCATAGCTGCAGTGAATGCCATGCACCTGACTATCTCCATGCCAGGTCAAATCTCATGGCAGTTCCAAATGGGATCTGCCTGGGCTATCCTTCAAAGGAGTAGGAACAAAGCATTTTTATGGGTAGGATAGTTAATCCTAACCCAAACCCCCGAAATCTGGAGGACCAGTAGCTTGGGACCCCGGGAGTCCAATCCCATACTTACCGAAGTAAACCTCTGGGTGGAATGCAATACCTTCTCTAACAAGTATGTACATGTTATACAACTTCAAGATATGTTATATGCTTGAATTCAATACTTCACGATTTAGTTTCTCACACCATAGAAACAATAAGAAACTGCAAGGCAGTTTTCAGAACATTTGAATGTCACATCTCCTGTATCCTCTTTATGTAATGAAACCATTTCTGTAAATGTTTATCTTGATTTAACATAAAACAGACAAAAATTTAAAACTTTTGCAATAAGATTGCAGAAGAGATAAAATAAATGATGGGTACAGAAAGCTATGTGAATGTAACTTATAGCAGGCAGGGGAAGTATAGCATTCTACAAAACAATTCAATTTGGAAATTTCACTGGCCATAGAGCTTACCTGACAACAGAGGAAAAAAAACAGGGTATTGTTAGCAAAACAAATGTGTGCACATGTGAAAGTTAAAAAGTCAAATACCAAACATTGTTGACTAATTTTGAAGATTTAGAAGCTAGTAACAGTGATGTGTCATAATTTAAAATAGAGAGTTGAGGGTTGTTACACTACATCACTATAATATTCTTACTTGTCCATAGAATCTGTGTAAATGTGTGCTTACCTCCATATTCTTTAGTTGTTACGTGCAGCAATATCGGTGTTTAATCTTTGCTTCTTATAGACTTGCAAGTCCAAATTATTGACTAATTTTGAAGATTTAGAAGCTAGTAACAGTGATGTGTCAATTTAAAATAGAGAGTTGAGGGTTGTTACACTACATCACTATAATATTCTTACTTGAAAGAATATTATAGTTACTTCAAGTAACCAAACATTGTATTTAAGTTCAGCACATTCCAAGATTTTCAAGAAAACTCCAACTCCTTAAAGGAGGACTGAACCTAAGATTCATATGTTTATTTTATTTAACATTTTGCAAGATAATGGATTGCGCACAACAATGTTGAGAATCAGAACGATGCACAACTTACCATTCAGGATCTGCAGGGTATTTTCCACATCAGCAGCACACTGTAGTGATGTCATATGGCTAGCCAGCATTAATGAAGCTGGCATCTCCTGACAGAGCAGCTGATCAGTCAGCATTAAGTTTCAACAGGAATGTGTAGTCACTGTAGTGCCTTGGAATAGCTATGCTTTAAAATGTCACTTCTTTGAACTATGCTCATTATTTATGCATTTTATTCTTTTATTTTTTTCCATCATTTTCTCACACAGGTAATCCAAACCAAGAGAAGCACCAGCCTTTCCTGTTTATTAGGTTTAATTTTCTGGGGTGAGCCAATATTACATGGTGTCACTACTGTCAATTCCTGGTACGACATTCTCATATTGAAACTTGTGTTCATTCACTTCACTCACTATATGTGTTACAAAGTTTTGTCTCCAAGTTATTTTTCTGATACTTCTTTTTATACACCCATTCTCCAGCCAATTTATGATATTCCACAGAACTTTCCCCTTGATGAAAACTTATCTAGAGCAGCTATCATTGATCTGACATATATGCCTAAAATGGAAAAATGTGTTCGTTTTGGAACATTTTTCAAGCACTTATTGTGATAGGATTTAAGGCTTCTTGCATGATGAAAATGATTGATGTAACTTAAAAATCTTGCATTATTTATGATGCTGCACGAGTCCTTGTATCCTGTGGAATTCTTACATAGCCAGTTTGTGTTTTTAACTTTCTTCACTCAACACATGAGCACATGAAATTTCTCAAAACCAACCCTATTATGGACATTAGTAATGTGATTAAGAATTGATGTGAACTTTTCCATTAGGAGTATTCTGTCACTTTCAAAGTAGCAGATGCCCATCACAGAGGGTTATAAATAGATTGTTTCCATTTATGAAGGACCAATGATTTTGAAATCTTATTAAACATTTTCGTAAGGGATTTAGCAAGATGCCATACATTAAATTCATGGTGTACAGGCAGAAAATTCTTTTCATCAAAGCTCTAATACCCGTATATCTGTTAGGAATAATTTTATGGGCAGGTTTTCATTCATAGAAGTCTGTATATTTTTGCAAGCAGCTTTCTCAATATCACCACTTACAGTTCCTCTCTGTACAATCAAGTTAATTACTTTCCCTACTACGTATAGTAAGTAGGGGAAGTATTGTATTCCACCCAAAAATTCAATACCGAGATTTCACCGAAAAAAACATGTTTTGAGACCCCCTGAATCCAAAAAAAAAGCATTTTTGCAAACATATCCGTGTGTGTGTCTGTGTTGTGAACAGCATAACTCAGAAACGAACAGTCGGATAAACACCAAACTTGGTATTTAGGTTCAGTATCTTCCAGAGATGCGACACAAAGGTTTTCAAGAAAATTACCCCACCCCAGATTACCCTTTACATGGAACATTTTTCGAAAATTTTAATTTTCTCAAAAATGGCTAACAATTTTGATTAAAATATCATATGTTTAAGATATTTTCATGACAAATGAAATGTATATCTCGACTTTTCTGGGAATGTCTCCAAAAGTATTCTTCATTGTGAACGACTTTTGCATAACTGGTAAACGATAAGAGAGAGACAAAATTTTACTACACAAAAAATGTAGATTGCACTAAAATACACAATTTATGTCATACATTTTTTTTGTTGAGTGAACCATTTTCGAGATATTACTTGTTATTCCCTTAAATTTTCCAATACTTCCTGATAATGCAAAGAGAATGGAATACTCCACATAGCAACCAGCTCTTAAAATGTTTGACTGTAGCTTAAAGCCTAACAATTCCCCTTGCATCTACAAGAAAATTAGCAATAAGATTAACATCTCAATATCTCGATTAACATGAAGATGGAGAATAAGCATTTGTAAAAAATAGTTTGTACAAGAGTAGAGAAAATCATGTGAGTAACACTTCAGATTTTTTTTGGATTTTTTTATTTGTTGCCAAATTGATTATAGAATATGTCGCATATTTAGCAGAAAATTGTGGGGAGCCATACTGTCCATCCCACAAACAAATTTGAATCATTCATGGCAATTACAAACCATTACAATTATTTCCTGTTTCTTTTAAGCAGCTTTGTGTACAGAAAAGAAAGCAAACTTTTTTAAAAAGTCTATAAAAATATGATTCAGAAAAAACAAGTTTTATTGCTTTTGAGAATGCCAAGAAACATCTAAATGTCATTCCGCAAAGATACATGCCTGAAGTTATGCACACATTACTTTTCAGACTTCCATTTCTCCTCCAGAGCACCACTCACAAGTGCGCCCATTTGTACAATGAGTTATAATCTTCATTAATGCCCCACAGGTGTTAAGATTATCTTTCAGTGACAGGCCCACCACGTGTGACAAATACTGAATAGTGCAAGAAGAGTTAACATATACAAACGCAGAATATTTTCTGGACTACATACATCTTCTCTATCTTTACTGGATTCCCTCAAATATATTCATTCGGTTTATAATCTTAGTCATTTACAGTTAAAGATTCGCTTCTTCATTGGCCAAACTTTGGTTCACATTACCGCCGTTTATAGCACTCAAAGTTTGTTCCCAACTCCCACTGTATTTCAGCATGTATTTTTAATATCTAAATGTAAAGACTTGGAAACTACTGTAGCTGCACTTTCTTGCTGGGAATTGTTTATTGAACTATCAACTACCTGTAGCAGCACTTGCTTTCTTTTAAGAAAATGAAAGTTTATTTTTCTGGGATACTTTTATTCCAGTGCTACTAAAAATTTGGAAGGCACACATCTTTCAGTCTAGGGCTTTTGAATTTCACGTTCATTTGTAATATCCTACTGATTAAAATAATTTATGAAATTTTTTCCACATACTCTAAGCATTAATATCCTACTGATTAAAATAATTTATGAAATTTTTTCCACATACTCTAAGCATTTTTGATTGGCACCAAGTTTTTGTATTTTATAACAGCAACCCATTTGTTGTATACATCGAAATTATATGCACAACTATAAGCACTGCACACAGGTATTCTTGACCTTACATTTCACAGAACACTAGGAAAGGAAAACTTCCCCACACAAAATAACAGGAATTCAATTCAATGCAATGCAAAGCTAACTAATTCAAGTGACAAGTACCTTGGTGCAATCCTAGCCTTACATCACTGCGAAGTGAGCAATGAACATAAGTGCTTCCAGAATGAAAACAAGATATCTTATAACAATGCAGTTTTCAACAATGTGCTCAGAATTTTTTATATTTTATTATTAGAAGTCTTTGAAAGTTAAGTTTAGTTCTCCTTTAAAATACCTGTTACATGGAAAAATTTTCATTTTATATTTTCACAAAAATGGCTGACAATTTTGATTAAAATTCTCTATGTTTAAGACATTTACATCTTAATAAAATGTTTATTTTTATTTTGTACAAATAGCCTGTGATGTACTCTTCGCTTGGAACAATCTTATATTACTGGTAAACCACAAGATGGACAAAACTGGCTACACAAAAAAGTATCTCTTTAAAACAAAATTTCAACATTTCAGAAAGATTGATTGCCTTTAAATTTTTTCACCTACTTCAGGTTAATCAAAATGAACATTTGCAGAAATAGCTTCATTACACATTTCACTGAAGAGACAAAGGGGTTACAGGAGGTTGAAGCAATAATCAGACCTTTAAAGCACTGGTTACTATATGCAGAGTTTGAAATTCCAGCCCTTTCCACCAGATTGCAATAAACACCTGAATGGCAACACCTTTTTTTTTAATGTTTTGAAATTAAAATTCCCTGTATGTGGCATGGCAAAAATTACTATGTTTCAATGGGGAAAAGAATCAATTTGGGTATACATTCCATACTGAATACGATCTGCATTTCCATGTTAAATTCACTACGCACCAAGTTTGATTTGAAGATGCAAACTGGACTTACTTTGACGTAGGGTAAACCTATTAAACAAATGTTAGCTTATTATTCTGTGTGTTATAGACAACTTTTATTTCACAATACTGCTTCAGAAGAAATGAGCAAAACGTAGGTCTGTATGTTGGGTTAAAGAAAGCAAAGATTGGTGGGAATGTATAGTTTGCTTTCATTTTAAGGAGGATGATTGGCTAGAAAATTTGTCACCTTTAAATTCGTATACAAGTATCTTGAACCATATTTATAGCACAGCAAAAAGCTTTCAGGATTTCAATGACTATAGAAATGACGAGTGATCAATGTATTACAATAAGCAGTACTTTCTAAGAGGATTGAATCTAAGGTTCAGTTCATTCCATGCAGTATTCAATGCAGAATGTACTCAAATCATTTTCAGTTCCCCATGGAAATATAGTAAATGTTGCAAATTGAATACAGAACTACTCTAGTCAAGCTGATGCCTTCAGCTGTGTTAAGTTTTAATTTCAAATCACAAAAGTGATCATGCAATCAGACAACAGTAGTGATCATAAGTACTGTTGTCACCTAGCAATGTACCTATAAAACTGATTGTAGTGAGCAAGTACATGCACTTGTATCTGTTTTTGTGGAACAAAAATCTTTCTTACCACACAGCCCTGCATTGCCATTTTTCTAAATATACAATATAACATAGGACTTGTGTTTAGCAAGTTTTTTGTGTAATTGCTTATTAAACCTATTGTTCATATCAAGATGAATTATCAGTAATTTTCAGTTAACTGTCAACCCACTCCCCTCCATTATAATGGATAATCAAGGTTCTACTGTACATATATAGAATAGTCCAGGAATCCTAAAGAACAGTAATGAGTAAGGAAAGCACATTAAAGTTACCTGAAGTGTTCCATTGGTAAGCTGCATGACTACTGCTGATGATGTGCGGAACCACTGCAGAAGGTATGGCATTCTGCTGAGCGAATCACATTCTTTAACTGGTACTGTAGCCCCAGCTTTTACTAAGTGTTCACTCATGTAGCGACGAAAATATGAGAGAAGTTTCATTTTCTTATCTAAAATCTGTGGATAGTCTTCCATTGTGTAGAAATACTCCTTTCCATCACGAGTAATGTATTCCACGTTCCTGTAAATCACAAAACAAGCCTCTTATGTGTAATCGCTGCCAACAAAAAGGCTGGTTCACAACAGCTCAAGAATGGTAACCAAAATGGAAATGAGAACAGGAAGCAATGCAGTATACAAGACTTTGGTTCACAACAGCCCAGTAACATTGATCACAAAGTGGAAAGCCAATTTTGCACCTTGGGATTTCATTTGTTTTTAACTGACCAATGATATTTTTTCACCTGCTTCCAATTCAGCCAACAATGCTGGTTAGCCAGTGTCAAAACTCAAAGTAAACATCTAAATGCATATCCATTACATTTCCAATCCCACTAGTCATACCAAGCTTTCATTCCTTTATTTAGTGGCATATGAGGTCTGTTCAAAAACTTCCAAAACTTTGTCCACAACTTTTTACTACACTTTTCTACTTATTGTGGACAGTCTCCTTCAAGATACTCTCCTCCACAATTTATACAACGCTCCCAACGCCGTTTCCACTTCCGGAAGCGGTCTTTGTACATCTCTTTCTGATCACACAAAGCACCATATGCAAATTTTTTTATCTTGTCTATCATTGCAAATCTTCATCCTTTCAATGGGGTTTTCAACTTTGGAAATAAAAAAGAAAAAAAGTATGCAGGGGTCAGGTCTGGAGAATACGGAGAATGAGGAAGCACAGTGATATTTGTGTAATAGTCACGCACCAAAAGGAATGAATGTGCGAGTGCATTATCGTGATGCAAGAGCCATCAATTGTCTCGTTACATTTCAGGCCGTTTCCTTCTCAACACGCCCCAATAGTCTTCGATTGGCACACAATAATTTTGTTGACGTTCCTGACATGGGCATCATCAATAAATGTCGAAAGGGCGCCCTGAACAATGATCATCTTTAACTTCCATGCAGCCACTTTTAAACCGCGTGAACCATTCGTAACACGGCTTGAGCACTCGTCACCGTAGGCTTCCTGCATCATTTGGCGTGTCTCTGTAAAGGTTTTCTTGAGTTTCATGCAAAATTTAATGCAAACGCGTTGCTCCTCTAACTCTGCCATCTCAAAATTCACAAACTCTGCAACACATCGTTCTACTCAATACAGCACTGAACAATAACTAACAGACATAGAATAATGAAACTTTCGGCAGTTGCACATTAAACACAGGCATGTGCAGGGATACCAACCACATTTCGCTCCTACCCTCCATTGGCGCAAAATTATAAATTTCTAGAATTTTTTGAACAGGCCTCGTATATATATATGTTCTTCATTAATTTCTACTGCTTTTTGCTGTGCTTTGGAGGCAACAGCCAGTTTTGAGTTGCTAGAAACAAACTACAGATGATCCTTTCACTGAGAACCAACACTCAATGGATCTGAAGGTGTCAGGACCTAAGCTTAGGAAGCACATATACTAATTTCTTCCAGCTTCTGACTATAGAGAGCACTAGTAGTTTCACATCGTGGCCACCTAAAATAACCACTACAGTGAAGAGCCTAATATGCATAATATGGGTCTAACACGTCGTGACTGAGAATGAGAACAATTTAAAGCTTTGCCACTTCTTTCACATTCGCAGGGCCCAGGAAAGCCTCCCATCAATTGTGAACACTCTCTAGAATACATGTATTTCAACTTTCTCAATCTGGTTACTGTTCTCTGTTGTTGTGAAGCACCCTTAAGAGTATTGTTCTTGTTTAAATAAACTTTATGCATAATAAACCACAGCCAATAAAAGCTACCCAGTTGAAGAGCTTCCTTGTTCCTTAAATAAAATTTACATTAGCTTTAGATATTCACTGTCACAGTATTTAATAAAAGCAATATTATAGCAACAATAGATATTTTAGTTCTACTATTTTATAGACAGAAGTGGTTTCTACATATTTCTAAAAGTAAATTAATTGGTCTTCCGAAAACTCCTTATATTAGAACCATAATACATGCATACTTGCCAACTTCCTGAAATTGAAACCCATAAAATGTTCCCTTGTCCAGCAAAGCATAACAGTGTTGCAATAACATGAAATTTAGAATGTGTAAAATGTTCAGCGCTGTACATTTACAAAAACATGTAAAATAAAAGGGAATGCTGTTTAATAAGAATCTTGAAGACCTGGCAGTATCACTTCTGCCACATGTGTTAAATTATTCTTGATATGACAATAAAACACACATTAAAGCTAAGAACATCACTTCTTACGCTATTCAGATTTCTAGTTCATAAACTATAAAAACTGTCACAAAAATGAGAAACTTATCCTGCAGCCACAGAATCCAAAATAAGATAATTTATACGAGGGAGTTAACGTTACAATTCACGCCATCCATTCTGAATATTTATGTGCATTTACCGCTGGTTACTAGAGGTCACTAGTGCTCCAATCAAATTTTAAAATGAATTTTGTTGCAACCAATGAAGTAAAGACACACAGATAAGTTCTGGCCTATCATAGGTTTGTATACAAGTAGTGCGGTGCATTCAGTCTGTAATGTTAAGTTACAATATAATGCAACAGAATTTAATGCTTTGTGATGTTCACCAATGGCACTGAAAATTAATTGATCTGCATCATTTTCCCTCTGGCCTCTCAATATAAAGTCTGTAAGCTATCACTTTTAAGGCCTTTGCATTTGGCGAGATGTTGTTTGTTCAGGATGACATCTTCACAGAGAGTGCACTTGGATGTAGGTAGGCATCGTATCTTAGAGATGTTCTGCGAGGCAATTCGTGGCCAGTTGCCATCCTAAATAAGGCCACTGCAGACTTCCTTGGCATTTTTTGTATATCAACTATCTTTAATAGTCTTATAATCTTTATCCTTTAATTTATCTTCAAGTCTCTGCTGTCTTTTGAAATGATGTTTAATGTTATTTAATTGTTTATTTCTATTTGTCCTACAGATTTTATTTGTTGTATTGCACCTTTCTTTGCTAATTGATCCTTTGCTTTGAGATGTCTGTGGTGAAATACCGTTAATACTTTGAATGTGCCCACAAAACCCTAAAAATGCCTCTTTTGCTGTTAAGTTTTAAAAATGCCTCTGTTCCCATACATTTTATGGGCAAACCGTAAAAGCTGCTAAGTAATCCCTCCCCCACATGCATTTTCTTGTTTCATCAGATGCAGGGACGTGCGTATGCAATTCATGGTATTCTTTGTTCCTATCAAACAGTAATTTTATGCCATAAAATATATGGTCTTCACAGTTTCTCCCTTCCACATGGAGAGTTCTCATTGTTACCTTTGGACTAAGTTGAGAGGCACGCTATGGTTAGGAACTTAAAATTGTACACATTGTATCACATCTTTTGATTATCTCCTGTCTAAGTTCTATCAAGAGGAATCTCAGCCACATGAATATTTTGAGTTCTCTCTCTCCTAAAGGCAACCACTTTTGCTTTCTTTACTGCTTACCTATAGTAGAAACAAACACACACAAAAAACTTATATAGGGTTGTTTAATGCAACGTCATTTCTGGCATACTTGTGGACATTTGACAAAACCATTGTTTGCTGGTTTAACCAGTTCAAAGAAACTGGAAATGTTAACATTAAGAAATCTCCAGACCCGCTACAAAGAGAATGTGGAGCATTTGAGTGTCATTTATGTAGTCCTACAGTGTCCATCACTCCTTTTGGGAATATCTTAGAAGATTGCTTATGCACATAAAAAAATCCAGAATATGCAACATTTTTAGGGAGACTCATCGCAGCAATTGCGACTTCTGTTATGATTTAGCGCATATAGAGGAAGATCGACCATCATTAAAATGTTTGCAGTACAATAGGGAGAGCTCATATCAAAACTATGTTATGTAAAAAAACATGGTAAGAGTTTTTTCATAAAATAATGCGTAGATAAATAATATACCCTTAATTCAGACTCAGTTACTTCATTTCAAAATCACAGACACCTTTTTCCTATATTTGCCACATTTCTTGCTAGAGTTCCACCTCTGAACTTACTTTGCATTTGCCAGCATGACAAGTTTGGTGGTATCATTAAAAACAACTCCAACTCCTTCGTCACATAACTGGTAGCCAAAACCATATTTGTCCGAGTAATCCACCCATTTGCTGATCCAAACTACAGGTTGAGCTGCAGGATCAGTGAACTCATCTAGAACAAGAATTTCATTGAGAAATTGCAATTCTAAGGGTAGTTCTTAAAAGCATCCCTAGAGTTTAATCCAAATACATACCACCAAAGAATCCATCTCTCCCAGGGTTTTTAATACAAACTGTTTTAAGTTGATCCCTTAAAGATCCTAAATAAAGTTTGCAATCCCTGACTGAAGTGTCGCCTTGTCCAGGAGGATTCTCAACAGCGGGATGGTGTCCTGGTTTCTTCCCTGGACTAGCCATAACTACATCATCTGTTGGGCCAAAGCATCTTAATTAAACAGACAAATTTTATAAAGCATAGAAGCTTTGCAATACAACTGGCACAAATCTTATACAAAAACAGATGCAAACTGTTTTGAGACTTAGGGTATATTAATTGTTCTTTCATCATAGGCATAAACCATCCTGTTTGGTACTTACTAATTGAATTAACCTCCAAAAGTGGTTTTCTACCACCTGAAGTCTTCTCAAGTTTATCTATCCTTGGTGCCATGGTCAAGCAGGATACTGGCAGCTGTGCAGGTACAAAACCTAGCAGAAAAATGAATCTGGTTAGTTATGCTCTAGTGCATTCATATTACTTTGTCACTAAGTTGTTGGGGAGAGGAAAGAGTGCATGGCTGTCTTAATATTAATCCAAATAGGACTGGTTTCACCAACAAATGTTTAACACAATGTTAAGTGATTTAACATGGAAGTTAATATAAATTCCACTTCATTGAACCATGTTAACTGCAATATTGTGTTAAATTTGTTTTAATAACATTAACATAGCATTATAAAATGGCTGCTGTTGATGCAGAACTGCTCTATTTATCATTTCTAATGCCATTCCTAACTGAAGAGCCGTGCATCACAATTATTTTTAAAAATCTGTAAAAGGGAGAATTTTTATGCAATAGGAACTGTCCAAAGCAGTTGCGAGCAGAGTTGTAAAGAAGAGAGGCTACAATATTACCAATGTAAAACATGCCTCTTTCTCCTATGCTACAAGTGCTACTTAGATTTTATGCCACTGGCACTTTTTACTTAACAGTAGGCGACACTGAGTTTCCAAAGCTACAGTTTCTGGATTTATCTACGAGGTTTCTGAAGAAATTGTTTCCAGAAGTGAACAGTATTTCTGTTTGGATCCGTTTGATCCTCATCGGTGAGGAGACGCTTTTCTCCACTGTAGTTATGTAGTGTCCACCACTCAGTTTTAAACAATTCTAAATGCACTTTACACCTGGCCTTTTTGGTGCTGCAGTTTAGGTTAGCATAAAAATTGCTGCAATTGCTTGAAACACGTACTCCAATTAAAATTATTCTTAGCCTGCATCCTTTAAGTCAGTCAGTTAGTTTCTCTCTCTTTTTCCTCTTGATAATTCCTCTATACTTAGCAACGAGTTCCATAACCTCCATTTTGAATGGTGAAAAACTAGATGTCCTGTACCTGGATTTTTAATTTGACTTTACAATTTTGATTTTACACAATCAGGAAAATCACATGGCAATTGCCCATTTATATAACTAATTGTCTATCAACACAGAACACTGCAATGCAGATAAAACTGTACTGGAGGGCATTCAGAAGCGATGTAGTTCGGTCACTGTCTTCTCAAAAGCTGTTGTTCACTATTATCTTGACATTAACAAGATGTTAACTAACAATTTGCAGTAAAAGCTTGATGAAACACATGAGTTTTAACATATTAGTAAACACAATGGTTGAGTACTTTAACATTTATTGGTAAACCAGCCTATAGTCAAAGAAAAGACTGGTTGTTGAAACACATACTCTACCATGATACCCTTACAACACATGAAAATAACCATTGCTACACTGCATATATCATGTTATGTACTTCAAATAAATTTGATGAATAACTGCAATGTTTTAATGTTAAGATTTAACTTAAAAGGGTTTATTCTATTTATTGTCATTAATTGGCATTTCAATTGAACTGAATACCAAACCAATTCTATGATCTGGCTATCTGCAATGTACAAATCATGGCAGAATGTTAAGTTCAAGCAATGTATTAAGCATACAAGTGTCAAACCTCTTTGAAGTGGAGAAACAATTTTTTTTTCATACCCGTCCTGCAAAAGACATGAATAAATTAACATAAGAAGAACTGACATATGTGTAAATGGAATTTCCCAGTGAGGAAGGAAATGAGATGGGGAAACACAGTACTAAAATAAAAAGGTAATTACATTGTTTTATGGAAGGTCGACAATTTAGTTTGAAGCAAGAACTGAATCCATACCAAAAAGTTATGCCATAAGGCAAAGAATTAATGTAATTTAATTCTGAAAAATAGGATAAAAAATTAATTATTTGCGAAAGAAAATGCAAACATCTGAAGTAATGAAAATATAGTGTAACATCAAGCAGCCTCGAGTAACGCTCAAAATAAAAATAATTTTATGTTAATGCACATAATTCAAAATGCCAGAGAAGCGTTCAGAGCGAAAAAGATATTTAAAAGGCAAAATACAAATGGAAGCTATAATGAAAAGATGAAAAACAAAAAGGCTAAATCTTAGGGAAGAAAAGATGAGCCACAAAAGGTCTAAACTACATAACCTAGCAACGAGATAAATAAGGAACAATGTAAGTAAAGGAATAGTGACAAGAAAAAATGACACTGGAGATATGCAAGTTGTCCACAGATGATAACAGATGTGCCAGGACCAGTAGTGGAAGGGATAAAATGTAAAGTCAAAGCCACTATGTGTTGAGATTTATTCCAGTAGCTAAACATTTAAGATTATGCAATTGTACCGTAGCAGATAATGTCAATTATTCCCCAAGAGAAGCATGGATTAGATAGAAATTATACTGATCACTAAGATCAGTACCCACATGCCTTGGAGTGGATGAAATATTATTTGTTATCTCTTTGTAGAAAGGTAATTTTAAACAAAGTGAAGTAAAGCAATATAATGCACATACAAGTCTCACAAAATTAATATAATTTATATTTTTGAAATATCATCGGGAAGAGAAATCTTACATCTGGTCAGATAATATACTGTTTGTGAAAAGAACCACTACCCATACATTAAGGCAGCCAAGTATTTAATTATTGTTACAAAGAGACATTGTTCTAAAATCTACATACTGAGAAAATTATTAAAAATAAATTTTGACTTCAGTTCACCAAAACTGTCTAATTTAGTTAACACATATTCCAACATGCTGCACCACCTCAATATTTAAATTTTTTGGGATTTAAAAATCCTTAGCATGGCTTCCTTTGGAAGGCAAGTAAAGCCAGTGATACCATGTTGTAGATTTATAGCACGTAAAAGAACCTCAAGCCTGATAAAGAGGCCTCTGAGCAAAATTTCCGATCTTTCACGCCCAATATAGAATGGGACGCTAAGGACCGCAGCAGTTAAAGAGCATCCATAAATAAAACTCAATTTGATTTCAATAATTAAATAAAATTTGAACAAATTCAAGTTATAAACGCTATTTGCTCCAAAATGCATAACTTTATATCAGCAATCTTCTATAGATAAGGTGTTTGCTTTAGTAAACAATGCTCAATAAAGAAGCTGGAAGTGGAACACAGTGAAGCAAGTGACTTAAGTAGCCGAGTCAAAATTAACACTTGATTCACTAACTTTTACTTACATGTAGAGCATGTTTCGCAGATCATGTTGTCTGCATCATCAGCTACATTCGATTGCCGGAATGATTTGATGTGTTACCTTTGGAATGTAGGCAATTTAGCAAACCTGCACCTGTTAACTTACGATCTTCAGCTCAAACTTTCACATTCTCTAGACAAAATACTTTAGGAAGACCAAACAAAATTCAGTCACATACATAGAAAAGTAAACAAAAAAGTCTGTTCAAAAAAAGAAGTTGAGAAATTTAGGCCATAAACCAAACAGGCACACAGGAGAAACCTACCCTAAAAACATTGTGGTTGTGGTTATGGTTAACATGTTGCAAAAAACCTTCATCAGTGAAAAAAATGGAACTTTTGAGCAAAGGCCATAACATCTGCATTCAATATTTAAATGATACAGAAGAATTCATTGTAGATATAGAAGCAGCCATTGAATAACAAAATTCTCTGAATAAAAATGTAATTAAAAAAAAATAAAATGTGTAAAGTCCTGGCAGAATTACAATTGGAAAAACCTAGGAAAAAAACCCATACAGAAACACAACTAGAACTCTAAAGAACAAAGATGTGGTCTACACAAAGGCAGAAAGGGGCAACAAACTTGTAATAATGGAAAAAAAAACAGATTATATAAACAACTTTGAGAGAGTGCTCAACAATGATTAAACAGAAGTTAAATCAAACACACTAAACAAATAAAACATTGCAGTAAATTAAACCAAACAGCAGCACTATAATCCCAAAAGCAGATCACTTAAAACTGAAACCAAACCCGTCAATCTCCAATCTATACGGATTCCCAAAATTCATGAAGCAGGCAACAAAATGCTCTTAAACAAATTCTCTATCTTACAAACTAGCAAAATGGCCTTCAAAGAAACTCTAAAGCTTCCCAAAATGTAACAGCCTGAGCATAAAAAGCTTGCTGGAACTTGTCCACATAAAACACATGGAACTAGCTGAAACTGAATATTTATTTCTTTCGATGTAAACTCACTTTTTCCAGTATACCACGCCACAAATTAATGTTCTTCAGAGTTGGCTGGAATCCATTGAATTGAAAACTGAAGAAATTGAAGAATACATCAAGCTCACAATCTTAATCGACCAAACAGATTTCATTTTCTAAGGGAAAATATACAAGCAAAATTCTGGTCTGATGGGAAGTCCCCTTATCACCTCCCGTGGCCAAGTTTCTTATGAGATTCAAATCACCACTGTAAATGAAAAACTAATAGAAGACACTCCGAAACTTTTAAATCTACAGATTCCAGAAATTAAATTCACGATGAAGAAAGAAGTAGATGGAACACTTCCCTTTCCAGACCCAAAAATTATCAGAAACAGTAAGCTTGATTTTGGAATACACAGACACACATACAATCATATAAAAGCAAACAATTTAACCCTTTCAACCACAAGCATGCCATCATAAACTGACTACTACACAGATTACTCAACATTCCATTAAATAAAACATAATACAAGAAAAAATTAAAACAAATAGAAACAGAGCACAATGGTTTCAGGTCATGATGCATAAAAAATTACAGAAATTAGAAAAAGAAACACATCAGACATAACCACTCAAACAGCAGAAAAAGAAAAGGAAAAACTTTAAAAAAATTCATGTACCACCCTTTCATGAGAAAATTCCAAGTTTTTTCATGGTTATCAGATAGTGCTAGCCCCACAAAACAGACATAGTATAAACAACTTAAATCAAACAGATCTGACGTAACACCTTCAAAGAAACTAAAATTTATCAAATTAGCGGTGGAGATTGCAAGAAAATTTACATAAGAAAAACGGAAAGGAACATCAAAACCTGTCGCAAGAAACACCTTAGGCACACAAAGGACAAACACACAGAAAAATCAGCAGTAGCATACCATTTTTGGAACTCCAGCCACAACATTGAAAGCAGCATCCATCTTTTGAAACAAGTACAAAGAACAATAGAACTTGAAACTTGGAAAAGACTTTCTTGAAAAAATATGAGTCAATGCTAATGAATTTTGAAATCCCCACTAAAGACAATCCACTCCATAGATTCTTCAGAGGTCCAGTAGGAGAGCCTCAAGATTCTAAAGGGAACACATCAAATCATTCCGGCAGTCAAATGTAGCAGATAGACTACATTTGTGAAACATGTTCTATGTGTAAGTAAAGGTTAATTAAGCATAAGTATTAATTTCAACTCAATGTTACTTAAATAATGATCAGTAAGTTCCAAGTTTCAAAGATTTTCTACATATTTTGGAAAAGTATGAAGTTAAGTTTACTCAATCCAAGCTGTTTAGAAGGATATCACTATAAGTTTTTATTTTTAAAAACATATTCCTTAAAAAGTTTTCATCCATCTGCACATATAAAACAAAACATTTCTGATAATTTTGGATGGATAAATGATACTGCTAGGATGCATAATGGCCTACCTTTGAGCCAAAAATACGAGGGCAGTCCCTGAAGTACCCAACCTGACATATAGCAGTTGTTTCAAACAAATGACTATGGTAGAAAGTACCACCCTTATAAAGCTTAACTTTGAAGTGTGATGATGCTACGTTGTTTAGTAATTGTTTGGCAGCCATTAATAGTGAACACACACAGAAAATTTGTAAACAAGGATAAAACTGGCCATCGTTATGTGATACGATGCCTTCATTTGAAAGGTCTTAGTCCAACTAATATTAAAGCTGCGCTAGATTCTACTCTGGGGGAGTCTGCTCCTTCGTTTACAACAGTAAAATATTGGGTGGCAAGAGTTTAAGTGAGGCCGTACAAGCTGCCAAGACGAACATCACAGTGGTCGACCAAATGAGGTGACCATGCCAGAAATTTTGAAGAAAATCCACAAAATGGTATTGGATGACCAACTGAAAGTGCACAAGCAGACATCGTACGCATTTTAAAACCTGCTGTACATCACACACTAACTGAAAATTTAGACATGAGAATGCTGTGCAGAAGATGGGTGCTGCATTTACTTACAATGGAACAAAAGCAGCGTCATGAGGTGGTTTCAGTTGAATGTTTAGCAATGTTTCGCTGCAATAAAGCCGAGCTTTTTCATCGATTCATAACCATGGATGAAACATTGTTCCATCACTTCACACCTGAGACGAAGAAACAGTCAAAACAGTGTATTGAAAGGAGAGAATAGGCTCCAAAGGCGGCGAAGACAGTTCCATCTGCAGCAAGGTCATGGCATCAGTTTTTTGGGATGCATTTGGGATAATTTTCATTGATTATCTTCAAAAAGATAAAGCAATCAATGGCAAATATGCACACTTATTGCATTGTTGAAAGATTAAATCTAGCAAAAATGGCCGCATTTAGCCTAAAAGAAAGTTCCGTTTCATCAAGACAATGCACCAGTTCACACATCCATTATCGCCATGGCCAAAATCAATGAGTTAAAGTTCAAATTGCTTCCTCATTCACCCTATTTGCCAGACTTAGGCCCCCCTGATTATTTCCTGTTTCTGAAGTTGAAGAAATGGCTTGGTGGTAAAAGATGAAGTAGTTTGCAGTTGATGGATATTTTGCAGAACTCGATGGTTCTCACTATAAACAGGGTATCAAAGCTATTGGACATCGCTGGGAAAAGTGTATCAAGCTGAAAGACTATGTAGAGAAAAGATGTTTTTTCCCAAAATGTTTGTTTTCTTTGTTAGGTCAGGTACTTCTGGGACAGCCATTGTAGCATTTTCAAAACACTTGTTTCTTTGCATATATGAATGCACATTTATGCTACCTTTTCAATGGAAGCTCGTCCAAACAGATTTGTTATGAAACTTTGCATGTGACATTTTATGTCCCACTTAAGAGAATAAGCTATATAGCATCTTAATTACTTTCCTTAAAGGGGGAGGTTCCAATAAAGCATAAAATCTACTCTTAAATATAGTATGTATGTATGTATTTATTTATTCTGCAATTGGGTACTTCCCGGTGGCAGAATTAAACCGTACAAAATTTACATCACCATGACTAGCTTACAATAATAATAATAATAATAATAAACAAGACTAACAATACAAAATGATTAATTTTAAATATTAACAAAGCTTTTAAAATCCCTAATTACTGAACCATTTATAATTTACTTAACTATTCACAATTACTTAACTATTCACCATTTACTTCCCTATTCACAATTTACTTAACTATCTACAAAGTACTTAACAATTTACAAAGTACGTAACTATTTTCGAGGTACTTAACTATTTACAATTGGTCCTTATATTTATTTACCAGTATTTTCAACCCGGTAGTGTCAACTTTAATAGTATAGTTTGTGAAATGAGTACACTAGTTAATTAACCAACATTTATTCTGCTAATATTATTTCTGAACTGCTTTAAGGTCAGAGGACAGCCCTGAAAGGCTGCTACAGGCAATTCATTCCATTCCTCAATGGTTCTATTAACAAAAGAAAATTTTCCCACGTCCGTTCTGCACTTTCTACCCCTAATTTTAAACAGATGATCGTTTCGACCGTAGTGTGTTGGATTCTCTAACCTTTCTCTAACATCCGCCCAAGCATTTGAACCAGTATAAGCTTTAAATAACGCAACTAATCTATGTTTTTTACGCCTAACTTTTAGCGGTTCCCATTCATTCTCTTCATCTTTTGTAAACCCAAAATCTTTACCTCTCCTTATGAATTTTATAGCCCTTCTCTGCACTTTTTCTAAGGAATCAATCTGATTGACTCTGTATGGGTCCCAACATGCTACTCCATATTCCATAACCGGCCGCACTAAAGATTTGTAGGCTAGTTCCCTGGTCTTTGCGCTCCCCTTTTTCAGTATTCTCATTACAAAATGCAATGCTTTCCACGCTTTCCTAGATGTACTATTTATCTGTTCCCCCCATCCAGCATTACTTGACAAGCACACTCCCAAATATTTGCAGCTGTCCACCTGTGGAATTGGTTCCCCGCCCATTTGATAGTTATGTATAATCTTCCCCTTAGTTCTGCTAAAAACAATGGACTTACTTTTCCCAGCATTAATTGTCATTTTGTTTGCTTCGGCCCACCACCTGATTTCATTTAGGTCGTCCTGAAGAGCAGTCTCATGCATGGAATTCCTAATCTTATTGTAAATAATACAATCGTCTGCAAACAGTCTTATCTGGCATTTAATGTTTATATGGATATCATTAACAAAGATAAGAAACAGTAACGGGCCCAGTACCGAGCCTTGGGGCACGCCCGAACTTACGGTCCCCCCTTCTGACAGTTCTCTATCTACTCTTACTCTTTGCGTCCTCCCTTTCAAAAATTGTTCTACCCACAATACAACGCGATTATCAAGTCCCGCATTTGCTAGTTTCCGGATGAGTAAACTATGTGGCACTACGTCAAAAGCTTTAGAAAAGTCTATCACCACTGCATCAGTCCTTCCCCCTGCATCCACCTCATCTGCCAAATCTTGAATTAATGAAGTTGTTTGACTTTCACATGAATACCCGGATCTAAACCCATGTTGCGCTTTGTTGAACCACTGTTTGTTTTCTAAATCCTCCCGTATGTATTCTGCAATTAGATGCTCCATTACTTTACACACTACCGACGTTAGGCTAACAGGCCGATAATTATTTATTTCTGTTTTATTACCCCCTTTGTATATTGGAACTACAATAGCGGATTTCCAGTCTTCCGGTAGTGCACGGTTGTTAATTGACATGTTAAACAATAGCATTAGGTAGGGAATCATGGCTTCTCCCCCTATTTTTAATATTTCAGTAGGTACGTTGTCCGGCCCTCTTGATTTTCGATTCTGTAGCATCTTGATCCTTTTACGTAATTTTGGCGCCATTATTTGAAAAAGCGATTCTCCACCACTCCTATTTTCCCGTTCAGGACTATCATCCATTTGATGAAAGACCGATACAAAATGTGCATTTAATATGTTCGCCTTTTCCTTATCATTTATTACGGCAGTCCCGTTAACTTTGAAATCTGGTATGCCTTCTTTATTACCCCTGCGTCTTCTCACATAATTGTAAAATGCTTTCCTTCCATCACTTTCCTTATTTAAAATTTGTTCTAAAAACCGCTCCTGCGCTTGCAACTTTTCGTTTTGTAAATTCTTGGTTAATTCTTTAAATTTAATAAAATGCCATTCTGATTTCCTCCTTTTATGATACGCGCGCCTTGTTTTCCTTTTAAGTGACCTAATACGTTTTGTATAAAATTCTGGATCAGCGTTATTTTTCATAACTTTAAAAGGTACATGTTTCATAATTGCTTCCGAAGTAAGTGTTTTGAAACTAGCCCAGGCTTCATTTACACTAGTGGCAGATTTTACGAAAGACCAATATTCAATTGGTCAATTTTTAAAAAAAATTTTAGTAAGGTTTATTGGCCTAATATTTGACAGTCTTGTTAACCAGAAACTTTTGATAGGATCAATATTTAAGAAGTTATACAAATTGTTTGTTACTGTTAATCCTGTATGTTTACTGGTTAGCATTAGGAGTGGGACAGTTCAAATAACATTGGAAGCATATCAAAGGAACAAAAGTTTGTGTGCTGTTAAACCTTTTACTTAATTAATTTACAATTTATTCCTTTTACTTATGTTTTACTTAACCCTCCAAAAAAGCAGTTGTGTTATCAGTTTTCAAAACATCACATCCCATGAAAGCTGCACAGCAGTGGTGGTGATAAAAGGGGAGAGTGAGAAAGCAACACAATGCATCTCTGCATTCAATGCAATAACGTGACCAGAGCTGCATGTTCTATTGATTCTAGAACAAGTTTATTCAGTAATTTAGCATGTACCAAGCGGCCATTTTTTGGCCCAGCCACGATCTTATGTATGCATGATTTGCATGCACTGCAATGACCTTGATATTGTTCTGCTAGCTCACTAGCAGTGAATGGCCCAGTCAAGGCTATGCTTTATCGGTGTGAATGTCAACTGTCAGTTGCCACTTCTGTCCATGCAGTAAAAACTAGAGTTTGTTCATTGTGCATCTCAAAAGTGAAAGCAGCTTAGTCAAACATCTGTGTTGTGTATGAATTACTTTACAGTATTATTACTGTTCTTGTTTTGTTAATAATCCACTGAAATGCCTACTGAAAAATTCATGTTTCAACAAAATACTTTTATGTACATATATAAAAAGTGAATCATGTAGACCATTTCAGGAAACATTTCCTGGTATTCCAGTCTCAAATAAATACTGTCAGATGTCTCAAGTTTAGAATGGGATTGCTAAATGCTAAACCTAAGTGAAAAAGACATGTCCTAAAGAAGGAAAAAAATAGACAAAAATGTGCAGCATTCAAATGCTCTCCAAAGAAGTCTCTAAGGGCCAGTTCTATAATCTGAATAAATTGCTGATAAACATCTTTACCAGATTTCTTGGCATTTGGCATTCTCATTCTCTGGACAGCACTACTTGGAAAGATATCTTAACCGATAAGTTTTCAGCTAGTTGGAGTAGCAAATATGTCCATTATCTGACAAATAAGTTTTCAGTTCAGGACTGACAATTCTTATCCCTAGAAATAGTAATCATGACAGAATTGTATTTATCAGGTGACAGGGAAATAATGTTTCTGTATAACAGGAGAAAGCCTAAAGCCAGAGAGAAAATTATTTCCAAACATTGGACGAGGACGAAATTTGAAAGCTTGCTTTTATAAGACTAACTGCTTACTTGAAATTTCATGGGCAGCTTTTTAAACTCTTAATGTTTTAATTAATTTCATAGACCCCCCACCATTCTTTATGAAATCATTGTACAATCATCTAGAGATGATATGTTTAATCCCTCTTTATCCCCTATAATTGTAATTTCATACAGCCCCGGCTATTCGTAATAATGAATAAACATTTCCAATAATCATGCAAGCAGAAAGTCAAACTTTCTTAACCTCTCTCCTGACAGTCTTCACAAGTATATTCTTTCATAACTCCGTGTTTGTGTTTCAATACAAGGACTTTACAAACCTTTATTAGTATTTTACTAACTTATGAATTTAAACTATAAGGTGTGTCTAGTCCATGTCTGCCACTAAGATTTAGGTTTTTCAATGGTGAAAGAATTATCAAAATAAGTTGAGTGGCTATTAAGATTAACCCGCATGCACATACATATAAAGTTTTTCTTTTGTAATATAATATAAATTTCGGTTAGCAGAAGAAGCATAGGGAAATGAGTAATACATCAGTAAATAGTCACCAACCCAGAGGTAAGGTTATGTGAACTCTGAAGTGACTGTGTCCCAGCATTTCCCCTCCTCCAGATTAATAAATCTAGCTTTTTATTCTTGTGCAATCTTACATGCTTCAATGAGTAACAGTTTTTTGCAGTGATGAGTGAATTTTTGAGCCCAGCTTTGCTTTGCCACTTCCATTTTATTCTAAAACAATAGCAGAAGAAACCACTTATAAACAGTAACTTTTGTCTTGTTGTCAGCTTCGCAAGGAAATTCTCGTTTGTTTTTTAGTTTACGAATTCCCCAATGGTGGTGTGTCCATTATGTTTAGCATGGTAAACTCAACGCATCATAGGTCATCAGAACCGGCCCTAAAATGTGTTGCACAGCAAGTGGGTGTTTCAAAAACACCTGTCCATACATATGCTGAACTTTTAAAGGACCAGAAATCAACACTGCAGCAATAATAGCTAAATGGAAGGCATTCGGGTAATTTCAACTTTAAGGGACCATTCACAATGAAAACTAAGTATTGATATAAAAGTTAGACACACACACACGCACGGAAACAAACTGCAGCCAATCATAAAGCATGAACCAATACGGTGGCCTGTAAAGTGACTGACAGTATACATTACAAAAGAAAGTATGCACATATATCACAAAGAACAAGAGTTAACTATCCAATTACAGGACAAGCTCTAAAAAAAACATCATCTACCATCACAATTTGTTTTGTTGTGATTTGTATTGATATCTCAAGGATTGCTGGCCCATGATCCTGCACAGAAAGGCAGTTAGAGAACACACGGCTACAGAAAACCTGGTGCAAGATGGCAGAATAATCATGTGATGAGAATTGCTTTCTGACTGGCTAGTTTGTTGTGCAGACAAACTTAAAGCATAGACCTTGCAAGCTTTAAGTTTATATTTATTTCAATGCTTATTTTTATGTTTACATGATTCAGTGAACAGCTCCATTACAATAACTATCCAGCGTTTTTGTTTACATTATGCTTACACTCAATGCTTATTGTGAATGGTGCTAAAAGTCAAAAAAGATCCTGCATTGTACGTGCAAAAACTGATATCCTGCCGTCAAAACTTTTTCAATCAAAATGAAATTAGTGAAATAACAAGTTTCCAAACAGAGGAGCTTTGCCTGAGAAACTCTGGCAATCCCTCTTTTTGTTTGAAGTTTAAAAAGAAAGCTTCAAAATTTAAATATGTCCTGAAACTCTTCATATGGTTTAGATAATTACTTGACGCGACAAATAGATTACTTAAAGGTAGTTTCAAATATTTTTATTATTTTTAGATTGCTTAACACTTGGACTGCTCTCAAAAGGGAATAGCTAACCAGATGCAAGAGAACTCAGAAAAACTTTAGCACATTTATTTGTGCAAGACATTCCCATTTTTAAGTGGGAAAAAAATTATTTTTACAGATTCACACAAATTAAAAAATCAGTCTCGAATCCTTGAATTCAGCCCACGTTTCCTTTAAAATCTTGTGCCACATAAGCAATCACATAATATTCATAGTTGGCGACACATTTCTGTACAAGCTGTTGCATTGTGAAAACCACAATAAAGTGCATGTTATGTTACTTCTGGTTGTTCCTAATTTGGATTTGCCCTCCTTTTATGCAGGATTCCAGAATATCAAGTTTTCTTACTACAGTATGATTTTCAATATCTAAACTGCTAATTTTTTTTACAAAGCAGTGAAAGAATGCAAACTTTACCAGCAGATTTGGTTCACACCAATCGTTGAGCAAAGAATGCTCCTATTCTATGGCTACAACTAATTTCCACATACATGCTCACATCCAGATGTACAAATGTTGGACTGTGCAGGTCAAACGCAAAGACTAACAAATTCAAACCTTCACATAAGACAGGGGTGGCAAAAACAGGACTTGCAAAGCACTGTGATTTGCAGGTGCCATTGCCTTTCTGGCTATCCATTTGTTTTCCACATTCCACTGAGTGGTATAGCAAGTGCTGCATATTCAGTGATTCACTGAAGGAAGTAATTTTCGCCACTCCTGACATAAGACACTCCATTTTTTAAAACTTTCTTTCAAGAAAAGTTGCAAAGAGTTAAAACAGAGATGTACATTTATAGAAAGAAATTCTTGTTTATATATCATAGTTTGAAAAATGAATATCCTACCTGTCATGAACTCCCACTTCAGAAGATCCTCAACTTTTGGCCTTAGCTTGGGTTCTGATTGCAACGTAGCTTTGATCATTTTCACAGCACTAGGAGAGACTGTGGTATTAGGAATACGGTATTCTCCTCTCTTTATTCTTGAGTAAGTTTCCTTTAAGGATGTTGTCTCAAAAGGTGGTTTACCAAATAGGAGAGTGTACCTAAAACATACATGCATTAAAAACTAATTGCAAAATGTGCAGTATCATAACATGGAGGTTACTTTATAAAGGAAAAAACTTAACAAAAAGGATCCAATTAAAAGGACAGTACCTATTTATAATGCAAACAATAAACTTACAGTAAACTAATTATCTATGTAAATGATGGGGAGAAGATGCATGGAAAACTTGCAAAAACAGATTTAGTATCAGTATCAACACACAACTTTTCTCATGCAAATGTTGAATTGAAGCCGCATTCACCTTGTGTGCATAGTTAACTTCCTGAAATTAAAACCCATAAAACGTTCCCTTGTCCAGTAAAGTATAATCATGACAAAATTTAGAATGCGTAAAATGTTCAGTGCAGTCAAAGTAAAAAAGTAAAAGAATTCCGTTTTATAAGAATCCTTGAAGAGCTTGGAAGCATTGCTTTCTGATATCGTAATAAACGCTTAAAGCAAAGGACACTATTTCCTAGGTTATACACAGATTTCTAATCCATATTTTATGCTTCATAACACAATTGTAAACAAAAACTGTCACAAAAAATGGGAAACTCATATCCTGCAACCATAGAATGCAAATAAGAATTTACATGAGGGAGTTGACTTTACAGTTCATGTCACCCATTACTGAATGTTCATACCCATTTACACTGGTCAATAGTGGTGCAATCTAATTTTAAATCTGCACACTGCATTTTGTTGCAGCCCAGTGAAAGGGAACCATGATCGTGATGGATAGATGCACAGATAAGCTCTATATGACCTATCATAGCACTCAATATCAATTAGCACAGCACATTGTCGAAAGCTATAATATAAAGCAATAGAATTTAATGCTTTGTCATGTACGTGGTGAAATCTATAGCACTGAATCTGCCTACAAAGCCATAAGAATGTGTTCCCTTGCTGTAAAATCATAAAAAGGCCTCTGCTGCCATACATTCTACAAGCATACTAAAAGTCAGCAAGTATGTGTGTGGTTTAACATGCAGACTATAATGCTGATGCCAAGGTAAATGTCACTTTCACTACTGCTCTGTTCCAACAGTTAGTTCACACCCACAAAATGAATCAAATGTTGAAAGCATGAATTGCAACTTATGGCCATATGCCTGCATGTTCATTTACATTTTTCAAAACCCAGCAAAATTATCATTTTTAATTTTGTTACAACTTCATCTGGAAAAACTTAAAAATTTCTCTTTTAAACTGGGATGCAACTTTCTTTGTGACCTACGATCTGCTCTTACTCATAACTAGGTAAAGCTAAAAAGCATAAAACTACTAGTTATCCTATGCATAATTGAATTGCATGCTGCTTATTACTATAAGGTATGCAGAGTATAGGCAGGAAAAAAGTATTCTGGAACCATTCCAAAAAAATCGCCATCAGCCCAATTATACACTTTTCACTAATGTGCTGCAAGTACTTTTACAATAAATTCCACAAGTAACGCTCTGATCATGGAGTGAATTGCAATGCGAGAGTTTTAGGTATTTAAGGGGAGACTAAATAGCAAAAATTACACTTTTAGTTTTTTATGCTGTCTTTTAAATTGTAATTTCCTTTTTAATTTGATATATATTTTATTATTGCAGGCATAATACAAGGTGTGGCAATAAAGAAGCTGGACTGATGCTCTAACTCTTTATTGAAAAAACTTACACAACTGAAATTTTGTCCCTTTCAATGTGTCCCCTCCCCAATACCTGCACTGCTCCATACAAATTTTCCGCTGTTGGTAGCAGTGCTGCAAGTCTTTTTCTGTTATGCTGTTGAGGAGTCTTGTCGCTTTTTCCTTCACTGCATCCACAGACTCAAGGATGCACAGGCTTCACTTTAAGCACAGGCTTCACTTTTGGGAAGAGAAAAAAGTTACATGGTACTAGGTCAGACGAATGCTGTGGATGTCCCAGCATTGGAATGTTGTTATTCGCCAAAAACCTCTTCAGAGACATCACGTTATGGGTTGGCGCGTTATCCTGATGAATCCAAGAGCAATTCTTCCACAGATCTGGTCTCTTCGTCGCACATATTCACGGAGGATCTTCAGAACAGTTGTATAATAAACTTGACAATCTGGCCTTCAGACGTCCAATCAATGTAGATAACCCCTCGGATATCGAAGAAAACAATCATTACTTTGAATTTTGATTTGCTCATGCGCGCTTTCTTCTTCCTAGGGAATTGAGGGCTCTTCCAATGCATGGATTGTTGCTTAGTCTCTGGATCGTATTGGAATATCCATGTTTCATGATATGTAATTACTTTGCGGAGGTAATCAGGGTCTTTTCAAAGTTTTCAGGAGTGTCAGCACAGCAGTCCACTCGTTGCTTTTGCTCATTTTTGAGGATTCTTGGTACCACTTTAGCACAAACCTTTGTCATGCCCAGATCATTGTGCAATATCTGTCTAATGGTTTCCTTATTGATGCAGGTAAGTTCTAAAATTGCTTGAATGCTCAGGCGGCAGTCTTCTCAAACAATTCTACCGACCTTCTCCACATTCTCTTAGTTTTCAAAGTGGAAGGATTGCCCAATTTCGGATCGTCTTCGACGTCTTCTTTAACTTCTTAACCCATTCGAAAACTTTCGTACGAGGTACACTGATCACCATAAACTTGTTTCAACAATCTTAAGTTTCTGTGACAGGTTTTCCAAGTTTTGTGAGGAATTTGATATTAACACATTCTACTTTAGAGCATAACATAACTCCAACGGAGCTCAGATACACAGCCCGTTTCTAAGAAGGCTTACAGCCAGACTAACCACCACAGCGTTGTGAAATTTTGTACACGTGTCAGGGAAAGTCCCAAGACCAATCCCCCACTCTTCTGTCATTGGCAAAGCCGGAAATGCGCACAGCAATCACTCCGGTTTCTTTATTGCCACAACTTTTACTTCACAAGTCATGTGATTTCTTTCTTTGCAATTATGCCAGTTTCAGCAGCGCGGTGGCCGAGTGCTTAGACCGCTCGCCTCCCACCGAGGCAGCCCGGGTTCAATCCCAGGGACCTGCATGTAGGATTTGTGGTGGACGAAGCGACGTCTGGGTGGGTTTTCTCCAGGTTCTCCGGTTTCCCCCGCCATTCATTCCACCAACTGCTCCATCATCACCTTTCCTTTCATCCATTTCACCAACATTTTGTTTCATCTACTTCCTTCATCCCATACCAGGCATCGGGCTGATCACCCATCCTGGATGATCTGTCTGATCCACGAGTGTCTGCTCCTCGACTGGCCTCTGACCCCAGGCACCTGCTTGTAAGTCCTGGGGGGTTTAAGTCCTACATAAGAGGAGGGCAAACAGATAATGAATGAATGAATGTCAGTTTTTCTCCATTTTTTGTTATGGACAGCTTTTCCTTCAAATGATCTTTTCTAGTATAAATGACCCAATATACACAGAAACTACTGAATACAGCTAAACCACATTTTCAGATAAAACCAACCTCCAAGTGCTGTTTTGGATCCATGTTGGTATTAAGAGGATTGGTAATGTTTTGATTCGTGATAAATTTTAATCAAAAGGATGTATAATTGAGAAAAAACGTGCAATCTTCCCTAATAAACTTATTGGATAAAAGTAGAGCTGTGAACATTTAAGGTATTTATCTATATACAGTAAAAATATCAGTATCTTAATCTGAGATAATGGATAATAAATTTATCAAATTTAACATAGGCGAAATAGGGCTTTTAATCGCCTATTAAATTATACATGCCTCAGAACTATCCTTGCTTTAGTGCAGCGAAGTTCAGAGGAGAATGCCTACTAGAAATCTTCCAATTAGATTTAACTATTGTATTGAGCATATGGAAAAACACTAATAACTTTTTTTTTTAATTCTATGTAGTTTTCTTAGCTGTGCAACCTTTTAAAGCATGTCATATAGCGATTTAAATGTCTGCCTGTGAGCCTAGCTTCCTATAAAATTGTACTAAAACATAAGTTTTCCTTTATTGAAGTGAACAAACCATTTAAGAGATTTCTCAGGAATCCTCAAATACTAAATGTAGCTGCAGAGGAGTAGAAAAAGGAGGGCCTGTATACCTCAAATGCTTTTTAAATAGCATAAAGTGAGGAACTCTCAGTTTGGCATTATAGTTTTTAAACTATTTTCTCAGGTTTTCGTTTGTTGGATCATCTCATTTTCAGATTGTTCCATGCAAGGTGTTTCTTGGTACATGTAAACAACATAAGCAACATAATAAAAAATCTGATGTGTTACACTCACATGACTTTCTCTACTCTTGTACAATCTATTTTTACAAACGCCTATTCTCCATATGCTTCATGTTAATCGAGATATCGAGATGTCAATCTTATTGGTAATTTTCTTGTAGATGCAAGGGGAATATGGTAGCTTTTAAGCGATAGTCAAATATTTTAACGCTGGTTGCTATGTGGCGCATTCCATTCTCTTTGCATGTCCAGGACAAAAAAAAAAAAATGAATAACGAATTTGAGAAAAAGTATAAGTATTGGAAAATTTAAGGAAATAACAAGCAATATCTCGAAAACGGTTCACTCAACAAAAGAAATGTATATGACATAAGTTGTGTATTTTAACGTGATCTACATTTTTTGTGTAGTAAAATTTTGTCTATCTTTTATGGTTTATCAGTTATGTAAAAGTCGTTCACAATGAAGAATACTTTTGGAGACATTTCCAGAAAATTCGAGATATACATTTCATTTCTCATGACATTATCTTAAACATATGATATTTTCATCAAAACCGTTAGAGCCATTTTTGAGAAAATTAAAATTTTCGAAAAATGTTCCATGTAAAGGGTAGTCTGGGGTGGGGGGATTTTCTTGAAAACCTTCGTGTCGCATCTCTGGAAGATACTGAACCTAAATACCAAGTTTGGTGTTTATCTGTCTGTTCGTTTTTGAGTTATGCTGTTCACAGACACACAGACACACGGACATGTTTCCAAAAATGCTTTTTTTGGATTCAGGAGGTCTCAAAACATGTATTTCCGGTGAAATCTCGGTATCGAATTTTTGGGTGGAATGCAATACTTCCCCTACTTACTATACATAGTAGAGAAAGTAAAAATAGATGAATTTTTGTTAACCTGTATAGTGATTATATTAAACAATAATACTCATTGGAAAGGTAGAATCATACTGGAAAAATTTAATCTCAGCATTTTACCTATGGATCTTCCGTTCTCCATGTGGTTACTCTAACCAACTGAACTACCATGGTGGTAGGTCTCAACCGACTTGCATTTTTTCCAATAAATAACAAGCAGATCTCGAATCATTTTTGAGTTAACATACCCCAATGGCAACTGACAATGTCTTAAGTACCTTAAGCCCTGCTTTATAGTTAACCGCTATTAAGTCAATTATCTTAATACTCATTGTGTAAATTTTGAACAAAAAAATTGAAGTCTCATATTTAACATTAATATTCTGTTAAACAGGAAGGATAATTAAAATCTCTCTCTACAATTTATTAATGCACTTTTAAAAGCGTTTTATTATACAACTTTTTTTAAAGAAATTAAATTGCACTGTGTGGAGCAATTTTCAAAATGGTAAAAACACAATATCTTGGAAACTAATTTAAAATATGAAAGAACTTTTGGTGCACATATTGAACATTAAACCCTGATTTCTGTATAAAATTTCAATCAAATTGAACTGAAATTGTGGATTTTAGAAATTTCACAGATGGATATCCTTAAACTGGTGTTTCCTTAATATTTGGAGTGGGCAATAGAAGATAAGATAGCAAGTTCAAACCTAGCACAGGATGGATTTTTTCAGGCATAAAAATTCTCCGGAAGGGAAGTAAAGCCTGTGGTACTGTCATAGATTTATGGCACATAAAAGAACCTCAAACCTATACAGGCCTCTGAGCAAAAGTTCTGGTCGTTCACACCCAATATAGAATGGGACGTTAAGAATCATAGTAATTGAGGAGCATACATAAATAAAATAAAACAAAAAACAAAGATGTAACTACTGAAGCTACATATACAAAAAACTGCCAAACATATGCAAATTAAATGAATTAAGTGATACAGTATTTGAAAGAACATTTCAGCTCATCTGTCTAGGACTTAAGTAAAAAATTCCTCCTATACTGGCAACTTGTTCTGTAATGAAGTTAAAATCTACAACACAATGTTTCATCACCCTGTTCCAGGTTTTCATTTGCAATGTTTCAGAGCATAGGTATCTGTTGTGGAATGTTCACCTAGGCAACTCTTCATAGTTTGCAAATAATCACATTTTCACAAACCTTAGGGGCCATTCACAATGAAAAATTAAGCATTAACATGACATAAGAACTTGTGTACATGTATCAAAAGGAATTAAACTCTTAAGTACCATCTACCATCAATTTGTTTTGCAATTTTTATGGATATCCCAGTTAATCCTGGCCTGTGATCTTAACAAAGGCAGTTAGTGGTTCAACACATTGTAATGGAAAACCTGATGCAAGATGGCAGAATGATCACATGAGAATCTCTATCCGATTGGCTAGTTTGTTTGATGTAGACAAACTTGAAAGCAGCTTTTAAGTTTACATTTAATTCAATGTTTATTTCTATCTTCACATGTTTCACTGTGAATAGTTCTATTACAACACAAATCTAGCTTTTACTTTCTCTACTAGTAAAGTAGGAAAAGCATTGCATTCCACTCAAAACTTGGATGACAAGATTTTGCCAGAAATATATGCTTTGAGGTTCCCTGAACCCCCAAAAAAGTATTTTTAGAAAAATGTCCATATGTGTGTGTGTGTGTGTGTGTGTGTGTGTGTGTGTAGCTCAACTCAACAATTAAAACTCAAATTCAACACCAAATTTGGTATTTAAGTTCAACATCTTCCAAGGATGCGACAGAAGATTCAAGAAAATCCCCCCACCCCAAACCACCTTTTACATTGAAAATTATCTAGAAAATTATTTTCTCAAAAACGGTCAATATTTTTTTTTTATTAAAATGCCATATATTAAAGATATTTAAATGACAAAATGTTTATCTTGAATTTTCTGTATGCCCTCATTTGCAAGAATTTTATATAATCCCGTAGAACTGGCACACTTTAAGTGATAGACGAAAATGTATTTCATAAAAGATGTACTCTGTAAAAAAACACAATTTCAAATGTTTTTTTGGCACCAGCCATTTCCGGGACATCCATTAGTAATGGTTCAAATTCTTCAATACTTTGTCATTCTTTTAAAGCCCTATCAACATTCGATTGTATCTCTTGATTGCATGGAAAGAGTATGGCCAGTATATAGTGTCCCGTTTCTTAAACATTCGACTATCACTATTCCTTTTGCATCTGTAACGAAATGTATAATGTAGCTACTTCTCTATTTCTGCACAGGTAGATAGGTGCGTAGAAAAATAAAACTTTCGTGGGAATATTTTTCTACACCAATAAACAACAGAGGTAGAGAAAGCCATCGAATGTTATCACATTTTTAATTTTGTTATGCTTTGTTTCCATTGTGAATGGGGTCTTGGATTATGTGGCATGTAAGCATGGCAAAATGTATTACTCTGCAAGAAAGTGTGATTGGAGAAACAGTCACACATTTATATTGACAAGTGGTTAATGTATTAATAGTGTCCCCCTTTCTAATCTCCACCTCTTCCTTTGCACATACTCATTGTTTGGTTAAACTCTAGGGATTGAGTTATTGTTAAAATTGCACATTACAAAGAAAGCGATGGGAAGCCAAAATTATTGCAACTAGATCGGAGAAAAAAATCTATTCAAATATGTAATTTCTTCATTAAATTTCCTGGTCATATTAATAAAAGAAGGGTTAGCTATGAAAATGTGGAATGTACAGGCTTTAAAATTTCTTTAAGAAATTTTTATCAAATATCAGCATGCAAGTTACAAAATGAATAATGTACCTATTGTCAACCTGACAATGAGAAATTTACATGGTTCTCATTCACCCTCGACTCATCTAAGGCAGGTCTACACTGCTTCAATAATCAGCAAAAGTTGATTCAACATGCTGAGCTCAACATATCAGTAAATAAGTGTCTCCACTGACCAACACGTCTTGCGTAACATGTTGATTCAGCATGTCTTGGCTAAACGAAACTGTTTTCCACCAGCAGTAGAAAACATGTTGCATGCGATATATATTTGACTCACTTTGTGTAGACCCAACTAACTTTGCCCAGTTATGATGTAGATAACTGGCTCATGCATATTATTCATTGCTTACTAGCAAGAAAAATGGAGTGGACGAAAGAAAAGACAAGATAATGAGATTAATGTAAGACCAGTCATCTGGGATATACGAGGGCAAATCAAAAAGTCTTTGCCCCTTTTTTTTTGGCTAAATTACAAATGTAAAACAAAAACCATCATATACATTTGAAGTAATGGACTTTTCATGGGACAGTCCTCTTAGTTTCCAGCTGCTGCATGCTGTCAGTGCATTCAAAATGACAGGTGTGCTTAACACGTCCACGGCTTACGAGCAACTAAGTGTGATCTGTTTTCTATGGAGTAAGGGACGAACGCCCATCGAGATCCACAGGGAAATGCAGCCATCATATGGGGAAAAGTGTCTTGCTTGAGAAGTGTGAGATGGTGGTGGTCTGAGTTCGAAAATGGCCGTGCAAATCTGCATGACAATGAGCATGCGGGGAGACTGCATGTATCGGTGACTGATGACAATATTGCCCACGTAGATGCAATGGTGAAAGCAAAGCAGCACGTGCGCATCAAAGACATTGCTCAGGAGCTCGTCATTTCTTTTGGGAGTGCTTTCGACATCATTCACGAGTGCTTAGAGTACAGGAAGGTTTCATGTCGATGGGTTCCTAAACAGTTGGATGACGTGATGAAAGGCAACGAATGATTGCTTCTCTGAATCATCTGCAACGATATGCCGAGGAGTGTGACAATTTCCTGGATCGCATTGTAACTGCCGATGAAACGTAGGTATTGCATTACACGCCGGAATCAAAACAGCAGAGTATGGTGTGGAAACACCCGCAGTCTCCTGTGAAAAAGGAATTCTGTACCGCACCATCTGTTCACAAAGTGATGTTAACGGCATTCTGGGATTGCCGTGGGCCGCAAGGTGCCACTATCAATGCCGAAAGATATTGTTCCACACCATCAATTCTGCAGGCTGCGATCAGAAAGAAGCACCATGGTATTTTCTACGTTGATAACATGATCACCCTCCACGACAATGCAAGACCACATGAGGCAAGCTAAGGAACTTTCACTGGGAGTATCTAGAACATCCACCATACAGTCCAGATCTTGCCCCCTAGTGATTTCCATCTTTTCTGTCCGCTGAAGGAGTTCCTGGCAGGACAGCAATTCACTTTCGACAACAAAGTCAAGACAACAGTGGTTCCGTAGTCAGACGGCCGACTTCTATCGCAGCAGCATCACAAAATTAGTGCTGCGATGGGACAAATGTCTGAACCGGCACAGGAACTATGTGGAAAAATTGTGAAAGGTACAAGGAATATCTACCTGTATGTATCTTATGTTACCAGAAAAAAAAATAGGGGCAAAGACTTTTTGATTTGCCCTCGTATATCCCTAAGACTATGGAAATAAAATCAAGAAAAGGGTTTACATCTCAGTTCAGCTAATAGGGCTGCTCTAAAATTCATCTCATGTTTTGCAATTGTTGGTGAAATTAGTAACAAACTAATCTTTAGAGAAAATTCTTGAAGCTGAAACTATCACCAATTTTCGGTTTAGACAAGGTACTATTTACACTGTTTCTATTGCTTAAAAAAGGGTGCACCCATAACTTTCTTCTTTTACTCTTGCAGCTCTTTCACCAAGCGCACATCGCGGCTACGAAGGCTAAATTTTCATCATCAGAAATCATGTAGTTATTGATATTAGCAAACTCAACATGTTTACACTTTGCCTCACTTGTTAATCAGTTGAGATTGAATGCTGATGGAAATTCCAACTACATGTATGACTCCATGTGTTTTGCATTATATGTTTTTAAAGTTGTTTATGTTTAGCAATGAATGTTAACTGTTCAGGCAGTGGACACCTGCCTTAGACTGCACTTTTGTCTAATTTCTGTACCACAACCCTATATCCTCTTAATCAATTACGTTTATTTTTGTACATAAATTTTAAATCTCTTGTGAAAAATAGAATGGAACCTCATTTACTTAAGTTAGGCAAATCAGGATCCTTATTTAGGGCCTGTAGTGCATAAGCCATTATAGATGAATTCTCCCCCCCCGTCCAAAAGAAGCTATCCTATTTATGACAAACGCTTCTTACAAATTCACATTTAACTTCTATTGCAGGCTTTCTACATTTGCATGTTTTACAAGCTGTTACACCTGAATTATATATACACTATTAACATTCATATGCCCATTTCTAATGGATACTTTTAGCTAAGCTTGCTACTCTTTAGAATTTTCCTCTGCAAAGTTTCACTTCAGGAGCATAATTTCACTTCCTGCTTGGGGAGGGGGGGGGGCAGATGCCTGAAGCAGTTTCTCGAATTTTCATGGGAATTTTAAGACTACATTCAGCCTAAAAGAAAATCTTGTATTTAATAAAGGTGAAATATTTGTATCAAAGGTACAGTTATTTTTCTACTGGTAGAGCAATAATAACCGGTAGCCTAATTATTTCTCACGAGCTAGAGGGAAAGGGATGATTGATGCCCCAGCCCCCCTAAATGATGTCCCCATTTCACTTACAGCGCTGATGCAGCTATGTTGCAGTAACAATCTCCTACTTTGTCCTCTAATGATCATTGCATTTGTAATATAATGGTATTTTTGGATAATGCAAAGGCAGGCTTCGAAGCATGCAGAACTGTATTATATTTACTCCAGGGTTGTGGGGGAGTTTTTAGAAAAAGCTGAAGAAAAATGGGCCAGGAAAGTAAAAGAAAAAAAGAGGAGGAAACAACAAAAGATTAAGGTTGGTCAAAGGGTTACAGCAAAGCTAAAAAGGCCTCGGTGCCTGGCAAGATGAGGTAACACACAAAGAATAACCAGACAATTTGTACCTATTTTAAAATAAAGAGAGTTGAAGAATGTTACAATACATCACTAAAATATTCTTACTTGAACGCATTTCGGGAGATGGCTTGTTCCCATCATCAGCATGTTCTCAACTCGTGCATGTTGAGAACATGCTGATGATGGGAACAAGCCGTCTCCTGAAACGCATTCAAGTAAGAATATTTTAGTGATGTAGTGTAACAACCTTCAACTCTTTATTTTAAACTAGCTTCTAAATCTTCAAAATTAGTCAATTTTACCTAGTTTAAATTAGGAACAAATACTGTATAAAAAAACTATGCAAATTGAGATGTGCAAATAAATTCATATTCCTGGGTAGCCAATTAAATTGCACTCTTGCAAATATTTTTGCTTACTTTACCACATATTCTAAGAACGGAATCTTTCAACTAACTGACCCAAGTCGGGCAATAAGTAAACTCGTGCATTATGAGTCAAGTTTAAACATGAAAGGTAACACTTCCAATCACATTGTAATCTATACTTACACTGACCAGTGTATCAATGCATGTTTTCATTCATGTGCTTAGGAAAACAATGCTCTTTGGGATTCTTGAATGCATGAAGACAAATATTCATACTTGCCAACTTCCTGAAATTTAAACCCATAAAAGCCTCTCATCCAGCAAAGCATAATTTTGCAATGGCGTGAAATATGTAAAATGTTCAGTGCAATATAATGTACAAAAATTCCATGTAAAACAAACTGGATTCCATTTTATAAGAATCCTTGAAGATGTGGTAGTATTACTTTGTCACACATGCTGAAATTCTTCCTTGTACCACAGTTAAGTATAAACAGTAGCAAAGAACAGCACTTCAAATTTGTAATCCAAATTTTACCCTTCAAACCATGAACTATAACCCAAACCTATCAAAATATCTGAAACACATCCCACAGTCATATAATGCAAATAAGTAGTTTACAACAGAAATGACATTACAATTTATTTCTATAATATATGGATAAGCTAGTAACAGTGATGTGAATTTGAAATTATTTAGAAAAATTTAGTCGAGTTGAAATACTTAAACTTGGAAGTTTGCAAGGTCCATGCTTTAAACTTATGTCTACACCAATCACAGAGTGATTCTCATCATGTGATCATTCTGCTGTCTCCCATCAGATTTTCCATCGCCATGTGTTCACCCACTAACACGCATTCTGTGCAACATCACAGGCCAGGAATCTATAAAAATATCAGCAAAACAAATTGTTAATGTAGGTGATGCTTGAGAGTTTAACATCACATGTACATAACCTCGCTTGTAGCCGCATGTTCCATAATAGCTCAGCTGTTTAATGCTATCTTACATTTTATCACTGGTATCAGGTTGTGTACCATTAGCTATACTTTTGTTGTAAAAGCACCAGGAGTCAGTGCCAATGGGACAGTTGCCATGCTGGGGTTTGTTGTCTGTTGACATTCAGTGCCTGACGATGACAAATTCATTACTTCGACATCGAGATTTATGGCCATGCGGTCTAAGGCACGATAGGAATAGCTAACCTATCAAAACCAAGGATCATAGGATCGAAACCTGGTAAAATGCATGTTATGCATTAAATTAAAACTGTAGAAAAGGATGGGGAGGGCCCAACTAAAGCAAGTGGTGTGACGGCATGGTTGGATGCTGACGGGTTTCGATTGAATGCACATATGTGCATTTTACCCTTTTTTTGTTTAAAAAAATTCACAATATTACACAGTTAACGAGATCAAAGAATGCTCCAACTATCATGTGTTCAGATGGCCGAGCTGTTTAAGGCATCGTGGCATGATATGATTGTTACATAGAGGTTCGCACCCAAAAGTAACTTTTTTTTTTTCTTTTTATTCTTACTCCAAGAGGCGTACGCTTCATTCACCTCAATGGGTATCCATTGACATGAGGACTGGTATACTTCTGGGTATTGTTGCACTTTTGAGCAAAATCATGTCTTTCTCTAATTTGTAGTCACATTTGAACACTCACATTTGCTTTCAATACTGCATATGGTACAGTGGAGTTTTAAGGGAGTGCACGGGTGATTTAAACATGATGCTGGGCTTTTAAAAATGGCAGATAGTGCAAAATGTTTGCCCAAAATGATTCGTAAGTGTCTATAGATTATTTATACAATATAATTCCAAAATCGAAAATTTTATCATTTTCACCCAGTGTCCCTTAACACCACTTATTACAATTTGTCATCCATTCCTGAATGCTCATGCATTTACTGCTGCTTATCACTAGGTCATGCAATCAAATTTGAAATTTCAGAAAATGAAGTACACGTGTGATGCATTTTGTTATAGCCCAATGAAGGGGGAACATCATGAAGGATAAACACAGGGATAAGCTCTGGCCTATCATTGCACTGTATATTAGCATGGTACATTTGGACTGTAATTGCAAGTTAGCAAGAAGTTTTATATTACTATCATAAAAAAATTACAATATAATGCAACAAAGCTTTGTTCTGTCAGTGGTGAAGATCTGCAACACTTTGAATCAGCCCTCCCCTGCAAAAAGAAGGCATCCACTGACAAATTTTATAGCAAAACTTAAGTAGGCAGGTATGAATATTTGTCTTCATACAATCTTAACTTTGTTGTAAACATCCTACTGAGGCATGAACAGCAAATGGCATCCAGAGGAAAGTGTAAACAATATTCAAAGATGGAAAACTTTTTCTGCTGTCACATTTTCTGTATCAGCCACATAACTTTGTACTTGCATTAAGAACATTAGGAAACTTATATAATGAAACAGTAAATGCTTACAAAATGCATCCAATGGACCATACGTCAACTTCATAACTGTGACCCTTCTTGGTCAGAATTTCTGGAGCTATGTAGTTCGGTGTTCCACAGAGTGTCCTGTAACCAAAACATCAGTTTTAATGAAATTCCTGCACCTTTCACATTCTTTGCAGTTTTCTAAGCTTAATAAAAAACAATGCTGTATATATTTTCATGTAATTCCATATGTAAAACTTTTGAAACAAAAACTAATTTAAATATGAGAAGCCACTTCTAGGAACAATTTGAAGTTGTGGGTTACGTATTAGAAATTACGTATATTTGAAAAAGTGTGCTGTTTGATGCAGTAATTTGTATCACAAATTACTTAAATGTAAATAATGATTGTAATATGAATATGCATTTTTATGTGACATTGATTTCAGATGTTTATTAATTGTAATTATTATTTGGAAATAAGTTTATACGGCCTTACTGAAACTGTCAATAATAGCGCAATAATGCAGAGAGGGGGGTGAGCTGTTTATCATTATTGGAAACGAGGAAGTTACGTAATGTTGGCGCGTTTTTTCCGTTGAGAACCTTCTGGAATGTTTTCTCCCTAAAAGCATATGTATTCGTGGTTTTCATTGGATATTAAAATAGACGCTAATGTTGGTGTGTTTTATTAGCCAATTGCAGCTCAGTTATAATCTTTAGGCGTATCTGGATGCATGAGTATAAATAGAAGCCAAGTCAGAGGTAGATCGGGGGCAGTTCTTCGAAAATTTCAATACATTACACGTCGTCTATAGATTCACAAGTTACGAAAAATCTAAAGTGTTGTAAAGTTAATAATACACAAAGTTGAAGTACGCGAATTAAAAGTGATAAGTAAGAAGTTATTATAACAGTTTCAGTTTGGCGAGTGTTAAGATCAATGTATAAATGTGATAGTTAACGTGTTCGACAATAAATGTGTAAAACAAATTTCTTCATAAGTGTAATTTTTGGATAAAAGATTCCTTTCCGTTTACGCACCCTGACCAAGAGATATGTTCGACCCAAGAAAAGATAATAGCTAGCCGGAGGACAGTAAACAAAAATTAAATCAAATTACAGTCGCATTCTTTTAAACAAAACACTAACACTGCTGCAAATTGCTAACACTAGATGGAGCTACAAACTGAACAAATGAATGACGTCACAAGATGGCTTCAACACTGATGTAAACAAACATTATAAGTAATACCGCATCAAATTGGCTACCACAACGTGGAGCTACAATAATGTTAAATAAATATAACATTAATGTTACATCAAATTGGCTCCCATACGTGGGGCAGTTAAAATTATGTAACCAAATAAAACAAAAGCAGCACAATATAAGATCTTCAAGTTCTAATAATTTACGTAAAAACATATTGCGTAAAATAATATAACGTTATAAGCAATACACCATCATGTTATGTAATTATTTAGATCCACGTTGAGGGACGCCACTTTGAGAAAGTATTGTATTTGTGTGATGCTTGGGATGCCAAACTTTATAGTGAAGATGATGCTTGTTTTTACGCAATATTTTTAAAGTTATTTGCCTCAGCTGCTTTCAGTCGCACTATAGAAACAAGTTCTTTTATGGTTGTGATAAGACAAGAATTAAAATACGTCACAGAATTTACTTTTTAAGTTTCACTTTTTTTTATTTCTCTTTATACTTGCACATTTATAAACACAACACTTTAGAAAAGAAAAAGCTGTGAGCACTTTATATATTCTAGCGGAGAACACAATTTTTACCATCCGTACTCTACAACTTCTTACCCGCGACTGACTAAATTCAACGGTAAACATCTTATAGCTTCAGTAATGCCAGTCTCTTATTGGCTAATTCTAGTCCAATAGAATTTAAGTATTCAAACTAAAATCTTTCTTTACTGTTGATTGGCTAATTCCAAACTGTAAGTGAAACTTACGCCACTACTGATCTGTTCATAACCAGTATTTTTTTAAAATTGCACACACATTATTGTCACCAAAATTACATTACCTCATTGTTAACATCCTAAAACATTCTCGCAGTTTTTGCACTATTAGAGTTTATAAACATTTATAACATTAATAAATGTGTTTACAATAAAAATAATAATTATATACATATTGTTTTCAAGGTGGGCTGTTATTGAATTTAATTATAATAACACAATATCATTTAGGCATTAAAATACTGCCTCAATTTGCCCCCTTTAAGAAATATTTAAAATTTACTCTTTTTGTTTTGTTCTTTTAAATTTTTAAATATTTTCTAAAAGTCTCCTGAAAGAAAGAAACAACTTTTATTTTGCACTTCCTATCTTTCACTTTCTCACTTGTTCTTCAACATTGGTTTTTCACAACACTCGTGTATAGCTGAACACTTCCTATTCACTTGTATAGCCCTTTTCAAGGTTAATGATCTTGTATAAGATTAATGACCTGAGCTAAGTTTGCTCATTCACTATCACTTTCACTAGTAAACACTTTATATGCTTTACATTTTTATATACAATTATACATGTTAACATTTGTTACCCTTTGTTTACAATTTGTTTCCTAAACTTTAATTTATAATATAAATGTAATTGCTACTTAGATTTTCTACTAACAATGGATATTTTATTTAATTCTTCTGTTTCTAAAAATTTTCCTTTGTTATTTATTACTTGCTATTTAGTAAAAAAAAAAAAATTATTATTTACATAGTACTTTACAATTTTAAATTACATTGCTTTCTCCTTTTATGTTCCAGATACATTAATTTCTTTCTTTTACTGTGCCTCAGATTGTTTACTTTTATATGGCTTTAACATTTGTTTATGAAATTTTCCAATTATTTTGTTTGTGTTATTGTTTCTAAGTTCATATGTATCTGTTCCAAATATGTATATTTATTACTTCATAAGGACCATGGTAGCTCAAAAATAATCTCCAATATTCTTTACGAAGTTTATTTGATAATCTTTTGTTCTTCACTAACACTTTATCTCCTAATTTTGTTTTCTTTCTTCATGTTTTTGTTTTCTCTTGAGGGCTTTTGCTTGTAATTTTGAAAATGCTAATTTGAAGATTTCTTCTTTCTCTGGTAATTTAGTTGTTTGGTCTTCAATAACTTTTGGTATATTAGAGCTCAATGTGTTGTACAATTTTCCATGGTGAAGTTCAATTGGTTTAAATCCTGTAACTCAATGGATTGGTTTAATCAAATTTGGATAACACTGATGTATGAGTGCCAACTGCTCTGTTTGTTATGACATACTATACGTTGATAATTTGCAATTTCTTTAATTTCTCTTTCCACTGGATTGGCGTTTGGTCTGTAACTTGATGAAAAATATTGTTTGACTCCTAAATCTTTAATTCCATTCATAAATTTAGAACTAGTAAACACTGATGCATTATCACAAAGTATGGCCTCAACTATTCCTTCCTCTGGGAAATATGATTTTGTTAGCTTGTTTAAGCATGCTATGCTGGTTGCATTCTTGAGTGCATAAATTCTAACATATTTACTAAATACATCATAGCATACAAATAAAAATTTGTATCCAAATGTACTTGCTGGCATTGGACCATGTAAATCTAAACTCAATAAACATCTTGGTTTATCTCTAAGTACTGAATTTGTTGTATAGTCATAGGCAACATTAATTTGTTTTGCTTTCTGACAGAGGTCACAACATGATATATATTTTCTAACTTTATGTCCTAATTTTGAGATGTATAAATTTTCCAAAATAGCTAGGGTTGTCTTCTCTGTACCTGTATGTATTAATCCTAAATGAAATTGCTCTATAATTTCTAATTCCATGCTTGTTGGAATATATGTTTTTCCACCTCTATTTCTTTTCCATGTTTCTTGTAAAGTACTCCATCTTTAACAGCGATTGTATTGTTCTGTGCCTCTTCTATCGGAGCTTTTTCTTTTAAACCTGTTAGATTAATATCTTTGTCTTGCTCTTTAATATTCTTGAATTGATTCTTCAATTCTTTCCTCATTGAAATGTCAATTGTAAGCACTTTAATTTCATATTGTCTTGAACAACTTTCAGGAAATTGTTGTGATTGATCCTTGAAATTAAATTACTAAATGTATTTTGTTTTCTATGAATATGTACAATTTCAACATCAAACTCCATTATAGCAAGAATCATTCTAACTAACTTGCCACTATATAACTTACATTTCTGAATGGAAGTTAAGCTAATATGATCTGTATATATTTTCACTTTCTTCTGAAATATATGTTTTAAATTTCAGTAGTGAAAAATATAATGCTCCAATTTCTAACATTGTTACTGATGCATTCCTTTTAATATTGGTAAGGTCACGTGATACAGTATTAATAACATGAAATGTGTTGTCATGTTCTCTTTGTCCAAGTATTCCTGCATATCCCTGACAAGATGCATCCACGTACAACTCTTAATCTAACTCATCTCTTGGACGTTCCAATAATATTGCATTTGCAAACAGCTGTCGGACATTTTCAAAACATTCTTGTAGTTCTGCTGTGCATTTCCATTTGTCTTCTTCAGCAGTTGTCTTAAAGGTTCTACTTCTAAATCATATCTTGGTAAGAATTTACTTTCATAATTCCAAATAAATGTCTTAGCTGTCGAATATTCTCAGGTGGTGGTATTCTTAATATGGCCTCTATTCTTTCTTCATCTGGTCGAATGCCTATTTCATTTATTACATAACCTAAAAATTTAATTTCAGGTACACAAAATTTCGACTTTTTGATGTTTACTGTCATGCCATGTTCATGTAATTTGTTCAACACATAAATTACATTTTCTAAATGTTCCTCAAAGGTTTGACTTATAATTAAGAAGTCGTCAGTGTATCCAATTAAGAAATCATCTGCTGTGTTACCAAAAATACTATGTATTGCTCTCAGGAATCCACTAGCACTATTCTTCAATCCATATGGATTTACACAATACCTATACTGTAATCCAAAAACTTGAAAAGCTGTATAATCACGTACTTTAAGATCTAGCTCGACTTGCCAAAATGAAGCTGTAAGATCTATGGAAGAGATATTTGCCACGTGATAATTTTGCAATTGTTTGTTCTATACTTTCATTTTGACAGTGATCTGGTAGCATGAATTTGTTTAAATATCTCCCATCTATAGTTATTCTGCAACTATTGCCTTTCTTTACTGTCCAACAAACACTATTTATGTATTGTGAATTGCTAAGTTCTATGATGTTTTCTAGCATACTAGCTATTAACTTTTTAGCTTCGTTTCTTAAATTCACTGGTAGATTATTATACTTTCTCGGAAATGCTGGTACATTTTCTACTGTGAATGTGTGAACATATGATTATACAGTCCTGGAATTTCACTGAAAACATGTTTATTGTCTTTTAACACCTTCTCCAATAACTTTTCATTGTCCGTCAATATTGTATTTGTCATCAGTGTGTCTGTATGTATCTTCCTGTCTTCAATCTGTTGCGTAATTATCTTCTACCTGCTCTAAAATATTTTCTTCTGCATTAGATTTCTTTACATGAGGGTTCTATTTGGTAATGTCAGTGTTTTGTTCTCGGAAGTTAAGGGTCAATAACCTTTCTGTTTTCCCTGCTCGCTTGGACATTATCTGTATGAAGCACTCTTCTTCATATACTGCATTTTCATGCTCCATCCTTTATACTTTACATACTTTATCTTTAATAAATGGCACGTGTATCTTCTTTATTTAATATTAGCCTGTCCATTTTAAAATCAACTATTGCAGAGAATTCTATTAAAACATCACACCCAATTATAACTTCGCATATCAAGTTTGGAACAATTAAAAACGTAACCTCCAATGTAACATCTGCTATCTGTACAGGTATCAATGCTTGTGATTTGATGGTTTGTGTTATTGTACCTATAGCTACCCTACATATTAAGTTGCTGATTGGTGCAATCATGAATTGTATTCTTTCATTTAGCAATTTTTCAAAAAATTTCTTCGAGCAGATAGAGCTTGATGATCCTGAATCTACTGCAACATTTACTTCCTTTCCTGCTATTACAGCTTGTATGTACGGTGAATCATATTTGTTTTCACAATTCCCTGTGTTTGTGCTTAACCGATAAAGTGTGTACACATTTTACTTTTGCCGTTTAGAGCAGAAGGTACTGTATTACCAGAATCTATGTCAGGCAATACACAATTTAGTTTTCCTGGTAAGTATTCTCAGTATTTACCGGATTGCCATTTTGTACTGCAGTTACAATTATTTCATCATCAATATTTGAATACGAGCCATGCCCTCTAGCTTTTGTTCTTCCTCTGAAATTGCTACGTCCTCCGCGTGTATATTCATGATCGTCACTCGTCTGATTATAGTTATAGAAATTTCCCGTTTTGTATATTTCCTCTATGTTGGAATCTGTTATTACCTCTCGGTGAATTAGAATTTTGCTGATTCATTCTTTCAGTTCGCATAATTTATGAGTTCCTGTCTCCCTTGTCTTGAATCTCTGATCTGTGTGTTGTAGTTAAACCTATTCTGACCCTGAAATTCATTTCTTCTGTTTACATTGTGGAAGTGTGTATTGTATGGCATATCATTGCGTCTTTCTCGCCTGATCTGTCTATCTCACCTGTGTGGACTCCACATTTCATTACCGCAACTTTCCTGTTGTTCTAGTGATGATATAAGTTCTGTCATTTTGTAGATTGTTTTGGGTCTAGCAATGAGGATGTAGTTTTGTATGTGTAGAGGATAGTGTGTAGTAATTAAACTAATGAAATCCTCCGTATGTATGGCTGGAGTTAAATATCTGATATATCCTGCATATTTAATCAGATAATCTGTCATTGACAAATTGTCATCCCTATTGTACTGTGAGTAGCTTAAGCTTGCCCTAATCTTATGTTGTACAGTGGTGTTCCAAAATTTATTCATGAATAAAATTCTGAATGTTTCAAAATTCATTTCACTGTGCGCTACCATATGTAACCATTCTAGTGTTTTGTCTAAGCATTTTCTAACTAGGATCATTTTTAATGCTTCTGGCACATTTTTCAATTTAAAATACTCTTATAAGGTCATTAATAAATTGCACCGGACTTGAGGAAGCATTAAAGTTAGGTAATGGTAACTCATTAAGCACAGAATGATAGTTTGATGCCTGGTTTGGTACATGCAAATTGTGTCGTCTATGTTGCATGTTTGAGAAGCTGATGCTATTGAAAAAGCATTAGCGTCTCTCGTGTTGATTGTTAACAATAGTGATATACTTCTTTCTGTACTTTTATTATTTACATGCATTTGGTTAGCATTTACAGAAGTACTTGTACTTGCATTTACCCTTGGTACATTTGTACTTAAATTTTCAAAACTACTTCTAAGTTTATCAATTTGCTCACTACTTTCTTGTACTTTATCTTTTATTTTGTCTATCATTAACCTTACTTGTGCTTGTCTGTACTTGCATCTTTAACTGCTGCTGCATTTGTTTTTACCATTTCATGCAGTTTACTAATTTCCCCAGTTAAATCTATCTGTACTTGTACTAGGTCTGCATTAACATTTTCTACCATTGTTTTCAATTCTTCACCTTGTTTATCTAATTTATAACAAACACCCTGTTTAGTATCAGCAAGTTTTAACTCCATTTCAGTTACATTTTTGTCAATATGACTTGACAATTTCTGTTCTAGGTGTTTACAACTTTTGTTTACTTTTATATCTATGTCTTTCTGAATTGCTTTGGAAGATTGTTCTAACTTTATTTCTAACCTCCTGCTTTCAGCTTTACATTCTTTCATACAGGTTTCTATTTGTCTAGCTAGGTCAATTTTAATACTAGATAGCTCTGTATTTGTTTGTTAACTTATTACTTTGTTCAGTTAACTTATTATTAGTTTCAGTTAATTTATTACTTAATTCTGCACTAGTTTCAGTTAACTTATTAACTCTACTCTTAGCTCTGTACTAGTTTCTTTTATCATTTCTACTAACTTAAAATTTCAGTCATTGCTTTTAAAAGCCACATAATATTTTGTGATAAGTTTTTTTGCATATTTTGGCTAGATGTGAGGAATAGCATCTGTTTCTTTTGTTTTCTGTACTGACATTTGTAAAGGTGATTGACCTTGTCTACAACTGCTATCTGACTGACCTTGCATACTATTGCTATCTCTTTCAACATCTACTTCTGAATTTTCAGATAACTGCTCATCCATTTCTACATTACAATTTGTAATAGCTGACCTAACCTCAACTACCTCCATAATTTCTTTGTTTATATTTTCCATTTTATTGTTTCTATTTACTTTTGAATTATTTAATTTAACTTTTTCACTTCTCAACAGCATGAATTTTACTTAAAATTAACAATATTTTCCTAAACTTTACATTTACAATATGAAAACAAATGAATGTTCTGACATTTCTTTTTGCTGGTTATTTAATTTCTAATATTCAATCTAATGTTCCTGCATAATTTGTTGTTAAGATGTTAACCACGTGCCCCTTACTCCTGAAGAATTGTTATCCTGGATTCCTTTGTCAGTTTGGTGCCGATCTCGAAGTTCAAAGTTGCAGTTTCGCTGTATGTTTGTTGTTTCTGGCCGCCCTGTTGAATTCTCTTCTGTGACGTCATCAATTCTCGTCACTTCGAAGCCTCCACGTTTGGGCGTCAATTTGAAGAAGTTGTGGGTTACATATTTTTTATTAGATTATTAAGCCTCACGCTTTGTACGCCAATTTGTGATTTATATTTTTGGCTTACGTAAATATTACTTATACTTGAAAAAGTGTGCTGTTATGTAATTATTTAGATCCACGTTGAGGGACGCCACTTTGAGAAAGTATTGTATTTGTATGATGCTTGGGACGACAAACTTTATAGTGAAAATGCTTGTTTTTACGTAATATTTTTAAAGTTATTTGCCTCGGCTGCTTTTAGTCACACTATAGAAACAAGTTCTTTTAAGGTTGTGACAAGACAAGAATTAAAATACGTGACAGTATTTACTTTTTAAGTTTCACTTTTTTTTTTTATTTCTCTTTATACTTGCACATTTATAAACACAACACTTTAGAAAAGAAAAAACCAGTGAGCACTTTATATATTCTAGCGGAGAACACAATTTTTACCATCCGTACTCTACAACATCTTACCCATGACTTTCACGTCTGCTCTTTACAACATCTTGCCCGCGACCGACTAAATTCAACGGTAAAAATCTTATAGCTTCGGTAATGCCAGTCTCTTATTGGCTAATTCTAGTCCAATAGAATTGAAGTATTCAAACTAAAATCTTTCTTTACTGTTGATTGGCTAATTCCAAACTGTAAGCGAAACTTACGTCACTACCGATCTTTTCATAACCAGTATTTTTTTTTAAATTCCAGACACATTGTCACCAAAATTACATTATTAACATCCTAAAACATATTATTCTCACAGTTTTTGAACTATTAGAGTTTATAAACATTTATATAACATTAATAAATGAGTTACAATAAAAATAAGTATTTACAATGACTTTACATACAATTTAAATAATAATTATATGCATATTGTTTTCAAGGTGGAATGTTATTGAATTTAATTATAATAAAACACAATTAATATCATTTAGACATTAAAATACTGCCTCAAATGCCCCTTGCATTTGAGGAAGTTGCCCCAAATGGAATGACCATACATTGATGCTATGACTAACTTATACTTGAGTTCACTTAAGGCCGGTTTCACCAACCAATGTTAAAAATTCTAACATCTGGTTTAACATTACGTTAAAAATCTTGCAGTTCCAGCTTTTACTGTGAATTGTTAGCTAATTTCTTGTTAATGTCAAAGACAACTGCGAACAACAGTTTTCAGAAGATGACCAAAACTACTGTGTTCCTCTCACGAGAATATGTCTAAGGAATGTGTTGACAATTTCTATCACTATCTGAGAAAGATTACAGCTCTACTTTCAACATAAGACTTAAGGCCTCTTAGAAAATATATGCTTGTGCTAGTAATGCTGAATGGCCAGTTCTGCTTTCCTCATCACAGATTAACACGTTAGCAACTATTTCTCGGACATGACTGTGTAGAGTTCCTTTCTTACTGGGCATTGTAAACAACTAGAAAACACTTACACACAGCTCCAAGTGAAACCTGCTGTGATAGTAACGTTGTGCAATGTTTTTACTGTAGATCTATGTGACATGAGCTGCCATGTGGTGCTATCCCCCCTTACCCTTCCAGAGAGCAGAACACCTGCAAATGTTTTGTCGGAGTCCTACAGTACATGTGATCTGAACAAACTGTTTCAGTAGCAGACTACTTAAATTCATAAAGAATTATTGCCATGAGATTTTCCTGAATGAAGCCAAAGGAATCTCTAGGTGCATAGAAACTAATTTTTCACCTTGCATATTTATGAAGTTGTTTTTTTAACACTATGTCACTTTAATTTACGACGTGTTAAAAAACCAACTCTGCAAATATTACATTTGGACATCACTTACTAAATTTCTGTAAACATCAATTAAGGTTTATCCATTCAAAAAGGCATTAATTATAGAACCGGATACTAAATATAGAAGAATTATCAAATGCAATAAAATGGACATTGGACTTAAAGGAAACGATTGCAGCCAGGGAGAAAATCTGAAACTAAATAATGCAATGCACTCATTTCTCAGGTCCAGTAAGCCACTGTGGCAATATTATCCTATGCAAAATGCACCACCAAAAATGCCAGGTGTGAAGAGCATTTAGATTACAGTTTAAAATGGGCAGTGATCACTACATTGAAACTGAAGTGGACAAAAGTGTTGTCATTGAGGTCCAAACTCCACCTTTTATGTTCTTATACTATTCACTTCTTGAAGCAATTGCTTTGGAAACTCCTGGATAAACCCTCAAATGCTAGCTTTGGAAAGTCACCACTGTTACCTACCATTAAATGAAAAATACCTGTAGCATAAACTCTAGAGTAATTAACTTTGTAGCATGTTTCTGTTGGTAGTATTCCAACTACTCGGGTTTCCCCTATAACTTTTGCTCACGACCACTTTGGACAATGTATATCACTTTAAAAATGCCTCCTTTTGTAAGTTTTCAAATTCATTATAATGCAGGACTCCTCTTTGGTTAGGAATGGCATTAAAAAACCCAAATACAGCAACTCTGCATCAACAGCTTGGTTTGCAAGTCATTTTTCAAATTCCAACATTTGTTACATACCTCAACACAAAGGTAAGGTAATAACTTAAGAGTTTAACAGAATGTTACAGCAGGCACCAAGGTAGCACAGTGGTTTCATTTCTGGCCCTTGTACTGAGGGTCCATAGTTCGATTCCCAGCTCTGGGGTGGTGATTTTCAGTAGGCCTATCCAAGCCTTCACTTCTGATTTGCTCATGTTAAGTTTTCCCAAGGCCCACAAAGCGCACCGTAAAACCTGTAGGTCCTCTCAATCCACTCCATCCTCATTACCCTACCATCGGAGGTAACATTCCACCCACTGGGTGCATCCACCTCAGAAATGGATCCAGTAATCACTTGGTGGAATGAGATAAAGCCTGAAGGCCATAGGCCATATATGGGGAGCATTACAGTTGACAATGTTACAACAAACAATATTTGTTGAAACAGAATGTGTGAACTTCAATAAATCATTAACATTCTGTTAAAATTTAACATTGGATGGAGAAACTGGTCCTTAAACCTGTTATCAGTTCTAATATACAAGCAAGGATAAATGGGTAAAGGTAAAAAGAGGCAGAGAGAAATAATTCTACTCTTATTAGAAGTTTTCTTCATTAACAGTTCATTGATTTTAAAATGCATGAGAATTGTGGGTAAACAGCCTTACAAGGTTGAGGCAGTATTTTTAACACTTAAATGATATCAGTCTAACTATAAAAGTTAACAGCCTGCCTTAAAGCAATATGTGTATAATATATAAAATGCATGTAACAGTCATTGTATTATGTTTATATTAATATGTACATGTATAATAATGTTATGTGAATGTATTATGTAATTTAATAATGTAGGAGCTGTGAAAATAGAAGATACTTTTCGTAGCAAACAGAATTATAAAGTCGAAGCCGAAAGTTGCTAACAATGAGGTAACCTTCAGACAACAATAAATTACAAATTTAATAAAGGCTACTAATAATTCTTGGAACGAACAATAATGTAATATTTAAAATAGTTTTTAAATAGCCAATCAACAACTAGAAAAACTTTAAGTTGAATAAAAGTATTCTGTTGGAGTAGACTTAGCCAATCAGAGACTTGAAATTGTACAAATTTAGGCGGGAGACGCCACAAGATGTGAGTACCCAGGCAGATTTGGTACGTGTTCAGTGCGAGACATGAAAATTCATTGCAGTGAGAATAATATAAAGTTTACGTGTTAAAAAAGTACAATTAACAAAAATCTCATAGCTCTACAGTAGGATACCTCAGTGAAGTGTTGTTTAATCCTGTGAAGGATTGATTAATAAACAAAATACAATACAATTATAATTTGTGTAAGCCTTGTTCTTTAGCCGTTCCAGCCCTGCTAAGAGATACATGTTCTGAAAATTACTACTGACACAGCCGAGGCATATATAATATTTAAATAAACATTAAAATACAAAGTTGATTTGTAAATGTGGGGCGAAGGCCACAGGAAACTTTGTATCATATGTGGGGCAAACACTCCTAGAAACAATCTCACGCAAGTTTGGCATCCATTATGTGCGTGGTCTAAAACATGCTTCAAATTGGCGCCCAAAGTGTGATGCTAATAACGTAAAAATATTCTGCTTCAAGGTATGCAGTTAGACTAGGAAACTGTAGCATAAAAAAATAAATTTACCACTTTAATGCAGGGGGGTCTCTTCCCGCATCGTTTTCGCTTGTACTGCTTTCGGTCCGCCTGCTGCATGACGTTATCGAGAGTGAAGTTTTAGCTAGCCAGTATTCTGCACCATACTTTTCGGCATGAAAGTTCGTATAATATTCTCGTTATACGATCTGTTTCGACCCTATACTACTTGAAACAAAATCGCATCTATAACTAGACTTAAGTCTTGGAAATAATAAACACAAACCTGTCTTTTTACAGCTAAATACCCAACTGGCGCCAATTTCATTTCTCCTTGAAATATTCACTAAAACGCTGTCGATATATGAAATTTGGTCTTGAGGGATGACTTACAGCATAATTGTTATTCAAAGAAAGAGAGATATGCAGATATTTGTTATATTAAAGTTGTTCAGAAGCTTTAAGTTGCAAGCTTTAAAACCATTTTCTTAGTTTATGCTATTGCTCGACTTTAATTATATTATGTTAAAGAAAACCGATAACACATTATTCGGCCAATTTTAGCAACGAAAATAAAATACGTTATATGCTATATAAAATTCAACGTTATACGCTATCGGGTCTTAAACTTTGATTCAAAATTAAATTGTATTGTTTGTTTATGGATTGTGAAAAACGCAGCTTAATGAGAGAAACTGTATGTTGATCATGCTATTATGTAATATGACAAACATAGCAGTTTTAAAAGTCATGATAGCTGAAAACTTGATATATGTGCATGTTTTCAGAGACTTTTTTTTCGCGTCTAGGTAAAAGCATGAATAATCGACATCCATATTTAAAATAATTTTTTTAAAAAGAATTTTATTAATATAACTATTTTGGCAGAAGAGAGTAACTCCACAAAATGAATTAAATTCACATAACATTCGACTACTTGAAGTAGACAATGGACACGTGCTGAAAAACAGTTATCTGCACAGCAAGTCTTGCAAATATCCTCCAATTTTCAAATAAACCGAATTTACAGAGTAGTGTACATTCAAATGATGTGTTCAGAATTTGGATATTTTGGCTTCATTATTTAGGCTGAGAATGTGCTTATATAAACCTAGTTTCTTAATTATTTCTAGTATAAAGTTGTTTTAATTTTTTAATTAATGAATAATTAATTGTACATAGTTCCCATTTGATCCTTCCTACTTGAAAGAGTAAGAACAAGGATGCGTCTAGCCTTAAAATTTTGAAGATATTAATTTTAGAACAACCTTTCCTGTATGCTTTAGTATACACTCGCAACCAATACCCTTAAAAGCACACAAATATAATGCTTTCACCCACGGGAAAGTGGGTGTTGTTAAAAGGAGGTGTATTAGTGTATTGCACTGGCGATCATTGAAACATATTACACTGATCTTTTTAAAAGGAGGTAGATCTAAGGAACTTGCCAATTGTAATTAGGTGCCTATATTATTTAGTATTTATGCAAGGAAAGTGCAATTACTTTCTCGTATCTTAGTTTTCGTTATTTTGTATAAAACATGGACACATTTCACGCCAAACTGGCAGGAGAGGCTTTACGAAACAAATCAATATTATGTGAGCAAATACAGAGGAGATGAACGTAAATACATGAGAGAAAATGTCAGAGCGGTGTTTTATAAGCAGGGCGCGGATTTTGATGACTAATTTTTTTTTTAAATGACTACATTTGTTTCAAAATGACTTTGTAATTACAAAAAATTATCTAAAATGAGATTTATTTGATTTACTAAAATTAGTGTACAGAAAGTTATAAATTAATTTATATATTGATATAACTCCTATACAAGAAGAAAAAATAAGTAAAAGAGCAGTGAAAATTTCTTGTTCAAAGAATCTGAAAAGAAAAGAAAATTTTCTTACTTTCCTTTTCAGATTCTTCAAACAAGTAAGAACATTATTTTCTTTGGTTTTCAGATTCTTCAAACAAGAACATAAAACAAATATATTTTCAATTAATTTTCTAACTTATTGTGTTTTTAAACAGGTCTTACAAAAGTGTAGCATTAACTCTTTTGAGAACTCAGAATATGCAATGTTTATTGCAAATGAAGAGGATTTCACAGTCCATGTCATACATAAGAGCAATACGCACTTATTAAGCAAAAAAGAGAAAACTGACCTCCTCATCCCTAATTTTGAACATGAATTCATAACAGTAGTTATACCTGTTTCCCTGACAATAACCATCTCTCCACCCACAAGCAACTCTTTCCAGACCAACCAATAATCTTTATATACTCTATACTTATGCAAGGAAGTTACCAAATAAAGCGGCAAAGGACAAAGAAATTACAAATTAATGATGTAATATCGAAAAAAAGATTATCCAAAATAGAAAACTTGAAACTACCAAAATGGCCTAATATATATATATATATATATATATATATATATATATATATATATATATTTAATATGGGACCCGTGATAAGGATTTATGTACACTTAAGCAATACCTTTATTGCAAGAATTAAAAGATGGCATGTCATCTGAATCCGGATCATGCTTATATGATACTTGGTCTTCAAATAGCTTCTGCTCACAATAATATACTGTTTAATACGCATTCCTGAGCAATATAAAGAACTTACTTTTTGGCAGGTAGGCCGACTCATAACATGAAAACAGATGTAATGTGGGCCAAAGGTATTGTTCCCTGAAAATGGCAAGCTTTTCCAGGTATATAATCCTTTACAGAACCACAGTGAACGGAAAAAGGTTGTTAAACTTTGGCTGTAAGAGCAAACAGCATTTCCGTTGAAATAATTATGCCGCTCAACTGCGTAAAAGGCAACAGATATTAATCTGAGCTTCTCTTCGCTTTAAAAGTCACGTACAATTATCCTACTTTATCTCGCTATGTTGGCGGAAACTTCACAACTTAACAACAGATGTACGAAAGTACATTGTTCCTTATCACTCAGTCATATACCCCCCCACTTCAACAAATAAGTTGCACACACATATTTAAACTAGAATCTTGAGTATAGATTCAGTTTTCTCTGCTTTGGTGAAGTGTTTAAGTCGGTGTGCAATGAGTAAGAACATTAAGAGTAGAATGTATTGTGCTGTAGCACAATACCGTAATTACGGTTTTAAAACGGTTGGTGTGAATTATCATACATTTCCAAAAAAAATGAGCAATTAAAGCGCGTGTGGGTGTCTCGCTGTAAGCGTACTGACAAATTTAACGCTGATAATTCATGTGTATGTTCAGTGCACTTTCTTCCTAGTAACTATAAACGGGATTTGAAGAGTGAACTTTTAGGTTTGCCGGTTAAGAAAATTCTGCTCCCAGATGTAGTTCCGTAGCAGTTCATTCCCGATTGGCATGGATATGCACTTAGTGAAGGTCCAAGTACAAGTGGAATGTTGCAGGTATGTCTTTTTCATTTTTACATCCTGTAACAGAATAATGCATTCTGGAATTGTTTTCATTTCTTACGGTAAAAAAAATACACCAGCATATCCATTTAGCGATTCCTTTAGAGTAGTTGTAAATTTTCCTTTAGTACTAAAGTAATGTATGTTTGAATCTCTTGTAGCGCCTACAGTTTACGTTGAAGTCCTGGATGTGTTCCAGTAGTTTTGTTTATACGTAAATATATTACTAATGTAATGCAGTTTCCATTCGTTTTGCTTTATGTCTAGCCCACAATGTTTGTAGAATGCCCTGAAATAGTATACCTTTTAATAAAACTGGAAGAAGTGCTAATAATAAACAATTGGGAGTTAATCGGGAGGAATTTAGTGTGTTCAGTGCGCTGTGTTTGTATTCCACGCGCTCGTCTTCACTCTCACTTACGTCACAGGCGGGCAGCCAATGGCAGCTCCCACCCCGGAGTGGCTCACCTTAGTTATCTAGCCACATTGACTTTAATGTATGAAAACATTCATAATGAATACAGCAGAATCTCGTTAGCACGTTTTTGCAGGGACCTAAGGATTTGGACGTCATAGGCGGGAAAACTTGTTAACAAAAATGCAAAATATACAATTTAAGAACATAGTTATGTAATAAAATCTAATAATTACTACGTCTCCATGGGTAATTGAAATCAATTTTGAGTACAATCCGTGTTGGATTCAATGTGTGTTCAAATGGATTTGGATACACAAAGCCTGAGAATAAATAATTCAAGCTTTTATGTTGGTCAACTTGGATTTTTGGGGTTATGAATGTTTGAGAAAATAAATTGCGAATTATGGAAGCAACAAGAGTGGCTTTGCTGTGCATTTTATTACACATGTGATAATTTTCGTTAAAAAATAATAATAAAAAAAAATTATGAGCGTGCATTGTGTTACGAGTAAAATAGGCGAATGTATCTTTGGCGTATTCAATACGATTTGAATACAGTAAGTGTTTCCATGCAACAAATTTTGTTCTGATCCTCTTCTGATCCTATTTTCCAAGAGGAAAGTTTTGTTTTTGCATTTTTCCCTTCTTTAAAAGCAGTTTTAATCAATTTAGGTTTGCTAACAATTGCGTTTAAGGTTGACGGAGGAATGTTTAACTTCCGCACTATATCCACATGTTTCATATTTGGATTGTGATCTATTTCAAGGATTTTCAGTTTTTCACTATTGGTTATTTACAATTTCTTTTTTTCATTACAAATGAAAAGTTAAAATACAATCTACGTATGTTTGGTCAACACTCAACAGTAGAAACTATCGTTGGTGTTTACCACGCCAAGGTAAAGCATTCTCTATCCCGCCCACACAAATATTTACATACATGCATGTGATTGGCTGCCGGTATCCACCCCGTGACCGAGGATTGACCAAAGCAGCCAATGAGGACGTCAAACTTTGAACATGTTAAGCGCCTTCTCCCACTGGACCGATCAAGGATTGGCCAAAACAGTGAATGAGGACCTCAAACTTCAAACGTAGTAAGCGGGACCGGGAAAATACACTAAGCAAACGTTATTTATTACATTTGGTGATTTGGTACTGGGACTTTTATAATTGAACGTAATACACGGGAAAACGTGTTAATGAGGAACGTGCTAACGAGATTCCACTGTATAACAATTTTAGAAATCACTACCTATGAAAATTCTAGCAATTTTATCAACAAATGCCTAACTCAGCAAATGATTATTTGTTAAAATTAAGATAAAATGAACAAGATACTTTATGAATACATACTTTTTTCTCTCTCCATCAAATTCAACTCTGGCTGCCAATCCAAAGTCTCCTATTTTTACTTGCATTTCATCATTCAGAAACAAGTTGCCCAGTTTCAGATCTCTATGGATAATCCTATGCTGGTGTAGGTAGAGCACACCAATCAAGATCTGCCGTAGGTAGTAGCGAACCTCTGTCTCTGTAAGAGCCTTTCTACGCTTGTGAAGCTCCATCATTGACTGCGAATGATAAATGAATTCGTGTATAGGCAATGGTAAAAATGCTGCAATCACATACTACTTGACCACGATATTATTGCAATTGATCCTGCAGAAACCTGCGGAAGTCAGCCAAGAAAAGTGCAATACTATTGTGGTCAAGTTATACACCAGGTTTTAAGGACAAAAAGCCAGCTGATATCAGCATGTTCTGATAAATACTGGATCTTAGGTTTTTATATGCATCTACTTTTACAATCGGTGACAATTTTATGCACTACTGCATACAGTTTATTAAATCTTAATAATGCGAAGGGAACTGAGCCCATAACATAAAATCACGATACAAGGCAAATGTTAATTTAAGCTAAATAGCTTAAAGAAAAGTAAAGAATTATACAAATAGGGAAGGAAGACAAATACCCTAGAAACAATTTAAAGTTTGTATAAAATCACATCAAGACAAATGTCATGCTCAAAAGAAAGAACGAAAAAACAGTGTAGGTGTTCATCAGTACATAAAGGCGAGTGTACTAATTGGGACATTTAAGAATAGCGCTGATTTGGTGGTGCTGTTATCGCAATTACAATTAAGTAGTCTGTATTTCCTATACACAACAGGATAGCTGCTGTGTTGGTCGCAAGCAAACAATGCTACAGATATACATCCTGAATAGTAGAGCATATGTTGTGGTACAAAGGAAAAAGATGATAGCCAACAAATGAAAAGGTAAGATGTAGCACACCACATAATAGAAAAAAACTAATACATGGAATAGTAGTAACGCAACAAGATTTCAAGAAAATCCATCCTAAACTACCCTTTATAGGAAGATGTTTTGAAATTTTCCATTTTCTCAAAAATGGAAAATGATTTATATTAAAATACTATATATTAAAGAGTTTTACATGACTAAATGTATATCTTACATTTTCTAGGAATAGCCCAAAAAATCCTCTTTATTCAGAAGGAATTTTGTATAATCTTGTGTAACTTCTAAACATTAAGTGATAGAAGAAACCTTGCTGCACAAAAAATGTTGATCTCTAAAATAGACAACTTATTTCAAACAATATTATTGCGGCATAAGCCATTTCTGAGATATATGGATATTAATGGTTCAAATTGCTCAATAGTTTGTCATTCTTTTAAGGTCCTGTCGATATTCAGTTGTTTCTCACAATTGCATGGAAAAAGTGTATTTTAAGGCAAGCACATAGCATCCATTTCTCAAACATTCGACTACCACTATTCCCTTTGTATCTATAAAGAAATATTGAGAAGGTAGAATCAGACTGAAAAATTAAATGTCATAGCCAGGATTTGAAGCATGGATCTTCTGGTTTCATCCGGGTGCTAACCAACTGAGCTAACATGTTACTCGCAATTTTCCGGTAAACCAAAAGGAGATCTCAATCATTTTGAGATGACACACACCAATGGCGGCTTACAATGTCATAAGTACTTTAAATCCAGAGTTTCTTAGTTTAACCATTACGTCAATGACGATTGTTCTTTCACACAAGTGCAGTATGGTGTAGGCAGCGAGACACATGCTGTGTACCGTGGTCAAGCGATAGAAAAGGAGATTGACATACAAACGTACAGAGCAAGAATTGGAAGTTTTGGAAGGATGAAGATCAAGAAAAAAGGAGTGACAAGATTAGCAATGGAAATAAGGGGCAGTGATAATCATATTGATGATAGGAGTGGAAATAAACCCAGGACCAGTTGATTGGAGCAGATAAGAGAAATGTTGCAGAGTTTATTAGGGAAAAAGTGAAGGAGATAGGTAAAGAAATGGACAAGAACACAAGAAACAGATAAGACAATACGACAACAGAAAAATGACACACATCCAGTTAGACGAATGCAAAAACAGGATGAACATAAGGAGACATGAGACAGCAGAGGAAGAAAAACCGCATTTTCTATGGATTATAGAAGATTATAGGAAATGATTCACGAAAACTTAAGAGAAATTATAGAAGGAAGATTAGAAATGAAACACGGATGGGAAATAGAAGATGCATTTCGACTACTCAGAAGCAGCAAAGGACAATGGCCAATTTTGGTAAAATTCACAAAAATGGATATCAAATGGGAGACGTTAAGTAATGCAAGGAAATTAAAAAGGTACCAGGATTTTCATTGAGAAAAACTAGTGAGGAGGAAAGAAATATGAAAAATATGTCTTACACTCACATGATTCTCTACTCTTGTACAAATTATTTTTTACAAACGCTTATTCTCCATATGCTTCATGTTAATCTTATTGCTAATTTTCTTGTAGATGCAAGGGGAATTGGTAGGCAAGAGCCCATTGCTATGTGGAGTATTCCATTCTCATTGCATTACCAGAACAAAAAAATTGAATAACGAATTCCCATTTGAGAAAAAGTGTAACTATTAGAAAATTTAAGGGAATAACAAGCAATATCTCGAAAATGGTTCTCAACAAAAATGTATTTGACAAACTGTGTATTTGAACGCAATCTACATTTTTTGTGTAGTAAAATTTTGTCTCTCTTAGGTTTACCAGCTATGCAAAAGTCTTTCACAATGAAGAATACTTTTGGACACATTCCCAGAAAATTCAAGATATACATTTTATTTGTCATGAAAGTATCTTAAATATGATAGTTTAATCAAAATCGTTAGCCATTTTTGAGAAAATAAACATTTTTGAAAAATGTTCCATGTAAAGGGTAATCTGGGATGGGGGGATTTTCTTGAAAACCTTCGTGTCGTATCTCTGGAAGATACTGAACCTAAATACCAAGTTTGTTTATCCGTTCGTTTGAGTTATGCTGTTCACAGACACACAGACATGTTTCCAAAAATACGTTTTTTTGGATTCAGGAGGCCTCAAAACCTGTATTTCCGGTGAAATCGCGGTATCAAATTTTTGGGTGGAATGCAATACTTCCCCTACTTCTCTATAGGTAATAAAGTAAAAAGGAATTAATACAAAAATGATGGAAGCCAAGGCTGAAGGAAAAAAAGCATTAGTAAAAGACTTACAACTATACATCAGAGAGAGATGCAGCCTAAACCTGAGGGTCAATGAACAGGACAGAGTACAGAATCAGTGAAATTACAAGGTTGTTAGATGTAATCAGACAAGACAGCAAATTATTGAGGCAACGAAGGAAGTCATGCCAAAGATATTCAACAGGAAGAGAGGGGCAGACAAAGGATCAGCTGGCAGAGGAGTGGAAGAAGTGCAGAGGGATAAGCTGATGTCAGAAGGGAGCAATGCAGGAGACGAAATAGCAGCAAAGAAAAGTAGTGACCTGTGTTGAAAGATGGAGTGGAGGGGAGAAAGTGCAGTAGCAGCAGGGGAGGGGAGATTAGGTTTGTGACGAGCGAAGCTGACAAGTTGATGCACAGAGAAAACTTCAAAGTAATATCAAGAGATGAATTTAGTATTACACAAGTAAAGGGGTGCCGCAAGGGAATTGCCATCACCGAGGGTAACAAGGAAAAGGAGTTTATAGGAGAAATTAAGTGCAAAAGAGAAACGCAAAGACAAATACAGTTTAGCTGTGAAAATTATGTTCTTGGAATGTGAAGAGTTTAAAGGAGAAATTGATAAGTGGGAAATGCAAGGGTGATGAAAGAGTTGGATATTATTGGAGTAGCAGAGACATGGTTAGAAAGGAGACAAAGTTGAAGCGAAAGGTTATGTGTATGAGGAAATAGCAATAAGAAAAAGCAATAGGGGTAGAGAATCAGGAGGGCTAGAAATACTCTCAAAGGCAGAATTGAAACCAAAGTTTTTTACAGGTGAGGAAAGTGAATGTAAAAACGTGATATGGTTATTAGTCCAGGCAAAGAACTGGAGAAGTGTTAAAAACAGCCATTGGGGTAGTTTATAATCTGCCAGTATCTTCACATTTCCATAACAATAATTTGTAAATAATGAGTTGGAGAAAGATATGGAGGTCTTTAGAAACAAATATGCAGACAGAATTTATTATGATAGGAGACATGAACACTAGAGGGGAAGAGAAAGGCAGATGAGAATACTTAGAAGGGAGGCAGGTGAGGGAAAGGGGTAGTAGAGAGACTGTCATAAAGAATGAAGGGAAGAAGTTGTTAGAATTCTGCGAGAGAAACAATCTATAAATATGAAACAGGTCAATGGAGGGCAACTTACACTCACAAAGTACAAAGTGCTGCAGGTTACATATTGGCAAGTGAAAGGATAGAACAAAGGGTGGAAAGGCTCAAGGTCAGGAACAGGGCCACTTCCCACTATTTTTAGCTATAAGAATAGCAGGTCAAGAAATAAAATCAGAAGAGGCAGCGAAATTAAAGAAATATAACCCATTTAAGTGGAAGGAGAAATACTTCAGAAGGGAATTAAACTCTGAAATTAGTAAGATAATAGGAGGAATTGAGCTTGAGCTTACAAAAAATTATGCAAAAAAGCATTAGAATTATTAGAAAACTTGGTGGTAAAAGTAGCCATGGGGATGCAAGTGGGGAGATGTGGCAAACAAGTGACAAAGTTGGTTTGACGACAAATGTAGGAAAGCCAAAAGGGAGGTATATAAAGATTTGACGGGATGGAGAGGATCGGAAAGGGATCAGAACGGAAAAATTGGTTGTTCAGCAAGTGGCGGTACAAATGCCTATTAGAGAATGAAAGAAAAAAGAATGGCAGGAAAGATTCATACACTAAAACCCAGTTAAACCAGATATCACTTAATCTGGAGAAATGTTTATAGTAATTGTATGTAATTAAATTTGACGCACAAAACTAAAACAAGTTTCAGTATTCTCGCATGGCACTACTTAAGTTTCAGCATATATGTACTAGGTAGTTCATATTCCTAGAAGCCTAACAGTATATGGCATCCTTGTCCTTGGGTACACAACAATACTCTATCATCCCTTTCTTGTGCTATTGAACCCTGTCAGGGCTTTGTACATTTTCAGTTTCACATTAGCCTTCTTTAATACAGTGCCAAGTTGACAGAACAATTCAAGGTGTACAATGTCATTCAGCAAACCGGTGACATCGCCAGGAAAGCAGAAACAAAGCTCTCTTTACCCAATAAACTGAAAATCTCAAAAATGGTGCCATGTACGGAAATTTGAATAGCTAAACAGTGCCCAACATAAGAAAAAAAAGACTTGTTTCATTTGCTTTGAAGTGTAATGTGGACAAAGCAACTTGGCAAATTAAGCAAATATAGCCACCAGCAGAACAAAAATTGGATGATGCAATGTATAAGTGGTGTGAACAATTTTGTGCAAGCGGAATAGCAGTGAGAGGTAGAAATTCAAGCTCCAGTTGAACGTCTAGCAAAAAAACTGTGTAAATCGATTTACAGCTAGTTCTGGTTGGCTATTTAGATTCCACAAATGCCACAACATAATGAACAGAAAGATGTGTGGAGAGGGCCTAAGTGCAGTAGAATCATTTAGGAAAAACCTTCATGCTGTCATAATCAGGTGTATAATGCCAATTAAACTTGTCTGTGTTGGCGTACCCTGCCTGATAATACACAAGCATCCAAGTCCTTAAAAAATACACCTGGATGGAAAATCGGCAAAGAAGGCATTTCTGTATTGTGTGCATGCTAATGCAGATGGGAGCCATATGTTAAAGCCCATCATTGTTGGCAGGAGTAAACAGCCAAGGAGTATTAAAAATGTAATGTCCACATTGCCTGTTCATAACTACAACTCTAAAAATGCACGGTTCACAGCAAACATCACATTTAATTGGTTTCACAACTACGCCGTGCCAGGAATAAGAAGTCATTAAATGGATAAATCCAATAGTGAAGTGAAAGCCATAATCTTATTGGATAATGCAGCTGCTCATCCAGATGAAAAAAAGATGTGTAGTGTAGACGCAAGATCAGATGTTTATTCTTACTGCCTAATACAACTTCTGATGCAACCAATGGACCAAGGCGTCAGCTATGGCGATAATGGATGTATGAACTTGTGCATGAAACAACTTTCTTTTTCACTAAATGCAGCTGTTTTTGCTTATTTCATCATTCAAATGCTGCAATAAGTTTACATAACTCTCCAGTGATTGATTTTCCTTTTTGAAGATAATCAATGAAAATTATCCCATGTGCATCCCAAAAAAATGATGTCATGACTTGCATGCAGATGGAACTGTCTTTACCTTCTTTGGAGCCAATTCTCCCCTTTCAATCCACTATTTTGACTGTCCCTTCATCTCCGGTGTGAAATGATCGACCCAGGTTTCATCCATAGTTATGAATCGATGCAAAAACTCCGATTTATTGCAGGGAAACGTCGCCAAACACTTGACTGAAATATCATGATGCTGCTTTTGTTCCACTGTGAGTAAATGTGGCACTCATCTTGCGCACGGCTTTCTCATCTAAATTTTCAGTTAGTATGCGATGTACAGCACTTTCTGAAATGCCTACAATGTCTGCTAGCTTGCACACTTTCAGTTGGTCATACAATATCATTTTGTGGATTTTCTTCAAAATTTCTGGCATGACCACCCATTTGGTCGACCACTGTGATGTTCATCTTGGCAGCTCATACGGCCTTGTTTGAACTCTGCCACCCAATATTTTACTGTTGTAAAATAAGCAGAAGACTCCCCCAAAATAGAATCTAGCTCAGTTTTATTATTAGTTGGACTAAGACCTTTCAAATGAAAGCATTGCATCACAATGATCGCCAGTTTTAACCATGTTTACAAATTCATTGAGAGTTCTCTATTAATGGCTGCCAAACAATTAATAAACAATGTAGCATCGTCAAACTTAAGCTTTATAAGGGTGGTACTTTCTACCAATCATTTGTTTGAAACAACCACTATATGTACATCAGGTCAGGTACTTCTGGGACTGCCCTCATAACTTCAGGTTGATTTTCAATTTTGCAGTTGCAGTGAACGACAACACCCTCTACATTGGCCACTGCATGGGATAAATCTTGTATGACAGCCATGCTGATCTCGAGAATAAAGAAATTGAAACAAAAGACTACCACAAAGCACTGATTAGGGGTGGAGAGAAATCAGTCGCAGATGAGGAATGGCTTGACAATGATGACCCAGGCTATCACATAATGAAGAAATTGTGCATAGTGTAAACGAAGAAAGAGACTGATATTGCATCTGTAGATGAGAATACTGTTAACTTCATTTTTGGCATTTGGGTAAGTGAATTGTGTGATCGATTTTATTTAACAAAGTGAAAATAAGGACATTTCTGTGTATTACTGCCACATGAGGCATCTGCATGAACTTGTAATGAAGATGTGCAAAGAACCACAAAAGAGAATTCAGCTTTTTAAACGAAGGTAAAGAAATTATGGATAACTTAATATCAACACAGGTACTGTACTTTATTATGTTACAGTACATACATATGATCTTATTCACGAAATTTAATTTCTCTTTTATTTCTGTTACTACTGACTTTTGCTATGGACAACTCTCAGCCCCAATTAGTCTGGATTAACGAGGCTATACTGTAATTAAAATAAAGGAGGCAGAGAAAAATAAAAATTGCAGGAAGCTATGGGAAATACTAAGGAGGGCAAGCAAAAAATGGGATGACTAAAAACAGAGATCACACCAGAGGAATGGCTGGAATATTTCACGAGGCTGATAGGAAATAAAATAAGGTTACACAAGGCCAGGATAGCTCAAATGGGGTGAGAAAATAAACTGGATGGCAGATTCACAGAAAGAGAGGTATACCAACAGCTAAGAAAAGTCAAGAGGGAAGGTGGTAGGGTCAGATGGTCCACCAGAGGAATTCTGGAAGGAATATGGTGAAAAATCTGATGTGTTACACTCACATGACTTTCTCTACTGTTGTACAAACTATTTTTACAAATGCTTATTCTCCATCTACTTCATGTTAATCGAGATAAACATTTGCAGAGTCTATCTTATTGCTAATTTTCTTGTAGATGTAAGGGGAATATATATTTACAAGGGCAATATAGAAATACAGTAGCCTTTAAGCACATACATATCTCTTAATAGCTGGTTGCTAGGTGCAGCACCATTCCCTTTCCCACAGATTAATACTCTTTGCATGTCCAAGACCAAAAAAAAAAAAAAAAAAAAAAAAAAAAAAAAAAAAAAAAAAAAAAAAAAATGAATAACTAATTCCCATTTGAGAAAATAAGTATTGAAAACTTTAAGGGAATAACAAGTAATATCTCGAAAATGGTTCACTCAACAACAAAAATGTATACGACAAATTGTGTATTTTAACGCAATCTACATTTTCTGTGTAGTAAAATTTTGTGTATCTCTTATGGTTTACCAGTTATGCAAAAGTCGTTCACAATGAAGAATACTTTTGGAGACATTCCCAGGAAATTCAAGATATACATTTTATTTGTCATAAAAATATCTTAAACATATGATATTTTAATCAAAATCGTTAGCCATTTTTGAGAAAATTAAAATTTTTGAAAAATCTTCCATGTAAAGGGTAATCTGGGGTGGGGGGATTTTCTTGAAAACCTTCGTGTCGCATCCTTGGAAGATACTGAACCTAAATACCAAGTTTGGTGTTTATCCGACTGTTCGTTTCTGAGTTATGCTGTTCACACACACATGGACATGTTTCCAAAAATGCTTTTTTTGGATTCAGGGGGTCTCAAAACATGTATTTCTGGTGAAATCTCGGTATTGAATTTTTGGGTGGAATACAATTCCTTCCCCTACTTACTATACGTAGTAGAGAAAGTAAAAAGAAAAGGGTTACAAATTTTGATAAAGATGCTAAATAAAGTAAAAGAGAGATTCCAGTATGCTGGAAAACAAGTACAGTAGTACCATATATAAATAAAGGGAAGGGAGGAATGAACAAAACCGAAAATTAAGAGGCATAAGTCTGTTATCCATACTGGGCCAAGGAAGAAGGAAGTTGTTGGAATTTCAAGGAAAGGAAAACAAATGGCAAACGTTTTATTAATAAAATCAATGGCAGACAAATATCTAAGAAAGAAAAAGAGGGTGTACACGTTTTTCACGAAGGTTTTGATATGGTAAATAGAGAAACACTAACAATGAAATTGAGAATGAAAGGGGTTAAGTGAGAGATTCATATAACAAGCAGAGAAAATAAGAATATGTAAAAGCAATTGGCACTCCCCAACTAAAGCAAACGGAGACATACCAGGAGTGTTATATGCAGATGATAATGGTAGGAGCCGCAATAGTGATAGGTTTACAGAAAGCAATAAATGAAATACAAAAATTCTGTGAGGAATGGGGAATAATGTAAAATCCAAAATTATGGTTTTTAAAAAAAGGTATAAAATTAAGGAAAGACAGGCAATGGAACTTGAGTGGGATAAAACTGGAAGTGGTCCAGGAATTCAATTACTTAGGAGTGCGACTAAGTAGTAATTGAAATTGGGAGGCTCACAGTAGAAAGATAGTGGCAAAAAGCAAAGAGGCTATGATAAATGTAAGAACATGTAAATTTAAATGGGAAAAGTCCACAAAATAGTGGAGAGTATATGAGGCTATGGGAAGCAAGAATGTTATACGGGGGGGGGGGGGGGGGGGGGGGAGATCAGATTTCAGAAATAAGGTGGACCAGAGTTACGGATTATTTTGTAAAGAACTATTAGGTTTGCTGAGATCAGCCCCGGGGGAATTCACTTTACTAGAATTAGGAAAAAAAGATGGAAAGGTATAGTACTAGAGAGAATGACAAAATGTTGGTATAAATGCTGGACAAGAAAAGGAGATATATTAATAAGTATGGTAGAACAAGAATATAAAAAATGAGAACAGTAGGGGATCAGGGTTAAAGAAAGCACAGGAAGAAATAGAAATGAAAGAAATGGTTACAAGGGGAAAGGAACAGTCCAGGTTTTTGGATCCAAGTGAGGGAAAGGGTGGAGGATATTGAAAGGCAGGGACTATGGGGAAGCATACAAAACAAAACTGAAATTTTACAGGAAAATAAAAAAGGAATGGGGTAGAGAAAGATAGGGCAGTGTAATAGAGAAAAAGAAGGGCTAGCTTGCACGAGAACGGGAACAATATTTTTAAGTGGCTTAAGAGGTAGCGATAAAGGAATGCGTGAATTTTGTGATGGTGAGGAAAGTGTAGAACATCTAACTGAATTGAAGATTAAAAAAAAATGGAGAGAAAATCTGGGACAAGAAATTGAATAATATGGGGAGTGATTTAGCCACATTGAAAACGTTAAGCAAGCAAGAAGAAAGAAATACAAAAGTAGGGGATATAAAAATGAAGGAGAAATGCATGAGGAAAGCCAAAGAAGAGGGAGGGGAGGTAAGATAAAATGAAATAAAGTGTAATGAGGCTTAAGCAAAGAGAGGTAAATGTTGCACAGCAGTGCTGAAGGCCAGGCAACACAAAGTTGAGGCAGTATTTTTAATACTTAAATGATTTCAATCTAATTATATAATATATAAATTCAATAACAGCCCACCTTAAAGCAATGTGTATGTAACAATATATAAAAATGCATGTAACAGTCATTGCATTAATGTTTATATTAATATGTACATGTTTAATGTTATGTGAATGTATTACATAATTTAATAATGTAGGAGCTGTGAGAATAATAGGTTAAAAGTCGCTAACAATGAGGTAACCTTGAGGCAATAATGAATTTGAAAGTTTAAATGCTACTGGTAATTCTTGGAGCAACAATGTAATTTTTGAGACAGTTTATAAAATAGCCAATCAACAACCAGAAAAAGCTTTAGTTAAATGAAGATATTCTATTGGACTAGGATTAGCCAATCAGAAAGTAAAATGGAGCAAAATTTACAAATTCAGAAGTCAGTTGCTTGTAGACAGTGTTCCTAACTGGACGCGAAATATGTCCGAGAAATTTAACATATTTTGTGCGAGACAAAAATAGTTTACATGTTAAAAAGTGCAAGCAATTAATAAAAAAAAAAAACTCGCAGCTCTCTTTATATCAGTGAAGTGTTATTTAAATCGTGTCAAGCATTAATAAAAGGAGTGAAGTAAAATTTATAATCTGTGTAAGCCTACATTCTTCAGTTGCACCACTCCCTGCTAAGACATTCGTGTCTCTAAAAAAGATATACTGACGCAGTCGAGGCAAATATAAAATATTTAAAGAAACAATCAAATTACAAAGTTAATATTTTTAAACTTGGGGCAAACGCCATCAGAAACTTTTTACCGTACGTGCGGTTGCAACTACATCAAGTTCGGCTCCCCAACAGTAAAAATTTAATACATCTTCAAACTGGCTTTCCATACGTAGCAGCAACAAACCTTCAAATTGGCACCCAAAGTGTGGTGCCAACAACGTAGTAATAACACTTCTTCAAAGTAGGGTACCAGGCATGTACATAATAAAGCAAAAACATGAAAATAAATTTAACAAAATTTATAATCTGAAATGTGTACAATAAACTACATACATACAATTCACACAAGTGCATGTAGGACAAGATAGGAAAGGTAGAAATCAGACAAAAAATTCAATGCCATAGCCGGGTTTTGAACCATGGATCTCCCTATTTCTATCCTGTTGGTCTGACCAACTGAGCTGACATCTCAAAATTAGAGATCTCCTTGTGGTTTACCTGGAAAAATGTGAGCAACTGAATGGAAACCTGAAGATCCATGGTCCAAATCCTGTCTATGGCATTGAATTTTTCAGCCTGATTCTATCTTTCCAACCTTGTCTTGCACACGACTTGTGTGAAAGAATTACTATAAAGAAATATGTAATATAACTCCTGCAAAGGCTTATCTCGATTAAAATGAAGTAGATAGAAAAGTAAGCTTTCATAAGAATAGCTTATATACCCACTAATAAATGGTAGAGGGTAGAGAAAGTCATGTGAATGTAACAATTTTTTATTACACTGAAAAAAATCGCTGCAAAATGTGCCAAATCCACCACTATGCGCGAGACAAAGATCCTGCGGTTAGAAATGCTATGAAAGAACCTGTTGCCGCAAATCCTCATAACAGCTGCAGAGGTGTTGCAAATGAGCAGGAGGGTTCTCATTTTGAACATTATCTTCCAGTTTCCAGGACATTACAAAAGAAGCCCATACAGCAACTGGAGAGGCCATTCCACCTATTGTTCAATATGTATCCGAGCCCCCAGTACATATTTGCATGGATCAGTATTGACTGTCCTATATGCAAAGTCATTTTAGTAAAGTTGTAATCTTCTTGCAAGGAAAGTAATTAAAGATAAATAGTAATACATATTTATAGGCTTATGCAAAGAGGTATTAAAGAACGGAAAACAGATCTTTATCGTGAAAAGTAATAATCGGATCAGGTTCAAAAAATAAGGGCAGCTTAGTTATTGAACAACGAATTTGTTGGTACACTGAAATTTAACATGTTAATGTTGCAGATTTTTATTGAAATTGAAAAGAATACTTTATGGTTATCTGGAGTATAAGCATCAATTCAATGTTCTAATCCGAACCACTAGAGACTAAATGAATTACACTTCATAAACTCCACAAAAGATTTACTTTCACTGCATGAAATCTCATTAATGAGTTTAGGTAATTCTGGTTTATTGCATAGAAAAAAGCCTGAGCACAGTTCTTCCTATTAAAATTCTGCACCCATAAGGAACCAACTTCTATGTATTAACCCGGGAGCAAGGACACTAAATTATGCTGAAATATATTATAAGTCATATGCACCGAGTTTGTCAAGTTAGCAGAGGAGGTTAGATTGTTTTAACACATGTTAAAGTGTATTTTTTTCATACAACTCTTTATAATAAAATTAAAAAAAAAAAAACAAACAAACACAGGAAGAACAAAACAGTACGAGATGCACAAGCATTAATTTAATTTGTGTTAAGTAGTGTTACGGAGATAACACTAAGACTACTACTAAATCAAATATGTATCCGGATTTATCATGTAAATCTTGCTTTGAATTCCCTATCCATATAGTGCTTTAAGAAATTAGAACGGATTTGAGCAACCTTCCAGTCTTATCACCCTTCTTTTCCTTTCTGAGTGTAAAACTTCTTTATATCATGCAACGATATCAAAGAAATGCATAATTGCCATCTTGTTTCTCTGCTCCCACTTCATACCCCATGTGGGTTTAAGATTAATCTGATGCAGTAATTTGTATCATAAATTATTTAAATGTAAAGAATGATTATAGTGTGAATATGCATTTTTATGTGACATTGATTTGAGATGTTTGTTGATTGTAATTATTGTTGAGAAGTAAGTTTATACTGCCTTACTGAAACTGACAATAATAGTGTGCAATAATGCAGCGAGGGGGTGAGCTGTTTATCATTATTAGAGACGAGGAAGTTACGTAATGTTGGCGCATTTTTTTTTTAGAATTTGCTGGAACATTTTCCCTAGAGCATATGTATTCATAATTTTCATTGGATATAAAAATAGACGCTAATGTTGGCGCATTTTATTAGCCAATAGCAGCTCAGTTATAATCTTTAGGCATATCGGGGTGTAGGAGTATAAAAAGGGCTAGGTTAGAGGTAAAGTCCTACAGTCCGTCCGTTCGTTGAAAATATTTGTACGTTACACATCGCCTTCAGTTCGTCGAAAACATTTGTACGTTACACGTCGTCTTCAGTCCAGCAGAAATATTTGTACAGTACACGTCGGCTATCGATTCGCAGGTTACGCATAGTAGAGTTATGAAAAATCTCAAGCGTTGTAAAGTTAATCACACAAAAAGTTGAAGTTCGCGAATTAAGAATAATCAATAATGAAGTTATTATAACAGTTTCAGTTTGGCGAGTGTCAAGATCAAAGTGTAAATGTGATAGTGAATGTGTTCGACAATAAAAGGTGTAAAACAAATTCCTTCATCAATGTTATCTTTGGATAAAAAGACTCCTTTCCGTTTACACAACCTGTATAAAGAGAAGTGCTCGACCAAAAGGATAATAGCTAGCCGGAGGACAGTGAACCAAAAGTAAATAAAATAACAGTAGCATTCTTTCAAACAAACACTAATACTGTCGCAAATTGCTAACACCACATGGAATTGAACAAACCTAACAAAGAATTACGTCACAAAATGGCTTCACCACGTGGAGTAAACACAAATACACAAACATTATAAATAATACCGTCGCAAATTGGCTCCCAAACGTGGGGCTCAACAAATTAAATATAACAGAAGTTTACCACTTCAAATCACAGTCTAAACCACCTGTTATGCAGTATCTAAACATGGATGCGATTTAGACAATGTTTAGCACTAAACATTTTAGCAACGAGTTAAACAACCTCTACTGTCCATTCCAAACCAGGTGCCTTCCACTGAAAACAAACTCTTTGCTTTATCTGCATGAAAGTAGTTCGCAATCCCATCCCCTAAGGCTGCTTGTTCCCTCTCATGTGCTTGTTGAACATTCTTTCAACTTATAAAAAGGCGCCCTGCGTGAGGATCAGTTCAAAATGCAACCTTTGGCAACAATCAATTTCACAAGTATGCAGCAATGAACATTTTACTTACGTTAATCACAATCTTCGGGCAAAAGTGCAACACCCAAATCCAAATCCTCCGAAGATGACTCAGCTGCCGTATCAGAATCAGAACTACTCTCCAAAATAATGACAACCTTATCCACAATTTCACAGCACTGTCGCACTTAAAACAAGTTTCCACATTTTATCCTCTTCTATATTCTATTATGTCTGTTTATATTCCCTACTCGCTTTGGTTACACTTCTTACTGAAACGCCTGTAAAATCCGATAGTTTCATAATATGCACTAATGCAAGTGTCTGGTGTTTTTCCAATAGTGAGTTGAATATATGAAGTATTGTTTGTTTTTAGGCACTTTTTAATTGTTTTCCATTTTTGTGTTTGAACACTTTATTCGCACTACCCACACCTTCTGCCATGTGAACTCATACCAACTGACTAAATCACAAGATTTGACCTGAGCTGAGCATGTGTGTGTTAGCACAATACGAGGGTGTCTGAAAAGTTTCCGACCTAATAAAGATACAAGACATTTTTTCAGAAATTTATTTTTTTGTTTTTCAACATAGTCTCCTTGTAACTCTACACACTTCTACCAGCGATGCTCCCATCTCTGTAACCCGTCCAAATAGTACTCAGCGTTTTTCTCTGCAAAATAATTGTTCATGAAGATGATTGCCTCTTCATTTGATGAAAATCTGTCCTCCAAGCGCAATTTTCAGATGAGGGAACAAAAAGAAGTCACTTGGGGCTAGATCTGGTGAGTAAGGCAGATGGTCAAGCAGTTCAAACCGTAATTCCTGGATTTTCACCATTGCAACCCAAAAAACAGTCAGCATCACTTTCCCAGCCGAAAAGTTTTTGCTTTTTTTGGGAGCTGGTTCCCCCTTTGCAGCCCACTGTTTGGACTATATTTTTGTTTCGGGCGTATAATGGTGTATCCAAGTTTCATCTACAGTAATTAATCGGCGCCAAAACTCAGATTTATTGCGCCTAAACTGCGCCAACAGAGCGTTGGAAATGTTCATTCGAAAATGTTTTTGTCAAACGTGAGCAAACACAGCACCCAACGCGCGGACAGCTTTCTCATGTCTAAATGTGATTTAATGTGACAAACACGTTCTTTTGACATGTTCATAGCCTCTGCTATCTCTCTCACTTTAATTCGACGGTCGTCTAGCACCATTTGGTGAACTTTGGCGATGTTTTCGTCGGTAGTTGCAATTTTTGGATGTCCCGAACGTTCGTCTCCCAAGCTCTTATGGCCACGTTTAAATTCAGCTGCCCAAAATTTCACTGTGGTAAATGACGGTGCAGAGTCCCAATACACAGAATCCAACTCATCTTTGATTTGTGTAGACGTATTGCCTTTCAAAAACAAATATTTAATGACAGCTCGATACTCGATTTTGTCCATTTTCGTAAAAACCCTCACATCACCTCGCTCAAACGACTGTTACATAATAACCGAGTGTCCAAAATGGCTGAAACTTTGGTGAGTAACTGTCAACAGATGAACAACGAAATTCACTAGCTTTTATTTACGAGTGCTGCCATCTTAATGTTGAGGTTAAACTTTTCAGACCACCCTCGTATGAACGACTTCACTTATATTTCCTGTGTTATGCAAAGTGTTTATTCGGTACTCAGATAGCACCTCTGGGAATTCATTGCTGCATTTCTCGTATATGTAAGAGTACAGTCATGCATATGGTTGGTATTAACAAGCAAGATGCTCTCGGCATTAGCGCAACAGCAGACGAAAATCATTTTGTAATCTCTTAACAGCTAGTATATATACATTACCTTCAACGATGAGTTCTTATGATAACCGCAATAAAATGTGCAATTCTATACATTTCCTGCTCAAATATTTCATCATACATGTATTAAGCAACTATTTACGTTGGCATAAGAGTATATTCTTGGGTTCGTGACAAGCCAAAGCACGTGCTTCTGTTTACATCAGAGGGAACTCTGGTTTGGAATGGACAGTAGGGATAGAATTAGATAAAAATCTATCAATGAAAGAACATGTAAACAATGTAAGAAATAAAATCAACAAAAAAAACATTTAAAAAGGTTTAGCAGAAATAAAATGGGGTGGAAACATGGACCTCCTTAACACACAAAACCTAACCTATTGTATGGAGAACTACTAGCAACAGTAAACAAGAGACTTAAAAGTAAACTAGAAATTTCACCAACTAATTCACTAAGAATAAAAACAGGAGCTGTAAAAACAACAATTACAGTATTACAAAGCTTCACAAAAAACATGGCTATAGAATTGGAACACTAGTTGAAAGCAATTACTCTAACATAACTTCAAGTCATTGGAAACAGATACAAGTGGTACCACACAACAGATACTATAAGTAATTTAAAAACTCAAATAAGTTTCAGAGCATATATTATTAACTTAAAATACAAGAATTTAATTACAACAAATATAATTGCAACAGAGGTAACAAGTCCAATAGAATACATTGATATACAATATCAGAATGACCTGATATATACAATACACAAAACAATATATCAGATGAAATGAGAGCCATAGCAATAGCTACGGAAAATGAAAGATACCCAGAAAAAGAATGGCTCCGAATATATACAGATGGATCCCTCATCAATAAAAAAATGCCGGTGCACGAGTATACTGTAAACATTTTGCACAGTATCTAACATTAGATGAAACTTAAACCACTATAATGGAGAATTAACAGCTATAAAAGCAGCATTACAGAACATTTTATATAGACCAATGCATAAAACAAAAAATAGTCAGTCATCTTATCAGACTCAAAATCAGCCATAGATGGAATAGTAAATTACAATAAAATAAGAAATATTAAAGAAATAAGAAGCCTAATTAAAGCAGTTGAAACTAGAAATCATGTCTCACTACAATGGATCCCAGCTCATGTCGGACTTTTGGGCAATGAACATGCGGATCAATTAGCAAAGAAAGGTGCAATACAACAAATAAAACCTGTAGGACAAATAGAAATAAATAAACAATTAAAAAATATTAAATAACATTTCAAAAGACAGCAGAGACTTAAAGACAAATTAAAGGATAAAGATTATAAGAATATTAAAGATAGAATTGATATACAAAAAATGCCAAGGAAGACTACAGTGGCCTTATTTAGGATGGCAACTAGCCACGATTGCCTCGCAGAACATCTCTACAAGATAGGATGCCTACCTACACCCAAGCACACTCTCTGTGAAGATGTCATCCTGAACAATCTCGCCAAATGCAAAGGCCTTAAAAGTGATAACTTACAGACTTTATATTGGGAAGCCAGAGGGAAAATGATGCAGACCCAGTGCCATTGGTGAACAACGGCAACAACAAATATAGCTTAGAATTTACTCTTGCGACCTGGATGGAGTAACTAACCTGTCAATTGAATCCGTATCGTATTTGGAGGAAGATATTTTTGAAGTGTTCATGGATTACTTAAGATTAAATTGATCTCAATGAAGAAAACTTTGATTACTTAGGTTACATTCATGATCTGGACAGAAAAAGCAGGAATGCGATAACCATACGATACTTATACAGAGAGAGAAAGTTCAATGAACATTTCGGTATTAGGAAAGAATCTTATACACACCTTTACAACCTGCTTGGAGAACATTTCAACAAAACTCCAACACAAATTCAGCTCTATAATCGAAACTGCAATTATTGTTATGCATCCTGTGTGTGTTTTGTACTGGAATATTTCAGATGTTTGAGCCAGCATTGCGATGAATTTAACGTAATGCGACATTCTTACACTATTAAATGGAGATATTTAGAATTGACTTAACGCAATTTAACTTAAAAGTTTGCAATGTCAAACTTTTCTTTCCCGTTACATCCAGTTTATTTATCATGTTAATTAGAACCAATTGGCACTAGCTCAAAGTAATAAAAGAAAGATCAATCAATCAAGAGTCATTCCTATTACATTAAGTGCATGTCAATTATACCTTTAGTTTACCAGAATTTCCATGTCACATTAAGTAAAGTTCATTGTAATCCCGGTATTGCAGGCAATCTTGTAAATAAACATTCACTATAGATCTGCTGATCATGTATTTCATTTTACTGTTACAGTGCTTTTGAGGTTAAGAGCAAGGTAATTATATTTTATAAATCTAAATATACACGAATGTTCAGAAAATAAAAGGCAATTCTTCACTTTTACAGGCTTCCCACACAGTGTGTGTGTGTGTGTGTGTGCGTGTGTGTGGAATTGACAGCAAGCAAGCTACTACTTTGTACCCATCCGTGAATATGGTGAACTTTTCCAAAATCAGAAAGGCTATTTCTCCATCAACACGCAGGTGACCTGCGATGCAAAATGAATATTAGAAACATTGTTTCCAGAATTTTAAGCTGCTCTTCAGTACGTTTCCCGTCGCTAGAATTATTAAACGCGTCAATTACAATTTTTCAGCATCTTTAACACTTTTTTAACACTCCTATTGTTTAAATGGACTTTATCTCTTCCAAAAAACATTTCTCTTTTGCTGATGTTTCTCCTCTCTTTTCCTATCGCACTTAACCTTATTCATGATCCATCAAGTAAATCGCAAAAACAAAACAATACCTCCGGGAATAATGAGCTCTTACTTCCATAATCTTAACTAAAAGAGTAAATTGTAATTGAGCTCTCCAATACCCTCTGAGTAAATCGCTCTCATAGTAACCTACTTCCAGTGGGGACTTTTTTAGTAAACATTACTTCCGAAGCAATTTACCTCAACATGGTGCACACCGCCCTGATAACAAAATTAAATTTTATGATAAACACCTCTAAATTTTGTTAGAGAGATGGTTAGTTATTTTTAAAAAATTTGCTGATTAAGAGAATATTCACGAATAAAATCCTATCTTCCTTAATAAACAAACTTATTACACTAAAGTAGATCAGTGAATTTAAAAGGCATGCATCTACACCCTGTAAAAATTTCAACCCAATATTATAGTTTCAGAGATAATGGGTCTAAATTTAACAGATTTAACACTGATGTGGTGGGACTTTTACTCTTGTTTTAACAAGGCTGAGGAACGGGATGAGTTTATGAAACTGATGCAACAAATTATCTGATGGCAGGGAGGTCATAACCTAAACAGACTAGGGCTCCACTGGCAGTATGCTTTTATGAGCAGTACTGTACTGCCTAAAAATGAGCACGCTTTTATCTAGTTGAGGCTACATAGCCAATATTTTACTGCAAAAGTATGAACTCCCACAGCAGATTAAGGTCATAAGGTTTGATTGCATATAACAGCGATTTACACTCATTTGTTATTGCTGTCCTATTTTCCAATCGCTGTGTTATAACTTGGCCCTTGAGAAAGCTTTGCCACCACATGGCATGAGTGAACCTTTTGCACAGAGGGGAACAGTTGGGCAAAATGCTACCTGGCATCATCAGTTGACTATGCTAACAGTTGATTCATTATTGTACATGACTAATAAATCATATTTACCACACTGTTAACGACAGAAGAAATTACAAGTTAACATTTATACTGTGAAACTACTAATGTATGAATATAATTCCAGTATAAATCCGTCAATAGTGGAAGTGCCATGTTATACTGGAGGTAATAGGCGGAGGGGTTGAAGGGGTGTTGGATGATAACAATGGTGATTGGCTGTCTCACACGTAGCTGCAGCAGTGATCGTCAGCTGTCTCAAGCGACAAGTTAAAATATAGCGATTATAATGCATGTTGAGAATGTTTGCCTCTTGGAATGGTGATTTACAAATTTTCATCTCTTAGATAATGCATGTGCATGATGTGGGAGGGAGAGGGAGATATGTTCTGGTATTGAATATGTTATTAGCTATCCTACATACTTCATAATTGTATGACGTTCAAAGTCCCCGAGCGTTCCTCACAGTGGGGCCAAATGAACACCGTCGATAATAGGCCAGATTCCACTTTCTTGCAGTAACTTACCACTCCTACTGGCTGCAGTTCACTGCAACTGTCTTAATCGCTTCAGCGATGGCCATTTAAACCCTGCACGGACCGGAAATGGATACCCAATAAACAGTGCAAGACATTTAAATTGTTAAATGGGGTAAAAATGCTGCATAAATACACATTCATATCTTCCGTATTTATTAAGTTATCTTAATGAAACAAACTGGTTTAAAGCTCATTAAAGGTAGTATACATCTACGGTATCAAAGTGTAAACTACTTTAAAAACGTTGAAATATCACTACTTTGTTCTCTTTAGCAAAAGCCATTTGTGCGTCAAACGCGCCTAATTTGTGAGTCAGCTTCTTGTTTGTGCATATAAACGATATAGCTGCCTCAGCGATGTGTTCTCCGGTTCAAGGTTTCATGCTTTCGTTTATATTACAACGCGATAATGTACTTCTGTGTATTGAAACATGCCATCTACAAACAAAGCAAACCTGTCTGTCAGCATTTGTATGTGCCTATGTCTTAGAATATTACACAACCGAAGTGTAGGGTAGATTAATGCAGTGATATTTTCATTCAGTCTGGAAAGATTTTGTGTTCTGTACTGAAAAGCACATTTGAAATGGTTATATCTCAGTGGTAACCATGGCTTCAACTAGCAATGTAGCAAATCAATTAGCTCGCCTAGGAAGTGTATGGGCTTCTGAAATTACTTCAGAAAATGTGGAGGACTTTTTGCTGTACGAGTGATTTGGATATAGACGGCAGGTTTTCAGATTTTGAAGGGAGTATTGAGGATATAGGTAGCAGCAAGGAAGAAAATGACACTATCTTCAGGTGTTCGTGAAGAATCAACATTGTGGAGTGGTCGAAATAACTCCAACACAAATATACATATCTTCACGAACACAGCCTCTGGTGTACAACCCCAGGCCTGACAGCTAACCAATTTACATTTTCACAAATTTTTTTACTGCTGAACTTATTGTCTCTCATTGTTAGGGAAACAAATGTATATGTGAGTAAGGTGAAGGAAGATAATTTAGGCAATTTAGGCTAAGAGTAGAATTCAGAAGTGGACAGAAGTAACACTGAATGAGATTTACAGGCTACTTGGTCTAATTACGCTCATGGGCGTTATTCAATGTATTGGTCTACAGATGACATGCTAGCTACTCCATTTTTTGGGAAATGCATATCAAATAACAGGCTTACTTCCATTTTGTGGTTCCTACATTTCACATGCACAGAAAATGTAAATGATCAGGCCAGTTTTTGATTATATTATTTCAAAATTTAAAGAAAATTATGTGCCCAGTGAAAAAGTCACTGTTGATGAAAGCTTTATGCTTTGGAAGGGCCGCTTAGGTTGGAAGCAATACATCAAAACAATGAGGGCAGATTTGGCATAAAGAGTTTTATCTTTGTGAAAGTAAAACGGGATATCTTTATAATAGTTGCATATACACTGGTCAAGGGACTGATAATACTGGAGACAAAGATTTGGTGTTATCTGGCTCCATAGTAATGCACCTGATGGAACCTCTACTTGATCAGGGTAGGACTGTAAATTTAGATAATTGGTACAGCTCCCCAAAATTATACATGACCTTATTCAAAAGAAAAACAAATGCAATTGGAACAGTACATTCAAATCGTATTGGCTTGCCAAAGGACGTGAATACAAAGGCTCTAGGGAGAGGAGAAATGCAGGTGTGTCAGCTCCCACCTTTGACCTACATTGCTTGGCAAGACAGGAGGGTAGTTACGGCATTATCCAATTGCAGCTCTAAGATTTTGATGATTGACACTAGAGAAATAGATTCTCACACCAAAAATTTTCAAGCCTGATGTTATTCAGGAATACAATATGCATATGGGGGGTGTGGATCTAGTAGATCAGGTATTGCAAGCATATCCCTCTTTACGAAAAAGTTAAGTGGTATAAAAAAGTATTTTTGCACCAGTTGGATATAACCATATACAATTGTTTGGTAATTTGGAGAGCTCTAAACCCACGCAAGACAATGAGATACCTGGACTTCCGCATATCAATAGTTCGTAGCCTAATTGAGCAGTATAATATTCAGAGGCCTCTTCATACTGGGGGTAAGAAATCCACAACCCCTGCACCCCTCAGACTTGAAGGAAAACATTTTCCTAAAAGGATACCATCCACCGCAAAAATGTCGCGTCCATTTCGAAAGTGTCTGGTGTGTCGCAAGGAAACCAATATGATTTGTCATGAATGTGATGTGCCCTTGTGTGTTTATCCATGTTTTGAGGTATACCATTCAAGAAGAAACCTTTAAAGGTAAGGCTTGATATCTTATAGAATTTATTTAAATTTATTATAAAAGAGAAAAATTATAATAATTAGGGTTAAATAAGCATTAAATGCAAGTATAAACAGGACGTCTATTGACGTCCATATCCTTTCTCCTGCATTTCAACATGGATGTCATGACGTCCATATCCCTAAAAGGGTTAAACACCAAATGCTATGCTTTGTGTTTTTCAATCCATATGTTAAAATGGAGCTTGGTAATGAATTAATAACTGAAGTTGAGAAATATCCGATTCTCTATAATCCTGAGAAAGAAAATTGGGATAAACTTCGGTATTGGATTATGGTCAGTATCACTATACACACCTAACATACAACTTTGATTTCAAAACATCATTATGCAAAATAAAGAACAAATAGCATTGTGCTTTAAGTATTTTCGTGAATATGGCATATTTTGTCACTTCTGTTCCATATTACTAACAAGTCTCATCGCATGCATCTCACCCGTGGCGTCAGGGAACGTTGGTTGCATTGTCTTTCTGCTGCCAACTTTTGAAATCCCAACATAGCTGAAAATGATTGAGGGCTCTCAGTCTCAAAGCATAGCCGAGGGATCTGCGCATCTAAAACTTGAATGATTCATGCTGGCAGCAATTCCTTACAAAAGCTGCTAAGAACTATATAAGAATGGTTGCATAAAAGGGTAGAAGAGCAAGTATTACATTGCCACTGGAACAACATCCACTAAACCAAAACATTCAATAAACAAGGATTACTCTGGATAGCCAAAACCCCTGATTTCATAAGTAAAAAGCCTCTATTTTGACCATAATCGAATACCAAAGTAGTACTGAAAATTGTAAGAATAGAAATGCAAAAGTTGAAGCCTGGAAAAAAATAGCCAAACCTACCAAAATATCTAACAAAAAACTATAGTCTTGTCATTTTTTTATATGACAAACCACCAACAATAAAAAGTGATCAGTCTTGCAATGTACACCCACTGTATATAGCCTGGTACCCCAGTCTGAAAAGTGTTTGGGTAATAGTGATAAAGTCGGGCCCGTGCGCTTACCCGTCATTCTCCTCGCACGAACGGTAAGAGTGCCCCCACTACTCTTAACCACATGATAGCCCCCACCATAATGATCACGTGATTACCTTTTCCCCTAATTTAGTTCTCCACCTCTGCGTTTGAAAACTTTAGCGCGAATGCCTCATTCTGCTAGCACATTTAGACCTGTTCGTTCGAAATGAATTTTTTCGAAGTTACAAGTCAATTTGCTACCATAGAAGGTGCAGTCAATCAATTAGATTTCTTTTGCGTGCAAACTATTCCTTATTTGCCCCAATTCTTTGAAATAAAATCAATTAGATTTCTTTTGCGTGCAAACTATTCCTTCTTTGCCCCAATTCTTTGAAATAAAATCAATTAGATTTCTTTTGCGTGCAAACTATTCCTTCTTTGCCCCAATTCTTTGAAATAAAATCAATTAGATTTCTTTTGCGTGCAAACTATTCCTTCTTTGCCCCAATTCTTTGAAATAAAATCAATTAGATTTCTTTTGCGTGCAAACTATTCCTTCTTTGCCCCAATTCTTTGAAATAAAATCAATTAGATTTCTTTTGCGTGCAAACTATTCCTTCTTTGCCCCAATTCTTTGAAATAAAATCAATTAGATTTCTTTTGCGTGCAAACTATTCCTTCTTTGCCCCAATTCTTTGAAATAAAATCAATTAGATTTCTTTTGCGTGCAAACTATTCCTTCTTTGCCCCAATTCTTTGAAATAAAATAAATTGCATGTCATTCACGTGGATATGGCAGGCAAGCACAGGGTCCCGACAATTTCACGTATCAGTGCGTGGTGCTCCTACACACCGATATGCCTAAACATTATAACTGAACTGCAATTGGCTAATAAAACGCGCCAACATTAGCGTCTATTTTTATATCCAATGAAAATTATGAATAAGTTTCCAATAATGATAAACAGCTCACCCCCTCGCTGCATTATTGCATGCTATTATTGTCAGTTTCAGTAAGGCAGTATAAGGCAGTGGTGGGGGAACCATGTTGCGTGTATAAGGCAGTGGTGGGGGAACCATGTTGCGTGGAGGGGAAGGTGGAATTTGGTGGATATGGAAGGTAAGCGCAGGGACCCGACTTTATCACGTATGCCAGTGTTTGAAAGGGGTTTGAGTACCGTGCAAGTTCTTAATTTCTGCACTAGGATTACTATCCCTTAATTTAAACTACCCTCCCAAAAACAATCAGCATAACAAAAATGTATCAATACATACCCTTCTTCTGCATAACTCCAATACTATATATATGTTTTGACTGTCCTCAAAAAAACTATGGAAGCCCACTACATGCTTATGGTTCAAGCTTCTGTGAATTGTTATTTCTTGCGTCATCTTGTCCTTCTGATTGTGTTTAGTCATAAGCTTCTTTGACACAATTTTTCCTGCATAAACGTTCCCTGTCTTTGTATCGGTGATCTCGTAGCATTTTGCAAAACCCCCCTGTAACAAAAGCAATATTTTAGCTCATTTAGGGCATATTTCACTATTGCACTTGACCTAAAAGATTTAATTATAAAATCAGCTCCATACTAGCTAATTTTAGTTCAAACTTCCACCAATTTAACAAATATGGCTAATGTCTATTCGTAAACATTTACTAGTTCGCAAATAACCCTTCTAGGCTATTTTCACTAGTGTTTTAGACATCTGCATCAAATGAAGCAAAAGTTAATGAAACAGAACTAACAATATCTGCACTGTTTGAAAACAATGACAATCCATGTAAAGTTTTACTGCAGTGGAAAAGGTTAAGAGTCCGTTCTCAATTTTAACACATACTGAAATATATTCGTTACAGCAATTGTCAAAAATATTCAAAGTTGAATAAAGAAAGAATCAAATGGCAGTCATCCAAGAGTAAAAGCATTACGTTCATTTTAATTCCGCAATGTGTTTTATTGTATTGGATTAATAACCATGAGACCGGCTCTACAATATAAATAAAACTACTTCATGAACTACAAAGGACTAAGCGAGGCCATGGAAAGTGAAACAGGCTGCTCACATGTGGTTCCAAAGATTAAATTTCTGGATAATGCCACCAACGAAAATAAAGGTTTAAGTTTCTTTTCATGGCCTCAAAGAGAAATAGGAAAGGGTACAGAAAGATGTATTAACACTTTCCTTATATCACCTATGATTTGGTTGCTACGCAAAGCCAATGTATATAATTTAATAAAGGGATTTACATACCTTTCCGAAAAATCTTCCCTTCTTGTATGTAACTCCGCTATTGGAATCATATATAATATCCGGTATGCTCTGTCTATCATCTTCTCTCGTAGCCATTATTCTACAAGTTAATGTTGGAAGAAAATACTCCTTCAACAAGAACAGTACTTCTGCACTTGTGAATACAATCGAACGGTTTTACATTTGTACGTTGCTACATTTAAAAACAGATGTCCAATCAAAACTTGAGGTTAAAACATTACGTCAGATAAACTACGCATACGATTGGACAAAAATAAAACAATCGACGGATAAAGTGCGTACCGATACATACTTTTAAGCTAAATTACAAATATTATTCTTCATTTGTAAGTACATAAATTCCCCTAATTATTTAAATAATTACTATTATAAAATAAACTGAATAACTATTCCCAACAAATCCTGTTTATAATTTGTTTCCGACATCCTCCCTGCAGCTTCGGTAAGGAACAACAAAAAAAGGGGGGAAGAAAGCGCGCAAAATACAAAAAGCTTTAATATTTGCTCTGCCACTTTCAATAAGCTTTCGTACAATAGTTTGAAGAAGATTGACGGTTGTGGGCAGAAAAGTCATATGAATATAAAACATCCGATTTTATTCAAGTGGTAAGTCGCTATTCGCTTTTTCTCGTGGCCGTGCAAAACCAAGGAATTTCAGTCACCACATAGTGATCTTTTTAAAAATCTATCGCTTTAACATACAGTATCCTTCTTACACCTACAACGAAATGTAAATGTGTAATAAAAGTTTACCTCCATTAATGAAAACTAGATCAAAGAATAAACTTTTGTAAGAGTAGTTTTGTAAAACAATGAGTAGAAAAAGTCATGAATTTAACACAGCAGATTTTTACTTTTTCTACTTCTTACCTACAGTATGTAGAGGAAGTATTGCATTCCACTCAAAATTTCGATGTCAATAGTTAACCTAAATTTTGGGGCTCCCTGATTCCATGAAAAGCATTTTTAGAAAAACGTCCATGTGTGTGCCTGCCTGTCTGTGAACAGCATAATTCAAAAATGAAAAACTGGATAAATACAAAACTTGGTATTAAATTCAGTATCTCCCAAAGATGCTACACAAATATTTTCAAGAAAATTTCCCCACCTCAAACTACTCTTTATGTGAAAATTTGTATATGTTTTTTATTTTCTCAAAATGGCTCTGACTTTGATTAAAATACCACATATTTAAAATATCTAAATGGAAAATAAAACGTGTATCTTGAATTTTCTGAGAATAAACTTCGAAATCCACTTCAACTGAAAGGAATTTTTTATAATTTTCATAATGGGTAAACCATAAGAGATACACAAAAACTTACAGCATAAAAAGCATAGATCCCTTTACAACACACAATTTATTTCATATAACTCATTTCCTATACATTGAGAAAAACAGCAATAAAGGGGATTGTTGTCCACAGGACAGGACAAGACATAGCATAGACTTTTGTTCCATAAGCCAACACATTACATTGCATTCAGTTCACAACTTTGTTGCCAAGCTCACTTGGGAAGTGATGTAATATAAACCTTTGTTCCATGGTTTTCAAAGTGCATCTCTATTCACAATTTCCAGAACATTGAAGCAATCTGTTGAGTGTTTGCCAACCACTAAACAAATGAGGAATACTTGGCATAAAATTGGGAGGAAAATCAAACAACAGGATATAAATTACTTATATTATTTCTTGGAAAAAGAATGATGGGAAAATGTCTTAAGCTGCAGCTAGGTGAACAATGCTTTCTCAAAATTCTCAGGTACTTTTAATCACTATTTAGACTTCACAGTACCAAGGAAAACAATCAAAGCAGGTAATGAAAGAAAACATTTTTGGATTACAAAGAGCATATGAATCTCTGATAGGATTCTTAAGCAAGCTATTAAAACCAAGTACTGTCAGAGGACTTTAAAAATTACTTCAAAAATTATAAATGAATCTATTGAAAAACAATCTGGGTAGCAAAGATTGAACAACGATCATTAAGTAGAGCAAGCAGAGAACTAATCAAAAGCCTTGTGGCAACTCGTTAGAAGGTAACTTAGAAAATGGGATAAAGTAGGTGATAATGAATGTCAGTAGCATTGCTAATACATTTAACAGTCACTATACAGGGTTAGTTGAGAACTTGCTTCACAACAGTAAACTCATACCAAAAATAAATCCACTACATTCAAAGTAAAATATTCAACACAATGGTTTTATCACCAACCTATATCAACAGATGAAATAAAATCAATTATTAGAAAGCTTGGGAGTAAGCAATCCTCAGATTGTGATGAAATCACGGACACATTGCTAAAGGCATGTTACACTCATCTCTTGCAGTTGTTGTGTCACATTATTAATCTCTCATTTAGTAGTGATAGTCAAACCAATTCTGAAAAAAAGCTCCAAGGAAGATACTAAGAACTACAGACCAGTATCACTGATCTCAGTTTTTTAAAAAATAATAGAGAAAGTAATGCATGAAAGATTATATAACTTCTTTAAAAATTATTACTTAATATCAGATGAGCAACATGGGTTTCAGCAGGGGAGGTCATTATAACAGCAACAATCAACTTTTTAAATGAGGTTTATGAGGCAGTAGATAATAAAGAAATAGGTGTGGGATCATTTATGGACTTATCTAAGACATTCAGTCTAGTTTACCACCAAATCCTGCAGCAAGAGTTACAAATAATCAGAATAAGGAGTACTATATTAAAGTGGTTTGAATCCTATCTAAGCAACCAAAGACAAATAGTGCAAATCCCTTATAAAGATCACACCAGTCAGATTTAATGTACCCCAAGGCTCAATTCTGGGACCAATCCTGTTCTCTGTGTAAATTCAAGATGCAGTTGACAATGTACTCAATGCCAATATAATCCTGTATGCTGATGACACAAGTTTATTTCTCAAAGGTAGCAGCATCAACAATCTACAAATAACCCTTACAGAATCAATCAATAAATTGTTGGAATGGTTTGAGAATAATGAACTGGTAGATAATGAAGATAAAACAGTATCAGTACTATTTCACCATGTAAATAATAAGGCCTTGGACAACCAAATGCTAAAACTTGGGATAAATCAATAATGTGTTCAAAATCAACAAAGTTTCTTGGGGTAATACATAGATGAAAATTTGAAATGGCTCACACACATTAATTTTCTAGTACAAAAACTAAGCAAGTGTTGCTTTGCAATAAAAACTCTTACATTTGAAGTGAAAGGTACTTGAAAACACTTTACTACCCATACTTTCATTCCCTTCTCTTATATGGCATCACTTTCTGGGGTAATTTATCACACAGCAAAGAAATATTTAAATTTCAGAAAAGGGTGGTAAGACTTGCTGAAAAAATCATCAACAAGTAGCTGTAGGCCACTGTTTAAAAAAATTTGCCCCACCATCATTGTACATATATGAGGCATTACTCCATGTTAAGTGTAAAGGAATAATGCTGTAAACAAACTGCCAGAAGAAATTAAACAGAATTAATCAAAATCGTTAAGAGCCATCTTTGAGAAAATCTTGAATTTTCTGGGAATAGCTGTTTTGTAAGAATAGTTTCTAGAACAGTAAGTAGGGAAAGTCATGTGAATGCAACACATCAAATTTTTCTTGCTTTGTTTCCATCCCAAGAGTTTCTTACCTTGAGTAAATATTTGAATATTGCATCTGCAAGTTGTAAGTAACCACATCTTGCTTAATTTTGAATTATTTCTGAGTAAATATATATTGTGAGTTATGTATTGTGGTTAGAAGAATGGCATTTTAGATGAAGTTTATAGCTATAAGATATATGTGTGAATTTGTCATTGGCAGAGAAAGTCATGTAAATCCACCATATCAGTTTTTACTTTCTTTACTACTTACACATAGTAAGAAGAGAAAGTATAGCATTTACCCAAAAATTTGATACTAAGATTTCGTTGGAAAAACATGTTTTGAGACTCCCTGAATCCAAAAGAGCCTGTTTAGAAAAATATATCTGTGTGCATATGTGCATGCGTGTGTGTGAAAGACCACTCAAAAACAAAATGTTGGTTAAGTAGTAAATTGTCGCCACCATGCGTAGGATGGAGACAAATATCTTAAAAAAATTCCAAGATTTTACATCTTGACATAAGTAAAGTTTTAAGTGTGTACCTTGACTCATTCATATTCTAAAATTAAGATTAAATTAAAACCCAAGTTAAAGATTAAAAACAGAAGCGTTATTAACAGTGAAGTATTCATCATGATTTAGATTGAGTCACACTTTTTTACACTCATACTCTCGAAAACGTTTCCTGTTTTATGTAACTTTAATTAGTGAAGGTGAGTGTAAAAAAGTGTGACTCAATCTAAATCAAAACCCAAGTTGTTATTTAAATTCAGCAACTTCCAAGAATGTGTCACAAAGACTATCAAGAAAATCTCCCAACCCAAACTCCCTTATATTGAAAATGTTTCATTGCTTTTTAATTTTCTCAAAAATGGCTCTAATGATTTTGATTAAAATGTTTGAGATATCTGCCGAACAATAAAATGTATATCTTGAATTTTTGGGGAATAGCTTTTGAAGTCTATTTCATTCTGAATGACATTTGTATATATAACTGATAAATTGTAAGGGATAGACAAAATCTTATTGCAGAAAAAAGTAGAGCTTGTTACAGCACACAATTTATGACCAATCAATTTTTTTTATAGCATTCACCATTTCCAAGATAGTCTTTGTTACTGGTTTGAATTTTCAAATACCTATACCTTTTTTTTTCAAGTGGGAGTTTGTATTTCCATGAAGTCTCAATTCTCAGCAACAAGGATTTAAAAGGTTCAACATTCTGTTCCTCAATTGTTAATGAAGCTCATAATGATGGATATGAGATCACCGATGAAGCCAAATTAACTTAACTGAGAGAAAATCAATGTGTCCTGTGCTTTGTGCTTTTAGCTAACAGTGTAACGGTGTTATTACAAATAATGTTACATGTTGATGCTTGTGATGTTTATGTATGTGTGTTTACTTTACGCGTATTTGCGAGAGAACTTGCTTTACGTAATGTCTTTTTGTTGTCGAGCCCCACGTTGTGGAGCCAATATGATGCGGTTTTACTGTTATAATGTTTTAAGCCCCACGTTGATGCGGCAATATGATGCGGTATTAATGTTGTAGATCATTAATTGTAGCTCCACGTTTGGAAGCCAATATGATGAGGTTTTAATGTTACAATTTGTTTAACATTAATTATAGCTTCGCGTTTGGAAGCCAATATGCGACGGTTGCTGCTTTACGTAATGTTGTTTACATCACGTGTGTTGAAGCCTCCTTGTGACGTCACTTCTTTGTCTGGTTCGTTTAGCTCCATCTGGCGTAGCAATTTGTATCAGTTTTGAAATAATTTATTTTAAATGTCCTCCAGCTAGCTCTTTGGGTCGAATATGTTTCTCATGCAGGGTGTGAATCGGAAAGGAATCTTTTGTCCAGAAATTATATTGACGAAGAAATTGGTTTTATAACTTTTATTGTCGAACACGTTCACTAACACATTTACATATTTATCTGGATACTCCCCATACTGAAACTGTTTGTAATAACTTCTTATCACTTTTAACTCACGTACTTCAACTTTATATATTTAACTGTATAATACTTTATAAGATTTCTCGTAATTCTGCTGCGCGTAACTTGACGAATTGAGAGACCGACATGTATAGTATTGAGAATCTTGTTGAACTGGGAGCTGACGTGTTATGTGTTGAGAATCTTGTTGAACTGGGGACGATGTGTAATGTGTTGAGAATCTTGTTGCACTGGGGGACACGCTACCTCGGCCTGGCTTATTTATAGGCTTGCCTTAAGATACGCCTAAAGATTATAAATGAACTGCCATTGGCTAATAAAACGCGCCAACATTAGCGTCTATTTTATTATCCAATGAAAACCACTAATACATATTTCTTTTAGGGAACATTCTAGAAGCTTTTACCGAAAAGGCGCGAAACATTACGTAACTTCCTGGTTCCCGGCAATGACAAACAACTCACCCCCTTGCTGCATTATTGCGTTATTATTGACAGTTTCAGTAAAGCCGTATATTATTATTTACCAATAATAATTACAATTAATAAACCTCTGAAATTAATGTTACATAAAAATACATATTCATATTACTATCATTATTTACATTAAAGTAATTTGTGATACAAATTACCGTCTCAACAGATATTATTGGTTTCCAGAGAATAAAGCAACACCTATTGATTCATTTGATTTATATCTTTATTGCAGTATTAAAGTGTACATGCAATACTGTGACATATCATCAGCAAATATATCCACCCCAGTGGTGTTTGTTCCACTGAGTCCAAACATTTTCATTTAATTTTCAGTGTAAAAAATCAGGAAGCTCTAATTGCTCCAGCCAACAAGTGCCTTGAGTACCTTGATGATCTTGTCTACATCAATTTCCTTGTCTCTTAGCTTCTGTTTTAGATCCTGATATTCTGGCAATGTCTGTAGTTTTACCATAATTAACTGCAAAAGGAAAATAACACACTAGGTTCAATTTGCTTAAGATGGGTTAGAAATATTTGAGTAAAGCTTTTTTCAAAACATAATATAAACTTTAGGGTGATTCTTAGTAATGGATTATGTTTTGCTGTGTTACTATAATGAATTTCAGCACTATGTAACACTTTGCATCATCATCATCTAGGTTTATACAGTAAAATCCTGCTTAACCAAAAAGCTGGTTTAACCAAAATGGCAGAAGAGGAGGAGAAAAAATGAAAAACTAAGAATGAATGAATAAAAGAGTACAAAATGTTCAAATTCACACTGGCAACAGTGCTATGACAATTGGTAAAGTTCTTTTGCCACAACCCTATATTCCAAAACAGGACTTGGTATTGTGTGCAGTTACTCCTCATCCCTTACCTCACATTACAGGTACCGGTATAACAAGTGTTAATTACTTGCACATGCATTCAACACAGAGGTCCACTGATATTTTATTGTTGGTGTTGGCCAGTGTGGTTTATTTGTGTTTAAGATGCCAGCAAAAAAGAAGGTTTAATGTAATAACTAATAAGCATTGAACAGATTCTTGAAGCCATTACCAACAGAGTGACAGCAGATGAAGGATTTAAGGCATTAGAGGTAAGAAAGACTATAAAGGCATATTCAAAACTTAGCAGGAAATATTGAATTATAGCACTGTCAATAACTCAACAGTTTTTGTTTTAGAATGCGTTACATTATGCAAAACAAAACAGTGAATCAACGCCAACAGATATAGTGATGTAATGTAGCTGCTTAAAGGTGTTGCAAAAAGAAAGCTCAGATTACTGATTTTATGAAGTAGTCTTTGTAAACACTGTAATGCATATTTTAATACTGTTTACAGTAGAAGGGTTTATGTTAAATATTATTACACACATTTGGAATACAATTATTTTCTTTATTGATTATTCAAAATAATGCATTATCCAAAAAGGCTCTTCCCCCTTTAGTTCAGTCAAGCAGGGTTCCATAATATTATAAATCCAAAATTTGGCACTAGTGTGAAGCTTGGGGTAGGTGTGCATAATAATGAATGTGCATTAGAGCTTTGTTACTGTTTAATATAATTATGTTATATTAAACAGTATTTAATATAATTGTGTTATGTGGCAAATAAAGGAATCACAGCCTGTTTCATTGTTATATTAAATCATAAGTTTCTGTTATAAAATGTATATCTTTATATGAAGAGTGAGCCTAGTGGTTGAAACATGGTTATAGTCCACCATTTTGTTTATTTTCATGTGAAAGGGGTGAATTGTGATTTACCAAAAGGTTTGCAGTTTTTGTATATTTAAAGACCTGAACATATAAAAATTACTTGTAATATATATGGTTTGGTAGTTTCCTCCGGTAACAGGGGATGAAGAGATCTACAGATAACAATCATATTGCTGTATGTCTATCACATCATAGTGCTTTTACACAACTCTAAGGATTTCACAAGACACTGTGACATGCATGAGTATAATACTAGAAATCAAACTCATGTCTGCACATACTAAAATATTCTCTGATAAAGATCCTCTATACTTACAGCAGAACAACATTTACACATTTCCATTTTTTGATGATTATGGTTTTAAGTGGATCAATTGATCATTTAAAACAGAAAGGAAACTTTTCTGCATATTAGCATGGCCTGGCAACACCTTCATTTTTCTGTTACTGCAGATAGGGAAGGTTACCATATTTAACAGTACTGTTACCATGTTAAAATCCTACAATTCAAAGAGTAATAATACTATCAGTTGATTCTAAAGCCAAAGTCCCCAATATGATGATGTCAACTATTTAAATGGCTGATGCAATTAACCTGCGGTTAAACTGTAACCCTGGGTCAAAAGAATTTGTATCACTTTATGTTGTCTCTATGGGTGGTATAAATGTCATATTGTTGAGACATCCTAGAGGTTTCTGGGATATCAAAATTAGGTGAAAAAATTAAATGGTTATACACATTAAGAGAGGTGGCTATCATTTGTCAATTTGACAAGAGTATAATAATAATAATAATAATAATAATAATAATAATAATAATAATAATAATAATAATAATAATAATAATAATAATAATAATAATAATAATAATAATAATAATAATAATAACTTTCTTGCAGTCAATAGACTCTTATAAGAGCATCTGACACTGTCAATTATAGCTATACAATACAATTTACTTAATAATATTTACATATGTACATATATCCATTATAATTCAATAATAGCATTTCTCTATCAGGAATAATTAATAAGTTTACTTAATAATATTTACATAAGTACACATATCCATTATAATTCAGTAATATTATACAAGCATTTCTCAATCAGGAAAGATTTTAGGACAGTTTTAAATTTTGAATCTCTGGTATTCTTAATTGCAGATGGTAATTTATTTACATAGTATAGCTCCCATTTTATATGGTCCTTGATTAGTTTGAGTTTTATTCATCCTCACTCTATGGTAATCATTTGCTCTTCTCGTATTGTATGAATGACAGTCTTTATGAGTATGTTAAATTGCTTTCTATCTTTAACAGGTATAATGGTTTTAAACACATACAGTGAGACTACAGTTCAGATGTTTTGCATTATAAATGTTTCACGGCAGGATTGCCGAAACCGAAGGTTAAATACAGTTCTTATGCATTTTTTTTTGTATTTTTAATAATCTGTCCATTATGGTTTTACTTGTCCCCCCCCAAATTTCAATACCATATGTTAGATGTGGGTAAGTTATGCCATAATATACTGTTTTAAGAATATTGGTGTGTCTGTATTTGCTAATTGTCTCAATAGGTACAGTCCTGTGTTCATTTTTTTACAGAAAATTTCTACATGTATGTTGTAAGATAGGTTTCTTCTATGTGTATGCCCAAAAATTTATAGCTTCTTACCTGTTCTAAAGCAGTATTGTTAGGTTTATATTAAGATTATTGTTTTGAAATGTCATGAATTTTGTTTTTCCTATATTTAACTTTAATCCATTGTGTAGGAGATAATGTGATATTTCACCTATTGCATTTGTCATTTTATCTTCTAAACATTCTTTACTTTCACTCCAGCATATTACAAATGTATCACCTGCGTAGGAGATCACCTTGCTGTTTTCCGGTTCCAGTAAAAAATTTATATAGATAAAAAAAAATGTAGGTCCCAATACTGATCCTTGTGGTACCCCCCACTCTGATTTAATGGTGTGTATAGTGTCAGCTTTTTTCCAATTTATTTCTGTGCATTGCACCTGGTTTTTAAGGTATGTTGCTAGTAGTTTATTAATTTATCCTCTGAAACCGTAGTATTCTAATTTTGTCATTAAGTGATCATGGGACACAGAATCAAAAGTTTTGGAGAGGTCTAGATAAATCACTGCTGCATCAGCTCTGAAGACTGGAAACAATGGCTTGAATCCAAGCTCCCAAGCTCTCCTTAATATTAGTAACGTGAAGTAATATATTAATATTATATTATTTGTATTTATTGCGCTAAGAGTTTTACAAATTACATTGTCTACTGCATTTTTACCCTGGTCACTTATTCAGTAGACAATCACTACAGTTTATTTACATTTTACAATCACTTGTCACTAAATTAACATATTCACTATAGTTTTCCATTCAAAGCAAGATGCACTACCTCTTACTTTTCTCTTTCCACTGTCCAAAGCCATTTATTTTTTACTTTACACAAAAACTGCCCAATGCTTCTAGCGTCCTTGCATATCATTTCAATTATAAGTGTATTTCTATCCCCCTTCAACCGCTTCTTATTAAAAAATTCTTTTCTCCAATTTTCTGTTCCTTGGCACTTAAATACTATGTGTTCAGTGTCTTCATTACCACCACATATCGGACATTGGTTCTGAGGAATACCCTGTCTTAGCCCTTTTAGCCTCCATGCTCTGGTTCTTAACCATGCAATAGATTCTCTCTCTTCTTTATTTACTATGTCTATATATTTTTCCCTACCCCATGTATTTTTCATTGGCCTATAATAAACTAATGAGCTCTTTTCGGCAATCTCACTGAACATTATTTGTATTTCTATATCTTCCAGTCTTTTCCTTGCCTTTTTCCAAAAATGTTTTACGTTATTTTCTCTCCTTCTCCATATATCTCCTAACCCATTTTTCTCCAAAATATTCCGTAATTTACTTACCCATCCATCATTCATTAAGCTCTTCTCTTGGTATTCAATACATTGTCTTAACAGATTACTTTTTCCTAGATTTAAACTTCTGAACCAAAATTTCAAAGCTCTTTCCATTATCGTCCCCTTAGTTGGCACCCTGCCCATCTCTAATTGAGAAGTAATATAAAATTTACTTTTGTAAGAACAGTTTGCAAAAGTTATACAAAACAAACGATTGTGGATATACAAAATCACGTGAATGTAACACCTCAGATATATTATTATTATTGTTATTATTATTATTTTTTTTTCCCCAACTTCATTAAAAAAATACACTTTATGGTGAAAGAGTCTTTCTTGTACCCTTGTAGTTCCATTTAAGGCAGGTTTTATTGTACTTAATTCCTCAGCCAGAGCAGTGAATTCAATTGATGGTTGATTTTGTCTAGTTATAAAGGAAACTATTTGAATATATAGAATATGTTTTCCATTAAAACTAACTACTTATCACAATGCTGGGAACAATGGTTCCCAAAGCATGTCAGGTAGTTTAAGAAACTTAGTGAAGTATGTGAATTAGTTCATACCTACTCCTAGATAAGTAGATAACTAATTGTTAAAGTATATCTTCTACTTAAAACAGGTAACAAATGAACATTCATAAACCATTTAAATATTTCAGGATTCTTCTTTCGTCATACCTCTGGTCCATCCCAAAAAGGCCCTGATCAGCTCAATGTACTTGTCTATATCAATTCCTTTGTCACGCAGTCTTTGTTTCAAGTCCTGGTATTGTGGCAAGCTCACCAGTTTCCTAACAATGGTCTGCAGAATAAAATTTATGCTGTTAAGTGAAGGTTATACGATTAATTGATTACAGTACTATGCTAGCTATTTTATTAATAATATTGTTCTCTTTGCAGGATACACTTTTAAGATGCAGTGTACTGCACCTTAAGATTGATATAAGCATTTAATGGATTTGGCGTGAACAATACCTTCATTATAGATTTTTAAATTTTTTATTCCTTTATTTACGTTTAAAAGATTTTTTTAAACATTTAAATAAGTCATTAAGTTAATAAAGGAATGTGACAAGTAGTGAGTTTATAAGTACAGAATCTGTTGTTATTGATTAGTATCATTAAATTTGTAATTGTAATACTGTTATGCAGTTGCAGAATGTTAGTATTTTCTACTTCCATCAGCACAAAAACATTTATATTTTTCTTACTGTGCCATTTGGTCATATCATTTTGAGCTATAAATTTTTATTTCTGCTTTAAATGTTTTAATGTATTAACACGCTGAGAATTTTTTTTCGATGATATACTATGTTACTAAGCAAACAAACTAAATGTGCTCTGAAGGATAAGTCATACAAAATATTTATCAGGATCCCTTTTCTACTGCTTGTGAAACCAATTATCAGCTTTGCTTTTATGTGCTTTATCAGCAAAGTAGGTATAGTTCAGGACAAACCTTAATAACTTTACCTCATTCCATTGCAATCTGCATGTGCTGCTTGATAACACTTCATAACTCAATTTTGACTTTGGAAAGAAGGGTTATCTAGCTTTGGCTCATAATATACAGTTTTACAATTAATGGTTTAATGAATTAGTAAAGCTTAATGCTTGAAATTGGATAAAGTAAGTTTATTGGTGGAAATTAAGTTTGTACATGGTCAAAAATTCATTAAAAACTTAAACGATCCTAAGGTTTATAATATTTAGGATAAGAGAATAAAGACATCTTTATGGGGTAAAGAAAATGGTCTGTTTTCAAGAAGACACTGTCATCACCTTTTGATCAGAGATATATAAAAAAATTATTCTTTCTGTAAAAAATGTATAATGCTTTTCCATGTATTTTATGATAGCTGTCACATAAATATTGAATTTATATGTAGGATAATTTCCTATAACCATAAACATAATTAGGATAAGATTCACCTGGAATTCTTCTGATTTAAGGGCATCAATTAAGTTTTTGAAGTCTGGACTACTCTGAAGTTTATCGTTGAAAAGTGCCTTTAGTTGATCTATTGGTAAGACAGCAAGGATATCATCAATACAACCGCTCAAACCTGTGCCCCTTCTAGTGCTTCTGTAGTTGGGTATTACTGGTTTATATGGGGGCAGGCCAAGAAATTCATGAACAGTATTGAGTAGCTGGTACACCTCAAGACCTTGTTCTTGCAGAAAATCCACAAACTGAAAGATATCACGCAAACAGACATTAAAAGGGATGTCAAGGAACAAAGGGAAAAACAGAAAATAATAATTACATAATCATCTCCTTTTACTTATATTGAATATGTGTCACTTCTGTTTTCACATAAATTATTAATGTTATGATAAAATGATGATATACCCACATTAAAAATACATTATAGTGACTACATAACACAAAAAATGTGATAATATAGCTACATACAGGCTACTGTGAGGTAAGGATGTAAATAAATGAAATATTTTAAAGATAGGAACTGGGTTTCATGGACATTTAGTTATTGCACTCACTACATATGAAATTGGTTGTAGGTAGTATAATGGAACAAAAATGTTTTTCACAGCTACTGACACCATAACCTATTTTATTGTCATTAAAACCTTGTTTCAACTGCTTTACAGTAATGTGTACACAGAAAAGGTTTGGCAGAAATTGGATTGTGTGTAATGGTCCAGTAGCATGGCTTCTGTGTTCATATGACCATTTGATTTTTCCCCTGGAATGTCATGAAAGAAGCAGTTTCCTATACAGCAGTTGAAAACAAACACAACTTAATATAACTAAATCTGCAGTAGAAATCAATCAAACTAATCCTGAGATTCTCCAAAGAATGCAACAGCCTTTTCTGTAACGGTTTGTTATATTTTACATTGTCAATGGTGTGGTGTTGGACGTTTGTTGGTTCATGGTGTGCATTAATCAGAATAATAACAAGAAGGTCTTGTGATATTAAACAACGAAACATTATTTTCAGCGTGCTACAATTAGCCTATAACCTAGGTTCTGTGACCCCCAGTCTTCAAAATATTTTATTTTAAACATATTTTACATGCTGAAATGTTGTGAACTTAGTTTTTCCACACCTGTATACAATGAAGGAAAAGTAAAAGACACAATGATGATAATATTCAAAATGTATAACAATGAAAATTACTAATTATAATATTCCATGGAATCATCTACAGAATAAACAGCATATTCCAATAATTTAGTTTTGATTTAGAAATTAAATTTAGCTTCTGAGATGGTTGTTTATAAGCTTTGGGTAACACACTACATAGCTTAATCCCATAATAAAGTGGATAACGAGGCTCACTTTATCCCTACTTTTTGTTTGCCAGCTATATTTATTGTAACTAGTCCAAAATCATTCACAAGCTTTGCAACATGTTATCACTTCTTAAATATATAAATATGGAAGACTTTCCCATTCATTATTCCAAATCTGACTAAAGAGTTCATTATCTAGTTTTATCTGTAGCTTAAATTGAAGCTTATTATGTTTGAATTTATGTGTTTTCTGTATTAGTAATGTAAAGCTTATGTTGACGTGCTCTATGCTGCAGGCTTTAGTACCCACTGTGGCATCATCAACAAACAGAGCAATGACATGAGGAAGTAAAATATAACTGATAAAATACACTTAAACTTTGACTGAGCTTCCCAAAGTTCCTCACAGTAGACTTATTCAAATTAGAGAAACTTAATACAAAGTGCTTTTGGTAAAACAGGTTCTTCTATTGATACTGTCAAAACAGTGCTACTTACATCATTAAATTCTTTAAGTTTCTCTATTTCAACAACGATTGCCTTAAAATCTTCAGATTGTAGGTACTTAAGTACATCTTGCATCTCTTTGTCATTAACAACATAGTCCAAAACAATTTCTGTTACTTCATCTGTTGGAATGAGTGCAAGGAAGTCCTCAAAATCATCCTTAAGACCTTGTGTAGTTAAGGATTTGCCTGTGAAATAACAAAAAACTTATTTAAGATACAATCATCAATATTCCATCAGGCAAACTATACAAAAATGACATTGTTGGAGAAAACAAGATTCCCTTTCTGAGATCATGCAAATTGCAAGGGAAAAGAGTGCTGACACATGGCTCCATGATAAATTGAATTCAATTTACTCTCTACACCAACAATTATATAAAATCATAACAAACAATATAAACAGGAATCTATCAATACTGAAACTCAGTTCTCCCATACCTTAATCTCCAGGTACAGGAAGGTGCTTCTTAAACACGTTACCAGTATCAGAACTGTGTATGCTCTCTTTTCTTCTTGAATTCTATGAAATCTAGTTTTTCCTCACATAATGGATCTTTCTGCAAGATTCTTCTTTAATTCTTTTAGATATAATGTCCTTGTATGCATCCACTAAAGACCGCTTTTTTCCACATTGATCCCAGTTATCTATATATTCCTTGCAACTGTTTTTTAAGTTGTACTTTATACAGTCCAATTATTTTTCTGCATCTTACATCCCCTTTCTTACTTCTTTCCAAAAGTCCACTAGCATTTACTTTCACACATTTCTATCTCTTTTAACAATTTGCCCTCCAAACTCTCTCTTTGGTAACTCAGAAACTCGTGAGGACATATGTTGGCACAGTCTTCTGATGCAAATGTGTCATAAGATATAGAAAAATGTACGTCTTTTATTTACAAAATTCAATTATTGCGAGTTTGAAACTACAGAATCTTTGTTTTGACATGTGGCCATATCATGGGGAATTGTTTGCTGTGCACTATGCTGTTTCCAAACAGTTCTACTTTCTCACCACTTTCCATCCTCTTCGAGTGCTGGTTAATCAGTTGATTGCAATGTCTATGTTTTGCAAAGGTTGATATGTTGTGAAAAAAGTGTTTCTGTATTATAGAATGTTAGTGCTATTACAATGCTAAAATATGTGTATACTTTAACACACAGAATTTATTTTTTAAATTGTTAAAATTACCATGCATAATATGAGTGTAACTAACACAAAGAAGATATACAATTTACTTTTGTAAGAACAGATGCAGAAACTATATAAAAAAAATCTGAATTGTTACACTCACATGACTTTCTCTACTCTTGTACAAAGTATTTTTACAAACGCTTATTCTCCATCTAGTTCATGTTAATCGAGATAAACATTTGCAAACTCAATCTTATTGCTAATTTTCTTGTAGATGTAGGGGAAAATATATTTACAAGGGCAATATAGAAAAACAGTAGCCTTTAAGCACATACATATCTCTTAATTGCTGGTTGCTAGGTGCAGCACCATTCCCTTTCCCACAGATTATAACTCTTTGCATATCCAAGACAAAAAAATGAATAACGAATTCCCATTTGAGAAGATAAGTATTGAAAAATTTAAGGGAATAACAAACAATATCTCGAAAATGGTTCACTCAACAAAAAAAATGTATATGACGTAAATTGTGTATTTTAACGCGATCTACATTTTTTGTGTAGTAACATTTTGTCTATCTCTTATGGTTTACCAGTTATGCAAAACTCGTTCACAATAAAGAATACTTTTGGAGACATTCCCAGAAAATTCAAGATGTACATTTTATTTACCATAAAAATATCTTAAACATATGATATTTTAATCAAAATCGTTAGAGCCATTTTTGAGAAAATTAAAATTTTCGAAAAATGTTCCATGTAAAGGGTAGTCTGGGGTGGGGGGATTTTCTTGAAAACCTTCGTGTCGCATCCTTGGAAGATACTGAACCTAAATACCAAGTTTGGTGCTTATCCGACTGTTCGTTTTTGAGGTATGCTGTTCACAGACACACAGACACACACACACACAGACACACACACACACACACACACACACACACACACACACACACACACACACACACAGACACACACACGGACATGTTTCCAAAAATGCTTTTTTTGGATTCAGGAGGTCTCAAAACATGTATTTCCGGTGAAATCTCGGTATCGAATTTTTGGGTGGAATGCAATACTTCCCCTACTTACTATACGTAGTAGAGAAAGTAATAAACAATTCTGGGTATAGAAACTCATGTGGATGTAACACCTCAGATTATTATTATTATTATTATTATTATTATTATTATTATTATTATTATTATTATTATTATTATTATTATTATTTATATTATTGTTGTTGTTATTTATGTTTTATTGTGCTAAGAGATTTACAATTTAATTGTCTACTGAACTTTGACCCTGGCCACTCACTCTGTAGACAATCACTACATTATATCTACATTTTACAGTTTCCCATCAATAATGATCTTGCTTCAGTTTTTCATGTGCGATTTTCACTTGTCACTTGTTGATTGCTTTACCATCACACATTCACCATAGTTTTCCATTCAAGGTAAGATACACTACCTCTTACTTTTCTCTATCCACTGTCGAAAGCCATTTATTTTTGTCTTTACACAAAAACTGTAAAATGCTCCTAGTGTCCTTGCACATCATTTCGATTATAAGTGCATTTCTATCCCCCTTCAACCAATTCTTTTTAATAAATTCTCTTCTCAAATTTCATGTTCCTTGGCACTTAAATACTATGTGTTCAGTGTCTTCATTACCACCACATATCGGACATTGGTTTTGAGGAATACCCTGTCTTAACCCTCTTAGCCTACATGCTCTGGTTCTTACCCATGCAATAGATTCTCTCTCTTCTTTATTTACTATGTCTATATATTTTTCCCTACTCCATGTATTTTTCCTTGGCCTATAACAAACCAATGGATTCTTTCGGCAATCTCACTGAACATGTTTTGTATAAGAGAAAAGTAAGAGGTAGCACATCTTACTTTGAATGGAAAACTATAGTGAATGTGTGATGGTTAAGTAATCAATAAATGAAAAGTGAAAAACAAGTGGAAATGGAACATGAAAAAAAGAACTGAAAAAAAAGCAAGATAATTTATTGACAATAAATAAGTTAAATAATCTGTAGTGGTTGTCTACAGAATCGTTGACGGGAAATTGTAAAATGTAAATAAACTGTAGTGGTTGTCTACTGAATGAGTGACCAGGGTCAAAGTGCAGTAGACAATCAAATTGTAAAACTCTTAGCACAATAAATACAAATACAGTATTTCTGTATCTTCCAGTCTTTTCCTTGCCTTTTTCTAAAACTTTTTCACGTTATTTTCTCTCCTTCTACACATGTCTCTTAACCCATTTTTCTCCAAAATGTTCCATAAAATTACTTACCCATCCATCATTCATTAAACTATTCTCTTGGTATTCTATACATTGTCTTAACGCATTACTTTTCTTAAATTTAAAGTTATAAACCAAAATTTCAAAGCTCTTTCCATTATCTTCCCCTTAGTCATCACCCTGCCCATCTCTAATTGCACTACCTGTCTTACAATTGCCTTCGGTAACCCTAGTATTTCTCTACAAAGCATCTTGTGCACCTCATCTATGCTTTCCCATCCTCTATCTCATCCCCATATTTCTATACCATGCATCAATTCTGACTCCACAACTATCTCAAAAACTTTCTCCAGCCATTTAATATTTATATTGGGTACTCTATATTTGCAGCTTCTGATTCTCCCATTTATTACCTCCATCTATTTTTACTCCTAAATGAATACAGCCACACACCCCCCTGTAATCTTTATTCTCTCCCTTCCACTTTTCATATTTGCTTAATTTTCCCCCTTTCTGAATACCACAATCTGTGTTTTTTCTTGATTCACTTTTAACCCCCATTCTTTACAATATACATCAATTGCTTGTAATGATTGTTTTAAACCACTTACTGTAATAGATCTTAACACTAGATCATCTGCAAAAGGTAGTCCTGGGATTTGGATGTTGTTAATTACTGGTGTACAGTTATTAATCTTTCCAATTTCTAGGAAGACATCATCTATGTATAAATTAAATAAAACTGGGCTTAACTTACATCCTTGCCTGAGACCTTTCTTTTGTTGAATTTCTCTTGTTACACAGCCTGTTTCCACCCTTACACAGAAGGTGTTCTCAAACTACAAATCTTTAAGAATATTCACCAATTGCTGAGTTACTCACTTACACACTAATTTATGCCACAGAAGTTGTAACTCAATTTGGTCATAAGCTTTCTCTAAGTCTACAAAAGCCACATACAATTTACCCCTTTTTTCTTTTAAATTTTTGTCCGCTAATGTTTTTGTAATAAGTAAATTATCAGTTGTTCTCCTTCCCTTGCAAAAGCCCATCTGGAATTCTGAAAGGATATTATATTCTTCAACCCAAATTTGTAGTCTAGCTGCCAAAATGCCTGCAAAAAGTTTTCCTGTATAAGATAGTAATACAATACCTCTGTAGTTATTATGTTTATTGACATTACCCTTGCCTTTAGGATGGATGATAGCTTCCATCCATCGTTTAGGTACATAACCCTTTCTAATAATTACATTAAATAAATCTAATAAAATTTTCTCTCATCCTGTTTCAGTACACCATTCCTTAAGAAATTCAATTCCAGTAGCTTTATTTTTCTTCAGTAACTTAACTTATTTTGTTATTTCTACATTTCTAATTTCACCATCCAATATCTCTACAAAAACATGCCCTATTTCCAGAAATCCCATAATTCATATACTCCTGGCTTCCCCATATAATGTTTTGAAATACTCCATCCATTGTCCTGGCTCAATATTGGGTTTAGTTACGCATTTATTATAGGTCGACTTGAGAGCCTGCCATACCTTATTAACATTATTTTCATTTAAAAACTTTATAAATTTCCTTTCATTACTTTCTCTCCAGGCCCTTTTCTTTTGTTCTAACAAAAAATTATGTGAGTTCCTCCCTTGCTTATAATGGTCCCTAGATTTTCTATCACCTAATTCCCTACACCTAACAGTTGTTTTACTCATCTTTTTCTTACCCTACATTCTTCGTCAAACCAGTCCTTATCATTTATGTAAACCCTGTTTTTTATATTTGTTATTTATATTATTATTATCTAAATTTTTTTTCTCCAATTGCATAAAGGATCACACTTTATAGTGAAAAAGTCTTGTACCCTTGTAGTTCCATTTAAGGCAGGTTTTATTATACTTAATTCCTCAGCCAGAGCAGAGAATTCAACTGTTGGTTGATTTTGTCTAGTTATAATAGGAAACTATTTGAATGCATAGAATATGTTTTCCATTAAAAATAACTACTTATCACAATGCTGGGAACAATGGTTCCCAAAGCATGTCAGGTAGTTTAAGAAACTTAGTGAAGTATGTGAATTAGTTCATACCTACTCCTAGATAAGTAGATAACTAATTGTTTAAGTATATCTTCTACTTAAAACAGGTAACAAATGAACATTCATAAACCATTTAAATATTTCAGGATTCTTCTTTTGTCATACCTCTGGTCCATCCCAAAAAGGCCCTGATCAGCTCAATGTACTTGTCTATATCAATTCCTTTGTCACGCAGTCTTTGTTTCAAGTCCTGGTATTGTGGCAAGCTCACCAGTTTCCTAACAATGGTCTGCAGAATAAAAATTATGCTGTTAAGTGAAGGTTATACGATTAATTGATTACAGTACTATGCTAGCTATTTTATTAATAATATTGTTCTCTTTGCAGGATACACTTTTAAGATGCAGTATACTGCACCTTAAGATTGATATAAGCATTTAATGGATTTGGCGTGAACAATACCTTCATTATAGATTTTTAAATTTTTTATTCCTTTATTTACGTTTAAAAGATTTTTTTAAACATTTAAATAAGTCATTAAGTTAATAAAGGAATGTGATAAGTAGTGAGTTTATAAGTACAGAATCTGTTGTTATTGATTAGTATCATTAAATTTGTAATTGTAATACTGTTATGCAGTTGCTACTTCCATCAGCACAAAAACATTTATATTTTTCTTACTGTGCCATTTGGTCATATCATTTTGAGCTATAAATTTTTATTTCTGCTTTAAATGTTTTAATGTATTAACACGCTGAGATTTTTTTCGATGATATACTATGTTACTAAGCAAACAAACTAAATGTGCTCTGAAGGATAAGTCATACAAAATATTTATCAGGATCCCTTTTCTACTGCTTGGGAAACCAATTATCAGCTTTGCTTTTATGTACTTTATCAGCAAAGTAGGTATAGTTCAGGACAAACCTTAATAACTTTACCTCATTCCATTGCAATCTGCATGTGCTGCTTGATAACACTTCATAACTCAATTTTGACTATGGGAAGAAAGGTTATCTAGCTTTGGCTCATAATATACAGTTTTACAATTAATGGTTTAATGAATTAGTAAAACTTAATGCTTGAAATTCGATAAAGTAAGTTTATTGATGGAAATTAAGTTTGTACATGGTCAAAAATTCATTAAAAACTTAAGCGATCCTAAGGTTTATAATATTTAGGATAAGAGAATAAAGACATCTTTATGGGGCAAAGAAAATGGTCTGTTTTCAAGAAGACACTGTCATCACCTTTTGATCAGAGATATATAAAAAAATGATTCTTTCTGTAAAAAATGTATAATACTTTTCCATGTATTTTATGATAGCTGTCATAATAATATTGAATTTATATGTAGGATAATTTCCTATAACCATAAACATAATTAGGATAAGATTCACCTGGAATTCTTCTGATTTAAGGGCATCAATTAAGTTTTTGAAGTCTGGACTACTCTGAAGTTTATCGTTGAAAAGTGCCTTTAGTTGATCTATTGGTAAGACAGCAAGGATATCATCAATACAACCGCTCAAACCTGTGCCCCTTCTAGTGCTTCTGTAGTTGGGTATTACTGGTTTATATGGGGGCAGGCCAAGAAATTCATGAACAGTATTTAGTAGCTGGTACACCTCAAGACCTTGTTCTTGCAGAAAATCCACAAACTGAAAGATATCACGCAAACAGACATTAAAAGGGATGTCAAGGAACAAAGGGAAAAACAGAAAATAATAATTACATAATCATCTCCTTTTACTTATATTGAATATGTGTCACTTCTGTTTTCACATAAATTATTAATGTTATGATAAAATGATGATATACCCACATTAAAAATACATTATAGTAACTACATAACACAAAAAATGTGATAATATAGCTACATACAGGCTACTGTGAGGTAAGGATGTAAATAAATGAAATATTTTAAAGATAGGAACTGGGTTTCATGGACATTTAGTTATTGCACTCACTACATATGAAATTGGTTGTAGGTAGTATAATGGAACAAAAATGTTTTTCACAGCTACTGACACCATAACCTATTTTATTGTCATTAAAACCTTGTTTCAACTGCTTTACAGTAATGTGTACACAGAAAAGGTTTGGCAGAAATTGGATTGTGTGTAATGGTCCAGTAGCATGGCTTCTGTGTTCATATGACCATTTGATTTTTCCCCTGGAATGTCATGAAAGAAGCAGTTTCCTATACAGCAGTTGAAAACAAACACAACTTAATATAACTAAATCTGCAGTAGAAATCAATCAAACTAATCCTGAGATTCTCCAAAGAATGCAACAGCCTTTCCTGTAACGGTTTGTTATATTTTACATTGTCAATGGTGTTGTGTTGGACGTTTGTTGGTTCATGGTGTGCATTAATCAGAATAATAACAAGAAGGTCTTGTGATATTAAACAACGAAACATTATTTTCAGCGTGCTACAATTAGCCTATAACCTAGGTTCTGTGACCCCCAGTCTTCAAAATATTTTATTTTAAACATATTTTACATGCTGAAATGTTGTGAACTTAGCTTTTCCACACCTGTATACAATGAAGGAAAAGTAAAAGACACAATGATGATAATATTCAAAATGTATAACAATGTGAAAATTACTAATTATAATATTCCATGGAATCATCTACAGCAGAGGTGGCGAAAACGTGACTCGCGAGTTATTTTGACTCGCAGGCGCACGTTCCCTCTCTGCAACCGTCCGTTTGATTTTCATATGCTTCTGAGTGACGCCGTGCGTGTTGCATATTTGGTGACTCGTGGAAGGAAGTCGTTTTCGCCACCCTTGATCTACAGAATAAACAGCATATTCCAATAATTTAGTTTTGATTTAGAAATTAAATTTAGCTTCTGAGATGGTTGTTTATAAGCTTTGGGTAACACACTACATAGCTTAATCCCATAATAAAGTGGATAACGAGGCTCACTTTATCCCTACTTTTTGTTTGCCAGCTATATTTATTGTAACTAGTCCAAAATCATTCACAAGCTTTGCAACATGTTATCACTTCTTAAATATATAAATATGGAAGACTTTCCCATTCATTATTCCAAATCTGACTAAAGAGTTCATTATCTAGTTTTATCTGAAGCTTAAATTGAAGCTTATTATGTTTGAATTTATGTGTTTTCTGTATTAGTAATGTAAAGCTTATGTTGACGTGCTCTATGCTGCAGGCTTTAGTACCCACTGTGGCATCATCAACAAACAGAGCAATGACATGAGGAAGTAAAATATAACTGATAAAATACACTTAAACTTTGACTGAGCTTCCCAAAGTTCCTCACAGTAGACTTATTCAAATTAGAGAAACTTAATACAAAGTGCTTTTGGTAAAACAGGTTCTTCTATTGATACTGTCAAAACAGTGCTACTTACATCATTAAATTCTTTAAGTTTCTCTATTTCAACAACGATTGCCTTAAAATCTTCAGATTGTAGGTACTTAAGTACATCTTGCATCTCTTTGTCATTAACAACATAGTCCAAAACAATTTCTGTTACTTCATCTGTTGGAATGAGTGCAAGGAAGTCCTCAAAATCATCCTTAAGACCTTGTGTAGTTAAGGATTTGCCTGTGAAATAACAAAAAACTTATTTAAGATACAATCATCAATATTCCATCAGGCAAACTATACAAAAATGACATTGTTGGAGAAAACAAGATTCCCTTTCTGAGATCATGCAAATTGCAAGGGAAAAGAGTGCTGACACATGGCTCCATGATAAATTGAATTCAATTTACTCTCTACACCAACAATTATATAAAATCATAACAAACAATATAAACAGGAATCTATCAATACTGAAACTCAGTTCTCCCATACCTTAATCTCCAGGTACAGGAAGGTGCTTCTTAAACACGTTACCAGTATCAGAACTGTGTATGCTCTCTTTTCTTCTTGAATTCTATGAAATCTAGTTTTTCCTCACATAATGGATCTTTCTGCAAGATTCTTCTTTAATTCTTTTAGATATAATGTCCTTGTATGCATCCACTAAAGACCGCTTTTTTCCACATTGATCCCAGCTATCTATATATTTCTTCCAACTATTTTATAAGTTGTATTTTATGCAGTCCAAGTATTTCTGTACATCTTTCATCCTCTGTCTTACCTCTTTCCAAGTCGACTAACATTTAGTTTCATACATTTCTATCTCTTTTAACAATTTCCCCATCTCTCCAGTTCAAACTCTCTCTTTGGTAGCTCAGACATTCGTGAGGACATATGCTGGTGCAGTCTTCTAATACTAATGTAACGTAAGATTTAGAAAAAAGATATAGCTTTTATGTACACAATTAAATTATTGCAAGTTTGAAACTATAGAGTCTTTGTTTTGACATGTGGCTATATCATGGGAAATTGCTTGCTGTGAACTGTGCTGTTTCTAAACAGTTCTACTTTCTCATCACTTTCCCTCCTCTTTGTATGCCAGTTAATTAGTTGATTGTGATATCTATGTTTCACAAATGCTAATATGTTGTGAAACCAAGTGCTTCTGTATTATAGACTGTTAGTGCTGCTATAATGCCAAAATATGTGTATGCTTTCACATACAGAATTTTTGTGTATGACTTTTATGTGACAACAGACTCTTATAGAGAAGTGAGACGGTGATTTATAAACAGATTTCCTACTGCTAGTGTCTCATGGAGAAACAGTTCATCATCTTGCGAATAGATTTAGGGAAATGGGATTTATTTTTGTAAGAAGGCAAAGATGAATATATTTTTCTTACAGGGGAAAAATTTTATCACATCAGATAAAAGTTAAAATCAAGTCTGAACTCTGAGAAAGCTTGCACAGGAATCAGGAATTCTGTAAAACTCAGCTTGAAATGCCACTAAACTTTTAAAATTAAACCCTTATAAGAAAACTGTAATTCAGGAATTCCAACCCTGCAATAATGTGAGTGGAGTTATCTTATATATTTGGGTGTTGTATAATGTTAATTTCCACTCCATTGTCCCACATTTAACTTTTGTTAATGGATGAAACATGGTTTTATTTACATGGCCTAGAGGAATTAAAAAATGTTTATGCAAATTTTCTTAAAACATGTGATTGCCATAATAGCTCATCTATGTTATTACTGTCCATAAAAATAAGTAGAAATAGAAGATACAATTCTCACAGGTTCAGTGTCTTTTTAGTTGTTGTTGGAAAACGTGCTAAAACATTTTTACTTTCTCTATCACCTCCCCACATTAGGTATAGTAAGTATTGTATTCCAACCAACAATTTTATATTGAGATTTCACTGGAAATAAATGCTTTGGGATACCCTGAACCCAAAAAGAAACATTGTTACAAGGGCAATACTGAACATTTTTAGAATGTCACGTTTCTAAAAACAAAGAAATGTGTTTATATTTGACAGCTACTTTCTAATGTTTTGTGAGTTGATTGCAATGTAGTTTGTTCAATTTGCTCTAATAAATTGTCAATTATCATCATTTAAATATTATGTGTTCACCCAAAAATGAATTTGACTAGAGAACATTTCCAGGTTATGATCTTTTATGATTTTAAATCATCATTAATGCCTAAACAATGTAAAGATTGGTTTATAAATGTATTTGGCAAAGAAGCCCCATCTAAGGCAACAATTTATAACTGGTATAGTGAAATCAAAAGAGATCGGTTTTTTCTTAGTGATGAATTTTGTGAAGAACGCCCAAGAACTGCTGTTACTGGTGAAATTATTGTCGCTGTTTGAGAATGCTTGAAGAAGAATGACTGACATCTTATGGATTTATTTGGGTATTGGGCAGTGGTATGAGTCACATCAAAAACATTTTACATCAAGTTAGACATGATAAAATGGTGTTGTCAATGGATTCCACATAAACTGCTCCCGATCAAAAACAACAATGCATGATTGGTGAACTTTGCAAAACTTTCAAGGCGCCATATCAAATTTGGTTTGGAATACTGATGATGAATCTTGGATTTGTTGTTATGCCCCTGAAAAGAAAAGTGAATTGGCTCAATGGGTCTTTCAAACACAACCTAAGGCTACAAAAGTATGACAAATTCGCATTGCTGGTAAGAAGATGGTTACTAGTTTTTTTTCTAAAATGGGCCATATTGCCACTATAGCATTAGAAGATAGATGTACCATTACCACTGATTGGTACACAAATGTTTGTTTACCGCAAATTTTGAAAAAGTTTCTGAAAAATGCGCAAAAGGAAAAATAATGCTAAATTATGAATGCATCATTGTATAAAACTAACTGAGCTTCTGGATGCCCTAAAAGTCAGCACCATGGACCCTCCATCATACAGCCCTGACCTTGGCACCTTGTGATTTCTTTTTGTTTCCAAAAGTTAAAGATAAAATGTATGGAATCACATTTTCGTCATGAAATGAAGCAGTGGAACATAACAAAAACCTTGTTTCTGAAGTGCCTCTGGAAGAGTGGCATCATTGCTTTAAGGACTGGTTTCATCAAATGCAAAAATGAATTGATGTTAAAAAGGAATGCTTTGAAGAGCAATAAAATCATTTAATTTTTTAAAACTAATCCTTGTTTGAGTTTCTAAAAATTTCCAGCATCACCTTCTTAAGGAAGCTTATGTGTGGATGTTCACTATGATATCAAAAGTATCCGGACACCCCCCACAAACATACATGTTTCATCTTAGGTGCATTGTGCTGCCACCTACTGCCTGGTACTCATTATCTGCAACCTCAGTAGTGATTAGACATCATGAAACAGCAGAATGAGATGCTCCATGCAACTCACAGACTTCGAACGTGGTCAGGAGATTGGGTGTCACTTGTGTCAGAAGTCTGTATGCGAAATTTCCATACTCCTAAACATCCCTAGGTCCACTGTTTCTGATGTGATAGTGAAGTGGAAACATGAAGGGACATGTACAGCACAAAAGCATACAGGCCGACCTCGTCTGTTGACTGACAGAGATCGCCAACATTTGAAGAGGGTCGTAAAGAGTAATAGGCAGACATCTGTCCAGACCATCACACAGGAATTGCAAACTGCATCAGGATCCACTCCAAGTACTATGACAGTTAGGCGTGAGGTGAGAAACCTTGGATTCCATCGTCGAGCGGCTTCTCATAAGCCACACATCATGCAGGAAAATGCCAAACGATGCCTCCCTTGGTGTAAGGAGTGTCAACATTACACGATTGAACAGTGGCAAAATGTTGTGTGGAGTGACGAATCATGGTACACAATGTGGCGATCTGATGGCAGAGTGTGGGTATGACGACTGCCTGGTGAACGTTATCTGCCAGCGTGTGTAGTGCCAACAGCGAAATTCAGAGGTGGTGGTGTTATGGTGTGGTCATGTTTTTCCTGTAGAAGGCTTGCACCCCTTGTTGTTTTGCATGGCATGATCACAGTGCAGACCTATATTGATATTTTAAGCACCTTCTTGCTTCCCACTGTTGAAGAGCAATTTGGGGATGGTGATTGCATCTTTCAACATGATCAAGCACCTGTTCATACTGCATGGGCTGTGGCGGAGTGGTTACACGACAATAACATCCTTGTAATGTACTGGCCTGCACAGAGTCCTGCCTTGAATCCTATAGAACACCTTTGGGATGTTTTGGAACGCCGACTTCATGCCAGGCCTCACCAACCTACATCAATACCTCTCCTCAGTTCCGCACTCCATGAAGAATGGGCTGCCATTCCCCAAGAAACCTTCCAGCACCTGATTGAAAGAATGCCTGTGAGAGTGAACGCTGTCATCAAGGCTAAGGGTGACTTCCAGCATTACCAATGGAGGGCGCCACGAACTTGTACGTCATTTTCAGCCAGGTGTCCAGATACTTTTGATCACATAGTGTATGTGAGGGAGAGAGGAAGTAAAAGAGGCAGGGAGGGGGAGGGAGAGAGAGGGAACAGCATGACTAAGAAATAAAAAATTAATATTTAAGTTCAACATCTTCCCAGGATACAATACAAAGATTTTCAAGAAAATACCCTCACCCCAATCTACACCTTTTATGGAAAAATATTTTCCATGTATTTGGATTTCTCAAAGATGACTAACAGTTTTTTTTAAAACATCATGTATTGAAGACATTTACATGACAAATAAAATGCATATCTTGAATTTTCTGAGAATAGCCTGTGAAGTCCTCTTCATTCTGAATGCATTTTGTATAACTTGTAAAGGTGTAACTTTATTCGTGATCATATTATATTACAACACTTGTTTAAATTTGATGAAGCCGATACTTCTGTATTATAAATTGCGGTGAATAAAGTCATGTAATAATAATAAGATAGTAAGAGAAAATAATCGTTTTTTTTTCAAGTACTAAGTCACTGTTTATTTTTTTCTCCTTAGTCATGCTAAGAGTTCAAAGCCATCATATAGTGAACCACTTTTCAAAAGCTCTATCACTTTTCTCTTGTATCTACAATGAAATTTGTAATAAAAACATTTCTGCAAATGTTATCTGTTTTAACAAGAAGTAGGTAGAAAAATAGGTTTTGTAAGAAAAGTTTGTAGAAGAGTGGATAGAGAAAGTCATGTGAATGCAACACATCTGATGTTTTAACAAAAGGAATAAGCTAAAATGTACCCTATATCTCAGAGACACAAGAAGAGAGATCAAATGAAACTACTAGTGTGCAGTTATTAAAAAAAAGCATAGTAAAGTCAAGGTGAGGTTTCTGAAGTATATGACAGTAATAACAATGAACTTTAAAATTGACAACAAACAGAAGTGCAATGAGTTTAAAATAAAGAGAGTTGAGGGTTGTTACACTACATCACTATAATATTCTTACTTGAACGCGTTTCGGGAGACAATGTCTGGGACAATGACCGGCAAAATCAGTTGAGGACATGCTGACGATGGGAACAAACCGTCTCCCGAAACGCGTTCAAGTAAGAATATTTTAGTGATGTAGTGTAACAACCCTCAACTCTCTTTATTTTAAATTATGACACATCACTGTTACTAGCTTCTAAATCTTCAAAATTAGCCAATGCAATGAGTTATTCAGCAAAGACCTCAACATGGAAAGAGCATTAAAATATCTGTTAAATCTGGAAAACTTTTTAATTTGAAAATATTTTTATAACAGCAAACTTTACACATATCTAAAAAACGATATACCAAGCTTCTCTGTAATTCATATTTATTTTCTTCTCTTTACATAGAATTAAAATGTGCCTTTATTTACTAAACTACAATTTCATTTTATGATATTGCAGGAAAAGCAACATTATTATTGATTTCTGAAACAGCTTTGCACAACAATGGAAGAGGGAAAGATACAGAGAAAAGAAGAGAGGAAGAAAGAAAAGAAAGAAAGAAAAAAAAAAGGAAAGAGATTTCAGCAGAAAATCAAATGTAAACATAGCTGTGGGTTCTGTTAATTCATCACAAACGATCACGCAAGTATTCATTAAAAGCTGACAAAAGTTTGGGAAAATGAAATTATTCATCCAATTAAGTACATACACCCCTTTCCAAAATGGTTTGAAAATGCAATATGCTGTAGAAAAATAAAAAGGAAATAAATGCTGTGACAGCAAAGAGTCATTCAAAGCAGCTGAATACTTTCTGATCCAGGAATAACCACAGATGTTTTTAAACTGCTGAAACTCCATATTTCAAATCTTGAAACAGAAATTTTATAAAAATTTGGCCATATTCAAAATAATTAATATAGAAAAATTCCTGATCCCTAATATTCATTGAATTCAAAAGAAAACCTGGTGATATATACTTTCCAACCACTTGATTCGTTATGTCAGAAGTTTTAAAATTACCAATGGCTTATAATTATCAAGAATCAAAGAAGTGCTTTGGTAATGCAAATGTTAATGTAGTTCCCAAGCTGACTTTAATAAACAAGATACTTTAAAATCTCCCTTAAAACTATAATTTCATAAAATAGTCATAATATTTGTAATACAGGACAAAATACCTCCTTAGTACCATATCCTTAATAGATGTATGATAAAATTGCTTACCATTTGCGAGTCCAAAGACTGCCAAGGCAATAATGATGAGCAGCTTCATCTGCAAGTAACAATTAATGTTTCAGACAAGTATAAAACAAAACTTTAATTTACATTAATTATTTGTTTCATCCTTCATATTATGTATATAAAATTGTGCAAGTCACTGTCATAATGTATAAAATAGAGAACTGCCTCTGTGTTCTAGTGACCAGCATGCTTGCTTCTAAACCAAGAAATTAAGGGTGAATTGAAAAATACACTAAGCTAAGTGTGTGTATTTACTGAATGTTTTTGTGTATTTGGGAACAAATCTAAGTATTTTTATTGGTTCATCAATATGTGCATTCCAGCTTTAGGTTATCATCAACCTATATTCCAAGAAATTTTGCTTGTTCAAATATTTTACTGTATCACCATATACAGCTGTGGTTGAGAGATTTAATTTTGTATTATTTTATGACAAAGCCCCACTAGTATGCTTTTTTCCTTATTTATGTATGTTATCTTTAAACCGTGATATTGTATGTGACATTACATTACATTGCAATTGGAGTGTCTTTATTTTTACCAGAAATTAATATGTTGGTATCATCTGCAAATAAGTAAAATGTTATGTTATTATTAAGCTTGTTATCTACAAGGTTGTTTACATATAGGAGAAATAATAAGGGGGCTAGAACCGAACCTTATGGAACACCACATTCAATTGTGAACTCATTTGCCAAAGTTCAATTATTTTCCTGTTTCCGTGTTAAGAGACCATTTTATGCAACTAGAGGTTTTGTAAAGGGACTATTTTATGCAACCTTAGGTTTTGTAAAGCATCACGTTTTGTCAAATGCTAAATAATAGAAAATGCATTCAGTGTCTGCATTTACCAAAGATGTAATGTGAATTACCTGAATATTCCTTTAGCAAAGGGTTTTTTAACATAAGGATAGAATTTTGATAATGATTGCACTTGAACAGGCTTGAACAATTACTAATAGAGCAGAATACTGTATCTATCCAGTGAAGCTTAAAGTATTTTGTTTTACAGTGTAATGCAAGTTACTTTATGTTTATACTTTATATCTTATAGGAAATATAACGTTCTCATTTGTAGATCTTTTTGGTGTCAAGTCAATACATCTAACTGTCATGTGAAAGTTAAATTTCCAATAAACATCTTAGTTTGCAATTATTTTATGTACGTCTTATGCCACTTTGTAATGTGAGCTGCAATGGCATGGCCTATGTAGTAACACATGACAAAAACCAAGAAGGCATGTATTTATTTATTGTGCTAAGATTTTACAATTTGATTGTCTACTGCATTTTGGGGGACCTAATACACCAGAAGCTAAGTTCTCTAGACATCTAGTTCTCGAGGTTGCAGGTTCAAACCCGGCAGAGGGGGGATGGATATTTTAGGCTTAAAAATCCTTAGCATGGCTTCCTTCGGAAGGAAAGTAAAGCCTATGTTCCCGTGTTGTAGATTTACAGCACATAAAAGAACCTCAAGCCTGATAAAGAGGCCTCTGAGCAAAATTTCCAGTATTTCACGCCCAATATAGAATGGGACACTAAGAACCATACTAGTTAAAGATCGACCATAAATAAAAACTAAGTAATAATAAGAAACTAAGAACTAAATAGAAACAAGCTATTTGAGTAATGTGAGGTGAACAGAAGTTATGCTCATGTAAGCCATTATGCTAAAATTTTGGTATACTTCCATTGGTAAGTGTTTATGTATTAGAAATAGTGCTATTTTTGTTAAAAATAATGGACTTCACTTTCAAACACATGAAAATATACAGAAACATTTTACTAAAAACACCAATAATATGCACTTAATTTCCATCAAAACTAATCTTTGTAAAAAAAAAAATTAGTATGGAATATATGCCTTCTCTTCCAAATTTAATAAAAGTCACAAAAAGTATAATACTTAAATCAAAAGTGAAGATCTATGCTTTACTCAGTTGACAAGTATTTAAAATTTAATAAATACCCATTTGTGTAATTCTAAGCTTTATATTAATTACAATATAATTGTGTTTAATTTGTATGTTCTTAAGCTCCAATGTAAATTGGAAATCATTAAACTAAATAGCACATATAAAATGACAACATTAGTTATTATATGCTTTGTATATACTTTTAATGCTTTGTATATATTATTCATAAATTTTACACAAATATATTTGTTATGTTGATATATCCTCTGTCAATATACACTGCCCTGCATGATTGAAAAGATATATAAATTGAACTGAATTGAATTTCATAATTTTGGATAATTTAAGCTATTGGTAAGACGTAACAGCTGCACTTACCTTAGTGCTTCGAGTTGTATCCACTGGGATGAACACCAGCTGATGGTTTCACCCATGATTGCAGCTGTTTATATACTATTCCTTGTGCCACTTGAACTTTCTACTTGAACACTTACCATGTCACACAATCTGAGCAAGAGATAATTTTTATCAGTTCTTTCCCTCTATGTTAATCTTCATTCAAATCTCCTTAATGTCTTTGATCTTTTGGAGTTAATACAAAGTTTATTTAGCATGCCTGACATTATACATACTTCATGAAGCTGTTTCATTACATAGGCACAAAAATGCTCTACCTACTAGACACTGAACAATATACTCTCTATACATTGTTAGACAGCTAATGAGTGCATTAAAATTTGTCAAAGCTACAAATATTCATATCATTTAACATGATACATACATATAATACAAATAAACATAAACAGAATATAGATATGCACATAGGCTGGTCCAGGGAGAGGTTGAGAGCAACTATAACCCTGTCCCTTAACATATATAGACATAGTAAATAAAGAAGAGAGAGAATCTATTGCATGGGTAAGAACCGGAGCATGGAGGCTAAGAGGGTTAAGACAGGGTATTCCTCAGAATCAATGTCCGATATGTGGTGGTAATGAAGACATTGAACACATAGTATTTAAGTGCCAAGGAACAGAAAATTGGAGAAAAGAATTTTTTAATAAGAAGTGGTTGAAGGGGGATAGAAATACACTTATGATCGAAATGATATACAAGGACGCTAGGAGCATTGGACAGTTTTTGTGTAAAGTAAAAAATAAATGGCTTTGGACAGTGGAAAGAGAAAAGTAAGAGGTAGCGCATCTTACTTTGAATGGAAAACTATAGTGAATGTGTGATGGTTAAGTAATCAATAAATGAAAAGTGAAAAACAAGTGGAAATCGGACATGAAAAAAAACTGAAAAAAGAGCAAGATAATTTATTGACAAGAAATTGTAAAATGTAAATAAACTGTAGTGATTGTCTACTGAATAAGTGACCAGGGTCAAAGTGCAGTAGACAATCAAATTTGTAAATCTCTTTGTACAATAAATTAAATAAATAAGAAATGGTTCAAGATAGATAGAAGTATAGCGGTAGTGGAAATGTTTCAAAAAGATAGTAAGAAGATTGGGCAATTTTTATATAAAATTAAAAAGTATGGACAGTAAATAGAGTTAAACAACAACTTATAAATGATGTAATAAATTAGAAATAAGAAATTACTGTAAAATATGAGTATGACTGGCAAAGAGCCAGGGCTGAACACCCAGTCATACTAACTTGTATACAGCTTAGCAAATAAAAAAAAAAAATAACAAATTGTGCATCTGAAAGGATGTGGTATTTTTCCAAGAAAGATATTAAGTTGCTATGCAACAATTTTTAAAACATTTTTTTAAAATACTGACAATATGCTTATAAGTCTATAATTTTCTTTCTTATGAAACAGGATAATTTTTGCAATGTTAAGCTTATCAGGGAAAATGCTAGACTCAAGTGGAGAATTATTTATATATATATTAACCAAAGGGGCTTCACATAGTCTATGCATTGTTTAATTAATCTAGTATTTCATCTATTCCAGATGAGTATTTGTCTTTCATTTCATATACCATTTTTTTTATTTTCAACTTCTGTAATTGGCTGTATAAAAATCGATTCACTATAATTTTTTATCTCTTTTATAGTTTTACAGTGCATATATGAAAAATGATTTTGATAAAGAGTTTTTCAGCTATTTTTGAGAAATACATATTAAAACACTCTGCTACATGTTGAGAACTTTTAAGTTTGCTACCTTCAAATTGAAATTGAGTTTTAGTTATGAATGCTCTTTAACTACTGTGTTCCTTAGCGTCCCATTCTATATTGGGCGTGAAAGACCAGTAATTTTGCTCAGAGGCCTCTTTATCAGGCTTGAGGTTCTTTTATGTGCCATAAATCTACAACATGGGACTACTGGGTTTACTTCCCTTCTGAAGGATCTCCCAGGGGCTCACTTTATGTGAGTACGGGTTTGGCGTACCTGGGGTGTCTGAGCCAGTCCACACCATTATCATCCCCTCACCCCCATCTGGACTAGCCACGTTGTCTTTCTTTATTTTACTCTTCCTCTTCTACCATTATTTCTTATACTAGGTTTAGGCTCCTTAGGTTTATTAACTCCTGTCTCACCAACAGGGATCTTTTCTATCTCCGTGGTTGCTGTCCCATGGCTTCAGTGCAGCTTTCAACTTGTGTGATCTCCGGAGGTCTTAAGCGTGAAGGTTGAGTGCACCCTCCTCACTACCCCTTTCCTGCGATTAGGTGCGGAGCCGTTCCATTGTCACGTACACCCACGTAGCCCCATAGGGGGCGGGTACCCTCGGACGGTTCGGCGACCGCGCGTGGCTGGGTTGTCCGGGGGGGCTCGACGTGTTACCGCTGTCTGGGACCCGGTGTAATCTACCACAAGTCCCCTGAATCCACGTTGACTCTATTGAGGCAGCGTGGACTAAAGTGGGGGGGGGCACTGGAAGTTATTCCAGTGGTAGGGGCATAAAGTCGGGCCTGTCTATGGTGAAAATGTCGTATCGGTAAGTAATGACAGCCCGAGGGTAACTCCTCTGAGGTATTCTCTGAGATCAGGCCTGGAACGAGTGCTCCAGGCAGCACAAACCGGAAGATTTAGGTGTCTTTTCTTCTACATCGCCCGGATGGCAGGCTGACGCCGACGGTTCCGGAAGGGGGACCATTCCATTATGGCTCCTCTGCGCTCCAATATTCAACACCTCGTTCTTTCGTTATGCGGCTAAAGAGCGACAGCAAAGATATGAAGCACCTCAGCCCCTTTTATATTCAGCGGGAGCTTGATAGAACCTGTGGTCCAGTGAAGAATGCTACACGGTGTAGAGATGGAAGCTTACTAATTGAGATTGCACAAGACGCCCAGGCCCCTAAACTGCTAAAGGCCAGTCTACTAGGTTCCTATTCGGTGACCGTGGAGAAACACAAAACACTTAACAGCTGTCGTGGCGTGGTTACAACTTCAAGTTTGGTCGGCCTTTCTAATGAAGACATCGTTAACTGTCTCTCAGACCAAGGTGTTATTGCGGCATACAGATTAATCGGGAGGAGGGACGATCAACCGTTTCCGCTGCGCACGGTCTTTCTTACCTTTGAAAGAACCGTGCTTCCGCCGTTCATCTTGTGCGGATATGAGCGCGCAGCTATTCGTCCCTACGTTCCTAACCCCATGCGTTGTTATCGCTGCCAGAAATTCGGACACACACAACAACGTTGCACTGGCTCACCAGTTTGTCCTCGTTGTGGAAGCGACAGTCACGATGATTCCATGTGTTATAGAAGTAAAGACCATACAGGAGCTTCGAGTGAAGGAACACCTGGCCTTTCCGGAAGCGAGGAAGCGTATCACGAACTACACCCTACATCCACCATGAGGTATTCCGCTGCCGTCCGCCTCGCTGTCCGGAAACAAGATGCCGTTATACAGACCTCTCCCGGCTCGCCCTCACAGGTTTCCATTGGGGTCCAAACTGATATATCTTCGGAACCAGTATCTCCCTCACCGGTTCCTGTTCGCACAAAAGATGCTTCCACCCCATCAGCTTCGACTGCAGGTTCCACCACTCTTGACCACACAAGTCGCAAATCACCTGTTCGTCGTCCCACGAGTCGCTCCCGTTCTCGCTCCAGGACTCGCACCACCTGCTCCGATTCCGTTAGCAGCAATGGTGGCACGGAGGGATTCAAGAGGCCTGGGGCGCAGTCCTATCCGGAAGAAAAAGGTGAAACTCAACCGACCCACGCCGCCTACTAAATAGCCGTTTTTCCTTACCCGCACGCGCTTACCTATTTTTATATTTCTGACTCTTAATCTGATCCTTCAGTGGAATATCCGTGGTCTCCGTGCACACCGAGCAGAGTTGGACATGTTACTGCACATTCACTCACCCCTAGTCGTCTGTCTGCAGGAGACAAAACTTCGACCTCAGGATACCTTTGCCATTCGTAGGTAGGTATACTCCGGAGCGCTTCGATCTTGCTCCGGCGGAGGGTTCTCCTGCACACGGTGGTGTTACAGTTCTTGTTCGAGATGCTGTGTTTTATAATCGGGTTCCGCTTGCCAAACGTCTGCAAGCTGTTGGGATACTCCTTTCTCTTCCTCGTTTTAACTTCTGCATCTGTAGCCTCTATGTTCCTCCTTCTCCTCTTGCACAGGATGACCTAGCCCGCCTGATTCTACAGCTCCCTGCCCCTTATTTACTCGTGGGGGATTTCATTGCGCAACACCCTCTTTGGGGTTCTTCTAGGGCGTGCGCGAGGGGAGAGCTTTTGGCTGCACTTCTTGATCAGCATCGCCTTTCCGTTCTAAATACCGGCGAACCCAATTTTCTCTCTGATTCAACCGGCACATTTTCCCATCTGGATTTGTGTCTTTGCTCTGCTCATCGTATGGAATGGTATTTCATAGCTGATACACATTCTAGCGATCACTTTCCGTGCGTAATTGCCCTCCTGTCTTCTTCCGTCGATTCACCTGTCCTTCCTAAATGGCAGTTCCGCAAAGCTGACTAGTCACTTTTTTCCCGTCTAGCGCGTTTTTCTCACTGCGCGTTCTCCTCTGTGGACCTCATGGTGGAGCACCTACGTACTGTTATTTTAGCCGCTGCCGAACGTTCCATTCCCCGCACGTCTTCACATCCCAGGCTTTTACCGGTCCCTTGGTGGACCGTGGAATGTCGGGACGCCGGTCGTGCATGACGCGGTGCTCTTAGGGTGTTTCGGCGTCATCCTACTCTTGATAATCTGGTCCATTATAAGGAATTACGCGCTAAGGCTCGCAGAGTAATAATTCGCAACAGCAAGAAAGCCTCCTGTGAGCGCTATGTAGCCGGTTTCAATAGCTCTACACCTACATCGGTCGTCTGGGACAAACTTAGGCGCGTGGCCGGTAAGACCCGTTCTTCTTCTATTCCCGGTCTTCGGGTAGGCTCTAGTACTATTTGCGAACCACCTGCTATTGCCGATACCCTCGGCAAAACCTTTGAAAGCATTTCCAGCTCTGCCCGTTATGACCCGAATTTTCTTCCACATAAGGCCGCGGTGGAGGCCCATGCACTCTCTTTTCGCTCCAGCTACCAGGAAGAATATAATCACCCCTTTACCTTCCGCGAGCTAGAGTATGCATATTCTAAGCCTACCGCTCCTGGGCCTTATTCTGTACACGTGGTGTTCCTTCAACATCTCTCCTCTGCTGGACAACGCTTTCTCCTTCAGATTTACAACCGCATCTGGGAAATTGGTACTCTTCCTACAGGTTGGCGAGCAGCCACCATTGTTCCAGTTTTGAAACCCGGAAAAGATCGCCAGCTACCATCTAGTTATCGCCCGATTTCCTTAATCAGTTGCATTTGCAAGTTTATGGAACGCATGATCAACGGGCGTTTGATCTGGTGCCTTGAGTCTCGGAACCTTATAGCGAACGTGCAATGTGGTTTTCGCCGGCACCGTTCTCTTGTGGATCATCTTGCCCAACTTTTGACCTCCATTCTGAACGGGTTCCTGAGAGGGTGCCAGACTGTGGCAGTATTTTTTGACTTGGAGAAAGCTTATGACACGTGTTGGAGGACTGGCATTCTTCGTACACTCCATCATGGGGTTTCCGTGACCACCTCCCTGTCTTCATTCGTGAGTTTATGACGGATTGGGTATTTCGTGTGCGTGTGGGATCGATTTTATCTTCAACTTTTATCCAAGAGAACGGAGTACCTTAAGGCTCGTTACTCAGCGTCACACTGTTTGTTATAGCGATTAACCCCATTGCTGACTGTTCCACCCGAAATTTCCTTGTCGCTTTTTGTTGACGATTTCGCCGTATTCGCAACTTCTCGTCGCACCTGTATTTTGGAACGCCGACTGCAGCAATGTCTTAACTCCCTTCACTCCTGTAGCGTTGCCAACGGGTTCGAATTTTCTCCCGAGAAGACAGTCTGCGTTAATTTCTGGCGCCGTAAAGAGTTCCCTCCACCTTGTCTCCGACTCGGTACGGCACTCCTCCCCTTTTCGGACGAAACGAAGTTCCTCGGGTTAATCTTGGATAGGAAGTTGTGTTGATCGTCACATATCAGCTATTTGAAAGCAAGGTGTGAGCGTTCTCTTTGTATTTTACGTGTTTTAGGTGGCACATCCTGGGGTGCAGATCGGACGGTCCTTTTGCGACTTTATCGATCATTGGTTCGCTCAAAGCTTGACTATGGGTGTATTGTGTATTCTGCTGCGCGACCTTCCATCCTGAGTCGCTTGAACCCAGTCCACCAACAGGGCCTGCGGCTCTCAACTGGTGCTTTTCGTACTAGCCCTGTTTTAAGTATTTGTGCAGAAGCTGCAGAACCTCCGCTCTCTTATCGTCGTGACGTTCTTCTGTGCAGCTATGCTTGTCGGTTGTCCTGTAGGTATGCCTCAACACCTCACTTATTCGCCTTTCTTTGAGGACTCGCTGGATCGTCATTATGCGTCTCGCCCCCTGACCTTGCTCCCACCAGGGGTACGTTTCCGCCGGATACTTCGGAATTTGAATATCATATTGCCCACTATACTTCCAAGACGTCACACACACTTTCCCCCTTGGCTGCATTCCGGAATATCTTGCCACCTTGATTTGACGTCCATGTCAAAGTCCACGATCCCCGCTCCGGTCATCCGTTCGGCTTTTGCCGAAGTTCAGTCTCACTTTGGTAGCCATTGTTTTATTTATACCGACGGCTCAAAGGATGATCGTGGAGTTGGATGTGCCTTTTTATTTGGTCTAGAACGTTTTATCTTTCGTCTGTCTGATCAGTGCTCGATTTTTACTGCTGAACTTATTGCTCTGGAAGAAGCTCTGTCTTTTATTCGTCAACGTGGTCTGCAGAATTGTGTTTTATGCACGTACTCTTTAAGCGCCCTTTCTAGCCTTCGTGCGCTGTACGTTCGCCATCCTATCGTGCAGCGTCTCCAGGATTGTTCCCACCAGCTTACCTCTGATGGGGTCAGCCTATTCTATGTCTGGGTTCCTGGACACGTTGGCATACCTGGTGATGAAGGTGCGGATGCCGCTGCCAAGAGTGCTATTTTATCTCGATCTTATTTTAGCTCCTATGTTCCTGCGGACGATTTTAGTCATTACTTAAAGAAGTCTATTCTCCCTCGTTGGTTTGCTGCCTGGTCCTCTGTCCAGGCTAGCAAATTGCCTGGGCTACTTCTTCCCGACCCTCCCGTCGGGAGGAAGTCATTTTATGTAACTTCGAATCGGGCCCTGTCGTTTTAGCCACTCACTTGTTGCGCCGAGAGCCCGCTCCCGTTTGTAATCGTTGCGGTGAGCCGTTGGCGGTGCGGCATGTTTTAGAGCAGTGTCAATGTTTCGCTGCTCTTCATACCACTCTGCAGATGGACGTAGCATTACCCGACATTTTAGCGGACAACATGTTAGCTGTGGAACGTGTTTTAACTTTCATTCGACACAGCAGTTTCCAGCACAGCGTTTGACCTGTCTGTGAGCTGCATTTCTGGTTTTTAGTGTGTTTTAGACCCATTCTTTTTAGCTACCTTGCTTTTAGCTTCTCGTTCTACAGTCTCTGACACTGCCTCTTTTATTCCTTTTAGTTGAGTTTTAATCTGACCTTTTATAGCTTTTAAGTCCTTCATTTTCGGGTTTTTTATCTGTCTGGTTTTTAACTGCTCACTTACCTGTATTTTATCTGTAGCGGGCGTTAATGACCTATCTGGTTTTGCACCCTTAATCCCCCCACTTCACTTCCGAAGGAAGCCATGCTAAGGATTTTTACGCCCGAAAAAATTCATCGCCCTCCGCTGTGTTTGAACCCGCGACCTTGGGAACTACAGGTTAGCGTGGTAATCACTACACCATGGAGGACAATGTTACTACCTTCATTGAGTAGTTCTGTTACACAATTTTCTGAGTCATTCTTCCTTGTTTCCTGGTTTATTATTCTCCATAGTGTCTTTGTTTTATTTTTTGCATTTTGTATGATTCTTTCATTTTCTCATTATTTTGTGATACCTACATATTTTTATATTTTTGTACATATTCTATGAAATCCTTGTTTATGTTATCCTTTTTCTTTTGCCTGTGGAAAAGCTTTAGCTTTTTACTTGAAATTTTTATTCCTTTTTTTAATCCATGCCTTTTGGGTTTTATTCTCTTTATTTATATGTTTTTTGGAAATGCAATGTTAAACCAGTAAAAGAATATATTTATGAAGGTATTAAACTTTACATTTATATCTATTTCTTGAAAGACCTTCTCACAAGCTTCCCCTTATAATTTTCTCAAAATACAAATTAAGGTCTGCATCCAAAGGATGATCAGTGGATCACTTATAATATGTTTGAAAATCTAGAAAGGTAAAATGCTCTATTACTGACTGCATTTTGCTGATTTATAAGGCATGTTTCAAAATGTGTTAGCCTCCCTAAAGGAATCCTGAATCAAGTCTCTGGATAAGCCAAATAGCAAATAGAGGAACGCAATACCTGAATGCAATAGGTGTCAATACCTCCACTAAATGTAATCTATGTATAATATACTATAATTGTTAACTGAAAATTTACTGTGCCTAACTGATGTTAATGTATATCACACAAAATCCATTTTATACACATTTGTATGTGTGCATAAGAGAAAGAAAATGCTACCTTTTCATTCAAGAATGGCTGAACCAACCATGGAACTTGATTATAATATACATTAAATCACATTTACAGAATATTGCATGTTAATTGTTTCTCCAAAAGGGGAAGAGATTTGAATGGTGCACAAATCAAAAAATTAAAATATCTCTCTTGTTACTGACTTTTGCAAGAAATGCTCTACAGTAACTTTTTAAATACAAGTTCTGATATTTATGCTGTTTTGACAGAATGAATATTTAAGAAACTATATCTATGTTTTGTTATTGTTATTCATTCACCACCAGATCATATTCTACAATACTGAATCCCCTCCCCATTCAAAGCAAATTTGCATGTTCTCAGATGGCACTGTGGAACCGAAGACAAATAGAAATCTTTTGCAATGAAGTTTCCAATTAAAAGAACAAACTGATAGATACAGGCTATACAAAACAGTTAACATAATCATGCACTAACCACATACTTCTCTTTCAAGGTTCTTTCAAACAGTTCACATTAATTGTAAAATGATGCAATAATAATCTGTCATTCAAGTGAATCAATTTAAAGTTTGTATAGTTGGAATAATTGTTTTTGTACATTCTTGATTGACTAGCAACACTTTTTCAGCATAAAGCACTTTATAGGATATCATGATTGAAAGATTTTAATTAATTATTACCTAAAAATAGTAAATAACCAAGCTGTGCTCCCTAAAATGAGATTACCTTTAAAGAAATGTTGAACCTCTGCAAAATCTATAAAAGCTGCTGATATGCAATGAATAATAAATGTGATATTCGGCAGACTGCTCATGCAAAAGTTAAATTCTGCACTTATTTTGTTCTTCATGCAAAATCAATGAGGAATACTTTTCTCCATGGCTATACAATTTTATATTTACTACACATTTTAACACAGAGATTGGGAAGCAATTTGTCATGGAAATACCAATGTAAAACAAGTACGCAATATCAGGCCAGTGTTGTATACCTGCTAAACCAGCTAATATATTACAATTTTGGATTTTTTTATTGTCGCTTGTTCGTTTACTACAGTGAACAGTAACAAGAGCAAGGTACAAATTGGTGTAATATTAAATGTATCGCTTATGTTTTAATTTAATTAACATCTCAGTGAAAGAAATTCAGTTCAATTCAATTTTGTTATTATAAGTTCTGAAATAAATCTCAAAAGTTGAAAACTTCAGAGAGGAAGAGGAGAGTGAGAAAGGGCCAGAGAGAGAGAGAGAGAGAGAGAGAGAGAGAGAGAGAGAGAGAAAGAGATATGAAATATCAGATGAAATAGGAAGAGACAGTTTGGAACAGATAGAGAGAGACTGAGGAAGGGATGAAATAGGGAGAGAAAGAGATAGAAAGAAACTGAGAGAGGGCAAATGAGAAATAGCCAGAGAAGGAGATATAGGAGATGGAGGTAAAAGAGAGAGAGAGAGAGATAATGAAAGATCAAGTGAAATAGGAAAAGACATTTTAGGACAGATAGAGGGAGAGCAAAAAAAGGCCAGAAAGAGGTGAAATAGAGAGAGAAAGACAGAAGGAAAGTGAAAGAGGGCTATTGAGATAGAGGTAGAATGAGAAAGAGTCAGAGAAGGAGACGCAGGAGAGGGGCAGGGTAAGAAAGAGACAATGAAAGATTGAGCAGAATAGGAAGAGACATTTTGGGATGGATAGAGAGAGAGCAAGAAAAAGAGAAATATAGAGAGAAAGACAGAAAGAAAGTGAGAGAGGGAAAATGGGATAGAGGTAGAATGAGAAAGAGCCTGAGAAGGGGACATAGGAGAGAGGGGAGGGTAAGAGAGAGAGATAATGAAAGATTGAGCAAAATAGGAAGAGACATTTTGGGACAGATAGAGGGAGAGCAGGAAAATACAAGAAAGAGGTGAAATGGGGAGAGAAAGATAGAAGGAAAATGAGAGAGGGCAAATGAAACTAAAAATATTAAATTGTGTTTTGTTTATGGACACTCTTTAACTGCTGTGGTCCTTAGCTCCCATTCTATATTGGGCGTGAATGACCGAAAATTTTGTTCAGAGGCCTCTTTATCAGGCTTGAGGTTCTTTTATGTGCAGTAAATCTACAACACAGGACCACCAGCTTTACTTCCCTTCCGAAGGAAGCCATGATTTTTTTAGACCCGAAAAAAATCCATCGCTCTCTGCCGGGTTTTAACCCGCGACCAAGAGGGCAAATGAGATAGAGGTAGAATGAGAAAGACTCAGGGAAGGAGAGAGAGAGAGAGAACATCTGCAACCAAAGGATTAACACAAGCAGAGCTGAAGTTTCTAATGGTTCTTACCTACTATAAAGAGTTAGCTAGCATGCACATCTGCATCTGTAACGTTTATAGTTCAGTTGTGGGCAAGACTGCTTCTCTGTGAGTGCTCTCTAATTCATCTTCATTGTACAAATGTATGAATCAAACATCAACACTTGCTCTTTTGCTCTTTTCTCAGAACAAGTGTTGCGGACTGCTGCCTCAATTCTGAGTTATTCGTTTTGGGATTGTTGGATATTTAGTTATATACAATACTTTAGGCTAGTTTTAATACAAATTATAAATATTTTAAATTTAAGTTTTAAATGGACTGGTGCAGCTTATCAGAAATGCCACATTTGTATCTGATTCACATCTTGGATACCCAATATAAAAAATCTGATGTGTTGCATTTGCATGACTCTTTCTTTGCTCACTCTTCTACAAACTATTTTTACAAAATCTTATTGTTCTGTGTAAATTTTGTTAATTGAAATATATCCATTATAAATTTACACACTATATAATGGGTATACAAAGAATACATACAGTAGGCTAAAGCAATAGTCTGATTTATAAAAAGCAGATCTCTGTGTGATGGCTTTGAAGTTTTATGCCCTTTACATGGCCACAAGAAAAAACAAATAGTGCTTTCCACTTGGAAAAGTATAAGATCCTGAAAATTCAAACCAATACCAAAAAATATCCCAGAAATGGTTAACAACAAAAGTTTGACATACACTACATGATCAAAAGTATCCGGACACCTGGCTGAAAATGACGTACAAGTTCGTGTCGCCCTCCATCGGTAATGCTGGAAATCAATATGGTGTTGGCCCACCCTTAGCCTTGATGACAGCGTTCACTCTCGCAGGCATACTTTCAATCAGGTGCTGGAAGGTTTCTTGGGGAATGGCAGCCCATTCTTCACGGAGTGCGGAGCTGAGGAGAGGTATCGATGTAGGTCGGTGAGGCCTGGCACGAAGTCGGCGTTCCAAAACATCCCAAAGGTCTTCTATAAGATTCAAGTCAGGTCTCTGTGCAGGCCAGTCCATTACAGGGATGTTATTGCCGTGTAACCAATCCGCCACAGCCCGTGCAGTATGAACATGTGCTCGATCGTGTTGAAAGATGCAATCGCCATCCCCGAATTGCTCTTCAAAAGTGGGAAGCAAGAAGCTGCTTAAAATATCACTGTAGGTCTACGCTGTGATCGTGTCACGCAAAACAACAAGGGGTGCAAGCCCCCTCCAGGAAAAACACGACCACACCATAACACCACCACCTCCGAATTTCACTGTTGGCACTACACACGCTGGCAGATGACGTTCACCGGGCATTCGCCATACCCACACCCTGTCATCGGATCGCCACATTGTGTACCGTGATTCGTCACTCCACACAACGTTTTGCCACTGTTCAATCGTGTAATGTTAACACTCCTTACACCAAGCGAGGCGTCGTTTGGCATTTTCCTGCGTGATGTGTGGCTTATGAGCAGCCACTCGACCATGAAATCCAAGGTTTCTCACCTCACGCCTAACTGTCCTAGTACTTGGAGTGGATCCTGATGCAGTTTGGAATTCCTGTGTGATGATCTGGATAGATGTCTGCCTATTACTCTTTACGACCCTCTTCAAATGTCGTCGGCGGTCTCTGTCAGTCAACAGACGAAGTCGGCCTCTACGCTTTTGTGCTGTACATGTCCCTTCACGTTTCCACTTCACTATCACATCAGATATAGTGGACCTAGGGATGTTTAGGAGTGTAGAAATCTCGCGTACAGACTTCTGACACAAGTGACACCCAATCACCTGACCACGTTCGAAGTCCGTGAGTTCCACGGAGTGTCCCATTCTGCTGTTTCACGATGTCTAATGACTACTGAGGTAGCAGATAATGAGTACCAGGCATTAGGTGGCAGCACAATGCACCTAAGATGAAAAACGTATGTTTGTGGGGATGTCCGGATACTTTTGATCACATAGTGTACATTGTATGCTTTAATGAAATCTACATTTTCTTTGTAGCAAGGTTTTGTCTCTCTCTTCCGGTTTACCAATTATACAAAAGTCATTCAGAATGAAGAGGATTTAATTCCTGGAAATTCAAGATATACTTTCTATTTGCCATGCAAATATTTAAAATATATTTGATATTTTTATCAAAATCATTAGAGTCATTTTTGAGAAAATAAAAAATTACAAAACATTTTTTCTATAAAGGGTATTTTTGGGTAGGGGATTATCTTTAAAATATTTGTGTTGAATCCTTGGAATTTGCTGAACTTTAATAACAAGTTTGGTATTTACTGGCTTTTTGTTTGTGGGTTATGCTGTTCACAGACATGTGGGGACCTTTTTCCAAAAATGCTTATTTTGGATTCAGGGGACCTCAAAACATATACTTTCGGTGAAATCTTGGTATTGAATTTTTGGATGGAATGCAATACTTCATCTACTTACAAGGTACTGATAAATAGTGGAAAAAGTAAAAAGTTATATGCATAAAAAGTTTACATGGGCACAAGGTAAATTCTTTAACTTCCTTAAACTCAGACCCAGGCTATTTGTGTGGTGAGTGCTGATAACATTGTGTTAAACTTTTACCTGATATTTATTTAAAAGATGCACAAAATTTGTTTTCACTTTACATACATAAAGTGCACAGAAAAAAAAAGCTTCTACTCAACAAAATATCAAAACATGTAGTATAAATAAGGTGATCTTCTCATGTTCACCTTTTTTGCTGTTTGTTTAAATCAGTGGCAAGGTAAAAAAATCTGATGTGTTGTTTTTGCATAACCTCTTCTTCTCACTTTTGTTTATATATCTTGTACACACTATTCTATAAAAGCCTTATTTTTCTGCCTACTTCATGTTAATTGGAAACAATGTAGTCTGCCTCCATGTGGTGTTCCCTTCGTAACGCCAAATGGTCTACAATACAGGCATGCTTCCCAAGCCAATTATTTAAGAAATAAGAAGCCCAATTGAAGCAGTTGAAACTAGAAATCATGTCACTCTGCAATGGATCCCAGCCATGTTGGACTTTTGGGCAATGAACATGCAGATCAATTAGCAAAGAAAGGTGCAATACAACAAATAAAACCTGTAGGACAAATAGAAATAAATAAACAATTAAATAACATTAAACAATATTTCAAAAGACAGCAGAGACTTGATGAAGAAGATAAGTTAAAGGGTAAAGATTATAAGGATATTAAAGATAGAGTTGATATACAAAAAATGCCAAGGAAGACTGCAGTGGCCTTATTTAGGATGGCAACTGGTGAAGATTGCCTCGCGGAACACCTCTACAAGATAGGTTGCTTACGTACACCCAAGTGCACTCTCTGTGAAGAAGATGTCATCCTGAACAAACATCTCGCAAAATGCCTTAAAAGTGATAACTTACAGACTTTATATTGGGAAGCCAGAGGGAAAATGATGCAGATCAATTAATCCCCAGTGCCATTGGTGAACAACAACAACAACTTCATATTAATTGCGATAAACATTTGCAGGAACTGTCTCATAACACCTTTCACTGTGCATGCAAGAGGGATGCAGGAGGCTGAAGCAATAGTCAAATCTTTAAAATAATGGTTCACTAAGTACTGATTGAAATTTCATTCTTTGCATGACCACGAGAAACAAACAAATGGCACTTAGCATTTTGAAAATTCAAACCAATAACAAGGAATATCTTGGAAATGGTTAATATCACAAAAAATTGATATAAATCATCTGTTTTAATGAGATCTGCATTTTATTGTGTAGTAAGATTTTTTTTTATGGTTTACCATTTATGCAAAAATCATTCAGAATGAGGGGACTTTACAGGCTGTTTGCAGAAAATTAAAGGTATACATTTTATTAGTTAGGCAAATATTGTAAACATACATATTTTAATTACAATTATTAGAGTCACTTTTGAGTAAATAAAAAATAATGAACAATTTCCCACATAAATAGTACTTTAGGATGGGCTTTTTACTTGGAAACCCTTGTGTTATATCTAAGATGCTGAACTTACATACCAAGTTTGATATTGATCTGACATTTTGTTTTTGAGTTATACTATTCACACACACACACACACACACACACACACACACACACCTGTTTCTAAAAAAAACTCCTTTTGGATTAAGGGGAATTTAAAACATGTATTTCCAAAAAAAAAATGATGTCAAATTTCTTACTGGAATACAATACCTCCTCTACCTGCTATAGTTAAGTAGTAGAGAAACTAATGTCATAATACAGAGTGAACCAAAAGACTCCGAACCGCCTGCGCAGGGTTTTTCCTGTCTGCATCCTCGGCGCTCGTTGCCGTCTGCAGCTATCATAGAAAGGCATGGATGAAACCATACAACATTTTTAAAACTACTTTTAAAGGTTTTACTTACCAACTTTATGAAAGGAAATGCTGAAACTGGCCACCGTCGTTTTCCATACATTTTTGGCAATTCTTTAGGAAACCACCATCATGGAATTTTTGGGGGGAATTTTCCAAACGATGACTGATGTCGTCTAATGTTTCTTCGGTAAGAACCGAATGCTGTCTTTTAGTTTTCTTAGCCTGAACACTTCCTGTGGCCTGAAATTTATTGTAAAGTTAATGGATTGTTGTACGGCCTGGAACTTTTACACCTGGAAATCTTTCTGCAAATCGTACTTTCACTTGGCGAGCTGACCAAGTTAACACATGCGAATCATAAATAAATATATGCTGTGCAGTAGAAAACATATACTGAGTCATAATATACTTTGTGACTAAGTACAGTATAATATAATAAATAACTTGTAACAACTGAACCACATCACATCACCGTCAACTCAAAACTGCACTTCACACTGCACAGCAAAACCACAACAGCATGACTTTGTTTGTAGCAACAGTGCATTATCGTGTTTTATCATATTTCCAAACAGCCAGTGGAAAAACACAGTGCAGCTGGTAATATTGTTCATAAAATACCCCTCCGGGGTAACTTAAAACATAAAGTGTACAAGACAAACCCACACGCCCTGAAGAATTAAAACAAAATATCCGCCAGGAAATTTCTCAACATGAACTATGGCGAGTGATGGATAATTTCTTAAAGAGGTGCCAAAAATGTATGGACAATGGCGATGGCCAGTTTCAACATCTCCTTTCATAAAGTTGGTAAGTAGTTAAAAGTAGTTTTAAAAATGTTGTATGATTTCATTCACACCTTTCTATGATAGTGGCAGATGGCAACAAGTGCTGAGGACGTGGACAGGAAAAACACTGCACAGGCGGTTCGGAGTCTTTTGCCTCACCCTGTACTACACCCAAGCAGTGGTTTTTATGACAGTGGAGAATAAATGATGAAGGCCCAATTGATAGGTTGCTTGCTCAGTTCAGTTTACAGAGCACAAAATCAAGAAACAAGGAAAAATGTGAAGATTGTCACCCCTTGTGTCTGAAAGTTTGTGGCTTCTCTGTTTAGCAATAAACAGGTCACAGGGAAAGATTAAGTTCTCCATTACCTATTCCTTTTGTTTTGCAGTTTCTCTGCCACTTACCTATAGTAAGTAGAGGAAGTAATATATTCTACCCAAAAATTCAATTTTGAGATTTCAACAGAAATATATGTTTTGAAGCCAGCAGAATAAAGAAATAAAAACAAGCATCTATTTAAAAAAGCTGTGTTTGCATGTGTGCGCGCGTCCGTTTGTGTATGTGTGCTGTAGAACTCCAAAACAAAATGTTCATCAAATATCAAACTTGAATAACAAGTTCAGTATTTTTCAAAGATGTGACACAATGATTTTCAAGAAAAACATTGATCCCAAACTACCCTTTACATGGAAAAATGTTCAATATTTTTTATCTTTTCAAAAGTGGCTATAATAATTTTGATTAAGATACCATATGCTTAAGAAATTTACATGACAAATAAAATGCATATTTTGAATTTTCTGGGAACAGTCTGTGAAGTACTCTTCATTCCTTAATTCAGAAGGAGTTTTACATAATAGTGTATAATGGATAAATCATAACAGATAGACAAAAACACACTACATAAAAAATATAGATCTCTTCAAAACACACAATTTATTTCGAATAACTTTTTTTCTTGAATCAGCCATTTCTGAGATATTTGTTATGATGTATTGGTTTGAATTGTTCAATGTTTTGTCATTTTTTTTAAATTGCTGTTGCTATTCAGTTGTTTTTCATGATGTCTTGGAAAGACTATGGAATTTTAAGATTAGCATATAGCGTCCCACTTTTAAAACATTTGACTATCGATTTGGTTTCCTCTATCTCCCTTGTACCCACAATGTAATGAAACTATTTCTGCAAAGCTTTATCTTGATTAACATAAAGGAGATAGAAAAATAAGCTTTTGTAAGAATAGTTTGTAGAAGATTCATAAAATAAACGACTGTGGGTAGAGAAAATTATGTTAATGTAACACAAAAGATTTTCTACTTTAAAAAATGTTAGGTTTCCAGCAAATAACTGACAGACAAGTATCTGTAACAATGTATCACCACTATCATCACTACTGTGGCAGAAGCAGCAGCAATACCCAAATAACATTAATAAACTTTCAGAAATCTCCTACTATGTAACGCCACTGCCACAGATGTAGAATATACTGTAAATAAATTATGAAAATTCATAAATAACAAAACTTTTTTTAATTTCTTTGAAAGACTTATTCTTCATCAATAAATTTACATTTATAATTAAATATACCTTATGTAAAATATGTGAAATTAATTATTATTACAGCATTCAAAAGATTAAGATGTTATAATGAGCTTCCTAAAATTATTTTTAAGCATATAATTCACTACTTAGGAAAAAGATAATAAGCATTGATCAGATATTATGTTCTGCAATAATAATGTTATGGCCATTTAGATATATAAAGAATATTTCTAATTGGGTATTATAAAATAAATATGCACTGCAAATTAATAATGTTAGACCATGCTAGTTTTTAAATTATAAAATACACCTGCAAAAACTATATGTGATCACAACAGATTCTGTGATCACAATTGCTGTAAGCCTTCCTCATTAACCACATATATCTTAGTTTAAGAACTCTGCCTTCCTTCTTAATTTTCAACCTATTTTATGACAGTAGGTAAAGAAACAAGTTGTTAAATTAAGTCTATTGTTTCATTTTTGGGAAAAGGCGAGATATTTAATACCAAATGACATGTCCCATAATGTGTATATCTTTCCGAGGATGAAATAAAATGCAATACAATACTTTAAATATTTGCTATTGCACTATGTTTAATTAAATTTTTTTTGTCATGGAAACCCAATTTTGTTCATGGTATCTCCAAAATGTGCAACACATAATATCATGTATATGCTCTTTAGCTGGGACCTGTATTCTGTTTAGATACCAACAGATAAGGCTAATCAGGCATGTGTTGGACTAGATATGCGTAGCTGAACTTATAGAGGACAGATTAGAGTGGTAGATAAAAATCTATAAACAAAATACTTCAGTTAAGTAGTGCTGAGCATCTGATTCACAGTCACTACCGATTTGCCCCAGCTTCAGGGCACACTTGGCTGTCTGAAAGGGTAAGAATCAGCTATTTGGTACCCCTATGTACCATAAAAGATTTCTCTGAGCAGTTATAACTGTAATTTAGAAAGCCAATTATCACCACAATTACCATGTATATGTTTATCTGGAGATACCTGCCTCTTATCTGTCTCCTGAAGTTTACATTTACTTTCCAATCTTTATTTCCATACCTTTCATATGAAGATCCTGCCATTCATCTGGTCATCATTGCCTTCTATAACCCAGCATTTATGTAACATTATTGTCTGAAAGCAGTCACAAAGGTTGTTGAATATTTTAAATGGGTAGTGTTCCAAATTTTGTTGTGAGCACCAATGCCTTTTTTTACTTTCTTGCATTCCACTCAAAAATTTTATATTAAGTTTTCACCATAAATACATGTGTTGAGGTCCACAGAAAAAAATAATAACTTTTGTAAATGGACCATACACATGTGTGTGTGCGTGTGTATGTGTAAAAGTGTGTGTGAGAGAGAGAGAGAGAGAGAGAGAGAGAGAGAGAGAGAGAGAGAGAGAGAGAGAGAGAGAGAGAGAGAGAGAGGTAAGGATTTTCAAAGACCTCCTCTAAACTATCCATTAAATACATTTTTTTTCTCAAAAATTACTTTATAATTTTGATTAAAATATTGTACACTTATTTAAGATATTTGCATGACAAATAAAATGTATATCTTGAGTTTTCAGCAAATAGCCTACAAAGTCTTATTCATTCAGAATTAATTTTGTATAATTTTGTGTAATTGGTAAACTTATAGAGAAAGACAAAAAGTGATTTATATTCAATTTATTTAAACCTTAAAATCATTCAGTGTACATTGTATACTATGACATAGAAAATGTCAGGAAAATTAAAAATAACACAGCAAAATTACAGAAATAAAAAAAAGAACACAATAAAGGTATAAAATAAAAACCTAAGGTCATAGCATTTAAAAACAATTGTGATAAAACATAATGAGAACAATAATAGCTAAAAATACAAGCTTAAGGTAAAAGATAAATTTTAATATTTAAAAGCAGTTTGTAGTAAAATAATGTATCAATGTGGTTCTTAATTATAATATTTTACTTCATTACTAAAGAGTTAAATATTCTTCTATTGGTAAAAAAACATACTACCCATAAAATGCAAATCTCTTTAAAACACGTGATTAATTTCTTTTTTTGGGGGGGAGGGGGTCCTCAACAATTTTGAGATATTTGTTTTATTGGTTTGAACTTTTTAATGAATTTGTCAGCATTCAGTTATTTCTTGTGATGTTGTGGAAAAAGTGCAGAGTTTGAAGTGCTATAATGACCTGGTTTTTAAAGATTTGACTAATGCTTCAACCTCTTGTATGCCTCTTGCGCCGATAATGAAATATGTAATGAAACTATTTGTGCAAACATTTATCTTGATTAACATGAAGTAGATAGAAAAATAAGCGTTTTTAACAATAGTTTATAGAAAAGATATAAAAATAAATGATAGTAACTAGTGAAATTCTTGCAAATGTAACAAATCACATTGTTTCTAATGGTTATTGACAGCACCACTTCTCATGATTCATCAAAGTTCACAAAAGCACTGGATTTCAAATGGGTATAATGGGCATTCATTTTTAACAATCAACAAGTTGTGGCATGCTGAATAACATCACCACATCTTCTCTGTACTTGTGGTCTGCTGCATGTCTGGTTGTAAATCAGAGATCACAATTTAAATCCTGTCTAAAAATTTATTGCTTTGTTTGTTGAAGTCTACCTTTGAAAAAACAGAATGACTTGCCACATATTGTTTTCTTCAAAATAAATTGAAATTGCATTCATTGCTTCAGTATTCCTCACTACCTAAGTACTTTTTAGAGGGAACTTAATGTATATCCCTAAGGCAAGCAGCCTTTATTGTAAACACTCAAAATTGTTACATTTGATGGTGTCTTCTCAGTAGATAACTCAAATATTTCTCTTGAGACAACTGATGCATCATCTGTCCAAATGGGACATCATGAATGGGTATAGCATAAGACTTGATGTTACAGCCAAAGAGGAGACATTCAGCTTCATATCACAATTGCAGGTGGAGAGAACTGAACTGTCTAACCGAATGACAAAGTGAGAAATGGTATTGAACAAGTAAACAAACCATTATTTTTTCCAGACTTCCCTTTCCATTACAGCAGAGGAAGTAATTATTTCATTTAGCCCAAAAATTTGACATGGAGATTACATTGGAAACACGAGGTGTGAGCAAAAATTAACGGGTATTTTATAATTTCACGAGCTTATAAATTCAATTTTCAAAACCTTTTTTTTTATGTTGTTGATACACATTACCTGACGTATGTTGACATTTGCAGCTGTTTTGAATGTTTAGTTCATTATTGACAGCCGAAAAGGTTATACCTGTTTTGGTATGCTCGTTGATTTTTTACTTTCGAAAAAGATTTATTAAAGAATTTGTGTTAAAGTTTGCCTGAAGTGCAGCACCGCATTTCGAAATGTTGATAGTGGCTTTTGGCGAAGCTACTATGAGTAAGACGATAATTTACGAGTGGTACAGACGTTTCAAAGAGGACGGTGAAGACGTTGATGACGACTAGGGCGGTCGCCAAGCACATCAATAACCGACGACAACGTCGAACAAGCGAGGAAAATGATTCTGGAAAATCGTCGAATCAGGGGTTGCTGATAATATCGATATATCATTTGGCTCATGCCAAGCAATTTTTTCGGACGTTTTAGGCATGAAACGTGTGGTAGCAAGGTTTGTTCCGTAATTGCTGAATTTCGACAAAAAACGTCATGTAGACATCGTTCAGGAATTACTGAATGAAGTTAATAACGATCCAGAACTTCTTAAAAAAGTGATAACAGGTGGCGAAATATCGGTATACGGATATACGTCGAAACCAAGCCCCAGTCGTCCTAATGGAAGCTGTCTGAAGAGCGAAGATCGAAAAAAAAATTCGCAAGTTCAGTCAAATGTGAAGGTTCTTCTCACTGTTTTCTTCGATGTTAATGGCGTAGTGCATCATGAATTCCTGCCATATGGTCGTGCGGTCAATAGGGAAGACTGCCTGGAAGTTATGCACCGTTTGCGTGAAGCAATCCGACGAAAACGACCAGAATTGTAGCAAAACCACCGTGGAAATTGCATCACAATAATGCTCCTGCCACACTTCAATGCTTGTACTCATTTTTTTTTTGTGATTTTATTTTTTTATTTTATTTATTTATTTATTTATTTTTGTAAAAAATAAAGCCGTTATATTGCCTCAGGCACAAACTCGCCGACGTGGCCCCCTGCGACCTCTTTCTATTCCCGAGGCTGAAGAGAACCCAGAAAGGGCGACGTTTTGCCACCATTGATAAGATGAAAACAAAATCACTGAAGGAGCTGAACGCCAAACCAAAAAGTGAGTTGCAGAGGTGCTTCCATATTGGAAAACGCAATCCAGCAATCCAGCAATCGAGAACAGGTCGCCCAGGTTTACCTGGGCGGAATATAATCGCCACAGTACCTAGCCGCGTATGCGGCTTTACCTGTGCGATAAAGGAGGTTTAAAAGAATATACACAAGCTTGGCCTGCTTAACTTGACGACCACACAAGCGGTCGCCCAAGTTAAGCAGCATTGGGCTTGGTCACCACATGGTCGCTAGTCCGCCCATGAGGAAACCGCCGAGACCCAGCCAAATGGTGGTGCAGAAAGCTAAACCCCGCCCTAGACAAATTGGAAAACGCGCTGGCACAAGTGTATTATATGTGATGGGGATTACTTCTAAGAAGACAAACTTGATGTTGATGAATAAATAAAGATTCATTAAGAAAAGCTAAAATTACTGTTATTTTTTATCACACCTCGTACACTATTTGAGGTGTTTTGTTTAATAAAAGTCCAGTGAACAGCTAGTTCCTTTGGTATTACCTACTTTCTCTACCAAGTATTGCATTCCACCCAAAAATTCGATAGGTACCGAGATTTCACAGGAAATACATGGTTTGAGGTGCACTGAATACATATAAAGCATTTTTGGAAACATGTCTGTGTGTGTGTCTGTCTGTGAACAACTCAGAAACGAACAGTCGGATAAACACCAAACTTGGTATTTAGGTTCAGTATCTTCCAGAGATGCGACACAAAGGTTTTCAAGAAAATCCCTCCACCCCAGATTACCCTTTACATGGAACATTTTTCGAAAATTTTAATTTTCTCAAAAATGACTAACGATTTTGATTAAAATATCATATGTTTAAGCTATTTTCATGACAAATGAAATGTATATCTCGAATTTTCTGGGAATGTCTCCAAAAGTATTCTTCATTGTGAACGACTTTTGTATAACTGGTAAACCATAAGAGATAGACAAAATTTTACTACACAAAAAATGTAGATCGCGTTAAAATACACAATGTATGTCATATACTTTTTTTGTTGTTGAGTGAACCATTTTCGAGATATTGCTTGTTATTCCCTTAAATTTTCCAATACTTGTACTTTTTTCAAATGGAAATTCGTTATTAATTTTTTATGTACTGGACATGCAAAGAGAATGGAATACTCCACATAGCAACCAGTTCTTAAAATATTTGACTATCGCTTAAAGCCAACCAATTCCCCTTGCATCTACAAGAAAATCAGCAATAAGATAAACATCTCGATATCTCGATTAACATGAAGTAGATGGAGAATAAGCGTTTGTAAAAATAGTTTGTACAAGAGTAGAGAAAGTCATGTGAGTGTAACACATAAGAATTTTTTTTACATACCATTTAATGAAACGAGTAACATTAATGAGTAATTAAATGAGCCAAGGGTTCAGAGTTTGGAGCTACTCAATGTTTGTTTAGGACAAAAGAAAAACTAAAAAAAAGTCTTGTGTGTTACATTCACATCGCTTTTTCTATCCTCTATCATTTATTTATGGATATAAAAACTATACTTCCAAAAGCTTATTTTTCTATCTACTTCACTTTAATTGAGACGAACGTTTGTAAAAGTAGCTACATTACATATTTTGTTATAGACACAAAGGGAACAGCGAGTCAAATGTTTTAAAACTGGACGCTATATACCGGCCTTAAAATTCAATACTATTTCTATACAATCACGAGAAACAGCTGAAAATCGACAGGACCTTGATATTTATCTGACTTTTCGTCTTTGAGGTATGCTCTTCACAGATGGACACACACACACACGCCTCTTTTTTTAAAAGTCTGATGTGTTACATTCACATGACTTTCTCTACTCCCTCGCGCTTATTAGCGTGTATACAAATTATTCTTACGAAGGTTTATTTTCCTATCTAGTTCATTTTAATCGAGATAAACCTTTCCGAAAACAGCTGCATTATATATTTCAGTACACATACAAAGGGAATAGCGATGGTCAAATGTTTTAAAACTGGACACTATACGCTGGCCTTAAAATTCTATACTCTTTCCATGACATCGCAAGAAACAACTGAAAATCGACAGGGCTTTAAAAGAAGGGCTAAGCACTGAACAATTGGAACCATTAATAACGGATATCTTGGAAATGGCTGATGCCACACAAAAGTTATTTGAGATAAATTGTATGTTTTAAAGAGATCTACATTTTTTGTGAATCGCATTTTTGTTATATCGCTTAACGTTTACAAGTTATACAAGATTATATAAAATGCCTCCGAATGAAGAGGACTTCACAGGTCTTCATACACAATTTTCATACTGACTTTGAAGTGTATCATTGTTGCTGCTTTCATTAAATTCATTTATTCGTAGATACCTGCTAACCTATTTTGTATTTTAAACTACTGTATTCGTTTGTTTTGTGGCGGGTAGCGAGAGAAACTCTAAGCAGATTTAATGCTACAATTTAAGCAATACCTCGTGATCAACCTGGCATAGGATTAGTAATCCTTTTGCTTTATTTATGAATTTTTGTGACTGTATAAAATTACTCTTTGTCCATCTCTGGAATAAAATTTAAGATTCTTATTTTTATTTTACGTCCATTGCTCTTCTTTGTTGGGGACTTTGCTAAAACCTTTTTTCTTCTTCTCGTTATTCTTCTTTTGTTTTTGGTGGTGTAGATTTTACCTTTTTACCCCTGTAATTATAATTTGCAGTCTTTAATGAATAGCCATTTGGATTCATCTTAAGTCATAGGCAGCATCTTGAACTATATTTCTCTTATGCTTATTAATTATTGTTTGGTTTCAAAGACTTCTTCAGGGGGGATGATGTTACTTTCGCAGCACACCTTAAGCTGTTCGTGTCACGTGGGTGGTGCTAAACGAGTAACATTATGTATGTACATTAAAATATCACGCGTGCACTTGTATGTGCGTGTGTGTTATCTTCATTCTGCTTGATACACATAGACATGAAACTGATCTATCTAATTGCCTACACCTGTAGTCGAAAGCTTCCTAGTTTGGATCTAAGTCTAATTTAGACACTTGTGACTTACCACAATATTATTTCTTTACTTTCTCTACCACATACATAGTAGGAAGAGAAGGTATTGCATTACACCTAAAACTTCGACCCACATTTCACCAGAAATACATGTTTATTTAGAAAAAGGTCCTGTGTGTGTGTGTGTGTGTGTGTGTGTGTGTGTGTGTGTGTGTGTGTGTGTGTGTGTGTGTGTAATTTTACTATCTACTACATTTTAATCCAAACCTTTGCATAAATAACTACATTACACATTTCGTTACAGATTCAAAGGGAACAGCGATAGTCAAATGTTTAAGAACTGGACGCTATATGCTGACCTTAAAATTCCATACTGTTTCCATGACATCGCGAGAAAACTGGATGCTGAAAGGACTAAAGAATGACCAAGTAATGAACAATCTGAACCTTTAATAACGGATATCTTAGAAATGGCTTATGGCATAAAAAGCTTATTTGAAGTAAGCTGTGTGTTTTAAAGAGATCTACATTTTTGTGTAATACGTTTTCGTCTATCGCTTAACGTTTAGCAGTTGTACTAGTTTATACAAAATGTCTTCCAACTGAAACATACTTCAAGCTACTCCCTGAAAATTCAAGATATAGGTACATTTTATTTGCCATGTAAATATATTTAATATATTGCATTTTAATCAAAATCGTTAGACCTATTTTTTAGAAAAAAAAATATTTCGAAAAATGCTCCATGTAAGGTGTAGTTTGGAGCGAGGGGGATTTTCTTGAAAATCTTTATGTCGCATCCTTGGAAGGTACTGAACCTAAACACCAAGTTTGATATTTATCCGACTTTTCATTTTCTCAGTTGTCCCCTTTACATGAAAGAGTTTTCGAATTTTTTTTATCTTCTAAAAATGGCTCTATCGATTTTGATTAAGATACCATATATTAAAGATATTTACATGACAAATAAAATGTATATCTTGAATTTTCTGGGAATTTCCTCTGAAGGCCTCTTCGTTCGGAAGGAATTTTATACAATCTTGTATAACTGCTAAACGTCAAGCGGTAAACGAAAACGTACTACACCAAGATTGTAGATCTCTTTAAAACACATCATCTATTTCAAATAACTTTTTTGTGGTATAATCCGTTTCTGAGATATCCGTTATTAAAGGCTCTAATTCATCTCTTGGTCATTCTCTTTAAGTCGTCCCCATGCAGTTGTTTCTTCGATTGCATGGAAACAATGTGCAATTTTAAGGCCAGCGTATAGCGTCCAGTTCTTAAACAATTGACTATCGCTATTCCCTTTATATCTGTAACGAAATGCGTAATGCACCTATTTCTGCAAAGGTTTATTTCGATTAAAATGAAGTAGAAAGAAAAATAAGCCTGAGTAAGATTAGTTTGTATACTCACTAATAAATGATAGAGCAGAGAAAGTCATGTGAGTGTGCACATCAGAAAAAAAATTAATACAAAACAGCTCAAATTGTGTATTTCCAATGGTATCTCCGACGTAATTCGGGTCTCTGCAGATATTCTAATGAAGCGTCCGTGTGTCTGTAACATTGCTTATTATATATTATATGTAATAAGCAATGGTCCGTAAGGTCAAGTATGAAGTACGCCAACAGTGAACAATTATTAGGGCGGCCGACGTAATTGGTTCTCTTCGGCGGTAGTCGTAGTGAAGCCGATCGGCTCTCCGCCCGTATTACTATACCCCCGCCGCTATAACGTTGCACTTGACAGCTAGCGTTTAAGTTGGTACACTCGCGAAAAAACAGATGAAAAGCTTCAACCATTTGACTTCCTAAGCCAATCACAAGGCAGCATTCCGGATGGTCGATGACAAAGCGGAACCGGAATTAGAATCACCTCTGTTGCCGGATGTAACTATTCCCAACCATGTGCTTCAGTTTGTAAACCTCTAGCAGAGCGTCGAGTTGTTCTTTGCAAGCTACATATTGTTCATTGTTATTTGTTATTTAGATTTGTGGTTATTGTTTGATAGTTTTGTTATTGTTCGTTTATACATTTATTTATTTATATTTATCTATTTTATATATATATATTTCATTCATATTATTTATTTAAACAAAACTTAAGTGCGACAATGTCGGAAAAACGACGCCGATCGCCGAGTGATGATTCACGAAGTGAAAATCCTTTGCGCCGAGGTGTGCCACTTAATAGTCAGGCATTGGAACTATTAAGGAGAACCCGGGAGTTCTTTGAACAGGAAAAGGAGTACGTGAAGCTTCACGGAAATCCTCGTCCAGTCACAAATATTGATGCTTTCCAATTAGACGCCATACGTAGACACATTTATGCCTATTATCATAGAAAGGAGTATCCGACCATACCAAAGCTGCTTATATCGCTTATTTTCAATTAACAATAATAATACGAAATAGTTATTATTCAGTGACGTTCGCTACTTACGTACACTTTTTGTATGCGGCTTAGACACGATAGAAATGAGAACAATCAGCTGTTGTTATTTACTAGCCACTCTGGCAACGTCGCAACCACGATGTAGCCAACCTTACGCGAAGCCACACGAACTGTCAAGTGCAACGTTATAGCGGCGGGGGATGAAGCAAGTCTCCCCGTCTGGCTGTAACGTCAAGATGTTACGTAACTATACCCCCGCACACACATTTACAGGTACATTGAGGATCATCTTTGAGGTGAAATCTGTGTAGTAGGCACGCGCGCCCTCACCACACACACACACACACACACACACACACACACACACACACTCACACTTGAATTGGTAAACTACTTGTACCCTTCAACGGCTCATGTGCAATTGTGAAACCACGCGCCATTTTCCGCTACAAGGTATGGTGCCAGTATTCTATGGAATACACTGTGCCGACGAATCTCGTGTTCGAAGTAATTTATGTGTTTTTACTTATTAGCTAATAAAAAGTCTTGTTAATAAACTGATTCTTCTATCCGAATTGCAAGTAATCTGCTCGCTGATTTCAAAATGATTTACAGCCAGTGAATGATGAGGTCGTGATGTTGCCTAGCTCTCTAGTTTCGTAAACACGCGAAACAGTATGGCGGCGTATAACAGACGTGTACTTCTAAATGGTTTGGTTTCTGTATATTTCTCATACCCACTAATTTGTTTACCTTCTTATTTAATTTGTGGTTAAGATGAAAAATTAAAGGTAAAGCATCATTAAGAGTCCCTATGGTTATTTATCGTGCCCCTAATCTGAACCTTTCTCAGAGTATGCATGATCGGTTCAAAGTACCTACTCGACGGCATTGTTCTTTATTTCCTTATTTTAGCTATCTTCAGCATTCCTTAAACCAATTGCTGTTAATTATTCACTTTTTCATTAATATAGTTACAAATTGCTTGTATCTGCTGTCTCTGTGTGGGTTGTTTCATAAAGTATCGCATTCTGATGTACCTATACACATGTTAGGTGAACACGTGTTGCTCATATTGGTAACATAGCGCCGTAGTTTGGCCGCTAACCTGTTAGATCCTAACTTACGAAAATAGGGCTATAGTTCGAAACGTTTTAAACCTAGGGAAAAGGGAACAAAAACTATTACTTTTCTGCTGCGGTGACCCTCAGTCTCCGAAAATGGAATGGGGTTCCCTCATGCTGGTTCGGAGAATAGTTGCACATTCACCTCTGTGAAGCCCATTTGTACCAATAAAATTGAGGACCTGCATAATGAAGATTATTGTAGGTAATAGTCTTTTGGATGCAATAAATTATTATTACTAAGTAACTAAACCTGATGTAAGAAAACCGCGCATCCGCGGCCGCGATACTTGAAAATGCTTGTCACGGAGTAGTTGCATTAGTCTCTTTTCCTGGTGCATTCGTGAATCTAAAATGGCATTTACTAGGAGCCTTTTAATGTGATTTACCATTGCCTTTACTTGCACTTATTCTTTTTTTCCATTTTTGTCTTCTTTTCTGTCAGTATTTGCTATTTTCTTCCTGATTTTTACTACATTTTTTATCTTTTCCCTGAGTAATCAATCAGTCGCATTTATTACCATATTTGTAATGAACCTTCCATTTATAATGAATATAAACAGCTATACTTCTTAGTGTAATAACATGCAATTATTGTATGTATATATGTATATGTGTAGGTGTGTGTGTGTGTGTGTGGCATTATTGAAGTACTAATGGCAGCAAACGCAAGATTAACAGCTGAAAAAAAAGTAATTCTGACAGAAGATATCAATTGATAAACATAACACTAAATCGAACCTAGTAATAGACACACTTAAGGAAGAAGAGTTCAAACTAATGAACAAAGAACATATGAAAATATATTTGTCATATAACGGATCAAGTGCAATAGACTTGGTCTTCTTCAGAGGAAAGGAAATAAGAATAAAAAACAACAACAACAAAAACAAAGAGGACTGTAATCCTCGGCAGCAACACCTATAAGGAAACACATTCCGATAGAAACTGCTATCAGCATTCCAAAAGTTACACAGAGAACGTCAAAGAAAGAGGAAGGAAACAAACCATCAAAGAAATTAGACTTGACTCAAGCAGAACAATGGGAGGAGGAAATAAATAAAGCGAGAATGTTAATAGAGAATGACAAAATAGATGAAGCGGTGGAGATGACCGGAAAACTATGTCAGCATCCAGAAAGGAGATCCCAATCATGGTTAAACAGGGAATGCTATTAGATGAGAATAGATGCGCTGAAAGCTCTAAATAAAACAAGAGAAAAGGGACGAGAAGAACATTTGAAGACCTATGCAGGTAAAAGAAGAGCATAAAAATCATTACTAGAGAAGAGGAAAGCAAAATACTTAGAGGAAGAAGCCCAAAAAAATAGTACAAGAAGCAATGCTGGATCCGTTTGTGCATTGAGAAAGAGGCAAAAAGTAGCGCAAGTAGAATTATCTATAGAAACCTGGGAGTATCACTTCAGAGAAACCCTTAATAAAGAAAACAAGCAAGAAGCTTACATCATCACCAAAACAAGAAACAGTAGTGGGGAAATGACAGTGAAAATCACAGAACATGACATCAGAGACACCTGAAAAAAAGGAAAAAAAGAGCAAAACTCAAGAAAGCACCCGGCCCTGATAATATCTGTATAGAACACATAAAAACTGCCCCCTTCTGGACAGACCTATTCAGCAAATGCTTGCAAAAAGGTTTAATATCAATGAGCTGGAGGAATGCAAAGATAAAAGTTTTATATAAAGGAAAAGGTGGCATGGACAATCCACACTCTTACAGAGGAATTACATTACAAAATAGCAGGTACAAAATCTTTGCAAAAATATTGACGGACAGACTTGATCAACAAATAAAAGATATCATTCCAGACTGTCATTACGGATACAGAAGAAGCCACAGTACATTACAGGCTGTCAAACACTTAATGGATGAAATAAAAACAGCACTGGACAAGCCGAAAGGAAAATACTACGCAATATTTGTTGATTATACGAAAGCTTTCGACCTGACAGATAGGTATTAAACAGCAAAATTGATAACATCATTGGAGACGCATGCCCATTTCGAAGATTAATAGAAAATATCCTAGCGTTCAATAAATAGAAATAGACGGAGTAACAACCTCAAATAAGATTGTTGAAACTAACGGAGGCAACAGGGGGACCCAATAAGCCTCTTGTTCTTTAACAGCCAACATAATCCAGTTATTAAAAAGAATGCTCCACGCACAGCTCTCATCATGTATGCGGATGATATGGTGATAGGAGGCCAAAACAGAGAACTGCAGGAGACGCTACAAACTCTGAAGAAATGGATTATAGAAAATAAATTGTACATAAACACACAAAAAATCAGCGCAGATAACATTCCGAAGAAGAGGAAGACTACTAGTAGAAGAACACCTGCAAATTACTGATACACCTCTAATGTGGTAAACACCTTGGTTTAACCGTGCAGACAACCTTATCGTTCGGACAGTAGGATATAGGTACAAGAAAGAACAGCGGCAGCCACTATAGCAATATCTGTAAAGCAATATCATCAAGAATCTAGCTCGGAGGGCGGTGGATTTTTTCGGGCGTAAAAATCCTCAGTATGGCTTCCTTCGGAAGGGAAGTAAAGCCAGTGGTCCCGTGTCGTGGATGTATGGCACGTAAAAGAACCTCAAACCTGATAAAGAGGTCTCTGAGCAAAATTACCGGTCTTTCTGGCCTAATATAGAAGAAGAGACTGTCAATGAATATAGCTCTGCTATTATTTGACATCACAATATCACCTATCGTCACTAATGGAATAGAACTTATAAGGGATATATTAACTATCACTGACTTAAAAGGACCGAAAAGGTAAAAGCCCGCTTCTTAAAATGTGCGATGAGAATAGGTAAAACAGCTCCCTTAAGGCTGTCTTACGAACCGGCAAAGGAATAAGGAAACCTTTTATCTGCAAGGCATAAGAACAAAGAACCTTCTACCAACTACAGCTCCATACAATAGAGCATTGGAGTAAAGAAGACAGAAGCAAACGCGCATAAGAGGAGATCTACGCAACAGACGTAACGATTGACAGAAACTGGGTTTAAGAAAACCAGGACTTGCGGCATAGTTACAACTTAGTGAGTACTCACTATGGTTACAAGATTAGCTATACACGGATTTCATCACAAGATATGTAAAAAAAATCTGATGTGTTACACTCACATGACTTTCCCTACTCTTGTACAATCTAATTTTACAAACGCTTATTCTCCATATGCTTCATGTTAATCGAGATGTAAATCTTATTGGTAATTTTCTTGTAGATGCAAGGGAAATATGGTAGCTTTTAAGCGATAGTCAAATATTTTAACGCTGGTTGCTATGTGGCGCATTCCATTCTCTTTGCATGTCCAGGATATAAAAAAATCTGATGTGTTACACTCACATAACTTTCTCTACTCTTGTACAACCTAATTTTACAAACGCCTATTCTCTATATGCTTCATGTTAATCGAGATATCGAGATGTCAATCTTATTGGTAATTTTCTTGTAGATGCAAGGAAAATATGGTAGCTTTTAAGCGATAGTCAAATATTTTAACGCTGGTTGCTATGTGACGCATTCCATTCTCTTTGCATGTCCAGGACATAAAAGAAATGAATAACGAATTTGAGAAAAGGTATAAGTATTGGAAAATTTAAGGAAATAACAAGCAATATCTCGAAAACGGTTCACTCAACAAAAGAAATGTATATGATATAAGTTGTGTATTTTAACGCGATCTACATTTTTTGTGTAGTAAAATTTTGTCTATCTCTTATGGTTTACCAGTTATGCAAAAGTCGTTCACAATGAAGAATACTTTTGGAGACATTCCCAGAAAATTCGAGATATACATTTCATTTGTCATGACATTACCCTAAACATATGATATTTTCATCAAAATCGTTAGAGCCATTTTTGAGAAAATTAAAATTTTCGAAAAATCTTCCATGTAAAGGGTAGTCTGGGGTGGGGGGATTTTCTTGAAAACCTTCGTGTCGCATCTCTGGAAGATACTGAACCTAAATACCAAGTTTGGTGCTTATCCGATTGTTTGTTTTTGAGTTATGCTGTTCACAGACACACACACACAGACACACACACACACACACACACACGGACATGTTTCCAAAAATGCTTTTTTTGGATTCAGGAGGTCTCAAAACGTGTATTTCCGGTGAAATCTCGGTATCGAATTTTTGGGTGGAATGCAATACTTCCCCTACTTACTATACGTAGTAGAGAAAGTAATAAGAAATTCCATGAGCCGGAACAAACATACGTATGTGTCAGGGGCGTCATTTAGGTGGATAGGGGGTCAATTGCCCACCTAGGTTCAAGAAATGATTAGGCTATTGGTTATTACTGTGCTACCAAAAGAAAAATGACAACTGTACTTTTAATACAAATATTTTACATTTGAGAAGTAAACGATGGTTTTCTTTTATGTTAAATGTGTCGTTAAAATTCACACGAAAATTCAGAAAACTGCTTCAGGCAATCTTGTCCCCTTCTAAACAGAAACTGAAATTAACTCTTAGTATGTGCGTTCCAAACGTATCTTACTGACTGTCCTTAGAAAAATATTGAGGGAAACTTAATAATCGCCACTGGGAGGCACCTACTTCCTATTGTCATAGGAACGGGCCTGTCGTGCTCACTTGTTTTTCCAACTTACTATGTACCACAGATTCAACTATGTACATAATACGGAAGTATAGTGCCGGCTTGACAGTGCGCGCAACCGCCATAATTGTTTGAGAAGTGTGTTTGTTTTTCTGTGGTTCTAAGTTTTAAGCAATAGTCTCGGAAGCTCTCAGCAAATTGTGATGTGAGTTAGATAGTGTAAATACAGGTAAAAAAGAAAGGACGAGGGCATGTCAGAAGTGAACGCTATCGATGAATACGAGGAAAATGTGGAGATTCATCCAGCGGGGCAACATAACCTAGAAGCGATACGTTTAGGATGTGCGAATGAAAACTTAAATGGTTCTGCTTCATTTGAGAAAAACATGTTCCAAAAGGATTCTGAAGTGCAGACTAACAGCAGTGAAAGTAAATGTCTTTTGGATTCAATACATGCAAACACAAGTGTACAGGAACATGTGGGAAAGTCTTCTATATACAGATTCGACGACATAACACAGATTACAGGAGCATGGGTCGCATTTCGGAGGAAACTTAGGGAAAACAACTTCATGAAAGGGTGCAAGTGGTAACGAATGCCTAAAATTTATATCAGAACCTCCCTCCTCCAAAAAAGACTATATTGTGTGTGCTGAAACCTTTTCGGGTATTCCACACTTAAGTTAATAGTGAAATTGCGGGTCCCTGCGCTTACCCGCCATATCTAGCCATCACAGAGGACCAAAGTATTAGAAGTGCAACCCTAGTGTTAAAATGGTGGAAACACGAAGGCGATCGCAGCGTGAGTAGTGATCGGGGATGGAAATCGTGCTCTCGGATGATGACGTTACTCGTAGCTTCTACACCTGTATTTTTCATACCTGCCTAGCTCAGCTGGTTATGTTCTAATACTGTATGGCTACTGACGACGTACAAAGTTAATTACGCGAGCCTCAGTAATCGTGATTGAACTTTGAGTTATTCAAATTTCTGTTTAAAGGAGTCGATTAAAGCTCACATAAAATAACTTGTCATTGTCATCTGTAGCAATACAATATTAGAACATAATTATGATCAGCTGAACACCTGACAGCTAGGCTAGCATGAAAAACACAACTGTTTATTCCTGTGTAACTTATTTAAATTATCCAATAGTCGGTACATACATTGCTTTTTATATAATATTATTGGGGTTAATAGTGGTTGCTGAATGTTTCTATGTCATAATACATAATGGTCACATTTAAAGTTTTGAGAGTGAATGAGATCAAGCACCTTGTAATAATTTCTTCTGCATGCTTCATAGTAAAATCTTTTGCACTTAAACTGCCGCCATGTTTTGTTTGAACTTGCAACCAACCAACAGTAGGATGTGGAATTTGACAGGAAAATTGGAAGAATAACACATGTTTGATACTTATTTTATTCTACTCTCTAGATAGCGCAACACAATGGCATATTTGCGTGACATGAATAACTTAATTCCATTTCCTACAAAGAAACTTCTGCACACATTATATGCAATAGTGTAGCTATTGTTTGTCATTCAATAAATCGCTATTAGCAGTGCAATCAATGTCATTAGCAAGTTTCACCACACCATTTAACATTACTGTGCTCTGACTTGAAGCACCATCACTGGATACAAATAGGCACAACTTAACTCCAACTTTCCATTGTGTATATCCTAGAAATAAATAGAATCACATGTTTAAACTACCCTTACAATAAGGAAAAACTTGTGGTTACAAACACCTTGTGATTATATTACACACTATCCACTGTAAACCACAGTTCTCTCTGATGTAAACAAAGCATATGCTTCCTCTTGTCATGAAACTATACCCCCGCCGCTGTATCTTTGCACTTGACGGTTTGTGTGGCTTCGCGTAAGGTTGGCTACATTGTGGTTGGGACTTTGCCAGAATGGCTAGTAAACAACGACAGCTGATTGTTCTCCTTTCTATCGTGTCTAAGCCGCATACAAAAGTATAAAAGTAAGTAGCAAACGTCAAAGAATAATAACCATTTCGTATTATTATTGTTAATTGTAAATAAGCGATATAAGCAGCTTTGGTATGGTCGGATACTCCTTTCTATGATAATAGGCATAAATGTGTCTACCTATGGCGTCTAATTGGAAAGCATCAAGATTTGTGACTGGACGAGGCTTCTTTCTTTTCTTCCCTGGAGTTGATAGAAATACCTGTTGCGTTCCAGATGGTTCAGGAATTTTGTGCTCTTTCTCTTGGAGTTTCACTCCCTTGTGAATAACAGTTCTCGTGATTAGTCCAAGAGCTGCTGCAGTTCGTTGTATGGCTTTATCAGCAGGAATAGAGGGATTGTCATGAAGCTTCACGTATTCCTTTTCCTGTTCAAAGAATTCCCGAGTTCTCTTTAATAGTTCCAATGCCTGAGTATTAAGTGGCAAACCTTGGCACAAAGGATTTTCACTTCGTAGATCATCACTCGGTGATCGGCATCGTTTTTCAGACATTGTCGCACTAAAGTTTTGTTTAAATGAATAATATGAATGAAATATATATAAAATAGATAAATATAAATAAATATATATGTATATACGAACAATAACAAAACTATCAAACAATAACCACAAATATAAATAACAATGAACAATGTGTAGCTTGCAAAGAACAACTCGACGCTCGTGCTAGAGATTCACAAACTGAAGCACGTGGTTGGGAATAGTTACATCCGGCAACTGCGACGGAATAGTGCGAGTGAATGTTTCTTACGTAATATGTTTTACGTAAATTATTAGGACTTGGAGATCTTATATTTTGTTTACTTCATGTGAGTGGAAGCCATCTTATGACGTCATTCATTTGTTTGGTTTGTAGCTCCATCTGGCGTTAGCAATTTGTGGCAGTATTAGCTTGTGTATGATTTTATTTCAAATGTCCTCCGGCTAGCTATCATCTTATCTTGGTAGAACATGTATCTCTATACAGGTTGTGAAACGGAAAGGAATCTTTTATCCAAAAATTACACTTAATGAAGAAATTTGTTTTATAATTTTTATTGTCGAACACGTTCACTATCACTTTTACATATTGATTTAGATACTCGCCAAACTGAAACTGTTATAATACTTCTTACTGATCACTTTTAACTCACGTATTTCAACTTTGTATATAATTAACTTTACCATATTTTAGATCTTTCATAATTCTGCTGCGCGTAACTTGACGAACTGACTGACTGAAGACGACGTGTAATGTGCTAGGAATTTTGATTAACTGAGCGACCGACTGACCTTACCTCTAACTTGGCTTCTATTTATACTCCCACTCAACGATATGCCTAAAGATTATAAATGAACTGCCATTGGCTAATAAAACGCGCCAACATTAGCGTCAATTTTAATATCCAATGAAAACCACGAATACATATTGCTTTTAGGGAAACATTCCAGAAGGTTCTACCAAAAACGCGCCAACATTACGTAACTTCCTTGTTCCCAGTAATGATAATCAGCTCACCCCCTCGCTGCATTATTGCGCTATTATTGACAGTTTCAGTAAAGCCTTATAAATTTACTTTCCAATAATAATTACAATTAATAAACATCTAAAATCAATGTCACATAAAAATGCATATTCATATTACAATCATTATTTACATTTAAGTAATTTGTGATACAAATTACCGCATCATATGCCCCACTAGAAACATAATTATAAATATTTACAACTTGTTTGGAAATTTTATAATTGGGTTTTTAGTCTCCTAAATCTTGGAACACACGCTATCACTTTCAGTTAACACTTCACACGTATTTAACACATGACATGTTTTTTTTTTTTTTTTTTTTTTTTTTTTTTATCATCTCGCCACTACTTACTGGCTCTGGTTTAATTAATTTAGATATTAATCTGACATCACAAAATTTTTTATAGCAAATACTGTACCCTAAATTATTTAATTACTGTTACCAAATTGTTTACTTTCTTAAGTTGTTGACAAAAATTTATACATTTAAGATTTTTCTAATTATTACACATATTTACCAAAATATTCACCCTCTACACAAATATATTTACATCTCTTAAATCTAGGCACTGTTTCACATTTTCTGTTTGCTACATAAGTATTTGTTTTTAAATATTTTTACCCAAATTTTTTTTTTTTTTTTTTAATTTATTATTATTTTAACAATACTCTTGGAATTGTATTTATGTACTTTACTTTAATATCACATCATGCTTTATTTCACATGTTCAGTTACTAATAAAATGTTATTTTCCTCTTAAACATTTAGTCATGTCCAAAATTTATTTCTCCTTTCACATGACGTACATATTTATTTAACCCTCTTACGTTCCAATACATTGCTCTGCATTTCGTCTTTAACTACCCAACATTTACTATTTATCATCTTTGTCTTTTGTTTCACCATGATCTTCATGGTTGTATGGTTTCAGCATCTCAATATGGAACTTTCCTATGCTTTTTCGAGTTGTTGGATTACATAACTCATATGTATTAGTTCCATATACTTCAACAACTTCATATGGTCCATGGTATTTGAGAAACATTCGCCAATAAAGTTTATTTGCTTTATCCGACAATTTCTTGGTTTTAACCAAAACTAAATCTCCTATTTTGATCCTCCATTCCTTTCTCTTCTTTTCTTCATGTTTAATTTTTCTTTTTATGGCCTTTTTCTTCATCCTCTCGAATGCTTTTCGGAACATCTCTTCTTCTGTTTGTGGTATCGAATGCGCATCTGGAATGGCTTCTGGAATTTTTTTACACATTGTATTGATCTTCTTTCCTAACTTAAGTTCACATGGTTTGTATCCTGTCACATTGTTTACGGTTTCATTTAGTAGATTCTGAACGAAGTTCACGTATCCATACCATTGGGTGTGTTTTCGATGACATAACACCCTTAAATAATTTGAAATTTCCTTAATTTCCCTCTCCACTGGGTTGGAGTTCGGTCTGTATCTTGACGAAAAATATTGTTTAATGCCATTTTCTTTCAGTCCATCCATAAATTTTTTTCCTGTGAAGTACGAAGCATTATCGCTCAATACAGATTGAATAGGTCCTTCTTCTATCACATATGACTTGAGTAGTCTATTCAAACATGCTAAACCTGTAGGTTTTCTCAAAGGGTAAATTCTTACATATTTGCTGAATATATCATAACATACAAATATATATTTGTTTCCAAATTGACTTGGAGGCATCGGACCATGAATATCAATACTAATTACACATCTCGGCTTATCCCTTATAACCGAATTAGTTTCAAATGCATATGCTGCATTTATTTGCTTTGCCTTCTGACACAGGTTGCAGCACGATATAAATTTCCGAACTTTCTGACGCAATTTGGATATGTATAAATTATCTAAAATCATAGAAGTTGTCCGGTCCGTCCCTGAGTGTGCTAACCCTTCATGAAAATTCTTAATTAGTTCCTTTTCCATGCTTTTCGGAACCATTACCTTCCAACTAGGCATTTCTTTTCCATGCTTCTTGTATAATGTCCCATCTCGAATTGCTATAATTTCTTTCTTTGCCTCCTCAATTAATGGTGCATTTTCTTTAAGTTCAAATAACTTGCGTCCTCATTTTGAATTTCCCCCATATTTTTCAATTTTCTCATCATTTCTTTACTTAAAGGAATTTCAATTGTCAATATTTTGACTTCATTTCTAGGCCTTTCAATATTTTCGGGAATTTGTGGGTTGTAGTTCAATCTTGATAGCAAATCACTGAAGGTATTATTTTTGCCAGGAATGTGTATAATCTCAATATCGAATGCAGATATTGCATGAATATATCTAGCAAGTTTTCCACTACATAATCTACACCGTTGTATGAAAGTTAAGCTGATGTGGTCTGAATATACTTTCACCTTTTGCTGATAAATATAGGTTTTAAAACGAATTAATGAGAAATATAGTGCTCCAATTTCTAACTGAGTCACTGAAGAATTCCGCTCAATATTTGTAAGTCCTCTAGAAGCTGTACTAATGACATGAAAGTCATTGTTGATGTCTCGCTGTCCTAAAATTCCGGCGTATCCTTGCATTGATGCGTCGACATAAATCTCATATTCCAAATCTTCTCTGGGCCTCTCGAGTAATATGGACTTAGCGAAGAGTTCTTTTACTCTTTCAAAACATTTTTGATGATCCTCTGTCCATTTCCACTTATTGTTCTTTCGGAGTAGCTGCCGCAGTGGTTCTATTTCAGCCGAATATCTTGGTACGAACTTACTCTGAAAGTTCAATACCCCTTAGTGACGTCTAATTTGTTTTACGTTCCTTGGTGGTGGAATTTTCATTATTGCTTCTATTCTTTTCTGATCAGGTCTTATACCTCGTTCATCCACTACATAACCCAGAAAATTTATTTCCTTGACACAAAATTTTGATTTTAGTATGTTCACAGTCATACCATGTTGTTGTAGTTTATTTAACACATAATGGACATTATTCATGTGTTCTTCAAATGTTTGACTAATGATTAAGAAGTCGTCAATATACTTTATTAAAAAGTCATCTGCAGAATTTCCGAAGATACTGTGAATGGCTCTCAAAAATCCACTTCCTGAATTTTTTAAACCAAAAGGATTTACACAAAAACGATACTGGATCCCTGAGTACTGAAATGAAGTGTAATCACGCACTTGTGGATCTAATTCCACTTGCCAATATGATGCAGTGAGGTCAATGGATGTCAGAAATCTCCCTCTTGAAAGTTTTGTAATTAGTTGTTCAATTCCCTCACTTTGAAAATGATCTGGTTTCATATACTTGTTGATATATCTACCGTCTAAAGTTAATCTCAAACTACCATCTCATTTAATACTCCAGCAGATTGAATTTATATACTGAGAATTACTTTGCTCAATAATCCCATTTTCTAACATGCTATTTATTAATTGTCTAGCTTTGTCTCGAAGACTTATAGGTAAATTGTCATACTTGTGCCTATATGGTGGTACGTCTTCTACTTGAAATGTATGCTGATATACATTACATCTGCCTGGGATATTACTAAATACTGAACTATTGTTCATCAAAACATCATGAAGGATTTGTTTTTGCATTATCGTAATATTATAAGCTTCCTCACACTTGTATATTATTTCCTCATTTCTCTTCTCTTTCCAGCTGTTGTTTGTCTCGCTCACATGGTCGTCTTTTGTTTGGATTGTAAATTCCTCTAATTTTTTTGGCATTTCTGCTAGCTGTTGAAAATATGGCGTGGTATTCCCTTCATATTCTGTGACTACCTGCTTTATCTGACTATTTCTATCAGTTTCTGTTATTTGCACAAAAAACTCTTGGTCACAAAGATTCTTCTCATCCTTTGTCATCTCGATTACAGAAACTTTCTCTTTTATAAATGGTACCCTTATTTCTCTATCGTCTTTTGTCATTCTTAACTCTTCATGTTTAAAATCTATACTTGCTTCATATTCATGTAGGAAGTCACATCCTATAATTATGTCACAAATCAGATGGTTTACAATTAGAAACATAACCTCAAAATTCTCTCCGCCGATAAGTATGTTAAGTAGAGCTTGTGTTTTTATGACCTGTGTCGTTCTTCCGATTGCAACACGACAAACTAAATTACTAGTGGGAAGAGCCATAATTTTGTTACCTTCATTAATCAAATTTATGTAAAATTTCTGTGAGCAAATTGAAGCTGATGAACCAGAATCTATAGTTGCAATGATCTCTTTCTTCGCAATTTCCATCCTAACATGAGGTGACTCAAAATTTTCTCCCTTATCTTTTGTTGCTGTAATCTTATTACAGGGTATATGTGTAGGCATATGATTTGTATTGGTAATGGATACTGAATTATTAAAGATGTCCTGAGAACCTACTACACAGGAGTCTGTTAACAGTTTTCCTGGTTATTTCCATGTTCACGTACGGGACTGCCATTCCTAACAGGCGCTAAATCTATCTCATTGTCGCTACCATTGTTTTGAGTTCCCCTTCCTCGAGTTCGAAATCCTCGATTTCTGACATTATGTCCCCTTGGCACGTAATTTTCTTGCCGTTCCTCAGATCTTTCCCGGTTATTGTTTTCCCTCCAGTGAGTGAAATTTCCCCTTTGTCTAATGTACCGCCTTCCATAATTTTGCCCTCTTTCAGGCAATCTTTCTGTCCTGACATAATTTATTTGTTCCTGTCGACCTGGTCTCCTATCTATCTTCGATCTTTCAAATTGTGGAACGTATGATTGATACCGTTGTCTGGTATTATTTTCATGACGCCTGTCTTGTCCTTACTTTGCTGATAACTACCTTGGTAATTTCTTCTATCTCACACATCTAAAAATCTATGCTCCCACTCCCGAGATATATCTTCTTCCTGTTGTTCCAAAGCTGTTATTAATTCTGTCATCTCATAGATGTTCCGTGGTTTTGCAATTAATAAGTAATTTCGTATCCTTATAGGATAATGCCTTGCGAGCAAACTCACAAAATCTTCCTCATTGATTGGAGGTGACAAGTTTCTAACCTGACTTGCATGTTTCAGTAAGTAATCAGTCATTGATATTCCCTCTCGTGGATTAAATTGACCATGACTAAGCATTGCTCGAATTCTTTGCTGTACCGTAACATTCCAAAATCTGTTCATGAATAATCTCTTAAAGGATTCATATGAAATTTCACCCCCTGATACCATTTGTAACCAATCTAAGGTTTTCTGGTCCAAACATCTTTTGACAACTATCATTTTCAATGCTTCAGGTATCTTTTTAATTTGAAAATACTCTGATAATTCTGCAATGAACTGTACTGGACTGGAGTTTTCATTAAATTTTGGAAGTGGAAAATCACTTAAGATATGATTGTAATTTTGCAAATTCCCTACTCCCATATTTAAATTCTCTAGTGTTACTTGTGCACTCTGAGTTTCAGCATTAGCTATAGATGAAGCTGCCGCATCACTCACATTATTTGTCATACCTGAGGAACTACCTCTATCATTATGTTGTACATCTGATACATTCACATCACATATATTTGCCCTTGAATTCAATTCTAACCTATTTACAGTACCTTGCAGATTTTCTATTGTCTGTTCCAATTTTTTATTATTCTCATTTTGAACAGTTTGGTGTTTGTTAATTTCAGAAGTTAGCTTTTGATTCAAATCTTTAGACAAATCTTTAACTTCATCAGACAATTTATTTCTCTGTGTTTCTGACTCCTTCTGAATTTCAGATATTTCCCCTCTGAAATTAACTTGCACCTGTATTAAATCTGCATTTGTAGCCTCCATCATCTCTTTTAACTCACTTGAAATGCTACTCATTCGGCTACCTAGCTCTGTACATTTTACATTAACATGCTCTATTTTATTATTAACCTCACTTTTTAGGTTAGATATTTCCCTGCTCATGTCTAACATTTTCTTTGAAACTTCACCTATTTCATTTGCTATCATTTCTTGATTTTCATTTTTCATTCTAATCATACTACTATCTAGCTCCATGAATTTCTTTTCAATTTCTTCCCTGTTTTGTTCTAAGCTTTTACCAATATCTTCCCTCAATTCCCTATTATTCTTTTGCATATCTTCCCTTAATTGATCTGTAATACTCTTACTAATATCTTCCCTATTTTGATCTATTTTCTTTTCTAATTTCTCATTATTCTTTTGCATATCTTCCCTGTTTTGATCTATTTTCTTTTCTAATTTCTCATTATTCTTTTGCATATCTTCCCTCAATTCTTCCCTCAATTCTCTATTCATATTTCTCAGCATTTCCATCATCATACTAGCATCAAAATTAACATTTCCTGCTATTCTATTCTCACTTTCTGCACTAACATTTTCATCCTCAAATCCTAAAAAGTCTGGGCTTTTTTCTGCGCTAACATTTTCATCCTCAAATCGTAAAAAGTTTGGGCTATTTTCTAGCTAACTGTTACATTATCTCCCTCCATAATTATTTCTTCTGTATTATTAGTAGCCATTGTTTTCTTTATCCTACCACTCCTAAGGAACATTTAAATTTGTTTACCCCCTTTTTTTTTTTTTTTTTTTTTAAAAAAATTACGATACTCTAACCTTTGTGATGCTGTCTGTTGCTGTTACTTTGATGTCCAGTTTCCTGCCCCGCTCTCCTAGGTTTGTATGTCGCTTCTGCGTTGTGTTATGATGAATCTACGTCGTCTTGTTGTTTTGTAGTTGAATTCCTTGTTGCCTTGTAATCTCGGAATTACGATGTCCAATCATCCATGTAGTCTGTCGTCCCTTTTGTTGTTTCTGGAATCTGCGTCTTGTAGTTCAGTTCACTTCTCCATTCGCCCCTTTGGTCATCTCACTTCTTCCTGGTTAATTCTGCCCCTTCCTGGTTATTCTGATCCTTTCCTGGTCATCTTGCCCCACGTTCTGGGTGCCAATTTGTAGTAAAACAAATTGTATATGTTTTGAGCCCCACGTTGGGCGCCAATTTGCGACGGAATAGTGCGAGTGAATGTTTCTTACGTAATATGTTTTACGTAAATTATTAGGACTTGGAGATCTTATATTTTGTTTACTTCATGTGAGTGGAAGCCATCTTATGACGTCATTCATTTGTTTGGTTTGTAGCTCCATCTGGCGTTAGCAATTTGTGGCAGTATTAGCTTGTGTATGATTTTATTTCAAATGTCCTCCGGCTAGCTATCATCTTATCTTGGTAGAACATGTATCTCTATACAGGTTGTGAAACGGAAAGGAATCTTTTATCCAAAAATTACACTTAATGAAGAAATTTGTTTTATAATTTTTATTGTCGAACACGTTCACTATCACTTTTACATATTGATTTAGATACTCGCCAAACTGAAACTGTTATAATACTTCTTACTGATCACTTTTAACTCACGTATTTCAACTTTGTATATAATTAACTTTACCATATTTTAGATCTTTCATAATTCTGCTGCGCGTAACTTGACGAACTGACTGACTGAAGACGACGTGTAATGTGCTAGGAATTTTGATTAACTGAGCGACCGACTGACCTTACCTCTAACTTGGCTTCTATTTATACTCCCACTCAACGATATGCCTAAAGATTATAAATGAACTGCCATTGGCTAATAAAACGCGCCAACATTAGCGTCAATTTTAATATCCAATGAAAACCACGAATACATATTGCTTTTAGGGAAACATTCCAGAAGGTTCTACCAAAAACGCGCCAACATTACGTAACTTCCTTGTTCCCAGTAATGATAAACAGCTCACCCCCTCGCTGCATTATTGCGCTATTATTGACAGTTTCAGTAAAGCCTTATAAATTTACTTTCCAATAATAATTACAATTAATAAACATCTAAAATCAATGTCACATAAAAATGCATATTCATATTACAATCATTATTTACATTTAAGTAATTTGTGATACAAATTACCGCATCACAACAGAGCCGACTCTAGTTCCGGTTCCGCTTTGTCATCGACCATCCGGAATGCAACCTTGTGATTGGCTTAGGAAGTCAAATGGTTGAAGCTTTTCATCTGTTTTTTCGCGAGTGTACCAACTAAAACGCTAGCTTTCAAGTGCAACGTTACAGCGGTGGGGGTATAAGCACTACGCTTCGCCAATGTAAATAGTTCCTTAAACTTATTATATCAGGAAATATTGTAGTAGGAAAGGTATAGAACTACACATTTTATTGCGGTTATTGTAAGAACTCATTGTTAAATGTAATGGATATATAGTAACTGTTAAGAGATTACAAAATATGATTTTCTTAATTCTGGCTGCTAGCTATTGCGTTAACAATCAAAGAGTATCCTTTTGTTAATTACCAACTGTATGGATGACTGCTATTCTCTTGCCTACATGAGAAATGCAGCAATGAATTCACAGCAGTGCTATCTGAGTACCAAATAAACTCTTTGCATAACACAGGAAATTAAGCAAACAGTCATTCATAGTACGCTAGCACTCATATGCTCAGCTCAGGTCAAATCTTCGATTTTATCAGTTAGTGTTTGAGTTGCCATGACAAAGGAAGAAGTGCGTAGTGCGAATAAGCTGTTTTAACACAAAAGTAGGAAACCGTTAAAAAGTGGCAAAAAAGTTTGGTTGATAAAGTGCTAAATGAGAAGGAAATAACACTTTTATTATAAAACCACCACCACTTTGTGTTACTTAAACAAAATAAAATTCAGTATACGCAAAGGATCCATGGATCTTTTCATTGAAGGTTCAATGAATCGGATCTTTTGAAGGATCCTTCGAACTGTTATTTATGGTGAAATTTTAAACACTTTTCATAAAAAAAAAATACTAACCTTCTGTGAATTCAGAAAACTAAGCTTATATATATATATATATATATATATATATATATATATACCTTTCATAAATTCAGAAACCTAAGCTTATATAAAAAAAAAACCTACCTCCCATAGTACCTCGGATGCAATGCGCTGTATATGAAAAGCATTTAAAATGTTTGGTGTGTTAAAATGTTCACTATAAATAACAGATCAAAGGGTCATTCAAAAGATCCAATTCATTGAAAAGATTCATGGAACCTTCACTGAAAAGAGCCATGGGTTGTTTGCATGTACAGAATAGCGGATGAGTATATACAATCAGACAAAAAATTCAATGCCATGCCTAGGATTCAAACCAGCAATCTTTAACTTGCTATACCACTGCTCTGCCATCTAAGACTTTCTCTACTCACAATAAGCTATTTTCATAAGTATTCTACAAATGATTCATCATATATCGTGATTAACTTCATTTTTATCATATGTGTTAACTTAAAAGGCTTCAATACATTTAAAAAAATATTAAATGCCCATTACTTCAAAACCTTTGATTTTTGCACAAAAATAACACGATCATTTAAATGCCTATACATTTCTTATAATATCCTGCAACTTAATTACTATTGCACAATGTATCTTTAAGGGAAGGATTTTGTATCATCAAAATTGCTACAAAGTTTAAATGGTAGAAAACAGACACGAAAGATTGAAAACACTTTGGAATTTCAAAGACTCAGAACACATTCTGAAGCTGCTAATTTCACTCAAAACAAACACTTCAGTTATTCTTGGAAACAAATGCTTTTGAGCATCTGTACTAACAGATTACAAGGACACTAATTGTCAAAAAAGCTACAGTATTTCTATTTTCATACACCATGCCAAGTTCAAAAAAGGACATAGTGGCAGTTAGATAAAAATGCCCAAAAGAGGGTGAATTACTGAAATATATGTGAGTGATATCAAATATCTTTCTTCCTTCTGTATTAGAAAATTTAATTTGGGCACTGTCTTAAAAGAATTATAGTATCATTGGCATGCTATCCTTGACAGCGTGTCAGTCCACCAATAATCCTAGATTTTTAAATTATACACGAGTATCACTCGCATGATCTGCATCTATGTGTTTGAATATTGGCACAGTAACATGCTAATTAATTTGCATTAAAGGTTGATTTTTACCTTACCTACTTTTGGCTGTGATCTCCACCCATCAATTATGAAGTGCAAACAAGAAAATTAATCGTATATTCCACTGTCTGGATGACTCATAATATCTGAAAAGTAAATCAGGACAATATGAAATTCAGCAACACTAAGAAGCTCTTAAAAACTTAACCTTTCATCCAGCACTATCATGCTGGAGACTTAATAACTTGCTCAAACTTAATAACGTACCTTCAGATTCTGTCACCATTCGGGACTCAAACCACAATGCTGGAAGGAATGTAAATTGTAGGCATATCCCCTCTGTCTGGACGGCTGAATGTATCTGAAAATTAATTAGTTATATAAAAATGTTGTAACACACAATAACCTATCAAAGTTTTCTACCTCATTTTACGAATATCACTGAAGTTAATAGAAAATACCAATATTACAACAAATATACATTCAATCAAAATAGCGTAAATGTATAATTACCGTCTCTGCTTTGATCCTGGTGAAAAAACTTCGGACGAAAACTTTCAGCTATAAAAATCCAAGATGGTTCCTTTCTTCTTGCCTGACATTTAGTTGTTACGAACTTCGAAACTTGAAACACCCAATCAGAAAATTTGCCTTTCCCACAAAAGTACAACTAGTGACACATCGTGTTCATGTGAGGAGTTAGTGCCCTCTGTTTCCAGTTTCCCAATTCAACCATCACCCCTATGCTAGCCATATTCCGATTCCCTCCAAACAAGAAGATGCTCCCACCACTGTTTCGTCTTCTACCACGTGACTGCACATGTTACACCTAACCACGCGACCCACCACTATTTAATTTCTCCACTGTATTCCTTTCACATGCAAACTATCCTTTCCTTGTCCCATTCCATTAAAATATAATAAACTGTATTCCCTCCACATGCAAAGCATCCTTCCTGTGTCCCATTAATTTAAAATAAAATAAACGGACTGTATTCCTTCCATTTGCAAACTAACCTTCCCATGTCCTATTAGTTTAAAATAAACTGTGTTCCTTCCACATGCAAACTGTCCTACCTGTGTCCCATTACTTTAAAATAAATTAATTACAATGTATTCCTTTCACGTGCAAATTTTTCTTTCCTTGACCCATTCCTTTAAAACAATGCATTGTTTAACAAAAGGAAAGTTTCAAACAATGTGAAAAATGATAAGTCCATCACTTCGTTGCAAATTTAGATTCCAGTGTTTTCTCCCTCCACTATGGTAAAATCTCACCCCTCCAGCACTTCTGCCAAGTGACCTACCCCACTCTGGGCCACTTCAGTGGTGGGAGAACCATCTTGTATGGAGAGAAATCGGAAAATGCCTGGATATGACATCTAAACGCAGGGTACTGACAATTTCTGTATTACCCACACTCACTTTCCTAATGTGTGGAAATTTTGTGCTGGACTCTACCTGAAAGGGTAGCTTAGTTTATTGAAACTTCTATATGTTAAGATTACGTCAACTACATGAGAAAACATGAACTTATTTTACTCTTTTTTTATACAGGGCCCCTGATGGTACATGTATCCTCACAAACAGTGATGATAATGTACTTCGTGTATTTGATTTGCCACCACAGCTTCATTGCCAGGAGTCATGGCAAAAAAATCAAATGTTGCCTGAAATGGAGCCAGCCCTTAAAATAAGTGAATGTGATATGGTGTATGACTACTGTTGGTATCCATTAATGTCATCCTGGAATCCTCTCTCTTGTTGGTAATGTTTCATTGGCAAATATTTCAAGGTAAATCCTTATTTTAGTTGCTCATGGGTACTCTGACAAAAATTGTTGTTTTTGTAGGGAAGCACATAAGGAACACTACAATGCACAGCTTTTCTGTGATTTTAAATAAATAGATAAAAATGAAAACGGTTGTACTTCAGTATTGGATTATGAGCAAAAGTGAAGTGGTTTATTTACAATTGAGGTATCCAGAACTTTAAATCTTATATATTTTATTTCTATTTTTCTACTCTCTCCCTCATCACTTCTCTCTCTCTCTCTCTCTCTCTCTCTACTCACTATGCTTTTCCTTTTGGAGGGTGCAGTGGTTTTTTGCCATAAATAAAAAGTTCAGAGTGCCAATGTGGCAAAAAAACACAGTCCTGCTGTTTGGAAATGGTTGAGTATGACCACAATAATATGGCTCCATAGGTTAGTATTGCAGTCAGATTTAAATGAGCTTTTGTCACTTATTAGCCTCCATACATGTGACACTAAGAATATTACCCATCAGTTTACAAAACAATGAAAAGAATTGAGCATGAGCAACTAAAGTAAATATTGAACTTTATTTTAGTGGGTAATCTTGCTGTCAACCTCTCCCTTTGCTATGTTGTGCCGTTAAACCATACCAATGTTAAAGAACAAAATTTGCGAGGAAAATATGTGGGTTAGCAAGAAGGAGTGTAAGTCTGTGTTCCATATAATGGGAACTTGTATTTGCAGAAAAGACCAGAAGTAGAACTAAAAGGATTATAGGGTAGAGGAAATCACATGATTAACCAGCCAGTTAAAATGTAGAGGTAAAAGGAGCTGTGCGATTTTGATTTTATGCAAACTGGAACTGATTAATAGTTATCGTGCATTTGCAATTCCCTTTTAATCCCCAATAATTTGCTGAAATTAATTTTGGTAATACAGGATATTTAAAGCATATCATTTGTCAATCACCATAATACAAGAAGCTGCATGTTAGATAAATAAGTTTATATTATGAAATGTATTCACATAGGTTATTTACTTATTGCGGAACTGTGCAAGGTTATGATTTAAGTTATTGATACATGTATTAGCTTAAGTTTATTTCATCAGAAATTACATAGTCCTCGTTATGAAATGTATTCACATTTTAAGGTTGTGTACGTATTGTGTAATTGCGTGAGGTTATGATTTAATAATTCTTTTAAGATTATGTGGTATATGAACATGGATTTTCCCACCTTCTTCCTCTTGGCAGCGTGTCTTATGTATCGCCAATCTCCTATTCTGCAATACACATTTGGCGTAATTTTTGGTAATTTTTCACTTGTATGGGTTCCTTGTACCGTGACGTAGCAAAGGGAGAGGCTGACAGCAAAATTACCTTTTAGTGTACTTAAATACATGATTGTGATTTATTTAAAGGTGAGTCGAAATTGTAACACTAACATCACTTAAGTTTACTCACTTAACATGTTTCGGGAAACCGTTGTTCCCATCATCAGAAGGTTAACTCGACTGTCGAGTTAACCTTCTGATGATGGGAACAACGGTTTCCCGAAACATGTTAAGTGAGTAAACTTAAGTGATGTTAGTGTTACAATTTCGACTCACCTTTAAATAAATTCAATACACATCACTGTTTCTAGCTTCTTTTCATTACAATACATACATGATTGTGACTTAATATATGTAGCTGTGCTATGTTAAGTAGTGAACTAGATTCACCCTGGAATGAGACATAAGCACTATAAGTAAAATGTGTATATTATGGCATAGCAGCTTTATGAAAACATCCACTACTTTAAAAGAAACACCCAACTCATTTGAAACTTCAATTTTGTTAAGATTAGCTGGCTGAGGTAGCTGTGCTTCTTGAGTATTGAAATTGTTTCGGTCCAGAGGGATATTTAATGCCATTTTCGAGCACTGAAGTTTAGAATAGTCTGTCTTGTGCAGTGCAAGAAGCCACTCACCTGCATGATAGCCTGTTGCTTGCTCTGACATTGCCTGGCATATTCCCTCCATGCACTGAGCATACCTGCACTTATTATTTGTTAACTTATTTTTCTCATTTAACTGTAAAAGTTCTTATGATTGCAAAGTACATACAAGAGGCATAACTATGAGTCCAAATTTCTTTACATTTATTTTTCCCCCCTTCTTTCTTTTCTTTGTTCATTTTCAGGTGTAAAATTAACATGTATATATGAAAGAAATATTGTCCAGACACGTAAGTTCAATTTAATGCTTGACACCATTTGTTTCACTCACATTGTTTGGCAGTACTTGAAAATAAATCTCTTAAGTGGCTTTCTTCTTCCTCCCTAATCATTTCTTTACAAGGTCAGTGGTAAGGATGTAGAAATTGGGCTGCCCAAAAAAATAAATGAAATGCACTTTTGCTGGTAGAGTGTTTTATACTGACTATGCCTTTATCTATATTGTTTGGTAGAAAGGCTCCATTATGGAGTTAGATACTAATTTGTTACATGTATCATAGTTTATGGATAGCCTTACAATAAGTAGGAGGGGAGTGTAGGTTGTTGGTCCATAACAGGCCTCATTGAAACCAATGGTTCTGTTTTTCTTAAGTTTGGTATATTGTGTATCAACTGATGTTACTCTGATTACATTGGTGCAGGTTACAGCATGAAGTGTTAACTGCCAAAATTCTTTGTTCTAAGCCTAACAGTAGGTTAAGAGTTGTTACGGCTCCAGAACAGAGCTTTTCCGTGAAACAACATTAATAAAAGCATAATCAGCATAAAACAATTTATGAATAATACTGCACATTGAGTGACCCAACTACTGCATAATCACCAGTTAACATTTAGCAAAGCTGGTGAATATACCATATTGGACTGAAAATAAACTGCACTTTTAGTCTAAATTGCAACTGCAACAAGTCAGGTTGTGGCTTGTATTTGCTGCCTTGGATTTTTATATATCTTTTGCTGTTAAAAATAATGCTCATTTGCAAAACTAGAGCTAGCATCTCTAACTAAAACTGGCAGCATTTTATTATGCAAGCATGCAAACTTTTAGCAATATTTTGGTGTTAACATTGTGTATATTTTTTGTTAACTTTTAATTCAGTCCAGATTCAGTAAGTAGTTGGACACTAGTAAGAAAGGCCATTTTATGTCAATATGAATAATCATTTATAGTGAGAAACATCATTAAGTCAAAGAATTCTGTGTAGTTACGATGCAAGCTTTAAATTTGCAATTTGCATTACACCAAATCACAACCAACAGAGAGGCTAGAAAAAAGTAGGCTGAACGAATCTAACGTGCAACATCTGGTTGCTTTAAAAGAAAAGTGGATAAAAGCAGTTTCAGGGGACCGAAATGTGACAAATATCAGAACTTGAAGCTAGTGTTCTTTCCTATGTTCCAAATAAGAGAAAAGATGGGATGCCTATATCACAAGTAATAACCCAAGTGAAGGCCTTAGAAATTGCAAAAGTTGTAAATGTATTACAGAGAGAATTCTGTATTATTGGTGGTGCCATTGGTTTATGCAGAGATATGGCCTTGCTCTCCAATGAAGTTCTACACTAACATAGAGAATGTTAGCACAGTGTGAGCAGAAAATGATTAACTTCCAGCAGTATGTCATCAAAATGCAACAGCATCATTTTTAGCTTTCCTTCAGATTGGTGATGCTGACTAGATGTGTATTTTTTGATATGCCAAGCAATGGGATATTAAGACATGGAAGGGGCAAAACATATCTAATTAATATGAAGTGGGAATGAAAATAATAGAGCAATGGTGGTATTAGCTGTTACAACCAATGGTGGGAAATTTATGCTCTTATATCATTCTCAAGCGAAAGACTATGTCCAAAGAAAACTTTCCTTAGGGCTTAGTGATCTACTGCCAGGAAAATGGCTGGAGGATGATAATCCAGTGGTTGAATGGCTGTCTGCTGTTTGGAAGGCAGATCTGGAGCACTGCTTGCTAAGAGAGCCATGCTAATTTTGAATGCTTTTAAGTAAAGAATAAACTTGCCATCCGAAAGACAGATCTTGTCATAACACCCAGAGACATGCCTTCAAAACTAGGTGCTAGATGTTGCCGTAACCAAGCCACTCATCTCCAAGAAAGATATTCAGAAGCGGATCATGACTTTACACCTCTGGTAAGATTAAGAAGGCATAATTCACCCTTCTGTGCGAGAGATTCTTGCTTCATTTCCCACTGTATCATCAGATCATTATCAAAGGATTCAAGAAATACTGCATATTGAATGCATTGGATGACAGCAAGGCTATGTATTGTGGGCAGAGAATGAAGGAAATAGTGAGTGTGATAACAGTTAATGAGACAAAATATGGTATTGTGTAAGGTATCAAGGTTGATGTACATGGAAGTACAAGAAGAAAAAAATGTTTACGGGCATTTTTCTTCCCTCACTCTGGGTGTGACTTGTTTTCATGCCAAATCTGTTTTTTTTTCTCTCTCTCTCCCCTCGAATTTTAAGGGTGTAGCTTAAATCTGGAAAGTCAGTCTGGGTGGCTCAGTTGGTTAGGCACTAGCCTTCTGATCCCAAGGTTGTGACTTCAAACCTGGCCCAGGCCAATAGTTTTTTAGTCTGCTTAAAAAATAACAGCCCTATGTCAGTAGATTTACCAGCATGTAAAAACTCCTGTGGGACAAAATTCCAGCACACTGGCGGCGCTGATAACGATTCTGGCAATTGACAGCATCTTTAACAAACAAAAAGTATTTTAAACCTGGATGTGTTTATTTTCAGTCCAATACAGGAGTATGTAACCTTAATAACTCTGCAGGTAATAAAAGCTGAACACTATGGCTATGGGAAAAAAATGAAACCAATAAAAATGTTTAACTGGTCACATTAGGCATTTAAATGTTATATTTAACTGCAATATAACTAAAATATTATCAAGATCTGTGCTGGAAATGCTTTAATTTTAAAGTTTTAAGACAGTAGACACTATGTAGTACATTTTAAGTATCTGTATTTTACTAATTATGTTCTTCCTGGTTACGCAAGAGTAGTAAATTGTGCTAATTGGTACATTATTGCTATGATAGGCTGAAGCTTATTTTTGTGTATCCTTCATCACAATCATGATCCTCTTCACTGGGCTGTAGCAAAATGCATAGCGTGCAGATTTAAAATTTTATTGCACCACTAAGTGACCTTAGACTTATGAGCAGTAAATGGGCATGTAAATTGTTTATCTTATTGATATTCTATGGCCGCAGGATTTAAGTTTCCCATTTTTTATGACAGTGTTTTTTTTTATAGTTCATGTTATGAAGCGTAAAATATGGACTAAGGTCTGTTCCATGTAACTTTGCTCCGTATCTCTTAATGGTCATGTGCACTAGTCACCTCTCATTGATTTCGTCCTCCATGATCTAGTGGTACCATGTTAGCCTCTAGTTCCCGAGGTAGCAGGTTTAAACCCGGCAGAGGGTAATCAATTTTTTCAGGTTAAAAAATGCATAGTAGGCTTTCTTCGCAAGGGAAGTAAAGCCAGTGGTCCATGTCATACATTTACAACATGTAAAAGAACCTCAAGCCTGACAAAGAGGCCTCAAGAATTTCAGCATGTGTGACAGAAAACAGCAGTACTACCAGGTAGTCAAGGATTCTTATAAAAGGGAGTTCCCATTTATTTATCATGTAATTTTTGCATATTTATTGCACTGAATATTTTACACATTCTAAATTTCATGTCATTACAAAATTATTATGCTTTGCTGGATGAGGAAGTTTTATGAATTTCAGTTTCGGAAAGTTGACAAGTATGCACCAGTGCCATTGTATCTCCTTTTAATTATAATATGTTAACACATAACATGTGCAGCATTGTATGAGAAACATTGATTAGTGTTGATTGTTCCAGTATAGTGAGCACCAGTAGAGAATGTCCTGTACATCTGTGGGATGCATTCACAGGACAGCTGCGTTGTACTTACAGATCCTACAATGCGTAAGTTAACATTCTTGAGCTTGGATAATTATTTTGTTACATAGTGATCGGTGTATGCAAAGTGTGACTATTAATTTTCCTCACTTATCCTATCTTTTAATTTTTACTTTTACTTGTAGTAAGTAGGGAAAGTATTGTATTCCACCCAAAAATTCAATATCAAGATTTCAGTAAAAACACATGTTTTTAGGTAACCCGAGGGCCCTCCCCCCAAAAAAAAAGCATTTTTAGAAAAATGTCAATGTATGTGTATGTGAATAGTATAACTCTAAAATGAAAAGTCTGATAAATACCAAGTTTGGTATTTAAGTTCAGTGTCTTCCATAGATGTGACACAAAGATTTTAAATATCCCCCACCCAATCTACTCTTTACATGAAAAATGTTAATATTTTTTATTTTCTCAAAATTTGCACAAATGATTTTGATTAAAATACCATGTATTTAAAATATTTACATGGAGTCTTTTGGAAATAGCCTGTTAAGTCCTCTTCATAGAATTTTGTATAGTTTTGTATAAGTGGTAAATGAAAGCGATAGGTAAGAACTATTTACACAGAAAAATAAAACACACAATTTATTTCAAATAACTTATTTTGTGGCATTAGCCATTTCCAAGGTACCCATTATTATTATTATTATTATTATTATTATTATTATTATTATTATTATTATTATTATTATTATTACTTTTGAATTATTTAATACTTAAGTCATGTTTTAAATAACTGTCACTATTCAGTTGTTTCTCGTAATGACAGCAGAAGACTATGGAATATGAATATGCTATAATATAGCAATATGCTATTAAACATCTGAGTATAGATTCGGATTCTATTCCCCTTGTATCTATAATGAAATGTGTAATGAAACTATTTCTGCAGAGATTTATCTTGATTAACATAAGTGAATAGAAAAATAAACTTTCGTTAACAGTTTGTAAAAGCCATATAAAAATAAATAATAGTGGGTAGACAAAGTTATGTGAATGTAACACAGAGATTATTAATTCTAAAAAATATTTTTTGTGTATGTATTGCTGACATCAAGGTGGAAAGAGTGGCACTTACTTTTTTTCGTATTAAATTCTTTGCCTTGGAGCAAAACAAGGTGAGCGCTGTTAGGATAGTTTTGATATATTACAGAAACAAAGCTTGCAGTAGTTGATAAATCACAACAGAATAAAAAATTGCACAGTTTTAACATAATTTTCACTTTCATTGAATCTTTTAAATAAAACCAAACAAGATGATACATACATGCTATACACTTTTTGGCTATAGATTACCATTATACTTCCTGAAATTATATATTTTGAGCTGGAAGCAATTTTGGAATTGTAATTAATAAAATATTTTGAGGTATGCTATAAATTAAATTATGTCCTTATGTAGCTGCAACAAAACCAAAATGTATGTTCAAGGCTCTGCATCTTGAAATGTATCATCAAACATCATTTGAGAGTGAAACTCATCATTTACTTGAATGTGTAAAAGCAAGGTTCTGTGTGCTAATAGGTGGCAACATTTCAGACTTCAGACATATGCATAGCCTTCATTTAGATGCATAGCCAGCCTAATAGGAATGTAAATAAAAAGCTGTAAATACAGAGTACCTAATATAAATATTAAATGGTTGTTGAGGCAAAAATGTTATATGGTATAAAAGTATGGGGACTTGAAGGAGGATGGGAAGTCATAGACAGGTCCATAAGATGTTCTGTAGAGAAATGCTTGAGTTATCAAATGCAACTGTTAGACAGCACAAATAGAACTGGGCAGAGTGGCAAGCATGGGAAAGATTATGGAAAGGGCATTGAAATTTTGTATAGAATCTCGAACTTAGAGGAAAATTTGTTAAGAACAGTGTCTAGAATATCAAGAGAAACGCTTAAAGGAAAATGGATGGGTAAACTGCCTTAAATGTAATTTGGAAAGTAGTGGGTTAGGAGAGATATGCAGAAGAAGAGAAAATAATGGGAATAATTTCTGGAAAATGGCAAGGAAGAGATTTGAGGATATAGCAGTGCAACTTGAATGTCAGATTGAAAGAGCATAGATGAAACATACAATTTAAACAAATTGACAAATCAACAGTAGCATACCATTTTTGGACAGACAGTCACAATATTGGAAAAGAAATTAATTATTAAAACCTTTGATGACTACATTAGGACTCATCACATGGGAAAAGATTTTCATTTTTAAAAATTCCAAGAGACTTAAATTTTGAGATCCTGCCAGTAAGCAACATGATTAAGTTTACCTTCAGATGGTAGCAGTTGAATACTCAGGCTGAGGAAAGAGGAGGAAGAGAGAACAACCGTTAGTCGCCACCATGTTGAGGACAGAGACAAATACCTTTGAAAACATTCCAAGATTTTACAACTTGACATAAGTGAAATTTTAAGTGTGAACTCATGTTCTTTAAAAAAAAATTAAAATTAAAACAACTTCACAGTTAATGGTGCTTCTGTGTTTTTAATATTTATTATTGGATCTGTCTGCTACAGGGTAGACGAAGTGGAAGCAGCATATAGTGTGTGCTTCAATCCTTCTGGAGAGAAGTTATACTGTGGATTTAGAAACAGAATAGCAATTTTTAACACTAGTATTCCAGGACGAGCATGTGAGGACAGAAATCTGAAGGGTGAGTACAAATAAAGTGGAAGTACATTTTATGCATGGCATCAGAGAGTTGTAATAGAAGCATTTCATTCAAATCTTAAAGCAAGGATGGCAGGCTTTTTGTACATATTACATTGCAGCTCCTGAAATTTGTATTCTCATTTGCTTTGTTTGCATTAGTGCAGAGAAAAGAGTAAATGAATGTACTTGTTTCAAAATTACAGCAGTTCTAGAGTTGTTATCCGATGCATATTATAAACTACACTACAAAACTAAGAATTAAGGGACAGTTTAACTTTTGATCATGTTTCTCTCTAACTCCTTTCTCTAAAAGTGGAGCTGAATGAGCTCACTTTCAACTATGTGTACATACTAGGGGAACCTGCAGCCCCATCTAGAGCTTCTGCATCTCTCCTACTCTCAAACTTCCTTCTTTTCCTTCCTTACCTTTCTTAATCTCTTTTTTATCCCTCCCTCTCTTTTTCTGCAGTATACTTACTTTTACTGAGTTAATGGCAAAAATTAAAACTGAAATAATTGCTTTTATGCTATATGTCCACTATTTTTACTTACTCTGCTGCTTCCCCATTATAAGTAGAGTAAGTATTGCATTCCATCCAAAAATTTGATATTGAGATTTCACTGGAAATAAATGTTTGCATTATTGCTGCACTCTTAGAACTAAACTAGATGTAAACACCTGACTACTCCGCAATACACGAGAAACCAAAGCTAACATAACATGCAGTACCTTAAATAAGCATGATTATCAGTGGGTTTTCAAGAAATATGTTGATCAAACATAGTTTGGACTTTTTATTAATATGAAATAGTATGAATAGTATAATTAAAGAAGGCTGTAGTTTCCATTCAATTCTGTGTGGTATCCCTCAGCCCCTCTTCTGTATTCATATGATAACAATGAGCAATCAGTAAGGTGATAAACATGGCTGCTTCTACAAGTGCTGTTAGCCTGACAAGTGACAATAAAGATGAAATAGTGAAACATTCTAAAGTTAAGATGTTAAAAGTGACAAATGAATTGTGTTGAATATTTTAAACAAATTACTGTAGCAGAATCCAACTGTCATTGTGAATAACATTGTTAAACTAACTGCAGATTATATCAGTGTTTCCATGTGGAGGGTTGCATGTGCGTAAAGAACATTGCAAACACTAAGGAAGAAAAGAAACGGATGTAAGCCAGAATTAAAAAATCTGATGTGTTACACTCACATGACTTTCTCTACTCTTGTACAAACTATTTTTTACAAACGCTTATTCTCCATATGCTTCATGTTAATTGAGATATTGAGATGTTAACCTTATTGCTAATTTTCTTGTAGATGCAAACAGAATATGGTAGGTTATAAGCGATAGTCAAATCTTTTAAGTGCTATGTGGCGCATTCCATTCTCTTTGCATGCCCGGGACATAAAAAAAATGAATAACAAATTTCAGAAAAAGTATAAGTATTGGAAAATTTAAGGGAATATCAAGCAATATCTCGAAAATGGTTCACTCAACAAAAAAAATGTATATGACATAAATTGTGTATTTTAAAGCGATCTATAGTTTTTGTGTAGTAAAATTTTGTCTATCTCTTATGGTTTACCAGTTTACCAAAAGTCGTTCACAATGAAGAATACTTTTGGAGACATTCCCAGAAAATTCGAGATATACATTTCATTTGTCATGAAAATATCTTAAACATATGATATTTTAATCAAAATCATTAGAGCCATTTTTGAGAAAATTAAAATTTTCGAAAAATGTTCCATGTAAAGGGTAATCTGGGGTGGGGGGATTTTCTTGAAAATCTGAACCTAAATACTAAGTTTGGTGTTTATCCGACTGTTTGTTTCTGAGTTATGCTGTTCACAGACACACACACACACACACACACACACACGGACATGTTTCTAAAAATGCTATTTTTGGATTCAGGGGGTCTCAAAACATGTATTTCCGGTGAAATCTCGGTATCAAATTTTTGGGTGGAATACAATACTTCCCCTACTTACTATACGTAGTAGAGATAGTAAAAAAGCAAATAACGTTACCAAAAGTTTATTCATAGGAAGGTGCACAAAGTTTTCTTTAATAACGAACTACTAATGTTAGACATCATCAAATTCTGTCAACAAATTGGTAGAAATTGGATTTAGGTTTGTGAAGAGAAATTATGTGAATATAATTAATAATTATTATTGACAGAGAGAATATCGTTAAATGGAAACCCAGATTTTACAGCTCTTCCTGATAATGTTGCAGCTACAGGTTAACATGAGTTTTAGTTTAATTATCCTGTATTTAATTTTAACTCAGCTTTTATTTAGTTGTTGTTGTTATTATTGTTATTATTATTATTATTATTATTATTATTATTATTATTATTATTATTATTATTATTATTATTATTATTATTATTATTATTATTTGAGCAGTACACCATTCTGTTGCAGTATTATAAACAGTAGACATGAGTCCACATGGCAGTTGTTTGTGTTTGTTTCTCAAAGCTGATATGAACATGAGGCTAACTTGGAGGGATACTAAATGTTTTGTTTACATTGTCTGGTTCTAAGGCTGGATGAACTATAAGTCCCTAAATCCAAAACAACAGAAAAAGGTCTATGTGTGCGTGCGCATGCATGTATGTGCATAACTAAAAAATTAGAAGTTGGTTAACCCTCTTAGTGCCGAGTGTTAGAGCAGCTGCCAGGCCTTAAAAGTTCCAAATACAAGCAGATCAACTTTTAAAGTCCACCCCATTGAATGCCATGGCCGATCTCATTGGCTTTTGTGAAAATCTTCATGGTAGAACTATTTTTGGGATAACATTTACTGATGGAATTCACATCCTTGGAAAGGTTCGACCTTTTTCCTTCGACTGGTTGGTTTATAACAGTATGTCTGTGTTTCACAATAGTAAACAGCCCCTCGGTTTATGTTTGTGTGTTGTGTACTTCATTTGTAAAATGGCAAGCGATTGTAATGATATTTTTACAGTTGTCGACGAGAAGAAGCTGTTGCGTTGTTTCGAGCAATGCAAGGTTAAAGCCAGTGAGTTGATGTCAGATAGTGACAGTGGTTCTCCACAATGAAAAAGGAGGCGTTTCAGCAACTCGCCTGAAGATGATGACAACATTGTTAAAATGATGTTGTTTACAGTTTTACTATTCCACTGTAGATTCCCTAAGCAAGGAATGGTTATCTACCAGAAATAGCATCCACACAGCGTTAATTACCGAGGAGTGTGCCAGCATACAAATTTGCGGTGTCAACTTATTACCTGCAGAAAAGTAAAGACAGTTCGTTATGTTCCATACACCGCATAAAGACGGTGGTTTCAAACAGTGTGATAAAGGATTGCATAGCAGGTGTGCAGCCACTCATAAGTGTGCAAAATAAGTGTATGTAAATAATGGTATATTAATTTTCTGAGCCACTTGTGTGCTCTTAGTTTGGTTACGTCTCGGTTTCTATTCAACATGCCTGCAGTTATTCATTCATTAATAATAATGTCTAATATTAGTGCCATTAGTGTTATTTTAATATTGAAAAGTGACTGTATAAAGACAATAATTACAATGCCAAGTGTGCAGTTTAACACAATATATTCCTAAATTTGTTACAAGGTTATTAGTGAATACCCAAAGAAATGTAACTAGTTAGTTTTGGCAGCTGCATTGTTTCCCGCTTAAATTTTAAAGCAATTAAATGATTTTGTAATACTAATGCATGTTTCTTTGTTTAAAAAACATAACTCTTTTGTTTGATATGGTAGAAATGGTTTTGAGTGCATTTTTAATGGCAGATTTTTGTTTAACTTTACTTGAAAAACATATTTATCCTACAAAAACATGTTTTAGTGGAATATGTTTTACCTTGTATAAAATTAATATATGCATATTACTACTATAAATGAATATTATGTTACCTGGGCCTTATGCTTGAAAAGTTTTCACCATTGTATCTCTTAAACATATCTATTTTTATACAATTTTCCATAATCGTGGCACTTTATGCCAGATAGGCATGATGAGCCTATGGCTTTCTCCAGCCAGATTCGAAAAGCCGACCAAATCGACTTACGGCACTAAGAGGGTTAAATAGCAAACTAAGTAAGTTCAGCAACTTCCAAGGATGCAACACAAATATTATAAGGATAATCCCCTTGCACCAAAATACGTTTACACAGAAAAAAGTTCATTAATCTTTTAAACTCTAATAGATAGGCAAAATCTTACTTCCCTATAAACATAGAGAACTCTCCAAACCTCTGTTGCTTCAAAAATAAATTATTTCAGCACCTAATGAACAGATACAACAACCCAAACAAACTAGCATTAGGAAGAAAATACTTAAATGTAGCAAACTCTAAAATATTCTTAACACTTAAATTAGTATGTATAAAACAATTTTTACTTAGTTTTTACACAGTCAAAAGTCTTTTGAACTTGTTTTGAATTTTCTGGAAAGAGAGAAAGAAAGAAAAAGAACAGGAGGAAAACCAATACATCCAATGAATAAATTTTATACATTGTGATAATAATAATAATAATAATAATAATAATAATAATAATAATAATAATAATAATAATAATATTAATAATAATTTATTTCATCCAGTTTATCATACATCTGATTTTGGACATGTCAAAACAAATACATCTTTACAAATCCTTTAAATCATACAGACATTTGTTTATTAGATACACCCTCAATTTCCTTTTGAATTGCTGTTTAGAAACATCAACTGCAGATTTGATTTCCAGTGGTAATTTATTAAATAGCGTGATTCCAGAAATATATAAATCTTTAAAGATACACTTTTTTTTACGCTATGCCTAAAGTAGTCCAAATTTCCTCTTGTATTATGTTCATGGATTTGGTTGTTTTTAATTGGTTTGTACTTATCTATTACATACATTATTGTTCTATATGCATAGAGAGAGTAAATAGCAAGCAATTTATTGTTAACAAAGGTTTCCCTACACGATTCCCTTGGTTTTAGGTTAAACATGATTCTGATGCATTTCTTTTGGTATATAAGTAATTTATCCATATGCATTTTTGCAGCAGCACCCCAGATTTCAGTCCCATAGAGTATGTGTGGATAAAAACATCCATAATATATTAGTTTCAATATGTTACCATCACTATGATTGTTGAAATATCTGAGTAGATACACTGTTTTACTAATTTGAGCACATATATGTTCAATATGGTCAGCCCATGTTAGCTTGTTATCAACAATAAGACCTAAAAATTTATGTGATTTTACATCCAGAATATTATTATTATCGACTTTTAGTGATATTTTACCATCATTTTTATTGAATTGCATCACTTTAGTTTTTTGCATGTTGCAGTGTAGATTTATCGATTTGAAGTAATTCAGCAAAGAGAAGGTGGTATTGTTTATGATAGTATTTAATCCTTCTACTGTTTTATTCCAGCATACAGCTGTGGTGTCATCTGCATAAGTTATCACTGAAGTATTTGGTGGATTTTTAATGTCATTAATGTAGATAATAAATAATAATGGTCCCAGCACAGTGCCTTGTGGTACGCCATATTTCACAGATCCCAAATGTGATTTGATTTGTTGTATACATCGCCCTTTTTTGTATGTTATTTCCGTAATTTGTTTTCTTCCAACCAGATAACTACGGATTAGGTCCAGGTCTTATGCCATAGTTTTCCAATTTACTAATTAATATATTATGGTTGACGCAGTCAAAAGCCTTAGATAAATCACAAAAATAATGTACTGACCTTCTCATTGTTTTCTAAATTCCCAATTATTTCATGTACACACTGGTTAATGGCAGAAATGGTGGATTTCCCTTTTCTAAACCCATGTTGAAACTTCCTTAATATATTGAATTTACTTAGATAATTATCTAGTCTTAACAGCAGGATCCTTTCAAACAATTGATGCAATATTATTGCATCTTATACTATTGGATTTTACTTCAAGTAATAATTAATAACAAGAGAAAATTAGCCTGTAAATTATTTCCAATGTTTGTGTAGTATAGATACTTAGGTTTATAGTAATTTAATCTAGTCTTTGTTTATTTTCCATTTACAATAGTAGCTTAGCCGCCATATTCCATTGTAAAGGATAGTCCCTCTTAGACGTTTCAGCTCATTGTAACATTCTATATGCATAAAGAAATAAATGTTGAAACATATAATTTATGTTAGATAAATTTTCTTATTGCCGTAACCAAATCTGAGATATTCGTTGTTATTTGTTTGAATTTTCAAACACTTTATACTTTTCCAAACTGCTAACTTGCTATATATATATCCTTTTTCTTTCTTTCTTCTTTCTTCTTCTTCTTTTTTGTTTTGTTTTGTTTGTTTTTTGTTTGTTATGCAGAGTGATATTTCAAAGCCATCACATACCACCCACCTTTTAAAGATTTGACTATCACATCAGCCTGCTGTATTCCTCTTGTATGCACAATGAAATGTGTAATACATGCATTTTTACAAATGTTTATCATGATTAGTGTGAAGTAGATAGAAGAATAAACTTTAATAAAAATAGTTTTAGAAGAATGGGTAGAGAAAGGCATGTGAATGTAACAAAAATTTCACATGAGCTCATTACTAACAAAAACAATATCTGATATAAACAACTGAATGCTTTTTTGGAATGTTACACGTGACTAAGTTCATATTGCTTGATTTGAAATCACTTCTAGGTAAACATTAATTGTGAATAATGTCATAACATGGATAGAAAAATAACTTTTTATATAAACTGTATAAAAAAACAAGGAATATATGTGAATTACTAATGAATAGAGAAAGTCATGCAAGTGTACTGTATAAAATATTTTATATCTTAATTATGTTACATTATTTTGTGTTATAAAATTTGCTTGTGTTGCAGCATCTAAGGTGCCATCAGAGAGGCAAGGGGGTATTGTGTCATGCATCAGTGTCAACCCAATGATGCCAGACATATATGCTGTGGGCACCTATAGTAGATCAATAGGTAACTATAAATTGTACTCATTTATTATTAGCAGTCGTCAATCATGACCAGGGCCTGCATTTTGGTGACCTAAAAATTTTTAAAAAATTACCTAAAAACTGGGATTTATTTAATTTATTAAAATTAGTGTACAGAAAGTTATAAACTAGTTTATACATGGATATAACTGTTATGTGAGCAGAAAAATTAAACATAAGAATAATGATGAGATAATTTAGAAATTAAAAAATATACTGACTTCCTTTGTATAAAATAAGGATAAGAAAAATAGCAACCTGACGTGCGCATTCATTAACACAAAAAAGCGAAAACTGATCTGTCTCATTCCTATTTTGGGACATGAATTCATAACTGTAGTGATACTTGCTCTGTTGACAATAGCCACCCCTCCACCCACAAGCAACTGTTTCCAGATTAACCATTAAATAGGAATATTATGTTTTTCTAAAAAATGCAAGTAAAGGAATAGTGAAAATTCTGACTTTTGAAAGGTTATCCTTATGTAAAATATCAATACTGTAAAACTGTATACTCAAATAAATGCAGGAAAGTTACTAAATAAAGATGCAAATGCAAGAAAAGACAAAATAATGGCAGAAAATCGAAAAGGTGCCCTAAAACTTGAAAATGGTACAAAATGACCAAAAAATGCATAGGAAATATGTATCTTCATAATCTGGGACCCATGATAAGGATTTATGTAAATGTTAGCAATGCCTGTGATGCAACAATTAAAAGATATGTCATCAAAATGTAGGCCCTGATCGTTATCTGTCCTCTGTGGTCTAGGGATACCATGCCAGCCTCTAGTTTCCAAGATCACAGGTCAATCCGGCAGAGGATAATGGATTTTTTCGGGCATAAAATCCTTAGCATGCTTCCTTTGGAAGGAAAGTAAAGCTGGTGGTCCCGTGTCATAGATTTACAGCATGTAAAACAACCTCAAGCCTGATAAAGGACCTCTGAACAAAATTTCCGGTCGTTCAGCCCAGTATACAATGGGACACTAAGGACCATAGCGGTTAAAGAGCGTCCATAAATAAAATTTCCAATGTTTTTTTTTTCAGTGATCATTTACCTTGAATTTTCTGGGAATAGCCTCTGAAGTTCTTTTCAATTGTAAAGAATTTTGTTTAATTTTGTGTAACAGGTAAACAATAAGAGATAGACAAAAGGTTACTGCACAAAATATGTACACTTAGATGCACACACACAAAAAAGAAAAAAAAGCTCCATCCCCACCCCTTACCTAGTTCTGGTCGCCCTCTGTGGCTAGTAGTACCATACTGGCCTCTAGTTTCTGAGGTCTCAGGTTCAAACCTAGTGGGGGGAGATGGATTTTTTCGAGTGTAAAAGTCTTTAGCATGGCTTCCTGTGGAAGGGAAGTAAATTGGTGGTCCCATCTCGTAGATTTGCAATGCATAAAAGAACTTCAAGCCTGACAAAGAGGCCTGTGAGCAAAATTTCCGATCTTTCACGCCCAGTATAGAATGAGATACTAAGAACTATAGTAGTTAAACATTGTCCATAAATATAACTCATCTTAATTTTTTTACCTAGTTCTAGCTACCCAAGTTGATTGGCAGTTTTTGCATAGCCTTTTTTTTCGCGATGACAGATTTGCACCTGATACGGTAATTTGTATCACAAATTACTTAAATATAATTAATGATTGTAATATGAATATGTATTTTTATGTGACATTGATTTCAGAGGTTTATTAATTGTAATTATTATTGGTAAATAATAATATACGGCTTTACTGAAACTGTCAACAATAACGCAATAATGCAGCAAGGGGGTGAGTTGTTTATCATTACCGGGAACAAGGAAGTTACGTAATATTTCGCGCGTTTTTTCCGTTTAGAAGCTTCTAGAACATTTCCTAAAGTAATATGTATTAGTGGTTTTCATTGGATAGTAAAATAGACGCTAATGTTGGCGCGTTTTATTAGCCAATAGCAGTTCATTTATAATCTTTAGGCGTATCTTGAGGCAAGCCTATAAATAAGCCAGGCCGAGGTAGAGTGTCTCCCAGTTCAACAGAATTCTCAGTACTCTCCACGTCGGTCTCTCAGTTCATTTATTTCGCCAAGTTACGCGCAGCAGAATTACGAGAATCTAAATTATTATAAAGTTAATTCTACACAAAGTTGAAGTATGCAAGTTAAAAGTGATAAGTAAGAAGTTATTACAAACAGTTTCAGTTTGGCGAGTATCTAAAATCAATTTGTAAAAGTGTTTGTGAATGTGTTCGGCAATAAAAATTATAAAACCAATTTTTTCGTCAGTATAATTTCTGGATAAAAGATTCCTTTCCGATTCACACCCTGCAAGAGTTAAATGTCGACCTAAATAGCTAGCCGGAGGACAATATACAAAACTTTAAATTCTTTCGAACACTAATTCATGCAAATTGCTACGCCAGAGGGAGCTACGAACCAGACAAAGGAGTGACGTCACAAGATGGCAACGCGTTAAGTAAACACACATACATAAACATCACAAGCATCAACATTATTTGTAATACCGTTGCAAAATTGGCTTCCAAACGTGGGGCTACAATTAATGTTAAATAATTACAACATTAATACCGCATCATAATTGGCGCCCAACGTGGGGCGCGATAACCAGGAAAGGAAGGCGAAGTGACCAGGAAAGGAACACGACCAGGAATGAATCAACATAACCAGGAAGGAATGAATGGAGCAGTGAAATGATCTACAAGACGCAGATTCCGAGACAACAGGGTAATTCAACTACAAAAACATCGAGACGACGTAGATTCATCATAATACAACGCAGAAGCAACATAGAAATCTAGGAGAAAGGGGCAGAACGCTGGACATCAAAGATACATCAGCAGATAGCATCAGAAAGGTTAGAAAAGTATGATTTTAATTTAAAAAAAAAAAAAAGTGTAAAACAAGAAACAATGATGGAAGGGGATAGTGTAACAGTTAGCTGTAATCCAATACAGGTTACAAAAAAAAGCTCAAACAATGTAGTATTGGAGGGAGGAAATGTTAGTGCAGAAAGTAAGAATAGAATAGCAGGAAATATTACTATTGATGCTGGTACGATGATGGAAATGATGAAAATGATGAGAAATTTTGGTGAAATACTAAATAAGAGTGTAGAACAAAACAGGGAAGATATGCAAAAGAGTCATAGGGAATTAAGGGAAGATATTAGTAAGTATAATGAGAATTTAGATAAACTAATTCATAGTTATGAGAAATTAGAGCAAGCAGTAGATCAAAGCAGTGAAGAAACTGAAAAGAAAGTTACGAAGCTAGATAGGGGTATGCCAAAAATGAGAGATGAAAATGAGGAAGTAATAGTAAGTGAGATAGGAGAAATTTCAAAGAAAATGCTAGACATGAGCAGGGAAATATGTAACAAAAAAAGTGAGGTTAATACTAAAAGTGAGGTTAATGTAGAATGCACAGAGTTAGTAAATCAAGTGAGTAGTATTTCAAGTGAGATAATAGAGATAAATGAGGTTTTGAATGTAGATGTGAATGATGCACAAGTTAATTTCAGAGGGGAAATATCAGAAATACAGAATGAGTCAATAACGCAAAGAAAGAAATTGTACCAAGATGTTCAAAATGAAAACTCCAGTCCAGTACAGTTTAGTCCAGATTTGTCAGAGTACTTTCAAAGTAAAAAGAAAGCAGATGAATTGAAAATGAAAGTTGTTAAAAGATGTGTTGTTCAAGAAACTGTAGATTGTTTTCAAATATTATCAGGGAACGAAATGTCATATGAATACAAGAGGTTATTCATTGACAAAAATTTGAAGGTTAGGTTACGGCTACGAGTAATGTTTAGCCACACACAATTTGATCCAGGAGGGTAAATAGCAATGAGATGTAAACTAAATGCTGGATAGTTAAAGATGACTTGCATAGAAATGTATTGGAACGTAAGAGGGTTAACTAAATATATATATGTCATGAGAAAACAGAAATAAATTCAAAAAAAAATAGAAAAATAAAAAGAAATAAATATTTAAAAAAAAAAATAACATTTTTTTTTTAACTATAACAGTATTTAAAAATTAAGAATGCAAAGATTGAAACTTAATATGGTAATAAATTAAAAGTACGTAAATACAATTCCAAGAGTATTGTTAAAATAAAATACAAAATAAATACCATTGCAAATTGATTGAGAAAACAGAAATAAATTCAGAACAAAAATAAAAATAAAATAAAAAAATAAAAAAAAAATGGGGTAAAAATAATTAAAAACAAATATTTATGTAGTAAACAGAAAAGGTGAAACATTGTCTAGATTTAAGAGATGTAAATATATGTAGAGGGTGAATATTTTGGTAAATATGTATAATAATTACAAAGAAATCTTAAATGTATAAATTTTTGTCAACAACTTAAGAAAGTAAACAATTTGGTAACATTAATTAAATAATTCAGGGTACAGTATTTGCTATAAAAAATTTTGTGATGTCAGATAAATATCTAAATTAATTAAACCAGAGCCAGTAAGTAGTGGCGAGATAGAGGAAAAACATGTCGTGTGTTAAATGCGTGTGAAGTGTAAAGTGAAAGTGATAGCGTGTGTTCCAAGATTTAGGAGACTAAAAAACACAATTATAAAATTTCTAAAACAAGTTATAAATATTTATAATTATGTTTCTAGTGGGGCATATGATACGGTAATTTGTATCACAAATTACTTAAATATAATTAATGATTGTAATATGAATATGTATTTTTATGTGACATTGATTTCAGAGGTTTATTAATTGTAATTATTATTGGTAAATAATAATATACGGCTTTACTGAAACTGTCAACAATAACGCAATAATGCAGCAAGGGGGTGAGTTGTTTATCATTACCGGGAACAAGGAAGTTACGTAATATTTCGCGCGTTTTTTCCGTTTAGAAGCTTCTAGAACATTTCCTAAAGTAATATGTATTAGTGGTTTTCATTGGATAGTAAAATAGACGCTAATGTTGGCGCGTTTTATTAGCCAATAGCAGTTCATTTATAATCTTTAGGCGTATCTTGAGGCAAGCCTATAAATAAGCCAGGCCGAGGTAGAGTGTCTCCCAGTTCAACAGAATTCTCAGTACTCTCCACGTCGGTCTCTCAGTTCATTTATTTCGCCAAGTTACGCGCAGCAGAATTACGAGAATCTAAATTATTATAAAGTTAATTCTACACAAAGTTGAAGTATGCAAGTTAAAAGTGATAAGTAAGAAGTTATTACAAACAGTTTCAGTTTGGCGAGTATCTAAAATCAATTTGTAAAAGTGTTTGTGAATGTGTTCGGCAATAAAAATTATAAAACCAATTTTTTCGTCAGTATAATTTCTGGATAAAAGATTCCTTTCCGATTCACACCCTGCAAGAGTTAAATGTCGACCTAAATAGCTAGCCGGAGGACAATATACAAAACTTTAAATTCTTTCGAACACTAATTCATGCAAATTGCTACGCCAGAGGGAGCTACGAACCAGACAAAGGAGTGACGTCACAAGATGGCAACGCGTTAAGTAAACACACATACATAAACATCACAAGCATCAACATTATTTGTAATACCGTTGCAAAATTGGCTTCCAAACGTGGGGCTACAATTAATGTTAAATAATTACAACATTAATACCGCATCACACCAGATGCTAGGATCCAAAGCAGTTTTAGATTCATTGAGAAAACATAATCAATTCAGTTTTATTAATTGTTTCCCCATAGCTGGAAAGGTAGAATAAGAATGAAAAAGTATGTAAGTTAACATTGGGTTATGTTATCCCAAGAGAAGTTAAGGATGCCTTGTGCTTTACCGGGAAAATTGGAGTCACATGGAGAATTTTATGACGTGTTATCATATTGGCATTGTAGCTCAGATGGCAGAGCAGTTGTACGGGAAGCTGAAGATCAAGGGTTTGAATCCCGGCTATAGCATTGAATGTTTTTGTTCTTATTCTACGTTTCCATAGCTAATTCAGAATTAGTATTATCCTAAATCAATTTTATTATCAGAGTTTTACAAGAAAAGGAATATAAAGAAGATTGCCAACCCTTTTCAAGTAATGCAAAAATGCTATGTTTTGCAACTTTGTGTAATGGTTTTTTGTTTTAGGTTCATTTTGTATAACTCAGGTCTTTACCATGCTTGTTTGTGATATTTTATAATTCGAAACCAATACGTCTGTTGCCCTTGTTGCTTTGCCTACATTTACTATTAGTTGTGGTGGTGGTGGCGGCGGCAGCGGCCCACAATGCTGTATTAAATGAATTAAGTAAAATGTCTTTTTATCTCTTCTGAAAACTTTATTTATTAAACCGTTTTCTTCATGTGTTCTTTAATTTTGTTTTGTATCCTTTTGTGATATATTTTTGAAGTTTCTGGTGCCATGTGGACTTCATTATTGATACGGTAATTTGTATCACAAATTACTTAAATGTAAATATTGATTGTAATATGAATATGTACTTTTATGTGACATTGATTTCAGAGGTTTATTAATTGTAATTATTATTGGTAATTAATAATATAAGGCTTTACTGAAACTGTTAGTAATGGCGCAAGAATGCAGCGATGGGGTGAGTTGTTTATCATTACCGGGAACCAGGAAGTTACGTAATGTTTCGCGCCTTTTCGGTAAAAGCTTCTAGAATGTTCCCTAAAAGAAATATGTATTAGTGGTTTTCATTGGATATTAAAATAGACGCTAATGTTGGCGCGTTTTATTAGCCAATAGCAGTTCATTTATAATCTTTAGGCGTATCTTAAGGCAAGCGTATAAATAAGCCAGGCCGAGGTAGAGTGTTCCCCAGTTCTACAAAATTCTCAGTACACTACATATCGCCAGTCAGTCCTTCATTTCGTCATAAGTTACGCGCAGCAGAATTACAAGAATTCTTATAAAATATTATACAGTTAAATATACACAAAGTTGAAGTATGCAAGTTAAAAGTGATAAGTAAAAAGTTATTAAAAACAGTTTCAGTTTGGCGAGTATCTATTTCAATATGTAAAAAGTGTTAGTGAACGTGTTCGGCAATAAAAGTTATAAAAACAATTTCTTCATCAGTATCATTTCTGAATAAAAGATTCCTTTCCGATTCACACCCTGCAAGAGTTAAATGTCGACCTAAATAGCTAGCCGGAGGACAATATACATAACCTTAAATTCTTTCAGAAACTAATTAATACAAATTGCTAACGTCAGAGGGAGCTACGAACCAAACAAGGAGTGACGTCACAAGATGGCAACGCGTTAAGTAAAGCAGCACAACATATGATCTACAAGTTCTCATAACTTACGCTATAAATATTACGTAAGAAACATATACCGTTGCAAATTGGCTTCCAAACGTGGTGCTATAATAATGGCAAAACATTATAATATTTTCTCTCGCATTATGCATTTATAATTAAATACACCCACCTGGTTTGCATGTCCAGTAACCACATTCGTGATATTTCTTCCACCAGTTTGACGTTCTTGGAGATACTCCATAGCTCCGCAGCCCTCGCTGCACTATAACCTTGTTAACTAAGGGAAATTATTTTTGGTTTGTTGTCCATATCCATTATTCCTTTCAAATGATATACAAAATAAAGATGACATTGTTTACAAGCCAATTTCATCCAGTGACTTCACTTTATTATTTGTAATTAAAATGTGCCCTGATGATTTGCATGCACTTGATTTTAAATTGTGGTTTTATATAATTTATCTTATGGCTTGCAAACTCTACAAGATGAAAATAAATATATATCTATCACTCTATCACATAATGTTTGCCTTACTCCCTTCTCCCAACTTACTTTGCTCCTGAGCCAGAAATCAACCACTGTTCATTGGTTAGGGTTTGAGTGCCAGAGTTTTGACATCAGACCAATAAGAAATGGACAGATTTGGCAAATGTCTGGCGAGTACCTTGCAGCCATTCAGGTAATACGCTTCCATTTCCCATTCCTTTCACCACTCACTTTGTTCAAACCAATAAGCATGTCCGCGTAGGTGTGGAATACAGCTGATAAGGATTCTGCCAACATTAAATAAAGAAAAGCTCTATAGGAAATCAAAAGCATATTAGCTGTAGATCTCTTTAAAACAGACAAATCATTTCAAATAATTTTTTGAGGCATAATAAGTCGTTTCCAAGATATTCATTGTTATTGTTTGGAATTTTTCAGTGCTTTACAATTTTTTAAAGTGCTCTCTCCATTCAGTTGTTTTTCGCAAAGTCATGCAAAAGTATGAAATTTTAAGGCCAGCATATAGTGATCCACTTTGTAAAGATCTGACTATCGCCTCAGTCTCCTGTAACCCCCTTGGACATAAATGAAATGCATAGTGAAACTATTTCTGCAAATGTTTATCTTGAAATAACATTAGGTAGACAGAAAAATAAGTTTTTGCAATAAAAATAAACTTGTGCTGGAGAAAGTAATGTGAATGTGTTTCTTTTCTTTCCATTACCTATGTTTATTATCATGACTAAACATTTGAATGTTATTGCCACATTTTTAATCAACTAGACACTTATCTTAGTTTTAAATTATTCCTAAGCAAACTTTTGTTGTGAATAAAGTAAAGGGAATAGAGGAAATACTTTTTTGTATGAATTCTATAATAAATAACAGATATATTTTAATTTCTCATGGATAGAAAAAATTATGTGTGTTTGCATCAGTTTATTTATTAAAAAATTACTTGGGAGAGCAAAGGAATCACTATAGGAATAGATGGATTCTTATATTCTCCAGATGTCAGGCAGGCCTAAAGGCCCTTGTTAAGTCAAAGTTGGTTTTAGAGTGCTGTGAGCCACTCAAAGCACTGCCTACCCACAACCCAGTTCAGCTGAGATGAATACAGGAACATGTAGGGATTCTGGACAATGAAAGAGCAGATGGAAAGTTTTAGAAAAGGAACTGAGTAACCTTTTATTGGACCGGAATCAACACTGGGGCGGTCATCAGAACCAGTTAAGCTGGCTATCAATAAACTGGTTGCTCAGAGAGCATGAGAAATACTGGAACTCATCTGTAGATTTCGGGCACTCCAAAGCTCTAGAGATTGGAGAGATGCAACTCGCGAGAACTGTAAAACTAAGCAGGGAAAAGCACTCATGGGCAACGGGTCTTTCTACAGGATACTGTCTGCAGGTACCTGCACAGGAGGATACAGCAAGTGAATCCTGCCTGTGGATGGTGTCAACAGGCAGTTGAGACAGCTTGCCCATCTATTGTTTGAGTGCACAGCACTTGGTCTCCAAAGAGCCCTCATTTATGGGAGTCAGTTTCCAAAATTGGAGGAACTTTCAACCATCACGGTACAGATTCTGATTCAGTTCATTGTGAATGTCAGATTTTTGGTTTGATGTTAATGAGACTGGGGATGCACAATAGATCTGCAAAGGTTGCAGTGCAAGGCAGTGCTATCTCCACTATTAAACTGAAAGATAGATCTCGTGGCCAATGTGCTTGATGGTCCTTGTGTAAGAAGGGATGAAATTAAAAATCCAATGGGAAGATAAATCTGGAAGGCAGCAAGCACTGACACTCTTTGACCTCCTAGCCCCTTATTATAGGACTATCATGGTTAGTACCATCTTTGGAGGAGGTTAAGGTGTACTTATGAATACCAGCCTTTCTATTGAGCAAACACCGCCACTGCTGCTACACACAACCAGTCCACAATGCCTGACCCCTAACCCTGAAAGTTTAGGAAATCCAACAAAATGAAGACCAGGGAAAATATTGGTATACAACCAGGAAAATCAGTGAGAGAGACCTTTATTCATTTGGTTCACCACATGCATTTGAACAGAGGGCCTCGGGAATGCAAATCACAAGTGTTAGTGCTTGGGTCACTCCACTCAATACAAAGAGATTGCCTGTTACATAAGTAGCATAGATTCTGGAAATTCAATAGTATCATAGCAGCAGTGATAAGTGATAATTTGCAGAGATTGGGGATAACAGTGAGTGTGTGACTACTTCTGCTCTTTCTTTAAAAAAAAAAAAAAAAAAATAAGCACTGCCAGCAACAAATCTTCAAAGCATTGTTCCAGCCACACCTGCAAGGTGTGCACACTTGCTGATAAGTTAAAGATAACATTCAAACTTCAATATGCCTCTTAGACTTTCATAAACATAGATAGAGGCAATTACTCACACAAGATAACTGTTGCCGTAATATCATTACATAAATAAAGTGATTCATAATTTTTTTTCTTTGTTAAGTTTGTTGATACTGCTATCAGTAAATAAAGATAATGTTCCTTTGAATTTTTTCTCCTCCTATATACGTTTGTTTTAAAATTTCTTTCTCTATCCATTTCTTTGCAAAGAAGAAGCTTTTTTTACTTTCTCTCCCATGTAAGTAGTAGGTGGAGGAGGTGGTGCTTTCCACTCAAAAATTCAATATTGAGATTTCACCAGAAATGCATGTTTTGAGGCCCCTGAGTAAATAAAAAAAAGCATTTTTAGAAAAATGTCCATGTGTGTGAACAGCATAACTCAAAAATGAAAAGTTGCATAAATACCAAACTTGGCATTTAGATTCAGTACCTTTTAAAGATGTAACAAGATTTTAAAAAAAATCTCCCCATCCCAAACTACCCATTATATGAAACATTTTTTGAAATTTTTTTGTTTTATAGAAATTGGCTCTAACAGTTTTGATTAATATACCACTATTAAAGATATTTACATGACAAATGAAACATATACCTTGAATTTTCTGTCAACATTCACTATTTTTCATGATTGCATGGAAATAGTATGGAATTTTAAGGCAGCATATAGCTTTCAGTTGTTAAACATTTGGCTATAATGAAATGTGTAATGCAGCTATTTCTGCAAAGTTTTAATTGGATTAAAATGTAGTAGAAAATAAGCTTTAGTAAGAATAGTTTGTATACCCACTAATACAAGACAGTTTATATGCAAGAAGTTTGAAGCGACTGCTAAATAAGTTGGATTACTTAGTGGTTGTAGAAAGTGGCTAAAAGAAGAACAGATAAAAGTAAAGGAGTTTAAATATATAGGAAGAAAAGGAGAGAGAATAGAAAAGAAGGGGAGGGTTTCTGGAGGGCTAGGTTTCTTTGTAAGGAGCACTTTAAGGAAAGGAATAAAAGAGATATGGTCCGAAAGAAAAGAAATGTGAGTTATAGTGGAGGCTTAAGTATATAGATGAAAATGCGGTTGTATAGGAAATATATACATAACCTACTGGCCTCCTCGCGGTTCCATAACCTGGATCTCCTTAATCAGGTGCTAAAAGATATAGACAGCTTAAAGGAGAAGCATGTGATTTTAGAGTGATATTAATGGGAGACCTTAATATTAGGATTGGGGAAAGTGATGTGAATGTTGGAAGTGAATGGACAAGTGATGAAAGGTGTTAAAAAGAGAGAAGTTCAGGCAGAGTAAAGATAAGTTTGTTGATAAAGGATGTGAAAAGTTTATAGATTTCTGCGAACTGAATGCCTTAGAAATTTTGAATGGAACATATGGTGAGGATGTTGAAAGTGATTGATCGAGTGGTGAATAGTTTAAAAAAAATGAGAAGTTTAGATATAAATAAATGCAGTAACACATAATATTTAAGTGCAAAGGAACAGAAATTCGGAGAAAAGTGTTTCAGAAAGTAAGTTATAAGACATTGTTAAGTAAAGTTAAAAATGAATGTGTTTGGACATTGCATAGAGATAAATAAAGTAAGAAATTAAGAATTAAAGGAAGTTGACTAAAGAAAATTGACCGGTAAAGAGCCAGGGCTGAATGCTGGTATTATTTTCTTTTATGTTTTGTATTGGATTAATACAACAATTAAATTAAAATTAAATATGGTTGGAGTTAAAAAGAACTGGAATTAGTCAAGAGAGAAGAAGAAAATTGATACATATGTAATAGTATAATAAATTTTGTATGCAGAGTGGATGTCTGCTGAATTAGAGTGGCCAGGGCCAAATTTTCAGTAGGCAACCCTATATATTGTAATTTCTTAACACTAAATAAATTCATTCATTCATGCAAGATAGAGGTTAGAAAAATTCATGCGAATGTATCACATCAGAATTTTCTTCCCCCCCCCCCTCTATAGATAATCCACATAGAGGTGTTGTAAGTTTTTTATTGTTGCCAAGTCATGTTTCACTTGTGCAATGAAGGTATTTTGGTTATCTACAGTGTTACTGAAAGTTTAAAGAGTTTTGTTGCTTACATGTAGTAATTCAGACCCAGTTTGTGCACCCAACTTTCTGTTCATATACTTTTGGTCCTTTTGTATATTGTATGAGTTTTGATTACTTAAACTGTCATAATAGTTTCCTCCATACTGCTTCTTCTTTTTCCTAGGACTTTAAGCATTATAGTTTTCAATAGCAGACCTGCAACTGCACTTCTGATACCCTATTATCTTAATTAAAATAAATCCCACACCTGAGGATGGTGGTGAATGCAGTCGAAAACATTCCAAGTTAATCATCTAACAAGTGAGTGATGTACATGTGTAATCTGATTCTACCTTTCCAACCTTGTCCAACACACGGCTTGTGTGGAAGAACAATTAAATCCATTAATTGACCTAATAGTGGTTGAAACTATGAAGCCTGGGACTTAAAGTACTTACAAAATTTTAACTCACCATTGGGGTATGTCATCTCAATACAATTTGAGATCTCCTTATGGTTTACCAGGAAAAATGCGAATCAGTTGGGGAATTTAATGGTGTACTGGCAAGTTGGCATGGTAGCTCAGTGGTTAGAGCAACCGGATGGAGATCGGGAGATCTATGGTTTAAATCCTCGCTATGGCATTGAATTTTTAGTTGTCTGATTCTATCTTTCCATACATGTGTTAAAGTTTGACTCAATATTGATTTTAATTATGATATTAGCATCACAGTTTATAGTGCTTCTTACTCTTTTTCATAACTCTATTTATTGCTGATTCCTTCATTCCTTTCATTCATTTTGCATTTCTTTCTGACTTTCTGTTTGAGTTTTCTCTTCCGCCTACCTATAGTAGGTTAGGAGAAATATTGTATTCCACCTAAAAATTTCATTGAAAACACATGTTTTAAGGTCCCCTGAATACAAATAAAGCATTCTTAGAAGACCATCATGTGCATGTGAGTATGGGAGAGAGAGAGAGAACACAGTCCAATATGTTCAGTATTTTCAAAAACTTTGACACAAAGATTTTGAGAAAATCCTCCCACCCCAAACTACCTTACCTTTACAGGGAAAATGTTTTAAATGTTTTATTTTCTCAAAAATGGCTCAAATGATTTTGATTAAAATACTTTATATTTAAGATATTTACATGACAAATAAAATGCATATCTTGAATTTCCTGAGAATAGCCTGCCAAATCCTCTTCATTCGGAAGGACTTCTGTAAGTTTTGATAAGTGGTAAAGCATAAGAAATAAACAAAGACTTGCCATTCAGATGGATGTTGAACGCCTTAAAATGCATAGTTTGTTTCAAAGAACCTTTTTTGTGACATCAGCAATTTTTGAAATATCCATTATTGTTGGTTTGAATTTTTCAATACTTTTTCATTTTTTTTAAAATAATAAACAGAAATATGCACAAATTGTGCAAGATTTCACATTTTACAAAACACCATTAGGTTCTTATGACTTTGTTTGCATGTGATGACATGATATCGTTCACAAAGCTGGTCACACAGTTGCTGTCAGGGTTGTGATAGCACTTTGTTTTATATATTCTATGGTGGTATCCATGCACTGCTAATGAGTTCACCAGACAGAGTTCTTGGTTGGTTCCTGTCTGTGTTCTGTTCATCGTGGCCTCCGTCATATAGAAACTGGGCCAGATCTCATCTCTCTATCTTTGTCTTTCTTGTAGCAACTGCTTCCAGCTGTCTGTGGATGGTAGGGCTAACTTCCTATGTAGGTCTTCCATAAAGAAAGGCTCTTTGGCAAGTTCGTAGACTAGTCTGGAGCTTGTATGTTTTGATACTCCTAAGGCAGCTTTCAGGAAGTGTGATTTGACAGCTTCCAATGTTCTTAGGTCTCCTGTGCTTAAGTTTTCCCATACAATGTCTATTGCGTATGTGATGAGGACTATTTTTCTGTTGAATAACTCCATAACGGTTTCTAATGAGAGTTGGGACAGTGCCTTGATGTCAAACATGGCAGCTGTTGCTCTAGACTTTATATGTATTCTGAATGACCTGGCAGTGGTTTGTAATGTCAGACCCAGGTATTTGAAGGCGTTAATGATCTTGAGAGGTTTCAGTCCTAGGTATATTCTGCCATTCACTGTTTCTCGGCCCCATTGTGGAAGGTCATCTTTACAGTTTTATCCATGTTGATTTCTATTTTGTTTCCTTTTGCCCACTTGCCCAGTTGGTTGGTTGCCTTCTGAAGTTCCTCTTTGGAGCAAGACCCAATTACCATATCGTCAGCATAAATGTATATTTTCACATTCTCTGCCTCTTGCCTGATCGTACATATGTCGTATGTGGCCACGTTGAATAACAAGGTACTTAGGGGATTTCCCTGAAGTACGCCATTGGTTTGTATTATTTTCTTGGAAGTGGTGACGCTGTCTGCAATCTGAATGTAATTAGCTGTCAGCAGTTATGTATGAGCATTGTGAGTTTGTTTCTTTCTCCCGTTATGGATTTCAACTTTGAGAGGAGTATGACTCTGTCAAGTGTATCAAAAGCCTTCATATGATCTATGAAGACTGTATGAAGGTTTCCTTGGGGGACTCTTAGCGTGTTCTCTATATCATCTACTAGGTTTCTGATGGCCTGTACAGTATTCCTTCATCTTCGGAACCCAAATTGCTCATCCAGGATCTTGTCTTCAACTTCCCCAGATATTTGTATGGTGATCAATCTTGTGAGTATTTCCAATATACCCTTTTCCAGGGCTATCCCTCTGTAGGAGTTGGGATCCGATTGGTTTCCCCTCCCCTTGGTTAACATCCTGATTGTTGATATTCTCCAACTTTCTGGCATGTTGCCCTCCATTACACAGGTTCAACAGTTTGCTGACCTGGAGTAGGAGAGCGACTGAACTTTTAATGTGTTCATTACGGATCTGGTCTGGTCCTGGTGCCTGTTTGCTTTTCATTGCTAGAATTGCATCATGTACTTCCTTTGTGAAGAGGTTGTCGTCTCCCTGGCCGCCTCCACAGTAATTGATTTGTAATCGGCTTTGTTTTTGTTGAGAATGTTGCTGAAGTGCTCCTCCCATAGTACTATATCTATTTTTCTGCTGTTCTGGACTCTCCAAGTTTAGTCTACATATGGGTTCTTTTAGGGCTCCACATTCTGGCTGCTTCCAGTTCTGTGTACTCATTTCTTTTCTTTTTTAGCAGGTTCTTGTATTCTTTCCTGACTTCGTTGTAAGATATGTATCTTCTGGGTTCTTGCTGGACTTTGCCGTGTGCAGAGCCTGAAGAGCAATCTTTCTTTTTGAATAGCAGTCTTTATCAAACCATTTTTTTTTTTTTTTGCATTCCTTTTGTATACTAGCGCGGACTTGATTATTCTTTCCAGGACTGTGCAGGCGATTCTATGTCATTCTCCTTTATTTGTATCTCAAATTCACTCCATTTCTCTGTCTTCTGGCTTAGTAAGTAGTCATTTAGTTGCCAAGGCTTCTTTGACATCTTCAGTTTTTCCTCTCTCCTCCATTTGTGGAATATGAAAGCCAGCCACGACTGGACAGTGTTTCATTATAAATGTTTCGTCTGCCAAGTACCATACTTTGTGGTTCATTAGTGTAATCATTGGCCCTTTGTACAATAACAGGTCAATGGTGCTGCATCCTGTATGTGCGAACCATGTTCATTCATGTATCCTATTGACAAGGGTGAAGCCTTCTTCTGCCATTGTGTTTAATAGCTCATTTGTTCTGTAGCTAGCGATGTCTAACCTGCAGTTCAACTCTCCGGCTAAGATGATTATATGTCCTGCCAGTACATATCCCAGTTCGGTCATTATGGCTGCTATTAGCTCTTCTACTGACGTCAGTGGCTTTATGTACAAGACTATGAACGACAGTTTTTCGAAGTTCTCACTAGCATGTCCTGGTCTTGGCTTGTACTCAATACTTTCCCTACTTTTGGTTTGAAGAAGCAAGAGATACCGTGTTTGGGCCTTGCGTTGCTGGGATTGATGTGAGTAAAACCTGCATATTTCTATGGGCTTATTTGTTAGGGTTTCTAGGAGAATCTGTATGTTGAGTGTGCAAGAGGCTGTTGGCTCTTTAGGCCTTCTACATTCTATAAGAGGAGTCTACATTGTGAGTCTGCTCCTGTTCCTTGGGGGCAAAAAAGCCACTAACATCTTATAATATCCCCCTCTGGCCGGGCTTCTGGTTCATTGATTTTTGTTAGTTCCTGTAGCGGGATGACTATTTTAAAGGCCTTAAGTGTGCCTCTCATCTGAAGTTCTTTGCATTCTATTACGTTTTTCACATTTATGTTGTTCGTTTTCACCATCTCCTGATGTTGTGGTGTGCTGAAGTTTTCCAATATAAACCTATGCTCTGCGATCTGCAGCTCGCATTTCATCTGTTGGTAGTTCACTGTTATTTCCCCTATTGGTTTTCCCCATGCCTACCATTCCTGTGGACTTTGGCTGTGTTCCATTGGCTCTGGGCTTCAATGTTGAGGGTCCGGCCACCATAGTGGACCAAAGTCTGTCATCGTTTGAGAGGTCTTGGAGCGATTGCTTGGCTGGTTTCTGGGCAGTTTCCTGCTCTGCCCTGGGGGCTGTTGTGGTTTTAAGTTCTTCTTTTACCAAGCTTTGATACTGTTAAGAGAGATTTTCTATCATAGTTTGCAGTGTTTTAGTTGCTGTTGCTGTGATCTTTCTTCCAGTTCAGTTTCTGTGCATATATTGTGCATATGCTCAGAAGATGTCGCCTAGTTTAGGATCTCTCTAAAGTTATGTTGGGTGTCGTTTCTCCTCTGCTGGCCAGTAGGTGTTGGTAGTGGCTGGCAGTTGCTCATAGCTTCTTGTGCAGGATCGGCAGATGGCACCACCTATCCTGTAGGTTGGCTGTCTTTTCCCTCCTTATTGGTTGTTTTGTTCATTGTAACCTTGCTTTGCAGCTTCTTCTCCCTCTTTTTACTGTTTTCCAGGGTGGTTTTAATTTCCACAAAACAATTTGTAATGACACGTACTGCTTTGCACATGTCCTCTTTTGTTTCTGTCTTCAAATATCCGCCAGCTTCTGCAGTATTCTCCAAAAACTTTCAAGATACATTCCAGTCTCTTCCACTATCCAAGATTTATTTTTTTGAAGTCCTGTCACTATTGGAATTGTATCTACAACAAAACATGTAATGTAGCTGTTTCCACAAAGGTTTATAGATAGAAAAATAAGCTTTCATAAGAGTAGTGCATAGAATTTATATAAAAATAAATTATAGTGGATAGAGAAAGCCATGTGTGTGTAAGACATCACAACATTTTTGGGAGGGATGGAATGCAGTACTTTTTCTACTTACTATATGGATAGAGAAAGTTATTTGAATGTAAGGCATCACAGTTTAGGAGGGGGGGATGGACTGCTGCTTACTATTAATATATGCAGGTCCTTGCAAAACTGAACCATTCTCTGCTACCTTGCCTAACATGGTGACGTGTAATGCTTTCTTTCAAGCTGCAAAAAGGAAGGGTTATCTGTTAAATACTGTAACATACAGTGACACACTTAAAAGGAGGCCAGTATATAAATTTAATTTCTTCTTTTGGGGGAATAAAAACAGTGAAGCTTTCATTATGTATTAAATACCTCAAAATTAATTTTTAAGTACTAGAGCATCACTTTTTTACCAAGAACTTATGGAAAATGTATCAGAGATTATCTCCATCCTCAGTTTCGACTCACTGCTTTGCTTCCTTTTGTGGCTAGTAGATGGCATTTTCTGGCTGGACATGCTGAGTGATGAAATTATTTTCTTATAGGACATCAAATTTTAAAAAATTATATTTATTTTTATCCATATACGGTTTTTTCCAAAGTTAAACAGGTTACAAATGGCTTTCAGAAAATTATTTCAGTTTGAAATATTTAATATAAGCCATAAGATACATCTATAGGTAGTGCTTACATCAGCTCTGGATTTTATTTCATGGCTGTTCTATAAATAATTTACAGTAAATATCTTATATATATGTTTATGTGTATGTATCTTGTGGGCATTTTAAGGTGAGGCCACAGATGTCTATATGCATAGCGTGCTGTACTGCAATGACCTCTGTAATTTTCCAATGTGCAACTGGAAGAGCATGAGGCATTCAAGGTTATCTTTATCAGCTGTGTTTCACTCACTGTTGTTTTCATGCTGTAAAAAGATTTTGCATCTCAAAGATGTTTATTCAAAACATCTGTGTTGTGTATGATTTGCTTAAGAGTGTTAATGTATTGTTAGTCCACTGCAATGGACTGCTTGCTGACAAATTCATGCTCAAACAACAAATGTTTATGTATGATACATACATAAAAACCGAATCATGTAGACAGGTGTGTAGAAAATTTCAGGAAACATTTCCTGGTATTCCAGTTCCAAGTAGAGAAACTGTTAGATATCTGGTTAATAAGTTTAGGACAATGGAATCGCTAAACGCTAAACTTAAGAAACAAAAGCAAAATGTTGTAACAGAGGAAAAAAAATCTGATGTGTTACACTCACATGACTTTCTCTACTTTGTACAAACTATTTTTACAAACACTTATTCTCCATATGCTTCATGTTAATCGAGATATCAAGATGTTAATCTTATTGCTAATTTTCTTGTAGATGCAAGGGGAATTGGTAGGCTTTAAGCGATAGTCAAATATTTTAAGAGCTGGTTGCTATGTGGAGTATTCCATTCTCTTTGCATTACCAGGACAAAAAAAAATGAATAATGAATTCTCATTTGAGAAAAAGTAGAAGTATTGGAAAGTTTAAGGGGATAATAAGTAATATCTCGAAAATGGTTCACTCAACAACAAAAATGTATATGACATAAACTGTGTATTTTAATGCGATCCGCATTTTTTGTGTAGTAAAATTTTGTCTATCTCTTATGATTTACCAGTTATGCAAAAATCGTTCACAATGAAGAATACTTTTGGAGACATTCCCAGAAAATTCGACATATGCAATTAATTTGCCATAAAAATGTCTTAAACTTATGGTATTTTATTCAAAATCATTAGAGCCATTTTTGAGAAAATTAAAATTTTCGAAAAATGTTCCATGTAAAGGGTAATCTGGGGTGGGGGATTTGCTTGAAAACCTTCGTGTCGCATCTCTGGAAGATACTGAACCTAAATACCAAGTTTGGTGTTTATCCGACTGTTCGTTTCTGAGTTATGCTGTTCACAGACACACATACGGACATGTTTCCAAAAATGCTTTATATGCATTCAGTGCACCTCAAAACATGTATTTCCTGTAAAATCTCAGTATCGAATTTTTGGGTGGAATGCAATACTTCCCCTACTTACTATACGTTGTAGAGGAAGTAAAAATTGATGAAATTGGTGCATCTATTTGTTGGGAACCCTAAGAAAAAGTTTATAGCAACAATCCCCACACTATAGAAACTTAAGGACAATATAAAAACAAAGTATGAACATTATGCAAAAAGAACTTATGCATGTGAATGGAAATTTTATCCAAAGATACCAGGAATGTCTTCACGCAGATAGACAGCACTTTCAACACCATATATAACAACTCATTATCATGCATGTTAGTATCACTCGTGAATAATTAATGCAGGAGTTACGGAACGAAAATCCTTCAGTGTAATAGAGTGTATACGGAGCATGCATACGCACAATCTGAGGCCTTACCATAAAACGATCACACTATTTCTTGATAATTAGAGATATTTTCAGGAAATGGTTTCACCAAATAATACTATAGCGATATCTGGGATATGTTATACAGGAGACTGTTACAATAGCTGTTTAAAAATAAAAAGTCAGTATACAGTGGCCTTAAATCCATGAGAAATGAGAGGATTTTGTGTAGCTTAAAATTTGGGAGGATTTAAATAATGGAAATAGAAATGTCTGTTTTGAAAAGCTCAGCTGAATAACTGTGCCATTAGCAACCAGGATGTGGTTGTTTTAGTATCTGTGATATATTTTTCAGATGATGTGCTATCTTTGCCTAATTTTTAGTGCATTAACTTTATATGAATCTGCATAATTCAGATTATGGTTGAGATCTAAATTACACTTGTGCTATCCTTAAAATATTACAGAAAATGATATTGTTTTTACAACATAATGAAATTATGGTTTACTTTTTGGTTAACAGGTTTATATGGAGAGCCCTCAGGAACTATGCTTTGTATGTTTCTGGGACACACTGGTGGTGTTACTCAGCTCATGTTTTCCCCAGATGGCACCAAGCTGCTGAGTGGTGGACGCAAGGACCCTGAAATTATTTGCTGGGATATTCGAAACCCTGGTCATGTTCTTTTCACTTTGGAGAGAAGAGTAACTACAAGTCAACGAATATATTTTGATATTTCACCTGATTCACGCTATATTGTGTCTGGTGAGTTTTATGAGGAGAGAATATAACTTAATTCTTTTTCTCAGATTTGCAGTTCTAAGGCAGGCTTTCTCAGACTTCTCCGATCATCATCTAAGGATTCCTTCACTGTTATATATTTCTTAACTACTATTATATACCCACATCCAAAGCATAAGAATCATCATAAGAATGAATGTTGACATTTACAAACCTTTTTTTAAATGTTTATATGGAATTTATTTAATATAATACAATAGGATTTGGCTGTATGTAAAATGTGGAAACAGCATTTGGATATTTGTTTCAGAAGCCAGTTTTTCTTTGTTATTACCTCTTGTAAGATATGCAAAGGAGAATTATATATTTTCGTATGGCTATGAATAGTGACCATAGTGGATTTGAAGCTGGAAAAACTAACATATGACAGCAAATGTATTTGAAATGGCTGATACTGTGAGAAAAGTGTTAAAACAAAAGTTTTTATTATTAATGGGCTCTATTTTTTCTTGTAAGCTTTTTTTAGAGAAACTTTCAAAATGTGATGTGAGAAATGTTACTAAGTCCAAACGTTCACCAATGCGCATGTGCAAAACACAGATGTCCACTAGCCCTATTGCTTCTTGTATTACAGCCAACATGCACAACATTTGTAGTAACCACAGCCAGCTTTTGCAAAAAAATCCCCAGACACATGCACAGGAATTGCGTACAAAGTAACATGTGGAACCAATTAGCAGCCGGTCCTGACCATGCTTGCTGACCAACTAATATGGTTCCTTTTAAAATAAAGAGAGTTGAGGGTTGTTACACTACATCACTACAATATTCTTACTTGAACGCGTTTCGGGAGACGGCTTGAGTTGAGAACATGCTGACGATGGGAAACAAGCCATCTCCCGAAATGCATTCAAGTAAGAATATTATAGTGATGTAGTGTAACAACCCTCAACTCTCTTTATTTTAAATTATGACACATCACTGTTACTAGCTTTTAAATCTTCAAAATTAGTCAATAATATGGTTCCATCGGGAAAACATTATTGCTTGGACAAATCCTATTGCATACAAGCAGTCATATGACATAACAATAATGAACAAAGAGAACAATATCAATAGTGCAACTGTGCAGTGAATAAAGAAAAGTGGAGAATATAACACATATTTTGTGCTTTTCTTATTGTTAATAATAGAGTGTTCGGTAGGGGATCAATATGTGAGCTTGCTGACAGTATCTGACTGGTTCAGTTACTGTTGTAAAATGTGCATGATCTACAACAACACTAAATGTGTATATTGCAAAAAGGTAATACTAGTGGTCCCAGCTACGTCTTTCAAACCAACGAATGTAAGATAGGACAATGATGGATCCTTAGGATGATAGATTTCGAAATGAATGTAATGCGGATGACGATATGACCTAATAATAATAAGGGTGCAAACATGCTTCACAATTTAGTTGCAGAGCATGTGGACAGCGACATGAAAATCTGGATACTCACATTTATATTTGTGGCATACTGACTGCCAGAAACCTTCAGCGGACCCTTTCCAAGAACTTATGGAAGATATTAGGCAAGTCTGCCCTGTAGCATAATGATTAGATGTAATTAAGGTTTAGGCTAGGAGGGTTAAGTTAACGAACTATTGTTCATATACATAACTACTCAGTGTAATTTAGGGACAAACAATGTACAAAGTTAGCTAGTGAGTGTAATTTTGGGATTAAAAGACTGTTGGTTGCATTGTTTTAAGTGAAGCAAAACTGAGAATTAGGAGGCAGCACTGCAGTCTTTAATGTGGCTACATGCGCAGTAGTTAAATAATTACAAACCTTAACTTATGTTAAGAAGTGTTTTCCAGCATCAAATTACACTAAAATACATATTAGACCACAGAATGTCAAGCTATATTTGGAAAACTATGCCACTCACATTGGACTTAAAAATTCTCACATCCCATGTTGGAAAGTTGAACCACTTGTTCTGTGCTTGGTGGTTTCCAGATTGTTTTAAAGTTATTGATTGTGTAGAGGGTTTCCAAAGTAACAGAAAATTCAAGTTACACATTTTATCCACCACTCTGATATCTCAAATATACAACTTGATCAAAGTCATTGGAGCTATTTTTGAGAAAATTAAAAAGTATCAACATTTTTTTCCAAGTAAAGGGCTGTTGAGGGTGGGGAGAAATTTGTGAAACTCTTTGCTTGCATGCTTAGACTTAAATACAAAGTTTGGCATTTATCTGACTTCTGCCTTGCACGCTTAGAATATGCTAGACTTAGATGCAAAATTTGGTATTTATCTGACTTCTCTCCTCCTTCCCACCTCTTACAGTAAAGAAAGTAAAACAGTCTACTGTAAAACCCTGCTGTAAGGAACACCTCCTTCCCAATTTAACCATTTCCTGCAGATTTTTGAAGTCCCAACCTTTATCATTTGATGTACACATTTTATGTTTGATTTAACATATAGTTTTGCTTTTTGAAACCTACATTTAACATATAAAATATGCAGAGTACCCGAATAAATAATCACATTTCTTACATTTGTTGTAAATAATATAATTAGTTACAAAAATTTAAATTTGTCAGCAACTGCCTTTCTTTACAATTCTTTTCAGTTATGCTAGTTTGAGATGGGGAGATTTTCATGAAAATCTTCATGTTGCATCTTTGGAAGGTACTAGAACCTTAATACCAAATTTGGTATTTATCTGATTTTTCATTTTTGAGTTTTGGTGTTCACAGACATATACACAGACATTTTTCTAAAAATTCTTTTTTTATTATTCAGGGAGCCTCAAAACATGTATTTCTGAAATCTTAATATTGAATTTTTGGATGGAATGCAATACCTTCTCTACTTATTAGATACATGGAAGAGAAAGTAAAAATAAAGAATAAGCCTGTCAAAACTAGTGCTGCTTTGAAAAAAGTGCAAATCCTGTTTAGTGTAAACTACCATGTAACATAATTACTTTGTCTACTACTTACCTATAGTAAGCAGAGGGAGTAGGTACTGCATTCCACCAAAAAATGTGATGCTGAGGTTTCACTGGAAATACACATTTAGTGGCCTTCTGAATCCAGAAAAAGCTCTATGTGTGCATGCATGAAAAACTTAATTCAAAAATGAAAAACTGTTAAACACCAAACTTAGTTTTATTGAACATCTGTGAAACATGTTCTGTAACTCCAAGCTAAATGTAAATTCAACTCAAGTAGTGTTCAATAAAATAATAATTTCATTTCACTGTGTACTATTTTCAGTTGTAATTCTTATCATAACCAAACTTTATTTAAGTTCAATGTCCTCCAAGGATGTGTCACAAAGTTTTTCAAGAAAATTCCCCCACCCCAAACTATCCTTTACGTGGAAAACTTTTCCTTATTTTTTACTTTACCAAAAATGGCTCTAACAATTTTTATTAGAATACCATGGGCCGGTTTTACCAACACTCTAACATCTTGTTTGTTAACAAGGTGTTCAAAGTTTAACATAAGGTTAAAACTTTTGCATTTCATCAAGCTTTTACAGCAAATTGTTGGTTAAGATTTTGTTATCATCAAAGACAACTGCAATCACTAGCTTTCGAGAAGGTGGTGGCCAAACTACACTGCTTCTGAACGTATTCGCAATGCACTTTGGCCTACGTATCGCCGCCCCCGACAACTATTTACATGCATGGCAATGACCATGTGATTTTCCTGGTTGTTTGAGGTTAGAATCACGATGTCAACTGAAATAAATGTTTCACCGTTTGAAACCCGTTAATCAACATTTGGTTAATAAGTATTGTATTGTCAAGTGCGATAAAGTTGACGGTCTTACATTAAAGGATTAGATTGCAGCCTGGGACAAAATCCACGAGTAATTTAATTGGAATGAACGCACTTCTCTTAAGTCCAGTAAGCAACTATGGTAATTTTATGCTAACACAAAGTGCTGCACCAGAAACATTAGGTGCGAAGAGCGTTTAAGAGGGTTTAAAACTGGTGCTGAACACTGCATTGAAACTGCAGTGTTATCGCCGATTAATCAAGTGGACCCGAAAAGAATAGTTTGCTTCTTGAAGCAATAGCTTTGGAAACCTTCCGTATAAACCCACAAATGGCAGTTTTGGAATTACCAACATTATCACAAGTAAATGAAAAATGTTAGTAGCATAAATTCTAAGTACCCAAATAACACTTGTGGCATAGGAAAAAGAGGCATGCTTCTGTTGGTAATATTCTAACCTCTCGTATTTCCCATAAAACCATACTCGTGACACCTTGGACAGTCTATATTGCTTTAAAAATTCCTCCTTTTGCAGGGTTTCAAATTTATTATGATTACGATTACTCTTCTATTAAGAATGACATTAAAAAATGCCAATTGTAGCAAACTTGCATCAACAGCTTGGTTTATGGCAGCCATTTTCCAGTTTCTAACATTTGTTAAATGCCTTAACACAGGGGTATGCAGACGTTAACTTAACACCGACTTTAACACATTGTTTGATGAAACAGAATTTGTGTTAACTTCAGTGATAAATCAGTTTAACATTGTGTTAAAATTTAGCATGTGTTGGTGAAACCGGTCTCATGTGTTTTAAATATTAGCATGACAAATAAAGTGTACAACTTGAATTTTCTGGATAGCTTGTGAAGTCCCCTTTATTCTGAATTACTTTTGTATAACCGGTAAACCATAAGAGATAGACAAAATCGTACTACACAAAAAATGTGTGTGTATATCTAATGCTAGGGAGTTAATAATGAAATCATTCTTCTTACTCCCCAATATTTTAATGTTAGATTTTCAAAAGCCACAAGAGAGTCTCAATTTTTTAGATGTTCCATGTCCATTTCTTCTTTCTTGGAACTCAATAAAAAATTTGAATATGTTACTATTCCAATTTTGTAAAGGTGTTTATTCAAACAATCGTGTCCTATGATAAGTCAAAATGCAGCAGCAGAAGATTTTCTTGGTAAATCAGAAGCTATTGATGGATCGTTTAAAATTTTCTTCCATTTTGACTGTTCATTTTGAAGTGTTATTTGCTATAATCAGAAATTATTTTTCTTTTTATGATTCGCTTAATTAATTCATATGAAAAATGTTATTTTCTCACAAAGTTGACTTTAGTTCCTTTCTTTGCTAAAATATCTGCCATTTCATTTTCAAAAACACTGCAGTGTGCTGGAATCCATTATAAAACTATACTTTTATTTAGGTTCTGTACGTGTTTGTCATATCAGTATTTCTTTAATTTTAAACATTTTGGGCTGACTAGTAGAACCAATAGCTTGGAGTGCAGCTTTATAATCAGATAGAATAACTATATTTTTGCATTTCTGTAACCATGGAAATAAATTTTGAAGTAATGTATATATGGCATCAATTTCAAAATTGGTTGTATATTTCCCCACTTTTTTATAAAGGGAAAAGAATTGGCAAAATGCACCAGCTCCAGCTCCTCCATAATCCAGAAGAGAGCCATCAATATAGATATGAATCCAGTCACTAAGTGAATGTATTGTATTGGGGTTTCAAGGGTAAAAGCTTTGGCTTGAACAGGTTTAACATAATTTTTATTGAATATTTCATTAAGATGAAGTCGATAGTCAACTATAAGTTTATTAATTGGATTATAATAAGATGAAAAATTTTCTATTTCAGATGGATAGTCTTAACAAGTTTTTCAGAATCATGACTGTCTGTATAAATCCAATCTGTGTTTAAAATAATTTAAAATAAAGAGTTGAAGGTTGTTACACTACATCACTAAAATGTTCTTACTTGAACGCGTTTCGGGAGACGGTTTGCTCCCATCGTCAGCATGCTTTCAACTGATTTTGCCAGTTATTGTCTGGGGAATGTGTGTGGCTAGTGGTGTTCTCTGGTGCTGGGCTGATGAACCTCCAAAGGCTGCTGGGTGGCGGCAGTTCGAAATTCATTAGGTGATTCCTATGTTTGACGATATGTATTTTTTCCCAGATGTCCAATTCATTGCTGCTGTTGATCGGTTTTAAGAGTTTTATGTTCGGAGTGATATCATGGTTTGAAGACCAGAAATGATGTGCTACTGCTTACTGCTTACCAAAATCAGCCAGATAAATCAGCAATAGCACCAAAACACCAAATAAACACCAAACTTACGATTTAGATTTAATATCTTCTAAAGATGCGACTCAAAGGTTGTCAAGAAAATTCCTCTACTCCAGACTGCCCTTTACATGGAAGATTTTTTTATTTTCTAAAAAATGGCTCTAACAATTTTGATTAAAATACCATATATTAAAGATATTTACACTACAAATAAAATGTATATCTTTAAGTTTTCTGAGAATAACCTGTGAATTCTACTTTATTTGGAAGAAATTTTGTATAATTGTATATAACTGGCAAACATTAAGTGATAGGCAAAAACGCACTACATAAAAAATGTAGATCTCTTTAAAACATACAATTTATTTAAAACAAGTTTTTTGTACCATAAGCCATTTCTGAGATATCCGTTATTAAAGATTCAAATTATTCATTTCTTGGTCATTCTCTTAAAATCCTTTCAACATTCAATTGTCCCTCGCAATTGCATGGAAACAGAATGGAATTTTAAGGCCAGTATATAGCATGCAGTTCTTAAACATTTGGCTGTTGCACTTCCCTTTGTATGTATAACGTAATGCAGCTATTTCTGCGAGGGTTTATTTGGCTTAAGATGTAGTAGATAGAAAAATAAGGTTGAGTAAGAATAATTTGTGTACCCACTAGTACACAATAGAGTGTAGAGAAAGTCATGTGAATGTATCACATCAGATTTTTTACTAATGCTTTCAATATGCCTTTGCCAAGTTAGTTTATTATCAAAAATCACTCCTAGATATTTAGTCTTTTCGATTCTTAATAAGTTAACATTTCCATATGATAAATGGATATCAACTGGTTTGAAAAGTTGGAAGCAGCTTTTATCTGTGTTTACAGACATTAAATTGTTTGAACACCAGGATTTAAGCTTGTTTAATGATCCTGGTACTAATGATTTCATTTCTTAAATTTATCACGTTTTCGAGAATAACAAATAACAGATCATCACCAAAAAAAGGGCAGTTTTTGTACCTTCATTCTGTAGCTGCTTTGGTAGATCATTGATATATATATTAAAGTTGTGCTTAATATAGCACCTTATGGTAGATCAAGATGTGTCTGTTTAAACCGAGAGGCTGTTGAACCTTAGCATGTTGCACAAGATCTTTTGAGTTATAAATTCTTATATGCATTGAAGCATGTTTGATTTAATTCCAAAATTTTGGAGTTTCTTTATAAGATTGCATCGCCAAACATTACCATAAACTGATTTAAGATCTATAAACACAGCCAAGGTATCTGAATTTTTGTTAAATCCTTCTTTAATTTCTTGACTAAGCAGGATAACGTTTGCACATTTGTTGAATGATTTCTCCTAAATCCTGCTTGACATGATGATAACAAATTGTTTGATTCTAGGAGCCAATTTAATCTTATAAAAATCATTTTTCCATAATTTTTGCCAAATGACTAGTTAGTGAAATGGGTCTGTAATTATTAATATTTTCTGGTGCTTTATTTGGTTTTAAGATTGGAATAACGATAGCTTTCTTCCAGTTTTCAGGCACTGAGATTTTCCAAACATGATTGTAAAAATTTAATAATGTACTTTTGGCGTCAGTATCCAAATGTTTGACAAATTCAACATGACTGTCATCAGAACCTGGTGCATTATGTTCTGAAGATTTATTTATAGCAGAATCATGTTCTGATAGAGAGAATTCTTGATGAAATATTTCATCTGTTGTAGTCAAGTAGGTTACATTTGCTTTGATGTCCTTTTTTTCTCCACACAAATGTAAATGTTGTTAAAGTATACAATTTGTCAACATTTTTTGTGGCATTAATTATTTTCGAGATATTCTTTGTTTTGGTTTGAATTTTTGAACACTTATACTTTTATCAGGTGGAAAGTTGCTTTTCATTTTTTTCTCATGGACATTCATTCATTCATTCATTCATTCATTCATTCATTCATTCATTCATTCATTCATTTATTTTCATCCTTTTACATATGTTTAAAGGACACGTCAGTATAATCTATTTACATTATATACAAAGTTTTACATTATTTTTCCATATTTGAACTCCTCTATACTGTAAAATGCATTTTCAATTAAATATGTTTTTATGGCTTTCACCCTTTTTATTGTTTGATTTATATTCTTTATTTCATTTGGTAGTTTATTGAACAATTCACTTCCTATGGTTTCTGTTGAACGATTATTCAAGGTCCCCCTTAGGGTCGTTCTGAAATAATCCATATTATTTCTTAATCCATAGGAATGTATATTACAATTTTTGTCATGTCTTTTATGTACAATAACTTTTATGCTTTCATAAATATATATGCATGGAGCAGTTAATATTTTTAGGCTCTTAAACAAACTTCTGCATGTTTCTTTATTTTTCATCCTACCAATTATTCTGATAGCTTTTTTCTGCAATTTTAGCACTTTTTCCATTTCTCTATAAGTAATATTCCCCCACAGTGTAATACCATAACTAATATGCGAATATATTAATGCATAGTAAACCTGTATCATCGTTTTGCTATCCATTGTCTTACTAATCTGTCTCATTACATGTATACCTTTATTTATTTTTTTGGTAATATGGTCTACATGTGCTTTCCAGTTTAAATTTTTGTCAATTATCATTCCAAGGAAGTTTGTACTATTTATTTGATCTATATTTACACCATCTATTGTTAGATTTACATTTTTGAGGTTTCGATTCGTTAATTCGAAATGTATGCATGCTGTCTTTTTTACATTTATTACCATATCTAGACTAGAACAATATTCTTTTATGAATTTTAGGATTGAGTTTGCCCTATTTTCTACATCTTGTATTTTCTGTCCCCTAATTATAACCGTCATGTCATCCGCATATCCAATTGCTATTTCTCCCTTAGATTCTATTAATTCATATATTTCATTAATGTATATTAAGAACAAAAAGGGTCCTAATTTTGAGCCTTGCGGAACTCCCTGTTGAACCTTTTTAAAGTCTGATTTTATTTTTTCTCTCACACCTTTAGCATTTAAATTACTTATTTCCACACACTGTGTTCTGTTTTCTAAATATGTTAGTACCCAATCTAGAGCCAGGCCGCGAATTCCACATTTTTCTAATTTGTATATCAATGTTTTTATATTCATACAATCGAAGGCTTTCGATAAATCTATAAAAATAGCCATCACAGATTCATGTTTATTTATTGCTTTTATTATAACATTGTTTGCCTTTTGTATGGCGTCTATTGTAGACTTATGTTTTTGAAAACCATATTGCCATTTTGATATAATTTTTAGTTTCTTTACAAAATTTTGTAATTGTTTTAAATATAATCCTTCCATTAATTTTGAGAAGGCTGAGCACAAGGTGATTGGTCTATAGCTTTCTGCCTCTTTCTTATTCCCTTTTGGTTTAAGTATTGGTTTGAAGCATGAAGCATGAAGTTTCAAAGTCATCACATTGCAACAGGCCTTATAAGACTGTGACTTTTGCTTTACCCACCATATCCTCCTTACACCTACAACAAAATTGTAATGAACGTTTATCTTGATTAACAAGAAGTAGAAAGAAGAATATAAACTTTGTAAGAATAGTTTGTAGAAGAGTGAGTGGAGTAAGTCATGTGAATGCAACAAATCAGATTTCTTTTCTTAGTATCTAGAAAACCATTATAAAGGAGTTTTACTGTATTCCTGGAAATAAGAGCTGCTGATGAATACTTGATACAGTAACTCAGAATTGTTTTAGTTTCCCAAATTGGATTAGAAATTCATTTGTAGATTATGCGGCATTATACCTTAGTAAAGGTTGTTCCTTACAGAACAACTTGAAATTTAAGAGTTCTAAGTGCTGTTGCAGTGTTTTGAATGCTGAATACTCTCAATGGACACATCAGTGTGGAGAAGAGAAATAATCATATCAATCCTACTGAGAGTACTTAAGCCAAAATTAATTGTTATTTTGCATGTGTGCAAGCATGCAAGACAGGTAGAAAAATAAGGATGTATATATTATGTTTGTATTGCAGGGAATACAGACGGCACTGTAACAGTATGGGATATGACACAAGCTTCAGTTCAGACATCTGGAGAGCCAGTTCTTCCACAAGCATTCAAATATGTTGCTCATGATGACTGTACAAACGGTGTAAGGTAAGTAATCATATGCATACAGATCTTCGTTGTACAAGCACCATGTATTAAAGACATTAATTATGCTCAGTTTCACCAACCATTGTCAAGGCGTTTAAGGATCAACAAACTGGTGACACATGTTAAAAGTGGATGTTCACCGAAGTGTTTCATCATTTTGACTGCCAAAACTATCATCAATCATTTCTCATCTTTCAAATCATTGACAGCTTCTCACTTCTTAGTTTAAGGCTTGGTGGGCTGGTAGATCTTGTGTAATGCCAGTCTAGCTATTTTCATTCCACTAAGGGCCAGTTAAACGAACCAATGTTAAAAATACTCTTAACAATGTGTTTACTAACATTATATTAAAACTTGCACATTTGATCAAGCTTTTACTGCATATTGTTAGTTAATGTGTTGTTAACATCAAATACAACTGCTTAACAACAGTTTTTGAGAACACAACGATTGAACTACACAGCTTTTGAATGCGCTCTGATACATTTTTGTCTATGATCTGCAGCACTCTCTGTGTCAGTAGCAGATAACTGTTTACATTCACGGACAATTGTCATGTGATTTTCCTGATTGTTTAAGGTTAGAATTGTGATGTCAAGTGAAAAAAATCTAAGTGCAGAGGAACTAATATTTCACTCTTCAAAAAGGAGTTAATTGTGGATGTGATTAATAGCTACAGAGGAATTATCAGTGAAGGATGCAGCCTGGGGAAAAATCCATGAGGAATTTAATTGCAATATATGCATTTCTCCCATCAACTGCAGCAGTTTTATGCTAACATAAAATGTAGCACTGAAAAGGCTAGATGTAAAGAGCATTAAAACAATTTAAAACTGGTGCTGGCCATTGAAACTAAAGCGGACAAAAATGTATTATCGCTGATTGAGGATCAAGCAGACCCAAACAAAACTACTGTTTGCTTCTGAAGCAATTTGCTTTGAAAACTATCCAGATAAATCCACAAATGGTAACTTTAGAAATTTCAACACTTATCACCTAATAACTTGAAACCAGCAGAAAGAAATGTATTGATCTATAATTAATTTTGAAGATTGAGAAGCTAGTAACAGTGATGTGTCAAAATTTAAAATAAAGGGAGTTGGAGGTTGTTAGACTACATCACTAAAAGAACTTTTAGTGATGTAGTGTAATAACCTCCAACTCTGTTTTAAAGTATTGATCTATGTTGGACGATTAAGCCAAGAAACCAGATCAGAAGATGTTACTCAATATCTTTATGAGAAATGGCATTCTAAAGGACTCTGAATGTGAGGTGCTAAACACGAGAGTACTAACATAGGCTTCAAAGTTGCAGTACCCTTCAAGTATCAAGAAAGTGTATTTAGTCCCGACTTTTGGCCTGAAGGTGTGACATTTCGGCCCTTTTAGTTTCATCAATACTGAGCTGAAAACTCATTCTCTGGAACATAGAAGGATTAAGATCCCTAATGAAAGCCCAGGAGATATCTTTAGTAGATCAAGACCTGCTAGTAGCCACAGAAACTGTTCTTCGGAACCAGTGAACTTTAATGGTTATTATTCCATACATGCATTAACAGAGGCAGGACAGCAGGGGAGACCCTCAGGAGGAGTATCATACTTTTACAAGCCATCCGTCGGAAACTAATCAACAAACATATTGAAAAAAAACACTGTGATCATTATATTTAAATGATAAGCAGTCATCGGTATGTACATAAAACGCACGGCTACAACAAAGCCGTTCATAGAATCTATCTTACATGCGCTTCAACAAATTGGCAAAACCATCCCTCTCTTTAGTTGTTGAAAAGACATGCCTGATAGGAAAGCCCTTGCTGTTTTTGAAATGCTGGAGGAAGTAATTACATCATATATATATATTAACAGTTCAATAACTTACTATACACATAAAGTCATAGTTAAACATTGCTATAAGGATCCTATTTGTATTGGTATCTATACCTTGTAGCTAAAGAAACTCTTGTATATTATAAAAACAGTGATCAAATTAAAAACCTCTTAATCTGCATTCTCAACCTCGTTGGATGCTTGTCATTAATTTTTGTTGTAATTAAATAATGAGAATCTTGCCCAAGTCATCTTGTCTGTTCCTGGGGCCTGTGAATGCTCCCATTAAAATACATGTATTTTTTTCTCATGTATTCTCTCAAAATACATGTATTCTCATATTTTAAAACATGTATTTCAGTTTTGTCACTCTCATTCTAGTTATCATTCTCAGTGTTGTGAACCAGCCTTAATTCACTGGCTCATTATTCTACTTGTTCATTTATCTTGCTACCTAACACACCACTCCAATGGTAAGTTGTGAAAGAGCAGAAATACAGTTTTCCAGTATGGACAAGACAACTTTTCATTTCCTATTAAAAATAGGCTGGCTTTTGTTGCATTTGGTTGAATTCAACACAAGCTAAACCATCATTTTATAGTGAAATACCTTAAAGTAATCAACTTTGAGTACTTAAAGTAAAAACATGTAATAATCCAATTTTCCCCAAAATGCAACTTTACTGTTTTATCATTGGAATGATTGCATAGTTATGTCAGTAGCTTTGACTATAGAAAAAAACTCTTATGCCCGAGTGCATTCATTCCTGGTTAAGAGTTGTCCTTTTGCTGCATCAAGCTTGGTTTTGACTTTACCAGTATTTTATCTTGATAAAAGGTTTACCACTTGTTAGGGAGCATTTGCCAACGAAAACCTTGGTAAAGAATCCAAGATGGAACTTAACCATTACATGTTCTGTCTTCAATATTTTCACTAATTTGATTGCAACAGAGTAATAGGAGAGAAGAGGAATCTATTTAGAGTGCTGAACAGCATTTCATTTAAAAAAAGATTCGGGTTGAAAAAAGAAACCTTAACTACAATTTTAGATGTAATTAGTGAAAAACTCCAGTTCCCTACAGCATAGAACCATCCAATATGGCCTAGAAATCGTCTTTATACGGTGCTGCAATTTTATGTGACTGGTACATTTCAAGAAGTAATAGGTGATGTAAATGATATAGAATTAAATTGAATTTATGTACATATCTCAGCTTATGTAGCTTTTTATACAAGATGTGTTCCTGTATACCTAGCTAAAGCTATATTCAAATTGTCTGGTTCTTTAATGGCTACTCTGCTGGATAGCCTTTTGTCCAACCTTAACCTTTTAAATTTTTTTCCTCTCCGTCTTCTCTTTGCCCAACTTCTATCCTTATACCCCTTTTTTTCCTGGCCCATTTTTCTTTTGATTTCCTTAAAAACTTTCTCTATCCCTGTCCATCACCTATTTGTGTTTGCCAAACTCTTTTGCTGATTCATGCACATCTTTAAAATTTCTCCCTCTTCTTTTATCAAACATTTGAACCAAAATCTTATGATTCTTTCAATAATTATTCCTCTCCTCATTCTTCCTAGCTCTATTAAAGCCACTTCTCATAGTGTAATCCTGGTAACCCTAATAATACTGTATATATGGTCTGTTTTTTGCTTAAATTTGAACCTCCCCCACCATATCTGATTCTAGATTCTTCTACTGTCTCATACATTCAGGGCTATTCTGTAACTTTGTTGTTAAGAAGGCAACTACAATTATTTGTTAAGCTTAAACAATCACTCTTAACAAATGTGCCGCTATTTGGCATTCTGTAACTTGTTTGTTATTGCGATATTTGTTTTCTTGCTGTGTGTTAGCTTACTGGCGTGACTAATTGAAAATTTGTGCGCTCTACAGCAGTGTTTTGTCTTCACACTGGCATCAGCGCCGTAATACTGACTACCGTGTGCTTTTGTTACTTTTGCTTGCCAAGATAGGGATAAAGCGTGCTATGAAAAGGTCACACGAAAAAAATAAAATATATGTTTATTTTTAAAATTTGCTCTCATTGCTTAGAATAGCATGACTTACATTTTCTTGTGACCCAAATAACTAGATTTTTATGGGGAAAACTCGCCAAGCTGTGGCAGTGGCCCTGTAAAATGAGTTTAATTTTAGGCTATGAATGACATACAAAAGAAAAGAACACAGTTTCATATTGTTTTGATGCAAGTTTCACTAATTCATATCAATCCACAATTATTGCTTAATTTTCTTTTTGGTTTTTAATTATGCTCTTTAAAGATAACCAGTGGTCATGCAGATTTTCCTGAAATTTTAATGTATACCATTAAGCATAAGTAGGTACTTATTTTTTTACGTATATATTGTAATGAAAAGAAGCTAGAAACTGTGATGTGTATTGAATTTATTTAAAGGTGAGTCGGAATCACTTAAGTTTACTCAATTGTAAAGTAAGTGAGTAAACTTAAGTGATGTTAGTGTAACAATTCCGACTCACCTTTAAATAAACTTATTTTTTTATTTGTGATTTGGCAATGTTCAGCTTTAGTTCAGTTCTAATGTTCTTATATCTTAATGTTTGAATGAAAATCATTATTGGTATCTGATAATATCCATATTTTAGGTACCTATTTGTTAAGTGGAAGGTCGTAGTGAAAAGAAAGTTTAGTTTGATGTTGTGTTATCTGGGGGAATGTTATAGCCACAAGTATTTTATTTCAGATTATTTTTCATATGCAAATTTACTATTTATATTATTTTTATAACCTTATAATTTACTGCCTTATCAGCTTATAACCCAACGGACTATTATGTTCTTCCTCTTCCAGCAGCATCAGTATAAATTCAATTTCTATGGTTATTAGAAACTGGTAAATGGCTTTCTGCTAGCCAATTCTTTAAACAGATTGGAAATTATCTTAAAATAATTCTGGGAATGAAGACGTATCACTGTACTACCCTACAGCTCTCAAAAGTGTTCAGTTCCTACTAACTGTAACCTAAAAATGAGGCACATGAATTTGTGAACCATGCAAATAAACACAGGATTTATCACTATTTGAACCAAAAATTCTGAAATCATTAACTGTTAAGTTTTTATTGTGATATGAGATTACGCATTTCTTTTCCTATTAAAATTCGTCTCTTAAAACTCATGTTGGGAGCATGATTTATCACATGGAACATTGCTTACTCAATAGTAATTTGTAACATTTATATTTTATGCTAAAATGAAAATATAAACATTTGATAATTAAAATGACAAGCTTCTATTGTGCTTTTCCTCTCATAGCAGCATTAAAATGACATCTTGTGAATCTGTTGTGTAACAAACGCGTTAGCATGCAGGTCTTGGGGTTTGTTGCATTCAACAAACAAATCTTTATTCTTAACAAAATTTTTGTTTTGTTACAAAATTACAGAATGCTAATCAATTGGTTAGCAGCTTTAACAGTTTGTTAAACCTTAACAAAAGTTACAGAATAGCACTGATTATGTCTTAGCCACTTGGTTGAGATTTCTAGTCTGTATTTACATATTCTTATACCTGACATTGCAGTTCTTCCTTTTGCTTCCATTTTCCTGCTATGAGCTTCCCATTATTCATTATTGCTCATCCTCATTCCTAAGTAATCATTTTCTCGACAACTTCCAGCTTTTGCCCATCCATATAGACAGAGCAATGGTATGTCACAAAAAACACTAGGTTCCAGATGTTATCTGGATGATGGATCGCTTCAGTACATAAAACTGCCTCTGGGAACAAAGTGAGGTTACCAAGGAAATTTATATGATAACTAGATGCTCTGGTGAATTAGGTGCATTGGACCACACTCATGTGAGAAAATAGTCTCCTAAAAGAGAAAATGCTGAGAAAAGATCACTTTTCTGTAAAAGTACAAACTGTAAGTGGTTCAAACCTCATTATAAAATATGTAGTAGCTATGGTGGTTTCAATTTAAGAACTGGTCCATATGTAAACGGAGACATGTGCACAAAAGTAAATCAAGTGTACATTCATTGACTGATGCCGCATATTACAAGGTACATAGGTCACAAAGTAGTTTGCTGAGTACTAACAAAAGCTACTGGATCTCCTCTGTACCACATAATAATGGTATGTTTAACTTGTTATTATGTAGAACTACAGCAAAATGAATCCAAAATTAAGTAATCAAATTACACTTAATCAAAAAGTCAGCGAACAGCATGCACAGACTGTCTTCTGCTGATAAGCTCTGGAAGCGGAAAGGTGGGACTGACCGTTAGTAACCATCATGGCCGAACACGTGCAGTTTGTAAAACATTGCAAAGGGAAGCCTTTAATGAGTGGTGAGAAAGTTATTGTTTTGAATGTACCTCACAAACTATGTGTGATGCAGTAATTTGTATCACAAATTACTTAAATGTAAATAATGATTGTAATATGAATATGCATTTTTATGTGACATTGATTTCAGATGTTTATTGATTGTAAATATTGTTGGGAAGTAAATTTATAATGCCTTACTGAAACTGTCAATAATAGCGCGCAATAATGCAGCAAGGGGGTGAGCTGTTTATCATTATTGGAAACGAGGAAGTTACGTAATGTTGGCGCGTTTTCGGTAGAAACTTCTGGAATGTGTTCTCCCTAAAGCATATGTATTCATAATTTTCATTGGATATTAAAATAGACGCTAATGTTGGCGCGTTTTATTAGCCAATTGCAGTTCAGTTATAATCTTTAGGCGTATCTGGATGAAGGCGTATAAATAAGGTAGGTTGGAGGTAAAGTCAGTCAGTCCTTCAGTTCGCCGAAAGCATTCATACATTACACGTCGTATTCAGGCCAGTTCATCAAAATTCTTTGTACACTACACGTCTTCAGTTCGTCCGTTCGTCAAAATATTTGTATGAGATATGTCGGCTATAGATTCACATGTTACGAAAAATCTAAAGTATTGTAAAGTTAATAATACACAAAGTTGAAGTACGCGAATTAAAAGTGATAAGTAAGAAGTTATTATAACAGTTTCAGTTTGGCGATTGTTAAGATCAATGTATAAATGTGATAGTTAACGTGTTCGACAATAAATGTGTAAAACAAATTTCTTCATCAGTGTAATTTTTGGATAAAAGATTCCTTTCCGTTTACACAACCTGTATAGAGATACGTGCCCAAGCCAACAGGATAATAGCTAGCCGGAGGACATTTGAAATGAAATCAAACAAAAGCTAATACTGCCACAAATTGCTAACACTAGATGGAGCTACAAACCAAACAAATGAATGACGTCACAAGATGGCTTCAACACTGATGTAAACAAACATTTGTAAGTAATACCGCATCAAATTGGCTACCACAACGTGGGGCTACAATAAAGTTACCTCAAATTGGCTCCCATACGTGGGGCAGTTAAAATTATGTAACCAAACAAAACAAAAGCAGCACAATATAAGATCTTCAAGTTCTAATAATTTACGTAAAAACATATTACGTAAACAATAATGTTAAATACCATAACAAATTACCACTCGCATGTGAGAAATATTCCATGTTGGGTATCAAGGATGTTGTTAACATGACAACAGGGTTTACTGGTGTATCTGCATTATGCATAAATTTTGCACGTAGTGGAAGGTTAAACACCAAGTTAACCACGTCTGAAAAATCAAGGAAACATAAAAAGTCAGTGCTAGAAGTTCAGTTGCTACATTTGTCGAAAAACATAATTTCTTCCATTAATAAGCCACCTACAATTAAGAAAGGTGCTTGTGTTTGTGAACTGTAACCCCAACCTTTGTACATACAAGCAAACATCTTTTTATAAGCTATTACTTGACATAGGTTTTGAGTTTTGAAGAAGAAACGATAAGAACATCATTGTTGACCATGAGGATATATTGTTATGGAGAAGAGGCTATCTTGGGAATACTTGTGCGCACAGACGGGAAGGGCATGAAGTTAGATCAACAGTCTTATTGCGCGCAACAACAAGACAAACTTGCTGAAATGAGGACATTGTTAGTGGATGGCTTGAAGTTGGTGACAGCTGATATGTGGTGGGCTTTCATGCATCATGTTGAGAGGGAAGTGGATTGTCTTCATGATGTAATTGTTGACTATCTCATTATCAACCCAGAAGGAGATGAGGAGAGAGGGGAGGAGCAGAATTCTGATTTGAATGGAATACAACCTCTTTCAGTTTAGATATGTTAAAGTGTTATCTTCTTAGAGTGCTTTTTTATATTTTTTTTATTTATGTTTTAGTTCACTGTGCTATACAGAATTGTTATCTAATCAGTAGCATGTTTCTAAACCATCGTGTGAAGAGGATAGTGTGATGAAGGTGAGTGATGACAATTCCAGGTGCCACGTGTTATCTCCCTTGGAGCCACATGGTTACAAAAGTAGTGCAGTTACTCCTCCTGAGTGAGAAGGCGGAGCGGTACATTTTGTGCATTGTTTACATACGGACCAGTTCTTTAGGTGAAACCAGTATATATGGCGAGGTTCAACTCATGATAGCACCATGGATTTGTATTTGTCTACTAAATCCAGTAGCATGGAATTCTCATGAAAATTAAAATTCTGCTTCTTGGATGTCTTAATGGTTTATCGCTTATATTGTTCATTGGATCCATTGCAAATGTGTTTTGGGACAATACTGTCTGCAAATTGATGAAATATGAGTAAAATGTAGTCTACCAACACCATTCACTGCCTACACTCTATGCATAAACACAAGTGATTTACTGTCAAAATTAATCCCTATCTTCTGAATACTACTTTGAATTGCGGTCGAGAAAAATATAGCAAGAAAAGCGGGCGCTATAAAACCATGGTATTCAAACCAAGGGATAGCAATGGTACACATATTTTATGATTTTACCGCAGAATCGTAACAGCTTGCATTTATCAGGATTGATGCACTCAGCCATTAATGTGGTTTTCATGCCTACATTAAACAAAATTTCATGCTCTCAGGAGGTAGGAATGAAATTAGTTTTTGAATAGGTGTTGTAATAGGTAATATGTCCGTTCAGCAATCTGTAGAAACCAAGTTCAAATTTCAGTTGGTGTGTTTGTCTGGGTAATGTTTTTCTAGGATTTTCCCTTGTCCTGTACTTTGGACCTCAGACACATTTGAGCACTCAATAATAGTCATCATCAATATACTTCCATCTGAGAAAACAATTGTTCAGCATTTAGTATTTCAGAAATGAAAATGCCTTGAAAAAGATCTGCATATTTTAAACAAGATGTACATTTTTCCTGTAGTAAATTTTTGTATCTTTTAGTGTTTTACAGTTATGTAAAACTGCACAAGAATGAAATCATTTTGTAAAACGTTCAGGCATAGTTTTGTTAATTTTTGTTGCCATTATCTGAATCTGTTGACAGTTTGATAAACAAACAAATAAACAAAAAAGTAGAAATTCTGTGTAAATCTTCCCTGTGCATCCTTTGAAGATGTATATCAAGAGCATTGAATTTAATGGTAATTAAATAAAAGCTTTGAGATAGCGACATATTAATCTACTCAGATTTTAAAGTACTGAACATCTCTTATTGTAACTACATGGAGCATATTTTAGAGGAACAAGTACATTTTTGCGGGACTGTTTAATCAGAACAGCTGATGCTTATGGGTAAAAGAAAATGCTGTAATCTAATGGAGTTAGTATATCTAAAAGTGTTTAGTAATCAACATTTCTACAAGCACTGCCTTCATAGAAACATTTAATTAGCTTGGCAAAGTTTAGCAGTAAAGTCCAGTGATTTTGCAGAGCTGTTATTCACAATATGTCAAAGAGATTTAAAATTGCTTTTCCACTTCAAATCAGTGTGCAAAGAACTTAAATAGTACTTTGCTCTTATATAGTGATATTTTGTTCAAGCATTAAGTGAATAATGATTTTATAGCATTTGTATAATGAACTGTAGATAGTTAATAAAATATGTTTGAAGTATAATGCAGAGTCTTCATTTGAATGCGAGGCTGGCCTAACAGAAATTCTCTTGGCACTGGGAAGCACATTGTTTGCCCAATGGCGTAGTCAGATATTCATAGCCCCTTAAATTCAATTGCATAGATTTCTCAAGCAAATTATAATTACAGTAACCACATACCTTCATCACAGAAGTTGTTGGAAATGATGTCCTTGTAACACCATACATCTCTCACACCTTTTAAGAAAATTTGTATTAACACCCATTAATTCTTCATGGCCATGTAAATAAATTCTGGGTTCATCCATAAACGACATTAAACACAGGTCAATTAAAGGATCATTAACATTCTCCAACACTTAGTTTTAGAAATTAATTCTACTCGCATTATTGTATTAAGGCTGGTTCACAACCGCCTGAGAACGGGAAGCAATGCACCATGCAAGATATTGGTTCACAACAGCCCAGTAACGAGAACGGGAATGCATATTGATCACAAAGTGAAAGTTGATTTTGCGCATTGGGATTTCATTTGTTTTTAACTGACCAATGACATTTTTTCACTTACTTCCAATTTAGCCAAATCAACATCAAAATTCGATAGAGTAAACATTATCTAAATGCATATCCATTACATTTTCGATCCCTCTACTTATGGCAATCTTTCATTCCTTTATTTAATGGCATACATTAAAATTGTTTATTGTTCTTTTTTCATTTCCACTGGTTTTAGCTGTTCTTTGTAGCTTTTTCCATTGTTTTTTTAGGTAATAGCCAGTTCTGAGTTGCATATAAACAAACTACAGAGGAACCAATGCTGATTAGATTTGCGGGTGTCGGGATGAGGTTAGGAAGCACATTTACTACTAATTCCTTCCAGTTTCATGTCTCCAGCTAGCGACTATAGAGAGCACTAGTGGCTGTTTCATGTCACGACCGCCTAGAATAATCTCTAGACTGAAGAGTCTAATATGCACAATATGGATCTAATATACCGTGCCCGGGAACAAGAAAGTTAAAAGTTGGGCAACTCTTCTTTCCCGTTCCCGGGGTAGGCCAGGAACGCTTCCTGTCGGCTGTGAACGCTCCCATTTGAATACATGTATTTCAACCTTCTCGTTCTGGTTACCATTCTCGTTGGTTGTGAACCAGCCTTAATTGCCATTCTTAACTACAGTTCTAATACAGTTGTAATTGTAAAATTTTAATGGTATTCTGAACAGAGGGTCTCAACATTCATGATTCCTGTGCAAGTTTTCTCATAGTTATTTGGACTTCATTCAAACTTTTCTTCAATGTCATCAAATTTTTCCTTCATAAGAGTATGGCAATTTACTTTTGATTTCTTATCAAGAAAAGGTCCTGTTTTCCTAAGTCTGTTCACAAGATTATGAACCATTTCTCTGTAAGGCACACAAACAATAAATCACCATCTCACTTCTTTACAAGAGTTTGTTGTCTCATAGAAATCATACATTAAGATTTTCTGTGTACGAAAGTATATGGAATTTTTGGCATTATATCAGCTTTAACACACTATAACACTGAAACCCGTGGTCTTACAACATATCAACCTACTGTCACAGACAGCATCAACTGATTAGCCAACACATGAATAGGAAGTAAAGTGGAGGGCAAGCAATTCCCTGTAATACGGCCAAGCATCCAAACAAAGGCTCTTATCTGAAAGAACAAAACACTGATTAAAGGTGTTTTATTATTTTCAGCATACATCAGCAGTATCCCATATTAGCCACTGCTTCAGGGCAACGACACATTCCTAAAATGGAATTATCTTCTGATTCCGAGGACAGCGATTCTATAGAGAGCAGTACATCCAAAGAAGAAACAAGCCTCAAGCTGTGGTGGATTGGAAAGACAACAGAAATAATAGATAAAGAAGCAAATGTTTCATGAATGATAAATTGATTACTGCAGAAATTATGTCATTGTAGAGACAACGTAGGAACAAATAATTCGTAATTTTTTTTTAAATTCAAAGTGCTTAGGCTGCATAGCATTATAACATAGAGTTTGGATAAAGATGAGGGGAGAGCTATGATCTTTTTCTACCGTTAAATATGGAAACTAAAATGATTTGCATATTATTTAATTTAGCAGTGACTTTATTACAAAAAAAATCATTTTCTATGATGTTTATAAAGGTTTGAAATTCTTGGGTATGATTGTTATGAAAATTGCATGATGAAATAATATATGCTTTAAGCTCATATTGTGAAACCTCCCCCTCATCTCTAAAGAAAGAAAACTGGATGAATGTGTTTTTATTTAAGACATTTATTTTAAATAAAGATTCCTGTGAGCCAGGAGGCTCATGACTAGGGACAGTACAAACAATCATATGGCAGTGATACAAACACTGGACTACAATAATCCAAGAACAGGAAGCAAAACAGCATACAATATTATGATTCAAAATACTTCAGGAACAAGAACAGGAATGCATACCAATAGCAAAGGTTGAAAGTCAATTTTGCGCATCAGGACAGCTATGTTTGTAACTGACCAATGATATATTTTCACCTGCTCTCAATTCATTCAGCTTAGTGCAGGTTAACCAACATCAAAACTCAATAAAGTAAACATTTTCTAAATATATACATTATTATTATTTCTAATTCCTCTAGTTGTACCAAGAGTAATTCCTTTGTTAACAGCATATATTTGTTCTTTATTTTCTCTGTTAATTTCTACTAATTCTTGCTGTTTGTAACTTTTGCTATTGTTTTTAGGCAATGGCCAGTTTTGGGTTGCCTTTAAACAAACTACAAGTGATGCTTTCAATACAGAACCATAGCTCAGCGCAAGGGAGCTCAATGAATCAGGATCCACATTTGCTGATATTTTATTCTGTTTCATGTCACAACCGCCTTGAATACTTCTGTGGTGAAGAGTCTAATATGCTGTCCCGCAGGAACAAGAACAAGAAAGTTAAAACTTGATCATGTCTCCTTTCCCAGAAAGGCTTCCCTTTAGCCATGAATTCTCACATTATAGTACATGTATTTTAACTTGTCATTCTCGTTCTGATTTCCGTTCACAGTTATTGTGAACCAACCTCTACTAACTAGGTAAAATAATGACTGTACTACATAACACACAACAAGGAACTTACTAAGATTTGAACTCTTTTTAGAATTAGTGTACAAGAGCATATACAGTTAACATATGTAAATTAAATTAAATCACAAATTAAACAATAATGGAGCAACATCAATATAGAGCACAATTAATATTGGTCCTAATATAGATCCCTGGGGGTGCCCCATATGTACAGAGAATTTTTTAAAACTTATTTTATGGAAACATATTGGGTTCTATTTTGTAAGTAATTCTGGAACCATTTAAGATGTGTGTGTGTCTCATAACTATTCTTTCCATTATATGTATATTGTCTGTTGAGGTTAACCAGACAAGACCCATTATTAGGTCTACAAATAGGCCGACAATAAGATATTGACCAAGTGCCTTCAGAACCTGAACCAAAGCATTTACTAAGCATTTGGTGTACTAGCTTTTTGAGGAAAATGTATTGGGAAATTGTGCAATTCAATTTATTTAATCCATGATAATGTTTACATGTTTTCAGATAACATTCAAAAAGTTACAACAGAATAGATTGCATTAATAAATTTCTTTAAAAACTATATGCAATGGAGTGGAGTGGACAAATCTACAATAGCATTACATTTTTGGAATAGTGGCCACAACATTCAAAATAGTATCACTTTGGTCAAAGCAGTAAACTAATCCTGTGAATTAAACCATTTGGGAAAAGATTTTCATTGTGAAAAACAGCCACCGGGTAATGAACTTTGAAATTCCAAAAGAGACCTAATTAGTTGTTTCTTCCAACTGTCAGCCAAGAGTAGCTGAATAGCAAGAGAGGATTATATGGCAGTCAGAACCTAGCTGAGGATGGGGTAACTACCCAGATAACATGTTTCTATACTTGCACAAGATACGCATGTAGTTTAAGTGAAATTTGTTTACTTTAAACCAATTTAATGTATTATTATTATTATTATTATTATTATTATTATTACCCCCACCCCTCAATTAAGTTTCTGCATATGTATGTATGTACAATTATTTATATTTCTTAATCAAATGCATAACTGTAAAGAAGAAACCTCATTTAGTCTATGAATGTAAATCTCATTAACTGAATAATTGCAAAACTGATGATGGGGACGATGTTCCCAGAAACTAGTCACTAAATACATATAAGTGGAGAAAAAAACAATTAAAAAATAACTGATGTGTTACTCTCACGACTTTCTCTACTCTTGTACAAACCATTTTTACAAACGCCTATTCTCCATCTACTTCAAGTTAATCGAGATATGAGATGCTAATCTTATTGCTAATTTTCTTGTGGGTGCAAGGGGAATATGGTAGACTTTAAGTGATAGTCAAATCTTTTAAGAGCTGGTTGCTATGGGGAGCATTCCGTTCTCTTTGCATGTCCAGGACATAAAAAAAACTTATAACGAATTCCCATTTGAGAAAAAGTATAAGTAGTGGAAAATTCAAACAGATAACAAGGAATATCTCAGAAATGGTTCACTCCACAAAAAAAAAAGTATATGACAAATTGTGTGTTTTAATGAGATCTATATTTTTTGTGTAGTAAACTTTTGTTTCAAGATGTGCATTTTATTTGTCATAAAAATATCTTAAATATATGGTATTTTAATCAAAATCGTTAGAGCATTTTTCCCCATGTAAAAAAAAATAATTGAGTTTTATTTATGGACACTCTTTAACTGCTGTGGTCCTTAGCGTCCCATTCTATATTGGGCGTGAAAGATGGGTAATTTTGTTCAGAGGCCTCTTTATCAGGCTTGAGATTCTTTTACGTGCAGTAAATCTACGACACGGGACCACCAGCTTTATTTCCCTTCCGAAGGAAGCTCCACTAAGGATTTTTATGCCTGAAAAAAGTCTGTCACCCTCCACCGGGTATGAACCCACAATCTCGGGAACTAGAGGCTAGTGTGCTAACCACTATCCCACGGAGGACGACAAATGTTCCATGTAAAGAGTAGTCTGGGGTAGGGAGATTTTCTTGAAAATCTTCATGTCACATCTTTGAAAGATACTGAATCTAAATACCAAGTCTGCTGTTTATCCGACTTTTCATTTTTGAGTTATGCTACTTACAGACACACACACACAGACCTTTTCTAAAAATGTTTTTTTTTTTTTTTTTTTGTTTGTTTTTGGATTCAGGAAACCTCAATACATGTATTTTCGGTGAAATCTCGGTATTGAATTTTGGGTGGAATGCAATACTTCCCCTACTTACCATATGTAATAGAGAAAACAAAAGGTCAACTTATTCCAACATAGTTATTATGCATAATAGCAGCTTGTCATTAGGATGTTTAATAAATCTGTCTTGAAGCTTTTGGGATATTTTGCACTTTTATTTCAGAAGGTATTTTATTATAAAAGTGAATGCTTTTGTGGTAAAAACTATTCTTAAACAGTTTGCTATTATGAGAGACTATATCTAATTTAAATTTCTCTCTTGTTTCATGATTAATGATCACTGAATTAATAACAAATGTTTTGATGTGTATTTGCAGTTGTGCAATAATATCTTTTAAGTATATACAGGAAAGTGACAAAATGTTTAACTCTAAAAAGTATGGTTTGCAGCTAGTGGAGTAAGGTAAGTATGATTCTAATTACCTTTTTCTTTTTTTAATTTAAGTGTTTTTATTGCTTCACTGTGTTTTCCCGTACAGCTATTCCGTGATGAAGTAAATGAAATTTTGAAGAATGCAATTCTCTAAGTGTGTACATACTTACTGACTATTTTAGCATATATATATCTAAAACAGATTCCAAGCTTTTTATTAATTCATTAATATTATTAATCTCTGACCACTATGGTTAATAAAATGAAGTAATCAGTTTTCCATGATGTTTTCAATAATTAGCCTGTAATTATTTGGGTCAGTTTTATTACTTCCTTTATATAGGTATAGACACTACTCTTGTTTTTTTATAAATATCAGGCATACTGTTAATTAAGTGAACAATAATGGTACCAGATTCTCAGAGCAAGTTTTGAAGGCAAGGCTACTGATAATATGAGTGTTGAAGTGTTTGGTTTTTAGCAATCTAATGACAGACTGACTTTGGTGGGAGAAAAATACCTTGTAGCTGCATTAAAATAGATGGAGAAGACATTAACTTCTGAGTGCATTGTGGCTGGTTTTAATTTTAGTGTTATAACATCTAATATTGTTTTAAATATCACACACATCTTGAGCAACAGAATAAAGAATACCATTTACTTGTAATTTAATAACCTGGGTTGATTTAGACATTTTATTACTTAGAATATCATTTGTCACAGGCCAGATATTGTTTTGCTCTTTAGTTACTTAAGCCTAGTATAATATTGGTGTTTTAGAATTGTTTTCCTCTTCTAGCTAATCTTGGAATATATTTGAAGCATTAGATTTTTACTTTCTCTACCACCTTCCTAATGGTAGAGGAGCTATTGCATTCCACCAAAAATATGAAATCGAGATTTCCAAGAAAATAGCATTTTTGCTCGCATGTATGTGTGAGAGAGAGAGAGAGCGAGAGCAGCATAGCCAGGAAGCAAAAACTCAGATAAATACCAAACTTGGTATTTAAGTTCAGGATGTTCCAAAGATGCAACACACAGATTTTCAACAAAGTTCTCCCCCTTCAAATTACCCTTTTAAAACATAAAATATTTTTTAAAACTTTTGGTTTTCTCAAAAATGACTCTTAACAATTATTAAAATATCACATTTTTAAGATATTTAATGAAAATAAAATGTACATCTTGAATTTTCAGGGAATAACCCGTGAATTCCTCTTTATTTGGAAGAAGTTTTTATACTTTTGCATAACCGGTAAACCATAAGAGATAGACAAAAGCGTACCACATAAAAGGTGTAGAACTTATTTATTTTTATAACCTTTTTTGTGACCTCAACCATTTCCAAGATATCTGCTATTATAGTTTTAAATGTTTCAGTAATTTGTCAGTCTTTGAAAGTGCTGTTGCTATTCAGCTGTTTCTCTTGATATCGTGGAAGGCGTATGAAATTTCAAACTCAACATATAGCGACTCACTTTTAAACATCTGACCATTTACTCACTTTTCTCTATCCCTCTTTTACCTACAATGTAATGTGTAATGAAATATTTCTTCAAAGGTTTATCTTGATTAGCATGAAGTAGAAAAAATAAGCTATCGTAAGAATAGTTTGTAGAACCTATATAAAAATAAATCATAATGATTAAAGAAGGTCATGTGAATGTAACATATCAGATTGTTTTAGATTTGGAATATAACATGCTACACCTTTTAGTGTTTATAATTCCTTATTCATTCAGAGACTTATGCGTGTTTTGAGTAAGTTTAATTTCTGTTTTAATAAGTGAATCATTAACACCATTAACATTTATGTTATTGGGAAAATGTTCAGCATATTTGTTAACATTATCAGAATTGTTATCAAAGGATACAAACAAAGAGGCATTTACTTTATTATAGAATTTCGTCAGGTAACATAAAACTATGTTTGCCAGATGTGTCAGTAGCGGTTGAAAGTAACCATTTTTCCTTGTAATCTTTCTTTGAGGCGAGAAAAGATTTGTGCTTTGTTGTTTATATATGTGTAGCTTGATAAAATCCTTTTTTTTTTCTTCTTCTTTTTTTTTTTTTTTTGTATTTTGTTTTCACGAAGCTTATGCAATAAAATTTCATAGCATAACTGTGAAATTTACTTTTGAATGATCAACTGAATTTAGGAATCATAAATAAATGATATGTCTGCTTTCATGCAACAATAACAACCATCACTTGCATATTTGTCAAAATGTTTTCCCTACAATACTTCCTGATATTGGGGAACCCACATTCAAAGAGAAATGTTGAACACACTATCAGTTAGTAAACATTAACAATACTAAAGGTGGTCACATTCCAACATAAAGGATTCCAAGTTCCAAGACAGAAGGGTGTCCATCATCTAGAGTTCCTTGAATGCAATTGGAAATAAATTGAAATACTTAAAGTTGATTTAAAAAAGGCAAAAATTGGCATTTATAATTCAAATAGGTAGCTACACCTTAAAGGCAAAATAAAAACCGCTTCTATCACTTCCAAATACCTCAAAACACAATTATACCTACATAGTCTTTGATTTATTACAACCACCCAATAAAAAGGCATGTTGCCCAACATTTGAGCTCTAGTGATAAGTGCATAATTTCTGCAAACAAACTGCTGCAAAATCTTGAAGAATTTTATAGCTTTGGGTTGTATACACCAACAACATTAAATTCTTGGTTAAATTCTCTATAGTAACATGTATGCTATGACACTTGTTGACTTTATTTTCTACTATAAATTTCCTTCTTGTCTTGTTTTGTCTAAGGTTACCATGCAATATATGAACTGCATGGTAACCTTCCAGATCATATCAACATAACCTATAGTGACAAGCAATAACTCAGGTTCTTTCAACTTATTCCTAAGACTTCTAGCATTCAGGTATACAGTAGGTAATTTATATTGTTTTTATATGTTAGAGGTATGTAAATACTACTATGTATTATAAGTGTTCTTCACTAGCTATCATGAACATTGCACAAAGTAAGCAGCAAATTCATCCTATATAATGAGTTGTGATTTTAGGTTGTTTATGTCGCTGTCACTTGGATAGACTTTTCATCTAACTTCATGCACCATTATCCTCACCCACATTGCTGGTATCAGTCGCTGTGACTTCAAGTTCCTTGCCTTCTTGGCAAGAGTGTAATTTTTAGTGGTGAGATTATTGTTCACGTAAATATTTCTCTTTTCGCCTTGGTATTAGCTGTAAATATTCTGTTTTGGTGGTGTGTTTCAAGCAGTTCTTCCTTCTTCTATCTTTTGACAAATTTAATGATAATGGTTAAGGGCCTTGTGGTATTTTGGTTGGAGGTCTATGTGCTACATAGATCTAAAATTAGTTTAGAGTAACATTAAGGGAAGCTTCAGTCTTCAGACAGCCATAGATATCCTCATTGTGCTTTTCAAGTATTCCATTTATAATTAGGTTTGACCCTTGTGTGCTGTTTAGATCTTCCAAGTTACATTTAAGTGTTTATTCCTCTTGCTTGGACTGATGGTTATGTATAACTTCCTTAAGTGATTCAACCTGATACCTAAAGTCATCTTTTCCTAGCTCAGGAATTCTGCACTCTACCTGATCTGTTCATTTTTTGCTTTTATAATTTACAACTTTGCAGGACTTTTTCTTGATGTAGGCGACAAGTTAATTTAGTTGATCAAGTCTATAGGTTTGATACAATCATGTCTTTCACAACATTATATCAGGTGATTCTTCTTAGACCTTGATATTTATTTTTAGAAGTATTTATATTAGAGCAGCGAAATAATCTTTGACACTTTCCATCACATACTAAGACTGTTTACCAAATGGAGCAAAATATAGATTATTGCTAAAAAATTAAATTGAGTTTTATTTATGGACACTCTTTAACTACTGTGGTCCTTAGCATCCCAAAGAAAGACCGGTAATTTTGCTCAGAGGCCTCTTTATCAGGCTTAAGGTTCTTTTACGTGCCATAAATCTACGAAACGGGATCACCGGCTTTACTTCCCTTCCAAAGAAAGCCATGCTAAGGATTTTTATGCCCAAAAAAATCCATCTCCTTCCGCCGGGTTTGAAACCACGACCTCGGGAACTAGAGACTAGCATGGTAACCAACATACCACAGAGGACGACTAGACTATCGCTGGCCACACCATCTTGGTTGATGCAATATTGCAAATAGTTGACTTATTGACACTGTGCACATCTGCAACACCATGGTATCAACCACTATTCCCCAATCAGTGAAGAGCTACTTGTATTGAATGCAGAAAGACATGGATATTTTCTCCATGTTGAAGAACACAGAGGCTCCAGAGTAGCAAGCAGAGTTAAATTTTAATTCTTGACATTTAGTCTTTTCTTAAACTAACATTTGTTAAAATTAATTCATATCCTTGACCTTAATGTTCTCTGTAATATATGAATTCTTCCTCTGCCATTAATTGAAGATTAAATCATAGTCAGGGACAGGATTTTAATGGAAATGCATATTTTTTCTCTGCCATCAGAAAGTATACTCGCCATAATTTCATTCGTTCATCATCCAATATTACCTATATAGTTAAAACACGACAAGCTACCCTACCCATAAAAGGAAATGTAAAACTACTCATAAGGGCCCGGATTTATTTAATTATTATAATTAGTGCACAGATAGTTATAAATTAATTTAAACATGGATATGACTGCTATACAACCAGAAAAAGTAGATATAAGAATATGATGAGATAATTTAGAAATTAATTAAAAATACATATATTTGTTCCATGTTCTTGTTTGAAGAATCTGAAAAGAAAGTTGTTTTACAAAACTGTACTATTCTCTTGAGTTTTCAGAGTATACAAAATTCATTGGGAAAAAAGAGGACTTCACAGCCTGACATGACACAAGGACAATAGAAACCTGACTGTATGCATTCATTAATTCGAAAAAGGGAAAACTAACCTGTCCAAGTCTATGTAACTTAAAGTAATAATTCTGCTCAGAATTGTGATGCATTATTCAACACTTTTAAGTATTTTTTGAAATAATTAATTTCTCAGTTTTTGAAATGTGTATAGCTTTCATGTCGACAATTAAAACACTATACAGGACTGAGATTTATGTATATTATGTCTTGATTACTTGCAACGAGCCAAAGCAAGAAACTAATTAAATAACTCATTCCTACATAAACATAAAAACAAATATAAATTTGTGCATAATATAAGGAAAATTGGGGTTGACCATTAGATAACTAAAATACGTTGATTGAATTTCTGAGCAGTTTGTATTTTTAAACCTTTACTTATTCATAATCTGGTTCAGCTATTTGTTGACCTGGCAACAATGGTTAGTTACAATGAGGTAATAACGTTAAGAACCCATTGTTTAGGTGTTGGCTTTCTTTGAATCTTAATTGATAATATCCGTCTCTCAGACAGATATGTTGCTCAAGTTGGTGTAGTTTGGCAGCACTTGCCTATTTTATGGGCGTGTCCTTTTAGCTATTCATCAGTTGATATTTATCTGCGGGAATGGTATAATGTGTTGAGCCATCTATTGCTTATTCTGGCCATTGTCGTTGATATTGATGACCATACCTATAATATGATATGGTATAGCCTCCCAGACGGATATTACTGTAAAGGTAAGTTTTTCCTTTGCCTAAAAAAACTAATTATGCTTTATTCTTCTATTGTACTCAAATGTTTTTTAAAATGCTTTTATTCTGTTACTGTATTTTAAGTGTGAACATTGTAAAATTATAATATACTTTATTGGCATTGTAAGCCTATTTACATAAATTTATTCAGTTTTATTTTTAGATGTCAAGTAGAGCTGAAAAAATGGTCTCTCTGGCTTTACTTTGACATGAAAACAGTGATGCAGAGTGTGACTGATGATTTGTATGTTCCTGAAACAGATCACCTGTCAGAATCAAGCCATGAAACTGAGTCTGAATTAGGGTTGGATGATTTAAATGACTGTTTTGACAATCCTGAGGAGTAGTTTGAGAAGATCAAGATGAACCATCGGAATTATTTCATTGAAGGGGGAAGTGTTTTGCCAGAATTCAGAGCCACAGGGATACGGTAGAAAAGCTTGTCCTGAAAATATAATAAAAATGCCAGCTTGCATAGACCTTGCTTCTAGTTTGGGCAATGATTCTGTTTCTGAGGAAATACTTTTCAGATGAAATAATAAGAGATTATCATACACACAAATTAAAAGCTGGAGCAGGTGACAATAAAGCTTCAGGACCCAGCAAGTGCATCATACAAAAACACTGATAAAGCGAAATCATTGCTTTAATCAGTCTAATGATTTTTTGTGCTATCTTCAAATCTGGACATGAGAAACTGGCATCTCTATTTTCCACATGTCTTTGAAGAGATGTGAAACTTTATTTTAGCTTTGAAATTTGATGATTCAACCACCAGACCAAAGAGAAAAGAAAATGATCTTGCTGCTGCAAACTCCTATATTTTCAATTTATTTATCTCCAATTGTCAGAAGATATATTCAGTTGGAGCATACTTGTGTTGACGAGACCCATATTTCTTTTAGAGATAGATCCCCTTTTCAGGTTTATATGCCAAAGAAACCTACTAGATATAGCATAAAGGTAATGTCTTACAGATGCACATTTGTCGTACCTTTATAATGCATACATTTATGTGGCGAAGGACAGGAATGGTATGACACTTTCAGCTGAGGAAAGGCGTTTTCAAAAACAACACAAGCAGTCATTTGCCTCTACAAATGTATTTATGGTAGCAGTAGAAACATTACCACTGATAATGGATTTTCATCAATAGAACCTGCTAAGGAATTCCTGAGACACAAACTGACATATGTAAGCACCCTGAAATCAAATAAGAAAGAAATTCTGCCAGAATTTCTACCCAGTAAGGATAGAGAAACTGGATTGAATATCCATGCATTCTTCAAAGATATGATATTGTTATCCTTCGTACCAAAAAGGGCAAAATCAGTGTATTGCTCTCATCTCTGCACCACTCCAAATTTACTGATGAGGAAAGTAATAAACCAGAGTTAATCTCCTTTTACAATGCTACAAAAGGTGGAGTTCATGCATTAGGTATGAAATGCAGAACCAGGAGATATACATTGCAATATTTTATCACAGTTTTCAAGAAAATCCCCCCACCCCATATTACCCTTTACATGGAACATTTTTCGAAAATTTTAATTCTCTCAAAAATGGCTCTAATGATTTTGATTAAAATATCATATGTTTACGATATTTTCATGACAAATGAAATGTATATCTCGAATTTTATGGGAATGTCTCCAAAAGTATTCTTCATTGTGAACGACTTTTGCATAACTGGTAAACCATAAGAGATAGACAAAATTTTACTACACAAAAAATGTAGATCACGTTAAAATACACAATTTATGTCATACACATTTTTTTTGTTGAGTGAACCATTTTCGAGATATTGCTTGTTATTTCCTTAAATTTTCCAATACTATACTTTTTTACAAATTCGTTATTCATTTTTTTTGTCCTGGTAATGCAAAGAAAATGGGATATGCCACATAGCAACCAGCTCTTAAAATATTTGACTATAGCTTAAAGCCTACCAATTCCCCTTGCATCTACAAGAAAATTAGTAATAAGATTAAAATCTCGATAACTTGATTAACATGAAGCATATGGAGAATAAGCGTTTGTAAAAATAGTTTGCACAAGAGTAGAGAAAGTCATGTGAGTGTAACACATCAGATTTTTGTTCCTACATTCATCTGTTTGCCCATTATTCTTCTTACAAAAAACAAACTTTCTCTTTAGGTTTTCATAACAAAAATTAAAGAGAATACCTTAAACAAAAGAATTAATATTAAGGAAACTTTTTTGTTTGTTTGTTTATTGGTTTGCCTGCAGGAGTAAACAGAACTGTTTCACATCTCTAAATTCAGAGAAATAAAAAAAGCATTGTAAGTAGGTAGAGTATTTGCCAATGAAGTCAAAGTGCAGATCAAAATTATACAAAGGTATGAAATAATATGTAACAGTCACAACTTGGAAACATGAATACTTCATTTGGGCACATGGATGGCTAACAAGAATTTGCTTGGCACCTTGAAGCATGGTGTTTGCTGTAGTCGGATATTAATAGCCCCTTAAATTCAACTGCATAGATTTCTCATACATATAACTACATACATTCGTCATAGAAGATTTGGAAATGATTTCTTGTGCCACCACATATCTCTCACGTTTTAAGAAAATTTGCATTTAGACTCGTTAATTCTCCATTGTCATGTAAATAAAACCATACTTTGTCTGTAAAAAAAATTAAACATGGATTAATAGAGTGATTATTAACATTATTCAACACCCAACTGCAGAAATTAACTCAGCTCACATTATTATGTGGTTACAATTCATCTCTGAACCACAGTTATCATATAATTTTAAAATTTTTGTGTTATTCCAAGCCAAGATTTTTTAAATTCCTGATTCATGTACATGCTTTCTCAAAGATTTCTTTGGACTTAGTTCCAAACCTTTCTCCAATGTCATCAAGGTTTTTTCTCTATAAAAAAATGGTTTCATTTCAGTTTCTTATCAAGAAAAGCTCCCATTCTCCTAAATCTATTCAGAAGATTAAAAATTATTTCTCCTGAGGTGCACAAATAGCAGGAAATCTTGTCTATAAATCACCATCGCATTTCTCTAGAAGAGTTTGTTGCTACAGAGGAATCGTACACGAAGATTCTGTGTGCTAAAGTGTACAGACTTTTTGGAGTTATAACAGCACTAACTTACTATAACATTGAAACATGGTCTTACAATGTATCAAGCTCTAGACATTACAAATACTTCAACTGATCAGCCAGCATGTGAAGAGGACAGAAAGTAGGGGGGAAAACAGAACCAGTTAGAAATGGCACAGTGCAGGGCAAGCAAATCCCCTGTAATACAGCCACACATCCAAATGAAGGCTGTAGCAATAAGACTGTGCTTGAAGGTGATCCTAACTATTGTATTTCTAGCCTTGCAACACAAGTTTTATATTTTTACTGTCCCTATGGATACAGCTTTTTAAAAATCCATGCAAAAACAATTAAAAAAAAACGAAAATATTGAGTTAAAAGGTTTCAGTATCGTGATGCAGCTAGAAGAGAAGAGCTTAAGCAACTTAACACAAAGAACAGCATTTTCAAGCAGTGTTAATTGAAAACAAAATCAATAAATGATTAAAATACTTTTTGAATAGCAAATAAAATACTCATTTTGTTGTTAGGTCAAAGAAATGGAGAGAACTTGAAGATTTCAAGAAGACAAGTGGTCAAAAAGAAAAAGTAAGCTAATTTAACTGTATTAAAGAGTAAATTATTAAAAATAAATGTAAAACAACCAAGAAAGTGTTCTGAAAGGTTAAAGCTATTTAGGATTAGTGGTATCTTTGTTATGTTAATGGTGTCCTCTTCATGCATTATATAAGAAATATTGAAAACAGTCTGATTATTGAATTCACATTACTTTCCCTACTCATTCTTCTACAAACTTCATACGGAGACTTATTCGTCTACCTACTTGTTGCTAATCGAAATAAACTTTTATTAAGCATTTACACATTTTGTTGCAGGTGTAAAAAATGCGCATTAGGCTGCAGTGATAAGTTTTTAAAAAACAGATTGCTGTGTGATGACTGAAATTCCATGCCCTTTACATGACTGTGAGAAAAATGAATTGTGGCTTACCAGTTGAAAAAAGTATAACTATTTGAAAGCTCAAACCAATAAAATAAATTATCTCAGAAATGGTTAACGTCAAATTTTATTTGACAAATCGCTGGCTCAGTATTACAAGGTTGTATGTAGTAGCATGTAACTTTTGAGAAACAAGAGTTTGAAATTTCAGATTATGAGTGAGCAGTGTGTTGATATTATCTGGCCATTATTTTGTTTATCTCCTAAACAAATATAAAAATATTCATTATACATACTATTAACTTATAATAATATTATTTTTGAAGAAGTTATTTAATGTTATATTTCTACATATAACCTTGTAATACAAACCATAATGTATAATTGAAACAACAAAGTTGTATGTAAGCATTCTGCATTAATACTCTGAGATAATACTATAGGATTATAGAGGATAAGTAAGTAAAACAAATAATTTGTTCATGATATATATATTTATTGCATAGAAAATATTATACCGCTGTTTGCTTTAATAATTATCTAGTGCAGTCTATAAAATATCTAAACTTACTCAAGAAATTTGCTGATAAATAATCAGCTCTGCTTTCAATATTGATTTCACATAATAATAATAATAATAATAATAATAATAGTAATAGTAGTTCATATTGTGACCCAAAGACAACATGGAATCATATTTTAATAATACCAGTTTCAATTTATATAATAGGTTGACACACTCAACAAGCTGAGTCAAATAAGCTACTTAGGAATTCTGCTCTCAGTAATGCTTGAAAATAATATTGTACAGTATTATAATACAATCACTAATTTTTAGTAATGTGAAGTGAACATACATAGTACAATAGCTTCCATCCTTGTAAATTTTTACACAACTAAAGAATAATGCAGCTATTCGTTCAGAAAATAAAAAAACCAGCTTTCAGTAGTGTTGGTTTAACTAAACGTGCTAAATTGATAACACAAAATATGCAAATGAAATATAATATATAATTATTATTCCCATTCTGAACAAAACTGCTTTTATTGCTTATATTTTCTCTTGCACTCAATCTCTTTGGCCTTTTCTTAATAAGGTTTCAAAGAAAGACCTATCAACTTCAGGCATAAACTTCAGCATTGCCTTGAAAGACTTAACCTTGTTTGGTGGGATTGTTGTTAAGATTTTGGCTGGTATTGGTATTTGTATTTTATCAAATTCTATGGACTTCTATGATTGATAAATATTTCAAATTAACATTATTATATTCTTTCTTACTGTGACTGTTTCCATTGTAAGCATGTGAGTGACTGTGGGAATTTAAGAGATGTCACTTTTATAAATGGCACACTTTTATAATTGAAAAGCTTGGACCAAACTTGAAAGCTATAAAAGTCATGGGGTTGCATCTGCAAAATGTTGTATGGTTTCCTTTTACAGGCTGATTTGAGTAGGCGCAACAGGGAAACTGGTGAATAAAATTCTCTTTTTGATAAACTTTTTTCTAGGCAGCTGTGAACAGAGTCAATTTCCAGGAGTACAGAATTTCATAGTTGTTTTGGATGCTTGCTAGCTTGCTTCTCACAAATAAACCTTTATATTATTTTAAGGAATGTACATTTACCATATACATGCATTTTTGTCAATTCATACACACAAACACTTTATTACTATACGGTTCTAAGTATACATAGAACTTTGAAACTCTCAGAGAAGAACAAAATCCACATACAACCAATTTAAAACAGCTGTTATGTTTATACCAACAAGTGCTGTCATCTTCTGATAATATGAAGTACAGCTCAAATCATACAACCTTTCAGCACTAAAACTTTAATTTCTGAATTTTCCTGACATAGAACCTTATAATATTGAGCCAGCGAAATTGTGTGCTCTAACGACTTCTACATTTATTATTTAGTAAGACTTTATCTATTCATAGTTTACCAATTATATAAAAGTTATTCAAATGAAGAGAGCTTCACAGACTATTTGCAGAAAATTCAAAATATACATTTTTGTTTATCATGCAAATATCTGGTATTTTAATCAAAATTGTTAGTCATATTTGAGAAAATAAAAATAACAAACATTTTTCCATGTAAAGGGTAGTTTGGGGTGGGGAAATTTTCTTGGAAATCGAGTCACATCCTTGAAAGATGCTGTATTTATATACTAAGTTTTGTATTTAACCAACTTTTCATTTTTGAGTTATGCTGTTCACAGGCACATGCACATAAAGACCTTACCCCCCCTCTAATAATGCTGCTTTGTTTTTATTCAGGGAGCCTCAAAAGATGAAATCTCAGTATCTGTTTTGTTTTTTTTTAGCTCGGATTACAATGCTTTCTTTACTTACCATAGTCATGTAGTAGAGAAAGTAATTAATATTGATTCTCATATAAGATCAATGGCCTCAAATAATCTCTGTATTGACACAGTGACGTTTTGAAGTGGCTAGTACAGTATAGCTAATGGATACTTGTGTTTGCAGTGCCCTTCAGATAGTAACTGATAGTGACATTATCACAAGGAAGCAATGTCATGGAATGCCAGAATCTTTGTTTTAAGTATTTTTGAAATGTTTAAATGAAAATGGACTTCTGAAATTCTCTAATAGCTGTATATTAAATCATCACCACCTTATGTGACATGGAGTGATATGTGATCCTTTTTAATATTTAGTTGCAGTACATTGAACATAATATTACAAAGTTAGTAAATATTTAAGTATGTAGGCACTGCTAAATTTGAGACTAGCAGCTTAAAGTGAATATATTTTATTGTTTCTGAGAAAAATACTGTACATTACCTTTAGGAACATCTTTTAATAACAGTGAAAGTAATGTATATAATTAATTTACAAAAGCCATCAATGGAGACATATTTTTTTCTTTCTCTACCACTTATCTATGGTAGGCATCGAGATTTCACCAGAAATGCAGGTTTTGTTGTGTGAGAGAGAGAGCAACAGTATGTTTAAAATATCTGATGTGTTACACTCACATGACTTTCTCTACTCTTGTACAAACTATTTTTACAAACGCTTATTCTCCATATGCTTCATGTTAATCGAGATATTGAGATGTTAATCTTATTGCTAATTTTCTTGTAGATGCAAGGGGAATTTGTAGGCTTTAAGTGATAGTCAAATATTTTAAAAGCTGGTTGCTATGTGTAGTATCCCATTCTCTTTGTATTACCAGGACAAAAAAAAATGAATAACGAATTCCCATTTAAGAAAAAGTATAAGTATTGGAAAATTTAAGGGAATAACAAGCAATATCTCAAAAATGGTTCACTCAACAAAAAAAATGTATATGGCATAAATTCTGTATTTTAATGCGATCTACATTTTTTGTGTAGTAAAATTTTGTCTATCTCATGGTTTACCAGTTATGCAAAAGTCGTCCACAATGAAGAATAGTTTTGGAGACATTTCCAGAAAATTCGAGATATACATTTTATTTGTCATGAAAGTATCTTAAATATATGATATTTTAATCAAAATCATTAGAGCCATTTTTGTGAAAATTAAAATTTTCGAAAAATGTTCCATGTAAAGGGTAATCTGTGGTGGGGGGATTTTTTTGAGAACCTTTGTGTCGCATCCCTGGAAGATACTGAACCTAAATACCAAGTTTGGTGTTTATCTGAATGTTCATTTCTGAGTTATGCTGTTCACAGACAGACACACACGGACATGTTTCCAAAAATACTTTTTTGCATTCAGGAGGCCTCAAAATATGTATTTCCGGTGAAATCTCGGTATCGAATTTTTGAGTGGAATGCAATACTTCCCCTACTTACTATAGGTAGTAGAGAAAGTAAAAATCAGGAGTCGGATCAATACCATACTTATTGACGTGAATAAAATATATATCCGAATTTTCTGTGAATACCCTTTGAAATCCTCTTCATTCTGATTGAATTTTATATATGTTGTACAGCTTGGAAACCAAAGAGCTAAACAAAAACTTAATACAGAAAAGCTGCAGATCTGATTAAAACCCACAATTTATGTCACAGCTGGCATTAACTGTTTCAAAGATATTCTTTGCTGTTGATTTGAATTTTGTAATTCTTTCTGAAGTGCAAAGTTATCGTTCTTTTATTTATCATAATGTCATGCAAAGGAAGTGAATTTTCAAAGCCATTTCACTAATGAAATGTGCAATGAAACCATTTCTGCAAACATCTCAATTAGCATAAGTGGAAAGAAAAAATAACATTTTGTAGAACAGAACATGAAACAAATGATAACTGCAGAGGTAGTCATAAAGTGCAACACATCAAATTTTTGTGTCCACACTTTGAATTAAATGCAGTAATAGTATTATTCCATAAGACCTAGACCTAAAGACTGTGCAAGGACTGAGGAGGTTAATGCAGAAATTTCAATGAGAAAGAGATTCTGAAACAACTGCTGAATTGACTTTATATCTATTATATCTGAAATAGAAAACAGTCCTTTTTTGTTTTAATGAATGTAACTAACAATTATATATCAAACTATATTATAATGCTAAACTTTATTGAACAGAAAATATTTAAATGCTTAATTTGAATCCTGAGAAATGTTTTAGCTAAAATACATATCAAAAACAAAACATTGCTTTCAGTTTATTTATTTGTAAGTATAGATGCAACAAAGCGCATTACCTTCTTTGTTAATTAACTATTAAGCTTTAATTAATCATTAATATGAAATGTCCATTGTTATTTTGAAATCTGCGTACATAGCATTATAGGTTTTTTTGCTATTATTTTATAAATCCTTTCTCTTGAGAAACTTGTCAAAAGGAAAAGAATAACGACTGTGTGGAACTTCCCAACATACAATATTAAATTTATAGGTACCTATTGTTATTTTATGAATAACATTGTTGTTGACATTTGATTAACTTTTTACATTGCAAGGAAAATCATTTATAGTTTAAGAATGATTTGGTAGTTTTAAATCTGGGATAATCTTAAAGGTATATTATTAGAATTGTATAGATTAAGATTAAAAGGTCCCAGCTACTGACTGTGTTTATTTTTCTATATGTAACATAAAATATATTTATGAATAAAAAGGACAATGAATTTACATGTCTTTTCTGTGTGTCTGTGTTCACTACTTTTTCCTATTTTTCTTGAAGAAAACATTATTCACACAAGAATTTTTGGGTAATCAGTTAAAGAAGAAAAAGAATCATTTTTTGAGATGACAAACTCCCATGCACATGGCCATGAGTTTATTTATGATGATGCTAAATCTAGAGGTTTCTCTTGAAAATGGAACTTTAAATTAGAACTTGTGACAAGATAGAGCTGTTCTCAAAACTATAAAAAAAATTACATGCATTACATTGTAACCATATGATTCATAAAATAGCAGATATTTTTAATATAATCATGTGGCAGATTACAAAACTTTTAAAATGATACACTGTTAAGAGTTACAACCTACAGAGTGATAGTGAAGATTGCATAAGCACATTGAGGAACACTTGAATGAGAATATCTTTTATCACTTAGTCTCCATCCAAGTGTATAACATTTACAGTTTACAATGCCTCAAGTAAGTAAAGAACATTTGGGTAAGCCAAGTGAGAAAGGTAAAAGAATATTATTGTCTAAATTAAATTCAATATTGTTACTTTTTATTTCATAATACCTAGTATTCAATTTATATTAATTAATTTTGCAATTTTTGGAATGGATTTGTTTCACATTTTATATAACTTTCAATTTTATTCGCATATCTTTTATGAAAGTTGTTATACAGAGTGAGCCACCTAAAACTTCCCCACAAATATCTCTGAGAAAAAAATAAGAATTAAAGGACTTTCACAGACATGAAGGGAGGGGAAAGCTCATTAAAGTAGATGATATTAGGTCATTCCAAAATGTAAGAAAATATTATTTTCAACATAAAGCTGTGATTTTTTTTAATGGATACCTGCTATTATTTTTGACACAACTGATAACATGGAAAATAACATTAAGAATGGCCTCTTCTTTTTACAGTTTTTACTCTTAACTGATTTCAGCAACACTGTTATCAGCTTCCAGTATTTGAAGAGAGAATATTTTTTCAATAGTACTAAAGAAACACATAGAAGGTACATTAAAAATGTTACATTTAAAAGCAAAAATCATAAAAAATGTGAACAGAATAAACTTTGGTATTTACAGAAAATCAATGTAGACAGGCAATTACCTCAAATCTAATAGCTACAACCTAAGATCCCACAATAGTTTAAAACACATGCTTGTGAATATACCACTTTCAGCACACGAATATGAAACAGAGTGTAATAAAATAATTGAAATTGCAGAAATAAATGGTTTCTAAAAGTCTTTGGTAGATAAGAAAGTGAACATAGCAAAAAATAAAACGAAATTGTTAATAGAAAGAACTACATACTTCAACAAAATAGAAGATGTCTTTCAAAAAATTCTTATCAACCACAGATGTTCAGCAAATTCAGAAAGATTCTCAGAGAACACAACATCGAACAGGCTACAGTTAATAAGTACATCATAAAAAATGTATTTTACTCTACCATTAAAGACAGTATCCATTCAAATAAAAAATTTGGCATTTACCAAATAGAATGCAATAGCTGCAACCTAATTTATGTGGGAAAAGAGAGAGTAACTTGGAAACAAGGGCCAAGGAGCACTTTAGATGTATAAAACACAAACATCTAGAAAAATCAGCAGTTGCCACCCATTTTTGGGCGCAAAACCACAACATAAATCCAGAACCAAAGCTATTAAAGCATAACAGGAAAGCAAGAATTGTCAGCATGGGAACAGAGTTTCATCAGGAAAAATAGTTTTTATTCAATTCAATTTTTATATTCCCCAGAGTGATCCTTTATAATAGTTCCTAGAACTGCCACCAGAGCACTCAACGAAGGGATCAGCTTCATCAAGGATGTTGAGTTGACAACGGAGGAGAAAAACTAGCCTTAGAAACGTGTTCTGGGAAATTTAAAAAGTGAGTATTGTTTTGTGCTACAAATCAACTCAGTTTTTACTCTTAATTAAAAATGTTGTTTGTTGCATTGCAGTAGATTAATTACAACCCCATAAATTGTAATGTGAAGTTGACATTGAGACACAAAAAAGGAATAAACTTTTCTTTATTTTCCTTTTTTCTGGGGGGAAAGGGTGAATGGAATCTAGTTACTTTCAGTGCAATTAATAATAGTGAAAATAACATCAAGAACAGCTTTTGTCACATTTGTAATATATCAATCATACTGCAATTAACTACAATGTAAAATTTGTGCTTGAGACTCAACGATGTGGTTGAACCTCAGAATGAACTAATGTGCATTTTATTGTATCGCAAGTGTCAAATTCATGTTACAATTTCTCAGGTTGTAATTGACCTATTGCAATTAACAAACAACATTTTAATGTTATTTTCCATGTTATCAATTGCAGCAAAAATAATGCAGGGTTTCCATTAAAAAACAAACAAACAAAAAAGACAAGTTTATGTTGAAAATCATATTTGTTTTCATTTTTAAAAGGCCTATATCATCTACTTTAATGAGGCCCTCTTGTGCCTTCATGTCTATGAAAGTCAAATTCCCTATGTTTGTTTCAGAGATATTTGAGGTTGAAGTTCAAATGACTCCCTGGTATTAAGCACAGATTGGTTCTTTAAGAATAAACCTGTTATTACTCACCTTAAAATACACTTTACATTCTTTCAAGTGGAATATATTTTCAGGCAGTATTATTCCAACTCGGTATGTTGTGGGTGGTATGTGCTTTCTTGGAATATTACTCCAGTATCTCATGAAAGTGAACCTTTCAGTTGCAATTATTGCAATGGCTGAATACCAGCCAGAAAACAGCTCAGATGTGCAGGAACAAGGCCAGCAATTGGCAACAATTCAAAGTGCAAATGAACTGGATGTTTGTCCTGGAGAGGAACTTCCAACAGAGAACAAAACTACAGAGGTATGAAAATAGTCAGCATTGCTATTTTATTTTGATTAAGATTTGGGTTATCAGCCTCATAGAAAGATGTTAGCTAGTAGTTTGGAACAGTAAAATTAAAAAAAACTGTGGATGTAATGTAATTCAAGTATTTCAATGCTAAGCAATGAAAACGTCATAACTCCACCAGTCATCAAAAATTCTGTCATTCCTTCAGGCAATACAGAAAAAATTGATGCGTAATCTGTTGAGAACATGTTGCACTACACTGCACTATAGAAGTATAAATGAAAAACTCCTAGCTCTAAGCTCTAATTTGCAGTGAAAACCTTATTTGTTAGCAAGCATCATTGTTAACACACTGAGAGCTAACGTCTTGTGATATTGTAGAGCTTCCTATTTGTGCATGTTCATTATTATACTGGTTGATATTCATATATACATATGCAATAATCATAGTAAAAACCTATTATGTTAATTTTAGTGTTTAAATTGATGGGGAATTGTGCATATTTCTCCATATAAAGCTATGTACTTGAGTTCACATACATTTTCTGAATTTAGACAACTATTGTTTTAACTTATATAGTACCTGCAAACTTCATTAGCACTTTTAATTAAATTAATTATCTAATGGAAAAAGCTCACTTGGTATCACTGGTTCCATCTTAGGTGATAACAATGCTTGATTTCTCTTCTCAAACACAGATTCTGTAATAACTGCTTTGCGTTCAGATCAGTAAAAGTAAAAAACGTATAGTTAGGCTTGTAAAACAGAGATACAGTGGTTCTTATTTGATAAAATCCTCAGAACAGTATTTTAGTCTAATTCATACCTATGATACATCAGAGCTCAGAATGGAATTAACAAATTAAGGTAAAATAACACTGATAATATTATAATAATGCATTTTCCTTGCACAATAAAACTGTCATTACATTACAGCAGTTAGCATAATTAATGACTAAGCTGCATGTTTTTAGGCACTAAAAATGGTAGAAATAGACAGGAAAAATAGGCTTCAAAATTATAAAAAGGCACTAACTATATCCTTACTATAAAAAATTACAACCATACTGTAATGTCTACACACTAGGGATGTCATTCATTAATCTCATTTTGGTAGTGAATAACTAAATATTGCTCTAAATGTTGTAATGAGAACTGATGTCTGTTGCCTGTAAGATTGTTTCTGTATTGGGAAAAACTCCTCTCCACTTCACATGAAGTGATCGGACAATACTTCAGGGATCCAATCTCAGCTGGAGACAAGTAAGTGGCAATGCAGTATTATCAATATCATTTTCAGCCAGTGCTTCTGCCACCGATAGCACTTGCTCCCAATCGGATTTATTTCCATGACTTTCAATACTTATTTTTCATTGTCTCTCCAATACTGCCTGCTATTTCCTGCAAAGTAGTTTCCACTTCCTTCATAACTTCCTCAGCACTGTGGAGTGGAATTCCTCTCATTTCCAGTTGTTTTATGTAAGCAGGCAGCTTACATCAAAGTTTGCTTTGATAAAAGCAAGGCTAAATTTTAGCTTTGGGTTCATCAAGATATTTGCCTCTGCTATGCTTGATGCCTCATCCTCATCAAAGTTATCAATAACCTAAAAAATTATACAAAAATTAATAACTGTAAATGATATTAAAATAAAAATATTCAACCCTCCTAAACACTACTTTCTGATATCAATAGACTAGAAGTATAATTCATTTGACTAATTTTGAAGATTTAGAAGCTAGTAACAGTGATGTGTCATAATTTAAAATAAAGAGAGTTGAGGGTTCTTACACTACATCACTAAAATATTCTTACTTGAACACGTTTCGGGAGACGGCTTGTTCCCATCGTCAGCATGTTCTCAACTGATTTTTCCAGTCATTGTATGGGGGATGTGTGTGGCTAGTGGTGTTCTCTGGTGCTGGGCTGATGAACCTCCAAAGGCTGCTGGGTGGCGGCAGTTCGAAATTCATTAGGTGATTCCTGTGTTTGATAATATGTATTTTTTCCCAGATGTCCAATTCATTGCTGCTTTTGATCGGTTTTAAGAGTTTTATGTTCGGAGTGATATCATGGTTTGAAGACCAGAAATGATGTGCTACTGCTGATTTATCTGGCTGCTTTTGGTAAATGCATCTCATATGCTCTTTAAGTCTTATTTCAAGATTTCTTTTGGTTCTTCCTATGTATACCAGGTTACATTCATTACAATCAATTTGATATATACCAACTGATTTATCGTTGGGGATAGGATCTTTTGTTCTGTTGCATAGTAGTTACTGTATATTGTGGTTATTCTGTGGAGACAGGTGATGTTGTATTTCTTGAAAATCCTTTGAAATTTATGATGTGTCCAAGGGTGATAAGTGAATTTTCTATATGCTTGTGGTTTTTGTTGTCTGAGTAACGTAGTCATTTGTTGGATGTATTTCTGTCTTTCAAACCTTTCTATCTTCTTATCTATTGTTTTTTTCTGGTATCCATTCATAGTGGCTATGTTGATAATGTGTTGGTATTCTTTCTGGTATTCCTCTTTTTCCATTGGTATATGTACTAACCTGTTTGTAATACTATTTAAAATTGCATGTTTGTGGCTTGTAGGATTGTAGCTATTGTTTTTAATATAATTTTCTGTGTGCGTTGGTTTTCTGTAAATGCTGAACGTTAGTTTGTTGTGTGCATTATTTCTGATGATCCTGATGTCTAGATAAGGTAATTGGCCATTTTCTTCTTTTTCTATTGTGAATTTAATAGATCTTTTTTGTAAATTCAATAATTTCAAAGCATCTTCTGAAAGTTTTTTTGGAACAATAGCAAAAATATCATCTACATACCTATACCAGGTTTTGAATAGATGTGGGAAAGATTTAGTAATATGGCATTCAAAATTGCTCATATATAGTTCTGCTAAAAATGGTGAAAGGGGGTTTCCCATAGTTAGGCCTGTGGTTTGTTTAAAGATTTTGTGATGGAATGAAAAGAAATTCTGGTCCAGACATAATTTTGTTAGTTTTAGGTAATCTTCTGTTTGTGCTCTAGGTGTGCCATTGTTTAATATCCAATTTTCTAGGAGTGGTAATAATTCTTCTTTTGGTATGCTTGGGAAGAGTGCAGTGACATCAAATGATACCATCATGTCTGTGGGTGATATATTTATATTTGAAAGGTGACTGGTTAATTCTAATGAATTTTAAAATATAATCAATTTTATTTTAAAATATAATCCATTTACCTCTTTAATTTTGTGGGAATGTTCAGCATAATAGAAGGCAGTCTCTACTGATGTACCCCAACATGTTATAACTGGCTGTGTTGTTAGAGGCATTGCTGGCAAAAGTTTTTTGAATGCAGTAATTCAAGAATGTATCTTTGAAAAACCTTTACAATACAGATGAGGTTGTTTACAGAAGGAAATTTTAACATATTCTTATTGGTTTATTTTAAATTCTTTAATTTCTCTGCATTCTGATATCAGCAAAACATGACACCAAATTATTGATAGTTGTTAGGTTTCACTGTCTTCTGCTGGATAAAAACAAAAACAATTTATAGATAAAAAAATGAACAGAATGGTCATAAATTAAAATATAATATATAATATACAAATCTTCAGACAATGTTTAGGCATTTATAAGTAAATAGGCATTTACTATGAAATAGACAATTACAGTCACTATAGAGTTTGCATATAGTACTCATGATACTTTAAAATGGATATGTATCCTAAATCCTGCACTATCAGCATAAGGGCTAAAAAAGGCAAATAGGCCTAAATCCACAGCTTATTAATGACTAAGCTTGTGCTATTGAGCAAATACAACAGCAACTGTCTCTTTGACATTTTATAAGTGTTTTTAAATCAGTTATTTGCTCCTATAAAATTTATAATAATTAAGTTACAAGGTTTCCATTGCCTACCATCAATTTGTATTTTAAATTAAAAACAAAATATCCTTATGTATCATCCAAGAGCCCCAATGAACTTTGAATCAGCTTTGCAGTGTTTTTCCACTGGGCATGTGGACACGTGTTTCCCACTGCTGCTGCAATCAAGGTCGCACTACTGATGCTGGCTTTGCTCTGCTCTGTAGTATTGCATTGATCGTGATGCAGTGTTGAGTAGTTGTTGCAAGTTATTTATTGTTATGTCCTGTATTTCTTCACAATTGTTTCTTAATATATGTTTATTATTGCACACCGTGCATTTATGTATGATTCGTATGTGTTAACGCACTCAGCTCATCAAGTGCAAATACAATTTTCAGAACAATTGAATTTAAACTGTTCCAGGTCATACAGCAAACCATAATCTGTGTAATAAATATCAGGCCACAGGTAGTGTTCAGTCTAAGAAACCCAACAGGCAACATGGGGTTCTTATTGAAAGAAAACAAATAAAGAAAGAAAGAAAAAAGAAAAAAAATATTAAATGACATTGGTCATCATTTGGGGAGTTCCCCCCAGAAATCGCTTAGGCATCTTTCACAACAGGCAGGCAGGCATTTCTTATGGCTTTCTGTGAAGAGCTACTAAATTGTTGAAGTTAATGCCATATAAAGTAACTGTGACACATGCTGTTCAACCAGGTGATCCTGTAATTACACACACATTTTGTGAGTGGAGTCTCAATAGCGTATACAATGGCGGAATAGACACATATTTAATATTTTTCTTGGACGAGGCTTGGTTGCACCTTCATGGATATGTGTGTACACAAAATAATCGTTATTGGAGCTCTGAAAAACCTAGTATGTTCATGAAGTACCTCTCCATGATGAAAACATTGGCATATGGTATGCCATGAGCAGAGAACAAATTATAGGGTCCACTTTTAGTCAACAGTTAACACCCCACATATGTGAATACAATTTTTCCCCTGGATTTTAGAGAATAATGGACAGGGAGCGTGCCATTGTCTTTTTCCAACAAACTCTGCCACAGACCATATAGCCAATATTTCGATAAGAACAACTAAAAGTCTTTTTGAGGAGGACAGAATTACTAATAGAGATTTGTGAACCCTCGGTCCCCCGACCAAACCCCCTACGACTTTTATCTATGGGGTAAATTAAAACATAAAGTATACGAGACAAACCCACACACCCTGGAAGACTTAAAAAAAAATATCTGCTAGCATTTTGCAATGTGAACTACAGCAAGTGATGGATAGTTTTTTAAAGAGGTGCCAAAATATATGGACAACAATGGTGGCCAGTTTCAGCACCTCTTCTCATAACATTAGAAAATAAAGCCTTTAAACATAGTTAGGAAATAATTGTGTGGTTGCATTCAGTGTCATGCTATGGTAACTGCAGATGGCAATGTGCATCACCACTGTGAACCGGAAAAACACTGCACAGCCGGTTCATAGTTCATTGGATCTTCCTGTATATGCAATACTTGTTTTTTGTGCATGTGTAAAAATAAATAACTCCAAAATTGTGCAAAATGAGTTTCGGCCACAAATTTAATCCTGTATTGTTGTATAGCGATAATTAGATCACTAGAAGTTTTAAGATAATACTAAAGTATTATTTGACAGCAGCTAGATTTCTGTGCTTGTGTGTAAAGAGGTACAAGACCATTTGAATGTGAGATACCTCAAGATTAAATCTTTAGAGTTATTTCCCCTTATACTCAAAACCTAGATTTGTTATAAATAACTCTGTAGCCTAGGTAAACTTGGAATAAAATCATAGTACGTATAACATTATTAAAGGTTTCATTTGATTCATTAGGTAGAACACAGAAAGTATTTATGAAGGTTAGTTTTTATTTTTATAAAAATAAAACTTCACCATAAGAGTTGCAGAAATTTATGGTTTTGTTAACATAATAATAAATGCATGCAATAACAAGTGTCATTCAGCAAATACAACTTGTTGGGAAAACACAATGACATGACTGTGATAATACTCAAGAGTAATAATGAATGGATCTGGCACTCAACTTCACTACTGTAACATGTTTTGGAGGCATGTGTGAAGGTAATTGTTATAGTAGTGAAGTTTGAATGTCAGATCCATTCATTGTTACTGTTCATCTTATAGAGTATAATTTAAACACAGTATTATTAAAAATGCAATGTTTATTATAAGCATAAATTAAACCTTAGGCACAATATTTAATACTGCAGTAACTGAGGTGGCCGATGTAAAAAGGACACCTAGACCTATGTGCTCTTTTTATGCTGAATGCATCATTTGTCCACCATTTTGTCTGGTTTATTTTGGTGAAAGTTTCAGTGAGATACATTGAAAACTGGTGATGGTACACCTGTTTAAAGATGGCTGTGCAAACTGTTGTTCTATTCTTAAGCTCACTGTCAGTGAGAATTTTAAATTTTTCCATATTTGGAAATCTCCTTTCACAACACAAAACTTCATTATTGAAAAAAATGGCATGGCCACACATAAACCAAAAGAAAGTAGACAATGTAAGAATTATGTATAATTTTTTGAGTGAAGATGATGTAGTGTTTATCATTGGAATGATAAACCAAGACTGAACAACAAACTAAGATATTATTCTTTAATACTCTCTTTATAAAGCTATGATATAATTCCCCCACTTCTTCTATTAAGACAGGATTAAATTTAATTTCAAATAATGCATTCTACTCATATTTCTTAAATATGATTAACAAACATAATGTTTGCTTAAAAAGGATTCACAACAAGAGCTAAACTTTTTTCTTTAATGTTTGAAATATACCAGTATTATTTTATCTGAATAATTCAGATGTGAATAAAATAAGGTAGCTAGTAATAAATACCACAGCATGCTAAATAAACACACACCAGAGAAATAATAAAAACATATTCATTTCCACCTTCCTCAAAACATTATTTTTTCCCCCTTTTTTATATGTCCTTTTTATGTTGAACTGTTTCAATTAACATAAAAATGAATATTTTCAATTGTAACACTTTATTAAGACAAGAAATGTGCAAAAACACTAGCATACATATTAGTTTTTCTGTGTATTTTAAATAATTTTACGCTTATGACTGTTGGTAATACTAAAAAGAACAACAACAACAACAATAATAATCTGCAAGCAATGCACATTTTCAATTACACTATGGTACAGAATATTTTTAAAATATTAGATTTTGAGAAAAACCAGTAGCACATTCATCTAGAGAAGCAAATTTCATTCAGAAATAATGAAAAAAATTAAATAATTTCTTGTCAAGTGGCATAATCAGATATCACAGGGAATATGCATATAAAAGCACTTTAAGCACTCTATGTTTTATAAATTATATAAATAACCAGTAAAAGTCAGTTGACTGTTTCAGCCTAAGGAATTTAATTGGGATGAAATACTACAAGGCCATGTGCTCTCAGCCTATTATTATGGCTATGTATGCACTCAGCTTCTTGGAGGAAGGCTGAGTGAAATGTTTGGTACTAAAGTTGTCCTTGGACCTGCTGTGTTAGTGAGTGGGATTCTGACATTACTGAGTCCTGCGGCTGCTAGATTACATGTTGGAATATTCATTGCTGTTCGAGCATCTATTGGAGCTGCTTCTGTAAGTATAAGTTTATTTTAAAATGTCTTAACTTGTGAAAAATTCTCTTTTCTGTATTCAACTTTATTGATGATTAGTAGAGACAGACAAAATATGAAGAAAAAATGCCAGAAAATGACATTTTTTGCCAAAATATGAAAGCATGAAGAAAACATCCCAAAATATTATTAAATATATATTTTAAAACCAGAATATCTTATACTTTAAGGTTTGTAGCAGGTTCGCTTTATTAGTTTTATAAAATAGACTTTGCAGATTCTGTCCATATTTAATAACAAAATATTAAATAAGAAATATAACAAATTACATGGAGTTTATAGACCGAGAAACCTTTAAACTTAGAAAAAGAAGTTACTGGTTGCTTGGCCTTGCTTAAAGCTAATTATAGTATGCCACTACAAGTATTGGTTTGGGGAAATAAAAACTCTTGAGGAATAGAGAGCATTTAATTTCACATATGACATTACATTGAGGAAATGCTGCATTTTCTCAGCTGTACCTGACATCTTGGGGCAGTGGTGCAGGTTTTTTCAGATGCATTTCCAGCTATGAGTGGCTTGGGTTTTTCTAAATGTGTTACACGAAAACTGGCCAAATAGGATATCTGAAAAGCAAACTTCATTGCTAATGAAAATTGTTTTAAATGTGAAAAATATTAAATCTTGCAAAATATTAATATTTTCAAAAATATTAAGATTTTACCAACATATTGTGAAACAGAAATTTTTCTGTTATGTTCAATGACTTCTGCATACTGCAAAATTTAAAAATACTTGTTCCCATAATGATAACAAGCAGCTTTAGAATGTGAAATTGCATATTTTTCTCTGCTGATTAGATAGTAGGTGATTATTAAGAAAGAACACATCTGATAGATTTCTGGAAACCAGAATTGAGTAGATGTAAGCACAGTTCGGGTAAAAGATGATTGTTCAGGTTTTTATACAAGAGTAATATGTACCAGAGACTTGTGTTAATAATACTGCATGTGTGTGTAAAGAGATAAATTATATGTATCTCTAATAGCCATTTAATGGCTTTATATTCTGAGATTACTGAGAGAGCCAATGATCTAAGAACTGGCTGTGTAGTGTGAACATATAAATCCACGCTGCTGCTGCAATCAAGGTCACACTGCTGACATGGCTTTGCTCTGCTCTGGCTCTGCAGTATTGAATGACAGTCATATGGTGTAGTTCAGTTATTATGAGTTACTTATTATTTTATCTTGTATTTAGTTACAAAGTATATTTATTATAGCTCAGTATATGTTTTCTACTGCACAGCATGTATTTATTTATGATTCATGTGTTAACTCAGTCAGCTCAAGTGAAAATACGATTTTCAGAAAGATTTCTGGGTGTAAAGTTCCAGACCGTACAACAATCCATACACTTTATAATAAATTTCAGGCACAGGAAGTGTTCAGTCTAAGAAACTTAAAAGTCAACATTTATTGTGCTAAGAGTTTTACAAATTTGATTGTCTACTGCACTTTGACCCTGGTCATTCATTCAGTAGACAATCACTACAGTTTATTTACATTTTGCAATTTCTTGTCAATAAATTATCTTGCTCTTTTTTTTTCAGGTTTTTTTCTTCATGTCCCATTTCCACTTGTTTTTCACTTTTTATTGATTACTTAACCATCACACAGTCACTATAGTTTTCCATTCAAAGTAAGATGTGCTACCTCTTACTTTTCTCTTTCCACTGTCCAAAGCCATTTATTTTTCACTTTACACAAAAACTGTCCAATGCTTCTAGCATCCTTGCATATCATTTCAATCATAAGTGTATTTCTATCCCCCTTCAACCACTTCTTATTAAAAAATTCTTTTCTCCAATTTTCTGTTCCTTGGCACTTAAATACTATGTGTTCAATGTCTTCATTACCACCACATATCAGACATTGGTTCTGAGGAATACCCTGTCTTAGCCCTTTTAGCCTCCATGCTCCGGTTCTTACCCATGCAATAGATTCTCTCTCTTCTTTATTTACTATGTCTATATATTTTTCCCTAACCCATGTATTTTTCATTGGCCTATAACAAACTAATGAGCTCTTTTCGGCAATCTCACTGAACATGATTTGTATTTCTATATCTTCCAGTCTTTTCCTTGCCTTTTTTCAAAAAATTTTCACGTTATTTTCTCTCCTTCTCCACATATCTCCTAACCCATTTTTCTCCAAAATGTTCCGTAATTTTCTTACCCATCCATCATTCATTAAGCTATTCTCTTGGTATTCAATACATTGTCTTAACACATTACTTTTTCCTAGATTTAAACTTCTGAACGAAAATTTCAAAGCTCTTTCAATTATCTTCCCCTTAGTTGCCACCCTGCCCATCTCTAATTGTGCTACCTGTCTTACAATTGAAAAAGTCAACATAAGGTTCTTACCAAAGAAACATTAGATGACGTCAGTTATCATTTGGAGACTTCTCCCCCAAAAATTGCTTAGGCATTTCTTATGGCTCTGTGCGAAGAGCTACTAAATTGTTGAAGTTAAAACCATATAAAATAACTGTGGCACATGCTCTTCAGCCAAGTAATCCTACAATTAGATGCACATTTTGTAAGTAAAGTCTCAACAGTGTTACAGTGGTGGAATAGACCCATATTTATTATTTTTCTTGAATGAGGCTTGGTTCCACCTTCATGGATATGTGTGTACACAAAATAATCATTATTTGAGCTCTGACAAACCTAGTATTGTTCATGAAGTACCCTTCATGTCAGAAAAGTTGGTGTATGGTGCATTATGAGCAGAGAAAAAGTTATAGGGCCAATTTTTTTCGAGTCAATAGTTGACACCCCTACATACATGAATACAATTTTGCCCCCCTTTTTTTTTAGAGAATTGACAGTCAGGGAGCATGATTTTGCTTTTATCAACAAGACTCTGCCACACCTCATATGGCTAATATTTTGATGAGAACAATTGAAAGTGTGTTTGATGACAGAATTATTAGTAGAGATTTATGGACCCCTCAGTCCCCCGACCTAACCCCCTGCAATTTCTATCTCTGGGATAAATTAAAACAAAGTGTACAAGACAAGCCCACACCCTGGAAGAATTAAAACAAAATATCTCCAGGAAATTTCCAGTATTTCTCAATGTAAACTACGGTGAGTGATGGATAGTTTCCTAAAGAGGTGCCAAAAATATATGGACGATGCGACGGTTGTTGCTCTGTTTACGTAATATGTTTTTGTATTTGTTAGCCCCACGTTGTGGAAGCCAATTTGCGAGTGAATAATGTTTCTTACGTAGTTTGTGTAGCGTAAGTTATTAGAACTTGTAGATCAGGTTGTGCTGCTTACTTCACGCGTTGCCATCTTGTGACGTCACTCCTTGTTTGGTTTGTAGCTCCATCTGGCGTAGCAATTTGCATCAATTAGTGTTCGAAAGAATTTAAGTTTCGTATATTGTCCTCCGGCTAGCTATCATCTTATCTTGGTAGAACATATATCTCTTTGCAGGTTGTGAAGCGGAAAGGAATCTTTTATCCAGAAATTATACTTAATGAAGAAATTGGTTTTATCATTTTTATTGTCGAACACGTTCACTCACACTTTTACATATTGATTTAGATACTCGCCAAACTGAAACTGTTTGTAATAACTTCTTACTTATCACTTTTAACTATGTATTTCAACTTTGTGTAGAATTAACTTTATAATAATTCTCGTAATTCTGCTGCGCGTAACTTGACGAAATGACTGACTGAATACAACGTGTAACGTGCTAGAAATTTTGATGAACTGCGGCGACCGACGTGTAAGGTATTGAGAATTTTGTTGAACTGGGGGCGATCTACCACGGACTCGACTTTATATACTCCCACTCCTCGACATGCCTAAAGATTATAAATGAACTGCTATTGGCTAATAAAACGCGCCAACATTAGCGTCTATATTAATATCCAATGAAAACCACGAATACATATTGCTTTAGGAACTATTCTAGAATGTTCTACCGAAAGCGCGCGAAACATTACGTAACTTCCTTGTTCCCGGTAACGATAAACAACTCATCCCCTCGCTGCATTATTGCGCTATTATTGACAGTTTCAGTAAAGCCGTATAAACTTATTTCCCAATAATAATTACAATTAATAAACATCTGAAATCAATGTCACATAAAAATACATATTCATATTACAATCATTATTTACATTTAAGTAATTTGTGATACAAATTACCGTATCAACGACGATATTGGCCAGTTTCATCACCTCCTTTCATAAAGTTGTTAACTAAAGTCTTTAAAAGTAGTTTTAAAAAATGTTGGTTGGTTGGTTGATTGGTTGGTATCTAATGTTGCGCAGCTGGCATGAAGTCATTCACTCTCTAGCACTCCAGTATTTTGATGATAGGTTGGTGTGTTGATCGAAAGCTGGGCAGTGGAGTAAGTGGTTTCTCTCCATTTCTTCTCCAAGCTCACAGAAAGGGCATTTAGGAGATTCTGCTACGCCAATCCCATGTGATGTTTGTTGAGGCAGTTATGGCCTGTTAAAACTGCTACGTGTTGTTATGTAGATTTTCCTATTGTTTTCCTTTTGTTTGTGATACATATTCTTCTTTAATTTTTTTGATTGTATGTTGATATAATTATTCTTTTTATAGAGTGATAAGACAGCAAACCAAATGATTTTGATGTAATTTTACTACTTTTCTTGGCCAGAAAATCAGCTGCTTCATTACCATCTATTCCACAGTGTGCTGGTATCCGTTGAAGTACTACTCTCTTATTTATATAGTTAACTGCTTTATAATTTTTTGGCATTCTACTACATTTAAGCTTTTGGCTTTAGTATTAGATGCTATAGATATTATAGCTGCTTTAGAATCAGATAATATTACAATTCTCTTAAATTTGTTTATTTGATGTATAAGATTTTGTAAGCTGAGAAGAATTGCTAAAATTCACCGTCAAAATTTGTAGAATTTTAACTTAATCTTCTATAAAAGAAAAGGGTGGACATACTGCACCAGTGCCAATACCACCATTATTTGGTAAGCTGGATCCATCAGTGTAAACTTGTAGCCATTCATTAGCAGGATGTTTTAAATTTATTGTTTCTAGTGACATTTGTTTCAAAACACATGAAGAGTTTCAGATTTGTTTTAAATTCTTCTGCTAAATGTAGATAATGTTCAATATCAAATAGGTCTAAAGGGTTGATTTTTGTTCGTAAGTTTTCTTTTAAGTATGGGAGTTTTAATTTATGTTTGATTTCTTGGACTTCTTTAAAAAAGCTTTGTTGAGCTTTTAAGTTCACCTATTGTTTGTTTCTTTTTTCCCAATTGCTATAGAGTAGTGTGAATAATTTTTTATACTGTATGATAGCTACTTTTTCAATGTCAAGATTAAGTCTTGTGTTATTTGTTAGAATTTGCAGAGTAAGTACTGGGGTAGTTTTAACAGCTCCAGTTGCTAAATGAAGAATTTAGTATTGTAGAATATTAAGTTTCTCTACATTTGCAGTTATTAATATATATTCACAATATTTGAAATTTGGTTTAATATACATCTTATTAAAAGTGTTCAAAGTTTGTGTAGTACTTCCCCATTTTTTTCCTGCTAGTCTTTTTAATAGCCGTAGTTTTTTCTCAGTTTTGTTTTTTTTTTTGCATATATTATCAATGTGTTAACTTTGTATCAAAAACAATACCTAAATGTTTGGCTTCACAAGTTTCTGTAAGTGTTTTCCCTTATAGTCTTGATGAAATTTTTAATGCTCTTCCTTAATAAGAAGAGTTGATAATTTGTTTTCTGAATATTTATTTTTATCAAATTTTTATGTGCCCAACTCTGTAATTTTATCTGGGACTGTTGCACTATATTTATTAACTGTTGACTTAGATTGTTTGATTTAGAGTTCCATAAGACTACATCATTCTGCAAACATTAAGAATTTGGATTGCATTTTCTGTGATTGGCAGAGATCATTGATATAAATATTGAAAAGTGTGACACTAAGGATGCCTTGTGGTACACCTTGGTGTGTATTTTGATAATTGATCATTATATTTGGTAGCAATAAAGCATTAGAATTCACTTATCCAATGTAGCATTCTTCCTTGAACTCTTAAAATTTTAAGTTTTTCAGTTGTTTCTCAAATAGTGTGATGCTCCTTGAAAATCAATGAATACTGCCAAGGTATCTTCTTTTTTATTCAATGCATCTTTAATGTCTTGATTAAAATTTAAAATTTGTTGATTTGTTGAACAGTGTTCTCTAAATCCTGCTTGGTTAATTGAAATTAAGTTGTTTTTTTTTCGCTAAAAACCAATTTATTTCCATGTTTTTTGCTAATACACTAGTAAGTGCTATTGGGTGGTAACTTGAAAAATTATTTTCTGGTTTATTTGATTTCAAAATAGGTATTATTATTACTTTTTCCCTCTCATCTAGTACCTTTGATTCCATGATAGGTTAGAGATTTAGGAGTCTTAATTTTGCTTTTTTTCCCTAGATGTTTAATGAGTTTTGTATGTATATTGTGCGATAGCAACAAATTGTATATATGTTTTAGAGCACCACGTTGTGGATGTTTCTCACGTAATGTTTTTTTACCTCACGCGTGAATAGCCATCTTGTGTGACGTCATTCGTTGGTCTGGCTCGTAGTTCCCTCTGACGTAGCAATTTTTTTTTTATGAATTAGTTTTAAGGTTATGTATATTGTCCTCCGGCCAGCTATTTAGGTAGGCATTTAATTCTTGCAGGGTGTGAAGCGGAAAAGGAATCTTTTATCCAAAAAATTACTAGTGAAGAAATGTGCTTTATAATGTTTTATTGTCGAACACGTGCACTAACACTTTCACAGATTTGTCTAGATAATCGCCATACTGAAACTGTTTATCATAACTTCTAACTTTTAACTCACGTACTTCAATTTTTGTATATAAGTGACTTTGTAATATTTTAGATCTTTAATGATTTTCACTGCGTGTAATTTGACGAACTGAAGGACCGCTAGGCGACATGTAGTCACGTAGTGTACACGAATCTTTGATGAACTGAGCGGGAGACGATGTGTAATGCTTCGTGAATCTTGCCGAACTGGGGGACGCTCTCTTTGAATCTACACTATTTATAGGCTTGCCTTAAGATACACCTAAAGATTATAAATGAAATGCTATTGGCTAATAAAACGCGCCAACATTAGCGTCTATTTTACTATCCAATGAAAACCACTAATACATATTACTTTTATAGAACATTCTGGAAGCTTTTTTTACTGAAAAGGCGCGAAACATTACGTAACTTCCTGGTTCCCGGTAACGATAAACAACTCAATCCCTTCATTGCAGTATTGTTATTGTTAACAGTTTCAGTAGAGCCGTATATTATTATTTACCAATAATAATTACAATTATTAAACCTCTGAAATCAATGTTACATAAAAATACATATTCATATTAAAATAGTTATTTACATCTGAGTAATTTGTGATACAAATTACCGTATCAATTGGGACCTGGAGATTTCTTTGATTTTAGGTTATTAATTGTAATATTCAATTCTTCAATATTGAATTCTTGGTTAAACATACTATCTTTTAAGTTTAGTTGTTGATTTTATGTACTCCTTGATATTTCTCTTCAGTGGTTTTTGTTCTTTTTTAGTATTTACAGACAATTTATAGATATTAGCATAGTATTTGTTGAATGTTTTAGCTATGTCACTGTCAAATGCAATTGTTTTATTATTATAAATAAAATGTACTGTTTGATTATCCCTTATTTTGTATGTTATGTATGAATCTATACGTTTTTGGCCATCTTTTCTATAATCCATTTTTTTAGGAAATTATTAGAATGTTCTCTTTTATTTCTGTTAATTTCTTTTTTGAATTGGGCACTCAGTTTTCTCCATTTTTACTTTCTCTACTACGTATAGTAAGTAGGGGAAGTGTTCCACTCAAAAATTCGATACCGAGATTTCACTGGAAATATATGTTTTGAGACTCCCTGAATCCAAAACAAGCATTTTTGGAAACATGTCCGTGTTTGTGTGTGTCTGTGAACAGCATAACTCAGAAACGAACAGTCGGATAAACACCAAATGTGGTATTTAGGTTCATATCTTCCAGAGATGTGACACAAAGGTTTTCAAGAAAATCCTCCCACCCCAGATTACCCTTTACATGGAACATTTTTCGAAAATTTTAATTTTCTCAAAAATGGCTATAATGATTTTGATTAAAATGCCATATGTTTAAGATATTTTCATGACAAATGAAATGTATACCTTGAATTTTCTGGGAATGTTTCTAAAAGTATATTTCATTGTGAACGACGTTTGCATAACTGGTAAACCATAAGAGGTAGACAAAATTTTACTACACAAAAAATTTAGGTCGCGTTAAAATACACAATTTATGTCATATACATTTTTTTTGTTGAGTGAACCATTTTTGAGATATTGCTTGTTATTCCCTTAAATTTTTCAATACTTATTTTCTCAAATGGGAATTTGTTATTCATTTTTTAGTCTTCGATATGCAAAGAGTATTAATCTGTGTCAAAGAGAATGGTGCTGCACCTAGCAACCAGCTATTAAGAGTAATATCTATGCTTAAAGGCTACTGTATTTCTATATTGCCCTTGTAAATATATATTCCCCTTACATCTATAAGAAAATTAGCAATAAGATAGAGTCTGCAAATGTTTATCTCGATTAACATGAAGTAGATGGAGAATAAGTGTTTGTAAAAATAGTTTGTACAAGAGTAGAGAATGTCATGTGAGTGTAACACATCAGGTTTTTTACTTCTTTTGGATCTTTAAATTTTTGAGCTGTGATTCTGGTAGGTCTCTTTCTTTTTTAATCTTTTCTAGTTGTGGGTTCTAAAAACGTTTGTAGTTTTTAATTATTCCTCTTGGTATGTATTTCTTTGCTGTTTTTAAAATTGGTCCACATAAATATTTGTATAATTTAGCTGGTTATGTTGATTCATTTAGAGATTTTTTAAATTTGATTTCTAATTCACTTGTTTAGTCTTTCCAATTTGCTTTTTTAAAGTTCCATCTAGGTTTATGGTTTACCAGAGTCAAACTTTTATTTTCAAATTGAATAGTGCAATTACAGTTCTGTGACCTGAATCAGGATCTTCTAAGATTTGTTTGGAGGTTTATGCATATGGATTAGAGAGCACTAAAAGTAGGTCAAGATTGGTACCAGCACCAGAATAGTGGATATATTAACTGCAGTATCTTTATATGTCTATAAAGTGATTGTGTCTGTAACCAGTGATGAGGGACCTGATAACTTCAATAAGAACTATCACAAGTATGAAACAAGAACACAAAATAATTACCACAGAATAAACGTAAATAAAAAGATAACAGATAAAGATCCCTTAATAATGGGCAAAATATTGTTATTTTTAATACAAAAGTGTATGTATAGGCTGATGAACTATGATTATAAACAATTTTATATACCTTGTAATAATGTTTTGACGTATTCCGACAACATGTACATTTTACTATGGATGAAAATAAATTGATTGATTGATAAGGGTGGATCTTCTTTATGGTTAATTACTTCTGCAGTTGTTGAATTTAATAGATCTTCCAAGATTTTTCCAGCACTGTTTGATTTATCATAACCCCATTGTTTTGAATAAGCATTGAAATCTCCAATTACTATGTATTTGAATTTATTATAATATTTTCAAGATTAGTGGGTTATTTGGAGGGTTATATATAAAATAAATTTTTAAGTGGGATTTGTTCGTCCATATATCCAGTTTAATTGTTTCTATTTTATTTTTGTTGTTCATTTCTTTAATGATTTCAAAAGAGGAAGCGAGACTTTTTTGAACTACAACTGGATTACCATTGCTTATTTGTCATCCTTTGGGGAGTAAATTTACACTAAAATTTACACTAAAAAACTGGTAATATTTTAGACGGTCTAATCTTAGTATTTGCTTCTTTAATTGTGAGTATATCAATATTATGGTCGTATGTAATCTTAGTCAATTCAACTCTTTTTTGCTTGTGATAGTCCTCCTATATTTTACTGAAAAATTGTTAATGAATTACGGATATTCTGTTGTTTTCCTTAAAAAGAGGTCCCTGCCTGGGAATCTGAATGGGGACTATTTTACTTCCAGAATATTTCTCTTTCCAAGGAGACATTTTATCTGGAGTGTTTCAAACATATTGTAACTGTTTAAGAATAGGCACCATGTTTAGCAGTTATATCACCCTGAGGAGAGAGAAGTATGGACAGGTAAGAAAACGAGATGATCCCCTAAGCCTCGAATATCCTAATACATTGGGGTCGAAGAAAACAAGAGTTGAGTCAAGGAAGACTGGATAGGAAAGGTTAAAGAGGGAATATGATATATGGAAAGGAAGGAATACCAGTCCAGGTCTGTAACTCACCAAGCTGACCAGTGCTTATTGGTGAGTAGCCCCTCCCTTTAGTTCATCGCATGATTTTGTCCAGATCAATTCCTTTAAGCCTTAAAATTTCAAAAGGAATTAAAGGGTCTCCTTTCTGTTAATAACAAGATTATCATGTGATTACTAACAGCTGCACCACGGGTTTGAACACTAGGGTTTTGTCCAGGTTGGTTCCTTTAAGCCTTCACTTATCAGAAGGAATTAAAAGGTCTCCTCCCTGATAATAATAAAAGTCTTTGCACAGTTTTAAAAATGTATGGTTACATCCACACCATGCTATGATAGCTGCAGACAGCAAGGAATGCCAATAATGTGAACAGGAAAAACACAATGCAGCCTGTTCTTAGTTCATTGACTCTGTTAATATTAGCTGAATTTACAATGTAGCCTAATATGTTTCTTACTACTATTGGTGCAGGGGATGATTATACCTTCTAGTCAAGCTGCATTTTCTAAGTGGTTTCCTCCAGAAGAGAGGTTATCTCTAGGGAGTATTATGATGGCTTGTAAGTAAAAGTTTTTTGATAAACTCAGAAAAACAAATAATTCATTACTATATATGACATTACACATCTTTAAAATTTATGCATTATAAAATTATAATTAAAATTTTTGAGTTATGGCTTTGCTGGCATAATGTTGAGTTTTTCTATCTAATGGAACACTAACATTAACTTTCTAATGTAATTTTCTCAAAATCACTTTCTTTTTACATTCTCTACACTTAACTAGAGGAAGTATTGCATTCCATCCAAAAATTTGGTATAAGAAATTTCACTGGAAATACACATTTTAAGATCCACTGAATCCCCCCCCCAAAAAAAGTATTATTAGAAAAAACATCTGTGTGTGTATGTGTGACAGAGAGAGAACAGCATAACTCAAAAACATAAGGACTGTTAAATACCAAACTTCCAAGGATATGACAAATTTTTCAAGAAAATGCCCCATCACAAACTACCCTTTACAATGAAAAACATTTGTTATTTTTTATTTTCTCAAAATGGCTCTAATGATTTTTATTAAAATGCCATATGTTTAAGATATTTGCATGACAAAATGTATGCCTTGAATTTTCTGGGAAGTCCTATGAAATCCTCTTCATTCAAAAGAAATTTTGAAGCATACTCTATAACTGGTGAACCTTAAGAGATAAAAGAGATTAAGAGGTTAAGCAAAACTTACCACACAAAAAATGTAAATTTCTTTAAGACATTTAATTCATATAATTCCTTTTGTGGCATCAGCCATTTCAGAGATATCGGTTGATATTGGTTTGAATTTTTAAATTTTTTTGTCACTTTTGAAGTGCTGTTGCATTCACTTTTTCTCGCAGCATCATGGAAAGCATATGGAACTTAAAGGCCAGTGCATAGTGACCCATTTTTAAACATTTGACTATCTCTTCAATGTCCTATTCCTACAGCAAACTGTGTAATTAAAGTATTTCTACAAATGTTTATCTCAAGCTGAAGATGGAAGCAACAGCTCAGGAAACTAGTATGATGGTTACTAGATGAGTATTGAGAGACAAGACATTGGCCACCCCTAGGGAAAGCATTGTTGCTGGATTGAAATTGCTGAGTCATTGGTGTTGCCATGGTAGCAGGCAGAGTTCAGCTGTGTCATTCATTTTCCTACATTTTATGTTTTGGGTCTGGAAAATTGAATGACCATGAAAGTGCAATGGAGATTCAGAGAGAGCATTTTGATGTGATGATCTTGTAGGATTTCAAATATGGCTTAAATTAAACACAATCACATAACTGTTTGAGGAAGGCTTTTGGAGACTTAATTGCTGGAATAAGTGATTAGTTCACTGTGTCAACCATCTTTTATGAGCAACCTTTTGTAGAAAAGTTTCATCAAGATGGGTGTTCCGTAACCTGTCTGAAGCACAGAAGCTCCACAGAAATCTGCTAGCATTTAACTGAGGAAAGTCTTGCCATATTTTAGGTATTGTTACAGATGACAGAAAACGAATATATCCATATGTTCCAGAAACAAAATGCCAGTCCTCCATTTGGGTTTTCCCTAGGATTGCCATAAGGATGAGACAGGAATTTAGGACTCTATCCCAAGCATTGTAATTATTACTTAATTTTTATGTGATTATAAAATACATACAGAAGCTTTGCAATGTGTATAAGTGTGTGTGGGTGGTGCTTTTATTGTTGTTGTTGTCATATTTTTCTGGAGACGAAATCTTCATCAGGAACACATTGTTTTGCAACAGATATTCATGAAATTCCAAGCATTATGTGCTTTTCAAATTATACTGAAGCATCAGAATTGCTCCAATGGGTTTAAATTTTAGCCTATTCCTATCATCTGTCCATTTTGCATTCATCATGAAGAAAATTCTTTCTACACATGCATTATAGGCAGACAAACAGAAATAGAACTTGGCAGTCTTTAATAGTGCAAAATATTGCTCATTATTCTTACAAGAACTGAAAAATTCTACCTATTTGTCAGTAACTAGTCTTTGCATGAAATTATGAGGGACATCCAGGAAGTAAAGAACAATTGCACATCATGCTCAATGCCAGCCCCCCACCACCACAATTGCATGCATGCTAGTTAGCTCCTTACTCCACCTCAGTGTGAGTCGAGTTTCATTGTTGTGAGGTCATGCCTGTTTGTACTACAACATATCTAAATGGTGGCACCAATTGAAAATCCCACTAAATGTGAAGTGTGTAGTGTAATTCATTTTTTGAATGCACAAAATGTTCAGTCAATAGAAGTTTATAGGGAAATGATGCAAGTGTATGGTGATAACGCAATGAATAAGTCTTCAGGGAGAAAATTGTGCATAATGTTTAACCAAAGAAAAACCAGTGTGCATGACAAAGACCAGTGTGGGAGGCCATCACTCATTACAGATGAGTTGAAAGCAAATGTTGATGAAAGAATTCAGGATATTCACTTGTTTCCAAAACTAAAGGATTTTTTGGGTGGAAAAGTGTTTCCAACCAATGAAGACCTCAAAGAGGCAGTGACAGTCTTTGGCAGTAAAAGATCATAACATTGGCATTGAGAAACTGGTACCACATTACAATAAATGCCTTGACAGCAATGGCGATTATATTTAGAAATAGAGTAAGGTACCGTATCTTTGTAAATAAAGTTTTGTGTTGATATCTTTCATTATTATTTAGTTATGCCAAATTGTTCTTTACTTTTTGGATGTCCTTCACAGTTTTGAATGTCTTGAATGAAAGTCTTTGCATGAGTCAGGCTCATTCATTTTGCTTTCACAAAGTTTATTAAACATACTAATTGGTTGAATGCTAATGAGTCATGAACTTTGTAATCTTGCTTCAATAAGTATTTAACAGTGTCTTCTATATAGCCACCCCAAGTTGATACTTGGTTCAAGAGCAACCAATTGAAACACTTGTGATCAGTGAAAGAATATAAGCATTTCTGTAAATAATTGAGACAAGTGATATAGCAAGTTTTGCCTTCTTGTTCAAAAGTCTTAACAATGGCTGGATTACCTATTACTTTTAAAATGTTTTTCACAGGCAGAAAATTTTGTTCATTCCTCCCTTTTAGAATATTTACAAAAGAATTCAATTCATTCACAACCTCAATTACAGATACAGATTCTATAAGTATGTTAATTATAAATTTATGAGACATGATAGAGTGACATATACAGTAAAAAATTGAATAACGGCAATAAAACAAAGTAGCAGTGTTTAGCGCTAGCCAATGAGAATGTAGTAGTAACAATCATTATACCTACTCTTTGGCGATAATCCTTGTAGTAGTGGTATAGCAATTTGTTTACAGTGCAGCACTAGTATTGCGCAGAAGTGCAAGAGTAAGGGATCTTCATTATTCAGAACATTTGAGGATTTGCTGAAAATCCGGTAGAACTCTTTCCCATGTGCTAGAATTCAGGAAAATCCCGCTTTTTCAGGACATATGGCAACCCTAGTTTTCCCTGATGACAAACCACCCATCATCCATGGAACAAGGAGTGCAGGAAAGAAAATGGTTGCCTCTTTCTTCTCCACAAGTGGTCATGTGGCAACCATTGTGCTCAAAAATCAGAACATTTTCTGCAAAATGGTACACAGAAGTTTGCCTTCTGAAAGTGTTTCAAAAAATTCTAAAAATAGCATCCAAAGACAGGACTAAGAGGCATTTTGTAGCACCATGACAAAGCATAAGCTCATACTGCTAATGTAGCAATGGAGTCTGCAAGGAACTGAGGTAAACTATTGATTCAGTCACCCTATAGTCCCAACCTGGCATCATGCAATTTTTTTGTTCCCTACTTTGAAGAATCGATTTCATGGTTGCTGATTTTCAAGTCCCAAAGAAGTAGTTTCAGCATACAAGGAGGAATTATCCACAGTGTTGGAAACTGAATGGCGTGGGTGCTTCCAGAAGTGATTCCAGAGAATGCAATGCTGTATACAGTGCCAGGGGTAATACTTTGAGAAACCAGGAGAAACAAAATGTTTATATGAGTATTCATTATTTGATGTCTCAACACTTATCAAATGACTCTCATACTATTAGATGTAAACGAAGCTTAGAGTTAATAGAGTCAACTGAAAAATTCAATGTCACAGCCAGGATTTGAACATGGTTCTCCCACTCTCCGTGCGGTTGCTCTAACCATTGAGCTACTGTGACAACATGCCGGTGGGACATTGAATTCCGCAATTGACTCAAGTTTTGTTCCCAGACAGACCACCAAGACCGGCTAGGGTCTGTAAAAGGTATAATTAATTTAAATGAATATCTAATAATAATGAAGCCTAGAGTGTTTAGCCAATTCTTAGTGCAGTAGTTTTGATGCACCATCACCAGTTTTGGGTGAAAATAAATTGGGACTGAATGAGTAAGGTTAGAAAGAAAGTCTTATTTTCAGATTATGGTGCTGACTCTCTCTCTCCTCTCTCTTCAGTTTTATGATTTCTGTTGTACACAAGTAGCTGATGTTAGTTTCAAAAGATAAACCTTTTTTCAGCTGTACCCATTGGGACTATAATTGCCCTTAGTCTCTCTGGAGTATTGGCCAAAGCTGGCGGATGGCCTCTAGCATTTTATGCCTTTGGTGGAATCTCTGTGGCATGGTATTGTGCCTGGCTGTTCCTAATGTATAGCACACCTGAGCAACACCCTCGCATATCAGCCCAGGAAAGGAACTATATTGTGTCACAACTTGGCAGTCAGAAAGAAGAAAAGGCTCTTGTAGGTATTGCCTAGTTTTTAATGTCTTGTTTATGAAGTATACTATTCCCATGTTAAACTTTTAGAAGTATTATAAACAGTGAAACTTTTTAACATACTTGAAAATGTGAGAGCATTGGTGTGTAGTGTAGCCACATAGAATGGATTCAGGACACACATGGTGAACAAACTAATACAAAAATACAAAAGCCTCCCCCCCAAAAGAAAGGACATCACCACTCTCAAAAGCAGAGATATCTTATCAAAAAGATTTGGTAGATTCACGTTCCACTCAAAAATTCATAACATACTCAATAAACTGTTTCTAGGATATAACATAAGATTGGCTCCACACAATAAACATAACCTCAGAAACTTACTTCAGTCCACTAAAGGACACTATACTGAGCACTAAGATATCAGCGATTTACCAGATTAATGCCTAGAAATATACATACGAAAAATCAAGAGATACCTACATACCAGACAAATCTGCAATAACTCACCATTTTTGGTCATCAGAACACAACATTAAATGGGAAATGAAGCTCTTTTTAGATATGCCAAAATACCAGCAGAATTTGCAGTATGGGAAAAAATTCACATCACCAAAACTGCACACAGAATAATGAATTTTGAAATTTCCTGATAGATGACGTAGTGAAGTTTTCCACTAAATAGGTTGGCAGTAGAACCAATGCTAAGAAGAGATCCCCTTCCAAATGCTAGTGTACATCTAAGAAAGAAGACTAATGTCTTTGAAAGATTTTCTGAGTGAAAACTTAGTAAGTGAAACTTAAGTATTACCAACACACTCACATTTTGAGTATACTATTCCTATTTTCATTAATTTCCAGACTGAAACATTTAACATTAAAATGTGCAGTGTACTTCTGATTCTTTGTCAAAGAGAATGATACCAACATTTCTCATTCTGATTCATTTCTTTGTGAAATATTTGAGATGGTAACAAAATGGTAGTACTCCTTAAATTTATTAAAAAGAATGTTATTTTCCTCAGAAGTTATTTTGCCCTTCTGTAAACAAGTTCCTCAAACTGCTGTGTAAGTATATTTGTTCAGTAGCATGTGGTAATTCATAGTTTTTGTGCTTACAATAGTCACCCCCAGTTCCATGGTTGGATATTCTCACTTCAGGGCCATTTTGGGCATATATCAGCATGCAAACTGGATATGGTTGGGTTGGCTATACTTTCCTTTCTGAGCTGCCTACTTATTTGAACAACATATTGCACTTCGATTTGCAAAAGGTAAGTAAATCTCACATTCAGAAGCCCCAGGATTGGATAATGTGACATGCTAGATTTGAAAATTTATGTTAATGCTGCAGAAAATATTTTCATCATTGTTCTTCTTGGACAGTTATTTTAATATACCAATATTATCAATATTATAGCACTTTATAGACTGTACTTATGTAGCAGCCTGTAGTTGGAGACCCTGGTTGAATAACAGGTTCTGGCAAAGGATTTGTGAGGTGTGAAACTGTGTATATCCAACCACATGAGCTCCTTGATTAACCATTGAGGAGATACTTGATTCATAAGTATTGACTCTCAGTCATATTAACCATGCATAGGTGCATTTTTACTTTCTCTACTGCTTACCTATAGTAAGTAGAGGAAGTATTGCTTTCCACCCTAAAATTCATTACCAATATTTCACTGGAAAGACATATTTTGAGCCTCCCTGAATAAAAATAAGGCTAAATTGTCATACTTTTGCCCACCTAAATTAGGAATAAGAAAGTGAAAAATAATTAAATAAATTACCTTGGGAGTGAGTTTAGAACATGATGTGGTCTCTCCAATATCTGGTGCCCACCTATCCACCCGTTTTAGGTGTTTCACTTATATAGGCAAATAGCATGAGGAAAACAACAAATGTAGCCATTTTTCCATGCAAAGTGGCCGCAACTTGCTACACTTCTCTCCTTCTAAAAAACATCCCTCAGCTACACTTTGAGGCTGAGGGCCCTCAATCTCTCGGCTACGCTTTGAGGCTGAGTATCTTACCGGCTTCGGTGGCATTATTCATATGTTGGCAGCATTACATTAGAGCAAGCATAAGACCGACCTAATGCGGGCAAAAGTGACACAAATGCGGGTAAAAGTATGACAATTTACCCAAAAAGAAAACATGTTTAGTTAAAGGTTCATGTGTGTGTGTGCATGCATGTGGTAATTAAATTCCTGTTATAACACTGTTGAAGGTTGGAAAGATAGAATTGGACTAAAAAACTCAGTACCATAGCCAGGATTTGAAAAGTAGATCTTTGGCTTTCTGTGTCATTGATCTAATTAAATGAGTTACCATGACATTAAATTCCCCAAATGACTCACATTTTTCCTGGTAAACTACAAGGCATTTTAAATTTGTTTTGATATAACATACCAATGGTGACTTACACTTGTGTAAGTACTTCAAATCCCTGGTTTCATAGTTAACCACTATTAGATCAATCAGTGTTAATTAATTGTTGTTCCACACAAACCTTGTGTAGGCTAAAGTTGGAAAAGTAGAAGCAGAATAAAAATTCAGTACCTGAATATCTGAACCATGGATCTTCGGCTTTCTGTGCCGTTTCTCTAACCAATTGAGCTACTATGGTAACATGCTGTTACTGCATTAAATTCCACATCTGACCCACATTTTCCCAGTATACCACAAGGCATTCTCAAATTCATTTTGAGATAACATACCCCAATGCAACCTACAATATTGTAAGTACCTACTTTAAGTCCCAGGCTTCATAGTTAACCACTATTAGTTCAATCAGTGTTAATTAATTGTTCCAATGCAAGTCAGTTGGAGAATTTAATGTTGTGCCAATATGCTGCCATGGATGCTCAGGTGGTTAGAGCTAAAGCACGGAAAGCCAAAGATCTGTGGTTCAAATCCTGGGTATGACATTGAATTTTTCAGCCTGATTCTACCTTTCCAACTTTAGCTACACTTGACTTGTGTGGAAGAAGAATTAATTAAAATAGGTAGTTAAAAGCTTTAGCTCAAAATTATGTTACCAAATCATAACATACTCTTATCAAAATTATCATATTATGGCATTAAGAATAAAACATATCAATGGATTGCATCTTACCTATCAAACAGACATCAAAAGGTGTAATAAATTCTACAGATAATTCCAAAATATATTCCAAATGGTCAGAAATAAAGCATGGTGTTCCACAAGGTTCGATTTTGGGTCCATTATTGTTTAATATATGTGAACGACCTCCCCAGAGTATTAAATGAATATGCTCACCCAGTTCTCTTTGCTGATGATACAAGTATTATAATTAAAGAACACAACATCAGTCGCCTCTTAGAGTTATTCAACAGTATTTTCAGTGTGCTAAATAATTGGTTCGATAGTAACAAAATTCATATAAACTTTGAAAAAACTAAGTATATCAATTTTCGCACAAAAAATAAAAGTATTGTAGACATAAGAACTGAACATGAAGGCAATGAAATTACTGAAACTTGTAGCATAACATTTCTTGGTCTTATTATAGATCATAATATGAATTGGAAAGACCATATTGACTACATCCTACCGAAACTAAGCTCTGCATGTTTTGCAATTAGATCATTAATTCATTTTACAAATAAAAGCATCCTAAAAACAGTATATTATGCTTATTTTCATTCAATTATGACTTATGGAATAACATTTTGGGGAAATTCAGTAGTTGCAAAAAAAGGTAATAAGAACAATGGCAGGTGTAAAGCAATCAACTCATTGTAAACCACTATTCAAAACATTTGGAATTCTGCCATTGGCCTGTGAGTATATTTTAGCTGTACTTTTAACCGTGGTTGACCACCCAGAAATGTTCATAAAAAATTCAGACATACACAGCAAACAAACCAGAAATGGGCAGGACTTACACAGGCCAAGCAATAACCTACAAGTATCCAAAAAGGGGCTTACTACAATGGTATAGTATTATTTAATTCACTTCCATCATATATCAAGGAACTGAAAACTAATAAAAATAAATTCTAGTTAGCATTGAAAAGATATCTCATCACTCACACCTTCTATACAGAGGAGTATTTCTTTCATTCAAAAAAATAACTGACTATAAAATGTTACTGGATTTTATAAATACATTAAGTATAAATAATATTGTTTTAAATTTTTTTAGCTCTAGCGACTCTACATAAGAACTACAATTTATTTACATACAAGTACATAATGTAATTATGTATTTATGATGTAATCTACATCCTAGAGTAGACTAGCTTCTTTTAAGCTGGTCTAGCTCACTATAGGGTCTACAGATTGAGATGTTATGTTACTTGAAAAGTAATAACTTCAGATTTGATATCAGCACATGTGATAACTGTAGTTTGTTTATATTGAATGCTGCAAGAAAACGCATTAATATGTTTCTCCTTAATTAGAGTGGTGTTACATCTGCATTACCATATGTGTTCCAAGGAGTGAGCATGATGGGCACAGGACAGCTGTCTCAGTGGCTAATCAAGAAAAGATACCTAACTAAAATTCATGCTTATAGGATATTCAACACAATCTGTGAGTACATAATATTTGCATTGTAATAAAAACTAAATGGATACAAAGCAATAATTTTTGGGAGAAAATACAGGAAAAAAGGAGGAGGAAAGGGAGGAGGAGAACTGTCAATAGATTTGCTGCAAATTTCTGACATTCTCAAGGTTATAATAGCTTTTTTTACATTAAAAAGGAAAAGTAATTCTATAAACAGTTATTGCTAGAATTTAAATTAAAATACATATTTTGTTCACTTTTGTTATATTAAATAACTGTAGCAGCTGCCAAAAAGCTTGGGTAACACTGCCGAATGGCTCTCTGGTATTTACTAAAGGCAAAAACAGCATGTATACTGAAATTTTATTTTTCTGTAGTGATTAAGTTAAAATGAAACATAAAATGACATTTTATTAGGATTATTTACAATTATACATCTTCTATGAATTATTTTTATTTTCTTTGAATTTAGATCCATTTTACTGCATAAGCTCATTTGGTGATTTATTATATTAAATTAGACGCTGAATGTTTACACTTTTATCTGAATTTTCTTTTCTTTTCTTTTTTTCTGAATCACTTTCTATAAAATCTATAGTGTCAAGTTAAGTGATGGTGAATGTTGTGTGTTTTTCACTTACATTTTCAATTGCAAAATATGATTTATTGAGGTGGGAGGAGAGTATATGTTGCTTTAAAAAAAAGAAAAAAAAAAGATGTGTTACATTCACATGACTTTCTCTACCCACTATTGTTTATTTTTATATAGCTTCTACAAAATATTCTTGCAAAGTTTATTCTTCTATCTACTTGATGTAAGGAAAATATAATGGAAAGAGCTTTAAAGTATTGGTTTAGAATCTTGAACTTAGACAAAAAAAAATGTACAAAGATAATGTTTAGAATAACAAGAAAAGATCTTAAAGAATAATGGATGGGTAAACAGTGTACAGAGCAATTTGGAGAATGGGCTTAGAGAGATATGGAGAAGAAGGGAAAATAATGTGAATAACTTTTGGAAAATGGCAAGGAAGAGATTTGACGATATAGAAGTACAAAACCTATTTAGCAAGTTAGCTGAAAAGAGATCTCTGGTGTTCTATATACCAATAAAAGACACATGGGCAAGGGAAAAATACATAGTCATAGTAAATAAAGAAGAGCAAGAGAGATTTGCATGAGTAAGAACTAGTGTGTGGAGATTAAAAGGTTTTAAGGAAGGGTATTCCACAAAATCAATGCCCAATATATGTGGAGAAGAAGAAGATGTTGAACATATAATATTTAAGTGCAAAGGAACAGAATTTTGGAAAAAAGAGTTTATCAGAAAGAAATGGTTTAAAACAGATGGAAATTGTACTATAACTGAAATGTTTTACAAGGACAGTAGGAGCTTAAGGAAATACTTAAATAAAGTTAAAAATAAATGGTTTTGGACAGTGAATAGAGATAATTAAAGTAAGAAATTAAGAATAAATGAAGTAGACTAAGGAAAACATTTTAATTTATGAATATGACCGTTAAAGAGCCAGGGCTGAATGCCGGTCATATTTTCTTTGTTTTTGTACATGGCTTAGTACAATAAATATATAAAATCTACTTTATGGTAATTCAGATAAAGCTTTGTGGAAATAGTTTCATTGCACATTTCATTCTAGGTACAAGAGGATAGAGAAGACTGAATCAATAGATGCTTAAATGGAAATCGCTATATGCTGGCCTTGAAACACTCTGAAAACTAAGTATCTTAAATATAGGTATTTTAAACAAAATCATTACAGCCATTTTTGTTAAAATGAAATACTTTGAAAAGTTTACATGCAAGGCATAGTTTGGGGTAAGGGGGATTTTCTTGAAAATCTTCATGTTGCATCTTTAGAAGGTAATGAATCCAAAACCAAGTTTGGTATTTGTCCGAGTTTTGATTTTTTATTTATGCTACATACTCACACACTTTCGCGTGCACACATGTATTTCTGATAAAATCTTAATATTGAGTTTTTGGGCAGAATGCAATACCTTCTCTTCCTACAAGGCACATGGTAAAGAAAGTAAAAATGGAACAAAATGTTTTGGTTTTAAATTATAACAGGGTGCACACATTTAAATTTCCAAACATTTCTATTTGACTGTTAGTACACTTTATAAAATGCATTTTATTTTTTATAACATTGCTCCTTATCTTGTTAGTAAGCAAAATTTACTAGAGACTCCTTCCTGTCATTGATAATGACTGTCAAATGAACTCTATAGACATAATACTTTCTAAAGTAATGTTTTTTTTATTATTTTGCTGGAAGTTCAATAATCATTACATAAATTAAGGATTTGGATAAGCTGTAAATTATTTTCACAAAAATATTAAATATTGTTTTTTCTGCTTCCTTACCATTTATCTATGGTATACAGAGAAAGTATTTTATTACATTAAAAAATTTAGTATCAGGATTTCTTAAGAAATACACATTTCTAAATACCCAAAAAGATTTTTAAAAAAATTGGATGAATGCCAAACCTTGTTGTTAAACAGCTAGAACAAAAACAGTTTAAGTCCCAAGTATATGCATAGCTGGTCATAAATCCTTTATATTCCATACAAGAATTTTTAAGTGTTAAATCTTATGATATTAACAGTAAGTTATAATTGACACTCCTTCTCCTCCTCCTCCTTCTCCTCTTTCTTCTAATCAAATGTTGTCAAATGTCTGTATGAGGTGTGATCAAAAAGTTTCTAGAATGAGGCCATCAACACAGCACAACACTTTGATTTGTCTATTCTGCACTGTCAACCTCGAAGTTGGGAGTTATACACTTGGCACAGTGCTTTTACCAGTGATGAAAGCACCTCTGGAAGTAATCTTCTTTAAACACGTTCAGAGCCTTCTGCAATTCACGATGTATAACAATAACGTCCTCAAAATGGTGTCCTCACAGTGCATTTTAAATCACAGGAAAAGAAAAAAATCTGCTGGAGCAAATCTGAAGAATAGGTGGGATAGGGAATGGTATTCATCTTATTTTTATCCAAAAATTGGTGAACAGAAAGGGCTTTGTGTATGGGCACATTGCCGTGATGCAGGAACCAGTCGCCAGTCCTCCATTTCTCCAGTCGTTTGCATGGCACACTCTCCTTTTATCTTTGCAACACTTCTTTGTGGAACACTTGATTCATTGTTTAACTGTGTGGTACAAATTCCTTATTTACAATTCCTTTAATGTCAAAAAAGAAAAAAGCAATCATAATTGACTTCACATTGGATCGAAATTGTCTGGCCTTTTTGGGGCATGGAGATGTACTCTCTTCCATGTGAAGATTGTTACTTCATTTCTGGATCGTACCCATAAATCCATGTTTCATCACCAGTAATAATTTTCTCCATAAACTGTGGTTCATTTTAAAACTTCTTTAAGATCTGGGCAGGCAATCACATGGCTTTCCTTATGGTCACTTGAAAGGAGGAAGGGCACAAATTTTGTGGCAATTCTTCTCATGTCCAAATCATCTTTTAAAATGCTTTGTACACTTCCAAAAGAGAGTCCTAATGAATCAGAAATTTCTCTTATTGTATTATGCCTATCTTTTAATACCATTCCCCTCACCTGATTGATATTTTTATCAGTTTTACTGGAAAAGGATCGCCCCAAATGACCTGCATCCTTAACTGATTCACACCACTTTTAAATTTTGAACACCACTGAAATGCTTGAGTTTTTCCCATTACTTCCTCCCCATAAGCTGTTCTTAACATTTCATAGGCTTCTGTTGCAGTTTTACTGAGCTTGAAGCAAAATTTGACATTTGTTCATTGTTCTTCGTAATCTAGCATTTTCACTAGACAGAAAAATCACAGCAGGTGCAAAACATGTGTTCACTTCAGAGATTCTACCTCCGCACTGCAAGGTCACAGAAAGTCACCTGACCTCTCATTGTTATCAGGAGGGAGCACTGCACGTATACTCTGGGTAAGAATTAAAGACAGCTCAATGCCAAAATAGTTGTGAAGCCATTCCAGAAACTTATATGATTCAAGATAATAAATACTACCATGACCACAACCACAATCACAACCACAATCATGACCATGATCACCACCTTCAAGGATGCAGTACAAACATTTTCATGAAATTCCCTCCATCTCAAACTACCCTTTACATGGAAAATTCTTCATTGTTATTTATTTTATAGAAAAGGGTTTAATGGTTTTGATTAAAATATAATATACATATTTGAGACACTGACATGAAGATTAAAATGTATGTGTTGAATTTTCTTTAAATAGTCTGTGAAATCCTCTTCACTCTGAGAGAAACTTATATAATTTTGTATAACTAAGAAATCATAAAGATAGAAAATAATTTATTATGATAAAAATGTCAAAGTCATATTTATGTCTTTTCTTTCTTTTATTTTTTTTTTTTAGCTGTTTTCAAAACATACTCTAGTCTGTGTGTATGTATAAAAATTAAATTAAATTTAGTTTTATTTACGGACACTCTTTAACTACTGTGGTTCTTAGCATCCCATTCTATATTGGGTGTGAAATACCAGAAATTTTGCTCAGAGACTTCTTTATTAGGCTTGAGTTTTTTTTACGTGCCATAAACCTATGACACAGGGCCGCCGGCTTTACTTCCCTTCCAAAGGAAGCCATGCTAAGGATTTTTGCACTCCATAAAAAAATCCATCACCCTCTGCCGGTTTTGAATAGATATGTGTGCGCGCTTGTGCTTGTCATCTTATGGAACATTCCTGAATGTGTGCAATTTGTCATTCTTTTTTATTTTCCTTTACAAGAGCTTATTACTATAATTTATGATACATACATCTGAATGCTTTTTCTGTTGTAGCTAAGCTCCTATGGCTTAAATTATATACATTTGTACAAATGAAACATGCATGACATATTTCTTTGGTCACTTATGAGTGATCAAGAATTTGGTACTTACACTACAATAAGTTGCATCTAACACAGAATCAGTGTCTTATATTAAGCTTACATAACATTTATTTTGATTACTTTCACATCCTGGATTTTTAAATTTTCTGTAGTGTCGTTTAAATAAAATGCTAAGTGCTCTCATCAATAGCACGTAAATATAAGGCACAGGGGGGAAAACTAAGACTTTTATAATTAATAAAACTAATTTATATTTTTAAAGAAAACTGCCCAGCATATTGCCCAACCAATTAATAATTTACAAATATTGCTAAATGAGACGGTAATTTGTATCACAAATTACTTTAATGTAAATAATGATAGTAATATGAATATGTATTTTTATGTAACATTGATTTCAGAGGTTTATTAATTGTAAATAGTATTGGTAAATAATAATATATGGCTCTACTGAAACTGTCCACAATAACGCAATAATGCAATGAAGGGTTTGAGTTGTTTATCGTTACCGGGAACCAAGAAGTTACGTAATGTTTCGCGCCTTTTCGGTAAAAGCTTCCAGAATGTTCTATAAAAGTAATATGTATTAGTGGTTTTCATTGGATAGTAAAATAGACGCTAATGTTGGCGCTTTTTCTTAGCCAATGGCAGTTCATTTATAATCTTTAGGTGTATCTTGAGGCAAGCCTATAAATAAGCCAGGTCGAGTTAGCGGGTCCCCCAGTGTGCAACAAGATTCTCAACACATTACACGTCAGCCCACCAGTTCTATAAAATTCTCCGTTCAGTTATTTCGTAAAGTTACGCGCAGCAGAATTACGAGAAATCTTATAAAAGTATTATACATTAAATATATAAAGTTGAAGTACGTGAGTTAAAAGTGAGAAGTTATTACAAACAGTTTCAGTATGGCGAGTATCAAGATAAATTTGTGAAAGTGTTCGTGAACGTGTTCTGCAATAAAGATTATAAAACCAATTTCTTCATCAGTATCATTTATAGACAAAAGATTCCTTTCCGCTTCACACCCTACCAGAGTTAAATGTCTACCTAAATAGCTAGCCGGAAGACAATATACATAACCTTAAAACTAATTCATAAAAAAAAATTGCTACGTCAGAGGGAACTACGAGCCAGACCAACGAATGACGTCACACGAGATGGCTGCACTAGTGAGGTAAACAACATTACGTGAGAAACATCCACAACGTGAGAAACATCCACAACGTGGTGCTTTTAAAACATAAATACAATTTGTGCTATACCACTTTCAAATTGGCTCCCATACGTGGGGCAGTTAAAGTGAAGTAAACATACAATTTGCAATTTGTTGCTATCGCAAATTGGCGCATCAACGTGGAGCTAGATGACTAGGAAAGGATCAACATAACCAGGAATGCAGCGGTGAAATCATCTACAAGACCCAGATTCAAGAAACAACAGGGACGACAGACTTCGATGGTAATTCCGAGATTACGAGGCAACAGGGAATTCAACGCAAAAACATCGAAACGACGTAGATTCATCACAACACAACGCAGAAGCGACATCAAATCTAGGAGAATGGGGCAGAACGCTGGACATCAAAGCTACAGCATCAAAAAGGTATCGTAATTTTTTTTTAGAAAACAAAAACAATGGCTGCAAGTAATACAGAAGAAACAATGACGGAGGGAGATAGTGTAACAGTTAGCTGTAATTCAATACAGGTTACAAAAAAAAGCTTAAACAATGTAGTAGTTGAGGGAGGAAATGTTAGTAAACAAAGTAAGAATAGAATAACAGGATATATTACTGTTGATGCTGGTACGATGAAGGAAATGATGGAAATAATGGAATTGTTGAGAGATATTCGTAAACAAATAGATCGGAGAAGTGAGATAATAGAGCGATCATTCAATAAAATCAATGAAGATATTGGTAAGAGTATTGTAGATCAAGTAAGGGAAGATATGCAAAAGAGTCATAGGGAATTAAGTGAAGATATTATTAAGAGTGTAGAACAAAAAGTAGATCAGAGTTTTGAGGAATTGAGAGAAGATATAAAAAGGGATCATAGGAAATCAATTGAAGATATTGGTAGGAGTAATGAGGTATTAGAGCAAAAGGTAGATCAAAGCAGTGAAGAAATGGAAAAGAAAGTTACGAAGCTAGATAGTAGTGTGTCAAAAATGAGAGATGAAAATGAAGAAGTAATAGTAAGTGAGGTTAATACTAAAAGTGAGGTTAATGTAGAAGGCGCAGAGTTAGGAAGTCAAATGAGTAGTATTTCAAGAGAGATAAAAGAGGTTAGGAATGTAGATGTAAATGAGGTGCAACTTAATTTCAGAGGGGAAATATCAGTAATACAGAATGTGACAGTAATGCAAAGAAATAAATTGTACCAAGATGTTCAAAATGAAAACTCCAGTCCAGTACAGTGTAGTACAAATTTGTCAGAGTATTTTCAAAGTAAAGAGATGGTAGAAGAATTGAAAATGAAAGTTGTTAAAAGATGTGTCATTCAAGAAACTGTAGATTGTTTTCAAATGGTATCATGTGATGCAATTTCATATGAATACAAGAGGTTATTCATTAACAAAAATTTGAAGGTTAGGTTACGGCTACGAGTAATGTTTAGCCACACACAATTTGATCCAGGAGGGTAAATAGCAACGAGATGTAAAGTAAATGATGGATAGTTAAAGACGACTTGCAAAGAAATGTATTGGAACGTAAGAGGGTTAACTAAATATATATGTCATTTGAAAAGAGAAATAAGTTATAAAAAAAAAAAAAAAAAAAGAGAGAAATGTTTAAAAAAAAAAAAAAATAGATAAATAAATAAATAAATCTTTAGTAACTGTAACAACATTTGAAAATTAAGAATGCAAAGATTGAAACTTAATATGATATTAAATTAAAAGTACGTAAATACAACTCAAAGAGTATTGTTAAAATAAAATTCAGAATAACAAAAATTGGTAAAAATAAATAAAACAAATACTTTGTAGCAAACAGAAAAGGTGAAACATTGTCAAGATTTAAGAGATGTAAATATATTTGCAAAGTACAAAATAACAAAAAATTTGGTAAATATAATTAAAAATAATTGAAACAAATACTTATGTAACAAACAGAAAATGTGACACGGTGCCTAGATTTAAGAGATGTAAATATATGTAGAGGGTGAATATTTTGGTAAATATGTATAGTAATTACAAAAAAATTCTTGAATTGATAAATTTTTGGTAACAATATAAGAAAGTAAACCATTTTTTGTAACACTAGTTAAATAGTTTAGGGTATAGTATTTGCTATAAAAAAAAATTTTGTGATGTCAGATGAATATCTAAATTAATTAAACCAGAGCCAGTAAGTAGTGGCGAGATAAAACATATGTCGTGTGTTAAACGCGTGTGAAGTGTAAAGTGAAAGTGATAGCGTGTGTTCCAAGATTTAGGAGACTAAAAACAAAATTATAAAATTTCTAAACAGGTTATAAATATTTATAATTATGTTTCTAGTGGGGCATATGAGACGGTAATTTGTATCACAAATTACTTTAATGTAAATAATGATAGTAATATGAATATGTATTTTTATGTAACATTGATTTCAGAGGTTTATTAATTGTAAATAGTATTGGTAAATAATAATATATGGCTCTACTGAAACTGTCCACAATAACGCAATAATGCAATGAAGGGTTTGAGTTGTTTATCGTTACCGGGAACCAAGAAGTTACGTAATGTTTCGCGCCTTTTCGGTAAAAGCTTCCAGAATGTTCTATAAAAGTAATATGTATTAGTGGTTTTCATTGGATAGTAAAATAGACGCTAATGTTGGCGCTTTTTCTTAGCCAATGGCAGTTCATTTATAATCTTTAGGTGTATCTTGAGGCAAGCCTATAAATAAGCCAGGTCGAGTTAGCGGGTCCCCCAGTGTGCAACAAGATTCTCAACACATTACACGTCAGCCCACCAGTTCTATAAAATTCTCCGTTCAGTTATTTCGTAAAGTTACGCGCAGCAGAATTACGAGAAATCTTATAAAAGTATTATACATTAAATATATAAAGTTGAAGTACGTGAGTTAAAAGTGAGAAGTTATTACAAACAGTTTCAGTATGGCGAGTATCAAGATAAATTTGTGAAAGTGTTCGTGAACGTGTTCTGCAATAAAGATTATAAAACCAATTTCTTCATCAGTATCATTTATAGACAAAAGATTCCTTTCCGCTTCACACCCTACCAGAGTTAAATGTCTACCTAAATAGCTAGCCGGAAGACAATATACATAACCTTAAAACTAATTCATAAAAAAAATTGCTACGTCAGAGGGAACTACGAGCCAGACCAACGAATGACGTCACACGAGATGGTTTCGCGTGAAGTAAACACATATTTGCTATCGCATAAACGAGCAAAAAAAGATAGTAAATATTCTGACAATAAAAACTGTTTCAACCTTAAGATTATAAATCATATCAAGATAAACCTGTATCGTGAATAATAACCATATAACTTGGAAAAGTACCGCTTTTTATGTGACTAATATAAGGATATATGTATGTGAAGTAATCAGTAGAGAATGTCATATGGGTGTTGCACATCAGATATTTTCATTTTGACTACATCCTTTCTCTCGTATTCCTAAAATAAGTCAATCTAATCAACAAAATTTTATTTGTCTGGTACAGCTGGAATTGGGGCAGCACTGTCTGTTATCATTATCACATTTATTGGCTGTGATACAAATGCAATAGTCATCCTACTTGTGACAACAATGGCAGCAGGAGGTGCCTATGGCGGTGGTACCTTAATGAATAACATGGATCTTGCTAATAACTTTGCTGGCACCTTGGTTGGAATTTGTTTCACAGTGGCTAATGCAATGGGAATTCTCACACCTATAGTTACTGGTGCCATAATAAATAAACAGGTAAACAACAAAACATTTTAATCATAATTGCAGGTAGTTTTGTAAAAGAGATTCATATCATAAAATCTAGAAAACTGAGATATTTAAGTTCAAAGCTTTCCTTGTATTTCAAAATTAAAAGTTGTATTTGGATTCTGAGCCTTATAAATATTTGCAATTGCCCTGAATTAGTGAGGAGATTTAGTCATTGCACATGATAGATTTGCCAAATAAGCTTATGTTATACACAAAGCATATATATGAGTGTCATTTGAAAGTTTAGTAAAAATGCAAGCAAAATTATATTTTTCATAACATACTTTCTCAACATTATCTCCATCAATGTTTATACACTTGGACCAGCAGGTTTACAATTTTTTTCATCTCAATGAAAAAATAGGAACTGCAAAACTCTGCAAAAATACTCATTGACAGCAACAATCACTTCCTAATTTTATGAAAATGTTTTCCCATCAAGCTAATAAACTGGGAATATAAAAAGTCTCTTGGGGCTAAATCTGGAGAATACAGTGGATGAGAAATCAATTCAAAATCCAATTCATGCATTGTTGCTATGTGGGCTGGAGCATTGTTCTGGTAAAATAGCACTTTTCTGTATGCAAATCTTGGTCATTTTTTATTCAATGCATGTTTCAAATGAACCACAATTAAGCATAATAGACCCAGTTATGAGAAATAGCTTGTGAAGTGCCCATCATTGAAAAATGTTGTATAATTCTGTATAACTGGAAAGCCATAAGAGAAAGACAAAAACTTACTACACAGAAAATGTAGATCTCTTTAAAAACACACAATGTATTTCAAATAGCTTTTTTGTGGCATCAGCAATTTTCAAGATATCCATTGTTACTGGTTTGAATTTTTTCAATACTTTTGTGATTTTTTAAGTGCTGTCACCATTCATTTGGTTCTGCTGTTGTCATGGAAGGAGTATGCCAAGGCCAGCTAACACATCAGAGTTTTAATGTAGTGTGAATTTTAAGAATAATCCAAGGTCATTCTGTAAAGTGATTGTCAGTAGAATGTATTCAACATGCACTTTAACACTTTAATTGTAAACAAATGTACTTGTATTGTTTTTATTATAGTAATTGATCTATTTGAACATTATTATGTTACAGCAAACTCGATCAAGATGGGCAGTCATCTTTTATATATCTTCAGGAATATCCCTTTCAACATATCTAATCTGTATGTTGCTAATGTCAGCAGATGAGCAACCTTGGAATAGACCTGAAGCCTCCAAGAACAAAGCAAACGAAAGAAATAAGGAAAAAGAAGAATTAACAGCCGTATAACTGTATAATCCGCATCCAATCTAATGTTTGTGTGTAGGAGAGAATAAACGGCACTTATAATTCTAAAACTCTATCATAAAGCTAAGCTTCAGACTCAGAAAATCCAATTTCTTTTATCCAATGATCTGTTTGTTTTTGTATGGAATAATCTAATAAATAATCTTATAGCCTTCCCACCACAGACTGACATGTAAAGTAAATGTTACTGACCTCTTTATAGTTATTCCAAGTAATCAGTGTGATATTTATTGGTGTTAAAACAGTATTTATAGAAATGATGGAATTGTAATTTTTTGTTCAATTATCAAATAAACATTTAAGAAAAAATTTCATTAATTTAGTACCTAAATAACTTGGTTTAAATCAGTTTATTTCTTCATGCTTTTCTTCTAATAAAACATACCAAGCTTAAGATATATAATACTAAATAGGGTGACTTGAAGAGAAACAAGATTCATGCTTGAGTTTATGAATTTCATTTTCCTTCAAGAGTATCTTTTTCAAGTTAGGTATTGATAATTTCCAGAACATTTATAGGAAAAGCTTTTATCAGAATAGGATTATTGGAAAGTGGAGGAGAATTTCACACTTAAGCACACATGAAAAGCTCTTGTGCTTCTGGAAACCTCCATGAGGAAGGAGTGAAGTGAAGAACACAGAGAGTCATCATGACTGTGGTGTCAGTTTCAGATGCAGGTGGGGTTCCTAAAATCTCCAGATATTGCATCCTGATGCTGGCAACACCTCCTGCACAGGCCTAACTCTCCCTATGGAGAGATCTCTCTGAGGCCCATCACACACTGAGCACTAGGGCAGACAGTACTTCAAAGCAAATCCACCACCATATGCCTTGCACACCATCCACTTACCTGATCCTTGTATTGGACTGTGAAGTGGAGGGGATTCGGCACTGGTCCAGGAATGAGGATATTGTACCAATGCCTCACAAGGGGGCGCTCCCAGGAAGGAGAGATGAGATGGAGGGAGACACCGAATGGCCAGAACCAGTGATGGCACAGTAATAACATGTCCTGTACAGTTTCCAGATATAGACGCCTCGACAGTTGGATAGGCAGACTGGGGACCCCATCCCACACAGGACCCAATGTCCCCCCTCAAGGGGTGGTCCCAATACCCTGGCAACCAGGCGAAGGCCGAGGGCCCAGAAAAGTTCACAGAAAGCATCCTTTTTCCCCTGTCATGCTGCACCATAACCCATCGCCGAAATTTCCTACCCTGTAACAGGCCAAAAGGAGTGAAGAATGAATGAAATGATTAATGGAATGAAATAGAGGACAGGAAATTCAATGGATGAAAGAAACCACTCCAGCATTCACCTAACGACCTGGGAAAATCCCTGAGTAAACCTATGGGTCAGAGTGGGCAGTCACCGGAGATCGAACCTGGGACCTGCTGAATGCAGGTCACAAACGGTAAACCTGGGCCATCCCGCTCAGTTGCCTGATCCTTAAGCCCCAAAACATGATAAGGAAATGAAATGACAAGAAATGGAGGACAGGAAAATTTGTGCCATTATATAAACCACCCCAGCGTTTGGTTACCATTTGGAAAAACCATTTAAAAAACCCAAGGTCAGAGTAGCCAGTCCAACTAAAATCAAATTCCTGCGAGTCTCACACATTACCATAGAGTCATCTCTCTCGATTTTATTATAATGTAATATGTTGGCCTCCAGAAAAATAAAAGCATATGGAATATGGTGGAGCTATAAAATATATAAATGTTTGTCAATCAGATCTTTTGAGTGTGTTAGGTTTGAAAAATTGTCAGCATATTTTGTCCTTATATATGAAGCTCACAGAAAAAAGCTTCCCAAGGATACAAACTCAAACAGAAATTTCTATAATGATGCAATCTAAGTTTGATAAAATATAATCTTTGAACCTGCAGCATTTAATGTGTGTCAAATCAGAGAAAGCTACTAATACTTATCCAGATTTGTTTGAATGTTGAAAATATGAATCTGTTGGGAATGAAATATTTAATAACCGGAAGTCTATAGCAGCAAAGACTACTTGTAAAGGTTGTTGCAATAATATTCTTGAGGTTTAAAATACCTGCTACAACCTGATTCACCATATACAAGTATGCTGCAGTCCTTGGTATACAAGCTGACTCAGCATGCATTGCCATCGTTCATAGTCTCACCTGCCAGTTGACTTAGCATGCATTTTCCAGAGCTCATGGTCTTTCTTACCAGTTGACCCAGTATGATGGTCTTTCTTACCAGTTGACTCAGCATGTATTGCCAGGATTCATGATCTCCCCTGCCTGCCGACTCAGCATGCATTGCTGAAGTTCATGGTCTCATCTGCAGCTGATCAGCATGCAAAACCAGATTTCATGGTCTTTCATACCAGTTGACCCAGTATGTATTGCCAGGGCTCATGGTCTTTGTTACCAATTGACCCAGTATGTATTGCCAGGGTTCATAGTCTTTCTTACCAGTTGATCCAGTACGTACTCCAGGGTTCATGGTCTTTCTTACCAGTTGATTCAGCAGTATTGCCAGGGTTCATGGTCTTTCTTACCAGTTGACCCAGTACGTACTCCAGGGTTCATGGTCTTTCTTACCAGTTGAACCAGTATGTATTGCCAGGGTTCATGGTCTTTCTTACCAGTTGACCCAGTACGTACTCCAGGGTTCATGGTCTTTCTTACCAGTTGACCCAGTACGTACTCCAGGGTTCATGGTCTTTCTTACCAGTTGACCCAGTACGTACTCCAGGGTTCATGGTCTTTCTTACCAGTTGATCCAGTACGTACTCCAGGGTTCATGGTCTTTCTTACCAGTTGACCCAGTACGTACTCCAGGGTTCATGGTCTTTCTTACCAGTTGATCCAGTACGTACTCCAGGGTTCATGGTCTTTCTTAACAGTTGATTCAGCAGTATTGCCAGGGTTCATGGTCTTTCTTACCAGTTGACCCAGTACGTACTCCAGGGTTCATGGTCTTTCTTACCAGTTGAACCAGTATGCACTGCCAGGGTTCATGGTCTTTCTTACTAGTTGAACCAGTATGCACTGCCAGGGTTCATGGTCTTTCTTACCAGTTGACCCAGTATGCACTGCCAGGGTTCATGGTCTTTCTTACCAGTTGACTCAGTATATATTGCCAGGGTTCATGGTCTTTCTTACCAGTTGACCCAGTATGATGGTCTTCCTTACCAGTTGACTCAGCATGTATTGTCAGAGTTCATGACCTTACCTACCAGCTGGCTCAGCATACATCGCCAGGACTCACAACCTCACAAGCCAGCTGACTCGGCATATTTTGTCAGAGTTCATGACCTCACCTGCCAACTGACTCAGCATGCATTGCCAGAGTTCATGGTCTCACCTGTTGATCCAGTTTGTATTGCCAGGGTTCATGACCTTACCTACCAGCTGGCTCAGCATACATCGCCAGGACTCACAACCTCACTAGCCAGCTGACTCAGCATGTTTTGTCAGAGTTCATGACCTCACCTGCCAGCCGACTCAGCATGCATTGCCAGAGTTCATGGACTCACCTGTTGATCCAGTTTGTATTGCCAGGGTTCATGACCTTACCTACCAGCTGGCTCAGCATACATCACCAGGACTCACAACCTCACCAGCCAGCTGAGTCAACATGTTTTTTCAGAATTCATGACCTCAACTGCCAGCCGACTCAGCATGCATTGCCAGGTTTTATAACCTCAAATACCAACATAGGTGGTCAAGATCATGACAGACTGATGAATGTGCGTTCTATGATTCAAATTCAAATCCTGCCTAGAACATCCTTCCTGATTGAGGTTTTTTGCAGGTTTTCCTCAGTTCCTTATAACCAGCAAATGACAGGGAGGTACCCAAAACTTAGGCCTGGAACATTTCCTTCCCAAATTCCCTTTCCCAATTTTTTTTTTAATAAGTGTTTTGTGATATCTATCCTTAATGTGTTCTGTTTTCTGAATTTTGCTTGTTCTTGTCAGTGATACATTTGGTGAAGCCAAGTTTATTGCTGTGTTGACTATGTGTTTGAATTTTCCTTCTGTAAAAGGGGTAGAAACCAATCTATGGGTTAAACTGTTTAGGATGGCATGTTTGTGTGGGACAAGGTTGAAACTATTGTTTTTTATGTAAGTTTCAGAATGTGTTCAGCTTTCTGTAGATACCAAAACTAATCTTGTTTTGGCATCTAGTTACTATTAAATCCAAGAAGGGTAATGTGTCTTTGGTTTCAATTTCCATACTAAATTGTATAGCCTTGTTCTTCAAGTTAAGTAATTTAAGAGAATCATGGATGAACTTGTTAAGTACCTACTATTCATTATTACTGATATTGCTGATGATATATTTGCAGTTTTATATATATATATATATATATATATATATATATATATATATATATATATATATTTATTTATTTATTTATTTGTCATGTAGATATCTTATATATATAAATCATTAGAGCTATTTTTAAGAATATAAAAATGTTTCTATATAAAGGGTATTTGGGGTATGGGAATTTTCTTGAAAATCTCCATGTTACATCTTTGAAGGAAACTGAACTTAAATACCAAGTTTGGTATTTATCCGAGTTTTCATTTTTGGGTCATGATGTTCACAAACACAGACACCTATGTGCTTCTTTTTGGTTTTAGGGGGCCTCAAAACATGTATTTCCATTGAAATCTTGATATCACTGTTTTGGATGGAATGCAATTCCTCCTCAAAAAAATTTAGTTTTATTTATTGACACTCTAACTATTATGATCCTTAGCATCCCATTCTATATTGGGCATGAAATACCGGAAATTTTGCTCAGAGACCTCTTCATCAGGCTTGAAGTTCTTTTACGTGCCATAAATCTACGACACAGAACCACCGGCAATACCTCCTCTACCTACTAGGTACATGATAGAGAAGTAATAAAAAGAGATACATCTTAAATTTTATCATTAAAAGAAGTGAGTAGTGATTATGTTTTCCCTTTTTGTGATATCTTCAAGTTTAAAGGCATGCATCTCAAAGGAAAGAATTCTGGTTTTATAACAATTTTGTCTACCTCGTGTCCAAGAAATAAATTATATTGCCCTTATGAATACCACTAGCCTATTCTTGATAACATGAAGGCAAACTTTTCAGCTTAAGGGTATGAAATTAGTGAAATTAGTGTACCATTCTGAGAGAGTGGGTATGGAAGGTTGTCCGAGTATTTAAGAAACATGTCTGTGCATTCCCTCCCTAACCCTGGTTTGGAAGAAAATAATACCAATAACAAGCTTAGTCTGTAGTTACCTCTTGCTCTCACAGATGTGATATAATGCATATTTACAGTATCATTCTGGTTAGGCTGCCCATGTCTTTTTAACTAATGTCCTTTAACCAGATTGATCATATCAGACAGTGAATTAATGAAATGAGTGAAATGTTGCTCACATGAGTCTGGGGTCCATAAAGTTTAAGAGTTATCCAACATCCTCTGAAGATAACAGAAAATCCTTGAGAAAACTCTACTTGCCCTAATCAAGATTCAAAATCTGGATATCTTGAATAAGAAGACATACTACTCCCACACATGAGGGGAGCTTCAGCTAGCTTAATGCAGAGGGGAAATATGTTGCCAAAATGTACTACTTGTGCTATCTTTGCCATGCTTTCACAGTTCAGTATTGATATCAATATCTATTTACATTGCATCTAGGCTTTCAGGAACAAATCTGTCATACACTTATTTTTTTGGCGTAGGCACCCATTATTTTTTAGCTTAACATCCTTTAATGGGATGGATCATATTGGACGGCGAATCAATATATGTACAGGTTTGTCACATATGCTGCTAGTGAAATTGAGATAACCTTTTGGATTGGTGTTGGACACTGTTGGGAGCAGTAAATAATAGTCTATGTTAAAATATAAACAAGAATCTGTTACATAACTTAACATACCAACTATTGTTTTTCTGACTTTCTTATACATCTTAGCAGACTCTTGGTTTTTAAAAATATAGTAAAAAAGTGACTGCAAGTGAAGTTTTTGTGTGATAATGTAATAACAGGATTGCTTTAGACTGCCTATGTGGTCTGGTGATTAGCATGCTAGCTTACAAAACCAGAGGTCCTGGGTACGATTCCCGGCAGGAGGATGGGCATTTCTCTTTAGCCAGGATTATTCCCCATCCTTCCTAGAGTCTGAAAGTATGAGTGAGAGTACAAATGTATGTCTGTAAATTTAATGTTTATAAAGAAAACTTAACATAAACAAGCCCAAAGATACACAATAGTAAATTGAGTGAATACCATTGGTGATGAGCAGTTGTTCAATTGACATTGATGTGACCTTAGATGTTAAAAATGGCATATAAGTGGAAGAAAAACAATATTACTTTAATCAATGATACTTTTAATTTATTATACTCATAGGCCACAAAGTGTTCATCAGGGAAAATATCCTCTCTACATTAGTATTATTCATATGGCTAGGAATGCTAAAATTAAACTCAGCTATTTTTAGTAGCTCAGGGGATTTGCATAATTGAAAAAAAACAATAGCTACCCACTTTGCATCAGTTTGCTTAATTTTGAAACTGTCCATCTCCTGCCCATCTAATTCTTTCTGCATAAATTCTATCAAGCATACCAACTGGTAAAATGACAAAGAATCATTAATCTGATGTCCTGTAATAGAAATAAACCTGGCAGACTTTTCAATGTTTACCTACTAAGGGAACTTGTAAAAAATAATCCATTTAAAACAGTTTAAAATATGCCACCCATTTTTCCACATTTGCATAACATTATTACAAAACTTTGTGGTTTCCTACATAAAAGAGTTTGCTCCATTATTCTGAACAAATTATTTAAAATGCTTTTGAACTTAATGTTTGAAAAGTCTTTTTCTACGATATTCTAGTCAATTTTCTGATGAAATCTATACTTCATAGATACATTTTCTTGTTATATGTTTAATATAAATAATTGAAAAGCAGTCATTTGAGAATCCAAAAACCAAAAATAGACTTTGACTTTGGGATTAAAAAAAAGAAAAAATAAAGCATTTGGCATCTTGAAGCAATTTGCTAAGGATATAAAGTAAGATTTTAATGGCTTGAATAACAATAAGATTTTTTGAATAGCTGGTAAGAGGCAAAATTCGAAGTGTCATTATTCGATATCGCGCATTCTATTTTAAGTAGGTAGACATGTTATAAATGATAAATTACCAATAGTATAATATAGTACTTGTCTTGACTATTCATAATTCACTGTAACCAAATTATAACATTGGGATTTTTATCATTTTTACAGATTTCGGGGGGAACGCTTTTCTCGGTTCAAAAAATCGAGACAATCCTAATTTTTCGGGGCAGATTGCAACCCTATGTATATGAATGATTACTAAAATGAACCGAGGGTTCAACTTTAGACACGGAAATTCGAACTCGAAGCTTAAGGAATGCACGCTAATTCCCAAATTTATGTAGGGTCAGGCTTATTTTGCTTGTATATTTCTTTCTTTTGACATTTCAATTCACTTATGCCACTGAACGGCACTTGCAACTTGATTGGCAGATTAATCCACAAACGAATACAATCAAAACTCCCGCTTAGCTATTGGTCTGTTGTACGCCCATGTTCCTTTACGTTTTTATTTTCAGCCTAAAAATTTCGGGAACTGAGTAACGTTTCTTAGCTGTTAAATCATTAACTTAATTTATGACTTTTTTGAGAAGCTATCACAACGAAATACCATCAGTTTTAATGCCAGTCACGAGATGAGGGCTGGATTTGTTCAATGTTAATGTTGCCACAACTAAACGGATCCGTGCAGGGTGTAGTATTTCATGTTAATTCTGTTGTGTGCTATAAATTATTTTTTTTGTAAGAATAGAAACATATGCGTTTGTACCAGTATTTTTTTACCCAATGTACTTTTAATTGATTCTTGTGCGAATAAATGGTAATTTAATTATGACTCTGGTATTTTAAACTGCTGAAGGTTTGGTGTCACCGTTTGTGAAATAGTTAAAAATGTCTCACCAAACAGGAATTCGCGGTAATTATAATTTTTATTCAAATTTACATGGTTTTAGCATCATACGGAAGGCTCTGTTAATATGACACTGTTTTATATTTGCAGCAAACGATGCTCTGAAAAAGTTTTTTGGAAAATGCAGAGGCGGTAACATCCGGGTTTTTAAAGTTACCATTGAAAATGGTAGGTACATTGTCTAATTCACAGTACATGTATGTTTTATCATTCTAGCCTTCTAATGTAGCTCAGGTTATTGTATTGTCCAAATAACATACAATAGCACCCCCTTTTGACTTGTGTATAAAATGCCCAAATGCTGGATATAAATGTTTATTTAGATTGTGCTTAAAGAGTCAACAATCCATAGTCACTATTTTGTGCATGTTTTCTTTGTTAGTTTTTTGTCCAGCAATAATTTTAGGCTGGATCTTGATATTTTACTTACAGCAGATGCACCTTGTTCTCAAATTAGCTTATTTGAACAAATCAAGAGGGGGGCCAAGCAATCTGACATTGACATTTCTTATTGAATTGTGTTTCATGACTGGTCCACACCCACAGCAATAAGCACTCATAGGAATATGCCTGTACAAGAAACTGATCAGTGCTGTCTAAACCTAACCTCTTTCATAATCATGCTTTTGAATATCTTAAAGATTGAATTCATAACACCAAGCAGTTGTATGCAAGGCACCCACAAGGGCAGGAACCTTAAGGTTAGCATCAATGCAAACATCCTAATAGTGCCATCCATGGAACTTTATGGTGTTAGGCTCTTTTTATGGGGCATATGTGAGCCTCATTTAAATTATTCTATTCACTGCTATCTGCAGACTTAAGTTGTTAATTAAAACTATTTAACTGTTTAAAAATGGTCTTGGGGGTTTTTCTTTGTTTTGTGTCAGTTTTGCACTTGACTAAATCAGAAATCCATACTACACTCGATTGTATAAAATTCAGCTGTCTCTGCTTGAATTGTTTTGAAACCACATGTTATTTCAATCTAAAAGCACACATCCACTGTAACTGTTGGGTCTTGATGTGCCTCTATGTTGTGCACTTGTTCCCAAATTCCATGTAGAGTTTCACAGCTTAAATACTAACTAAATATTGTGTAAATATATAAATGTTGGAAAGGTATAATCAGATGACTGAAAAATTCAATGCCATAGCCGGGATTTGAACCACGGATCTCTTGGTCTCCGTCCGGTTGCTCTAACCACTGAGCTACCATGGCAACATGCCGGCACGCCATTAAATTCTCTATGCGAGTCAGCCAACCCTGTCCAACACACGGCTTGTGTGAAAGAACAATTAATTTCATATAAATGTTATTTGTTGCAGAGGAACTTACTCTTGCAAAGTACAAGGAGGCAGTTGGATCTTGGGAGGAGGATTACGATATCATGGTACCACCCCTGGTGGAAGATGAACAGCCATCATACATCTTGTACAGGTAAAAATGTTACTCATATGCTATTCAGCTATTCTTGCTGAATCTTCAGCTATTTTTGAATGATTAGCACATACTAGCTTTTAATTTTCAGGTATAAAATGATTTTTTTGAATAGATATTTGAAGCAGAAAAGTTAAGCTCAAACATTTCTCCCTTACTTTGCTCGAAAGAAAAATGTATTAATGCTGTCAGTCCTTGCAGCAAATGCCTATGTCCTACTGCTGCTGCTTAACTTGAACTGTAAGAACCAAAAATGTCAACAAAAAAATTGAGAATGTTTTCAGTCTAGCATGCAGTAATCAATCAATCCATCTGCAAATAACAAGAAATATGAACTCGTTTATGCACAGATTTTATCATAAGTCAAGCCTCCTGGAATATAAAGGTGTTTGGACTTTGCTCCCCATCTAATTGGCAAAATTTCCTCGCACTTTTGTGTCTCTATTGTTCATACAGGAGAGCTGCCAACATCTGAATAAAAAACATAGAAGTGGCTCTACACAAAGCACACTCACTTCACTAGTGTGCATTCCTTAACGATATTTATATAAGCTTAGGTTTCTGATTCTGTTCACATTGAAGCTGAATTTGTATTCAGGTTTTCTGTATCAGGCTAGTTTTTGCTATAATTCTTAAATTAATAAAATTGAAAATAAGGAAAGAAAAGAAATAAACCCTCCCAAAAAAAAAGAAAGAAAGAAAATATCAAAATTGGTGTAGTTAATTACTTTTAATATCCTTAAATGTATAACTAAAACTGCTTCCGGCCGTGGCATTTAAAGCACAGTACTCATGTAATGAGGCGAATGAGAACATAAATCTTGGATTTATCATTGAGAAGAGTAGTATTATTATTAATGGAGGTCCTTCCATTGCAGATTGGATAAGGCTCAGTTATAACCAAAAGAATGTGACGTTGAACTACATGAATAAGTAATAACAGTGTCATGTAAAGAAGCTGAATTAAGTAAACTCCAGTGTAATTCAATTAACAAGCATTAAACTTAAGTGAATGAGTTAATTTTTCTGCGAGTTATTTCCAGCATTTGTGATGAACATCCATACAAATTCTGATGTGGCAAAGTTAAATCTAGAGTTAGTAGGTACCCACCTACCTCCTAACATGTCATACATAATCAATATGCTTGTATCTCTCTCATATCCATTTCATTCCTTTATTTAGTTTTGAATGTGTTAACATATACCTTTGTGAAGTACATTTTAGCATATGTTAAAATGAGAACAGTCTCTCAACTCTTACAACACAGGTTGTCGCTATTTGCACAAGGATTTATGGGTTATAACTGATTTAACAAAACAAGCAAAATGCTTCCTCTTCCTGCTCTATACTCTCTGGCTGTAGCACAATGTCTTGTTGGAACCAATCATTAGCAATACATGGTGGCTCTTCACTTTACATGCCAAATGTGGAGTTTTGTTGATGATAACTTTCCAACAACAATGAACTGTTAGACTATCCAAAATCATAGCTTAGCTACCATGGTCATCAGATCTAACAACTTTTTCTTATGAGGATTTCTATAGATCAGATAATATAACACAGTGACTAACATCATGACTTGAAGCTTTTCCTTGCAATTCAAAATGTCACTATTGATGACTATAGTAGAAATATCTGGTTAGAAGTTGACAACAGGCTTCGTGTCTGCCTTGCTGCAAATGGTATTTCTGTTGAAATTGATAGAAGATTAAAATTGTAAAAATTAAAGCATTAACATAACAAAACTTAAGCATAAGCTTAACATTTGTCATTCATGGCAAATGGAAACATAAACAGCAGCCAATGACAATAGAATGTGAAACAGCTGAGGTAATATGACGGTTGGCAAAGCAACCACTGACAGTGCACATGATAAAAGAGGTTATATACATGTATGAGCTAGCCACACAGTTAAAGGACATTAAACTCGACAAAAAGCACCATCTACTATCACATTTGGGTTTGCTGCAATTTTTATATATATCCCAGAGACTCTTGGCCCATGAAAGGCAGTTAGTCGACAAATGGCGACTGATAATACTCTGATGTAAGAAGGCAAATTGACCGTGTGATGAGATTTATGGTAATTGCTCTCTGATTGGCTAGTTTCTTAAGCTTGAAATAGACATACACATGAAAGCTTGGAGCATGCAAACTTCTTTGTTTACATTATAAGTTTATGGCTATGTTTATATCAACATAAGCCAATGTGAACATGTGCATTAGGATAGCATGAAGCAAACTTCTATGCTTATATTATTATTATGTCATCCAGTTTCACTGTGAATGGCCACTTAATGCATCAGAAAATACTGTTCAATATTGTTCTGTATCTGAATTGCTTAGGATAAGTGAATAAACATAATAAACACATGTATTTCTTGTTTGCACAGTTTAACACATTGGAACACAACAAAATTAATACAAATATGTTCGCTAATGTAAAAAATATCCGCCATTGGCATCACATGCACACACATTCTACCTGAATCACTATGGGAGCTTTCCTTCTGTTGCCAACATTGTAGATCAAACACAACAACCACTTCACTTGCGTGCATTTCTTAGCAATGTTTATGATATAAGTTTAGGTTTCTGATTCATAGGAGGTTAGGTTAGTTTTAGTTTTTTATATAAACTTGGGTTAATTAGCAACCAGTAGTTATACCAAAGCACGTGAGCAAAGCTCGCATGCGTTCCTTAACACTGGCAGAACCTACCTCAAAATGTCACCAGATTTTGCTAAATAAACGAGGCAACCAGTTTCGGTGGGTGGATGGGACAAATTCCTTTGTCGAGACAGCATCTCCACTATACCTTTTTGATTATAAGCTGAAAGGAGAAGTAAACAAAACCACGTGACAAGACAGCACCTCATTGGCTGGTGGACAAACTACTCCCTCTCCACTTAGCATGTCGTCTCTTCCTCTACAAAAAGTAGTTCAGTTCAGATCGTAACATTTTGTGCTTATTCTCGTGGAGAGAAATTTAAAAAACTCATTATTGTAACAGTTCAATTTATGAAACTAAATGTGTTTGTTCAGATTCACTTATAACTGAATGAACCGTTACAGCAGGAGGTTTAAGAGGCCATGTGCAGGTGCTGCAGTTTGTTTTCGGTTTCCGGCTGAGAATCTTCTGACTTCTGCCACTGTGTAAAACATAAATGCGGGTAATGGAAAGAAGACCGTTCTGTTAAATGCTTTTAACAAATTCTATAAAAAGTAACCACCTTTAAGCGACAATGAATATGGTTGGGCATTGTTTAGCAATAATTGTACTCCTTTGTTAGTGATGTGTTAACTCGGATAGCTTGGATCGCGCTTGTTTTCTGTGGTTTTCTAACCTATAGCGCTAATCGTTATTTAACTTGTTGACTCATAAAAGGTTAAAGCAAAGGTGGTATACTGATATTAGTCATTAAATGAATGATTTCTAAAGCCTGAAGTTAAGAACAGTTTAATCCAGTACATTTAATCACAGATGCCGAACTGTTCAGGTACAACTTTTATTTGTCTACTCTTAGTATTATGTGTTAGAAGTTTAGGATGTAAGGCAAAATATAGGAATAAGACATACAATGTTTAAAAGCTAATGATTCCCAAGCTGTGCAATATACTGTATTTGCATTCTGTATGAAGCAATTTCCTCTCACGCGTACTTACTTCCCGTCATCCTCCACGCATTTAAGTTTTGTTTACTTCTCCTTTCAGCTTATAGTGAAAAAGGTATAAATCAACTCATCATTACTTCTAGATTCCTTTTCATATTGTTTCAATTTAGGAAGCTCCTTATTTAACAGTTAAAGAAGTTTTCCTTTTTACTTGTGACGGAAAAATACGTGAGAGTATAGAGGCCTACAGGAGAAGAATTAGAGGTTTTAGTAATATTAACTCTGTTATACTAGCAAGTGGGCAAGCAAAGAAGAAATAGTGAATATATTTTTTTGACTGTGATTGAACTGTTACTAGTAATTGGAAGGGTGAAAAATTAATCCAGGGCCCAAGGGCACACAAGAAGTTTTGGACCAAATACTAAAAAATGTGCAGGGAATGGAGGAAAGATTGGGAAGTAAAATGAACAGTCTAGGAAGAGTAATTAAAGAAGAGATAAGGGTGGAAATACAGCAAATGAAGACGGAAGTTCAGGGTATCTGCAAAAGAATGGAAACACTGGAGGATAAACTTAGCAGATTCAATTTAGTGATATCAGGTATATTATCTAAAAGAAGAGGGATATGGCCACATTCAGGAGATGAAGGAGATCATAAAAGGCAAACTAGAGATGGAGTTTAAAAAATGGAAGATTGCGGAAGCATTCCAGGTGGGAAAGCAAAGAGGAAGAAGGGTTATTGTTGTAAGATTAGTATCAACACAAATGATATATGAAATATTCAAGAGAATGAAGAAACTATGGGAAACATATCTTTATAAACAGAGATCTTTTGGCAAAGCAGAGAGCTTTAAAGTGGGAATTAGTACAGCAAATGAAACACATGAGATTGGAAGGTAAACAAGCTTATATTCGCAATCTACATTTATTCATCGATAGCCAAACAGTTGAGAAAGAAAGCAATCTAAGGGACATCTGGAGGAGAGAAGCGGAAATCACCATGAAAACTGAGGTCCAAAGGCCAGTGCTACACGTGTTGATTCTACGGAAATGAGGGAAAGGCTGGCGGAGCGAGAAGGGGCAGCAAATGGTCAAGGTGAAATGATGTCACTATCGAAAAGGATTTCACCCAACCGTAAGATGATGCAAGAAGTGAGACAGCTGCCTGGTAGAAGTGGGTCAGGTCAGCAAGTGTATATTAGGAAAGCACGGAGTCTACAGTATCCAGTGTTGTGTCAACACAGTGGGGCAGTATATCACAACTGCAAGAGGCTGACAGTGAATTAGTGGTTTATCAGTCAGAAGAACATGTTAATGGGACAGATCAGAGAAAAGCAGGGGAAGATTGCAAGAGTTCTGTTTTAGAGCCGGCTCCCAATAACAAAGAAGGTTCGTGGGGGAGGGTTGTAAAATTGAGGTTTTGGAATTTTGAGGATTTGGTGAAAGCTTTGAGTTATAGACATATATTAATGAATTATTGCAAAAAGTTCGATTGTTAGTGGTAGTTGAAACATGGGTTGATGGTGAAGAGGCAATTAATGTTCTGGCTTTGAGTTTCTAAGTAAAAGTGGTGAAAGGAAAAGTAGATGAAGGATATCTGGAGGCATACGCTTGTTGGTGAGTGATGAACTGAAGAACAAAGTGAAGGATAGAGATCTGAAGTTAACAGTGTAATGAGGTTGAAATGTGTGGGGGCATGGGAGGGAGAAGAGAACAATGAGTGTTGGCCAAGGCATAATAAAGTTGTAAATGAAGAACGTTTAAGGCTAGCGGAGTTTTGTGAGAACAATGAGCTGGTTATTTTGAATGGGTGTGGGGAGGGGAGTGGTGTAACAGGTGAATTTACCTTTTCAAGTTCATTGGGACAATGTTTAGTAGTCTATGTAATTTGTAGTAGTGAAGTGTTTCTAGAGCATGTAAGTTTAAAGTGTCAAATCTGGCTGGCACTAGGCACTAATGATCCCTAATTCCCATTAGAATTATTTTGGAGAGTGGAAAAGGATGTTAGTACATTCTTTATGTAGTGGTTCTAGTAAATAAGTGTACTTATCAAATAGATTATGGCGGTATACACAATAATGGCCAGGGCCAAAAGTGGTAGCCACCAATGTGTTGATCTTAACACTGAATAAAATGTCTGATTTCCAATATCCCCCCCAAGCAGGACAATCTGTAGTGCTTACAAGCTTCACAGTTGTTAAATTGTTTCACATCTTCAGCTCTTTGCTTCTTTACTCTCTACTTATTTAAAATGTTAAGGCTACTGTAAATTAAAAACTAAATGAATGTTGTAAAATTGAATAATATGTGAAATAATAAATGCCATGGCCATGATTCAAACAATGGATCTTCAGTCTTCCATGCTGATACTGTACCCTTGAGCTGTTCTGATGAGATCCCTAACATACATTTGATTTCTCTCATCTGGTACATATATTTTGGTGAAGATTATAGGCAATTTCATTTATTCTTTTGAGTTACTGTGTCGTACACACCACCAGCATGAAATAACAAGCCATGTATGTAAGTTAACCCTATAATGTGTTAAACTAGAAAATGGAATTAAAAGTATTTGGACCATTACAGTTGGAGTGTGATATCTCAGAGTAGTTGGGATTGCCTTGGACGTTCACTGGGAGACATGGGTTGGATGAAAGAAGTTCAGAGGGATGAGGAGAGATCTCATCATGGTAGCTCATCAACAGTAGAGTATTATTTGGAAAGTCTTAACACCCATGGTTTGAGTCACCAACATGGCACTAAACACTGGTTCACAGCACCCTGGGAATGGCTGATGCGTTAGGGAGGTTAGCCAAAATAAAAATTCAGTAGAGTAAACCTTTTGTAAATGTAGAACCATTACTATACCAGTTCAGCGAGAGTTGATATGTACATATACTTTCATGTGTAAGTGGAAAGGAGAAGATGGAGGAGTGGGGGAAGGAAAGGAGGCAGTTTGTTCAGTTCACACTATTGGAGCAGATGTGAGACTGCATCACAGCCGTTGCTTAATTTGCAGGACTTGGAGATTAAATGCTTACTTAACATTTGTTCCCTTTGTAGTAATTCCCTCATTTATCCAGGTCTCATCCAAGTAAAACAATTCTGTCTTTTTATACCTATAATCATGCACAGCACGTAAATATTTATGACGTCACACAACAATTGACTTCTGTCAATAATCACTTTTGTTTTTTGTTCCCACCTGGAGAGAGAGGCAGGGAAGTCAGGCATGTGCATAATACAATGGAAGAGACATCTTCCCTCTTCCGCATCGGTTATGGTATTTCTCAGAAACAGATATTAGCAGCACTAAATAAAGCCTTTATGGAATAGCTCTAATCCAGCTATATGCAACCATTTTATTGGCATATAAAGAACATTAAATAAACCCAAAAAACAGCTTAAACTGAATTAGTTGTAAGGGAGGAAGAATATGACACCCATGCTATGGACATGAACACGTGCATTTATTTACATTGCAACTCAACTCTCACTGATCAAAGTATAGTTATAACTCCTCTAGTTATACCACACTTCATTCCTTTATAAATAGCATTTAACGTTGTTGGTTGTTGATTTTTACTAGTTTTTTCTATTGTTTTTGAGGCAATAGCCAGGTTTGAGTTGCATATAGACAAACTACAGATGACATTTCATTAGAGAAGCCAATTCTCAATGGATCTTGGAGAGTCAGGATGCACATTTTCTGGAATTTCTTCTGGTTCCAATTTCCCCAATTGCTACTAGAGAGCGCTCTAGCGGTTGTTTCATGTCAAAGCTGCCTTGAATAATTTCTACACTGAAGAGTCTTAATAAGCACAATATGATCCAATATGCTGTGTCTGGGAATGAGAACGAGAAAATTAAAACTTGACCAAGTCGTCTTTCTCATCTTTGGACTTGAGAAAGTTTCCCGTTAATTGTGAATGCTCACATTATAATACATGTATTTTAGCTTTGTCATTCTTGTTCTGATTTCCATTAACGGTTATTGTGAACCAGCTTTAAATTTTTCCATCTAAGCTTAGGCATAACTAGAGCAAAAGAACAATTAAAAAGTTAATGTTTTTCATGGCTGTACAACACAGGTTGGATTCCAAGAACACCTCCGGCTATGAGTGGCTGCTGATAAGTTGGTCTCCAGATAACTCTGCTGTCAGACAGAAGATGTTGTATGCTTCAACTAAAGCAACTCTTAAACAGGAATTTGGCAGTGGGCAAATAAAGGAAGAAATACACGCTACATCAGCGGTAAGGACGTCTAATAAAGTAACCTCTGTCTTGTGCTATTAAAAAAAATATCTGATGTATTGCATTCACATGAATTTTTCTGTACACTCTTCTGCAAACTATTCTTATAAAAGCTTATTATTCTATCTAGTTCTTGTTAATTGAGATAAACTTCAATTACACTATAGAAAAAATGAATCAGAGCTGAAACATTTAACATCCTTATGTGTTTTTTGTCTTGAGGAAATAGATGATCTTTTGAATCTCACAGATCTTTGCATCACTCAAAACAGTTTCACATTCAACAATAGGTACTATTAACAGACACCATGGGGTCAAGACGAAAAACATATAAGCGTTGTTGAGTATTTCAACTCCAATTCATTTTTTCTATAATTTCAAATTCGTATCACTGTTACTAACATATCCAAATATTATATAAACTTTAATTACATATTTGTTGTAGGTATGAAAACTTAAAGTGAGTTTTATTTATGGATGCTTTTTAACTACTATGGTTCTTAGCATCCCATTCTATATTGGGTTGTGTGAAAGAACAGAAATTTTGCTCAGAGACCTGTTTATCAGGCTTGAGGTTCATTTACGTGCCATAAATCTAGGACACGGAACCACCAGCTTTACTTCCCTTCCGATGGAAGCCATGTTAAGGATTTTTATGGATGAAAAAATCCATCACCCTCCTCCGGGTTTGAACCTGTGACCTCGGGAACTGGGGTCTAGGTTATAGATATGAGTAGAATGCAGTATGCTAAAATGATAGTCAGGTTTTTAAAAAGCGAATCGCTATTTGATGACTTTGAAATCCCATGTTCTTTGCATGACCATGAGAACAAATGAATAGCTACTGACTACTTGAAAAAAATATAAGTATTTGAAAATTCAAACCATAACAAAGAATATCTTGGAATTGGTCAACACCATAAAAACATTTAGGACATAAATTGTGTGCTTTAACGAGATCTACATTTTTTTAATAAAAGGATTTTGTCTATCTCTTATTACACAAAAGTCATCCCAAATGAAGAGGTCTTCACAGACTATTTACAGAAAATTCAAAATATACAGAATAGTTGTCATACATATATCTTAAACATATTCTATTTTCTCAGAGCCATTTCTGAGAAAACAGAAAATAATGGTGGTGGAATTTTCTTGAAAATCGTCATGCCACATCAGAGGCATTCCACATCAAAACGAACATGCATAAAGCACCACTTTCTGTGAATTTTCTGAATATTAGTTTACGTGTTCCACACAAAATAAATGGATATGTATTGTATATTTTGCAGAAAATCAAATTATTTTAGGATTTACAGGGTACTTAACATGGGCACTTGTATGTGCACAACATTACATAGAAGCGATTCTCGGAATACAGAATGGTCAGGGGTAAGAACAATATGTCGTTTTGTAGATAACATTCAGAAATACTATTTATTCAGAATTAAAAAAAAATCACTTTTTTAAGTATGAATATTTTAAACTGCAATATCATATTTAATGCCCTAATATTAAAATTTGGAAAAAATAATGAAGGAATCTGTGATATATTTTGTTTTAAACCTGTTAATATCAGGATGGGATCTTCCTTAGAAGTATGCTTTTAAACAGTTTATTTGTGTTAGCACGTAGGATTTTAGAACATAGAGACTGTTTGCTGACTGAGAGCTTCACACCGCAGCAGCATGCCAGCGGATGCGTTACACAGTACGAGCGTAATAGGCTATCACTTCTGGCGTTTACTGTAGCTTAGCAACTGGAATCTGATATTCTATAAAGCATCTCTCCGCTGTTTCATTTTAAATATAACTTTTCTCCAGCTTCTTGCGTTAGAAGTCAATTTTTAGCTTTGTGCGTAATGAGTAAACTTAAGAAACAGAGCTATGGCTATTGCTTCAATCCATTTAATGTTTCCAAGCATAACACAAGGCAGAAATCATTAAGCTTAGTTACCCGCAATATGCTTAGAAACTTAAAAATGGAGAACTTAATTTTGTCATCAGACCTAAAGCTATGTGATGCATGTCGAAAAAATTTCCCAAAAGTACCAACCACGATAATAGTGATTGTGTGCTACTAATGCTGTGAATAATCCAGAAGTGGTTTTGAACATAGTGATCATTTTAGGGCAAGATACAGCAATGCAAAAGCAATCCCTGGCACGTTTGAGCTAAATTCATTTATTCCAACAACCAAAACTGCAATAATAATCAGATGGTATTCATTTGAGCCCTAAGGGGAAAAAAGTGCACATTTAAATTATAGTTAAGTTGCCTCTCATAGGATAAGATAGAAAGTTTGAATGCTTCTCAACTGTATGCCAAATTTAAGTTACATGTGAACAAACTAGTGCAACTAAAGTGCTGTGGACGATTGACAAGGCATCCAATGACAGGCTGCTGTTGCTGCATTTAAAATTAACTATATGGGATCCCAGCTTAGTTTTATTAAAAATATATACAAAAAACTACAAGGAATTTATTTATGATTTTTATAGAAATTTAAACTACCGGTTTAATAGGGATATATAATTTTTAAATGTTTGGATTTTAAACATTGATGTAAATAATTTATTATATCAATTATAATAAATATTAAGTAAAAAATTAAATATTAAGCTTTGCATTGCACTTTATAGATAATTTTATCACTTATTGCCTGTGAGATATTCTGATTTAAAGATAGAGAGGCCTTTCACAAGTTGAATTGTGCAATATTTTTTAAGATGATGTAATTTAAAAAAAATAAGAATATAAAACATAAATCATTTGTTTTTGTATTCCATGGACAAAATTTGAAGTGAATCGGAGACATAATGGTCAAATTTTGTGAAAATATGTGCGACTTGACATGGGATGACTCATTGGAAGATGCTGATTTTAAATACCAAGTAATGCACACACACACACACACACACACACACACACACACACACACATACTCACACACGCACACACCACTTTTTCTTAAAAATGCCTTTTTTGGATTCAGAGTGTCTCAAAATGTATGTTTCTGGTGAAATCTTGTGGAATTGGGGTGGATGCAATACTTTCTCTGTTTACTATGGATAAGTAGTAGAGAAAATAAAAAAATAGAATAAATTGATTTGGAGTATTTCATTAATTTCAGTGGATGATTTATTGATATAATTTTGTTGTATTAATTTGTCATTTATAATTATCATATTGTCATTTATATTGCTAAATATTCTAGAAAAAAATTTACTGTCATGTCGTAGTGCTTTTGCAAACATTATGCTGGTGGATTTCCTTTCATCCTGTTATGCAGATGTATGATACATGAGTTCTCATTTGCAGTGTGAAAGAGAAATGTGTGTCAACTTTGTATTTGTACTTCTGGCATTTTGTGATGCAGCTTGGCGCAAGGTTATCAGGAGGTTGGCACCCGGCAGTTGAAGTAAACAGCGATAACTGCCACTTGCCAGCGTAAAAACCAGGCACGGTATTGGCAAATAAGTAGAACCTTGGAAGCTTCTTCTTCCTCCCAAGCTATTTATCCTCCCTCCTCCAGAAAGTGAGTCGAAATAGTTCTAGAACGTTCGAGAAACTTGTGGAAAGATTCCGCTGACTATATAAGCAAGTGCTTATACAAGGGAGGTCTTGTGTTCGAGTCCTTGGCGAGTGAACCATCTGTAAGAGAAAGCTTGTCACGAGGAAAGTGAAGTGATGGAAAGTTGAACTAGATAAAAGTAAAACAGTGACAATAAAAACCATGGAGAGTAACAGTTAAAAAACTGGACAAAGTCACATATTTTGAGTACTAAATACACTGTATAGTGCTTTATTTTATTGTTTATGGTTGTACTTGAGGCCTGTCCCTGTTTAGTGTAACCAACTTGAATGAAGTGCTAATTATGGTGTATTTAAATTAGAACTGCTGCTGGAGCTGGAATGAAAACAACAAATTACAATTTGGGAAAATTTTGAGTTGGATTAGTGGCTGCTGCTATACACCGCTAACACTAATAATTGTCTTTAATCTTCAAAAAAGAAAGAAAATGCTAAATTATATTGAAGGTTGAATCAATCAGTTGTCAAATTACCATTTTTATTTGTTTGCATATCAACTTTCTGGTTTCAAGTATCTTTCATTTTTAATTCAGTTTGATTAAAATTTTGATAGGTTGGAGTGGCAGAAAGCATCTTGTTTAGACTTTCTTTCTTTAATGCCCTTTAACTAGACGTGGTTATATGAAATAAATTATTAACTGATTCCAAGATGCATACAACTGATATTTAGATGAATTTGCCTTTCAACTTGCCTCATTTCAGATTCAAACTTGGAACCTGTAGATTACAAGATAGATATCCTTCGGAGATGGGCTGATTTGAATATACTGTAATGGGGTTAGGCCTATTAAGAATAACTGTCTGCAAAAGATAAACACTAGTGGTATAGGAAAAACTGGCATAAAGATTGCTTTTTGCACTATTTAAGCTTTACATAATAGAGTGGAATTTCAAATGTGTTAGGTGCCAAAATGTTTAGTAAAAGTCATACAAAGAAAATGTTTTAGCTATGAAATTCTAAGGTGTATTATAAAGAAAACTGCCAAAATTTGAAGAATAATTTCCTGATAAGTCCCTAATGAGTGCGTCATCTTATATACAATTATAGGTTTAAGAAGAAGAAGAAAAGGTTTTAGAAAGTATATTAAGTACTGTGGTGCAAGTTGTATGGTTGCAGTGCAATACTTCCTCTACCTACTATAAGTGGATGCTAAAGAATGTAATCAATGAGAAAAAGTTGCACTCTAAACATTATAACTATATTTTTCATAAAAATATTGAATTTATGCATATCCTGAATATGCTATATTCTCAAAGGAGCATTAAGTAGAATTTCAGTTAGGGATTTGATGCAACAATTTGCACATTAACTTAAAATTATTCAGTGATCTTACTTTAATTTTTGCTTGCCTTAAAGGAGGACATAACTTTAAGCGGCTTTCGTCGACACAAGCGAGCAGCTGGTGCTCCAGCACCTCTCACAACTGCAGAAGAGGAGCTTGCAGAGTTAAGAAGAACAGAAGTGAATGTTGGTGTCAGCATTGATTCCAGACATCAGACACTCTCTGGAGTAGCATTTCCCATGACAGAAAGTGCTTGGCGAGCTTTGGAAGCAATGGCAGATGAAAAATACAATTACGTTCAGCTGCGGATAGGTAAATAAAGTGATATTAGCATTTGTTAAATTTTGATAGATCATACACATTAATTTATGTGTTGTTTGATGTTCAAATATTGTGAGTTCGTTTTTCTATCCCCCATTGTACTTACAGTAATTCAAATTATTCACATTTTGTATTATAATTCTGAGCAGGTTGTAGAGCCTTTGAAATACATTTATATAAGGCAAGTCATCTAAAACTTCTACCACAAATATCTCTGAAACCAAAATAGTATTGAAAATTAACTTTCATAAGTTTGAAGGTAGGGGAGGGGTTCATTAAAGTAGATGATACAGCCCATTAAAAAATCTGATGTTACATTCACATGACTTTCTCTACCCTCTGTCATTTATTAGTAGTTAAACAAATCATTCTTATAAAAGTTTATTTTCTTATCTGTTTCATTTTAATTGAGGTAAACCTTTCCAGAAATAGCTGCATTATGCATTTCGTTATAGATATAAAGAGAACAGCGATAGTCAAATGCTTAAGAACTATTGTCCATTGCAAACCAGAGTTCCCTCTGATGTAAACAGAAGCACGTGCTTCGGCTTGCCACGAATCCAAGAATATACTCTTACGCCAACGTAAGTAGTTCCTTAATACATGTATTGTATTATGAAATATTAGAACAGGAAAGGTATAGAACTGCACATTTTATTGTTATCATAAGAACTCATCGTTAAAGGTAATGGATATATACTAGCTGTTAAGAGATTACAAAATATGATTTTTGCCTGCTGTTGCACTAACGCAGAGAGCATTTTGCTTGTTAATACCAACTGACATGCACGACTGCCATTCTCTTACATACACAAGAAATGCAGCAATGAATTCCCAGAGGTGCTATCTGAGTACCGAATAAACACTTTGCGTAACACAGGATATATGATAAGCGAAGTCATTCATAATACACTAACACGCATATGCTCAACTCAGGTCAAATCTTGTGATTTAGTCAGTTGGTATTTGAGCTCACATGGCAGAGGAAGGTGCGTGTAGTGCGAATAAACTGTTCAAACACAGAAGCGGGAAACATTTAAAAAGTGGCTAAAAACAAACAATACTTCATCTATTCAGCTCACTATTACAAAAATACCCGACACTTGCATTATCGGATTTTACAGGCATTTCAGTGAGAAGTGTAACGAAAGCGAGTAGGGAATATAAACAGACATAATACAACATAGAAGAGGATAAAATGTGGGAACTTGTTTTAAGTGCAACAGTGCTGTGGAATTGTGGATAAGCTTGTCATTATTTTGGAGAGTAGTTCTGATTCTGATACGGCAGTTGAGTCATCTTCGGAGGATTCAGATTTCGGTGTTGCACTTTTGCCCGAGGATTGTGATTAACGTAAGTAAAATGTTCATTGCCGCATACTTATAAAATCGATTGTTACCTCAGGTTGCATTTTGAACTATGATTCTCACGCAGGGCGCCTTTTTATAGATTAAATAGTGTTTAACAAGCACGTGGGATGGGATCAAGCAGACATGGGTCGGGATTGCGAACTACTTTCACGCGGATAATACAAAGAGTTTGTTTTCAGTGAAAGGCACTCTGGTTTGGAATGGACAGTAGACACAATATGCTGGCCTTAAAATTCCATGCTGTTTCCATGCAATCAAGAAGCATCTGAATGTTGACAGCACTTTAAAAGTAAGGCTAAGTATGAAGCAATTCAAACCATTAATAATGGATATCTTGTAAATGGCTGATGGCACAAAAAAGGGTATTTAAAATAAATTGTGTTTTAAGGAGATCTACATTTCTTGTGTAGTACACTTTTGTCTATGCTTAAAGTTTACCAGTTATACAAGATCATACATAATTCCTTCCGAATGAAGAGGACTCCAGAGTCTATTCCCAAAAAAACTCAAGATATACATTTTGTCATGTAAATATCTTAAATATAGGATGTATCATTTAAGTTGAGACTATACAATATTTCCAAAACTAAGTGTTGTAGAAAGAAATGTCTTGAATAAAATTGCTTGAAATTACGGGGGAAAGTAAATGCAATTAGTCGTGTTTTATTTGGAGTATGTTGTGATGGTCATTTTAGGGTCAGTTTAATTAGAGCCACCCTCTGGTGGCTTGGGAGGGCTGCCTTAAGCGCTCTCTGGCTGGGTGGTCAAGCTTGTAACTGTTAGGGACCTCTGTCGCTTGTGTCCGCCAGTCCTGCAGCCCACACGACATCTGCGATTCCTTCATTTATCCGTTCCTCCCAGGGGTGTATGCATAAGAGATCTCTGTGTGGGTCGAGGAGCTAGGTACTCCCCTCCTTAGAATCCCAGCATCGATTGGTGAAACCGGCCTTTATTGCATCTCAAGGGTCAGTTTCACATTACAATTTCTGGGGATGCAATTGATCTGTTGTGATGCAACAAATGCCATTGTAATGTTAGAAATATGTTATCAATTACGTCAAAAGAAATAGGAGATTTCCATTTTAAAAAATTCTGACGTGTGATGACTTTCTCTACCCTTTATCATTTATTAATGGGTATAAAAACTATTCTTATGAAAGCTTATTTTTCTATATACTTCATTTTAATCAAGGTAAATGTTTACAGAAGTAGCTACATTGCACATTTTGTTGTAAATGCAAAAGGGAATAGCGATAGCCAAATGTTTAAGAACTGGAAGCTGTATGCTGGCCTCACTCTTTCCATGCAATTACAAGAAACAACTGAGTGTCGACAGGATGTTAAAAGAATGATGAAAGTGTTATGATCAATTCAAACCATTAATAACGGATATCTTGGAAATGGCTTATTCCACAAAAAAAGGTTATTTGGAATAAGTTGTGAGTTTTAAAGAGATCTACACCTATTTGTGTAGTATGTTTTCATGTATTGCTTAACTTTTACCAGTTATACAAGGTTATATAAAATGCCTTCTTACTGAAGAGGACTTTACAGGTTATTCCCAGAAAATTCAAGATATACATGTATTTGTTATGTAAATATCTTTAATATGTGGTATTTTAATCAAAATTGTTAGCTATTTTTTTAGAAAATAAAAAAAATTCAAAAAGTGTTTCATTTAAAGGGCAGTTGGGATGCAGCATTTGCTTGAAATTTTTTGTGTCACATCTTTATAAGATACTGAACTTAAATACCAAGTTTGGTATTTATCCGACTTTTCATTTTTGAGTTATGCTGTTCACAGACACAGACACATGTACGCACACAGACCATTTTCTAAAAATGCTTTTTTTGGATTCAGAGGTCCTAAACATGTATTTCCATTGAAATCTCTACATTGAATTTTGGTGGAATACACTACTTTCCCTACTTACTACATGTAGAAGAGAAAGTAAAAATCATAAGTTTATGTTAAAAATATTATTTACTTACATTTTTGAATGGCCTATTCTAATTTAATGAAACCTACTCTTGACTTCAGGCACGTGAAAGTCATTTTTCAATTCATATTTTTGTTTCAGATATTTGCAATGGAAGTTTTAGGAGACTCACCTGATAAATAATATTGAGTTGGTTGCTGTTTATTTAAAATAACATCATGGCTAAATAGATAAAAAAAAGCTTGCTGAATTAGGCATACCGTTGCAAAATATGTGTCGCCAATATTAGTTTGCATGACATTAACATTCCTGCAATATTCTTTGAAAAATTGGAAACTTTGTCTATTTTATGTTTTGTTTTCTTCTTCTTTTTTTATTTTAAAGAGCATGTGCTATGTGTAGATTAAAGATCGCCATGGGTATGGTGCAGTACTGAACCTTTATGAGGAATGAGTCTGACAAGGAGGTATAAAGCCAAAGGAGTCTGCCAAGTTGGTTTTGCATTGGATTTGTTGTTTAGTGAAGTTCAGGCCATCCTAATCTTTGGAAAATATGTGATCATTTGTAATAGGAAAAAGGTTGTAACTGAAATTCACCAGCATTCCTTTATCATTTTAGATATCAATGAGGAGAAGATCCACTTAGCAGACTCGGGCAATGTTCCTGTGGAGAAACTATTCCAGAAAGTTCCATCGGATTCTGCACGATATCATCTCTATAACTTCAAGCATACACATGAAGGAGATTATCTGGAAACAATAGGTAAGTCCTTTCAGAAATATTTCTACTTTCTCTACTAAGTATAGTAAGTAGGGGAAGCATGTATTCCACCCAAAAATTTGATGTCGAGATTTCGCCAGAAACACACTAAACTTTCGCTAATGCGGCCCATGTTTGGTTCAGTGCCAAACTTCAACAAAGTATTATTCATCATTTTACATTTTTTTGGTAATGTTTTAACATCCATTCTTACTGCATATGGCCCACATATGGTGGACATTAATGATACACAAAATGAAATGTTCCAGGCCTAAGTTTTAGGGTAACTTCCTGGTATTTGCCAGTTATGAGGACCGAGAAAACCTCAGTCAATGAGGATGCTCCTAGTAGGATTTGAACCACAGGTCTCCTACTTGAGTCCATGCCTTAACAACCTCAGCTACTGGAGCTCTCACGATTTGAGGATATGCGACAGTGGCATGCTTTATCATGCGACTGCTGTACAACCATTACATCGGTACTGCATGTATCTGGTTGTTGCATAATGTACTCCAGGAAGATATCTGCTGGAAGAAAGTGTAGGTTTCTGTTGATGCCAGTACTGGGTGACTGACAGTGATGATGCAGTCAATTTGGAATCATTAATTGCTGACACTTTGTACATTGGATGTTCCCCAAGCTTCCAGGAGAAGGAGAAATTGATGAAGATATTGCTAAGTGGCTGAGTGAGGAAAAGTGTGAGGTAGACCAAACTTTAACAGATGAAGTAATCGAAAGCGTGCAGGAAAGTAATGATAAAAGTGCTGAAGAAAAGGGCATAGGAGGAGAGAGCCTGAAGATTTTTCAGACTGCTGGAGCTGAAGTCTGCATCATTGCATCTGGTAAAAATTCGGGACATGTTTCACAGTGAGTGATACTACTGTATATGTGCACACTTAAGGACTAGGTTTTCTATGAAAATTAATGTATCTTTGGATTTAATAAAGTATAGTCCCTAAGTGTTTAATCTAAATTTTAGACACACTCAGTAAACCAGCACTTCTGCATCCATATGTGCAAGGAATGGCCATATTGGCGACAGTCTAGTGTATATGTTTTGAGGCCCCTGAAACAAAAAAAAAACAAAAAAAAAAAAAAAAAAAAAAAAAAAAACATGCGTGGAGAAAACAGCATAACTGAAAAACAAAAAGGCGGATGAATACCAATCTTGGTATTTAAGCTGTATCTTTCAAAGATGACAACAATTTTCAAGAAAATTCCCCCACCCCAACTACCCTTTACATGGAACATTTTTCAAAATTTTTTATTTTCTAAAACTAGCTCTAACAATTCTTATTAAAATACCATATATAAAAGGTATTTAAATTACAAATAAAGTGTATGTCTTAAATTTTCTGGGAATTTTGTATAATCTCGTATAACTGGTAACCTTAAGAGATAGATGAAAACATACTACACAAAAAATGTAGATCCCTTTAAAATACACAATTTATTTGAAATAACTTTTTTTGCGGCATGAGCGATTTCAAAGATATCCATTATTAATGGTTTAATTTGTTCAATACTTAGCCATCAAGTCCTGTTGATTTTCAGTTGTTTCTCATGATGTCATGGAAGAGGTATGGAATTTTAAGGCCAGCATACAGTGTCCAGTTCTTAAACATTTGACTATCACTATTCCTTTTGTATCTATTATGAAATGTATAATGCTGCTATTTCTGGAAATGTTTATCTCGGTTAAAATGAAGTGGATAGGGAAATAAACTTTCGTAAGAATAATTTGTCTGCTAATAAGTGATAAGAGGGTAGAGCAAGTTATGTGAATGTAACATATATTTTTTATTCACTACTTTCTAGTTATTTAACATCCTTTTTTGGTTGCAATAGCTTCATGCTTTAGCCCCATATGATTACCTCTGCTCTTTCAGTTCAGGAATTAAAGTCACAAATTGAAAATAAAAGTAAATGTTATGGTTGTAATGTTTTAATACAGAGTGACATGCAGGAATGGAAAATATTGGAATTGTGAATGGACTGTCATCTACTGATGTAATTTCAAAATGCACATAGAATAATTAATTTTGAAATTCTGCCTGTAGAAGACTTAGTGAAGTTCTCCGCTAGACAGCTAGATGGAGTACAACCAAGATGCCAGTAGGCATATTGCTGACAATGGAGATGAATGTCTTCGAACCTTGTTCTGAGTGAAAACTTAGAAAGTGAAACTAAAATGCCATCAATCCACTCACAATTTCAAAATGTTAAAAAGCTTCACTGTTTAATCACTTTTAAAAACTTAGGAATGGAAGATGTTGATTTGCTCAATACAAGGTTGGCAATACTGAGAAGCCATAATAAATTCTGTCGGTTATGAAGTGTGAGTCAGGAGAACATTGTTCGTGTGCAGTTAAAAGTATTTTGTAAAAAATTGTAATTGCTATGAAGCTGCAGAGCAGGACTTTTCTGATGACTCAAACTTTGAAGATGTGGGTTGAAAGATTTGAATGAACATGTTCTATGCTGAACAAAATTGTCGAATTAAAAAAAAAAATGTGTTTAAATGACGCATTCCTTTCTGTATAAACATGTACATTAAAATCATCTTTCTACATTTTCGCAAATATATTGTTTGCCAGTCTCAAAATGTACCCACACAAAGTTCAGTAAGTCCATGAACTAAAAGAGTGTGATTTCAGCAAATGATTTAATTTGTTGAACAGTTTTAGCAAATTGCAATCAGTATAAGAAGTATTTTGGAAAACTGTGTTGTCTAATGAACATTTTCACTTACTATATGAATAAACAGAATTTGTGCACAGGATTGCAGGTAGTCCTCACTTTCCACACCAGAGCCCATTAAAAAGTAAAAAATCTGATGTGTTGAATTCATGTGACTTTCTCTACTCACTCTTTAACCAACTATTCTTACAGAAGCTGCTGCTTTTATGTACTTCTTGTTAATCAAGATAAATTTGTATTACACATCATTGTAGGAATAAGAAGAATACAGTAGGATAAAGCGATAGTCGGATTTTTAAAAAAAGATCGCTATGTGATGCCTTTGAAATTCCATGCTCTTTGCATTACCATCAGAGAAAACAAATAGTGATTTAACCACTTGAAAAAAAAGTATAAGTATGTGAAAGTTCAAACCAATACCAGAATATGAAGTTGCTGCCGGATATACTCTGTTGGATTATCAAAAGAATGAAGATATAAGGAAAGAATTAGGAATTACAAATATAGTAGAAATGATGGAAAATAAAAGAGATTAATGGAACATGCACCTTTGTAAAATGGACTCATACCGCATCCTCTCCAAGTATTAAATTACCGTTCAACTGGCAGAAGAAGTGTAGGAAGACCCAAAAAGCTATGGAGAGATCAGCTATAACTCTGTGTAGCCAGAACGTATCTTAAGGTCCAAACCATGTGGTTTATGATGATGAAAAAGAACAAAGAATATTGTGAAAATGGTTAGCGCAACAAAAAATTGTATTTGTCATAAATTGGAATGAGATGTACTTTTTTTTGTAGTAAGATTTTGTCTATCTATTACAGTTCAGCACTTGTACAAAAGTCATTAGAATGAAAGGGTCTTCGCAGGTTACTCTCAGAAAATTCAGGATATAATTTTATTTGTTATGCAAAAATCTTAAACATATGCATGGTATTTTAATTGAAATTGTTAAGAGCCATTTCTGAGAAAATAAAAAATATTGTTCCATGTAAAGGTAGTTTGGAGTGGGGGGATTTTCTTGAAAATCTTCATGATGCATGCTTGTAATGCTGAAGTTAAACACTAAGTTTAGTTTTTAACCGACATTTCATCTTTGAGGTACATTGTTCAGACAGACACATACACATGGACCTTTTTTTCTAAAAATGCCTTTTGGGATTCAGGAAGTCTCAAAAGTATATTTCAGTGAAATTGTGTTACTGAATTTTATGGTGCTTGTAATACTTCCTCTACTTACTTTAGGTAAATAATACAAAAAGTAAAAAGGGAATATGGTGGGCCATCTCTTCAAAAGGAACAACTATTCTATATTCTTATGAAGATGATAATGGCCAAGTAAATTGCTTCAATGTTGCACTGGTAGAACAGAGCGATTGAAATATTCCTCAGAAATGAACTACAGAATTAAACAATAGGTAAGTTCCATATGATTTCAGCAAGATGGAGCCACAGCTCACAGGGTGGGATAACAGTAATTGCTGCTTTATAAAAGCTTTCAGGTCAAAGAACAGTGATATGAAATGCCTGTGAGATCACCAGATCTTTCATAACTCTCTCCCTCCCTACTCTCTGATATGGATTGTGTAATATAATTGTATATTAATTTTCTGCTTTGAAAGGGCAGGATTAAGCATGAGATTAATAGATTTCACATTAGTGAAGACAATATATAGAACTCAGGGAATTGTTATTTTTGTTGTTTACAGTATTTATCTACTCCATGCCAGGGTATTCCTGCTCAATTAAAGAAAGGATGTTGTATTCCAGTTGCAAGGCTCCATTACTGGACTCTATTGAAACTAAAATTGGTCTTCTAATTCCCAAGAAGGTATTGTATGCTACATAATTATTCATGCTCAAACATTCTTCTTTTGTTACTGTCTAGAATTACGTTGTAAGCCCTGAGATTTTTGTCAGTGCTAATTAAATTTGCTAATGCCAGTTTCACCAACTGATGTTAAATTTTAATACACTGTTAAAGTGATTTAACACTGAAGTTAACATAATGCTGTGAATGCTATTCCAAACTGAAGAAAAGCCATGTGTCATGATTCTTTTAAAAGCTGCAAGAGGGGGAATTTTTAAAGCAATACAGAGTATCCTAAGTAATCAGTAGCAGGTTGTAGTGTAAATACATGAGATTAAATATGCCTCTTTCTTGTATGCTACAAGTATTAATTACTTTGAGACGTTAAACAGGGCGAGCCATAAAACTACGAACTGCCTGAGCAGTGTTTTTCCTGCCCGCGTCCTCGGCGCTTGTTGCCGTCTGTCGCTATCATAGAAAGGCGTGGATGAAACCATACAACATTTTTAAAACTACTTTTAAAGGCTTTACTTAGGAACTCTATGAAAGGAAATGCTGAAATTGGCCACCGTCGTTGTCCATACATTTTTGGCACCTCTTTAGGAAACTATCCATCTTGAATAGTTCTAGATAGCGGCAGATGGCAACAAGTGCCGAGGACACGGACAGGAAAAAGCACCGTCCAGGTGGTTCGTAGTTTTTTGGCTCACCCTGTACTACTGGCACTTTTCATTTAATGATAGGTTATAGTGTTAAGTTTCCAAAGCTACCATTTGTGGGTTTATTTGAAAGATTTCTGAAGCGAGTTTTCCTGATCCCAGGAATGGGAAAGAAAATTTGGTCAAATTTTAACTTTCTTGCTCTCATTCCTAAAGACAACATATTAGAGCCACATTGTGCATATTAGACTCTTAACTGTAGAAATTATTCAAGGTGGCCATGACATAAAATAGCCGTTAGTGCTCCCTTTAGTCACAAGCATGTATGCTATTAATAAAGGAATGACTCTTGGTGTGACTAGAAGAATCAGAAATAGTAATAGATCTGCATTTAGAAAATGTTTACTCTATCGGATTTTGACATTAGCTAACCTCTATTTTATGTTCTGAATTGGAAGCAGATGAAAAATTATCAGTGATCAGCTACAAACAAATAACGTTCCAATGCACAAAATTGACTTCCCACATTGCTATTGATGTGGTCATTGATATGCATTCCCATTCTTGGGTTATTGTGAACTAGTTTAAATACATTTTAAGAAGTATAAATTAAGGAAAAAATACTATCCTAAATTTCAGCCTATTTATTTTTTTTATTTTTTTTTGAATAAGTGGCAAAAGATTAAGAATAAATATTGACAGATTAAATTAGCTTGACCAAGCATGATTATTGGTATGTGATCTCTGCATTATTTGAAAAGGAATAACTAGGTATTCTCATTAATTAATAGCAAGCATCTGATTGTTACTCCAATCTCGGCACAACAAAGTGTGTATTACTTATCTGGAATTATTTGTATGCAGGTATTTATTTACCAACATGGGTAGCCAGTTAAGGCACAGACTCATGAATGGGAGGTTTGTGGTTCAAATCCTGCCAAGACTGTCCTTCCTGACCAGTTTTTTTCTCTGTTTTCCTCAGTTCCTCATAACTAGCAAATGCCAGGGAGGCCTAAACTTAGGCCTGAAACATTTCCTTCCCAAATTTTCTTTGTATATGTTGTAAGAGGGTGTTACACATTATTAAAAAAATAGTGATGTGAACTTTAAAGTGAATAGAAAACTACGCTCATGTATAATTCTTTTTTTGCAGCTGGAAATAGAGAGTGGTGATGAGTTAACAGAAGAATTTCTGCAGGATGAAATTCATCCAAAAAAGAATTTACATCGTCCAAAATTTGCAAAGCCCAAAGGACCACCAAACAGAGGAGCAAAACGTCTTACAAAATCACAGGAAAAAGCATAAAAATGTCTTATTACCTAGTACTTACATTCTAGGTATTTGAAAACACTATCAAGAGCCAAAGTCTCTTTTAAAGTCCTTGCTTTTGGGTGGTGATAAGTAATTTTTGCAAGTGAAAACCATATCATTTTGACTTGTGGATTATTTTTCCATTGTCCATAGAATTATAAATACGGAGAAAATTTCAGTTTACCATTTTCTTTGGCATTATCATGGACAGTTTGAAAACTACTTTTGTGTGTTTGTTACAGCATCAGTGAATAACATACATTGTGCCTAACTTCTTCTCTTTATACTTCATCAAAGGACAGCATTTTCTTGATGGAATTTTAAATTAAATCATAGACAAGCTAATACACAAACACTTAGTGAAACTAAATATACTATTCTTATAATGTTCCTAGAAAATATCAACTAGTGATTAAGTATTAACGTCAGCAATATAAGTTACTGTCAGGGAGTTTTTATGCCTTGTAATATTATGTATATTGTAATTAATTGGTACAGTATGATCACTAAGTCTGAGTATGGAACTTTGTTTGTCATATCCAATGCAAGGATTATATGCTCTTTGTCAGTGAATTTTATTCTAAAATAGAATTGCGTTAAATGTATACATGGAATAAGACCTTGAAAAGGGGGATATGAGTGTAAATGCAATAGTAACATAAGACTGATGGCAGCTCATTTTGCATAAAAATGTAGCATAGATGCTTTCTTGCTTTTATTGACTAATCTGCTTATTGTAGAGGCTTTCTGATTGTCTCTCATGTACTACATTGAAATAGGTATTGGAAAAAAACATATCTCAGTTTTGTAATTGAGTGCCCGTTGTAGGTTGTAGTATTTTTTGGATCATACGTTTTCTAATATGCATCAGCAGTGTTAGCATGTTTGAGAAGTTGCCTGGTTGCTACGAAAAATAGTGTTGTTATGATTACTTTACACTGAGCTGATTTGTGCATTCATTGTCTGATATAAGATGACCTGTTAAAAGATTTAAACTTAAGGAATAACCAAGAATGGATACCAGAACAAGGAAAGCACATGTATTAAAATGTGAGCATTCACAATTAAGGGGAAGCTTTCCCAGGACCTGGGAACAGGAGAGAAGACTTAGTTAGATTTTACATTTCTTGTTTTTCGGGACAGCATATTAGAACCATATTGTGAATATTAGACCCTTCACTGTAGAAATTATTCAAGGCGACTGTAACATGAAACAGCCACTAGAGCTCTCTCTACTCACAAGCTGGGAAAAGTAAAACAAAAGTGAAAGTGTCATCTGTAGTTTGTTTATATGCAACTCAAAACTGGCTCTTGCCTCATGGATCTGCACTTAAAAAATGTTAACTCTATCCAATTTTGGTGTTCGCTGAAATGGAAGCAGGTGAAAAAAATATTACTGATCAGTTATAAACAAATGACATCCCTATGCACAAAATAGACTTTCTACTTTGCTATCAATATGATCACGATATGTATTCCTGTTCTTGTTGTATTGTGAACCAAAATGTTATATGCTGTTTGCTTCCCATTTCTGTTCTAGGGTTATTGTGAACAAGCCTTTACACACACACTCACAAAAAAAAATTTACAACCAATTTTATTAGTGTTGTTTATTCAAAAAAGTAAGTGAACATGCATAATGATACAAAGTTGTTTTGTTTTTTGCAGCCACAAAGTATTTTATATAAAAAAAAATTATTATTTAGTGAATACCTAAAATGAAGTACACATACTGCAGCTAAGGGTTTAATTTTGTATTGTTCTTCCTAACATTTCCAAACTTACTGCGCTTGAATACTAATATTCTACTTAATGTCAACAGAAACAGCATCTGATGATTATAAACTTTTATAATTACATAAGCATGTGCATTATGAAATTTATATTGCTGCTATTAAAAGGAACTATTCAGAGTTTTAGCTTGAATATCATTAAATATGTACCACACATTTCTATAGTACCACTCAGATTCATTGACACACACTGCCTAGCAATGCACTGATACAAATGTGTGTGTATGTGTTTTTCAACTCCCTCGGTTATCTCGGAGTCTCTGTTAATTAAGAGTCTACTATATGAATGGCAGTGATGCTCTAAGAGTTTATAATCATAAGAACTCTGTGAACACCCGGTATGAATCTTGACTTTTTTTTCTTATCTCCAAATAACATTTTTCCAGATAATACAACATTAAATTTTTATCTGCTGTTTGATTCCTAGGAGAGGAATGTTTTTGACATTTGGCCTGTTATTAAATCATCCATGCAAATAATGTAGAGATTATTATGGCAAATTTTTTAACTTTGAATTACTGAGTAGTTAGAATTGCAGTGAACCCAAGTGCCTTCTCAAGGTCCTTGGCACTGTTAGTAAGCATTTGCATCAGTTTGCCATGAGATAACATCTCAGAGAGTCTCAAAAATAAGAACAATTCTTAAAGAAAGTCTGGTCTTTCGCATCTAATCCTGTTTCAACTTTTCAATTCTTACTAAAATACACCAGCATATTTACAAAACAAAATGTTGAAGTCATTCTTTATAGCTTTATTTATCTGCAAAGCTGTCATCTTTGACAACTACATCTGTTGTGTAGTTCATGACAAACCTTAATGTCCCTGCTCCATCCACCGAGTTGCAACATGAGATGCAAAGTAACTCTCTAGCATTGTCACTATCTTCTGTATTTGTAGCAAGAAATCAAAGATGTGTAGAAACTGAACTTCCCATGTTAGGAAGAACAACTGAGGGGATGATTAATTAATAAATGATATCCTATTACAGATTAAAATAGAAATGCTTAAGGTGTTTCTATTACTGAAGGTAGCAAATGTTGATACATCTCTTATCGTATGAATGTAGCATGATCACAGTTCCAGCAAAAAGGGCAATTAATGCTTGACCTGTACTATAACTGGTAATGTTACCTTATGTTTTTGTGTCTTAAAGTGAAAAGAAACCAAGTTTAATTGACGAGTGTGTGTTTCTAGATGGATTCTCTCAAATAGAATTACATTGCACTTGGCCGGATATTTCTAAGATTGGAGAAATACGTCTTATATAATTTAAGTCTTGTGTTTCTTTTTAGCATAAATTAAGAGTGTAATTCAGATCACTAAATGCTAACCAATAAGAATTTGGTAAATGTATTAACATAATTCAAAGCATGTGAAATTGAAAGAGCAGAAATTATATGTTATCTGTGACTTACAGATTTGCATGGACGATAGAGGGGGATAGTCCAGAAGCATTCCATTTTGTAGTTAGGTCTTCTTATATCTCATTAACTTTTTATTATTAATGTGTAATGCTTTGAATTATTATTATATTTTAATATCAGCATCGTTTATAGCAATTGTTGAAAATATCATCCAGGATATGTGTTCAAAGATGCATGGAGCATTCCTGATTGTGTTGCAGGAAACTGTAGTGCAAAAGCTTACTACAAAATTAATTTCTGGACATTGTTCATATTAATCTCCCCTATCATCCCTGAATGCCTGTTAAATAGTCACATAATACAGAGCCTTCATTTGGACATATGGCCGACTTAACAGAGATTCACTTTACTGGCATTGTGCTATTTCTGACTGGTTCTGTACCCCCTCCACTTTCCCTCTGCGTGTGCTGGCTAATCAGTTGGCGCAAAGTCTTAACACTGTACAGAGCTTGATACGTTGTGAGATCATGTGTTTCAGTATTAGTGTTGTAATGCCAAAAAGTCCCTATTCTTTAGCACACAGAATTTTCAGATTTCCTGATGTTCATGTGCCTCACAAGAAATGGTTCATAATATTGGTAATAGATTTGGGGAAATTGGATCTATTTTTGATAAGAAACTGAAATTAAATGGTTGTGTTATTACAAAGAAAAAACTCATGATATCGGAGAAAAGCTAGAACAAAGTCCAAAGAAATCTCTGAGAAAGTTGCATAGGAACCAGGAATTTTCCAAACTTCGGCTTGGAATGCCACCAAACTTTTAAAACTAAAATCCTATAAGGTAACTTAGTTCAGGAATTGCAACCATGTGATAGATCTGCAATTTGTGTTGGATAACATTAATGATCACACTATTGACCCACATTTAATTTTTTTAATTGATGAAGATTCATTTTATTTATATGGCCCTGTAGCAACACAAATACTGGAGTCAGAAAACCCTAATCTTGTGCACAAAAAGCCATTTTATGTTCAAAAATTAGTTTTTGTGTGCTGCTGTTTATGGGGGGTAAAAAATAAAGTTTATTGAAATACATTGGAAGAACTGAAAAACAATATAAAGAAATTTCTGCAATTTCAGAAAAAGAATTAATGAGTGTTAATGTAAATATTCTTTAACAGTGTAAGAGATGTATGGCAGTACAAGGACATAATTTCCAACATCTTTTATGTGGTTATTGTAGTTATAATTTCATAAGAAATGTGTACACTTTAATTTAAGGGGCTATGTATCTGATTCCTCCAGGATAGCATTTTCCTGTTGCCAAGCAAGTCCCTATTAAGCTGGGCCATGTGTCTAAATGAGGGCACTCATTGTGTGTGTCCTGTGTTATTGTATTTCATTTTCTTTCTCTTCCTAATATTCAAAGCAGTTGTGATAAAAGCTTAAAAGAAATTCGCTAGTTGTTTATGGAAGTGTGATTTTAAATTAAAGAATAAGTTTTAAAAATCAGCACAATATCACTTTCAGACACTTTTAAATTTCTTCACATAGTTTCTGCCTAAAACTGCTTGGTGTCGAGTCAGGAGTCGAGGGAGAATGGTCCATTGTTCCCAACCAAAGAAGGCTTGCACATTTTCATGACTTTTATTGAACTTGTGGATCCAGTTCTTCACCATTCCACCACTCATAACATTTTCCCCATAACCTCACACAGTTGGCAATTGTCTGCTATGATGTTTCTTGTAAATGGTGACCTCCTGCATAGGTGAAGAATGAGGTACAAGGGTGCCAAAAAAGTGGGATATTTTTGCAATTTTAATGTTATTCTCCATCTTATAAATACAAATTTTCATTACTAAGATCTAATTTTACGACTTTCTTCAATCAGAAAGCACTAAAGAGAACATTTTATAACAACATAGGTCACATAAGATATAAATTAATATTATTTAGGGGTCTGGCAACATTTTTGTAGAATACCAGTAAATTACTGAATTGTTTTTTCATAAGAAATTCCAAGATAAAGGTTATATAGCTCTTAGGCCTGCTGATTTACAGAGCTTTCATGTAAAACCTATCCCACACGCTTGTGATTTGATTCTTGGTGGTTGCACATGTTACAGCCACTCAAGAACATTAACTTCGCTCCTAATATTGTGTACAATATTTTACCTTCACAAATGCCAGAAATATGCCTCCCCCGTTTTTGGCTATGCAGGCATTCTATTAGGAAAATACTTTCAGATTGACATGTTTAAGTTCAGCCACTGAAATATTTCTGATTTTATTTGTGATATTTTTCTTTAGTTTCTACAATATATGAGTGTTTCTTTTATAAACTCTGTCCTTCAGGCAACCCCACAGGTAAATCTGGTGAGCGAGAGGGCCAGCACTAATAACCCTATCTTCAAGCACTTCCTTAATTTTATTCGACTCTGCTCCTGTATGTGCAGTTGCTATTAAAACACCCTTATGGTTTCTCTTCTTTTGTAAGCTGCTGAAAAAATGGGGTCATAATATCTCTTGCATTTCTGAATCTATTGTCATCTTGTAAAAAATGAGGCCAGTAATATTCCTTGCACTAACAGCACACCAAACTTCAACTTTCCTATCATAAACTGGTTTCCTGTACAGAATGTGGATTTTTGGTACAGCAGTAGCCCATACTTTGATTGTGAAACCAGACCTCGTCTGAAAAGAGCAGCAGTGTTTGGATCCATTAAACCTTTATTCACAGTTGAATAAAACCACTCACAGTAATGCACTTTGTTACTGGATCTTCCTTGTTTTAATAGACATGTATGCATCTATATGGTTTATAAAATAATTCCATGGTGCATGAAGAGCCTAGACCTGCCAATCAATATGGGGAGGTGATGTGACCAGCATCATGCTTCCCCCAGCCAGAATGGCCAGGATCACTGCCTATCGCAGCTCCCTCACAATGCTGAGTGAGCACCTGGTCTATACCTGCGACTTCCCCATGGATGGGATCGAACTCGGGCACATTCCATGGCTGGGAACCAGAACTCCATGGCGAAGGACATCTGTATGGTTTGAGGTTCAATAATTTTGTTGCTTTATGTGCAGAACCCACTGAAATCCCCACTTGTGCTAATTTCAGGAGTGATTTTGTTGGCAAATGTTCAAGGTTTGCACAAATTTCATCAATTTATCCTCTATCAAAACTGTATGTTCCCATGGATTTTTTTGCTGTGTACTGCTTTTCCAGTAGAATCAAATTTATTTGCAATATCATGAATTGCTTTTCTGGAAGGAGGCAATTGTTCAGGGAACTGCAAACAAAATTGTGCACTAACTAGATAAGCTGACTCTTATTTTGTGGTAACATTCATGCATGAAAATGCACTTCTCTAAAGCTAACAAATCTTGGCAAAGCTCAACTCTGCAGTACTTCAAAGAGATGGACAGGAGGGGAGTATGAGGAGTGCCACTTGCAGCTGCCAAGAATCAAAACAATGTGCATGCGGGATAGTTTTTATGTGAAAGCTCTGTATTTTTTTTAAAGCATATTTGACTCTTTCTGTTGTAATGTATGTCATACATGCCAAAATTTCCTAAGTGGAACTGCACCTTGAACCTTAATCACAGTCTGCATATATTTTCAAAAGATTAAAACTCACTGTAGGCAATATCTGGACCATCAAAGAAAATATGAAGTAGACTTGCCCAAAATGACAATTCAATTCAAGCAATCTGACAGTAATTTTTAGATATAAATCTATATGGCAAGTGTTATTAGCTAAAAAGCAATAAGAACAGCATATTATAATCAAATGTTGATACCACCGAAAACTTTATTGAGAAAATAGTGTCTTGAAGATTAAGTAAACTTCACAATTGCAGGACAAATCCTGCCCTGCACGGGAAGGTGTAAAAAATCTTGAAATGCAGCAGTCCCAAAAATTCAGGCTGTATGGTAACCCTACTTGCACGTTCTATTACTTCACATCATGAATGATTAGGAAAACCTAAAGCTAATTTCTTCCAAGTCCATTTCAAATTATTTTGTGAAGCAGATACGTCGGTATAAAGCACAGTATCACTTTTCATTATTAAGATTCTAAGTAATTTATAACTTCTCAGATGATATTCTGATTTTTTTTTTAAAGTTTTAGGACATAACATTAGGTTAGAGAGTCACAATCACTCAACTTGGTAACAGTGGAACTTGCCAACATTTATTGCATGCGATTTTAGAAACCAAAGAAATAAAGTCAAAGAACAGTTCTTTGGGCAAAACTCTTCTAATAAAATAATGAAACTTGACCATAAAAAGAAAAGAGGTGATTTTTGCTTGAAATTATCGTGGTAAAGAAAATTTTCTGTGATTTACATACATATAGTATAGTGTGTGTGATGTGCAAGTGAAATTCTTGTGCAACTTCTAAGGTACAGGTCTTTTGTAGGTTGTAAACTGAGTTAACATGGGTAATGGTTTTCAACATTAAAAATAGATGATAGATCTAAAGAAGAAACAGTAGTGATTGTAAACTGCACAAAGGCACTTTCTTTCAAATGCCCAAGCATAAGCACAGCAAAGATTTTTCCAACACTTAAGCAGCTGCCAGATGAAGTTTACGATATTCAGTGGTATGCAGTACTCATGAAAATTACTCCAGCAATGTTAACTTGTTACTTTATCAAAATGAAATCTCTCCAAAAACTATGCCCTACTATATAACCGATATTTCGTGGAAATGTCTATATAAAAATAGTATTTATTTTTAATACAATGTGATCTTATAGTCCCTCCACACAGTCAATAGTTGTTTAAGTTGAATCAAAAATGTTTTTGATTTAACAGCATGTGTTTTTAATGGGGAATGCCTTGAGAGAAAGTGAAACAAAAATTTACAGAGCAGTTTCCAGACTACCATTTCAGGATACTGTGTACAATTATTAATAAATAAATTAATATTGTGAGACTGGTTCTTATCATGGCTGCGAGAAGTGGTAGACGCCCAATTATTTTTTCTGGTGTGCTGCAAAGTCAACCGTGTATAAAGATAATCTGATAGCAATAGATGAACTGAAATTGGCAATCACAAATCACACTAACTCGGTGTCAAAAACTTTAATCAAACTACATGAATCTGTGTGTGCGTTTAACAGAATGAGATACATTTTCAGCATCTGTGAATGAGTAAGTGTGTTATGATTTTTGTTTGTTTGTCTTCTCTCTCCCCCTCTTCTGCTTTCTCCAAATTCATTCCAACCAGTCAGCCACTGTAGCATCACCTATGCATTTAGTCAGGATTACCACCACTGTGGAGGGACTTAAAGATCACACTGCATTTTCAATACTACAATCACTCGCATCCATCTTGAATTTAATGCTGCCTAACCACTAAGTTTACAATGGTTAAATTCATTAGAAATTAAATACTTATAACTGGAAGAAAGGAAATGGGAGGGGGGGGGACTCAATGCCTAATTAACATTAAATCAACCATATGGTAGAACAATTTATTAAAACAATCTCGGATAACCAAACAAAATTTCTTGCTCATGTTACATCAACCTGTGGCTAACAAGAGATTCTTCTACTTGAATGATGTTAACAGAGTCCCAGGTCGCTGTATTTGTTATATCCCCAGCTTGTTCCTTACTGTATAAGATGGTATGGTAGAAATACACATCTGCCAGCATACCCACAAATCCAGTTAGTTGCAAATGGCAATTATACTTAATAGTAGAGTATGTGTAGGATTTTCCAATATGAGTCATGTGCCATATTATTGAAGATAGCTTCACAGATTGCATAACTTCCTTCCATAACAGTGCTAGGGTAGATGGGACTGAATGCACGCTACTAGTAACATTCTAGTTATTTTATATTCACTGATTATGTTTAATGCTTTCCACGTTAATTCATTTGTAGCTTTAGGTTTTATATACATAAATATTCAGTATTTACCATTGTATATGCAAACTATATTTAAATGGGAAGGAGTATAATATGTAGCATAAGCACATATTTCAATTTTTGTGTTGGTTGAAGTGGGTACTTAAAAGGCATAAAAGTTATGATCATACTGTAAAAGAAGAGGATAATGTGGTGTGTGTTATGCATTTTTATAGTAAAGTAACTTACATCATTCATATAAATAACTGCCTTCATGTCTTCACTAATTAAGCCAAAAATGCTTTACTGTGATGCTAAATGTAGATTAATAGTTATAGAGCCTAGAGGTTTTCCTTGGAGTATTTTTATGAAATGGACATAAATGTGTTAAGAGTGCTTCTGTCAAAACTCTGTCCTAATGATTTTATGCACTGTGTATTATGCTGTTTTCATGTGTCCATTCTAACTTTTCTACTTGTATTATTTTTAACAAGTTTTGTTGAAAACAATCTTGTTTTATGAAATACAAAGTCAAGTTAAGAATTTTTTTTTTCTTTTGCTGGTTTACCTTCTCTTCCCTTCTTCAACATTTTTATCGTTTATAAAAGTGCAAATTTGATACCTAAGTGCAAGAGGTGGCTTTAAATTAGTAATATTTATTGAAGGCCTAAGTTATTACACATGTAAGACTGCCCTCTAAAATTTGGCCCAGGCCACTATTTAGAAAGGCAGCCTATTAAGGTATGAAATACATAAATTTACAATGTTCTCACTTCTTACATTTACAGTCATACAATGTTATTCCTTTCCTCTTTTAACAGCCCAATCCCATTTATTCTTCACTTTCTCTAGATAATGACTTGAAGCACTTACAATTCTTAGCTAAGATTGGTTTCAAATCCTTATGATTTCTTGCATGATGTTATCACTAAGTTCCTGTAGTGTACGAAGGTTAGAACGATACACTTTGTCTTTCAAAAGAACCCCATATACAAAAATTACAACTAGTTAGGTCAGGGGAACGAGGAGACCACAAAGCAACACTTAAAGTTCTGTCATGAAACACCTCTCTTATTTCATGTAATGATTCGTAGCCATATGTGCTGCTGCAGAATCTCGGAAGCAGCCATAAGATTTTTCTTCTATCAAGTGATCAAAAAATGGCCCTAGAATTAGTCTCCAATATCACATTAATTGTTTCATTAAAGAAAATGGGTCTTAATTATTCTTCTAGCACCTATCGCATACCACAATCCAATTTTCAGGTCGTCATGAGGCATTTCATGCAATAGCACAGGTTTTTCTGAAGCTCGATGTCAACTGTTAGAGTATTCACACATCCATTTAGGTGAAACCAAGATTCACCAGAGAAAAACAAAGGATGTGGATAAATAAAACCACTTTCTACAGATAAAAAACAATTGCAGTAATTCACTCGCTTACAGAGAAAAGTTTGTTTAACGATTGCACTCGAGTATAGTGATAAGGTTTTAGTTTTAACAGAGATGTAACATTTCTTGCAGAAGATGGAGATACACCTGTTGAGCTAATTTGTTTAGCGATTTTCAAGGCAGTCACTCTTAAAGTGGCACCAATTTCATTTAGTTTATTTTCTGTTAAAACTGATTTTCTCTTAGAATGTTTCTTGTCCAATACTGAACCTAAACCTTCAAATTTACTCACGATCACATGTGTAGTTTTTCTTGCAGATGGTACAGAGTTTGGGAACCTTTCAACAAACTTCCTGTGCACAGAGCGAGTAGATTCATGTATAAAGTAAACTTTGCAAATAAACATGCGTTCTTCCTTAGATAAGTGATGTACCATATTTACTGTATTGATAGACGCACCCGACACAGCAATAACAATGAGATATGCCACCAATACACCTTCAACCGAGAATTGGTGGTCCAAAGTCTCACTAGATGACAAGGGAAGAGCGCAGGAGAGAAAAGCTATGGATGAGTTACCATATGTTTTAATGACCCTGTAGAAAGTCATGTGAATAAAAGATTTTTAGTATATACTAGAGCTACCCTTTGGGGACAAAACTGTAAGATAAAACTCTACTTCCTTTAGCAGAAGAGGACGTGCTAAGAAAATTATTTTTAAATCTACGCATAATAATTCTGCTCGCATAATTTTAATTGTGCCATTTACAAAATGAATTACACTGCATTCACTAACCTTTTAATCTCTTCATAAAATGCTTATATGATGAAACAGTGATATGGCATGTGTTGAAATAAAGTAAGGCAGCAGTAGTAAAAGGCGTTGCTGCTTTTCATTTTATTGGTGTATTACTGCACCAGGGAAAATACTAGTTTTATGGCATGGTTAGTAGAGAATCTGTCTGCAGTTCCAAAGGTCCCATTCAGCTCCTACTGGCTCAAGAAATAACTGGGTGTCCCAATAAAACCAGTACGCCTCACTGCCAATCATTACATTATATTAATTACACAATCAACTTCCTATGTAAATATGAGATGAATATGACGTAGGCCAGATTTACCAGTTTATATCAAGTGCTGAAATGCCCTCTGCCGACATCCAGGTATTGCTGCACTTTTACAAAAATGTTCTGCTTAACATGTAATTCTTGAGGCAAGATGTTATTTCTCTCATTTGTTATGTTCTCTTTACGTTTGTCTCTCGTCCAAAGGTTGTTAGCATAAATTTTGTTATTCAGAGCTCCCCATAAATAAAAATCACAAGATTGTTAAACACCATACTCCTTTTCATTTTCTGTTAACTGTGCATAGAAAGACTCAGACATCCGGGTATTTTGCACCATTAATTGTATCATGAAAAAAATGGGGATATAATGCGTATTCCTGACACTGCATACCATATGCCTTTCTTCTCTGCGTGAAGAGGTTTTTCATGCACAATATATGAGTTATTCTGAAACCAGTATCCGCAATTCTGTGAATTAACATAACCAGACAGATGAAACCAGGATTCATCTGTCATAAAGAAGAGCATTGGATCTAAGTAACCATCAATGATCGAAGATAAGAACCAATTGCAATAAGTAACTCATTTCTCTTTTTCTAGTTGTTTCAATTCATGCACTATGCTCATACAAAATGGTCAGAATTTGAGGTCTTTTAGCATACTATGACATGTTGTCCTTAACATCCCATTCTATATTGGGTGTAAGACCGGAAATTTTGCTCAGAGGCCTCTTTATCAAGTTTGAGGTTCTTTTATATGCCATAAATCTAACATGAGACCACCGGCTTTGCTTTACTTCCCTTCTGAAGCAAGCCATGCTAAGGATTTTTATGCTCAAACAAATCCATCGCTCTATGCCGGGTTTGAACTCACAACCTCGGGAAATTTGAGCACCATCGTGTAAAAACCACATTCGTTGGATGATGTCCAGAGGCACATTATCAGTTAAGTGATGCAAACTCATTTCTGAGAAACTGAAGATAGGTTTGTCCATTCAAACGTGGAGGGAAGAAGTAAGAGGCTAGCATGGTAACCACTACACCACGGGAGGACAACTCGATTTCTTGGGGCTCCTTGTTATGTCCATATGAAATGTGTCGACTAACATAGGGTCTTCATTATTGAATGCTTATTTTTCTTCACATTCACAATGGTTCCTGCAGTCCTCCATTTCCTATACAGATCTTGAATTTTGCTGGTTGTGGGTATTTTGTCATAATATTTCTCCTCAAACATTTCTTTAGTCTCCTTAATGAGCCTATCTTTATGTAAAATTCCCCAATGTCAATTAATTTTTCAATTGAAAACTGCACCATTTCTCTCACAATGCTTCCACAACATTCACAATAATTACTGTTAAAGTCAACTGTACAACTCTAACAACAGGTAACCATGTAAGCGGTGTAGCCAAATATGAACGAAGTAAAGCCAGGCACAGAAAGCATACTGGTTTTGTGTGGGACACCCAGTAGTTCTTGGTAAAAAGTCTCCTTAATATGTCCAGATGTGTGAGGTGTTTTAATATGCATTCCAGTTATTTAATTACACAAGCCTGCAAATTTAAAATGTCTTCTCCGGCATGGGATTAAACAGGTCTTTTACCTAATTTTGGTATGCTGAATTCAAATCTGCTTTCCATTCTTTCTTATCACATATCCTTTTTTTTGGCATGCAGAAAGGAAATATGTAATATTTGAGTTTATTTCTAGTTTTTAAGTACAATTTAAAATGTGTGAAATTATGCAAACAAAGAAACAATCTCAATTCCACACATGCAACAGTTTACATTGAAGTTGGAAGTTTCAAACATAGCGTATGGTTTTATTTCCCCTTCCACTTTGTTGAAAACGAATGCTGAGTTGACTTGCATTTGTGGTCCTGAGAAGGGTTGTCTAATTAAACACCAACAGTAGTCGGCCATCATGGAGACATGCCATCGACCCTGGTACCTTGTTTCCATTTCCTTTATGTCCTGTTGGAATACCTCTCCCTGTTCTTCACTTAGTGCATCCAAGTTTTCAGGAAAAAATTCAAGATGCGAATGCCGAAAATGTAATTTTAAGCTCATGTTGCATCCGAGTGCCTTTAACTTTTTGAGCATGGTTTTAACAATATGCTCATATTGGTCATCATTAACATTACCCAAAAACTTGTTTATAACTTCATTAATGAGTCCCAAGCTTGAAACTCTATGTTTGTCAAGATATTTCTAAAATGAACCTTCATGAGTTTATTAATCTGTGGGTTGTCAAATTGGAAATTTCTGAATAAGATGTTGGAAACATGGAGCATATTTGTCCAAAGCTTTGACAAACTGCTTCATCATTCCTAATTTGATATGTAATGGGGGTAGAAAAACCTTTTGTGAGTCATTTAGCAGGCGATTTATTACATTTTTTTGTCCCTGGCACTAAATCTTTTCTTTCTGGCCAGTTAGTTTCACCCCAGTGTCTTTCTCTGGCTCTAGAGTTCCATTCACACAAAAACCACGGGAATTTCATGTAACCTGCTTGTTGGCCCAATAAAATACTGCACAATTTAAGATCACAGCACACATACCACTTGTGTTCATTATGTTTAACTTTTTCTAGGACAGTATACAAATTTTGGTACATTTGTATAAGGGGTGTAGAGTAAGCTATTGGAATTGAAGCAAACATATTGCCATTGCGTAGCAGAACACCTTTCAGACTTCTCTTGCTTGAGTCAATAGACACCAATCTTTTGCTTCGTAAGCTGTTCCAAGAAGCCTATCAAGCTAGAGATTCACAACAATATACTAGTTCCCCTTCCTTTACAAAATATTTCTCGATGTCTGTACCAGTAGAAAGTTGTTCCAGGTTCTAAAAGATTGTTTTCCTTTCAGCTTTGGACCTATAAGTTCACTTTTTTCTTCGGTAAGACCATAATCACGCAACACATCATTTAACTTTGACGTACTCAATGGATTTGGAATGTGATCTTCTAAGTCTGGGGACCAATTTACATCATCTACTACACTCTATCAGTACCACTCTCTGGTAATATCATGGGTGGTGATGGAACAGGAACATCGGATCCATGAGGCAGAGACCTAATTGCTGATGGCAAGTTTGGATATATAATGCCCGCTTTGTTTTTTCTATTGAATCTAGAAATATTATGCAGACAAAAATAATAGTCATTAAAATGATTTTGTTCATGCCATACTATAGGAACACCAAAGGGCATAAATGAACAAACTCCCTTGTACCACTGTCTTAGATTTCCTACACAACATACAATATGAGGAGCAAAATTCTTGTCTTGATCTCCTAATTTAATTTTAAAATAGGCCACATACAAACTCTTGATAAATGCAGTAATGTTTCTTTTCTGCTGCTTTATCACAGACATAACAGAATTTGTTACGATTGTTCACACAACCCCTCCTAGATATACCACTCAAACTTGCCATTTTTTTCCACAAATAAAATTCACAACACAATACGGCTTCACAAGAGACCCACTGAGAAGAAGTTTAAAACTGTACTAAGGATTCTAAGATAGGTTCCTGTTGATATCTTAGGCAATAAATGTTTGTGAGATAGGTTCAACATTACCTGTAAATACAGGTAGACAGTGGTACATGTAATATGATTTAGCATGTTTATATATTCCAAACAACCAGGCTGTGTCAGATATGCAGTGATTTTAATACTAGCGTACTGAACTTTCAGTTTTGTGTTGAAATTGTTAAAAATCTGTACCTGATACCAAAAACTATTATTATTTTGGAAATCAGAGCATCCAATTTAACCATTATGAGTAAAACATTGTGTGCCACAAAATCTTTGCAGGCCTGTGTTATCCGTCTATATCATGACTGTCACTGGGCAAATGCCTGAAATCTGTTCCACAGTCATACTAAGACTTACTTATCATCACAATGAGCACAACTACATGAAACAAAGATGTGTGCTGCAAAGTTAGCTTTAAAAAACCATACACACATAGTCAAAACGTGTTTTTAGGCTTTTTGTTTCATACTTCATTGCTGTTGTAGTTTCTGGCATTAAGAAAATGCAACATATCTTGACCCTTAGTAATGACATTTAAATAGCATGACAAGCACAGCTTGCAAGTGTGCGCTGAGCAATAAAAGATTATTTGCATTTATAACTCTCAGATAGCATTCAAAAGGATCTCCAGATCTCTTTAAAAAAATCTGATGTGCTACACTCACATGACTTTCTCTACTCTTGTACAAACTATTTTTACAAACGCTTATTCTCCATATGCTTCATGTTAATCAAGATGTCAATCTTATTGCTAATTTTCTTGTAGATGCAAGGGGAACATGGTAGGTTATAAGCGATAGTCAAATCTTTTAAGCGCTGGTTGCTATGTGGCGCATTCTATTCTGTTTGCATATCCAGGACATAAAAAATTGAATAACGAATTTGAGAAAAAGTATAAGTATTGGAAAATTTAAGGAAATAACAAGCAATATTTCGAAAATGGTTCACTCAACTAAAAAAATGTATATGACATAAATTGTGTATTTTAACGCGATCTACATTTTTTGTGTAGTAAAATTTTGTCTATCTCTTATGGTTTACCAGTTATGCAAAAGTCGTTCACAATAAAGAATACTTTTGGAGACATTCCCAGGAAATACAAGATATACATTTTATTTGTCATAAAAATATCTTAAACATATGATATTTTAATCAAAATCGTTGGAGCCATTTTTGAGAAAATTAAAATTTTCGAAAAATATTCCAGGTAAAGGGTACTCTGGGATGGGGGGATTTTCTTGAAAACCTTCGTGTCGCATCCTTGGAAGATACTGAACCTAAATACCAAGTTTGGTGTTTATCCGACGGTTCGTTTCTGAGTTATGCTGTTCAGACAGACACACACATGGACATGTTTCCAAAAATGCTTTTTTTGGATTCAGGGGGTCTCAAAACATGTATTTCTGGTGAAATCTCGGTATCGAAATTTTGAGTGGAATACAATACTTCCCCAACTTACTATACATAGTAGAGAAAGTAAAAAGACTAATGGACATTATTGGTAAATTCAATATTTAAGCTTGATTTTGAAGTTTCTTTATTGAGTGAAAAAACTAATTATGACTATTGTACCTAATAATTACCTTTATTTCATATAACCTCTATGCAGGCTAAAGTGGACAACTAAATCAGATTTGAAAAATTCACTCCCACAGCAAACCATATATGTAACCTTGTCTTACAGTGTAAGTTTGTTCTCACTGGGCTATTGGCCTTAATGCATAACAAACTTCTTTGTGCTTATTCTGCGTTTTGTAAATGTCAAGAGAGGAAAGAATCTTTCATACTTTTTTTTCCTCGGTCTTTCTTTCTTACTTTGAAAATGCATGGAACTTGTACTTCACTTCTTGAAGAGCTGTTCTCCTACCTTTAATACAACTGATCATGAAGTTAAATTTCCAAATTTTCATAATCTGTTTATTATTTTCATGTGCTGGCAATGCAACTTATCCTACAACCATTGAAAACACATTTGTGTACTTCAACATTTATTTCATACAAAGTTAGGTGGGTTTAGAATTAGAAGCATCAGAACTATCAATAACATCCAGTGTCTTTCCTTCGGGTCCTACTTTAGCATTGTGATATTCTAGCAAAGCATTCTCTTTTTTATCTTGGGACTTGAATATTACACGCCATTGACTGAAACAAACAAAATAAGATTAGTTGTTTAAGTGCACTGTCTTAATATTTTCCTTAGAAAGAGATATTTGAATGCAAAATGCATTTTAGTTTTAATATGTTAAGTTGGAAGGAATATAAGTAAAACAAAGTTAGTGGTTACAGCTCAAACATGGGGCTGGTACAGAATCAACCTTTACAATGTGTAATAATTCCTTAGTGTAAAAGAGGTAGTTAAAAAAATAAAGATTTTTTTCTTATGAAAATGAGAGTTTTAAAACGAGAGGTCAAGAATTTTTCCCTTCTTTATAGATTGTTTCTTTCACTACTGTAGCCATATCTTGACATTTTTAGTCATTTGTTCAAATGGACTTGTGGAAAGCAGTTTGCTTATGGCAGATAAATGGCCTTAGAGTTACATAATGTACCATGTTTGTTTCTGTTGATGGTGACCAGTCTTTAAGTTTCTTGAGAAAATCAACACTTGATATACTCACTCCTTACGCTCTTCCTTCCACTTGTACTGCCAATAGCGAATATCTTCCATTGTCAAGCCACCCAGTTTTAATATGCCTATTGATACTCCTCCTGCCAAGCCACCTAACACACTACCTGCATCCACAAAAAGACAATACTCATTTCATACCCTTATACTTATACTGATAGAAACGCTATGATTACATAACTATCATTGCAAGTAAGGAATGGCTACTTAATAAACGTAAAGAAGTGCATACATATGATAATTTTTGCTAATGTTCAATATATTTTTCTTTTTATTGCTGTACAAGTGAAATTTGGGACTTATAAACAATTCTTCTCTATCTTAAAAACTACTTTCTCTACCACCTACTCATATAGTTAAAACAGGAAGTACTGCATTCCACCCACAAGTATGATACTAAGATTCCAGAAATAATTTTTTTTTTGAGAGGGGGGATTTAACACCCACTCCTTTTGCATGTGCAGGTCACTGATGACAAATGAAATGATAATTAGGATAGGAAATTTGGGAAGGAAGCATTTCAGGCCTAAGTTTAGGGTATCTCCCAGCATTGCCAATTATGACAGGAAAACTGGAAAAAAAAAACTCATGTTAAGGAGGACAGTCCTGGTGTCATTTGAATTGCAGGCTGCTTGTTCGCAGATCCAAGCCTTAACAACCTTGGCTACCTGTGTTGGCATGAGTGTGTGTGTGTGTGAGAGAGAAAACCATTCCTTAACCTCTGCAGGGTCTGGAAGTATGATTATGGGAGTGAAAATGAGTGTGTTTACTAATGAAAATCAGTAAAAGAGTTACTTCTTAGATTGCCTCTGTGGTTGAGTGGTCAGCTCTCTGGCATCTTAACCCAGAGATTCAGGTTGAATTCCCGACGGGGCGGGGAATTTTTCTTTCATTAAAATCATTCCCTATCCCTCACAGTGTCTGGAAGTATGAATGTGGGAGTTAGCCCTTTATTGCTGGAATTATTTTGTTATATATGTCCCTCTAATTACTTAACTGACTTTTATATCCCTTTCGCCGGCACTACAGCCAAAGCGATTCGAATAGCCATGATTGTTAAAGCAATATGAAATGGACTGGCCATCCATTCAAAGCCAAACATCGCAACTTTGAGTCTTAGCAACTGCAATCAAATATGCCTGTTTAAAGGACAGAGAGGGCCCAAGTAAAGTAACCAGTGTAATGGCACACTTGGATGCTGACAGGGTCACATTTGACTGCAGTTGCATGGATTTTGCTGATTATTTAAAAAAAAAGAAACACTACGGTTTTATTACCAAAAAATCCATATTTTTACAATATAAAACACCTATAAATAACCTGATTTTATTGCTGAAAGATATATAATATGAAATAACCCCCCCCAAAAAAAAACATTGGAAAATCTAAAAAACACCTTTGTAACAAATATGATACACCAGGCTATAAAGGGTTAATATGAGTGTGTTCAATAGTTAAAAACCTGTTCTTTCTCAAGTCAAAGTCCACGGTATGTCCATAGAAGTTAAAGAGGGCTATACAAATGAAGAACAGAAAACAAATTTAAAAAGGAGGACAATTCTGGGAGGAATACAATACTTCCTCTATTTACCATTAGAATAGAGATTCAATCATAATATTCTCTTCCTATGTGTTGCAGCAATCCACTTACCTAGAATTCCTCCAACAAGCATTCCTCTGAGTCCTAAGTTAATTCTTGCCACTGAGCCAATCATACCACCAGCAACAAAATATTCCAGAAAGCTTGACTTTCCCCGATATACAGATATACTGGTTGTCAGCAACCTAAACATTATAAACATATTAGTCTGCATTTGCAGCTATGATTTTATTGTTGACACAGCTTACTGAAAACAAAGAGTTTTGGACATTTGGAGCTTAAGAAAGAAATTTGTAAAGCACAAAATGCACTACAAACATGTGCTATCCTAAATATGCAGAGCTTTCGTTTAAGTGTATGATTTATATTATGGGGAATTTCTTGCCCTGCATTGTGCTGTTTCTAACTGGTTCTGTTTCGCCTGTGTGCCAGCTAATCAGTTGACACAAAGTCTAGCTATACAAAGGTTGATACATAGTGAGACCAAGTGTTATAGTGTGTTACTTTAGCACTTAGAATCTTCACTTATGATTCCTTTGTGACAACATACTCTTGTAGAGAAGTAAGACAGTGATTTATAGATAGATTCTGTGCTGTTCATGAGCCTCACAGGAAAGCGATTCATAAACTTAACAGATTTGGGGTAGAACTATTCTTGATAAAGGACTGAAATTAAATTGTTGTTCTTACAGAGGAAAAACTCAATGACATCAAAGAAAAGCTAGAACAAAGTCCAAATCTCTGAGAAAGCTGCATAGGAATCAGGAATTTTGCAAACATCAGCTTGGAATAACTTTAAAAATTTAAACCCTATATGATAACTAAACCAAACAATAATGTGAGTAGAGTTAATTTTTGTAAATGGGTTAATGATCACTCTATTAGCCAGAATTTCATTTCTTACGGACAAAGCATGGGTTTATTTACATGGCCATGAAGAATTTATGAATGTTAATGCAAATTTTTTTTAGAAAGTGTGAGAGATGTGTAGTGGCACAAGGACATAATTTTCAACATCTTCTATGACAAAGGTATGTGGGTAATGCACTATAATTTTCATGAGAAATCTATATGCTTGAATTTAAGGGCCAAACACTGTGCTTTCCAGTGCCAAGAAAATTCCTATTAGACCAGCCAGGCATTCAAACAAAGGCTCCGTAATCTTATCACACATAGGTGCCACTGAATGACAACTGAGTGGTGGCACATCTACAGGGTGAGTCAAAACACTCCAAACCGCCTACGCAGTGTTTTCCCTGTCCGCGCCCTCGGCACTCGTTTCCATCTGCTGCTATCATAGAAAGGCGCGAATGAAACCATACAACATTTTTAAAACTACCTTTAAAGGCTTTACTTACCAACTTTATGAAAGGAGATACTGAAACTGGCCACCGTCGTTGTCCATACATTTTTGGCACCTCTTTAGGAAACTATCCATCATGGAATTTTTGGGAGGAATTTTCCAAACGATGACCGATGTCGTCTAATGTTTCTTTGGTAAGAACCAAATGCCGTCTTTTAGATTTCTTAGCCTGAACACTTCCTGTGGCCTGAAATTTACTGTAAAGCTCATGGATTGTTGTACAGCCTGGAACTTTTACACCTGAAAATCTTTCTGCAAATCGTACTTTCACTTGTCAAGCTGACCGAGTTAACACATACGAATCCTAAATAAATAAACGCTGTGCAGTAAAAAACATATACTGAGCCATAATATACTTTGTGACTAAGTACAGGACAAAATAATAAATAACTCGTAATAACTGAACTACATCACATCACCATCAATTCAAAACTGCACTTCACATCAAAACCACAACAGCGTGACTTTGTTTATAGCAGCAGTGCGCCAGTGGAAAAACACAGCGCAGCCAGTAGTATTGTTTCATAAAATACTCCTCCGGGATAGCTTAAAACATATATTTTAAAAGACAAACCCACACACCCTGGAAGAATTAAAACAAAATATCGGCCAGGAAATTTCTCAACATGAACTACGGCGAGTGATGGATAGTTTCCTAAAGAGGTGCCAAAAATGTATGGACAACAGTGGCCAGTTTCAGCATCTCCTTTCGTAAAGTTGGTAAGTAGTTTTAAAAATGTTTTATGGTTCCACCTGCGCCTTTCTATGATAGCGGCAGATGGAACGAGCGCCAAGGATGTGGACAGGAAAAACACCGCGGAGGCAGTTCGGAGTCTTTTGGCTCACTCTGTAGTATGCAAAGTATGAAACAATGATTGAAGTTAATATGAATCATTCTATCATTGCTTGTTTATATTTTGTAAAAACTTTTTATTTCATTTACCTGAATCTTAGTGCTAGGTATTCAGAAAACGCACTGCAATTTTGTTTTAAGACATAAGATTATATATCAAGTTTTGATGCATAGCCACATTAAGTAAAATAAAATGAGTAGCACCAGCCCTCTGTATCATATAGTATTTGTAATAGATTCTATTTCTTTCTTCTCCTTCCTTCTCAAGGATTGAGTTTTACAGATATACTGAGATAGTAATACTGTAACTACACTGTTTATCTAAATCAATGCATATTTTAAGAGCATTTGCTCACATCCTCAGTTAGTGCCCAATTACTTGTTCCTGATAACTTAAGTAATATCGTTAAGGCACAGACTTATGAATCAACACGCGTGTCTGAGGTCACTAAGGCACAAACATGAATGTAAGTTCCATGGTTAGAATCTTGCCCGGACTGCCTTTCCTGACCAAGGATTTTTGTGTTTTCTTGAGTCCTCATTACTGGCAAATGCTGGGGAGGTACCCTAAACTTAGGCATGGAACGTTTGCTTCTAAAACTTCCATTTCCGATTATTATTTCATTTCATGTATCACCAGTGTCACCACTTGTATAGTAAGAATGGAAATTAATCACTATTACAACATTTCAGTAGAGACATCCAGCATCATTAATAGATGTTCAAAATCACATGGCAGGATCTCAGATTGTCCTTGCTCTTCATGCTGAAAATATTTTCCAAAATGCTGCAAGCTGGTGGGTTGTTAATAGATTTTGGAAGTTCTAACTTCATCTATTTTTTCATGTTTCATCTTTAATGTAAACATTCCAGTTTTACTTTCTCTGCTGCTTACCTATAGTAAGTAGAGGAACTATTGCACCCAAAAATTTGATACCAAGATTTTACCAAAATATATTTTTTGAGGCTACCTTAATGCAAAATAATAATAATAATAATAATAAAATAATAATAATAAATAAATAAAAGTGCATTTTTAGTTCAAAAATGAAAAGTTGGTTAAACACTAAATTAGTACTTAAGTCAGCATCTTCCAAGGATGTAACACAAAGATTTTCAAGAAAATCTCCCCACCCCAAACTACCCTTTTTCATGAAAAATGTTTTGTTATTTTTTTACTTACTCAAAAATAGCTATAATGATTTTGATTAGAATACCATATATTTAAGATACTTGCATACAAATAAAATATATGTCATGAATTTTCTGGAAATAGTCTATGTAGTCCTCTTCATTCTGAATGATTTTTGTATTATTGATAAACCATAATAGATAAAATCTTACTACATAAAAATGTAGATCTCGTTAAAGTACATAGTTTATGCACAATAAAATGTTTGTGGCATTAACCATTTCCTAGATATTCTTTGTTATTGGTTTGAATTTTAATAGTTGTACCTTTTTCTAGTACTAGGTTGCTATTTATTTTTTCTCATGGTCATAAAAAGAGTATAGAGTTCCAAAGTCATGACATAGTGATACGCTTCTTAAAAATCTGGCTCACTTTAGCATGTATCTTTCTTATACCAAGGGCAGATTCAAGGGGGGTTGCCATTTCCTCACCAAGCAAAACATTAATATAAAATACAGGCTGCACATAGTGTCAACAACAATCAAAAATAGATTTGGTGGACAAAAACACAGAAAGATGGACTTAATTAAGTAAAATTGTATGCAGAAAGGAAGTTGGTTTTTTCACTTTTTGCATGAGTCAATATTTTAAATGTAATTAAAAATACTATGATTTTTTACTTGTACATTAACTCGCAACTATTTGAGTTTATTTTGTCTGTTGTAAACTTTTTGTTTAGCGATCAAAATGTAATAAATATTGTTAGTATCAGATATGGTATTTTTATTTTGTTCCCTTTAGTATATGATCCTCCAAATTTATTCTATCTCCTAAATTTTCTGGGGAGAACCCCCTAACAAAATCCTGGATACACCCTTGTCTTATACCTACAGTAAAATGTGTGACAATTTTGATGCATTTTATGTGATTAACAAGAAGGAAATTCAAGAATAATTTTTTTTTTACTGAAGCACCTGAAATGTTCATTTTTCCTGATTTCCAGTTTTCTTCTCATCTGTCCAACATACATGAGGTTGCAGTCTCAACAGTCAATCGTGGATCAATAATAATTAATAGATATGGTTAGTTGGTATGGGATTTTTGATCACTGTTTTTACTAAGTTAATGTTTATCCATCAGAGGATGGTAAATGAATTTTTTCTGCATATAAGTTTTGATTTCCAGAAGGAGAGAGTACTAATTGTGTAGTGCTTGTTGCTTTTTGTAGTCTTATCAATGAGTTTGGGACAAACCATTGACTGAGGCTATGTGTAGTATCTGTTGATATTCATCTTGCATAAGTGAGATATTTAACAATTTATTAATGAGGCTGTTGAAGATGTGTGTTTGAAGGTTTCTAGATTAAAGCTATTGTTTTATATCTTCTTCTTCCTTTCAAGTATTAGGCCCTTAGCCTGTTACAATCTCACAGTTGAATTTTCAATCCATTTCCTTGTACCACCTAAAGATCTCTTCCCGTTTGGACGATAGTGAAGCATAGTTTTGGGATTATATTGCTATGCAGATGATTTATCCATTATTTTCTATTATGTTTATGATCGCATTTGGTATATCCTGCTGTGTATCTCATAAATTTCATTTCATTAGCGGTTATTTTATTCTGCTTTCATCGTACTTTTTTTAATATCCATGCCTCACTGCTGTAACAAAGTACAAGTATCACCAAGGTCTTCTATAAGCAAATTTTAGTATATCTTTGTACTAAGAAAGGTTTCAAAATGTTAAATTATTCCCATTGTTTTGGTGTATTTAGAAATGTTCTAAAAATGTCTGCTTCATCAAAAAAGTATAATGTGTATCAAGAGATCTAAATGAATTTACTCTTTCTAAAAATTTTTAGTCCAAACTTATTTCGCTAAGTATAGGGTATTTTCCGCAGAAGGCCATAACTTTCTTTATTGATTTTCATATCATACTAAGTCCAACTTTGTTAAAATTATGTACAGAACATTGTACATCATCTTCTGAGGAAACTATCAGAGTTGAACAATCTGCAAAAAAGTTGTAATCTAATATTGTTCTTTATTTAACTGTCTGTATGTATGGGCTTTCTACAAATACCATATGCAAGCTTGTTTCAACTGTGTACTTTAGATTTAAATATGCTAACTTCATCCTGCTCTACCTCCATAAGATGGATTTGTCTGCAGTTTAGGTGCAGCCTGTGATAGTTTTTTGTATAACAGGAAAAAAATTGTCAACATATGGGAATCATTATGAAAAAGTTTGAAAAACATGCACTTCAAGCTGGCTTATGTACAAGTCTCCTAAAAAACATGACTGGATTATATCCTGTTTTGAAACCAAAGATCACTGAAATTATTGTTTTGTCTGCCAATGGGTTTATAAAATAGTGCTTGTCATGGAAGTTGACCAGATAGTATCCTATGTAAAGGGTCTTTCAACAAGAGTGTCCTATCTTTAACATGTGATAGCTGCCATTGTTATTGAGTTACAGCAGTCATTTTTTTCATTGGTTACAGTTGTTATTGACAAATAGCCATGGAATGTTACAGCATTCAGCAACGCGTAGAGATTGTAAAACTTTATTATCAAAATGGATCATCAGTTCACCAAACCTTCCGTGTATTGCGTGAAGTTTATGGTGTGCATAATCGTCCCTGCGAGAGAATGATTCGGTGTTTGATCAATAAATTTGAAAGAAGTGGTTCTGTCAGCGATCAAAGAATGCCTGTACATAATCGACGTAAGCGCTCCAACGAAAACATAAGCGCCATTCATGAGAATGTACGCGAGAATGGAAACAAATCAATTGCTCATCGAACGCAAGAATTGGGGCTTTCACCGACCACAACTTGACGAATTCTGCATCTGGACTTGAAGTTTCACGCTTACAAAATGGTGTTAACTCAAAAGCTAAAGCCCAACAACCACAGGTTGCGCCATGTATTTGCTGACTGGGCTATAGAGCAATTGGAAGCTGACCCGGATTTTTGTCAAAAAATCATCTTCACGGACAAAGCCCACTTTTGGATGGATGGTTGTGTTAACAAACAAAATTACCGCTATTGGAGCAATCACAATCCAATGCAGATTCAAGAACAACCACTTCATCCCCAAAAGGTTACTGTGTGGTGTGGATTTTGGTATGGTGGAATCATTGGTCCATATTTTTTCCAAGATGAAGATGGAGAAGCTTTAACTGTCAATGGAGAAAGTTACCGGGCTCTTATAAGGGACTATTTTTGGCCTCAATTGGATGGTATGGATCTCAGAAACATCTGGTTCCAGCAAGATGGTGCCACATGTCATACTGCTCTTGAAACAATCAATCTTTTGAAGGAGAAGTTCAGAGGTTTCATCATTTCCCATGGTGGTGATATTAACTGGCCCCGAGGTCATGTGATTTAATGCCATTGGATTACTTCTTGTGTGGTTATGTTAAACCTTGAGCTTATATCAACAAGCTAGAAACAGTAAATGATCTTATGAATAACATCACGCATGTTATTCATGAAGTTGGACCTAATTTACGTTCTTTTGTCATTGAAAATTGGGTTAACCGTGTACACGCAACCCAACGAAGTTGCAGCGGTCACTTAACTGATGTTCTCTTCCACACGTAATCACATTAATTATGTTCCAAAATAAAAAAAGAAATAAACCTCTTATCATTTATAGAACGTGTTTTATTTAAGTTCAAAGATAGGACACTCTTGTTGAAAGACCCTATATATGATTGTATCATTCCTCTATCATGGAAGGCTTTATGTTTAACCCTTTTCTTAAAACTTCACTTCTTATTCTATCTTCTAGTTTAATCCTAAAAGAGATTTTGGAAATCTCATTTCTGGTGTTTTGAAGCTCCTTTTGTCTGATTTTCTTAACACCAACATTCACTACCATATAGAGGGGCTAGCTTTTAGTAGTGTTTAACACTCATTCTTACTGCATATGTCACCACAGGCTATGGACATGAAATTATAATTGAGAAAGGGATTTGGGAAGGAAATGTTCCAAGTTTAAGTTTAGGATACCTCCCCAGCATTTGTCAGTTATGAGAGCTGAGGAAAACTTGGGAGAAAACCTCTGTCAGAGAGGACTTTCCAGGCGGAATTTGAACTGGAAACCTCCCATTCATGAGTCCATACCTTAAAGACCTCGGCTACTTGTGTTGGATGAGCTGGCTGAGATAAAGCATTGTGTGATCTTAGTTTACTTTCTTTCTTCATCGACTTTCCTAAACATCTGCTTTGCTCGTTTGTGTGTTGTATTTCTGTACATTTTGATATCTTTATCACTGTTGTACACATTTTCTTCCTTTTTGTTTTCTTTTTTCATACTATTCTATGCTCGCATTAGGATGAAAAGTTACACAAGTTTAGAAAGTATCCCAAGCTTAATAATCACTTTTTATTGTGGAAAGAAATTGAAATGGTGCTTTTGAATTTTTCAAAAATAATTCTAAAAATTTATGAAGAAACTACTTTAATTTCACCAGTAATTTGTTGCATTTTAAATAAGGGCAGTAAAAGAGCTTTAAAATGAGTAGAACCACAGCTCTGTGCATAAAAGATATATTTATTTAAGACACTGTATATCAAAATGTAAGGAATTTTACTGTTTTTGATCATTTTCAAAACTCTAGATTTTTTTAATGTTCTTTATATATACTATTAATATACCAAAAATTAAGTGAATCTGAAACACCTGGGTTTACTATCCTATGATATTACAAACTAAAAGAACTGTTTCTAAACATTCTATATTTATACGATTTTCCAGTCTCAATACAGCAACATTGGTACCTTCAAGAACAAGTTTTTATAGCTTTGCCAATACCCCAAAGCAACTGAAAGTATCTATCCAGAAAGAGATGGAAACATTCCAAAATGCTACAAACAAAATACTATGCATAGTTTCATAGAAAGTATGATGCATGATTTGGACATAAAACCAAACATCACCACTTTCCCATATGTGATGTTTTAGTGATAAATATGTATTAGAACATTTAAAATACTTTACATTTTGAAATGAATTCTGAAAGACACTTTTAGGAGACCAATTCTAAATTATCCATTAGCACTAAACATTGATTATTTGAAATAAATTTATCTTAATGTTTCAGATTTATAAATACATTTTCCTTTCAATCACTTACACATAGTATACATATTAAATTCATACTTAATGGGATGCATTGTTTAATAATCTTACTTTTTTTCTACCTATGTGGGAAAATGTCTGTTTTCTTTTGATACTTACACAAATGACCCTGAGAACAACCCTAGTCGCCAGGCCCACATGAATGCACCTTTTGCAAAGCCCTTGGTAACTGCATCTTGAAGTTTTCTCTGTAATTGAAGTATATGTTAAAAACTGCAGCATATGAAACAGTTTTATTATCTCAAGAAAAAAACATTCCTCTTTTCTTCTAACATGCCACCCATAAAGTATAAAACTAAACAATGTAATCAGATTGCATAAAACCTTCTATAGTGCAATGGTTTCCATGGAATAGTTACAGCTGTATTCATAGTCACATTACAAGTAATATTTATTCTCCAAGTCAAGCTTTATCTTGATTTATTTCAGATTCCAGCTCTAAGAAGTCATAGTATTCACATCAGGGGTGGCTGGTGACTCTGAACTTTGGTGGTTCACAACATTATCCTTGCAATTTGAAATGTTTTAAGTAATAAATACGGAATAAGTTTCTCACTATAGGCTGATTAATTTACGCAAATAAACAAGGAATGGGAATTCACAATATATAACACATGCACACTTCATGAAGATGCTACAGATCATTCACGCCATGCTTTGTCCATGTATCTTCACCACCGAACAACACGCAAGGAAAGCAAAACAGGGCATTTTTAATATCACAACCACTTATCCAATCATATTTTTCATATACATCGCTGTTAAAATTCCTGTTCAAACTTCTTGTTTTTGTTTGAACTACCTGAGTGATTTTTAGGTACGGTATGGGCCTGCCAATGCGTTTAATTTCATTCTTTTCCTCCAAGTTTAGCATTGAAAACGGTTGCATTAAAAGAGACTGAATGGAACTCATTGTTTCTCCTTATAGCAATGTTTACCTGTATTTAGCTAAATAAACCACTTTGATTCATAAATTAAAACCCGATACACACAACACGGCACAAACCACGTGGCATTTAGGCAACGTAATTATCACAGATGCAAGGTAACTAGAGTATAGTCAAGAGATGCAGTTCAGTAGATAGAAGACTGGAAGTGAGGTAAACTTTTACTGTGAATTCAATAGATGGCTCTGTGTATGGGACGAAACGAAAAGTATTGCTCCTGTTGATCATCCTATTCTATGCTCTCTGACTACTAGATTAACCAACAACATGCAGCTTATGCCCCTCACTTCCCCCCCTTACACCTCTGCGCTCCCTTGGTTCGTCATTCCCTATACTTCACCATTATACCAATGTGGGTTGCAGCCGGGAGTGCACTACTTGGCACCTGCAAACAATACAACGCTTGCCAAAGTCAACTCCACAAGATCATGTCAGAATGATAACCGAAATGTATGAATCGTATACGTTATTTACATTAAAGGGAGAGCCAGGACTTTGGTTGTAGCGCAAACGTGCTACCATATTAAGCCGCCGCCCCTGAATCACATTATAATATCTAAGTTTATTACGTTAGACCTACTGCAATTCATAGAGTCACTTTTAAGTTTGACTTATCCAATTGAGCAAGTTACAGTTTATTCTGTCAAACAAAGTTATTTCAGTTTCAACCATGTCTTAATTTAAAAAATCTTATGTATTATATTCACATGAGATTCTCCATACACTATCATTTCTTTTTATATCTCTTCTACAAAATATACTTATGAAAGCTTATTTGCTATCTGCTTCATGTTAATCAAGATACATATTTGCAGATATTGTTTCATTACACATTTTGTTAGTGCAAGGATACTGAACGCTGAAGTGATAGTCATCCTTAAAAACTGGATTGGTCAATACATGCTAGCTTTGGTTAATGAGACAAAAATTGTTTTTACATAAATTGCTTGTTTTAAGGAGATCTACATTTTTTGTGTAGCAAGTTTTTGTCTAGCTCTTATAGTTTACCAGTTATACAAACTGATACAAAATTCATTCTGAATGAAGAGCGCTTCACAGGCTGTTCTAAGCAAATTCAAGATACATACTTTATTCGTAATGCAAATATCTTGAATATATGGCATTTTAATTAAAATCGCTAGAGCCATTTTTGAGAAAATAAAAAATAAAAAAGTTTCCATATAAATGGTAGTTTGGGATAATGGGATTTTCTTGGAAATCTTTGTGTTCCATCCTTGGAAGATGCTGAACTTAAGTATCAAGTTTGGTGTTTTGTATTTTGTATTTATTGCTAAGAGATTTACAATTTGATTGTCTACTGAAATTTGGCCCTGATCACTCATTCTGTAGACAACCACTACTGTATATCTACATTTTACAATTTCCCGTCAATAAATTATCTTGCTCCAGTTTTACATGTCCCGTTTCCACTTATTTTACACTTGTCACATTTTAATTACTTTACCATCAAACATTCACCACAGTTTTCCAATCAAAGTTTCACAGAATTAATAATTTCTCACTACCTCTATCCATCGCCTATATTGTAAGTTACACTACCTCTTACTTATCTCTATCCACTGTCCAAAGCCATTTATTTTTGACTTCACACAAAAACTGTCCAATGCTCCTAGCATCTTTGCACTCATTTTGATTATAATTGTATTTCTATCCCCCTTCAACCACTTCTTTTTAATAAATTTTCTTCTCCAATTTTCTGTTCCTTGGCACTTAAATATTATGTGTTCAATGTCTTCATTACCACCACATATTGGACATTGGTTTTGAGGAATACCCCTCTTAGCCTCCATGCAATAGATTCTCTCTTCTTTATTTACTATATCTATATATTTTTCCCTACCCCTTCAAACCAATGAGCACTTTTCAACAATCTCACTAAAAATGTTTTGTATTTCTATATCTTCCAGTCTTTTCCTTGCCTTTTTCCAAAAAAATTTTAACATTAATTTCTCTCCTTCTCCACATGTCTCCTAACCCATTTTTCTCCAAAATGTTCCGTAAATTACTTACCCATCCATCATTCATTAAACTATTCTCTTGGTATTCTATACATTGTCTTAACACATTACTTTTTCTTAGATTTAAAGTTGTGAACCAAAATTTCAAAGCTCTTTCCATTATCTTTCCCTTGGAAATGGTTAATGAGACTAAAACTTTACAAGCTACTAAATGCCACAAATATTTAAATTCAATATAACTAGCAAATACATCTCTAATGAGAAAATAAGTCACTGATTGTGATATTTGCCTAAGGGTCAGTGTTAAAATAAAAATTTAAATCACAAACCTTTGCATCCAGATGGCTGTCAAATTTGCTTGCTTCATTTTTATCCAAAAAATCCAAGTAAGCTGTCCTTGAAAATATAATGCCACCATAAACAGCTCCTCCAAATATTCCTAGATATGTTGCCTGGAGAGCGGAGGTCATTTCTGGGCTTATACCACCAAATTCACTTAAAAATTTTAAAAAAAAAAAATTATACAAGAAAAATACATAAATTAAAGGAGTTGAGAAAACTTTACCTTTACAAGCTAACCATAGCATCTAAGTGTGCAATCCATCTCATGCTGTATTTTTAATTGTTTATTGTTGAAAATGACCGGAGAGTTAAATGCACAGTGAATGAAATGAGCTGAGAAACCACATGAATTAAGAGATACACATAATCTGTCTTGTGAGGATAAGGGAAATCCTCAGATAAAAGCCTTGTCTAGGCTGCTCACCCCAAATGATATTCGAACTTAGCCCTCCAGGATGGAATGCAGACATGCTGCTCCCATACCACAGATGTGGGCTACAGAGCAATTGAGGCACCATTTAAACAGTTCACATTGCTGTACTATTACACTTAATGAGTTACACAAAAATCTGAATTACTGACCATCTCAAATATTGTAGCCGACCAGGTTGAGCACCGAGGATTACGTCAGATGAGGTAATCAAGCATAAAGTGCCGAAACGAGGTTACCTCAACACGACCGCTCTAAGGAACAATTGTCGGAGTCATTGTCTGAATGATTGTCTGAATCATTGTGGGAATCGACGTAGTAATCAGTTGAAGGGAGAGTTGTATCATCGACGACCTGAGGTACGCTTACCTTACACGAGTCGCCAACGCAACACCAGGTGAACAGGTAAGGATGTATCTCCTCTAAGTTCTGCTTGCTTGCCGGGCTTCACCCCAATCTGAGTGGCCCACCTACGGACCCTAATGTACTCACACTAACGCAATAATACAATTTATTGGCTCAATACATCCCCTGTGCATTTAAATACCCCCATCCTGGAATGCCACCCTGGCCTACCTACCACTCCAGTACCGAGGCATCCCCTACCTCTGAGCTATCACCCCATCTAGTGTAACCAACTACTGCAGAGTAACCACCCTGTAGGGGTGTTACAATGTTTCAGTTTAACCGTAGAATCATAAAGATTCAGCTGTCAGAAACTACACATATTGTGGACATCTCTGCATTTCATACATTGTACTGCAGTGAGTTTTTTGCTTCCATGTATGGTTGCCACACATCAGCAGATTACTCATTAGCTTGGTATTTGTAGTTCTATTTATTTTGTCACTGAGATCAGCTGATCAATTGTTTCACAGATAAAAGCTTATAAATAGCCGAGATCCGCAATATCTGGGAACTATCATTAAATATATGTTCAAATGCTGCCTTAACAATAAATATGATTAATGTGGATTTAATGAAATGGAAACAAGTCATTACTTTAAGTGAATTTGAAAATTATATTTTGTATTTCATTTTTGCAGCAATGCCTAAAAAGGTAAATTGACGATATGATGGGGAGAATGCTCCAACTTTAAAGGAACAACCTCCGGAGACTCAAGACTAAAAAATGAATGGTTCAAATGTTTCATTTACAAGCCTTTTATGCGCATAGCACACAGTGCAAAGTATATATTAACTGCGTTGAATGAAAACCATCTGAATTTATGCAGGTGAGAAAGACTGTTTGACACTGCAACTCATAGTTTGCTTCTAATGAAAACTGTTAATTTGTTTTCTTTATAATGTATTAATAAGTGTAGGCTGATAAGACGAATGCTTAAGCACATTATCTGTACTTAAAGAGCTTATGATTCCAGAGTTAAATCCTACCTATGAATGCCTCTCCCAGGAAGAAATTCTTATAACCTGTACAGCGTAGCTCCAAAGTTAAGCTTGTAATTTAAAGAAAATACTAATACTTACTCTAAAGAATACATGAAATATAACCTATCCAATCCACTTTTTTTCTCACTTTCCCCCTGCCCATCTTTAGTGTTATCATATGGATTAGTAGCTCCAAAAGGCACTACACTAACTAAATAAAATGAGTTTCTAGATAATCTTCTTAACATAGATATTTTTTCTTTATAAAAATATAATTTTAATACGGTAATTTGACCTTCAGGCTTTGTTTACGTTCGTAGTTCCTCTCACAGAACACCACAGTATTCCCTTCTACTAGGCAGCAGCACTGAAAACTTATTTAGGCGCCAATTTCAATTCAAATGTTTATATTTTTTAACATGACGCTTTATTCACGAGAAAGAAGTCTACAACGCTTTTAAGGTATGCCTATTTCCATCATTTTAATTTTTTTTACTGTAAATGCTTATGTTTTACTCTTTTCTGTTAACCATGAAATTTGCCAGAAATATTTTAATATAAAGCCTGCAGCCTGAAACAGTTTAAAAAGCATGTCGATAAATATGCTGCCATATTACATAGCTATTCTTTGCATGAACAAAAATTAAATTGAGTTTTATTTATGGACTCTCTTTGACTGCTGTGGTCCTTAGCGTCCCATTCTATATTGGGCGTGAAAGACCGGTAATTTTGCTCAGAGGCTCTTTATCAGGCTTGAGATTCTTTTACGTGCCGTAAATCTACGACACGGGACCACCGGCTTTACTTCCCTTCCGAAGGAAGTCATGCTATGGATTTTTACGCCCGAAAAATCCATCGCCCTCCGCCGGGTTTGAACCCGCGACCTCGGGAACTAGAGACTAGTATGGTAACCACTACACGCGGAGGACGATGTTCTTTATATGAGAGCACGGCATCAAGTCATTGTTTCAGAGTTTACTGCGCTTGAATGTGGAAAATTTAAACAAACTAATGGCAAACATTTCGAAATGGTTAATACCAACAAAAACCGCTACAGCTTCTTTTTTAAATCAAAGTAAGGGAAATCTTTTAATCTAAGGTGTTGCTTGGGATCAGGAGAATTTCCTGAAATGTTTGCCTTGTGTCCTGAATGTCTCTTCCCCTTAAACACACGCTACCGCAGATGAGCGGTAGAGAAAGTAACACAATAAGGTGATGTTCAGGTTTATTTGTCACAAGAAAGAAAAGAAAAAAATGAACAAAGGATTTTAAGGTTTTGTCGACTTAATTAATTCATCCAAATACTGCAATGCGATACCTGTTTCAGTTACCATATCCTGAAATTTGAGCACACAGTACAGGCATTCATTTTGGCTGCAATGGCAAGTAGTACGATTTGTCTGTACTTTATCGTTCATATCGGTTTTCCGGCTTTACTACTTAGTAATAAACCTTTGCATGTTGTAGTGATTCCTGTCATTAAAATTAAAAATTTAAAATAACTAAGTTGTCGTTCTCTCATTCACATTCTTGACAAGCAACACTAACATCAACTTTGAGCCTGAGCCTTGAGACAAGGTACATCTTCCCCTCCCCCAAATTTATGAAGCTAGGACTTTGTATAGTACTGTTATACACAGAGGTACAGGCCTACAGATATAAAAACATGGCTTATATAAATTTGCGTAGCTTTATTTATATAAGAGAACATGTTACAACATAAGAAAGCTTGTGTTACATTCACATGACTCTCTACCCACTTTCTACAAACTATTCTTACAAAAGTTGAATATTCTATTTACTTCTTGTTAATAGAGATAAACGATTCCAAAAATGGTTTCATTGCACATTTCGTTATAGGTACAAGGGGAATACAGAAGGCTGAAACGACACTCAAATGTTTAACATGCGGATCGCTATATGCTAGCTTTGAAATTCAATACTCTTTGCATGAACATGAGAAACAAACGAATGGCGATTTAATATTTCAATGAAGTATAAAACAAATTCAAATTAATAGCTACAATATTTCGGAAACGGTTAATGTGAAAAAAATGTGACAAATTGTATTTTTAACGAAATATTAATGTTTTGTGTGGTAAGTGTTTATCTGTCTCAAATGGTTTATCAGTTATTTAAAATTCGTTCTAACTAAAGAGGACTACATAACATTCTAAGAAAATTCAAGACAAACACTTTTTAGTCATGTAGTGTCTTAAGCATCATGCTTTAATCAAAACAGTCAAGAGCCATTTTAGATAATAAAAAATAACGAACAACATTCCATAGAGAGAGTAATCTGGTGTTGGTGGATTTTTTAGAAAATCCTCGTGTCGCATCTTTGGAAGATGCTGAAATTAAAGACAAAGTTTGGCATTAATCCTACTTTTAATTTATGCTAACACACGAATCCTGTATTTTTCTAAAAATGCTTCAGGTGATCTCAAAACATGCACTCCGGTGAAATCTCAATGTAGAACTTTTGCTACTATAGGTATGTGTAGACAAAGTAATAAAAATGCATGTGAAAAGACTGACCAAAACTTCGAATGTAATTGTGCAAGTGGTTTTGTTTTTCCATTGGGTCATCAGAATTGGTAGCAATAGACTTGAGTCCGCGAGCTATAATTGTCGCCTAATATGAACTGTGCGGTTAAGGACGATATTGGGGGTTACTGGTCGAACCCAAAAATGCGCAACCTATGTGTATGTGGCTGCTTTTACTCATTAACTGTAGAATGATAACTAATTTTCAAGGGTGTATTAAATTTACCGATTGCTAATATGCTAATGTTCTTTAAAGCATTAACTTAGTGTTGCTTATGAGTAGAAACAGGCAAAATATGAAGAAAAAATGCCCCAATACTATGAAAGATATATTTAAAGCCAAAATATCTTATACTTTAAGAGTTTTGAGCAGCTTCATTTCATTAGTTTGAGAAAACTGCTTAGCAGATTTTTGTTCATATTTAATGAAATACAACAAATTACGTGGAGTTTATAGATTTTAATCACTATGAAACCCTTAAACCTAAAAAAAGAAGTTACTGCTTGTTTTGTCCTTGCTTAATAAGAGCCATTAAAAGCACCGGTTCGAGAAAATTAAAAAGTCTTCACAAATAGAGCGCGCTTAATTTTGCACATGACTTCACATAAAGGAAATGTAACATTTTCTTAATTGTACCTTACTTATAAAGAGTGGTGCGAGATTTTCCAGACGTGCTTCCTGGAAAGAATGTCTTGGGTTTTCTAAATGTGTTTCACAAAAACTGCCCAAATAGAATATCCATAAAGTCCGGTCCATTGTTAACGGAAATTATTTTAAAATCCCAAGTCTTACAAAGTGCGAAGATTTTACCGACATATTACGATTATTATTTATTTTTATTTATTTATTTTTTTATTTTTGCATCGAATTCTACATAATCAGCAATTTGAGCAATGGATCTGCAGGAAAGTGAGTTATTTTTCAGACTGCCTGTTATTGTTGAATAAGAGATAAATAGTTCTACAGTTCATGCAGTTAACTATTTATTGCAACATGACTCAACTGTGACGACCAACGAAAAGCTGTACTCGGGAGCGGTTTTGTTAGTAGCTTACTGAAATCGGACTAGAAATTTTAAAAAACAAATCTAAGTGTTACGTTTTTATAGCTTTTTCAATACACTATCGTTAATTTTTTTACATCTCTTCTACAAATTATCCTTACAATTTATTTTCTATTTCACATGGCTATATGCTAACTAAATTCTACTCTTTGCCTGACATAACAAGAAGCAAAAGAATCATAAAATTAGCATTTAAAAAATTTAAGGATTATTCAAAAATTCAAATCAATAAAAAAAATCCTGAAAGTGGCTAATTCCTAAAAAATTATATGCCTAAGTTGTGCATTTTGTGTGGTCTACATTTTCCCTATAGTTATTTTTGTATGTTTGTTATGGTTTCCAGATACATAAAATTATTCGCAGAATATTCAAGGTACTACTCGGGACGTTTAGGAATGGCGTTAGTTTTAGGGATAGGCAGAAAATAACGTAACTGTTACAAAGTAACTAGTTACTCAATAACGGTTACCAAAGTAACGAATACAAAGCAACTAGTTACTCAATAATGGTTACCAAAGCAATGAAGGCAACCATCCCAGCCTGGCGACCGGGGAAACCACAAAAACCCATAGGCCAGAGTGGGCGGTCGTCGGGGATCAATCCCGGGACCTCCCGAATGCAGGCTACAGACGTAACCGGCCGTCCTCCGTGGTGCAGTAGTTACCATGCTACCCTCTAGTTCACGATGTCGCGAGTTCAAACTCGGCGGAGGGTGATGGATTTTTTTCCGACGTAAAAATCCTTAGCATGGCTTCCTTCGGAAGGGAAGTAAAGACGGTGGTCCCGTGTCGTAAATTTACGGCACGAAAATGAACCTCAAGCCTGATAAAGAGGCCAGTAGGAGGCAAATGGGGGTTGAAGAGCACTTAATATGCAGGAATAAGTATTCATATGCAAATGAGCTCCCCACCCCCTCTCCCCATCCCCTTCCCCAGCTCCATGGTACTTTCTGTTGTATCTGAGGGTCATAAATCATGTTGAGTATAATGGAACCTTGACAGGTAAGCAATTAAGGCTGTCAATCAACTGTCAAAACGAACGATGGAATAATAAATGACGCTTCTGTAACAAAGGCGGAGACGTTATTCTACCTACTCCATTTTCGGACACATCTGCACTGCAGCAACTCACCCCCAGTCGCATTGTTTAACGACCACGTGCAAAAGGCTATCCATCTACTGTCAAAATGAACAATGGAGTATGCTGGACAAAGGATCAGACGCTATTGTCCCAGCTCTATTGAATACTTTTAGGAAAGCCACCTGCGAGTTCGCAGTCGCATTGTTTGACGACCACGTGAGGAAGAATAATAGAACAGGCCCGACCCGAGTTAACAAAAGATTTATTAACAAAGGGACAGATCGTATTGTATCCCTTTCTATTGTCCAGAGCAAGGCTTCTTTAGAAAGACCACCCGTGTAGCATACAATTCCACTGGAATATGACAAAGAGGCAGGCCGGACCCTTTTTAACAAAAGAGAGCAGACGTTATTGTCATCCATTCTATTGTTCGGCCTCGTGCATGTTTTAACAAAAGAAACTTAGAGACTTTATATTCGACCTGTCTTTGTTTATCCGTGTGAAAGGCAGAGAGGTCAGTTTACCTGCTAGACCATAAACAATTCAACCAGCGTTCGAGTCCGCCATCATGACGTTGGCTTTGCCCTGAGGACAGTTCTCTCTGAGTGTCTTCACGAAGTCCTACGGATATACCCGAACATAGTTAACAAAGCTCTGTTTATGTAGCTGACTGTTTCAAGCAGCGATTCTAAAAAAAACTCTTAATATATTTCATTACATACATTAAACCTCTGTGTATACTTGGATATCCATAGATCGGTGTTCGATTCTTACTGCAATCAAAAAGTTTATTGCTAATGAAAAATTTATGCTTGATAATATTATATCATTACCCTAATTAATGAAAGACGTTATCGGTTACCTAAATGTCCTAGCTCGAATCTTACCCAGCGAAACTCTAATGCTTAATAAATATTAAATTATGCGCGGTGAGATTAAAATGTATTTAACAAATATAATTTAATTTTTTATATATAATTACCCTGATTAATGTAGAATATTCTTAGGTACCCAGAGCTTCTAGTTCGAATCTTACCCTAAAACTCAAATGCGTAATAACTATTAAATTATGGAAGCATGCACGGGATTATACTGTATTTAAAAATATAATTTAATTTCTATATATCATTACGATGTTTTAATGAGCGCTATTCTTAGGTGCCCAGAGGTCCTAGATCGAATCTTACCCGGAAACTCTAATGCTTAATAAATATTAAATTATTGAAGCAGGCACGGACAGATTAAAGTGTATTTAACAAATATAATTATTTATATTAAACACTGGTGTATACTTAGATATCCCGACGCCTAGACACGATTCTTTCTTCTTCTCTCTTTTTCTTTCTATCTCTTTCTTTCTCCTCGACTTGCACACATCCAAGCGTTCACATATACACGAGCACACGAACATGCATCACAAACATACACCAGTTTACGCACGCACACACATACACGCTCATGCACACACGCATACACACTCATGCACACACATACACAAACACACACGCACACACACACTCACACGCACGTACATACACAATCACGCACACGCACACACACTGAATGAAAAGAGATATAACGATGGAATAAAAACTAATTATAACCTTGGGATGCGACGCGCCATTTACGAACTGTTCGAAACTGGCGGATGCATGGGGTCGAATCCCAGGAGTGATTACAAATTCATTTTCTAATAACTCCAAAACTAATTAAGATAAAAACGCCAAATAAACTTTATTACTTTTAGGTCAATAGATAGTTTCTTGTGAATGTACATTAGGGTACCAGGTGTCATGGGATCGATCCTTAATTTTTAAATCTCAATTATCTCAGAAGCCAGCAGAGATAGAGGGTTCAGATCAAAGCATGATTGATAGCTCCTATGATGGACAATTAATACTGTATATAATTTCTATTTAGTTGTCCTTAGTTCGAAACCCGATCTTTCAATGACTTCCTTAATTTTCCTCTATACTCTAGGATAGGTCACTTAGATTGATGCTGTAACTGCATATAGGTATTTTAAACATATCAAACCAATATTATAAATACTTTTGTTTCTGGTGCTCTGAGTTCGAATACTGGTTAAATGAAATTTAATTATAAATTTAATAACTCAGGAAATAATTAAGGTAAAGATTTTCTCCCTTGTTTAGCTAAACACATGCATATACTGCATTATTTCATGTTTTCATTCACATTTCAGTTCTTACTTTCCAACGTCCCCTTATTCTCTCTCCAAGAATCAGTATACAATATGACCTTCCTGTACGCTTAATACTCGGTTGTCGCAGAAAACCGTTACATTTCACTACAATCACAACCAAAGTAATTTTTCCGGAGTTACACAGATTTTAAGCTTCTAGTATCGAACCTGGTAATGATTTAATGAATGTATTTTTAGTCATTTAGCTCCCCTGCATCATCATCCACCATATGATCTTTACTCAAAGCTGGTATAATTCATAAGCTTGAAGATATATGAAATCACCACTTCGGGAATCGAACTGAGTGCTTTAAAGACAATTTCGTCATGATAACGATATTTCGGAGGCTAGTACACTGTTTACTTTTTATTTGATATGTCTATCTAAATTATGTTATAAGCTATTAAATTTGTATGTAAATTTTCAATGAATCGGTATTCGAACCCAGGAACAAAATTATTTATAATATTAGTTTAGCATGTTAAAGAAAAGCTGTATGTAGTTACACCATCAATCTAAATGACATATCCTAGAGTATAGAGGAAACTTAAGAAAATCATTAAAAGATCGGGATTTGAACTAAAGACAACTGATTGACAATTATATACAGTATTAATTACCCATCATAGGAGCTATCAATCATGCTTTGGTTCTCACCTCTATCCCTCTTGTTTCCGAGATAATGGAAATTTTAAAATTAAGGATCAAACCCATGACGCCTGGTACCCTAATATACATTCACAAGAAACTACCTAATGACTTAAACGTAATAATGTTTATTTGGCCTTTATCTTAATTATTTCCTGAGTTATTAAATTTATAAGTAAATTTAATTTAACCAGTATTCGAACTCAGAACATAAGAAACAAAAGTATTTATAATATTAGTTTGATATGTTTAAAATACCTATATGCAGTTACAGCATCAATCTAAGTGATCTATCCTAGAGTATAGAGGAAAATTAAGGAAGTCATTGAAAGATCTGGTTTCGAACTAAGGACAACTGATTGGAAAATATATACAGTATTAATTGTCCATCATAGGAGCTATCAATCATGCTTTAATTTGCACCTCTATCTCTGCTGGTTTCTGAGATAATTGAGATTTAAAAATTAAGGATCGAATTCATGACGCCTGGCACCCTAATATACATTCATAAGAAACTACCTATTGACTTGAAAGTAATAAAGTTTATTTTGCGTCTTTATCTTAATTAGGTTTGGAGTTATTAGAAAATGAATTTGTAAACACTCCTAGGATTCGAACCCATGCATCCCGGCCAGTTACGAACAATTCGTAAATGGCGCGTCGCATCCCAAGGTTATGATTAGTTTTTATTGCATTGTTTTATCTCTTTTCATTTAGGGTGTGTGTGTACTGGTGTGTGTATGTGGTTGCATGTGTGTATGTGTGCGTGTGTGTGAATGAGTGTGTATGCGTGTGAGCATGAGTGTGTATGTGTGTCTCTGCGTGAGTGTGTATGTTCATGTGTACGTGTGTATGTGTGTGCGTGCACTGGTGTATGTTTGTTGATGCATGTTCGTGAGCTCGTGTATATGTGAACGCTTGGATGTGTGCAAGTCGAGGAGAAAGAAAGAGATAGAAAGAAAAAGAGAGAAGAAAGAATCGTGTCTAGGCGTCGGGATATATAAGTATACACCAGTGTTTAATATAAATAATTATATTTGTTAAATACATTTTAATCTGTCCGTGCATGCTTCAATTATTTAGTATTTATTAAGCATTAGAGTTTCCGGGTAAGATTCGAACTAGAAGCTCTGGGTACCTAAGGATATTCTACATTAATCAGGGTAATTATATATATAATTAAATTATATTTGTTAAATACATTTTAATCTCACCGCGCATAATTTAATATTTATTAAGCATTAGAGTTTCGCTGGGTAAGATTCGAGCTAGGACATTTAGGTAACCGATAACGTCTTTCATTAATTAGGGTAATGATATAATATTATCAAGCATCAATTTTTCATTAGCAATAAACTTCTTGATTGCAGTAAGAATCGAACACCGATCTATGGATATCCAAGTATACACAGAGGTTTAATGTATGTAATGAAATATATTAAGAGTTTTTTTTAGAATCGCTGCTTGAAAGAGTCAGCTACATAAACAGAGAGCTTGTTAACTATGTTCGGGTATATCCGTAGGACTTCGTGAAGACACTCAGAGAGAACTGTCCTCAGGGCAAAGCCAACGTCATGATGGCGGACTCGAATGCTGGTTGAATTGTTTATGGTCTAGCAGGTAAACTGACCTCTCTGCCTTTCACACGGATAAACAAAGACAGGTCGAGTATAAAGTCTCTAAGTTTCTTTTGTTAAAACATGCACGAGGCCGAACAATAGAATGGATGACAATAACGTCTGCTCTCTTTTGTTAAAAAGGGTCCGGCCTGCCTCTTTGTCATATTCCAGTGGAATTGGATGCTACACTGGTGGTCTTTCTAAAGAAGCCTTGCTCTGGACAATAGAAAGGGATACAATACGATCTGTCCCTTTGTTAGTAAATCTTTTGTTTCTAGTTCTAGCCTGTTCTAGTATTCTTCTGCACGTGGTCGTCAAACAATGCGACTGCGAGCTCGCAGATGGCTTTCCTAAATGTATTCAATAGAGCTGGGACAATAGCGTCTGATCCTTTGTCCAGCATACTCCATTGTTCATGTTGACAGTTGATGTATAGCCCTTTGCACGTGGTCGTTAAACAATGCGACTGGGGGTGAGTTGCTGCAGTGCAGAAGTGTCCAGAAATGGAGTGGGTAGAATAACGTCTCCGCCTTTGTTACAGAAGCGTAATTTATTATTCTATTGTTCGTTTTGACAGTTGATTGACAGCCTTAATTGCTTACCTGTCAAGGTTCCATTATACTCAACAAGATTTATGACCCTCAGCTGCAACAGAAAGTACCATGGTGCTGGGGAAGGGGGCGGGTGGGAGGGGGACCTCATTTGCATATGAATACACATTCCTGTATATTAAGTGCTCTTCATTACCCGTTTACCCCCTGCTGAGGCCTCTGAGCAAAATTACCGGCCTTTCACGCCCAGAATAGAATGGGACGCTAGGGACCACGGCAGTTAAATAGCGTCCATAAATAAAACTCAATTTAATTTCAGACGTAACCACATGAGCCATCCCTCTCGGTAGACATCGCAAGTATGGGTATGAAGAAAGAATTAATGCTGTTTGTAGCAAAATATGCGCGGGCCGGTAAGCTCAAACTTTGACATCGTTCATATTGAAACGTAGTTACATCCAATCGTTACTGGTAATCATTAATCTAATGTAATTGAGAACGTGTTGACCAGGAAAACAAATAACCTGATTGCTACTGGTAACCCTTAACGTACTGTAACTGCGATAGTTATAACCGTTACTCGAAAATAACTGTCACGTCCCTAGTTGGTGTGGTGGCGCTGTTACCGTGTGTATATTCAAGTCGCCTTTACTCGATATACAAAACAAGTATAGTTGCTGCTTTGGTCGGAAGTAAACAACGCTAGGATATATGTTCACCGTAGTACCTACACATTTTGTCATCAAAATATTTTAAATATATATATTTTGATCAAAATCTTAAGAGCCATTTTGAAAAAACAATAAATAACGAGTATTTGTTTCGTTCAAAGGGAAATTTGAATTGGTGATATTGTAAAATATTTGTGTCGTATCCTTGGTAGACGCTAAACTTGAATTCCAAGTCTGATATCAATCCCAGATTTCGCGCGATACTTTTTCTACTTTATTTGAGACCTCAAAACATGTATTTCTCGTGAAATCTCGATATAGAGTTTTTGGATGGAATAAAATAATAAATTCTCCTGCCTGCTATAGTTTGGTGGATAAAGTAATAAACTGAAGCTTATCAAATGAAAGAGAACCCTTGTTAAAGAAGCAGCGCAATAAGTGATAATTCAAATGCTGAAACTTAGCTGAAAATAAAGTCTGAAGAAACCAAGGAAAATATGCTCGGATTCTCTTTTAAAACGCTACACCCAACGTAGCCCTAAGCTCATAACTAGTATAAAATTTCGTTAATTATGCCCCCCAACAGCTACAGTACTTCCATTTTTATTTTGAATCTATAGCGAGCCCCCTTTAACTTTTATGATCATTTCGGGGGCTTTGACTTGAGAAACAATTCGTGTTTTTATTCGCTGAACCTAGGTATCTCTGCCATCCTGTATAGTAGGTAACAGGAAGTCTGTATTCCACCCAAAATTTCGATGACAGAATTTCACCAGAAATACATGTTTTCTGGTCCCTGAATCTAAAACATAAGCCTTTATTTAGAAAAAGTACTGTAAACGGCATAACTCAAAAATGAAAAGTCTGACATATACGAAATTTGGTGCAGAATCCTCCAAGGATGCGACACAAAGATTAAAACAATAATTCCTCCACCCCAAACTACCCTTTACGTAGAATATGTTTAGGAATTTTCTATTTTCAGAAAAATGGCTCACTGATTTTGTTTAAAATACCATATATGTTTAAGATATTTGCACGGGAAATAAAATGTATATCTTGAATTTTCCAGTAATGGCCTGTGAACCTCTCTTCATTCGAAAGGAATTTTGTATAACTGATAAAAACCGTAAGAGAAAGAGACGACAAAAACGCACTGCATAAAAAATGTAGATCTCTTTAATACACACAATTTATTTCAAATAACTTTGTTGTGGCAACAGCCATTTATGAGATAGCCGTTGCTGTTAGCTTGAATTTTCAATACTTTGTAGCTTCTTCAAGTGCTGTCGCTTTTCGATGTTTCTCATAATTTGTTGGAAAGAGTATGGAATTTTTAGCCTAATATTTAAAGAGTTGGGTTTTTAATATTTGACTATCGATTCGGTTTCCTCTATCCCCCTTGTACCTTAACGAAATGTGTAATGAATCTATTTCTGTAAAGATTTATCTCGATTAATGCGAACTGGATAGACAAATAAGTTTTCATAAGAATAGTTTATAGAAGCTGTATAAAAATAAACGATATTAGGTAGAGAATGTCATGTGAATGTAGCACAACAGAATGTTTGCTATTAAACGCATACTTTCATACTCTGCGGAGGATAGGGAATAAAAATGCTCCACCCCAGCCAGGAATGAAAGCCGGGACCTCTTGAGTTTTGAAACCAGGACGCCGGCCACTCGACTACAGAGGCATCTTTTCTTTTATTTATATTTTTTTACGTTCCAACTGGGAGAAGAATGGTGCTGACCACACCAACTCACCCAATCAGTTGGATGATCGTCCATCTCTGCTTAGCGTAGGTATGTGTGGAGTGTTAAAAGACTAAGTTAAAAGCTGATACGTGGGCTTCTGCAGACAGTCATGAGAGGTAATGGTCAGGTAAACAAAATAAACAAACATTGCTCTTACCACAGGATTGACTATGAATGTGAACAGCAATGGAGGGGACACCTCGCACCTCGATCCAAATCGGATCTTTTATGCTTACCACCCCCCAGGAGGAACGGATGAGGTGAAGGGACCGCAGGCAGGCCGGCCGACAGATACGCAGAGGTCCCTAACGGTTCCAAAACTGGTGATCCGGTCACACCAGTGGGCTGCTCAGAAAAGGCTTCGCTTTTGCGGAACCGGGGAGAACTCGACCCACCTGAGGCGGCTCAGAGAAGGCTACCATATGGAACTTTCCAACGAACAAGCATCTATGCTACCTCTCTGACAACATAAGTCCCTAAGTCTACCTGTAACATGAAAAGGGAAGCGCAATTATAGTACATGAGAGAAAGGAAAATTCGTTGTAGAAGAGAAACCACCACAGCATTCGTCTTGCCAACCAGGGAAAACCACGAAAAAATCATGGTCAGAGTGGCCGGCCCCAGGAATCGAATCCAGGACCTCAGGAATGCGAGCCTCACACACCATATCGCTCGGTTACCATAGGATTAGGCCACCATGCAGAAGAAAGGGGAATTCCCTTTATCAACTCCAACTTTTATTTAGTTTACTATTTAGCTGAACTCTAGAATATGCTTTTATATATGCGATGAAAATGCTTGCAGCAGCTAATTCTAAAATCAAGTGAAGGGCAAAAGGCAAACAGCAAAAACAAAAAGGATGCGCAAATGAACCAGGAATATCAAAAGTTAGGAAATGGCAAAATAAGTTCAACAGCTTGCGGTAATATTTTATTTTCAAATATATTTTCCCTGCATTACGGCCTTCGATCCGATAAGTGGAGAAACATCCCACATCCATAATACAAACCATTAGCAGACCCAGGTAAGGCCTATAGCCCCCTTAAAGGGGAACGAAACACAAAAATCATGTTTCTTTCCTAAATGAAGCATGAGTGGTAAGATTGTTTTCTTACTCCGCCACAACGTTACCGCTGAGCAAGCGAAATAATAGCCACCCTACACGTCATCGGAGCCAGCCGTGCGCTGGAAGCAGTTGGAAGATCATTGCTGTACGTGCAGTAATACGTTTTCAAAAATTGTTTTTGTTGGAATTTAAGTTCAAGAGTAATGAGTGTACTTTGTGGTGGTGTTTTGGTGATGATGTTACTGAGTCAGTTTATTATTAAACAAACAATGTAACATCGTGAAAAATAAAATGCCTCAATGTTGTGCATATGATTGTAATGTGAGAAGGGAAACACACAAGGGAACTCATTTGCACGCGTTTCCAAACAGAGACAAATCTTCCAAAATATTTTGCAAAAGAAAAGATTTTTTGCCTGGTCCGGTGCTCGTTTATGTTCTTCCATTTTAAGGACGCAGATTATAAACAGTTATTAAAGAAGCAGCTTATGCAGATAAAAATTTCAGAGGGCCTTTATTAAAACTTGGAACTATTTCTACTATAAGGAAAAAAGGAAGACAAATTCCAGATATAAAGTAATAGTAAGACAATTGATCCTTCACCATCTTCATCTAAGAGCAAACGACTGCCGGCTCTCGTAGCATGGTCACTGGGTCGTGTAGTCTCGGCGCTCCGCGGAGCTGAGGGTCGCGGTTGGAGTCCCGCCATGGGCAGAGGTGCTTGTGTGCGTTGTATGTGTAATTGAGGTAATAAGCAGTGAAGCAAACGTAACATACAGTACTCATAAATTGGGTAAACAAGGGAACTTATAAGGCACTACTTTTGCGTGGTAAGACGGTGAAGAAAACCGAAGAGATACTATACAAATATTCTGGGGACTCTGCTCCATCACATGGCATCGTTCACAAGTGGTTCACAGAATTTCGATGTGGCCATTCGAGCACAATGCATCTCACAGGATGGCCGGTTGAAGTCACATCAGAAGAAATGGAGAGCAAAGTTCACGATATTGTGTTGGAAGACCGCCGAGTGAAAATCCGTTAGATAGCCAAGACCGTATACATCTCGAGTGAACGGGTGTATAACATTCTGCACGATTTTTTGGGGTATGAAAAAGCTGTCAGCAAGATGGGTGCCGTGACTGCTCACAGTTGAGAACAAGCGGAATCGTGTGACCATTTCACAGAGATATTTGAACATGTTCCATCGCAACCCAAATGAGTTTTTGTGGCGTTATATCACGGTTGATAAAACTTGGATCCATTACTATCAAGCTGAAACCAAACAACAATCAAAGCAGTGGATTTCCTTCGGCGAACCTGCTCCAAAGACAGCGAAAACCATTCCGTCGGCAGGAAAAATCATGCCAGCTGTCTTTTGGGATTCACAAGGGGTGATAGACATCCACTACCTGGAAAAGGGTAAAACGATCACAGGTTCATATTGTGCCGCAATGCTGGATCAGTTTCACAAAGGAACGACCCATTTCGTGAAGAAAAAAGTTCTATTTCACCAGGGTAATGCACCCGCACACAAGTTCAGCCTTGCCATCGCAAAAATTGTGGAATTGGGCTACGAACTACTACCTCACCCACCATATTCTCCAGATTTGGCTCCGAGCGACTTCTACCTCTTCGTAAACCTGAAAAATTGGCTCGCTGGGAAGAAATTCACGTCCAGTGAACACATCATGGCAGAAACAACCTCTTATTTTGCAGACTTCGAAAAATCGTATTCTTTGTAAGGGTTAAAAGATCGGAGAAATATTGGATAACGTGTATTGAATTGAAAGGAGACTATGTTGAGAAATAAAATTGATTTTTTGGAAAAAATTCTTTAAAAAGTCAGGACTTCTCAGTCCACCATCGTATAGTTTCTGAGCTATGCGAGGGTGTTACTTGCAATAAGACTGTCAACAAAGGCGATGATGATAAAAGCAATGAAAGAGAATTCAGAATAGGTGATGAAATAACCAAGAATTCAGTACAATGTGAACTAGGTATTGAAACCATAAGGAAATATATATTGTTACAACCTGAAAATGTCTACGAACAAGCAATGATTAGGGAGATCAGCTGAATTAAAGTTTCTACGAACCTGATACTTCATTTTCTGACACAAATGATGAGGAAGAGCAAGAAGAAGAAACTTTCACCATACGACAATGCTGTGTGTTAAAACATCGTGTTATTGCGGTAATATATTCACTTGGAACTCACAAAGTTTATCAGGAAAGAAACCGGAAAGAAATGCTTTAATAGCAAGTTCTTTATTATTATCCGGTATATTGTTCAGCAGTTTAAATTCTTCTGCAAATCACTGGGTTTGGCAATGTTTTCAAGGCGTACATTCGATATAATCATTCGAAACATGGTAGCACCAGTTGTTAGAGCATTTTGGGTTCAAGAAAAAAGAAAAGAAAAGAAAAAAAATCTGATGTGTTACACTCACATGACTTTCCCTACTCTTGTACAAACTATTTATACAAACGCTTATTCTCCATCTACTTCATGTTAATCGAGATAAACATTTGCAGAGTCTATCTTATTGCTAATTTTCTTGTAGATGTAAGGGGAATATATATATATTTACAAGGGCAATTTGGAAATACAGTAGCCTTTAAGCACAGACATATCTCTTAATAGCTGGTTGCTAGGTGCAGCACCATTCCCTTTCCCACAGATTAATACTCTTTGCATATCCAAGACAAAAAAATGAATAACGAATTCCCATTTGAGAAAATAAGTATTGAAAAATTTAAGGGAATAACAAGCAATATCTGGAAAATGGTTCACTCAACAAAAAAAATGTATATGACATAAATTGTGTATTTTAACGCATTCTACATTTTTGTGTAGTAACATTTTGCCAATCTCTTATGATTTACCAGTTATGCAAAAGTCGTTCACAATGAAGAATACTTTTGGAGACATTCCCAGGAAATTCAAGATATACATTTTATTTGTCATAAAAATATCTTAAACATATGATATTTTAATCAAAATCGTTAGAGCCATTTTTGAGAAAATTAAAATTTTTGAAAAATCTTAAATGTAAAGGGTAATCTGGGGTGGGGGATTTTCTTGAAAACCTTCGTGTCGCATCCTTGGAAGATACTGAACCTAAATACCAAGTTTGGTGTTTATCCGACAGTTCGTTTCTGAGTTATGCTGTTCACAGACAGACAGACACACACACACACACACACACACACACACACACACACACATGGGCATGTTTCCAAAAATGTTTTTTTTTATTCAGGGGATCTCAAAACATGTATTTCCGGTGTAATCTCGGTATCGAATTTTTGGGTGGAATACAATACTTCCCCTACTTACTATACGTAGTAGAGAAAGTAAAAAACAAAAACGAATTCATTAAAAGGTTGTGGTATACCTATATGCTTGGCCAGTATGACTCCCCAGGATTTTCAAACAAATATTCTGAATTTAAATTCCCACAAAATTATTGATTTTGAACTTGCTCAAAGAGGTGAAAGGCGATTTGGAAAAGCCTGCTTGTGACAACATAATGACTAGGCTTGCAAAGCAGGAAATGTATAGAGTTGAAGTTTTGTCTCCTGCAGACATAAAGGTGTAAGATACCTGTTAAAAATTCAGTATGCGGAAGTTGAACACAAATTTGACGTATGGCATTTGTAAAAACGTCTAATGAAAAAAATTACAATGGTAGAAAAAAAAAACACCCAGAGCTGATGATATGGAAAGGCCAATATAAGTAACTATTTATGGCGGGCTGCGCAAAACTGCAATAACAACGGTACCACATTAATTGAAAAAGCTGATGTGTTACACTCATGACTTTCTGTACTCTGGTACAAACTATTTTAAAAACTCTTATTCTCCATCTATTTCATATTAATCGAGATAAATATTTTCAGAAACGATCTTTTGACATGCAAAGAGAATTACATTTTACACGTAGCGACCAGTTCTAAAATATTTGACTATCGCTTAAGGCGTACTATGTTCCCCTTGTTTTGTAATTGCCCTTGCAATACAGCCTTTAAGCATCGACATATATCTTAATAGCTGGTTGCTAGGTGCAGCACCATTCTCTTTGCTACAGATTAATACTCTTTGCATATCCAAGACAAAAAAAAAATCAATAATGAATTTCCATTTGAGAAAATAAGTATTGGAAAATTTAAGGGAATAACAAACAATATCTCGAAAATGGTTCACTCAACAAAAAAATGTATGACATAAATTATGTATTTTAACGCGATCTACATTTTTTTGTGTAGTAAAATTTTGTCTATCTCTTATGGTTTACCAGTTATGCAAAAGTCATTCACAATGAAGAATACTTTTGGAGACATTCCCAGAAAATTCAAGATATACATTTTATTTGTCATGAAAATATCTTAAACATATGATATTTTAATCAAAATCGTTACAGCCATTTTTGGGAAAATTAAAATTTTCGAAAAATGTTCCATGTAAAGGGTAATCTGGGGTGGGGAGATTTTCTTGAAAATCTTCGTGTCGCATTTCTGGAAGATACTGAACCTAAATACCAAGTTTGGTGTTTATGCGACTGTTCACTTCTGTTCAAACACACTCACAGACATGTTTCCAAAAATGCTTTTTTTTTGGATTCGGGGGATGTCAAAATATATATTTCCGGTGAAATCTCGGTATCGAATTTTTGGGTGGAATACAATACTTCCCCTACTTACTATACGTAGTAGAGAAAGTAAAATTCACATCAATTCTTCATCATATAAAAAATAACAACATGGCTACAAAACGGTGAATGGAAATCCTGTGAACATGATGGATTGTTAGAAGACCAGAGAAATAAATTATGAATTAAAGGCGAATCAAACGCCTGTCATGCTCTGAAGAAAATTATTTTGGATAGTAGCTTCTTAAGAGATTTGGCCCATATTCGACATTATATACATACTGGCAGTTTAGAAAGTTATCACAGTCTTCGTCTCAGATATGCTCCGAAAAGAATATATTTTTCATATAATGGCCTTCAACGTAGTTCCATGATAGCAGTGCTAGATCACAATTTCAATTTAAATAAATAAAAAAAAGACTGGTGTCAAAACTCAGTACTCCAAAGCAGCTGGGTCTTGGATGATTAAAAATAAATATGAAGAATGGAAACTGCTGATAATGCGCAAAATAAAAAAAAATCTCTGCACGCACATTGTGTGGATCCATTACCGGACGCAGCAATTGATCTGTCATTACTAGGGCCCGGATTTTTAGGTGGAATAAACTTTCATTTTAGGTTTCTTATATGCTTAAAATAGGTTTTTTTAGGTTTTTCTTCATTAAAATATTTTTTTATGTTTTGCTTCGTAAATCAATACATGTATCAATAATTTTGCTTTTCTGGTACTTAGTTGTAAGATTTATTTTTTGGCATTGCAGTAGATACATACATTCTCAAATTTTCTGGCGTAAAGTATTTCCTATTATCACGTAACACATTCTTGTATGAAGAAAAGGTTCTTTCAACGGAACATGACGTCATTGGAGCGTAGAACATAAATGCCAGTGCAGCATACTTTTCTCCCTCCAATACTGATTTGATGACTTTCATATCTTCAAAAGCAGGATTTCGTTGAAGAATCTTCTGCAACTTCGAAGTACATGTAACCACCACTGCTCCAGGTATTTATTTGCTGGAAACCTTGCAAATGATATCTAGAGCACCTTTCAGTGGTAAAGTGGTACTTTCCAACCGGAGAGTAGCTTCTAGTATAAAACCAAAATGTGTCTTAATGTATGCAAGGGAAGCGGCAAGAGTGGGGCACTCGAGTGATTTCCTAGTCTTGGTAATGCAGGAAGCTTGTTTCATCCAATTGATATTTTTAACGTCTTTTAAGTGTTCGGCATAGTAAATGGCAGCAGACAGCCAAGTCCTGACCTTCTATCAGCTGCATCCAGGTGTCACTACGTCACATGTGCTGCGTTTAACTGTAGTAACTTGAACTATCTACTGGCTATAAGTTGTGGAAATAATTTTACAATGAGTTTCAATCCGAAAATATCATTCATTTCGAAAAAGGAAAAACAGCTATTTAGGTTATTTTAGGTGTCAACCCCTCATTTAGGTTTTTTAGGTGTAATGCAATTCGCATATTCTGCTCCAGGAAGTGTGAAACGAGTATATTATCTTGAAGTGTGTCAATTAAATAGTGAGGAAAAATATAGGTTAAAACCTAAAAATCCGGGCCCCAGTCATTACCAAAGAATATAGGTACATTAAAGTTACTACGATTGAAGAACTTCTAGCGTTTTCAGTCAACACAAGGTTGGTCACAGACACGCTATACAATTTTAAATAAACAATAACGGTGCAATTTAAAACTTACTATTTTAATTTGTGTGTTTATTAGTGTAGTTTGAAGCCTACATGTACTTCGCTGGGCTCTGGAAAATCATTTCTAATAGTAAGCACTACACATGATGGTATGACAACTCTTCTGTGTCCAATAGCAGTCCATGAATTAATCGACGCTGTAAATTGTTTGTAGTAGGAATATCACCAGGTCCTATTAGCAAGATTTTTGGTAGTGATTAATTTCTTTTTAGCTCAACCTTTTGCTTTTAACGCCAAATTATGCTTCACAATATTTAAAACATAACGATGTATAGCTAATTTGTGAAAATTAGGATGCTTTGTGATACAAAATCACTCTTCATCAAGTTTGTTTTCATAGTCCGAGCAACGCACACTTTCTTCAGCATTGCGAGTATTCGTAGGATATATTCCTTACACTTACATCAGTGGATGGAACCGGCACGATGTTCGGCGTTCAGACTAATTGTCTCGGAATCGCTGTCAGAATGGTGCAAATCTTCAAAATCGCCCTTTTTTAGTTCAACTGGTAGGTCGGATACCATGTCCCCTCGTTTTCAAAGCAGGTGTTGGACTACTGTTTATCACTTAGTAGGTATTAACTGGATCATGAAAAGTAATTGGCTAGCTTTAGCTCTGCTCTTTGCTATTCAGAGAAGTAAAGAACTTATTGTGTAATTAACACGTAAACTTGTTAGTCATTTAAAACACTTATGCTGCTTACGTCTTGCCTGGGTGCAGTGTGGCTCTCATGACGTCACGCGTCTACCCAATAAGAGACCGTAACCCGATAACCATTCACCTTGGGATGGTGAAACTGCGTGCGTTGTTATTTATTCATGACCACAAATAAACTAACGTGGTGAATGAAATATTCATTTTTGTGTTTCGTTTCTCTTTAATTATAGAAAAATTATGGCAAATAATGTTTCTGTGCTTTGGAAATCAAAACCAGCGCTTTTATTTATTTATTTCCTATTTACATTAACTAGATGAACATTTATTCCTTCAGTCAGTAACTGAATTTATTTTAGCACTGGACTATATCTCAAAAGATGCTCTACCAACTCGGTAAGAAAAAGAAAACACGCCGAATCAAATATGCTTTACATTTACTAATAAACAACTTCTTAAAATGAATTAATCTCTGAAACATTAGGAACAAAAGCTTTCAGTAAAACTGAGTAACTATGTAAACTATTTACCAAGTAGCGTTAGGGACCTCGTCCATGCTTGCGCCCGTCGGCATCCGGATCTGGTCGCCCTTCGGGTCTCTCCCCTCATTCTTCCTCCCCAGGGGTCACGTTGGAAGCAAAAAGGGCCGACTGTCCTACTTCCGGTGCTCTGTCCCGGTTCCAGGGGCCCCTTCGTGATACGTACCTTCACCTTTACCTTCACTTACTAAGTATTATGTTTAAAATGCGTCTTTATTTAACAAATCTTTCTTAAGTTTTCTCATTATTGCATTATATAAATTAATGTATGTAACCAAAGAATTATCCTAAATCACTTACATGGCTTAAAATCTAGAAAGGTAAAATGCTCCATTACCGGCTGCATTTTGCTCATTGTTTAAAAGTGTTGGCCCCTCCCTAAATATAAAGGATGTTGGGTCTGTGACACCATCTCTCTCTCTAAGGAAACACAAAATTGATGCTTCCTCAGTTCAATAGTCTTTTTATTGCAAATTTAGTACATATATACCATTTCTACAAGTAATATTTTATACGGTAAATTACATTGGACAGCTGCAATTATAATATGTGTGCAACCATCTTGAACGTTTAAAGTAGGTGCGTATAACAGAACAAAGCTTTCAAGTAAAATGTCAATAGTACTGGATTAATGAATTACAATAGATGGAAATTTTAGCAAACTGTGAATAAGAAAACACAAAATTCATATACATCCTCTGAATGCAATGATGACACAATTAAGTTTCTAAAGGAATATATTTGAATTAATACCTGCTTAGAGAAACAAAAGCAAATCATTAGCAATGTCTGTCCGCCAAGTAACGGCATGTATCTTTGTTCTTCCATTCGCACAACAATTGTGCCAGCTCCAGGTAACCTCTGTCCCGTGCTAAAGTCTCTGGTTCCTTGTCAGAGGCATCAGCACCATACTGGAGGAGCAAGGATGCAATCTCCAATTGACCTAATCGTGCAGCCACTTGTAAGGGCCAGCGTAGTTTCGCAAACATGCCGCGAGTGTTTATTGTGTTAGGATTTGAAACTCTCTCGAGCAGCAATCGACAGGCCTGAGTGTGACCAAAGGCCACTGCCCACTCCAGAGCAGTCCACTTCGGGTATCTGGTTGAGTATTCCAGGTTGACTTGGCTGTCCAGGATGATTCTCAATTCCTCAGTATTACCTCTCCGTGCCGCCTTGATTAATGCGTCCTCTTTGGTTTGTCCCTTGAGCACCTCCTGTAACTGAACACGATATCATTTTCTCTTAAAGCAAATTCTAGCTAGTGAAATAAAGTACGCTGTTAAATTTGATTTACGCTTCGGCTACGCTACGATGAAAGTGGTGGCTATTGTTTCAAATGTAAATATTATGTTTACATGAGGCACTGAAATCGATTTCAGTCCACTTTCCATACTCAATAAAGGGGGTTTAGTTCGAAATGAATCCCAATCCGAGAATGGATCCGGTTGAGCACCAAATACTGACATGTAGACGAGAATCGTAATCAAATGTACATGGTTATCACTAACTATTAATGGATACACGTAACTCCTCTCTCAGTGGATAACAGTTAATAGATCTTCAAATTTACGCTATGATTTTCTAAGTTAAAAAAGTCTCATGTGATACATTCACATGACGTTCTGTACCCTCTATCTTTATTAATCTGCATACAAATTATTCTTACTAAAGTTTATTTTCCTGTTTATTACATTTTAACCCAAATAGGTAAACCTTTGCAGAAATAGCTATATTACACTTACACATTTTGTTATAGATACAAGGGAACAGCGAAAGTCAAATGTTTAAGAACAGGGCGCTATACGCTGGCCTTAAAATTCCACAGGGCAATCGTAAGAAAGAACTGAATGTTGAAAAGACTTAAAGAGAATGACAAAGAAATGAACAATTCGAAGCTTTAATAACGGATATTTCAGAGACGGCTTAGGTTACCCCCCCCCAAAAAAAGGTATTTGAAATAAACTGTGTGATTTAAAGAGACCTACAGTTTTTGTGAAGTACATTTTCGTCTATCACTTAATGTTTACCAGTTATACAAGGATATACAAAATTCCTTCTGAACGAAGAGCCTTAAAAGGCTATTCCCCGAAAATTCAAGATACCTATACATTTTATTTTCCATATAATTATCTTTCATAGATGATATTTTAATCAAAATCGTTAAAGCCATTTTTTTTTTAGAAAATACAAAATTTCTAATAGCGTTCCATTTTAAGGATAGTTTCTGGTGTGAAGACACTTAAACCTAAATACCAAGTTTAGCATTTATCCGACTTTTCGTTTTTCAGTTATACTGTTCACAGGCACATACACGGTCCTTTCTCTAAATATCCGATATGATACATTCACATGGCTTTCTCTATCCTCTATCTTTTACTGGTGCGAATACAAATTATTCTTACTCAAGCTTATCTTTCTATCTACATTTTAAATAAACAATTGCAGAAATAGTTACATTACACATTTCTTTATAGATACAAAGAGAACAGCGATAGTCAAATGTTTAAGAATTAAAATTCCATATGTTTCCGTGCAATCGCGAGAAACAACTGAATGTTGAAAGGACTTTAAGAGAATAACCAAGAAATGAACAATTCGAACCTTTAATAAGGATACCTCAGAAACGGCTTCTACCACAAAAAAATTATTTTAAATAAATACATAGAAATTCTTTGTTCAAGCGAAAATTTTTCAGTAGGCATTTCAGTGGTTTAATAAGAGAAGAACAGCAATAATAATAAGAATGTTCTAAAGTAATTCACACACAACATAGATGTCTTGTTGAATCGACTTTCACCTTTTAGATGAACAAACTCTAGTCTTTACAACTCAAACTGAATGCAGGAATTGACGCAGTATAACGCAACTGATGAACGTAGCCTTGTGCGGGTCATTCGTACTAGTACGCTGCGGCAAAATCTGAGACCATTGCAGTGAAAGCGAACCACGCATATATGCATGAATCGAACGCATGGTAACTAGCACTTTCGGACATAAAAATGGACTCTTGGGCCATTGCAGTTGTGCAATGTAGCTGTAATATCGTCGGACTGCAGTCTCTCATTTTTCTTTTCTGTGACTCTTGAAGAAGATGATTGTCTTACGTAATATTTTTTTTACGTAAATATTTAACTTGAAGATGTGTTGTTGTTACGTATTTTTAAACTTGAAGAAGGTTATGTTGTGCTTACGTAATTGTAACTTGGAGATGTATGCTTACGTAATTGTATTTTACGTAATATTTATTTAATTGCATTTAAGAAGTTCCTAAAATGCCCTTGGGCGTCGGTTTGAATTTGTTGATTACGTAATAGCTACTGTTATTACGCAATATCCTGCTACGTACTAGAAGCTGATTTCAAGATGTGTTTTTACTTTCTCTACTACGTATAGTAAGTAGGGGAAGTATTGCATTCCACCCAAAAATTCGATACCGAGTTTTCACTGGAAATACATGTTTTGAGACCTCCTGAATCCAAAAAAAAATCTGATGTGTTACACTCACATGACTTTCTCTACTCTTGTACAAGCTATTTTTACAAACGCTTATTCTCCATATGCTTCATGTTAATCGAGATGTGAATCTAATTGGTAATGTTCATGTGGATGCAAGGGAAATATAGTAGGTTTTAAGCGCTAGTCAAATATTTTAACGCTGGTTGCTATGTGGCGCATTCTATTCTGTTTGCATATCCAGGGCATAAAAAATTGAATAACGAATTTGAGAAAAAGTATAAGTATTGGAAAATTTAATGAAATAACAAGCAATATCTCGAAAATGGTTCACTCAACTAAAAAAATGTATATGACATAAATTGTGTATTTTAATGCGATCTACATTTTTTGTGTAGTAAAATTTTGTCTATCTCTTATGGTTTACCAGTTATGCGAAAGTCGTTCACAATAAAGAATACTTTTGGAGACATTCCCAGGAAATTCAAGATATACCTTTTATTTGTCATAAAAATATCTTAAACATATGATATTTTAATCAAAATCGTTAGAGCCATTTTTGAGAAAATTAAAATTTTCGAAAAATTTTCCATGTAAAGGGTACTCTGGGGTGGGGGGATTTTCTTGAAAACCTTCGTGTCGTATCCTTGGAAGATACTGAACCTAAATACCAAGTTTGGTGTTTATCCGATTGTTCGTTTTTGAGTTATGCTGTTCACAGACACACAGACACACACACACACACACACACACACACACACACAGACACACAAACGGACATGTTTCCAAAAATGCTTTTTTTGGATTCAGGAGGTCTCAAAACATGTATTTCCGGTGAAATCTCGGTATCGAATTTTTGGGTGGAATGCAATACTTCCCCTACTTACTATACGTAGTAGAGAAAGTAAAAGCATTTTTGGAAACATGTCCGTGTGTGTGTCTGTGTGTGTGTGTCTGTGTGTGTGTGTCTGTGTGTGTGTGTCTGTGTGTCTGTGAACAGCATAACTCAAAAACGAACAGTCGGATAAACACCAAACTTGGTATTTAGCTTCAGTATCTTCCAGAGATGCGACACGAAGGTTTTCAAGAAAATCCCCCCACCCCAGACTACCCTTTACATGGAACATTTTTGGAAAATTTTAATTTTCTCAAAAATGGCTCTAACGATTTTGATGAAAATATCATATGTTTAAGATAATGTCATGTGAAATGAAATGTATATCTCGAATTTTCTGGGAATGTCTCCAAAAGTATTCTTCATTGTGAACGACTTTTGCATAACTGGTAAACCATAAGAATAGACAAAATTGTACTACACAAAAAATGTAGATCGCGTTGAAATACACAACTTATGTCATATACATTTCTTTTGTTGAGTGAACCGTTTTCGAGATATTGCTTGTTATTTCCTTAAATTTTCCAATACTTATACTTTTTCTCAAATTCGTTATTCATTTTTTATGTCCTGGACATGCAAAGAGAATGGAATGCGCCACATAGCAACCAGCGTTAAAATATTTGACTATCGCTTAAAAGCTACCATATTCCCCTTGCATCTACAAGAAAATTACCAATAAGATTGACATCTCGATATCTCGATTAACATGAAGCATATGGAGAATAGGCGTTTGTAAACATAGATTGTACAAGAGTAGAGAAAGTGATGTGATTGTAACACATCAGATTTTTGTTATTACACTCCAAGGTTTACACTATAATATTTAACTTTGTTATTAGAACTGTTTCTATATTATTTATGTTTGAATTTGCCTCGGCTGCGTCAGTCTTACTTTAGAAATATGTTTCTCTTATTCAGGGTGCGGTGCAGCAAGAATATAGACATCGCAGAATTTAACCTTTTAAAATTCACTTCTTTTATTAATTCTTGCACATTTTTATAAAGAACTACATTTTTTAAGAACTGTGAGAATCTTCAATACTTTCACTTAGCGCGTATACATATTTTACGATTCACTCCTAGAGAAAACATCTTACATCTGTTCACTACCAAAGCTCGCCAGCAACTGACTCTCAACAGTTAAACCTGTAAGCTTCGGTATTTCAAGTCTCTGGCTAATTTTAAACTGTTACTGAATTTACCTTATCTTTGATATAATCATGACTGGTAACTTTTCAAACTCTAAAACTCATTATTGCTACAATGTTACCTCATTATTACCTCATTGTTAGCAACTCAAAACTTATTATTCTCACAGCTCTTGCATTATTAAAGTATATAATGTATTCACATAACATTAATAAAACATGTTTACAATAAAACTAAGCATACGCAATGACTGTTACATACAATTTAAATAATTATTACATACATATTGTTTCAAGGCGGGCTGTTATTGAATTTACTTTTATATAAAATACAATTGAAATTATTCCGGTATTAAAATACTGCCTCACTCTTGTATACTTTGTACTTATACTCTGGTAGTCAGACGGTTACAGAGCACCTTCTGTAGTTGTAGTTAAGTGATAATGGGACTCCTGAGTGAGTCCCCTCGTAGTTTAGTGGTTAACACATCTGACTGGTTATGAGTCCTAGCTGCGTAGTTTAGTTTCTATGTACTCCTGTTTGTTTTCGGTCCTATAAATACTTAAAAACTTATTTGCTCGTCATGCTGACCATCAGATCTCTTATATGGTCACCCTATTCAATGATTAAGTTTATATCTCCCTCACTTGGATAAAACTCTAGAAGTGACCACGGAATAAAGGTATGACTTATGCCCAATTAACAATGTAGTGACACTGGTGGCGAGACATGAGCGATAAAGTGATTGACCAATAAGAATTCAGTATGTACGTGACAAAATCCGTGGGTCGAAAGCTGAATTGGAGTTAACTTTTATCGTGCGGTATGGCGGTGTCCATAGAATTGATTTCTGTGAACTTGTTAAGATGGTATCAACCTCTAGGAAAATTGTTTATTTTTGGAAGAAATATTGAATTACCCCAAGTTGTATGAATTGAGTTTAATTGCATACAAAAATACAGCGAAAAAGTGTGCGGCTTCCCCGAGATTCGTTTGACAATGTTAAACTATGTCACCTCATTGTGAACACCAAATTTTGAGGAGCGATATTGTGAATTGAACATGATATCGTGTGTTTCAGCTTCCTCCTCAAATGGTATGCCCCTGGCTGATATAACCATTGTCTGAATCTAGTTCATATAAACATCTGACCTTAACCTAATCTCGGGTTAAATCTCGAAAACACATGACCTGTATTTCTCATACATGTTGACCTACGGGTCATTCATTCTGTATGCCGCTCCTTCCCCATGAGACTACTCCATGAAGCCTCATATCTTCTATACATGGAGGATTTAATTACACACCATCGGAGCGCCCTCGTTCGTATTACCCACTTTAGGCGTCACCGACTTCTCCGCACGGTATGCGGGCACATCCGGTAACAACGGAGCAGCTAAGCTCTTATACAATCCAAGAGATGCTTGAACATCAAAATTATAATAGCAGTCCCAATAAAATAAACTTTTGAAACTACATAACACCAGCGGTGCACAAGTGCCTTCGTACCCTGACCGGCAGCCGTCGAGGAGCAAATCTTGCTATCCCCTTTCACCCCTCTACCTCAGTTACACCCTACATATCCCATCTATGAAGTGGTTAAGCCCTATCAAGGGCAGCTACACCTCTAACACATATTCGGGGTGCCCTCAGCCAACATGTCGTCGTCATACTTGTTCTATATGTTATTTCTATCTTGCAGTATTATTCGCTCAAACGTTAGCAGCCCTTCAGAATGAACTCCATTGATTACGAGAACCACAAAGCACCCACTACTGGCCGAACCTGAAACTAATCAGCGAAGATAAGTATGGAAGTACATCGTTTGCTTCAAGTGGTGATTACCCGTCAGTAGGTATTAAATGGCGACTTGAGCCCACAAGGATATGCCGCCAACTGATAATATCTATTGTTCTATGCCGACAAGCCCCGCCCCTCCCTTTGAGGGCTTACATGCCGCCTGGTAGCGCGTGCCGCTAGCCCCGCCCCCTTCCTTTGTGAGCTTACTTAATGCCGACAGGATCTGTGCCGGCAGGTCCTCCCCCTCCCCCATGTGGTCTGATCGCGTGCCGGTGGCCCCGCCCCCCCTCCCGCCCCCATACGCTGGGTGCGTACCCTCCCTCCCCTTTGTGGTCTGGTTGGTTCCCTGTGGATAGGTGGGAGAGTGTGTATTGTTCCTATACGGTGGTTACATTCCCGCCCCCCCTCATTGTGACTTATCTAAATCTCTGCCGTGTGATTGGTTCCCCTGCGGATATGTGGGGGTTCTCGGTGCGTGAAGCTGGCCTGGAAATCCGCCCTGGCGATGGGGGAATGCGATTCTCGATGCCTGCCGCACATCGGCAAATCGTTTGAGTACATACTTGTGTCAATAAATTAGATAATGTTCGTCCATGCATAAAACATTATTGAAAAAAAGAATCGCCATCAAATTACTACTAATGTCCTCACATTGCATATCTAATGAAACGATGCTCCTCGATCGATGAAAACAATTAAGTATTTTTGATTAATTGTATATGAATTGACTTTCGCACATGTATCTAAACTCCCATTTTTACATCTACTAATGTCCACACTTACACTTCTAATGAAACGCGGCTAGTCGGTCGATGAAAACAATTAAGTATTTTTTTGATTGATTAATGTAATTGACTCGCGCGCAACTGTTCGTCATCGTATATGTGTGGTAGCATGTGTATAATTATTACGAGTAATAACATTTATTTAATTCTACTTTTGAGGGAAAATATATTTTGGATTTATAAGAATATTACAACACTTAGATGAATCCATAGCTGAAAGGACAGAGATGCCGTAACACTCGTTATCGCGTGATAATTTCGCTGAAAACCCGCACGCAAACCTTCCTCCACGAAGCGTCTCACTCGAGTGAGCGGTCGTTTCAAGAAGAGTGGAGAGCTAGCATTCACTTCCCCCTCCCTCGTTGTACAGAACGCCTCATGCAGAGTGCGTGCCCCCTAGGTGAGAGAGCGGTAAGCTGCCTCTTCCGCCGGACGACGAAGATGCCGGAAGTAGACATTTTTAAAAGTTTAACGAATTAACTGCGGCGGCCATGTTCACACCAAGGAAAGCTAGCATAAATCATTTGAAATGTCCGATAAGAAACTTCACGTTTCAAGATATTTTTCCAGGGTTTATTTACACATAGGGGCGGCTCTGAAAAAATAAATACGGGTAACTTACAAGTGAATATTACCTATGTTATTAAAAATAAATGATTCGGTTAACATTATAGTTAAATATTATAAATGCTATTAAAAATAAAATGATTCGGTTAACATTATAGGCGAATATTACATATGTTATAAAAATAAATAAATACGGTTAACATTATAGGCGAATATTACATATGTTATAAAAAAATAAATAAATACGCTTAACATTATAGTTAAATATTATAAATGCTATTAAAAATAAAATGATTCGGTTAACATTATAGGTGAATATTACATATGTTATAAAAATAAATAAATACGGTTAACATTATAGTTAAATATTATAAATGCTATTAAAAATAAAATGATTCGGTTAACATTATAGGCGAATATTACATATGTTATAAAAATAAATAAATAGGTTAACATTATAGTTAAATATTATAAATGCTATTAAAAATAAATGATTCGGTTAACATTATAGGTGAATATTACATATGTTATTAAAATAATAAATAAATACGGTTAACAATATAGTTAAATATTACATACGTTATTAAACAAATAAATAAGGCTCTCGCTGATCGATGAATACAATTAAATATTTTTTATTAATTAATGTAATTGACTTGCGCACCTAGAGCTATCTCACCCATTTTTCAATAGAAATGTATATAGGTAGAGACATTCGAGGAAAAATACAGAGCAGGGAATTTCAAAAACAGACTTCGTCTCCAACACGTAAACTCTCCCTCCCTCCTTACAGATCCGGACGCTAGGGTTTTTCCCCCGGTACCTGCTCTTAATGGCTAGGGGTATCCATCACATCGGGGTACGCTCCAACTGATGTTAAAAATATAGGACTGCTATGTCTCTTCTCGCTCGAGAGAAGCAATAATTACCCTTCAAAACAGGCATGCCTTTCTTAGTAGATATAAAAGTATCGCAAAAGGAGATAATAACATGGAGAGAGGACTTCAAAACAGTCATACCTTTCTTAGTAGATATAAAAGTATCGCTGATGAATACAATTAAATATTTTTATTAATTAATTGTATATGAATTGACTTGCGCATTTTTGGTTGCTGTCGCATGTGCTCGGGTGTTATGTTGATTATTACGCGTGTATAACTATTACGACTAATAACATTTGTTTAATTCTAAATAAATAATGAAGTATGGAGTCTATCCTAAACAAGACACAATCCTTGTTACTCTTTGCTAAACAACTGAAAAAGAAACCCAGATGTAAAGGAAATTTTGTACACCCTTGACGAAAAAACCCCGACCGCTGGGGAAGTAACCTTTAAGTATACCATTGACGTCTGTCATACCGTTAACGGCCGGTTTGAAAGGCTTCCTAATTGCTCTACATAGGTCAGCCGTGCAAACACAGGAAAATCCTAAACCAGACAATTACAAGCCTGCTAAAACATTTTTCCTCCAATAAGTAATTTAAATTCTACATGAAGATTATTAATGATTAAGTTTCATAGCTCTTATTTCTTTCAATAAAATATTGAATATGACTCTCCCGCCGGGAAAAAATTAAACGGAGAGAAGCGATATTATAATTGTAATTAAAGCAAAGCGTTCTTACAGAAAAAAAACCCTACCCATATAAATTATAGGAATGGACTCTGTTTAAAACATGTATTTTTCACGTGTAGTGTATAGATTGTCTCAGTAAGCATTCGTGACTATTACAATTATATCCAAGTATTATTTTAAAAAAAGGTTGGCTTATTCTCTTAGTAAACATAGGACGAGAACGTTTTTTTAAACAACCCTCCATTCGAGAGATATTTTTTTGATTATTCCAGCAGAGAGAGAGAGAGATCGAACCATATTTGTTTAAAAAAGCTTTTTTTTCATTCACAGGAAATCTTCGAGAAAATTCGAGGAATTATTCAGTTGCACGCCCTTGCAAAAATAGTTTGTATACCCTTTGAAGAATGTATACCTGGCTGGAAGAGCCTTGGAAATACCTCTGACGACAGGCTGTCGCCTGGATGGCATCTTGGACATTTATTCATTAGGGAGGCTATTGTGCTTTAAAATGGCCTAGCTATGTTTTAAGCTTTCCACAACAATTATTTTTCCCCGATAATTAATATAAATTCTACATGAAGATTATTAATGATTAAGTTTCATAGCTCTTATTTCTTTCAAGATTCGGTTAACATTATAGGTGAATATTTCATATGTTATTAAAAAAATAAATAAATACGGTTAACATTATGTTTAAATATTACATACGTTATTAAAAATAAATAAGGCTCTCGCTGATCGATGAAAACAATTAAATACTTTTTTATTAATTGTATATGAATTGACTTGCGCACTTGGTTGGTGCATGTTAAATATAAACTTAATACACACACAAAAATTCATATCAAGTAATATTTTTGCGACATTAAGTATTTGCGAATGAGATTTTAATTTCTCTACTACGTATAGTAAGTAGAGGAACTGTTGTATTCCACCCAAAAAATTCGATACTGAGATTTCACCCGAAATACATGTTTTGAGACCCTCTGAATCCAAAAAGCATGGCTGCGTGTGTGTGTGTCTGTGAAACATAACTCAGAAACGAAGAGTCGGATAAACACCAAACTTGGTATTTAGGTTCAATATCTTCCAGAGATGCGACACGAAGGTTTTAAAGAAAATGCCCCGCACCAGACTACCCTTTACATGGAACATTTTTCGAAAATTTTAATTTTCTCAAAAAAAATGACTAACGATATTGAATAAAATATTATATGTTTAAGATATTGTAATGAGAAATGAAATGTATATCTCGAATTTTCTGGGTATGTCTCCAAAAGTATTCTTCATTCTGAACGACTTTTGCAAAACTGGTAAATCATAAGAGATAGACAAAATTTTACTACACAAAAAATGGAGATCGCGTTAAAATACATAATTTATATCATATACATTCTTGTTGAGTAAACCGTTTTCGAGATATTGCTTGTTATTCCCTTAAATTTTCCAATACTTATACTTTTTCTCAAATTCGTTATTCTTGTTTTTATGTCCTGGACATGCAAAGAGAATGGGATGCGTCACATAGCAACCAGCGTTAAAATATTTGACTATCGCTTAAAACCTACCATATTCCCCTTGCATCGACATGAAAATTACCAATAACATTGACATCTCGATATCTCGATTAACATGAAGCATATGGAGAACAAGCGTTTATAAAAATAGTTTGTACAAGAGTAGAGAAAGTCATGTGAGTGTAACACATCAGATTTTTTGATATTGGTTTAAATTTTCAAATACGTTTTTTAACTTTTTTCAAATGGTAACTCGCTATTCGTTTTTCTCGTGGTAATGCACAGAGAATAGAATTCTAAAGCCATCACATAGCATCAGGCTCTTTTTTAAACATCTGACTTTCGCTTTAGCTTACTGCATTCTTCTTATACCTACAATGAAATGTGTAGAAGTAAATACAAGAAAAGTTTTTGTAAGTTGAAGAAGTTGTTTTGTGATGGTGTTGTATTTCGACTGTTGGGGAGCCGAACTTGAAGTAGTTGCAATCGCAGGTATGGTAAAAGTTTCCGGTAGCCTTCGGCTCAAGTTTAAAAATATTAACTTTGTATTTTTACTGTTTCTTTAAATATTATATTTATGTTTGCCCCGGCTGCATCAGTATTTATTTTTAGAGATATGAATGTCTTAACAATGTAGTTAACACTTCACTGATATAGAAAGAGAGCTGCGAGATTTTTTTTATTAATTACTTGCACTTTTTAACGCGTAAACTATTTTGGTCTCACACAAAATACGTATTAAATTTCTCGAGGATGCATCTCACGTTCGGTTAGGAACACTGTCTACAAGCAACGCGTCCAGCTATGAGCACTATCTACAAGCAACTGAATTCTGAACTTGTAAATTTGACTTAATTTTAGTTTCTGATTGGCTAATCCTAGTCCAATAGAATACCTTCATTTAACTAAAGCTTTTTTTCTGGTTATTGATTGGCTATTTTTATAAACTGTCACAAAAATTACATTATTGCTTCCAAGAATCACAAGTAGTATTATTAAAGTTTCAAATTTATTGCCTCAAGGTTACCTCATTCTTACCTCATTATTAGCAAATTTTAACCTATTATTATCACAGCTCCTGCATTATTAAATTGCGTAATATATTAACATAACATTATTAAACATGCATACAATAACATAAACATATATAATGACTGTAATATACACTTTTCATGTATTGTTACATACACATATTGCTTTAGGCGGGCTGTTATCGAATTTATATATTATATAACTGGACTGAAATCATTTAAGTGTTAAGAACACTACCTCAAAGCATAGTTTATAGAAGAGTGAGTAGAGAAAGACATTGAATGCATAACACATTTTTATTGATAACCAAGAAAATCAATTTTACTGCCGATTTTCAAAACATCACGGAACATTCTCAACACCTCCCAGTGATCTCAATCAATGAAGAATTGCAGCAGCGTGGAACATGCAAGGGAAAACATTCGCGTGTGTAAAATATAACAATAATATATAAATTATGTACTCATTATTACTGCTATACCCGCCTATACCATTGATTTCATAAATAATTTCATAATTGTTTAAGGAGAATGCCTATCTTAAAAAACATTGATGCTACATGAAATCTAAACAAAAAAAATTATTGAACTATTACTGAAAGAGACTTGAATAAATGGGAATCTAGAAGCCAGAACCATCTTAATATTGGACTGTATGATATGAGGTGTATAAAAAGATTAATAAAAAATGAGGCCTATGTAATATAAGCAACATTTATTTTTAATAAACATTATCCTATTACATTCCTATACAAAAAACATACATATTTCCTAAAGTCAAAGGTGATAGTCTAGACATTCTAAACACTCAGTCACATAATCATATACATCACACAGAAAGAGACCTGCATTATCCATAAAAAAACTAAACATCTCAAGAATGTCTGGATGATGTATTTTATAAGTGCAAGTTTTTGATATTTCAAAGTTCCTGTTAACCATGGCCGTAATTGATTAACACAATTTCTCGATGCTGTCATGCTATAACTTTAGAAGCTTTCAGCTTACTTATAATTTCCTCAATCTCTTGTGTGTGACTATTATTACCAGCGTTCCTCGATGCAATTAGTAACCTCAATATATTTACTAGTCTATTTGGATTTTCAAGCGTAGATATCACTGAATCATCATCATATGAAGATTTCATATTCTCGCGACTTCCGCTGTATCCAGATTTTTCAACAACAGTAGTCTCCAGTGAAGGACAGAGGCTTGATCCGGTATAACATCCCCCTCTATACAGCTTCGGATCTTCGAGTGTAGGGGAGAGAGTCGATCCAGTATAACATGTTGCTCTATGAAGCTTGACAAAGAACGATTCTTAAAAATCCACGCGCATATACAGCATCTAATAACGCGTTTTCGTCCATGTGTAATGTATGAAAAATTGAGTTTCTCATTCGTTAGTTGCACAGATTTTCTCCGGCAGTAGCTCATGCTAAAACTAAAAGAAATTAAATGAATACGTGAATGCTAACGCTCGAGGGAATTAAAAGCGAATGAATGAATTCATAACACGCAACTATGTATATATCCCCGGTGAGGACGGCGGAGGGAATCGCGATCTATGCATAGCAGCGGGAAAGGATACTCTCTTGAAACATTAGTCATCTAGACAACTATTGTTCACGGAGCCAGTAGACGTCAGGTTGAATGGGACAGACCTCAGGTTCAAATCTTTAAGGGGTACGGGCCCCGCCTTTTTGCCTGCCATGTCTCCTAAACCATCCTAACAGCGTAACATTACATTACAACGCCGCGTAAACAGAACATGGCGAGTGCGAGCATGGAAAAAGGATGCTCTCTGGAAACATTCGTGGAAAAGGATGCTCTCTGGAAACACTCGTCATCTGCACAACGGATTGTACCTATCATTTCCACACGTTGTTACATAGCGTGATCAGGTTGTTACATAGCTTGATGAGACTGTTACATAGCGTGATCATGTTGTTACATAGCGTGATGAGACTGTTACATAGCGTGATGAGGTTGTTACATAGCGTGATGAGTCTGTTACATAGCGTGATGAGACTGTTACATAGCGTGATCAGATTGTTACATAGCGTGATGAGACTGTTACATAGCGTCATCAGGTTGTTACATAGCGTGATGAATCTGCTACATAGCGTGATGAGACTGTTACATAGCGTGATCAGGTTGTTACATAGCGTGATCAGGTTGTTACATAGCGTGATCATGTTGCTACATAGCGTGATGAGACTATTACATAGCGTGATCAGGTTGTTACATAGCGTGATGAGTCAGTTACATAGCGTGATCAGGTTGTTACATAGCGTGATGAGACTGTTACATAGCGTGATCAGGTTGTTACATAGCGTGATGAGTCCGTTACATAGCGTGATGAGACTGTTACATAGCGTGATCAGGTTGCTACATAGCGTGATGAGTGTTACATAGCGTGATCAGGTTGTTACATAGCGTGATCAGGTTGTTACATAGCGTGATGAGTCTGTTGCATAGCGTGATCAGGTTGTTACATAGCGTGATGAGACTGCTACATTGCGTGATCAGGTTGTTACATAGCGTGATGAGACTGTTACATTGCGTGATCAGGTTGTTACATAGCGTGATAAGACTGTAACATAGCGTGATCAGGTTGTTACATAGCGTGATGAGTCTGTTACATAGCGTGATCAAGTTGTTACATAGCGTGATGTGACTGTTACATAGCGTGATCAGGTTGTTACATAGCGTGATGAGACTGTTACATAGCGTGATCAGGTATTTACATAGCGTGATGAGACTGTTACATAGCGTGATCAGGTTGTTACATAGCGTGATGAGACTGTTACATAGCGTGATCAGGTTGTTACATAACGTGATGAGTCTGTTACATAGCGTGATGAGACTGTTACATAGCGTGATCAGGTTGTTACATAGCGTGATGAGTCTGTTACATAGCGTGATGAGTCTGTTACATAGCGTGATGAGACTATTACATAGCGTGATCAGGTTGTTACATAGCGTGATGAGTCTGTTACATAGCGTGATCAGGTTGTTACATAGCGTGATGAGTCTGTTACATAGGGTGATCAGGTTGTCACATAGCGTGATGAGACTGTTACATAGCGTGATCAGGTTGTTACATAGCGTGATGAGACTGTTACATAGCGTGATGAGGTTGTTACATAGCGTGATGGGTCTGTTACATATCGTGATGAGACTGTTACATAGCGTGATCAGGTTGTTACATAGCGTGATGAGACTGTTAGATAGCGTGATCAGGTAGTTACATAGGGTGATGAGTCTGTTACATAGCGTGATGAGACTGTTACATAGCGTGATCAGGTTGTTACATAGCGTGATGAGTCTGTTACATAGCGTGATGAGTCTGTTACATAGCGTGATGAGACTGTTACATAGCGTGATCAGGTTGTTACATAGCGTGATGAGTCTGTTACATAGCGTGATCAGGTTGATACATAGCGTGATGAGTCTGTTACATAGGGTGATCAGGTTGTTACATAGCGTGATGAGACTGTTACATAGCGTGATCAGGTTGTTACATAGCGCGATGAGACTGTTACATAGCGTGATGAGGTTGTTAATAGCGTGATGAGACTGTTACATAGCGTGATCAGGTTGTTACATAGCGTGATGAGTCTGTTACATAGCGTGATGAGACTGTTACATAGCGTGATCAGGTTGTTACATAGCGTGATCAGGTTGTTACATAGCGTGATCATGTTGTTACATAGCGTGATGAGACTGTTACATACCGTGTTTAGGTTGTTATATAGCGTAATGAGTCTGTTACATAGCGTGATCAGGTTGTTACATAGCGTGATGAGACTGTTACATAGCGTGATCAGGTTGTTACATAGCGTGATGAGTCTGTTGCATAGCGTGATTAGACTGTTACATAGTGTGATCAGGTTGCTACATAGCGTGATGAGTGTTACATAGCGTGATCAGGTTGTTACATAGCGTGATGAGACTGTTACATAGCGTGATCAGGTTGTTACATAGCGTGATGAGTCTGTTAAATAGCGTGATCAGGTTGCTACATAGCGTGATGAGACTGTTACATTGCGTGATCAGGTTGTTACATAGCGTGATGAGACTGTTACATAGCGTGATCAGGTTGTTACATAGCGTGATGAGTCTGTTACATAGCGTGATGAGTCTGTTACATAGCGTGATCAGGTTGTTACATAGCGTGATGTGACTGTTACATAGCGTGATCAGGTTGTTACATACCGTGATGAGACTGTTACATAGCGTGATCAGGTTGTTACATAGCGTGATGAGACTGTTCCATAGCGTGATCAGGTTGTTACATAGCGTGATGAGACTGTTACATAGCGTGATCAGGTTGTTACATAGCGTGATGAGACTGTTACATAGCGTGATCAGGTTGTTACATAGCGTGATGAGTCTGTTACATAGCGTGATCAGGTTGTTACATAGCGTGATGAGTCTGTTGCATAGCGTGATGAGTCTGTTACATAGCGCGATGAGACTGTTACATAGCGTGATCAGGTTGTTACATAGCGTGATGAGTCTGTTACATAGCGTGATCAGGTTGTTACATAGCGTGATGAGTCTGTTACATAGGGTGATCAGGTTGTTACATAGCGTGATGAGACTGTTACATAGCGTGATCAGTTTGTTACATAGCGTGTTGAGACTGTTACATATCGTGATCAGGTTCTTACATGGCGTGATGAGTCTGTTACATAGCGTGATGAGACTGTTACATAGCGTGATCAGGTTGTTACATAGCGTGATGAGTCTGTTCCATAGCGTGATCAGGTTGTTACATAGCGTGATGAGACTGTTACATAGCGTGATCAGGTTGTTACATAGCGTGATGAGTCTGTTACATAGCGTGATGAGGTTGTTACATAGCGTGATGAGACTGTTACATAGCGTGATCAGCTTGTTACATAGCGTGATGAGACTGTTACATAGCGTGATCAGGTTGTTACATAGCGTGATGAGTCTGTTACATGGCGTGATCAGGTTGTTACATAGCGTGATGAGACTGTTACATAGCGTGATGAGGTTGTTACATAGCGTGATGAGACTGTTACATAGCGTGATGAGGTTGTTACATAGCGTGATGAGACTGTTACATAGCGTGATGAGACTGTTACATAGCGTGATCAGGTTGTTACATAGCGTGATGAGTCTGTTACATGGCGTGATCAGGTTGTTACATAGCGTGATGAGTCTGTTACATAGCGTGATCAGATTGTTACATAGCGTGATGAGGCTGTTACATGACGTGATCAGGTTGTTACATAGCGTGATCAGGTTATTACATAGCGTGATGAGACTGTTACATAGCGTGATCAGGTTGTTACATAGCGTGATCAGGTTGTTTCATAGCGTGATGAGTCTGTTACATAGCGTGATCAGGTTGTTACATAGCGTGATGAGTCTGTTAAATAGCGTGATGAGTCTGTTACATAGCGTGATGAGACTGTTACATAGCGTGATTAGGTTGTTACATAGCGTAATGAGTCTGTTACATAGCGTGATCCGGTTGTTACATAGCGTGATGAGTCTGTTACATAGGGTGATCAGGTTGTTACATAGCGTGATCAGGTTGCTACATAGCGTGATGAGTGTTACATAGCGTGATCAGGTTGTTACATAGCGTGATGAGACTGTTACATAGCGTGATCAGGTAGTTACATAGCGTGATGAGTCTGTTACATAGCGTGATCAGGTTGTTACATAGCGTGATGAGACTGTTACATTGCGTGATCAGGTTGTTACATAGCGTGATGAGACTGTTACATAGCGTGATCAGGTTGTTACATAGCGTGATGAGTCTGTTACATAGCGTGATCAGGTTGTTACATAGCGTGATGAGTCTGTTACATAGCATGATCAGGTTGTTACATAGCGTGATGAGACTGTTACATAGCGTGATCAGGTTGTTACATAGCGTGATGATTCTGTTACATAGCGTGATGAGGTTGTTACATAGCGTGATGAGACTGTTACATAGCTGATGAGACTGTTACATAGCGTGATCAGGTTGTTACATAGCGTGATGAAACTGTTACATAGCGTGATTAGGTTGTTACATAGCGTGATGAGTCTGTTACATGGCGTGATCAGGTTGTTACATAGCGTGATGAGACTGTTACATAGCGTGATGAGACTGTTACATAGCGTGATCAGGTTGTTACATAGCGTGATGAGTCTGTTACATAGCGTGATCAGGTTGTTACATAGCGTGATGAGACTGTTACATAGCGTGATCAGGTTGTTACATAGCGTGATGAGTCTGTTACATGGCGTGATCAGGTTGTTACATAGCGTGATGAGTCTGTTACATAGCGTGAGCAGGTTGTTACATAGCGTGATGAGGCTGTTACATGACGTGATCAGGTTGTTACATAGCGTGATCAGGTTATTACATAGCGTGATGAGACTGTTACATAGCGTGATCAGGTTGTTACATAGTATGATCATGTTGTTACATAGCGTGATGAGACTGTTACATAGCGTGATGAGACTGTTACATAGCGTGATCAGGTTGTTACATAGCGTGAATAGTCTGTTACATAGCGTGATGAGGCCGTTACATGGCGTGATCAGGTTGTTACATAGCGTGATGAGTCTGTTACATAGCGTGATCAGGTTGTTACATAGCGTGATGAGACTGTTACATAGCGTGATCAGGTTGTTGCATAGCGTGATCAGGTTGTTACATAGCGTGATGAGACTGTTACATGGCGTGATCAGGTTGTTACATAGCGTGATGAGACTGTTACATAGCGTGATCAGGTTGTTACATGGCGTGATCAGGTTGTTACATAGCGTGATGAGTCTGTTACATAGCGTGATCAGGTTGTTACATAGCGTGATGAGACTGTTACATGGCGTGATCAGTTTGTTGCATAGAGTGATGGGACTGTTGCATAGCGTGATCAGGTTGTTACATAGCGTGATGAGTCTGTTACATAGCGTGATGAGGTTGTTACATAGCGTGATGAGACTGTTACATAGCGTGATGAGGTTGTTACATAGCGTGATGAGACTGTTACATAGCGTGATGAGACTGTTACATAGCGTGATCAGGTTGTTACATAGCGTGATGAGACTGTTACATAGCGTGATCAGGTTGTTACATAGCGTGATGAGACTGTTACATAGCGTAATGCAAGTTTTACAGATCTATACAGACCCCAAACTTTAATTCAGAGTAACAGGTCGTTGACATGAAGATGGTAGAGGCAGTCCACTAAATGGAACAATTCAGGAGCTGGAAACGCTAGGGACACACAGCGTAATGTAAGTTGTGCAAATCTATACAGAGCACCAAACTTTAATTCAGGAGGTAAAAATTAATCGAAATGTAGATGACAGAGACGCGTCATGATGTTGAACGGTCTGAAATAGGGAAATGTTAGGGACAATCCGTTGTGCAGATGACGAGTGTTTCCAGAGAGCATCCTTTTCCACGTATGTTTCCAGAGAGCATTCTTTTTCCATGCTCGCACTCGCCATGTTCTGTTTACGCGGCGTTGTAATGTAATGTTACGCTGTTAGAATGGTTTAGGAGACATGCAGGCAAAAAGGCGGGGCCCGTACCCCTTAAAGATTTGAACCTGAGGTCTGTCCCATTCAACCTGACGTCTACTGGCTCCGTGAACAATAGTTGTCTAGATGACTAATGTTTCAAGAGAGTATCCTTTCCCGCTGCTATGCATAGATCGCGATTCCCTCCGCCGTCCTCACCGGGGATATATACATAGTTGCGTGTTATGAATTCATTCATTCGCTTTTAATTCCCTCGAGCGTTAGCATTCACGTATTCATTTAATTTCTTTTAGTTTTAGCATGAGCTGCTACCGGAGAAAATCTGTGCAACTAACGAATGAGAAACTCAATTTTTCATACATTACACATGGACGAAAACGCGTTATTAGATGCTCTATATGCGCGCGGATTTTTAAGAATCGTTCTTTGTCAAGCTTCATAGAGCAACGTGTTATACTGGATCGACTCTCTCCCCTACACTCGAAGATCCGAAGATGTATAGAGGGGGATGTTATACCGGATCAAGCCTCTGTCCTTCACTGCAGACTACTGTTGTTGAAAAATCTGGATACAGCGGAAGTCGCGAGAATATGAAATCTTCATATGATGATGATTCAGTGATATCTACGCTTGAAAATCCAAATAGACTAGTAAATATATTGAGGTTACTAATTGCATCGAGGAACGCTGGTAATAATAGTCACACACAAGAGATTGAGGAAATTATAAGTAAGCTGAAAGCTTCTAAAGTTATAGCATGACAGCATCGAGAAATTGTGTTAATCAATTACGGCCATGGTTAACAGGAACTTTGAAATATCAAAAACTTGCACTTATAAAATACATCATCCAGACATTCTTGAGATGTTTAGTTTTTTTTATGGATAATGCAGGTCTCTTTCTGTGTGATGTATATGATTATGTGACTGAGTGTTTAGAATGTCTAGACTATCACCTTTGACTTTAGGAAATATGTATGTTTTTTGTATAGGAATGTAATAGGATAATGTTTATTAAAAATAAATGTTGCTTATATTACATAGGCCTCATTTTTTATTAATCTTTTTATACACCTCATATCATACAGTCCAATATTAAGATGGTTCTGGCTTCTACATTCCCATTTATTCAAGTCTCTTTCAGTAATAGTTCAATAATTTTTTTTGTTTAGATTTCATGTAGCATGAATGTTTTTTAAGATAGGCATTCTCCTTAAACAATTATGAAATTATTTATGAAATCAATGGTATAGGCGGGTATAGCAGTAATAATGAGTACATAATTTATATATTATTGTTATATTTTACACACGCGAATGTTTTCCCTTGCATGTTCCACGCTGCTGCAATTCTTCATTGATTGAGATCACTGGGAGGTGTTGAGAATGTTCCGTGATGTTTTGAAAATCGGCAGTAAAATTGATTTTCTTGGTTATCAATAAAAATGTGTTATGCATTCAATGTCTTTCTCTACTCACTCTTCTATAAACTATGCTTTGAGGTAGTGTTCTTAACACTTAAATGATTTCAGTCCAGTTATATAATATATAAATTCGATAACAGCCCGCCTAAAGCAATATGTGTATGTAACAATACATGAAAAGTGTATATTACAGTCATTATATATGTTTATGTTATTGTATACATGTTTAATAATGTTATGTTAATATATTACGCAATTTAATAATGCAGGAGCTGTGATAATAATAGGTTAAAATTTGCTAATAATGAGGTAAGAATGAGGTAACCTTGAGGTAATAAATTTGAAACTTTAATAATACTACTTGTGATTCTTGGAAGCAATAATGTAATTTTTGTGACAGTTTATAAAAATAGCCAATCAATAACCAGAAAAAAAGCTTTAGTTAAATGAAGGTATTCTATTGGACTAGGATTAGCCAATCAGAAACTAAAATTAAGTCAAATTTACAAGTTCAGAATTCAGTTGCTTGTAGATAGTGCTCATAGCTGGACGCGTTGCTTGTAGACAGTGTTCCTAACCGAACGTGAGATGCATCCTCGAGAAATTTAATACGTATTTTGTGTGAGACCAAAATAGTTTACGCGTTAAAAAGTGCAAGTAATTAATAAAAAAAATCTCGCAGCTCTCTTTCTATATCAGTAAAGTGTTAATTACATTGTTAAGACATTCATATCTCTAAAAATAAATACTGATGCAGCCGGGGCAAACATAAATATAATATTTAAAGAAACAGTAAAAATACAAAGTTAATATTTTTAAACTTGAGCCGAAGGCTACCGGAAACTTTTACCATACCTGCGATTGCAACTACTTCAAGTTCGGCTCCCCAACAGTCGAAATACAACACCATCACAAAACAACTTCTTCAACTTACAAAAACTTTTCTTGTATTTACTTCTACACATTTCATTGTAGGTATAAGAAGAATGCAGTAAGCTAAAGCGAAAGTCAGATGTTTAAAAAAGAGCCTGATGCTATGTGATGGCTTTAGAATTCTATTCTCTATGCATTACCACGGGAAAAACGAATAGCGAGTTACCGTTTGAGAAAAGTTAAAAAAAGTATTTGAAAATTTAAACCAATATCAAAAAATCTGATGTGTTACACTCACATGACTTTCTCTACTCTTGTACAAACTATTTTTACAAACGCTTATTCTCCATATGCTTCATGTTAATCGAGATATCGAGATGTCAATGTTATTGGTAATTTTCATGTCGATGCAAGGGGAATATGGTAGGTTTTAAGCGATAGTCAAATATTTTAACGCTGGGTGCTATGTGACGCATCCCATTCTCTTTGCATGTCCAGGACATAAAAACAAGAATAACGATTTGAGAAAAAGTATAAGTATTGGAAAATTTAAGGGAATAACAAGCAATATCTCGAAAACGGTTTACTCAACAACAAGAATGTATATGATATAAATTATGTATTTTAACGCAGCCGACCTGTGCACTAACTGCACCAAGAGCACTAACCCCCTCATACAAACACTAGGCACCTATTAAACCACCATCAGCAAACACAAACGCCCACTAGCGCTATTTGACAGCAATCTGTCCCATGAAATACCCATTGAAGATATCCTCGAACACTTAAACCGGCTTATACCTCCATAGCTATGCCACATTCACACACACTATTAATACTCTTAAGTTGCAGGAAACCATGCTGAACTGAAACTTTAGAACAACGGTCTGCCCCTGCCAATGCGCCAACCCATAAAGGAACCGTCTATAAGCCACCCACCATCACAGGAACACTTCAGCAGCAGCTCGGCAACAAAAGGTAAAATCCCGCCACATCTTTCATTACGATCACTTGCGTGATGTTAACACCCGCGCCATACCATTTAATATTTAAGCCGTCGCTCTTAACGCATCCCTGTCACTCCCACCCAACCTAACCCATACTAACCCCCGAGCGCCAGCCAGGTGTTGCCATGGCTGGCGCCGGTAAACCCAACCAGGCACGCTTGCATGTTCTGCATGCTCGCATGAGTAGTTTAACTTATTAACCGGGGTGCTTCCGCGGAACCCGACCATGTTTAACTCACATCCTTCTCCACGCGCTAGCACGTCACTACTAACAAAGCCCCCCCCCTAGTTGCATGTTAGAACAGCACGGGGAGACGATGTAGCCTCTGAGGATGATCGTCACCGGGGGCGGCGGGTGTGGGGCCGCCCCTACTGGAAAAAAAAGAAAAGATCTCCATTTTTTGTGTAGTAAAATTTTGTCTATCTCTTATGGTTTACCAGTTTTGCAAAAGTCGTTCAGAATGAAGAATACTTTTGGAGACATACCCAGAAAATTCGAGATATACATTTCATTTCTCATTACAATATCTTAAACATATAATATTTTATTCAATATCGTTAGTCATTTTTTTTGAGAAAATTAAAATTTTCGAAAAATGTTCCATGTAAAGGGTAGTCTGGTGCGGGGCATTTTCTTTAAAACCTTCGTGTCGCATCTCTGGAAGATACTGAACCTAAATACCAAGTTTGGTGTTTATCCGACTCTTCGTTTCTGAGTTATGTTTCACAGACACACACACACACAGCCATGCTTTTTGGATTCAGAGGGTCTCAAAACATGCATTTCCGGTGAAATCTCAGTATCGAATTTTTTGGTGAAATACAACACTTCCTCTACTTACTATACGTAGTAGAGAAAGTAAAAACGCATTCGCAAATACTTAATGTCGCAAAAATATTACTTGAAATGAATTTTTGTGTGTGTATTAAGTTTATATTTAACATGCACCAACCAAGTGCGCAAGTCAATTCATATACAATTAATAAAAAAATATTTAATTGTTTTCATCGATCAGCGAGAGCCTTATTTATTTTTAATAACGTATGTAATATTTAAACATAATGTTAACCGTATTTATTTATTTTTTTAATAACATATGAAATATTCACCTATAATGTTAACCGAATCTTGAAAGAAATAAGAGCTATGAAACTTAATCATTAATAATCTTCATGTAGAATTTATATTAATTATCGGGGAAAAAATTGTTGTGGAAAGCTTAAAACATAGCTAGGCCATTTTAAAGCACAATAGCCTCCCTAATGAATAAATGTCCAAGATGCCATCCAGGCGACAGCCTGTCGTCAGAGGTATTTCCAAGGCTCCTCCAGCCAGGTATACATTCTTCAAAGGGTATACAAACTATTTTTGCAAGGGCGTGCAACTGAATAATTCCTCGAATTTTCTCGAAGATTTCCTGTGAATGAAAAAAAAAGCTTTTTTAAACAAATATGGTTCGATCTCTCTCTCTCTCTCTGCTGGAATAATCAAAAAAATATCTCTCGAATGGAGGGTTGTTTAAAAAAACGTTCTCGTCCTATGTTTACTAAGAGAATAAGCCAACCTTTTTTTAAAATAATACTTGGAGATAATTGTAATAGTCACGAATGCTTACTGAGACAATCTATACACTACGCGTGAAAAATACATGTTTTAAACGGAGTCCATTCCTATAATCTATATGGGTAGGGTTTTTTTTCTGTAAGAACGCTTTGCTTTAATTACAATTATAATATCGCTTCTCTCCGTTTAATTTTTTCCCGGCGGGAGAGTCATATTCAATATTTTATTGAAAGAAATAAGAGCTATGAAACTTAATCATTAATAATCTTCATGTAGAATTTAAATTACTTATTGGAGGAAAAATGTTTTAGCAGGCTTGTAATTGTCTGGTTTAGGATTTTCCTATGTTTGCACGGCTGACCTATGTAGAGCAATTAGGAAGCCTTTCAAACCGGCTGTTAACGGTATGACAGACGTCAATGGTATACTTAAAGGTTACTTCCCCAGCGGTCGGGGTTTTTTCGTCAAGGGTGTACAAAATTTCCTTTACATCTGGGTTTCTTTTTCAGTTGTTTAGCAAAGAGTAACAAGGATTGTGTCTTGTTTAGGATAGACTCCATATTTCATTATTTATTTAGAATTAAACAAGTTATTAGTCGTAATAGTTATACACGCGTAATAATCAACATAACACCCGAGCACATGCGACAGCAACCAAAAATGCGCAAGTCAATTCATATACAATTAATTAATAAAAATATTTAATTGTATTCATCAGCGATACTTTTATATCTACTAAGAAAGGTATGACTGTTTTGAAGTCCTCTCTCCATGTTATTATCTCCTTTCGCGATACTTTTATATCTACTAAGAAAGGCATGCCTGTTTTGAAGGGTAATTATTGCTTCTCTCGAGCGAGAAGAGACATAGCAGTCCTATATTTTTAACATCAGTTGGAGCGTACCCCGATGTGATGGATATCCCTAGCCATTAAGAGCAGGTACCGGGGGAAAAACCCTAGCGTCCGGATCTGTAAGGAGGGAGGGAGAGTTTACGTGTTGGAGACGAAGTCTGTTTTTGAAATTCCCTGCTCTGTATTTTTCCTCGAATGTCTCTACCTATATACATTTCTATTGAAAAATGGGTGAGATAGCTCTAGGTGCGCAAGTCAATTACATTAATTAATAAAAAATATTTAATTGTATTCATCGATCAGCGAGAGCCTTATTTATTTTTTTAATAACGTATGTAATATTTAACTATAATGTTAACCGTATTTATTTATTTTTTTTAATAACATATGTAATATTCACCTATAATGTTAACCGAATCATTTATTTTTAATAGCATTTATAATATTTAACTATAATGTTAACCGTATTTATTTATTTTTATAACATATGTAATATTCGCCTATAATGTTAACCGAATCATTTTATTTTTAATAGCATTTATAATATTTAACTATAATGTTAACCGTATTTATTTATTTTTTTATAACATATGTAATATTCGCCTATAATGTTAACCGTATTTATTTATTTTTATAACATATGTAATATTCGCCTATAATGTTAACCGAATCATTTTATTTTTAATAGCATTTATAATATTTAACTATAATGTTAACCGAATCATTTATTTTTTAATAACATAGGTAATATTCACTTGTAAGTTATCCGTATTTATTTTTTCAGAGCCGCCCCTATGTGTAAATAAACCCTGGAAAAATATCTTGAAACGTGAAGTTTCTTATCGGACATTTCAAATGATTTATGCTAGCTTTCCTTGGTGTGAACATGGCCGCCGCAGTTAATTCGTTAAACTTTTAAAAATGTCTACTTCCGGCATCTTCGTCGTCCGGCGGAAGAGGCAGCTTACCGCTCTCTCACCTAGGGGGCACGCACTCTGCATGAGGCGTTCTGTACAACGAGGGAGGGGGAAGTGAATGCTAGCACTCCACTCTTCTTGAAACGACCGCTCACTCGAGTGAGACGCTTCGTGGAGGAAGGTTTGCGTGCGGGTTTTCAGCGAAATTATCACGCGATAACGAGTGTTACGGCAACTCTGTCCTTTCAGCTATGGATTCATCTAAGTGTTGTAATATTCTTATAAATCCAAAATATATTTTCCCTCAAAAGTAGAATTAAATAAATGTTATTACTCGTAATAATTATACACATGCTACCACACATATACGATGACGAACAGTTGCGCGCGAGTCAATTACATTAATCAATCAAAAAAATACTTAATTGTTTTCATCGACCGACTAGCCGCGTTTCATTAGAAGTGTAAGTGTGGACATTAGTAGATGTAAAAATGGGAGTTTAGATACATGTGCGCAAGTCAATTCATATACAATTAATCAAAAATACTTAATTGTTTTCATCGATCGAGGAGCATCGTTTCATTAGATAGGCAATGTGAGGACATTAGTAGTAATATGATGGCGATTCTTTTTTTTCAATAATGTTTTATGCATGGACGAACATTATCTAATTGATTGACACAATTATGTACTCAAACGATTTGCCGATGTGCGGCAGGCATCGAGAATCGCATTCCCCCATCGCCAGGGCGGATTTCCAGGCCAGCGTCACGCACCGAGAACCCCCACATATCCGCAGGGGAACCAATCACACGGCAGAGATTTAGACAAGTCACAATGAGGGGGGGGCGGGAATGTAACCACCGTATAGGAACAATACACACTCTCCCACCTATCCACAGGGAACCAACCAGACCACAAAGGGGAGGGAGGGTACGCACCCAGCCTTTGGGGGAGGGAGGGGGGCGGGGCCACCGGCACGCGACCAGACCACATGGGGGAGGGGGAGGACCTGCCGGCACAGACCCTGTCGGCATTAAGTAAGCCCACAAAGGAAGGGGGCGGGGCTAGCGGCACGCGCTACCAGGCGGCATGTAAGCCCTCAAAGGGAGGGGCGGGGCTTGTCGGCATAGAACAATAGATATTATCAGTTGGCGGCTTATCCTTGTGGGCTCAAGTCGCCATTTATTATCTACTCCCGTCATTTTTCGAACATATGTTGTTTGAGGAATGTATTCTCCCCCTCCACTGAAGCATTAAATTTTTCGAAATTAGTTTAAGTCTCACAATATTGCTTGTTACATCGGTTCCCAAACTGTTGTTCGCAAAATCTTCCAAGAGATTCACCAAAAATTTCCCGTAATTGCGGTTTTCGTGGTTAGGTCTGGTATTGTTTTGTAATTGTTAGGTGTTGTAATTAACATTTTAATTAATGTTATTATAAAATTAAATTAGAGTATTCTGATATGTTATTTAAATGATGGCCCGTAAATTAGCATTTAATAGTAGTTTTTCCAACAATACACTAGCAGTATATGGGACAACCGCGATGTACGAAAGCACGTTACAGCCCATCCAAAGCATTGTATTTATGACGAGCAGAACTCTGTCAGCCGCAACCAAAAGTACATCTTTCCTCCCGCATTGGGAGCTGTAGTTCTATTCAATAACAAAGGATGGGTTAGATTCGTTGCAGTTAAGGTTGCTCGCTATGTTCTAGAGTCGGAAACAGTATGTTTTTCTTTTGACGTCTTTCTGTTTGAAGACATCACAACTGAACCTCTGATCCATTTTGGTTCAGGGATCATAAAACGTGATGAATTGCACTCCTAGTTGGATTTTAAAAGACATGTTTTTGCATTAGTTTCTAATACGCATTCTCCGTGAGAATCTTTAAGCTGCGCCTTAAAAAATGAAAAGCCAATTTAGTCAGACATTTCTAAATAAATAACAACCAATCCAATTACTCAATCTTGTATTCTAACTCCTGTTTGACTGGCAAATGCCAACGCTACAGTAATCGTATATCAGAACAATTTCCGTCCTCATATATAATGTACAATTGATTGAAAAAGTGACGTGCGGCGATCCGATAAAGACGAACTATGTGTACAGAAAAGAAAGTACGACAATAATAACATTAGGTTAAGATTTTCTTACAGGTGACGAGGATTGTCCAAGACCACTTGTGTTGTTTGTGGTGACTTCTTTAAAGTAATTGGATTAATAACTACATCAATCAAGAGCCCATGAAAAGTGTAAACAAATTTTCTGTTTCATTAATATTGTTCAATAAATAAAGGCGTAATTGCGTAAGAAAATATACAAGATTTAGGCGAAATAGAATAGGTTCGCTTCAAAATGTTTATTGTGTTTTGTCGAGCTTGGGGCCATAAAACTCCGTTTCTTTGTACTTCGAAGGGAAGAACTATTTTTTAAGAGAAAGTAGACGCTGTAGCCAACGGTCTTTTCTTACCGTTTATGTTTCGAATTTTCAGTTTTTCAACCGGAGACCCAACAGAAACACAGGATAATTGTTAGAATCACTGAGAAGATAGGAAGACGTAGTTGCATGTACAGAAATCCGGAGGCGAGTAGTAAGTTGATATATGTAAACGTAAGCGCGGATTTCACACAATTTGTCACGATTCTTCGATAGGGTAACACGCAGTACTCCGATGCTGAAAAGTTCGCGAAGTTCCCAAATTAGTTGAAGTGCCGCACAAGTATGTAACTACAGAGTGATTATTGTGGAATGCTTGTCAAATGTGCTAACGTATTTGAGGTAATTTTATCCAAACTTATAAACGATTTAATATTTGTCAAGTGACTACTTCGAGTTCGTGCGAATCTAAAGAACGGCGATGGAGCACCGAGATATTAAATAATTAGCCGCAGCCAACGTTAGTGGACCAAGAGATAATAGTGGGAAGAGAATGTTAAAGAATCGCACGTGTTAGAGAATACCAGGGAATCTTGCAGGATTCTAGCAAAAAGACGCGCTGGAGTGAGAAAAGTGAAAACGGTGTTTCTTTCAAGACAACTGGTGTCACCATTCCCGTATCCTCACCTCACATCACAGTAGGGAATTTCAAATCGATTCCCCGACAGTTGGACTTGAAATACGACGTGCTTCTTGCTGACTTCGGCGACATCGATTCCTGAAGACGAACCCTACGACGTAGCGGAGAACGTCGACAACGACGGGAACCGCTACAAACGACATTTAGAAACCAAACACTCCACCTATGTAAACGGGTTTGCTGATTTCTATTATGCGCAAAGCTAACGGTAGAAGAATTATTTAACCTCTTCTATATCTACTGCAAGCAGTGACAGTGACAATGCCCTCAAAGCGTCTTATCGTGCCACTACAAACTGCTAAAACTGCGAAATCTCACACTATTGCAGAAGTTCTAGTTCGCCCATTTACAAATGATGTAGTTCTGTGTATACTTAGGAATCTTTCACAAAAAGTCAATATGGTACCATTGTCTGACAACGCAGTCAATTGTCGGATTTACCATATGGCAAATTGTGACGAAAACGAAATTTTGGAAACAATTCATAGTAGTCCCTTTCTTGCGATTCAATTTGACGAATCGACTGATGCCAATTTAGTCATTTTGCTACTGTTTATCCGCTATATTATTGGGGATTCTGTAGAAGATGAGCTGTTTATTTTGCAGATCCTTGAAAGAGAGAGCTATCGGAAAATACATACTTAAGAATACTTCCACAAAAATCTGATGTGATGCACTCACATGACTTTCTCTACTCTTGTACAAACTATTTTTACAAACGCTTATTCTCCATCTACTTAATGTTAATCGAGATGTTAATCTTATTGCTAGTTTTCTTGTAGATGCAAGGGGAATTGGTAGGATTTAAGCGATAGTCAAACATTTTAAGAGCTGGTTGCTATGTGGAGTATTCCATTCTCTTTGCCTTACCAGGGCAAAAAAAAAAAAAAAATGAATAACGAATTCCCATTTGAGAAAAAGTGTATTGGAAAATTTAAGGGAATAACAAGCAATATCTCGAAAATGGTTCACCCAACAAAAAAAATGTATATGACATAAATTGTGTATTTTAACGCGATCTACATTTTTTGTGTAGTAAAATTTTGTCTATCTCTTATGGTTTACCAGTTATGCAAAAGTCGTTCACAATGAAGAATACTTTTGGAGACATTCCCAGAAAATTCGAGATATACATTTCATTTTTCATGAAAATATCTTAAGCATATGATTTTTTAATCAAAATCGTTAGAGCCATTTTAGAGAAAATAAAAATTATCGAAAAATGTTCCATGTAAAGGGTAATCTAGGGTGGGGGGATTTTCTTGAAAACCTTCGTGTTGCATCTCTGGAAGATACTGAACCTAAATACCAAGTTTGGTGTTTATCCGACTGTTCGTTTCTGAGTTATGCTGTTCACAGACAGACACACACGGAAATGTTTCCAAAATACTTTTCTTGGATTCAGGCGGCCTCAAAACATGTATTTCCGGTGAAATCTCAGTATCGAATTTTTGGGTGGAATGCAATACTTTTCCTACTTACTATACGTAGTAGAGAAAGTAAAAATGCAATAGACTGGTCTCACTGGGTTAGAATTTGTATAAATCGTGCGAAATCACGGTGTTATACGGGATTTGTTGCAGATTGAAATCAATAGTGCAAAATGCTTCATAGACACGTTGTCCTCCGTGGTCTAGGGGTACCATGTTCCTGAGATCGCGGGTTCAAATCCGGCGGAGGGCAATTGTTTTTTTTTTCAGGCGTAAAAATCCTTAGCATGGATTTCTTCGGAAAGGAAGTAAAGCGGGTAGCTCCGTGTTGTAGATTTACGACACGTAAAAGAACCTCAAGCCTGATACAGAGGCCTCTGAGCAAAATTTCCGGTCTTTTACGTCCAATATAGAATGGGTCACTTAGAACCATAGCAGTTAAAGAGCGTCCATAAATAAAAACTCAGTTTTTTTGACACATTGTTGTATTCATAGACAGATTCCTGTATACAAACGGATGCCCAATGTATTAAAATGTGTGCTGAATAAAACAGTGAAAATTTTTGCAACTCTCTGTAAGAAAATAGGAAACAATTACAAATGTTTATTGACTAACACAGAAGCTAGGTGGCTATCTCGAGGTGGAACTGTTTCCAGGTTGTATAAACTTAGAGGCGAAGTTTATATTTTTCTTTTTTCTCACCATCCACGGCTTTCCCAAATCAAAGTGCACGAAGATAATATCTGGCTTTAGACTTTGACTTATTTGTCAGACATTTTCTGAAAAATAAACTGTTTAAGTTTATCTCGTAAGGGGTCAAATACAAACGTTTATACTGTTCAAGACCGTGTCGAATCGTTCACTAAATACTTAACTTTTGGGAAATGTGTTTACATACCAATAAGAATGGTTACTTTGTACTCTCTACGATTTTCTACTGGAAAATAATATTTCTTTGGATGAAAATGTCAAGAACAAATTAAGGAAAATTTGAAGGAACTTGGAAAAATTTTCAGAGACATTTCCCTGCTCTTTTCAGTAATAACAATTGGATTCGGAATCCCTTGTAAATGTCAGAAATTTTGGAATCCACATAAGTGTAAATAAAAAAGGCAGCTTGGAAATTTCCACTGATTTTCAGTTATAGAAATTTTATAAATCTTTGTTACTGATAGGTTTCTGGCTAAGTTCAAAGATGGAGTAAGCTAGCGAATAAAGCCCTAATAGCTTTATTATCTTTCTCGTCCACGTGCGAAAAGACATTTTCTTCGTATGTTTATTTAAAAAATAGGTACAGAAACAAACTTTCTGCCGAAAGCGATCTTAATTTCTGTAGTTCCTGACTTCAAAGTTCTGTGCAAATGTAAAGCAGACTATCCTCACTGAATTCGAAGAAAGAAGTAACTTAATTCTATAGTGAAAACTTGTCGGTTAAGAGAAGTGTAAAATATTTCAATACTGCAACTAAGCCTACCCATTGTGTATGTTATGCCATACCTAGGTTGAGTATCTACCGCCTTATCACTTGTCGCACGTCGCTTCTATTCGCATCCGAAGCCTTTCGAGTCGTTGGGTTAACTCACCTTTTTTGCACGACCGTTGTTCAATTCTTCCATTTTTCGCTGTAGTTCCTGCATCTCCTCCTCCTTGTTTTTGAGAGACTCTGAGAGATTTTTGTTAAGCTCCTGGGCTATATTCAGCTGCTGTGTGATGTCATTTAGCTGTTCCAAATCAAAGAAAAAGCAGTTTTAATTTCTGAGACATATAAGGGGGTTTTAACCTATTAGAAATCACTTTTAGATAAGCGCTAAATCGTAAATGCATTATTAAGGGGAGTCTGAATGCCCTCGCCAATGTTAAATTTGCCAACTTCATGAAGCATTATCTCAAAAACTATTTAAGACATTACTGAATTTTTTACAGGATTTGATGCACGTCTTCTAAGTTCGCTGTCTTGATATGCAATATTATGGTTTAAGGAAGATAATATTTTTCTTAATTATACATTTCGCTATTACAATTTATCAGCAGTTAATTTTAAAGCATAACCAACCAACTTATACCAAAGTGAATCAACAATAGAATTGAGGTGTTGTTTTATCATATCCAAATTTAACTACCTGTTCAGTACCTCCTGAGTAAACGGCTCATTTATATCAGAAAATGCCATTCGAAAACAAAGAACAAACAAACTAAAAGGAAAGAAAAAAGTCCAAAGTAAAACTGGAAGAAAGAAAAAAAAGCTCACATACATTTAAAAAGTAAGAAATAAAGAACACATTTCTTGGAAATACCGCAGAGAAGCTGCCATGTTTAGAAGCGGTACAAATTTATAGAGCAAAAGTTGTCCTAAAAGATGAGCTGAAACGAATATTTCTACTCCAAAGAGTATAGGAGTTATGATTTTTTGCTGTTATGTGGCGCAGAATTCACATTACAAAGTAGCAGATTCAATAGTAGTTTTAAAACATATTTAAAGTCAAGAATTGTGCCTACAGTGATATTTTAAATATAAGACTAAAAAGGAAATTCAAATTTGCAAGACAAAAACTAAAAATATGTGTTACATTCACATAACTTTCTCTACCCTCTATCGCTTATTAGTGGGTATACAAACGTTATTGATACAAAGGGAATAGCGATAGTCAAATGTTTAAGAACTGGATGCTATATGCTGGCCTTAAAATTCCATACTATTTCCATGACATCGCGAGAAACAACTGAATGTTGAAAGGACTTTAAAGAATGACCAAGTAATGAACAATTCCTACAATTAATAACGGATATCTCCGAAATGGCTTATGCCACAAAAAAACCTACTTTAAATAAACTGTGTGTTATAAAGAGATCTAAATTTCTTGTATAGTACATTTTCGACCTCGCTTAACGCTTAACAGTTATACAAGATTATACAACACTTCTTCCACATGAAGTGGACTTCACAGGCTATTTCCGGAAGATTCATGATATACATTTTATTTCTAATGTAAATATCTTTAATATATGGTACTTTAATCAAAATCGTTAGAGCCTTTTTTAGAAAATAAAAAATTTCGAAAAATCTTCCATGTAAAAGGTTAGTCTGGGTTGGGAGATTTCTGGAACTCTTTGTGCCGCATCTTTGGAAGGTACTGAACTTAAACACCAACTTAGGTATTTATCCGACTTTTCGTTTTTGAGATATGCTGATCATAGGCGCGCACACACACACACGGGCCTTTTTCTAAAAATCCTTTTTTGGATTCAGGGCACCTCAAAACATGTACTTCCGGTGAAATGTCCATATAGAATTTTTATAGTGGAATACAATAGGTACTTCCCCTACTTACTATACGTAGTAGAGAAACTAAAACTGTCAGTTTTGGGGAATTTTTCCATTTCTCTGTTTTAAAACTTCACACACGGCAAAGAAATTACTTAGATTTATAAAGAAAAGATTAGAAATGTCTACAGTTGTTTATAATGGTAGCACGACAGAGTGGTAATTTCATTGCGAAATACTTTTGTTTACTGTGAAGGAAAATGAGGTGACTTTAATGCATGTTTCGAATATTCGATAATTCAGAATTATACTTTTCCAAAAGCATTGAATTATTTAGGCGAACCTATCCATGACATGGCGGGAGAGGTACTTAACACCCACTAATGTATCTTTACTGCGGAACAATGGCAGGTAATAATAAAAGCAAGCTGTGACTCATGAGCCATGTCTTGTAGCAAAACCGAGTCGTCGGTAGCAGCGAGTCAGGAGTCACAGGTTTGGTATTAATAAAAACTTCCCCTCCATGCTGAGCCTGGGCTCTATGATTGCGAGTCTCTGACTCATGTTTCCCGTCTTCCTGATTGCAAATGTATTTTGTCGAGCGCAGTAAACATTCGATTCAGTTTAGGTATTGCATCTATTGTATGATATTTCTTCTGCAGTTGTAGGATTTTGATATGGAGTCATGAGCCATGGTACAAAACCACAAACAACATCTCCAAGCAGTAGCGCATTTGCAGTATTCCCAGTTAAAGAATTTCTCCATATGCGAACATCGTGTACCTATCCGGGCCATTATCTATTTACACTAGTAAAGTTTTCCTTTGCATTACACGTGGCCTGGATGTTTATACTAGCAACCCCTTTTCTATTAATAAATTCGTCACCATGCACATGAGGTTTCTTAATCAGTATAAGGGTACAGTCTACTGCGCCAATAGCATCTAATTCTGCTGCCATTCGAATTTAGCAGCTTGTAGTGCTGCAGTGGTTGCTGGGAATTTGATCCAGTTTCTCAATTTTTGTTTAATGCAAGAAGAAACTTCCCAAAATATATTTGAAACTGTACCTTGTGAAACGCCAACGTACTGTGCCATGCCCAATGCAGCGCAGAAATATTCTTATTTTTCCATCTCTAGTAAGGGCCTTTCCTCTTGTCTCCATAGTTCAGGAAGGAAATGCCGGGCGAGCCATCTCACATGTTCTTTCTCAAACCTATAAGGTTGTTTATAATTGTAGTCTTCAGAATCCCGGCGCATTTTATAGTATTTCTCTTTTCCCAGGTTGACTTTCGCCTGCAACGGAGCCATCGCCTACAAGTTTGAGACAGCTACTGAGGTGGCTTAAGAAATCGTAAGACATGGCTTTTAAAGTGAAGTCACAGTTCCGTTTTATTAATACCATGGCTAGAGCCGTGACTCGCTAAGAGGGGTTGAGTCGTTGAAAAGTTGGTCACGCTAAGCTTGAGTCGTTGCGTTTTATTAATACGGAAGTGAGTCATCGCTCAGAAATTGCGAGTTTTAAGTCATGGCTCGCTTTTATTAATACCACCCAGTGAGTTCGCTAGTGTAGTGGTCATTTTTTATGTTTAGCAGAAACGACTTTTTCAAAACATTGCTGGAAGTCAACTAATTCTTACCTCAAACCTCTTTTACTTTCTCTGCCACGTACCTCTTAGGTAGAGAAGGTACTGTATTCCACACAAAAATTCTATATCGAGATTTCGCCGGAAAAATATGTTTTAAGGCCCCTGAATAAAAAAAATTGTTATAAAAAGGCCCGTGTGTGTGTTTGTGGTCTGTGAATAGTATAACTCAAAAAACAAATTTAAATTAAGTATCTTTCAAAGATGCGACACGAAGATTTTGAAGAGAATCCCGGACTCCAGACTACGCTTTACATGGAAATTTTTTCGATTAGTTTTATTATATTTTTCAAACATATCTCTAACGATTTTTATTAATATACCATACATTAAAGATATTTACATCAAATATAAAATGTATATCTTGTAGTTTCTGGGAATAGCCTATTAAGTCCTCTTCACTCGGAAGGAGTATTGCATAATTTTGAATAACCGGTAAACCACAAGTGATGATAAAGGCTTACTACATAGAGAACGCCTCTTTAAAGGCCCTGTCCACTGAAATTTCAAAGTTAACTAATTGAAAAGATTAATTTCTGAAAATAAGTGCCCAGAAAATCCGAATGACGTAGCATGATCAGTTCTCCAGCAGTCCTCTGTTGAAGTTTTGCCACCGTACTGCGATACGTCCCATTTGCCCAACAGAGCAGCTCTCGCAACCGAGTTACACCATTGTGCTCATTGTTGTAATACGTACGACTATGCGTTGTGTTTTGGGTGAATATTAATTCTGAACGTAAGTTTTCATAATTTCCCCAGCAGAGAAAGATCACGGGAACGATATTATGTGTGTTAAAAAGATTAATCGCGAAGACTTCATCCCAAGCAAGTTTTCACAACATCCATTTTACTGAAGACGATTATGCAAAGGTTTGTGTATTAAAACCCACTCTTCTTAAAACGCAGTTTAAAAAAATCTGATGTTACAGTCACATGACTTTCTCTACTCTTGTACAAACTATTTTTACAAACACTTATTCTCCATATGCTTCATGTTAATCGAGATATCGAGATGTTAATCTTATTGCTAATTTTCTTGTAGATGCAAGGGGAATTGGTAGGCTTTAAGCTATAGTCAAATATTTTAAGATCTGGTTGCTATGTGGAGTATTCCATTCTCTTTGCATTACCAGGACAAAAAAATCTGATGTGTTACACTCACATGACTTTCTCTACTCTTGTACAAATCATTTTTACAAACGCTTATTCTCCATCTACTTCATGTTAATCGAGATAAACATTTGTAGACTGTATCTTATTGCTAATTTTCTTGTAGATGTAAGGGGAAAATATATTTACAAGGGCAATATAGAAAAACAGTAGCCTTTAAGCACATACATATCTCTTAATAGCTGGTTGCTAGGTGCAGCACCATTCCCTTTGCCAAGATTATAACTCTTTGCATATCCAAGACAAAAAAAAAAAAAAAAGAATAACGAATTCCCATTTGAGAAAATAAGTATTGAAAAATTTAAGGGAATAACAAGCAATATCTCGAAAATGGTTCACTCAACAAAAAAAAAGCTATATAACATAAATTGTGTGTTTTCACGCGATCTACCATTTTTTGTAGTAAAATTTTGTCTTTCTCTTATGGTTTACCAGTTATGCAAAAGTCGTTCACAATGAAGAATGCTTTTGGAGACATTCCCAGAAAATTCAAGATATACATTTTATTTTCATGAAAATATCGTAAACATATGATATTTTAAACAAAATCGTTAGAGCCATTTTTGAGAAAATTAAAACTTTCGAAAAATGTTCCATGTAAAGGGTAATCTGGGTTGGGGGGATTTTCTTGAAAACCTTCGTGTCGCATCTCTGGAAGATACTGAACCTAAATACCAAGTTTGGTGTTTATCCAACTGTTCGTTTCTGAGTTATGCTGTTCACAGACACACAGACGGACGTTTCCAAAAATGCTTTTTTTGGATTCAGGGGGCCTCAAAACATGTATTTCCCGTGAAATCTCGGTATCGAATTTTTGGGTGGAATACAATACTTCCCCTACTTACTATACGTAGTAAAAAGAACGCTGTTGCTACTCGAATCCGAGGGGACAGAAAAAAAAATCAGATTCATCATTAAAAAGGAAGGAGGATGGTGCTTATCTCGGAAAAAGATCTGATGTGTTACATTCACATGACTTTCTCTACTCTTGTACAAACTATTTTTACCAACGTTTTTTCTCCATATGCTTCATGTTAATCGAGATATCGAGATGTTAATCTTATTGCTAATTTTCTTGTAGGTGCAAGGGGAATTGGTAGTATTTAAACGATAGTCAAATCTTTTAAGCGCTGGTTGCTATGTGGCGCATTCCAATCTCTTTGCATGTCCAGGACATAAAAAAAAAATCTGATGTGTTACACTCACATGACTTTCTCTACTCTTGTACACTCTATTTTTACAAACGCCTATTCTCCATATGCTTCATATTAATCGAGATATCGAGATGTCAATCTTATTTGTAATTTTCTTGTAGATGCAAGGGGAATATGGTAGCTTTTAAGCGATAGTCAAATATTTTATCGCTGGTTGCTATGTGGCGCATTCCATTCTCTTTGCATGTCCAGGACATAAAAAAATGAATAACGAATTTGAGAAAAAGTATAAGTATTGGAAAATTTAAGGAAATAACAAGCAATATCTCGAAAACGGTTCACTCAACAAAAAAAATGTATATGTTATAAGTTGTGTATTTTAACGCGATCTACATTTTTTGTGTAGTAAAATTTTGTCTATCTCTTATGGTTTACCAGTTATGCAAAAGTCGTTCATAATGAAGAATACTTTTGGAACAATTCCCAGAAATTTCGAGATATACATTTCATTTCTCATGACATTATCTTAAACATATGATATTTTCATCAAAATCGTTAGAGCCATTTTTGAGAAAATTAAAATTTTCGAAAAATGTTCCATGTAAAGGGTAGTCTGGGGTGGGGGGATTTTCTTGAAAATCTTCGTGTCGCATCTCTGGAAGATACGGAACGTAAATACCAAGTTTGGTGTTTATCCGACTGTTAGTTTTTGAGTTATGCTGTTCACAGACACACACACACAGACACACACACGGACATGTTTCCAAAAATGCTTTTTTTGGATTCAGGAGGTCTCAAAACATGTATTTCCGGTGAAATCTCGGTATCGAATTTTTGGGTGGAATGCAATACTTCCCCTACTTACTATACGTAGTAGAGAAAGTAAAATGAATAACGAATTTGAGAAAAAGTACAAGTATTGGAAAATTTAAGGGAATAACAAGCAATATCTCGAAAACGGTTCACTCAACAAAAAAATATATATGACATAAATTGTGTATTTTAACGCGATCTACATTTTTTTGTAGTAAAATTTTGTCTATCTCTTATGGTTTACCAGTTATGCAAAAGTCGTTCACAATGAAGAATATTTTTGGAGACATTCCCAGAAAATTCGAGATATACATTTCATTTGTCATGAAAATATCTTAAACATATGATATTTTAATCAAAATCGTTAGAGCCATTTTTGAGAAAATTAAAATTTTCGAAAAATCTTCCATATAAAGGGTAATCTGGGGTGGGGGATTTTCTTGAAAACCTTCGTGTCGCATCTCTGGAAGACACTGAACCTAAATACCAAGTTTGGTGTTTATCCGACTGTTCGTTTCTGAGTTATGCTGTTCACACACAGACACACACACACAGTATTGTTTTTTTGGAAATATGTCCGTATGTGTGTGTGTGTGTGTGTGTGTGTGTGTGTGTGTGTGTGTGTGTGTGTGCGCGCGCTATTCAGTGTGAAATGGGACGTGAAATATGCAGATATTTTTAAGCTGAAAGTGAGGATTATTATGGCTTTTTGACTTTGGATAAACCATTCACACTATGGATGATGACCGTGATGACATGGACGAGGAAACAGAAAGTGATGTGTTTGTCCGAAAAGAAGAATACAATGTGGAAATATCTTCTGTATCTTTTTTTGTATTTTGTACAAAATGTTGTAAGATGGTTAGAGCTTATGAAACCTTCATGTAGGGGACCACGGCTATGAGTTGAAACTGAGTGCATAGCAGGTGACAAAACTGTGAAGTTCTCAGGAACATTTGAATAGACAATCTTCACTGTACAGGTATGTCTGTATATCTGAATGGGTTTACGCTTTTCAAACAAAATGGTGAAACAATAAATTTAGTGACTCTGGGACACCAAACATTTTAAAGATTGGTGAAAACATACATCGATCATGGAATTAGGAAGGTGTGGGGGCAAAAGAAGGATGGACAATTCGAAATTACTACGAACGAAGCCTGGATTGCTGGTGATGGCCAGTATGATAGTCCTGGGATCATGCCAAGTATGTAACATACACGGCAATGGATATAACAAAGGAAAAATCTTGGAGTTTGTTGTGCTGCAGAAAGGTACTATTACTGGAGAACTAGAAAACCAGCGGAATAATAAAGTTAATGTGTAATGGGTTTCCTAACGTAGATAATGATGACGATTTTTGTCTAAGGGCGTTCAACTGCTAGGTCATTAGCGAGAACAGAGCATGAGTTTGACGTGTGGTACATGACCAAATCTTTACAAAAGAAGCCAAAAACAATTGAAAGTAAATCACAACTTGTACATGAATGGAAAGAAAAGTATTGTTAATTATATACCGTGGTCAACTCAAAATTGTGGGTAGAGGAAGAAGTTGTTATTGAAAAATTCAAATCTATTTTGAAACATGTCTGCAATATCCACGTCCTGGTCTGGAAATAAATTTATGAATGAATGTGAGCATGATGACTTGACAGAGGGTCAAATTAAAAAACCAATTTGGATTAGAAAGAACTCCCATGATTACAGACTTCTGTCGTCAGTAGTAAATGAAACCTTATTCATAGAGGATTTAAAGCATAGCTAACATTATTTACACACTGGAAATTAAGAATGTTTTCATAATGTTGCATTAAAATATAAACCCACCAAGAGAAGTCATGTCAGTTTCGAAGGAACGGTTTGCGTATAATGCTGGCTATTTTAGACAATGAAAATACTGGAAGAAATGTGACTGGTGCAAAACTAAGATATTGAAGGCAGGTAAGAAATGGATCGTCACTAAAAGAAAAGTGATAAATGTGTATTGCTACAGGAATATTAAAGATCCGAAGCGTAGCAAGTTCAGTAGATTTCAGATATGTGAATCAACAATACCGGTAAACTTCACAATAGATTTATTTTGTCTTGAATTAATGGGGCAAAATATAAACATTTACTAAACTTATTTTTACTTTCTCTACTACGTATAGTATGTAAGGGAAGTATTGCATTCCACTCAAAAATTCGATACCAAGATTTCACCGGAAATATATGTTTTGAGGCCCCCTGAATCCAAAAAAGGTATTTTTGAAAACATGTCCGTGTATGTATCTGTCTGTGAACAGCACAACTCAGAAACGAACAGTCGGATTTTGAATAAAATATCATATGTTTAAGATATTTTCATGACAAATGAAATGTATATCTCGAATTTTCTGGGAATGTCTCCAAAAGTATTCTTCATTGTGAACGGCTTTTGCATAACTAGTAAACCATAAGACATAGACAAAATTTTACTACACAAAAAATGTAGATCGCGTTAAAATACACAATTTATGTCATATACATTTTTTGTTGTTGAGTGAACAATTTTCGAGATATTGCTTGTTATTCCCTTAAATTTTCCAATACTTATACTTTTTCTCAAATGGAAATTCGTTATTATTTTTTTTTTTTTTTGTCCTGGACATGCAAAGAGAATGGAATGCTCCACATAGCAACCAGCTCTTAAAAGATTTGACTATCCCTTAAAGCCTACCAATTCCCATTGCACCTACAAAAAAATTAGTAATAAGATAGCTTCTGCAAATGTTTATCTCGATTAACATGAAGCATATGGAGAATAAGCGTTTGTAAAAATAGTTTGTACAAGAGTAGAGAAAGTCATGTGATTGTAACACGTCAGATTTTTTACTTTAATTGAGGTATTTAGCGGCTCGGTTAGCAACAGCTTAAAAATGTATGTAGTTGCCATCTGATTCTGGAAATCGTTCTCTTATTTTGTTTATCACACAAGAAGGTATAACACGCCTGTTTTTGTTTCTCAAGCTTCGCATGAACTAATCTAATATAATTCGAAATATGGCGGTTTGAACAGATAAGGTTTAATACCGGCCATGACGCCTAAATATACCCAACAAACATATGAGCGAGCTAAGGTACATTTTATTCTTCACAAAAATATCTTTGGTGTACGAGGTCCCATTATTTTGGAGCTCATTGACAAATACCAGGCCCCAGCATCAGATGCAGCTGCAGTGTTGTTTATTAAGTAGCAAATGTCATACTTTTATGACAATATACTTACCTCTGCAGTAAGGTTAGACACTGTTTCCTTGCTGGTGAGCTCCAGAGTTTCCAACTGTCGCTTTGCATCCTGCTCCCTCCCAATGGCGTCCCTTGCAAGGGCACTTAGGGCTTCTTCCCCAGGTGAGGAGATGTTATTGGGCTTGCATATGTCTTGCAAAAACTTCACTTGAGTCAATAGCTGCAGAAGCATCAGTTGTGCTTCTGGTCCCACGCTCGATGACACGCCCTTCATTGGTTCTGGTGTTGTAGAATTCATTTGGAATGCTGTAACAAGGGTTCAATGCAATTTTATGATGATGATTCTACTTTTTTTGATTACTCATAAAAGAGTTTGATGAGTTGAACATTTCTATTAGTGTTATAAATGAAATTGAAACATGGTATTCAAATAATGATCTTGTAGTAAATCATAAACTAAGAAGTTAATATTCACGCTTTTGACCAAAAGCTAACATGACAAGCTCACACAAATTATATTTGTAAACGATTGTCAAGAGTTATATATTTATTAAGGAATCTTATAAATAAGATACCCAAACATTATATAAAACAGGCGTATTTCGCCTATTTTAAAGTGTTATTAGGTATGGGCTTATACTCTATGGTAATAGTGTTGGCTTAAAGGATGTACTACTATTACAAAAAAAAAGCATTAAGAATAATTACTAGAAGTTTTCCTGATGCCTCCTGTAGGCCTTTGTTTATAAGTGAAGGAATTCTAACTGTGTATAATTTATATGTTCTTGATATATTAATGTTTTTAAAGAAAAATATTGCAAGCTATGATCTCAGAAGCAATTTCCATACTCATAATACAAGGTACAATTCCAATATACATATGCTATTCTCTAGATTAAGTAAAATACATGCATTTAATGCAATCAATATATATATATATAATATGCTTCCTGAGAGGGTAAGAAATTTAAAACTAAAACATTTCAAGAATTAACTAAGTTCAAGACTAAAAGTTAATCCATTTTACAATATGCAAGATTGTCTTAATACTATTTCTAAGTTTTAATGGTAAGTTTCCATTTTATGAATATTGTATGTTTCATTTAAAGTTTTATGACCTAGTCAATTGTATTTTATACTTAAAGGCTCAAAAACTATCAATATATTTTTTAATTTTGAAACAAAGAGTGCATGGATTTTTTCCTACCCTTTCCTCTTATCTCAGTGTTTTTTTCAACGAGAAAAATAATTCTGATAGGTTACATTTATAAGACTTTCTCTGCCCATTCTTCAACTAACTATTCTTAGAGAACTTATTACTTTATCTACCACATACCTAGTACGTAGCCAAGGGAGGTATTGCACTCCACCTAAAAATTCGAATTTGAAATTTCACTAGAAATACATATTTTGAGGCCCCTGAATCCAATAAAGCATTTTAATTAACATGTCCGAAAGTGTGTGTGTGTGCGTGTGTGTGTGTGTGTGTGTGTGTGTGTGTTACTGTGAACAGCATAACTCAAAAACGAAAAATCCGATAAGATTTTCAAGAAAATCTCCCACCCAAAACTACCCTTTACATGGAACATTTTTCGAAATTTTTTATTTCCTCAAAAATGGCTCTAACGATTTTCTTATTAAAATGCCATATATTAAAGATATTTAAATGACAAATAAAATGTGTATATATATTGAAATTTCTGGGAACAGCCTATTAAGTCCTCTTCACTGAAGGAATTTTGTATAATGCTGCATAACTGGTAAAGTTAAGCGGTAGACGAAAACGTACTATATAAAAAATCTGATGTGTTACACTCACATGACTTTCTCTACTCTTGTACAAACTATTTTTACAAACGCTTATTCTCCATCTACTTCATGTTAATCGAGATAAACATTTGCATAGTCTATCTCATTGCTAATTTTCTTGTAGATGTAAGGGGATAATATATTTACAAGGGCAATTTGGAAATACAGTAGCCTTTAAGCACATACATATCTCTTAATAGCTGGTTGCTAGGTGCAGCACCATTCCCTTTCCCACAGATTAATACTCTTTGCATATCCAAGACAAAAAAATCTGATGTGTTACACTCACATGACTTTCTCTACTCTTGTACAAACTATTTTTACAAACGCTTATTCTCAATCTACTTCATGTTAATCGAGATAAACATTTACAGACTCTATCTTATTGCTAATTTTATTGTAGATGTAAGGGGAATATATATTTACAAGGGCAATATAGAAATACAGTAGCCTTTAAGCACATATCTCTTAATAGCTGGTTGCTAGGTGCAGCACCATTCCCTTTGCCACAGATTAATACTCCTTGCATATCCAAGACAAAAAATGAATAACGAATTCCCATTTGAGAAAATAAGTATTGAAAAATTTAAGGGAATAACAAGCAATATCTCGAAAATGGTTCACTCAACAAAAAAATGTATATGACATAAATTGTGTATTTTAACGCGATCTATATTTATTGTGTAGTAAAATTTTGTCTATCTCTTATGGTTTACCAGTTATGCAAAAGTCGTTCAGAATGAAGAATACTTTTGGAGACATTCCCAGAAAATTCAAGATATACATTTTGTTTGTCATAAAAATATCTTAAACATATATTTTTTATCAAAATCGTTAGAGCCATTTTTGAGAAAATTAAAATTTTCGAAAAATCTTCCATGTAAAGGGTAATCTGGAGTGGGGGGATTTTCTTGAAAACTTCATGTCGCATCTCTGGAAGATACTGAACCTAAATACCAAGTTTGGTGTTTATCCGACTGTTCGTTTCTGAGTTATGCTGTTCACAGACACAGACAGACAGACAGACACACACACACACACACACGGACATGTTTCCAAAAGTGCTTTTTTTGGATTCAGGGGGTCTCAAAACATGTATTTCCGGTGAAATGTCGGTATCGAATTTTTGGGTGGAATGCAATACTTCCCCTACTTAATATACGTTGTAGAGAAAGTAAAAATGAATAACGAATTCCCATTTGAGAAAATAAGTATTGAAAAATTTAAGGGAATAACAAGCAATATCTCGAAAATGGTTCACTCAACAAAAAAAAATGTATATGACATAAATTGTGTATTTTAACGCGATCTACATTTTCTGTGTAGTAAAATTTTGTCTATCTCTTATGGTTTACCAGTTATGCAAAAGTCGTTCACAATGAAGAATACTTTTGGAGACATTCCCAGAAAATTCAAGATATACATTTTATTTGTTATAAAAATATCTTAAACATATGATATTTTAATCATAATCGTTAGAGCCATTTTTGAGAAAATTAAAATTTTCGAAAACTCTTCCATGTAAAGGGTAATCTGGGGTGGGTTTTTTTCTTGAAAACCTTCGTCTCGCATCTCTGGAAGATACTGAACCTAAATACCAAGTTTGGTGTTTATCCGACTGTTCGTTTCTGAGTTATGCTGTTCACAGACAGACACACAAACACACACACAGACAGACACACGGACATGTTTCCAAAAAATCTTTTTTTTGGATTCAGGGAGTCTCAAAACATGTATTTCCGGTGAAATCTCGGTATCGAATTTTTGGGTGGAATACAATACTTCCCCTACTTACTATACGTAGTAGAGAAAGTAAAAATGTAGATCTCTTTAAAACACAATTTATTTCAAATAAGTTTTTTGGGGCATAAGCCATTTCTGAGATATCCGTTAGTAAAGGTTCGAATTGTTCATTTCTTGGTCATTCAAGCCCTGTCAATATTCAGGTGTTTTCACGATGGTATGGAAACAGTATGGAATTTTAAGGCCAGTATATAGCTCAGTTCTTAAACTTTGACTATCGCTTGCTTCCTTTGTATCTATGTATAACGAAACGTGTAATATATCTATTTCGGTTTATTTGGATTGAAATGTAATAGAAAAATAAGCTTTCATAAGAGTAGTTTGTACACCCACTAATAAACGATAGAGGGTCAAGGCCGTATTTAGAGGGGGGGGTTTCTAGGCTTCAACCCCCTCCCCGAAACTTCTGACAGTTTTATTTATTTAAATTCATAGTAAACAATATGGGAAAATGTCGTTAGGTAACAGTAGGTCTATTGCTAGTTGCACATTTACAAGAAAAAGGGAAACTTAATATCGTCGCCTTACATATGTAAGGTGACCATACCTTCTGGTTTTTGAAGCAGTCTCCATGTTTTGTGCTGTAAGGTGGAATATCCTCATTCTGGTAGAGTTTTTTTTTGTCTATATAATGTCTCCAAGCAATTTTCTTATCCATGTAACGTCTATATACTACGGAGTAGGTACATGGTAACTGTGTGGGGTACTGTTAAGTTTAGATCTACTTGTGGGTAGAGGGTAGAGAAAGTCAGGTAAATGTATTACGTCAGATACTTTTTTATCTACTTTATGTTAATCGAGATAACGGTTTGCAGAAATATTTCATTATCATTACAAATTGCGTTGTAGAAACACGGGGGATATAGGAGGCTAAAGCGATAGTCAAATCTTTAAAAAGATGGACGCTAATATAGGGTTGAGACTGCACTCTTTGCATGACATCGCGAGAAAAATTGCATTTTAGCACTTAAAAAAATTACAAGGTATTGAAAAATTCAAACCAATAACAACTAATATCTAGGAAATGGCTGATGCAAAAAACAAAACAAAAGTTATTTAACACAAATTGTATGTTTTATAAGTTTTTGTCCATTTCTTATGGTTTACCGTTATACAAAATTCCTTCCGAATGATGGAATGCATAGTTATTCTTAGTAAATTCAGGATATACATTTTATTTGCCTTGTAAATAAATTCTTAAGTACATATACAGCTAAAGTCATTTTTTAGAAAATTTAAAAATATCAAAAACGTTTCTTTGGAAAGGATCGCTTGGAGTGGGGGATTTTCTTGAAAATCTTCGTGTGTACTTTTGGAAGATACTGAACTGAAATACCAAGTTGTATTTATTCCACATTTTGTTTTTTACTTTCGTTATTCACATACACAGAAGTTTTCCTAAAAATTCTATTTTTTTTATTTTTAGGGGCCACAAAACATGCATTTCGGTGAAATCTCGATATCAAATTTTTGGGAGAAATATAGTAAATCCTCTACCTACTAGGTGTTTAGAAAGTAAAAATAAAAGTATTGAAACATTCAAAACAATAATAACGGACACCTCGGAAATTTCTGTCACAAAGATTATTGGAAATACATTGTTTTAAAGGATTTACGCCAACCCCATGGTTTACCCGTCATAAAAATTTGTACAAAATTCCTTCTGAATGAACCAAGTGTATTTTGCAGGCTATACCCAGAAAATTCAAGATATAAATTTTGTCATGAATATATCTTAAATATGTGGTATCTTAATGAAGATCGTTTGAGCCATTTTTGAGAAAATAAAAAATATCTATATTGTTTCCCATGTTTGGAATGGACGGATTTTCTTGAAAATCTTCAAGTCGCACGTTTGGAAGAATTGTTACATTCACACAAATTTATCTACTCATTCTTCTACAAACTATTCTTGCAAAAGCTTATCCTTTTACTTCCTTTAATCCAGATACAATTTCATAACAAATTTAGATATTTCATTATAGGTTATCAGAAGAATAGAATAGAATAATATGTTTGATTTTTGGAAAGCGGATCGCTAGGAATATGACGGCTTTGAAATTGAAAAATGATTAGCGACATCCCACTTGAAAAAATCTAATATGTTACACTCACATGACTTTCTCTACTCTTGTACAAACTATTATTCTCCGTCTATTTCATATTAATCGAAATAAACATTTGCAGAAACGATCTTTTGACATGCAAAGAGAATTACATTTTACACATAGCGACCAGTTCTAAAAATATTTGACTATCGCTTAAGGCGTACTATGTTCCCCTTGTTTTGTATTTGCAAGGGCAAGGGCCTTTAAGCATATACATATATCTTAATAGCTGGTTGGTAGGTGCAGCACCATTCCCTTTGCCACAGATTAATACTCTTTGCACATCCAAGACAAAAAAATGAATAACGAATTCCCATTTGAGAAAATTATTGAAAAATTTAAGGGGATAACAAGCAATATCTCGAAAATGGTTCACTCAGCAAAAAAAAAAAAAAAAAAAAAAAGTATATGACATAAATTGTGTATCATAACGCGATCTACATTTTTTGTGTAGTAAAATTGTGTGTATCTCATAGTTTACCAGTTATGCAAAAGTCGTTCACAATGAAGAATATTTCACACACGGACATGTTTCCAAAAATGCTTTTTTTGGATTCAGGGTGTCTCAAAACATGTATTTCCGGTGAAATCTTGGTATCAAATTTTTGGGTGGAATACAATACTTCCCCTACTTACTATAAGTAGTAGAGAAAGTAAAAAGTGTAAGTAAGTATGTGGAAATTCAAACCAATAACAAAGAATATCTCGCAAACTGTTTTAACGCCACAATTTTATTTGACATAAATCATGCATTTTAACGAAATCTACATTTTTTGTGTAGTAAGATTTTGTCTCTTTCTTACGGTTTACAGAATTATTATGCAAATGTCATCCAGAATGAAAAGAACTTCATAGGCTATTAGCAGAAAAGTCTAGATATATAATTTATTTCATGCAAATATTTTAAAAATAAAGGTATTTTAATAAAAAGCGTTAGAGACATTTTTGGAAAAATAAAACGTAATGACACATTTTTCATATAAAGGGTACCTTGGGGCGGGGAATTTTCTTGAAAATCGTCTTGCATCCTTGGAAGATGCTGAACTTAAATACCACGTTTGGTATTTAACCGACGTCTCGTCTTTTAGTATGCTGTTCGGAACACAATACTAGTCTCAAAAGTTGTACTTCCGGTAAAATCTCAATATGGATTTTTTTGGTAAAATGTTGCAATTCCTCTGCTTACTATAGGTAAGTTAGTAGAGAAAATAAAAATGTTTCCTTTCATTCAGGGGGCTTTAAAGCATGTCCTTGTGGGGACAATATCATCTTACAGTGTGCCCCACGGTCTTGAATATGATGTGTTATATTGTCCAACAGATGTCACACTATGCCATGCACTAGCTCAACACATGTCACGTATGTCATATGTTTATGCTGCCAACATATAACAAATTAATGCCGCCAAAACGAAAATTAATGCCGCGAATGCGGAAACGACCACAGAGTGTAGCCCAGGGATCTTAGACAACCTGTGCTTTATGAATTAACGGAAGGTTACGCTTACGTTAGATTTTTTGTTTATGTAAGCTTTCGAAAGGTTAGGTTTTTTTATATAAGCTTACGTTTCTGAATTCACGAAAGTTTAGGTTTAGGTTATTTTTTTATATAAGCTTACGTTTCTGAATTCACGAAAGGTTAGGTTTAGGTTAGTTTTTTTTATATAACCATAGGTTTCTGAATTACCTTTATATATATCCTTGTTTTAATTTGTTATCACTGTTTACATCAAAGCACGCGAGCGAAGCGAGCGTGCGTTCCTAAACTTACGTTTCTGATTCACGGGAGGTTAGGTTAGGTTTAGTTTTTTTTATATCAGCTTACGTTAATGGATTCACGGAAGGTTAGGTTTAGGTTAGTTTTTTTTATATAAGCTTACGTTTCTGAATTCACGAAAGGTTAGGTTTAGGTTAGTTTTTTTATATAAGCATAGGTTTCTGAATTACCATTATATATATATATATATATATCCTTGTTTTAATTTTTTACCATTGGTTACATCAAAGCACGCGAGCGAAGCGAGCGTGCGTTCCTAAGCTTACGTTTCTAATTCACGGGAGGTTAGGTGTAATTTTTTTTATATAAGCTTACGTTTATGGATTCACGGAAGGTTAGGTTTTTTTTATATAAGCTTACGTTTGAATTCACTAAAGGTTGGTTTTTTTTATATAAGCTTGCGTTTCTGAATTCATGAAAGGTTAGGTTTAGGTTAGTTTTTTTTATATAAGCTTACATTTATGGATTCACGGAAGGTTAGGTTTAGGTTAGTTTTTTTTATATAACCTTACGTTTCTGAATTCACGAAAGGTTAGATTTAGGTTAGTTTTTTTATATAAGCTTACGTTTCTCAATTCACGAAAAGTTAGGTTTAGGTTAGTTTTTTTTATATAAGCATAGCACGTGTTGAGTTAGAATGCTAAAGACAGTATTCTCACATCCCGTGCAAACCATTTTGCTTTATATTAAATACGCACTGTTAATTTGCACGCGTTGCGTTTCAACAAAATCGCAGAACAAATAGCGGTAACAACGGCGCATCGCATTTTTAGCCGATTTCACATTTTTATTTACGTTGGCAGTACCCAATTTGCACGTAATTTTTTGCAAAATGGCTACGTTTGTTTACTTCCTGACGCGATTTTCCTATATAACTAAAATACCTTAAACGAGCGGGCAGGTGGGCACCAGCTATAGACGAGACCACATCGTGTTCTAAGCTCACTCTTAAGGTAATTTATTCGCTTTCCTTTTGATTTTATAAGCATTTTCTACGGGCACACTATAAGATAATATTAGCCAGAAAGTAAAAAGAATATTCAATGCACGTATTTAAATTTAAGAATAAAAACACAATTTTGTAATCATGATATACAGAGCTTTTCCTTCACACTGTAGCCAGCGCACGGCCGCTCGCCCCGCAGCTCAGACTCCCTCCGAAACGGGTTTCACAAGTTATCCTTCTCTATCCACACATTTTGGCATTTTCAGGAAATTTTTATTCACACTTGAAAGTTTAATATCCGAAATTGAGTGAATCTCTCGCGTGATGTTTTCTTTTAGCTCTTAGAATGACCGCAGACGAACCTTTTCTTCTTTATCCTTCGGTGTTTTAAAATGCACACTTAAAATAAGACATACACATTTTAAAAATAGAACCTGTGAATGTTCTACTTACTGCGGAAGAATGCAGGGAAGCTAAGATTCACTACGTAAAATCGTTATAAGGGCGTTTCTAAAATAACTCCTAATCAAACTAAATATCTTGTTTTTTTCTAAGCAGGAATTTGCAAGAATCTCATAAATGCGGCATTATCTCAATGTCTCGAAAACATGTGTATGCAAGTCTTTGCTAAATGTACCTAGGATTTCTTAAATCTATTTAACGCTGTTTGTAATTAATTTATTTATTTTGTATGTATGTGTTTCCAGCGGGCAAATATCGAACATCGCTTGTTTGTGTAATAATTAAGAAAAAATAACAAAAATGCCCGTGGTAAACACTTGTGTATTTCATTGGCGGCAAAGAAAGAAAGATGATTATCAAATTATTATTGTAGTTAATGTCCTACTCATAAACAAACTTCACATAAATATAAAATTATTCGTTCATTTATCGTTCTTTACATTATATACAACAAAGTTAACTACTTACTTTCCACCTGTGCTAATTCTGAAACCATTCTCATTTCACTGGGTCAAAGTTCCTTCCTCTGAGCGCCTGAACGTCCTACTCTTTGAACTGTTTGTTCAACTCTGCGGTTTCGTTTCGAAAGCATGGCATCCAACTTACATCAGTCAACAGGTTGATTGTTGATAAGAACGGTGTAAAGTTTTGTATGTATTTTATCTAGATTACGTGTGACATTGTGCATTTCATATACTTTATGTGTTTTTCGAAAAATACGAAGGCTCGGATGTATTTGAAGTTTGTTATCTTGCTTGTGTGTCCTTCAGAATATTAACGTTTTCATTGTTCTGGATAATGCATACTGACATAATTTGGTCGCGAAAACTTCTCTATTCAACACACAACTTTGTTGGCTGCCCACGTCAGTGGTGTGGGGATAGATGTTTGAACAGAACAATTTATATGATATGGTTATCTTCTGGGTTTTCCCTTATCCTGAGAACATGGAATTCGTTTGTTTTACGGAATCTGGGCTTATTTGAGCATCTATTTAGTTCATTCACCGTCCTATAATATGATCTTCTCAGTTAAAAAAAGAGAAAACATTTTCTGATGTGTTACACTCACATGACTTTCTTTACCCTCTATTATTTTATTAGTGGGTATGCAAACTATTTTTACGAAAGTTTATTTTTCTACCTACTTCGTTTTAATCAAGATAAAAACTTGACAGAAATAGCTTCATTGCACATTTCGTTACAGATACAAGGCGAACAGCGATAGTCAAAATTGCTGGCCTTAAAATTCCATACTCTTTCCATGCAATCGCGAGAACATGCTGAAAATCGACAGAACTAGAAGGACGACGAAGTATTGAACATTTTTAACTATCAGTAACGGATATGTATCTCGAAACGCTTATGCCACAAAAATTGAAATTAATTGTGTTTTTAAAAATATCTGAATGTTTTTGTGTAGTACTTTTCGTATTTAACGTATCTAAATTACAAATTGAATTCTGTTATGAACGTTCTTTAACTGCTGTGGTTCTTAGCGTCCCATTCTATATTGGGTGTGAAAGACCGGAAATTTTGCTCAGAGGCCTCTTTATCTATTTACGTGCCGTAAATCTACGACACCGGACCACCGGCTTTACTTCCCTTCCGAAGGAAACCATGCTAAGGATTTTTACGCCCGAAAAAATCCATCAAATCCTCCGCCGGGTTTGAACCCGAGGTAACGACTACGCCACGGAGGACGATTAACGCATCTATATCACTTATACAAGATTATACAAAATTCCCTTCGAATGAAGAGGACTTCACGGGCTATTCCCAGAAAATTCAAGCTATACATTTTGTCATGCAAATATCTTTAAAAAACGGGTCGATAAATATGCTACCATAGTTGAAATTGAAATTGAGTTTTATTTATGGACGCTCTTTAACTGCTATGGTTCTTAGCGTCCCATTCCATATTGGGCGTGAAAGACCGGTAATTTTTCTCAGAGGCCGCTTTATCAGGCTTGAGGTTCTTTTACGTGCCGTAAATCTACGACACGGGACCACCGGCTTTATTTCCCTTACGCCCGAAAAAAATCCATCCGCCGGGTTTGAACCCGCGACCTTGGGAACTAGAGGCTAGCACGGTACCACTAGTCCACGGAGGACGACACTACCATAGTATTACGTACCCTTTGCACGAGAGCGTGGCATCAAAGCAACGTTTCAAAGTTTGCTGCTTAAATGTGGAAAGTTTAAGCGAACAACGGCATGTATTTCGAAATGGTTAATATTGACCGGAGAAAGGTGCATTTGACATAAACTGTGTAGCTTTCGTTCAAAACAAGACAAGTCTTTTATTTCTGATTTCACAGAAAGTGAAAAAAATTAAAAATGACCCTCACATTAATACTATAATTTCTATATTTTGTAGTTACATTGAGGTTTCAGTTGTATGTTTATTGTTGTTAGCTATATTTTATTTAAATAATATTGCCCTGAGTTATTGTAAAAACACTTTATGACCTGTTCAGTTTTGATCGTACATAAAAATGATAGCCATACGAGTTTAAATTGCAATTTCTTGAGTCCCGTTTAAACCCCTACTGCACATTGATATAAATGTTAAAAAATATAAAAGTATAATCGTTCATAAAACATACGGGATGTAAGATTTTTCTAAGCAGCAGCAGCTACATAGTCAATAAAGATAAAAATGATTACTCTTATTTTAAAGCATTACGCAATTATCCAGTGTTTCAGTGCTGCAATTTACACATGCAAAACCTGATCAAACTCCCCAGTCGTGTTTCTGCATCACTATTACATTCAGTTTCATTAAAAAGACAATCTCTGTACAAGACGAAGACTCATCCTGCAAACATTCCTTACCAAAATGGTTTTCAAGAAGTTTTACAACATTATTTCTTCTGCACTTATAGCATACAGATACACTAATGGAAGGTATTCCAAATTTACGTTACATTTTTTCAATTGTTCATGTTGAGAGCATTATTGTTTACTACAGCCCTATCTGTGCGATTACATGCCTTTTAAATTGCTCTGATTTCGGATTTTCATACCTCAAAATAGATAAATCATATATTTTAATAAAAATTGGTATTTTTTTATATTTACAATCCTATTATAATTGTATTATTAAACTGCCATAGTATCGTATAAAATTGGTCTAATAATACACTGCCGCGCAAAAAAACACTCGCGAAAATAGTTACAGCTGAAGTCATTCAGGTACATTGCTAGAATTTATTTTCAAGCCATTTTGCACACAAGAATATGAAAACGTTTGGTTGGGATATTCTCTGGTACATTTAGAAGGCCATTGTCTGATTTACAACATTGTTGCGGTCGCCTATCAAGCTTTACAAATCCGCGCAACCGCCACACCGACATTGTTGCGATTCGACGCTGAGCATTGTTGCGATTGCAATGTTCATTATTGTCTATAGTATCGGGATTTTGTGCTCTGAATCTGATGCCTTTGAACCCTGTTGATTACGCAAAAGCTATTGCATTAGTTGAAGATGGGCGCAGCTATCGCTATGTAGCGAGATTTTGGGAACAACTCCCTCAAGTATTCTGGGAGCTGCAGCGCGATTTCGGGAACACCTAGGACAGGCTTCCTGAATCAGATCGTCCGAGATGTACATCACAAAGTGATGATCTTTAACTTTGGCGATTTTAAGAGATCGTTACATATTCAAGAAGTTATAAGTGCTACACTTTTTTTTTGCTCGGCAGTGTATTATTAATAATTATTAATAAACTACGGACCTCCTGAAGTAATACAATATTGCTTTTCTATTCTTTACAGCCTTTTATTGTTTTTCCCATCTATTTTTCGATCTGCAGACTACCTCTTTCTTACCTGCACTTATGGCACCCACCACAGTTTCTTCCAGTTTGTATTTCATATTACAAATAAAACTGTTGAAATATTACAACAGAAACAGCTTATATTCGAAGCAGTGTATAGAAAGAAATACCAGAGGTTCTTTACTGACCTTTTTCAAGGAAATATTATTCAAACAAAAGGACTGAAAAGGCTAAAGGTTGGTTCACAACCGCTCGAGAACGGTAACGACAACGGGAAGCAATGCACCATGCAAGATATTGGTTCACAACATCCCGGTATCGAGAACGGGAATGCATATCGATCACAAAGTGAAAGTCGAAAGAGCATTGGGATTTCATTTATTTTTAACTGACCAATGATATTTTTTCACCTACTTCTAATTTAGCCAAGCCAACGTCAACATTCTATAGAGTAAGCATTATCTAAATGCATATCCATTACATTTTCGATCCCTCTACTTGTGTCAAGCTCTCATTCCCTTATTTAATAGCATACATTAAAGTTGTTTATTCTTTTTTAATTTCCACCGGTTTTAGCTGTACTTTGTAGTTTTTTGCGTTGTTTTTTTTTTTTTAGGTAATAGCCAGTTTTGAGTTGCATATAAACAAACTACAAATGACCCTTTCACCAGAGGTACCAACGCTCATTGGATTTGCGGGTGTTGGAATGAGGTTAGGAAGCACATTTACTACTAATTCCCTCCAGTTTCATGTTTCCAGTTTGCGACTATAGAGAGCACTACTGGCTGTTTCATGTCACGGCCGCCTAGAATAACTTCTAGAGTGAAGAATCTAATATGCACAATATAGATCTAATATGCTGTGCCCGGAAACGAGAACGAGAAAGTTAAAAGTTGGGCAACACTTCTTTCCCGTTCCCGGGGTCCGGGAAGGCTTCCCGTCGATTGTGAACGCTCCCATTTGAATACATGTATTTCAACTTTCTCGTTCTCGTTCTTGTTGGTTGTGAACCAGCCTTTATACCGTTCCAACTTATGGAGTCAGGAGGGTGGTCGAATAAAAGTAGCAAAAAATGCATTACTAGAGCCCCTTCCAGATGTCACACCGTTATTTACACAATAGGAGTATTTGGTTCACGAAATATAAAGTGTAAGGTACTTGTTTCGTTTTGATTGAAACAAGTATAACGAATACCATGTGCAGGGGACTTGTTTTGTATGGGACTTGTTTTGTATTGACTGAGAAGGAATGTGATAATTTTATTCAAGGCTTTTTCTGGACTTGTTTGTTTCATTTTGACTGAAAGCCGTATTTTAAGTACAATTTTCTATGGGACCCTTTCGATTTCGTTGAAAATCATTGTAAATATCAATGGCATTCAGTAAAACCGTACCGAAAACATAAATTAATTTTTTGTCAGTGGTGGACTTGTCTTGTTTTGAACGTAAGCTCCACCTGTAGGTATATCTTTAAGAGATCTACATGTTTCCTGCAGTAAGTTATGTTTATGTTTCAAAGTTAAAATAAAATAAATTAGAATGAACAGGATTGCACGCACTATTCACAGAAAATGAAATATATACATTTTTGTCATAACAATATCTCAAACAGGCAATACTTTAACAAAAACCGCTACAGCGTCTTTTTAGTTTTATTTTTGTCAAAGCAAGAAAAATGTTTCAATCTGAGGCAGAGGCGCAGCTAGGGAGGGGTTTCGAAAGTTAAAAGCCCCCCCTGCTAAAATAAATGTAAAAGGTAATAACAAAAATACCTTCGTTAAAATAATAACATCTTCTAAGGTTAGCGGGAACGAGATAATTCCTAATCGCAACATTAGTAGCGCTATTTCACCCTGCATGTTTTAGACAATATCGCTAAAGATGACAGCAACAGAAACTAATTTAGATGGCGTGGGCACAATCATGTTAAGATATCGGGAGCATGCTTTCATTCCTAAATTAAAATTAAATTAAGTTTTATTTATGGACGCTCTTTAACTGCTAGTTCTCAGCGTCCCATTCTACATAGAGAGCCAAAAAACTACGAACCGGCTGCGCGATGTTTTTCCTGTTCGCGTCCTCGGCGCTCGTTGCCACCTGCCACTATCATGGAAAGGCGCAGATGAAACCATACATTTTTAAAACTACTTTTAAAGGCTTTACTTAACAAATTTATGAGAGGAGATGCTGAAACTGGCCTCCGTCGTGGTCCATACATTTTTGGCACCTCTATACGAAACTATCCATCACTCGTCGTAGTTCACGTTGAGAAATGCTGGCTATTTCCTGGCGGATATTTTGTTTTAATTCTTCCAGGGTGTGTGGATTTGTCTTGTACCCTTTGTTTTAAGTTGCCTCAGAGATAGAAATCGCAGGGGGTTAGGTCGGAGAGGACCGAGGGGGCCACAAATCTCTACTAATAATCCTGTCCTCAAACACACTTTCATAAAGTCGTTAAGTAAAGCCTTTAAAAGTAGTTTTAAAATGTATAGTTTCATCCGCACCTTTCTATGATAGCGGCAGACGGCAACGAGCGCCGAGGACGCGGACAGGAAAAGCACCGCGCAGCCGGTTGCTAGTCTTTTGATTCTCTCTGTATATTGGGCGTGAAAGACCGGAAATTTTGCTCAGAGGCCTCATTATCAGGCTTGTGGTTCTTTTACGTGCCGTAAATCTACGACATGGGAAACACCGGCTTTACTTCCCTTCCGAAGGAAGCTATGTTAAGGATTTTTACGCCCGAAAAGATCCATCGCCCTCCGCCGGGTTTGAACCGGCGACCTCTGGAACTGGTGGCTAGCATGGTATCCCTAGACCACGGAGGACATGTTTTCGTTCCAATAACTTCCAAATGGGTGCAATATCTCCTAGTTTAGAACATAACAGAAACCCTATTTTGTAGTGAAATAAAATGGCCTGCAGCGGTAATATAAAATACTTCACAGTGGTCATTAATTCTCATGTCGCAACACATTTGCCGCTTAGAATACGCAAAACATTCTATCCTAATTTTAATTCCATTTGCTGTATCTTAATCTGGGAATATAAAATGGATTTATTTAAATACTTCAGCTCAGGATTAATTCATATTTATCATTTGAATTGATACACATTGTTGAAAAATGGATCCCTGTACACAAACCCCCCTTAATACAGGGTTATTCATAAGTCAGTGTCACGTTTGGAAAACATCTTGTGCGTGATGTATGAGACGTGCGAGTCCGAATCATGTACGTATGAAAATAGAAACTCTCCAAGTTTGTGTCACTGAAGCGCGCATGTTGTGGAAACGCGGTTGGCCGCTAGGTGGCAGGAGTTTACAAAATGGCGTTCGCAGGTAACGAGAGAGCGTTTTGCGTGATACAATTTGCGAAAACAGAGGTTACTGTGACTGTTCAGCGGCGATTTCGCACTCGTTTTCACAAGCATGCGCCAGATCGCAGGACCATCAAGAGGTGGTATGAAACGTTGGAGCATGTGCACGACTACCCAAAGATCAACGTGTTCTGCGCTGTCAAAAGACAAGGTGTAGGGCCCTTTTTCTTCGCCGAATCCACAGTGACTGGCATCACTTATCTGGACAGGTTAGAACAATGGCTTATGCCGCAACTGTCAGACAGAGGTGACTTCGTTTTCCAACAGGACGGGGCCCCATCCCACTTTCATCGACTCGTGCGCGCGTACCTGAACCAGAACTTAACGCGACGTTGGATCGGACGAAATTCTAACAATGACGTCGCATTGTTTCGGTGGCCAGCCGATCCCCGGTCTTAGCACTATGTGATTTCTTTCTCTGGGGATATGTGAAGGATAGGGTGTTCATTCCACCACTTCCAGTTGACTTGAAGGACCTCCGAGATCGCATTACAGCAACGATAACAGCGATCGACCGTGACATGCTGTGCGGGTGTGGGCGGAATTGGACTATCGTCTGGATGTCTCCCGTGTAACCAGATACGCACACATTGAACACTTGTAAGGTATACCAAACAAACTTTGAGAGATTAGCTTTCATTTTGTATATCATACACACCGATATGTCAAGTACTTATTTCACAACAAACTTCTGAAATGTTTTTGTTTTAATAATAATAATAATAATAATAATAATAATAATAATAATAATAATAATAATAATAATTTATTTCATCAGTTTATCATACATCTGATTTTGGACATGTCAAAACAATTACATCTTTACAAATCCTTTAAATCATACAGACATTTGTTTATTAGGTACACCCACAATTTCCTTTTGAATTGCTGTTTAGAAACATCAACTACAGATTTGATTTCCAGTGGCAATTTATTAAATATTGTGATTCCAGAAATATATAAATCCTTTAAAGATACACCTTTTTTTACACTATGCCTAAAGTAGTCCAAGTTCCCTCTTGTATTATGTTTATTAATTTGGTTGTTTTTAAGTGGTTTTTACTTATCTATTACATACATTATTGTTCTATATGCATAGAGAGAGTAAATAGTAAGCAATTTATTGTTAACAAAGGTTTCCCTACACGATTCCCTTGGTTTTAGGTTAAACATAATTCTGATGCATTTCTTTTGGTATATAAGTAATTTATCCATATGCATTTTTGCAGCAGCTCCCCAGATTTCAATCCCATAGAGTATGTGTGGATAAAGGCATCCATAGTGTATTAGTTTCAATATGTTACCATCACTATGATTGTTGAAATATCTGAATACATACAGTGTTTTATTAATTTTATCACATACATGTTCAATATGCTCAGCCCATGTTAGCTTGTTATCAACAATAAGACCTAAACATTTGTGTGATTTTACATCCAGAATATTATTATTATTATTATTATTATTATTATTATTATTATTATTATTATTATCAGTTTTAGTGATATTTTACCATCATTTTTATTGAATTGCATCACTTTAGTTTTTTGCATGTTGCAGGGTAGATTTATCGATTTAAAGTAATTCAGCAACCAGGAGGTGGTAATGTTTATGGTAGTATTTAATCCTTCTGCTGTTTTATTCCAACATACAGCTGTGGTGTCATCTGCATAAGTTATCAGTGAAGTATTTGGTGGATTTTTAATGTCATTAATATAGATAATAAATAATAATGGTCCCAACACAGTGCCTTGTGGTACGCCATATTTCACAGATCCCAAATGTGATTTGATTTGTTGTATACACCTCCCTTTTTTGTACGTTATTTCCGTAGTTTTTTTTTTCTTCCAACCAGGTAACTACGAATTAGGTCCAGGGGTAATCCTCTTATGCCGTAGTTTTCCAATTTACTAATTAATATATTATGGCTGACACAGTCAAAAGCCTTAGATAAATCAAAAAATAATGTACAGACCTCATTGTTTTCTAAATTCCCAATTATTTCATGTATAGACTGATTAATGGCAGAAATGGTGGATTTCCCTTTTCTAAACCCATGTTGAAACTTCCTTAATATATTGAATTTACTTAGATAATTATCCAGTCTTAACACAGGATCCTTTCAAACAATTTAGCTATCTCCGATGTTAAGGCTATAGGTCTATAATTGTCAATATTTAGTTCATCCCCTTTTTTAAATACTGGTCTGATTATTGCTAGTTTCAACATTTCTGGAAATTGTCCCTGTTCGATGGAAAAATTAATCAAATAGGTTAATGGTTTTACAATAGCATATTTACATACTTTTAATAGAAATTAGCTGATTTCATTCCACCCACTGCTTTTTTTACTCGGCTGGTTGTTGATTATTTTAATTATCTCATCTTCTGTAACTGGTCTGTGAAAGAAAGAAGTATTTGTCATAGTATTAACATTGGCATTTACAGAATTTGGTCTACTAGCTATCTGTGTAGGTGCATTTATGAAATAATCATTAAACTGTTTACTTTTAGTAACCGGATCATGAACCACTTCCCCATTTATGTTCATTTTTATGTTTTTATATAATTCAGGATATCTTCTCGCTTCATTTATTAAGCCCCAGGCTGTTTTACTGACATTTTTGGATTTTCTCATGCTTTCTCTATATGCATTTAGTTTAAAAGCTTTCAAATTACTGTGATACTCATGTCTCATATTTTTATATTTATTTTTATAGTACTCAGTGAGGAGCTTTTATACAGTACATACATATCTTTCATTTTCTCTTTCAGTTTCATCGTTGTTAATGGTAATTTTACTTTTTTCTTTGCAGTGCTATTTACATTCACATTTATTTTTGGACATGTAGCCTCAAGGTTCAATTTAAATATATTATAAAACTGGTTCCATTTATCATTTACATTACCAATACTATATAATGTACATTCCCAGTCTATTACAGCTAAACTGTTTATTAAGTTATTTAAGTTTTCACTACTTAAGTGTCTTACTGTTCTACTTACTTTACTCGCTATTTCATATTTGATACATTAAAGTTAGTCAGTTGGGCATAGTGATCGGAGATATAAGTTTCTAAAACCGCAGAGGATATTTCTGTTGCATTAGATGCAATATGGTCAATGATAGATGAAGTACTATCAGTTACTCTAGTGGGTTCTTGAATTAAATCTTTTATATTATATGAATTAAAAACCTCTTTTTAGGCGTTGTATGATTTATCATTAGGGTCTACGTTAATATTAAAATCTCCTGTTAGGATAGCTTTAGCACCTTTCTTTAAATATTGTTGGAGCATAATTTCTAGTTGTAATATAAATTAACAGAAGATAAGGGCGACTTATGAATATTTTTCTGACTACGCCGGTGTTGCTTGAGATGAGAATTTGCTCAAAAGTTTGCTTTGTATCCTAAATGTCTCTCTCCCCTTAAATACACACGCTGCCGTCTTTGTGTGGGGTCTCACTGTTGGTATTCAGTCTGTTTCAGCTAACAGTTGATAGTTGTTAAGAATGGCGTGAATTTAGTCTGTAATTTTATCGAGATTTCGCGTGAAATAGTACATTTCTAATACTTGAAGTGTTTTTCGAGAAAAATACTAAGACTCGAATGTCTTCTAAGTTTATCTTGCTTGTGTGTCCTTCGAAATATTAACGTTTTCATTGTTGTGGACAGGGTGACCATACTGATATAATTCGGTCGCGAAAACTTCTCTCTCTATTCAAAACACAACTTTGGCTGCCCACGTCAGTGGTGTGGGTGTAGATTGTTTACATCGTATTTCGAAGGGTGCAGATTCGAATCTTGGTTTGGACAAGACCTGGATATGGCTTTTCGAGTTTTCCCTTACCCCGAGAAAATGGAATTCGGTGAATGAACTTAATGGATGCTAAAGTAAGTGCTACTTGAGCATCCATTTAGTTCATTCACCGTCCTATAATATGATCTTCCCAATTAAAGAAAGAAAAATGTGTTACATTCACGTAACTTTCTCTACCCTCTATCGTTTATTAATGGGTATGCAAACTATTCTTACGAAACTTGTTTACTTTCTCTACCATGCAGTACATAGTAGGCAGAGAAGGCATTGCATTTCACAAAAAATTCCATACCGAGATTTTACCGGAAATACTTGTTTTGAGGTCCCTGAATCCCAAAAAAGTATTTTTAGAAGAAGGTCCGTGTGTGTCTATGAATAGATCAGCATCAAATTTGGTATTTAAGTTCAGTATCTTCCAAAGATGCAATACGAAGGTTTTGAGGAAAATCCCCCAATCCAAACTGCCCTTTACATGTAACATTTTTCGAAAATTTTGATTTTCTAAAAAATGGCTGTAACGATTTTGATTAAAACACCATATGTTAAAGATATTTACATTCATTATCTGTTTACCCTCCTCTTATGTAGGACTTACACCCCCAGGACTTACAAGCGGGTGCCTGGGGTCAGAGGCCCGTCGAGGAGCAGACACTCATGGATCAGACAGAGCATCCATGGGATGAAGGAAGTAGATGAAACGAAATGTTGGTGAAATGGATGAAAGGAAAGGTGAGGGTGGAGCGAATGGAGTGAATGGCGGGGGAAAACCCGCCCAGACGCCGCTTCGTCCACCACAAATCCCACATGCAGGTCCCTGGGATTGAACCCGGGCCGCCTAGATGGGAGGCGAGCGGTCTAACCACTCGGCCACGGCGCCGCCCAAAAGATATTTACATAAAAAACAAAAGTATATTTTGAGTTTTCTGTGAATATCCTGTAAAGTCCTCTTCATTCGGAAGGAATTCTGTGTAATCTTGTGTAACTTGTAAACGTTAAGCCATAGACGAAAACGTACTTCACAAAAAATGCAGATCTATTTAAAACACACAATTTATTTCAAATCAGGTTTTTGTGGCATAAGCCATTTATGAGATATCCGTTATTAATGATTCGAATTGTTCATTTCTTGGCAATTCTCTTAAAAGCTTATTTATAGAAAAATCTAATGTGTTACACTCACGTGACTTTCTCTACTCTTATACAAACTGTTTTTACAAACACTTATTCTCCATATACTTCATGCTAATCGATATAAAAATTAGCAGAAACTATCGTATTGTTAATTTTCTTGTAGGTGCAAGGGGAATATGGTAGGCTTTAAGCGATAGTCAAATATTTTATGAGTTGGTTGCTATGTGGAGCATTCCATTCTCTTTGCATGTCCAGGACATAAAAAAAGACTAATAAAAAAGAATAACGAATTCCCATTTGAGTAAGTTTATTGGAAAGTATTGGACAGTTTAAACAAATAATAAGGCACATTTCGGAAATGGTTCTCTCGACCCAAAGAAAGAAAATTATATGACATAAATTGTGTGTTTTAACGAGATTTAAATTTTTTGTGTAGTAAAATTTTGTCTATTTCTCACGGTTTACCAGTTATGCAAAATTCATTCAGAATGAAGACGACTTTTGGGGACATTTCCAGAAAATTCCAGATATACATTTCAATTGCCATGAAAATATCTTAAACATGATATTTTAATCAAAGTCGTTAGAGCCATTTTTCAGAAAATCAGAATTTTCGAAAAATGTTTCATGTAAAGGGTAGCCTGGGGTGGGGTGATTTTTTTGAAAATCTTCGTGTGGTATCTGAAAGATACAGAACCTAAATAACAAGTTTGGTATTTATCCGACTTTTCGTTTTTAGGTTATACTGTTCACAGACACACCACGAACCTTTTTCTAAAAGTAGCTTTTTTGGATTCAGGGGCCTCAAAAATGTATTTCCGGTGAAATCTCGGTATCAAAGTTTTGGGTGGAATGCAATACTCCCCCTACTTACCATACGTAGGTAGAGAAAGTAAAAAAGAAAAACATTTTTAGAAAAAGGTCCCTGTGTGTGTGGGGGGGAGGGAGGATAGCGTAACTCAAAAACGAAAAATCCGATAAATACCAAACTTGGCATCTCAGTTCAATATTGTTTAAAATGCGACACGAACATTTTATAGAAAATCCCTCACCCCAATTACCCTTTACATAGAATTTTTTTCCAAAATGTTTATTTTTTCAGAAAAGGTTCTAGCAATTTTTATTAAAACATTGTAGTTATATTTAAGATATTTATGGCAAATAAATGTTGTATCTTGAATTTGCTAGAAACAGCCAGCGAAGTCCTCTTTATTGAGAATATATATATATATATATATATATATATATATATACATATATATTCTTTTTAAACTTTGTTTAACTCGTAAACTTTAAGACATATACAATAACGTATTTCACAAAAACTGTAGAACTCAATAAAACATACAATTTATTTCAAATAACTTTTTTGTGGCACCATTTCTGGGATATCTACTATTATTAGTTTAAGTTTTTCAATACTCTGTAAATTTGTTGAAGTGCCGTCGCTATTGCGTTGTTTCTCGCGACATCATGGAGAAAGTATGGAATCTCAAGGCCAGCGTATAGCCACCCGCTTTTAATTATCTGACTATCCGGTTTCCTCTATCCCACCTGTATGTACCCTGAATAAAATGTGTAATGAAAGTATTTCTGAAAGTATTTCTTTATTAACATAAAGTAGTTAGAAAAATAATCTTCTGTAAGAATAGTTTGTAGAAGCTATTAAAACATAAATTATAGTGGAAGGAGAAAGTAATGTGAATGTAACACAGAGTGGTTAATCGCTATTCCTTTTTTCCCGGGCCATGCAAAGAGCACAGAATCTCAAAGCCATCACATAGTAATTCATTTTGTAAAAATCTGACTATCGCTTTAGCCTACTGTATCCTTAGCTACAACGAAATGTGTAACTACGCAATGAAAGTTTATCTCGATTAACACCCCCCCCCCCCCCACCTTTCCGATTTGAATCGGTGCGGTGTTCGATATTTTCGTGGACATAGGCATTCATGCATCTGACGTCTGTTTAAAATAACATGCATTTTTTTATTAATACAAAGAAAACTGGTTTTATGAATATACAGCTGGTTCAAAACAGAAATGATATTGAGCTAAAATTTAATGTCAATAATAAAGATATTAACAAGGTTCATTATACGAACTTTCTTGGAATTATGCTTGACAAACATCTCACTTGGGATAAACAAATTGATGAAATCTGTAATAACGTAAGTTCTAATATTTTTCTTCTAAAACGAATGGCAAAAGTTGTGGATTTAAGTATACTAATGAACATTTATTATGGTTTAATTTATCCACATTTGTCCTGTGGAATAACTGTCTGGGGTCACTGAGCTGATAAGTATACTAAAAGACTTTTTCTTCTACAAAATAGATCAATTAGGGTGATGAGCTTAAAACCACAACTATCATGTAGGGATAATTTTGTAAAATTAAATATTCTTACCTTATATTCTTCATATATATATTTAAAGTTATTGTGTATTTAAGACATAATGTAATGCGTGAAACAGTTAATAATTAAACTGCCAAATGCCACAGTAAAGCAGTTTGCTCTAAACGAAATGCAGAGAGATGGGAGAAAAGGGGTAATAATGGACAGAGCTCTCAAATATTGGATAGACTATTAAATTTAGAAGAAAATAACTTGTTGAGGCAGTGCCTGGAATTTCAAGAAAGGGGATCAAAGAAAAATGGGTGGAGCTATAGTATACAAATTAACTTGGAAAACAGTGGTCTGGGAAAAATTTGGAGGAGGGAAAATAATTTCAAGGGTTTTTGGAAAGAAGCTAGGCGGATGTTTGAAGATATAGAGATACAGAATTCATTTAGTAGCATTGGGAAGAAAAGTTCTTTGGAATCATACATATTAATAAAAAAATGCATTGGCTAGAGAAAAATATGTGGACAACTCAAATAAGGAACAAAGAGAGAGTATAGTTTGGGTACGAGCAGGTGTATGGAGACTAAAAGGAATGAGAAATGGGTACCCACAGAACCAGTGTCCAATATGTGGGGAAAGAGAAGATTTGGAACATATTATGTTTAATTGTAAAGGTACACAGCATTGGAGAAAGGAAGGCATAAATGGGAAATGGTTCAAACTAGTGGCCTTAAGCAAGATTTTTAACAAGGATAACAAAAAGGTAGGAGATTACCCGTCTAAAGTGAAAAAGAAATGGTTATGGTCAATAAAAAGAGATGTGAATTATACTTCAACATGACATGTTAAGACATTGTTATATTTATTATTATTATTATTATTATTATTATTATCTTTTTATGTTATATATAAAGAAAGAAACATGGGTAGAATATGGCATGATAATAGCGTAGCCTGATGTATAGCCATATTCTAAGGAAGATTGCTAGCACAAATAAATAAATAAACAAATAAAATAAAATAATAATCAAATTCATATGTCACAAGAGGTAATACAAACTTTCATGTCAGACCTCAGAGAACCCAGTTATTCAAAACTAAACCTACTGTTCCTGCATGCACTTTTTATAATAAATTACCAACGTATATTAAAAACATTAATAATCTAAATCAATTAAAAAAGGAACTGAAAAAATATTGTATTCAAGGTTACTTTTATTCCATAAATGAATTTATTAATATGTGATTATTATGTATTTATTCATACTGTTGAATATATTGTATCTTCTATTGTGTTATACTTTCTTTACTACGTATAGTAAGTAGGGGAAGTATTGCATTCCACCCAAAAATTCGATACCGAGATTTCACAGGAAATACATGTTTTGAGGTGCACTGAATGCATATAAAGCATTTTTAGAAACATGTCCGCGCGCGCGCGCGTGTGTGTGTGTGAACAACATAACTCAGAAAAGAACAGCCGGATAAACACCAAACTTGGTATTAAAGGTTCAGCATCTTCCAGAGATGCGACACGAAGGTTTTAAAGAAAATCCCCCCACCCCAGATTACTCTTTACATGGAAGATTTTTCGAAAATTTTAATTTTCTCAAAAATGGCTCTAACGATTTTGATTAAAATATCATATGTTTAAGATATATTTATGACAAATGAAATGTAATCTCGAATTTTCTGGGAATGTCTACAAAAGTATTCTTCATTGTGAGAGACTTTTGCATAACTGGTAAACCATGAGGTAGACAAAATTTTACTACACAAAAAATGTAGATCGCGTTAAAATACACAATTTATGTCATATATATTTTTTTGTCGAGTGAACCATTTTCGAGATATTGCTTGTTATTCCCTTAACTTTTCCAATACTTATACTTTTTCTCAAATTCGTTTTTCATTTTTTTTTTAGTTTCTCTACTATGTATAGTAAGTAGGGGAAGTATTGTATTCCACCCAAAAATTCGATACCCAGATTTCACCGGAAATACATGTTTTGAGACCCGCTGAATCCAAAAAAAGCATTTTTGGAAACATGTCCGTGTGTGTGTCTGTGTGTGTGATCTGTCTGTCTGTGAACAGCATAACTCAGAAACGAACAGTCGGATAAACACCAAACTTGGTATTTAGGTTCAGTATCTTCCAGAGATGCGACACGAAGGTTTCTAAGAAAATTCCCCACCCCAGATTACCATTTACATGGAAGATTTTTCGAAAATTTTAATTTTCTCAAAAATGGCTCTAAAGATTTTGATTAAAATATCATATGTTTAAGATGTTTTCATGACAACTAAAATGTATATCTTGAATTTTCTGGGAATGTCTCCAAAAGTATTCTTCATTGTGAACGACTTTTGCATAACTGGTAAACCATAAGAGAAAGGGAAAATTTTACTACACAAAAAATGTAGATCGCGTTAAAATACATAATTTATGTCATATAGATTTTTTTTTGTCGAGTGAACCATTTTCGAGATATTGCTTGTTATTCCCTCAAAGTTTCCAATACTTATACTTTTTCTCAAATGGGAATTCGTTATTCATTTTTTTGTCTTGGATATGCAACGAGTATTAATCTGTGGCAAAGGGAATGGTGCTGCACCTAGAAACCAGCTATTACGAGATATGTATATGCTTAAGGCTACTGTATTCCTATATTGCGCTTGTAAATATATATTCCTCTTACATCTACAAGAAAATTAGCAATTAGATAAAGTCTGCAAATGTTTGCCTCGATTAACATGAAGTAGCTGGAGAATAAGCGTTTGTAAAAATAGTTTGTACAAGAGCAGAGAAAGTCATGTGAGTGTAACATCAGATTTTTTTGTCCTGGTAATGCAAAGAGAATGGAAACTCCACATAGCAACCAGCTCTTAAAATATTTGACTATCGCTTAAAGCCTATCAATTCCCCTTGCATCTACTAGAAAATTAGCAATAAGATTAACATCTCGATATCTCGATTAACATGAAGCATATGGAGAATAAGCGTTTGTAAAATTTGTTTGTACAAGGGTAGGGAAAGTCATGGAGTGTAACACATCAGATTTTTTGTTTGTTTGTTTGTACTGACGATGTCATGAATTATTTTGTAAGTTCAATCGACAGATATTAAATCAGAAATGAGAGGTATAAAGATGGGGATCTGTTTTACATTCCCATTCACTGAGAACCAACCAAATTCTCAACGTCTTTCAAAACCCTGTTTACGTCGTCAATATTGGGTTCTCCTCGGGCGTGGTCTATCGTAATCATTTGGATAAACAGGCAGGGCCTAAAATCTTGTAATTAATACCACAGTTACGTTTAAATGAAAAAAAAAGTTAAAAGTGTTTTATGTAATTTCGGAAACACTGGTGGTGACATATTCAACCCATTCGGTGCTAAGGCGTGATAGCGTGCGCCAGGTACCATGTTTCGATTACTTCTCGTTGCAGTTAAAACGTCGATTTTCGTGCACAAGCTGCATCGGAACCGCAGAGGTTATCGAAACGCGGCTTCTGAAGGAAGAAGTGTTCACTCCTGCAGCTAGAGCTGCCAGGATTCCAAACCAAGATAAGTAAGTACTATTCGTTGATTCTCTTTTTACTTTCTATAGCACCTGGTAGAGGAAATGCTATATTCCACCTAAAATTCGATATCGAGATTTCATCAGAAATATGTTTTGAGATCCACTGAAACCAAAAGAAAATATTCTTTTTGGAAAACGGTCCGCGTGTGTGTCTGTGAACAGTATAATTCACAAAGGAAAAGTAGGTAAAATACCAAAGTTGATATTTTAAGTTCAACATCTTCCAAGGATGCCACACTAAGACTTTCAAGTAAAACCCTGCGTACCAAACTACCCTTTACACGGAAAAATTTCGTTATTTTTTATTTTCTCAAAAACGGCTCTAACGATTTTGATTAAAATAGGTATGTACCATATGCTTAAGCTACTTTCATCACAAATAAAATGTACATCTTACATTTTCTGGAAATAGCTTGTGAAGTCCTCTTCATTGTGAATTACTTTTGCATATTTGGTAAACGGTAAGAGATAGACAAAATTGCACACAAAATGTAGATCTCATTAAAGCACCGTTTAGTGGCATTAACCGTTTCCGAGTGAAGAAGTTGTGTTGCCCCACGTATGGTACAAACTTTCCGGTGGCCTTCGCCCCCACGTTTAAAACATCAACTTTGTATTTTAATGTTTATTTAAATATTATATGTATGCCTTGGCTGCGTCAGTAGTAATTTTCAGAACAGGTATCTCTTAGCAGGGCTGGTGTGGCTAAAGAATGAAGGCTTACACAAATTTTAATTTGTATTCCAGTCCTTTTATTATTCCTTCACACGATTAAATAACACTTTACTGATGTATCTTACTAGAGAGCTGTGAGATTATTTTATTAATTGCACTTTTAAACACGTAAGCTCTATTTTATTCTCGCCGTAATGAAGTTTTATGCCTCACACTGAATACGTATAAAATCGAACTGCTCGGGAACGCTGCCTTGTAGCATCTGGTATCTACCGCCTAAATTCGTATGTTTTTACTATTTCAATTTCGATTGGCTAATCCTACTCCAATAGAATACTTTGATTTAACTTTTAGCCTTTCTAGTTGTTGATTGGCTATTTATTAACTGTTTTATATATTACATTATTGTTCCAAGAATTATTAGTAGCATTATTAAACTTTCTAATTTATTGTCTCAAGATTACTCCATTGTTACCTCATTGTTAGCAACTTTCGGCTTCTATTCTCACAGCCCCTACATTGTTAAATTACATAATACATTCACATAACATTATTATACATGTACATAATAATATAAATATATACAATGACTGTTACGTACATTTTATATACTATATTATACACATATTGCTTTAAGGCGGTCTGTTATTATATTTTATATTATACAATTAGACTGATATTATTTAAGTGTTATAAATACTGCCTCACGAGATATTCTTTGTTATTGGTTTGAATTTTCAAACATTTTACTTTCTTCCCATGGTCATGTAAAGAACATGGAATTTCAGTCACCACATAGCGATACACTTTTGAAAATCCGATATCGCTTTAGCCTACTGTATTCTTCGTATACCTACAACCAAATGTGTAAAACTGTGTGTGTGTGTGTGTGAACAAGATTAACTAAAAAGCGAAAAGTCAGATGAACACAAAACCTGGTATTTAGGTTCAGCGTCCTCCAAGGATGCGACACAAATATTTTCAAGAAAATTCATTCATCACAAACTGCCTTTTATGTGGGAAAATTTTCGTTATTTTGCATTTTTTAAAAAATGGCTCTAACTACTTTATGTCACACGTTTGAGATATTTGTATGACAAATAAAATATCTATGTTGAATTTTTTGCGAATAGCCTGTGAAGTCCTCTTCATTCTGAATGAATTATACTTAAACCATAAGGGATAGACAAAACGTACCATGTATAGGTTATATAGCAGAGGGGGCACTTCGCGCTCTGCTATCTACGGGCAGGGTTGCCAGATATCTGCAATCAAAATAAGCGACAGATGCGCATTTGTGTCCCCTCCATGTGCAACTGGAAACACTTACGGCAATATTTATAAAAGGCTTTGTACTTATCACGTAAGACTAATCGCTAAATTCAGTTTAGTTTTCCCAATCCTTACGAAAATCACACAACCTTTTATCCTTTTTAACACGATCACCGTTGCGTTTCAAATTTCTATCTATTTCTGTATTAATTTACTTCCTGTTTTCCAATAAAATAACCACTTGTTCGTGTTCACATCACAATCATTTTTTTTGAGGGGGGGCGGTCGGTCTGGCTCAGTTGATTAGGCGCTGGCCTTCTGATCCCAAGATCGTGGGTTCAAACTCGGCCCAGACCGATGGTTCTTAAGTGTGGTCGGTCTGGCTCAGTTGATTAGGGTCTGGCCTTCTGATCCCAAGATCGCGGGTTCAAACCCGGCCCAGATGGTTCTTAAGTGTGCTTAATAGCGACAACCCCATGTCAGTAGATTTACTAGCATGTTAAAGAACTCCTGTTGGATGAAATTCCGGCACGCATATGAGCCTGGAAATTGACAGCGTCGTTAACAAACAAAACTTTTTTTTTAAACCTCACAAGCTTTTAACAAACACCCTTTATTGTTGACAGATTACAATCAAGAGGGAAAACTAAGCGGCACAGCAGTTCTGAATTATTAGGCATCAAATCCGCCAGACTGGCCAACACCCAAAAAGCCCCAAATTTGTGGACAATGAACCAATACTAACAACCGTTATAACAGGCTAAAACTTACCGAGAATTGCGGTATAAATAAATATAGCAATCGGTTACACCAATTCCAAAACTGAAATCATTAACGTAATTTTTTTAGAGCTTCAAAATACTTAAAAATACGAAACAATTACAGTCCCGGAGAGGAACTGTCCGGGACGCGGGACATTTAACACAAATCTGGGACGTCTGGCAACCGTGCCTAAGGGAGATCTGTTGCGGCTACCACACCCTTCTAAGGAAGGAATGAAGTGAAGAAACCACAGCAGGCCACAGAGACGTGCGGAGTCCCTAACAGTTCTTGGCTTGAACCAAGCAGCTCTCGTGTCTACGGGGGATATTCTTTCCTTTGAACAAGCATCCACATCTCCCCTGCTCCGCCCTACGCCACGAAACCTAGAAACACACCCGAAACATGAGAAGGAAACGCAATGAAAGGGAAATGATGGAAAAGAAAACGTGGTAGATGAGAAAACACCCAAGCATTCCCTACTGAACCAGGGAAAACCACGGAAAACCTGTCAGATTGGACGGTCGTTCGGAAATTGAACCCGGGAGCTCCAGAATGCCTCACATGTTACCGCGGAGCCATCTCACTCGGAAAACTTGATATGTATAAAATGTGCAGTTCGTTAAAAACGCAGAAGTTGTCTGTTTATTTATTTTTTGGGGGATTACCCATTTCAGAGATATGTGTTGTTATGGATTTTAATTTTCTGAAGTGTAAAGTCGCCATTCATTTGCGTCTCTAGCCATGCAGAGAGTGGAATATCAAGACCAGCATATAGCGAACGGTGGTTAAAGATTTGACTATCGCTTCACCTTCTTTGTTCCCCTTGTACACTCGCTTCCATTTATGCCGTCATCGCAGCTTTGGGAGGCATTCTACCTGCCTTCAGATGTATGTATCTATAGCAAGGGGGATGTGTGTATGTGTTTACGTTTTTGCGCATGCAGTGGCGTCCTGTTTTACCTGACAATTATTAATTATTCACATATGAATATACAACTTTGAGCAATAGTTTTACTCATCACTTATAATAACCATTTTAAATATATAAGTATACAAAACCATGGTTTGCACAATATCTCCACGGAAAAAAATGTTTAATGCCAAAATAATATAGTTTCGAAATACGTTATACTTTTTACTTTCAAAGAGGACATATTTACAAGACATTATTTTAATAATCTGCCCAGTCTGCATTCTTCTCCGGTACCTGATTTAGCCGCCTAGGCACTGAATCACTCGTCGCCCTCTGGGGACACTGAAATGTGGGAACATTTGCGTTTAGAGCCAGAGTTCTTCCAAACCCTGAGTGATTAGGTGCATAGGCGACTAAATCAGGTATTGGTCAAGAATATAGATTGCCAGATTATTAAAATAATGATAAATTAAATGAGTCGAATGATATTAAACGCCTTCACTTATATCATGGTGGTAAAAGAATAGACGATCGTTTCTAGCCTTCAAGGTCTCATCATCGGCACAGAGGACGCAACCGATGATGAGACCTTGAAGTCTCGAAACGATCGTCCATTCTTTTACCACCATGATATAAGTGAAGGCGTTTAATATCATTCGACTCATTTATTTTATCAATTGACTCTTCACTGTTAATATTGTCTTATTTCAACTTTGATATTAAAATAATGTCTAGTAAATGTGTCCTCTTTGAGAGTAAAATGTATAATTTACTTCCGTTTTACATTATATTGCCATTAAAAATATTTTAAATGGAGAAATTGAGCAAAACAGTGTTTTGGAATTAATTGTTCTTTCACACAAGCCGTGTGTTGGACAGGGTTGGAAAGGTAGAATCAGATGACTGAAAAATTCAATGCCATTGAGATTGAGATCACCTTGTGGTTTACCGGGAAAAATGCGAATCAGCTGGAGAATTTAATGTCGTGTCGGCGTGTTGCCATGGTAGCTCAGTGGTTAGAGCAACCGGACGGAGACCGGGAGATCCGTGGTTCAAATCCCGGCTATGGCATTGAATTTTTCAGTCATCTGATTCTACCTTTCCGAAACAGTGTTTTATTTAGTTGTATATTCGGATTGGACAGATGATTCCAATAATGTCTAGTAAATGCGTCTTCTTTGAGGGTAAAACGTATAATGTATTTCAGTTGGTATTAAAATATTTTTTTTTTCGTGGAGATATTGTGCAAAACAGGGTTTTATTTAGTTATATATTTAAACGTGGTTATTATAAGTGATGAGGAGTAAAACTATCGCTTAAAGCTATACATTATTCATATGTGAATAATCTAGAATTGTGCACGTAAAATAGGACGCCATCGCATGCGCGAAAAGGTAAATAGACACACACGCACACACCATCCTGCTTGCTATACATACTCCATCTTGAAGGCCAGTAGAATGCCTCCCAAACCTGCGCTGACGGCATAAATGAAAGCGAGTGTACCTACAACGAAATGTGTAATGAAAACATTTTTGTACACATTTACCTCGATTTACAAGAAATAGATATAAGAGTAAACTTTTGCCAGAATAGCTTATAAAGGACTGGGTAGAGGAACGTATATGAATGTAACATAAAAGTTTGTTTCCCTATCAGTTCTTCGTTTAAGGTACATCGATTTTTTCATCGTGAAAAGGCAGAAACGCAGAAGAGAAGGTAATCTAGGATGGGAGGAGAACAACTGGTAGTATTCCCCCTGCTGGAACAAACACTCACTTATAGGAACGCTGGTGATGTCACCTTATCTCACGTTATGTACGCGTCTGCTGCTTTGCTGCCACTGACCCAACACCCCTCCTAGAAGATAAAGGACTTGTCCAGCTACTCCGCATACAAATAAGCGTGCCACGACGATAAATAAATCAGCCTATACATTCGCTACTGCGCCATTTGTCCGTTGTCCGTCGTCCGTCCATCAGTACGCATGAAAAATCTTGCCATGCGCTACAAGTGCGGAGATGAGATTTTATAATATAGGTATAGTAATTTGGAAAACATTTGTCGACACATTTCAAATTTGGCTGAAATCGGTACGAAATTAAGGGCAGTTAAGACAAAGAGCATTCCAATCGATATTGCAGCTGAATATTTTCGAACCGAGGCTAAAGGCTTCGAAACTTCGCTAGCTAAAACTAAATACTGCAATTAAACATGTGCATAATGGGCTGCAAATTAGCGGGTAAAAATAAACATGTTTATGTTATTATCATCCATTATAAATGGAATACAAGCATATGGAAACCACGGCAGCGGCCGAAACGCTGTTAACCTGTTTACAGATTTCTGCAATCTAAAAGAACTGTGTACCCCATACAGATACTGTCGCCTCATCAAGAGTGCTGCAGGCGTTGGCGAACGTCCATCATTCCGGATAAAAGCCACGCTATTCTGCTAAAGAAACTCAGCTCCCCCGCGAGCTGCCCCACATTCACCTATTTCCGACGAATAGGGAGTTAAGCTGGACAAAGGCCTAAGGCTTCTATCACACTGAGATGCTGGCTGCGCTGCTGGCATTTGTATTTCTGCCGTCCAAGATGCCAACCGAAATGCAAGCTTACGAAGCAGTTTCAACATGTAAGTGGAAGAATTAATACTCATCGCTTGAGCAGCCGACGTTCAAGAAAAGGCAAAGTGAAAAAGGGAAGGTTGTGGGCGCCTCCGTTCGTTGCTGATCGTAACATACATGGTTTGTTTGTTCAGTTGTTCAGTGATTTAAGAAATACGAAGGAAAGTTTTTCAATTGCGTAAGAATGTCAGTAACCTCATTTGAAGATTGCTGGACCTATGTAGAGATGATTTAGAAAGAAGAAATACAGTCCTCAGAGATGCTATAACTCCAGAACAAAAATTCTTCGTCACTTTAAGGTAAGCCTTTTTAATTATTATCCATCTTTCCTATGAAGTGGCTGTAAATTAGATGCATATAAAAAAACTACCAGTTTGATGCTTTTTGGAACTGTTGTAGGAAGAAGGGTTCCATACGTAGAAATCGTACAAACCTAATTATATAGTTCCATTATCTGTGAATAATCCGAATCAAAGGAGGCTTCTGTTGAATTGGGAGACAAAACAGCGTGAGACGCACTTAAGCGATTTCGCACTCCATCTGTTCCAGAAGACTGGCCAGTGCATGCATAACCCCCTCGCGTAAACTGTAATGGGGACTGAGAAGGCTGAGAAAATGCAGGGCGACCGACCATAATGTTTCTTTCCCTATGTTGTCCCAGGTCTCTGTGAGTTACTTTCGTGGCTGTGATGTTGCCTGTGTGCCTCAAGGATGCTCAGGATTTTTATTTTTACGAATATCTTCTTTTCTCTGGGAATAGATTTGACGTCTCAAGAAGGAAGAGTAAAAACATTCTGTCTTCGTCTTCTTCTACTTCCCTGTCTGCAATGGTTTTGCTTAGAATGGCAATCAATGGATCCTCATTATCTTTAGCTTTCCATTTTCTGGCACTTGTGATCTGAGGGATCCATCTGCATCCGCAGTCTCTGCGCAAGGATCATTCAGCTCACGTGACTCTTCTTCTTCGAATGCTACCACTGTTTGAAGAAACTACAATTGCTTGAAGAAGTTGTATTCAATTTTTCTTACTCCACCGGCAGATCCGGATTTAATTTTCTGTTGAAGCTTAACTCCCGCTCAAAAGAACCTCTCAGAGTTTTCCACATTCTTTCGAGTGTCAATCCTGAAGCAAAGAAAGTAAATAATATGTGAACTAAGGATTTCACAGCTGACATTTATATAATAATACGAGTGCATTTCTTTATCGGGTTTTCACTAACATTACCTTAAAGAAAATACATAGTGCATAAATAAACATATAATGCGTGGATGTAAGGTATTGATGGTTTCTAGATTCCTTTCCCCACTTTGGGTTAGGTAGAATCCCAAGATATTTTTATCGAATGCGTAACCATTTCAACGTTCCATGCTAAAAGTCTTATAAATAAAGTCTACCAAGTTACATTTTCATGCGTGTATATAAAAAAACACACACACATACACTTATATGTTTTATACTGTTTTAGATGTCTTGCAACTGGATCGTCATTTCAGCACTTTTATTATGGTTATCGGCTGAGATATTCAACAATAACAACGTTTGTTCGTGAAGTGTGTGTGGTACTTTGGAGGAAATTACATAGTATGTGCTTAAAATTGACAAAAGAAGAGTGGGAAAGCATTGCAAATAGCTTCGAGAACATTGCCAATTTCCCTCACTGTATTGGGGCAATCGACGGAAAGCACGTCAGGATAATCAAACCTACTAGATCGGGATTATTATTCTTCATTTATGAACACTTTTTTCTCTATAGTGCTGCTTGCTGCATGCGATGCTAACTGTAAATTTCTATTCGTAGTTGTTGGTGCTTGTGGAAAAATCTGTGATTTTCAAAGACACTGAATTTTACAATAGCCTCATCCAAAATTCCTTTAACTTACCTGGCTCTTCACTACTGCTAAAAAACACATCAATGGTTTTACCATACGTGTTAGTAGAGGATGAGTTTTGGAATGCATGAGCATTTGATGCGTCCACATGGAGGAAACTATCTAAATAATAATAAAATATTCAACTACAGGTTATCAAGAGCTCGACGGTTTGTAGGGTGTAACTTTGACATGCTGTCTAATAAATGGAGAATATTTCCACGACCGTTAAACGTAAACACACATTTTGTAATAGACACTAAAAGCTTCCTGTGTTTTGCATAATTTTGTACGGGAAAGAGAAGGATTTCAGTATGAAGATACTTTAACTGTGAGAGGTTTTGAGGACCTAACATTAGTAACATAGTGCAATACGAGGGGGGAAGATCAGCTCTTTCAAACATTTTGTTACATATTTTTGTAAAGATGGTCCACTTCCCTGGCAAATAATTATATCTCCTAGTTAGCAACTCCTTATTCAGGAGACACATTTTGTTATTATTTCCTGTATATTGTTGAGACTGTGATAACAAGTGTGTTCAGACATGCGTCATTATTTTGGAAGCAAATAAATGCATTCCAAACTTACCAAGTTCCTTTTTCTGTGCAATTGCCATGTTCATTCCTCCAAGTATTTCCACTACTTCTTCCCAGCATTTCTGCTTCACATTCCGGTTACAGTAGTCATCAGATGGTGAGTCCCATATTGCTGGTCTATTCTGTATTTGTACATTAAACCTTTCTGTGTCAACATGTCCTATTTTGTATTAAGAAATATACAACAAAGAATCAAAGCACAAGTGAGACACGAGTACCGAGTAACTGGTATCGCAGCTGGCGCCCGAATGTGAGATTATATAGTTACAAGCATGAATCTACTGGCACCGCTGCTAGCCGGCAGAGATGCCAGCGTAATCACTGTCTCTACAGCTCAACTGGCAGCGATGCCGAGTGTGAGAAGCTAAACGACTTTCTTATGTTTCTTGCTAGCAGAGCTGCTATGTCATCCTAATGTGGAGGCAGCCTAGGTAGGTACTGACGAACGGAAGAGCTTCCGAAACTGGAGCAGAGCACCGCACGCAGACCATTCGGCCCCTTGTGCTTCTGCCGTGACTCCTAGGAGGGAGGAATGAGGGGAGACCAGATCTGGATGACAACGACGCAAGCATGGACGGGGTTCCTAATGTTTCCAGGTTGGACACACCCAATGCCGCTCGGGCCCACCTAGATGCCCTGAGCCTCTGGGGGGTTTCCGAAGAAGTCCTACCCGAAAGCACCCAGAGGTAGGTCCTAACCGAGTGTTTCTGGAACGACGTTAGGAAGAAACCCCCGCAGAGAGCACAGCCAGCGCCCCGCCGCAACCCGCCGAACGCTATCGCCGGGGCCTACAACCCTGAAACAGATGACAAAAAAGATGATGAGTATAGGGCAGGAGAGTCATGATAGAAGATGAAGGACCCCAGCATTCGTCTGTCGACCCAGGGAAGCCACGAAAAACCCATGAGTCAGAGTGGGCGGTCCCCGGGGATCGAACCTGGAAGCTCCCGAATGCCAGGCGCTCACTTACCGCGGCGCCACCTCACTCGGTGACAAAGACCTAAGTTTTCGGGAAAACATCAGAGACCTGTCACACCGGGCCACTGGTCGGGGATGGCCGTTCCTCTAAAGCTACCCCTTTTCAGAGCACTCACAAACCTCCTACTATACGCCTGCGATATCTGGAGCATGGTCGCAGACTCCAGTCTGCTACAACTGCAAAGGGTACTTACAGAGTGAAGAACTCCAGGCCGTTCCCTCCCCATACGACCACTTCACGAAGCCTCATTTCTTCCACAAGGGTAGGAGGAAATTAGGTGCCGGATCGCAAAATTCAGATTGCCTTTACATCGGAGCTCCCCAGATTAGGCCCTAAGGTTCCACATGGCATGCGGGTACCTTCGGTAACAAAGGCTACTGCGGCGCCAGGGTAGTACATTGGTTTCGTTTCCGGAGTTCGATTCCCGGCTCTGGGTTGGCGATTTTAAGTCGGCCCTGTCCACGCCTTCACCTCTGACTTGCTCATATGAAGTATTCCCACAGCCCAACGTGGTTCGGTGTCCACAGTAAAAGCTGTAGGTCCCCTCATTCCGCTGTCATCCTCATCAGAAACAACGAATTCCGCCCGCTGGGTCCTCCACCTAAGTCATCGCTTGGTGGAATGAAATAACCCCCAAAGGTCATATGCCATGTGGGGAATGTTACAAACCACAACAAAGGAGCAACTCCACCAGCGGTTAAAACTGAGCTTCTATACAGTCCTCCAAGAGATGCTTGGACTCAAAGTACAATAGAAACCCCAAACAAAAAATAAACTTTTGGAAAACACATAACACCAGCGTGGCAAAGGGCCATTGCATCTTGACCAACAGCCATTGAGGAACAGTTTACTACATCCTTTCATCCCCTACCTTAATCTCACCGGCCACAATGCAACACCTATTCCATCAAATAAGGGTTAAAACCTATCAAGGGAAGGTACAGTACACTTACAGCACTCCCTCGGGCTGGCCCTCAGTCAGTCAGCACTTCGTCGTCATCGTTTACTGTATAGTGCAATGGTGTGTGCTCCCGTTTGTCACGCTGGGGGCTGGAGTCAACCCTGGTTTTTAGTGTTTTAATCTTCCTTATCAAGAACTCAACTACACCTATTTATTACTTTCTCTACTATGTATAGTAAGTAGGAGAAGTATTGCATTCCACTCAAAAATTCGATACCAAGATTTCATCGGAAATACATGTTTTGAGGCCTCCTAAATCCAAAAAACGTATTACTTTCTCTACTACGTATAGTAAGTAGGGGAAGTATTGCATTCCACCCAAAAATTCGATACCGAGATTTCACCGGAAATATATGTTTTGAGACCCACTGAATCCAAAAAAAGCATTTTTGGAAACATGTCCGTGTGTGTGTGTGTGTGTGTGTGTGTCTGTGAACAGCATAACTCAAAAACGAACAGTCGGATAAACACCAAACTTGGTATTTAGGTTCAGTATCTTCCAGAGATGCGACACGAAGGTTTTCAAGAAAATCCCCCAACCCCAGACTACCCTTTACATGGAACATTTTTCGAAAATTTTAATTTTCTCAAAAATGGCTCTAACGATTTTGATGAAAATATCATATGTTTAAGATAATGTCATGAGAAATGAAATGTATATCTCGAATTTTCTGGGAATGTCTCCAAAAGTATTCTTCATTGTGAACGACTTTTGCATAACTGGTAAACCGTAAGAGATAGACCGAATTTTACTGCACAAAAAATGTAGATCGCGTTAAAATACACAACTTATGTCATATACATTTCTTTTGTTGAGTGAACCGTTTTCGAGATATTGCTTCTTATTTCCTTAAATATTTCAATACTTATACTTTTTCTCAAATTCGTTATTCATTTTTTTTGTCCTAGACATGCAAAGAGAATGAAATGCGCCACATAGCAACCAGCGTTAAAATATTTGACTATCGCTTATAACCTACCATATTCCCCTTGCATCTACAAGAAAATTACCAATAAGATTGACATCTCGATATCTCGATTAACATGAAGCATATGGAGAATAGGCGTTTGTAAAAATAGATTGTACAAGAGTAGAGAAAGTCATGTGAGTGTAACACATCAGATTTTTTTTGGAAACATGTCCGTGTGTGTGCATCTGTCTGTGAACAGCATAACTCAGAAATGAACAGTCGGATAAACACCAAACTTGGTATTTAGGTTCAGTATCTTCCAGAGTTGCGACACGAAGGTTTTCAAGAAAATCCCCCACCCCAGAGTACCTTTTACATGGAACATTTTTCGAAAATTTTAATTTTCTCAAAAATGGCTCTAATGATTTTGAATAAAATACCATAAGTTTAAGACATTTTTATGGCAAATGAATTGTATATCTTGAATTTTCTGGGAATGTCTCCAAAAGTATTCTTCATTGTGAACGACTTTTGCATAACTGGTAAACCATAAGAGATAGACACAATTTTACTACACAAAAAATGTAGATCGCGTTAAAATACACAATTTATGTCATATACATTTTTACTTTCTCTACTGCGTATAGTAAGTAGGGGAAGTATTGTATTCCACCCAAAAATTCGATACCGAGATTTCACCGGAAATACGTGTTTTGAGACCCCCTGAATAAAAAAAATCTGATGTGTTACACTCACATGACTTTCTCTACTCTTGTACAAACTATTTTTACAAACGCTTATTCTCCATATGCTTCATGTTAATCGAGATATCGAGATTTCAATCTTATTGCTAATTTTCTTGTAGATGCAAGGGGAATTGGTAGGTTATAAGCGATAGTCAAATTTTTAAGCGCTGGTTGCTATGTGGCGCATTCCATTCTCTTTGCATGTCCAGGACATAAAAAAAAATGAATAACGAATTTGAGAAAAAGTATAAGTATTGGAAAATTTAAGGAAATAACAAGCAATATCTCGAAAACGGTTCACTCAACAAAAGAAATGTATATGACATAAGTTGTGTATTTTAACGCGATCTACATTTTTTTGTGTAGTAAAATTTTGTCTATCTCTTATGGTTTACCAGTTATGCAAAAGTCGTTCACAATGAAGAATACTTTTGGAGACATTCTCAGAAAATTCGAGATATACATTTCATTTCTCATGACATTATCTTAAACATATGATATTTTCATCCAAATCGTTAGAGCCATTTTTGAGAAAATTAAAATTTTCGAAAAATGTTCCATGTAAAGGGTAGTCTGGGGTGGGGGGATTTTCTTGAAAACCTTCGTGTCACATCTCTGGAAGATACTGAACCTAAATACCAAATTTGGTGTTTATCCGACTGTTCGTTTTTGAGTTATGCTGTTCACAGACACACACACACACACACACACACACACACAGACACACACACGGACATGTTTCCAAAAATGCTTTTTTTGGATTCAGGAGGTCTCAAAACATGTATTTCCGGTGAAATCTCGGTATCGAATTTTTGGGTGGAATGCAATACTTCCCCTACTTACTATACGCGGTAGAGAAAGTAAAAAATCTGATTTGTTACACTCACATGACTTTCTCTACTCTTGTACAATCTATTTTTACAAACGCCTATTCTCCATATGCTTTATGTTAATCGAGATATCGAGATGTCAATCTTATTGCTAATTTTCTTGTAGATGCAAGGGGAATATGGTAGCTTTTAAGCGATGGTCAAATATTTTAACGCTGGTTGCTATGTGTCGCATTCCATTCTCTTTGCAAGTCCAGGACATAAAAAAATGAATAACGAATTTGAGAAAAAGTATAAGTATTGGAAAATTTAAGGGAATAACAAGCAATATCTCGAAAACGGTTCACTCAACAAAAGAAATGTATATAACATAAGTTGTGTATTTTAACGAGATCTACATTTTTTGTGTAGTAACATTTTGTCTATCTCTTATGGTTTACCAGTTATGCAAAAGTCGTTCACAATGAAGAATACTTTTGGAGACATTCCCAGAAAATTCGAGATATACATTTCATTTCTCATGACATTATCTTAAACATATGATATTTTAAACAAAATCGTTAGAGCCATTTTTGAGAAAATTAAAATTTTCGAAAAATGTTCCATGTAAAGGGTAGTCTGGGGTGAGGGGATTTTCTTGAAAACCTTCGTGTCGCATCTCTGGAAGATACTGAACCTAAATACCAAGTTTGGTGTTTATCCGACTGTTCGTTTTTGAGTTATGCTGTTCACAGACACACACAGACACACACACACACACACACACACACACACACACACACACAGACACACACACGGACATGTTTCCAAAAAGGCTTTTTTTGGATTCAGGAGGTCTCAAAACATGTATTTCCGGTGAAATCTCGGTATCGAATTTTTGGGTGGAATGCAATACTTCCCCTACTTACTATACGTAGTAGAGAAAGTAAAAAAGCATTTTTGGAAACATGTCCGTGTGTGTGTGTCTGTCTGTGTGTCTGTGAACAGCATAACTCAGAAACGAACAGTCGGATAAACACCAAACTTACTATTTAGGTTCAGTATCTTCCAGAGATGCGACACAGAGGTTTTCAAGAAAATCGCCCCACCCCAGACTACCCTTCACATGGAACATTTTTAGAAAATTTTAATTTTCTCAAAAATGGCTCTAACGATTTTGATTAAAATATCATATGTTTAAGATATTGTCATGAGAAATGAAATGTATTTCTCGAATTTTCTGGGAATGTCTCCAAAAGTATTCTTCATTGTGAACGACTTTTGCATAACTGGTAAACCATAAGAGAGACAAAATTTTACTACACAAAAAATGTAGATCGCGTTAAAATACACAATTGATGTCATATACGTTTCTTTTGTTGAGTAAACCGTTTTCGAGATATTGCTTGTTATTCCCTTAAATTTTACAATACTTATACTTTTTCTCAAATTCGTTATTCATTTTTTTTTGTCCTGCACATGCAAAGAGAATGGAATGCGCCACATAGCAACCAGCGTTAAAATATTTGACTATCGCTTAAAACCTACCATATTCCCCTTGCATCTACAAGATAATTAGCAATAAGATTGACATCCCGATATCTCGATTAACATGAAACATATGGAGAATAAGCGTTTGTAAAAATAGTTTGTACAAGAGTAGAAAAAATCATGTGAGTGTAACACATCAGATTTTTTACTTTCTCTACTACGTATAGTAAGTAGGGGAAGTATTGTATTCCACCCAAAAATTCGATACCGAGTTTTCACCGGAAATACATGTTTTGAGATCCCTGAATCCAAAAAAAGCATTTTTGGAAACATGTCCGCGCGCGTGTGTGTGTGTGATCTGTCTGTCTGTGTGTCTGTCTGTGAACAGCATAACTCAGAAACGAACAGTCGGATAAACACCAAACTTGGTATTTAGGTTCAGTATCTTCCAGAGATGCGACACGAAGGTTTTCAAGAAAATCCCCCACCCCAGAGTACCCTTTACATGGAACATTTTTCGAAAATTTTAATTTTCTCAAAAAAGGCTGTAACGATTTTGATTAAAATATCATATGTTTAAGATATTTTCATGACAAATAAAATGTATATCTTGAATTTTCTGGGAATGTCTCCAAAAGTATTCGTCATTGTGAACGACTTTTGCATAACTGGTAAACCATAAGAGATAGACAAACCTTTACTACACAAAAGATGTAGATCGCATTAAAATACACAATTTATGTTATATACATTTTTGTTGTTGAGTGAACCATTTTCGAGATATTGCTTGTTATTCCCTTAACTTTTCCAATACTTACTTTTTCTCAAATTCATTATTCATTTTTTTGTCTTGAATATGCAAAGAGTATTAATCTGTGGCAAAGGGAATGGTGCTGTACCTAGCAACCAGCTATTAAGAGATATGTTTATGCTTAGAGGCTACTGTATTTCTATATTGACCTTGTAAATATATATTCCCCTTACATCTACAAGAAAATTAGCAATAAGATAGAGTCTGCAAATGTTTATCTCGATTAACATGAAGTAGATGGAGAATAAGCGTTTGCAAAAATAGTTTGTACAAGAGTAGGGAAAGTCATGTGAGTGTAACACATCAGTTTTTTTGTTGTTGAGTGAACCATTTTCGAGATATTGCTTGTTATTCTCTTAAATTTTTCAATACTTATTTTTTCAAATGGGAATTCATTATTCATTTTTTTGTCTTGGATATGCAAAGAGTATTAATCTGTGGCAAAGAGAATGGTGCTGCACCTAGCAACCAGCTATTAAGAGATATGTCTATGCTTAAAGGCTACTGTATTTCTATATTGCCCTTGCAGATACAAAACAAGGGGAACATAGTAGGCCTTAAGCGATAGTCAAATATTTTTAGAACTGGTCGCTATGTGTAAAATGTAATTCTCTTTACATGTCAAAAGATCATTTCTGCAAATGTTTATCTCGATTAATATGAAATAGATGGAGAATAATAATTTGTACAAGAGTAGAGAAAGTCATGTGAGTGTAACACATCAGATTTGTCTCAATTTATTGCCAATAACTGAAACTAATATATCATTAAAAGTAAATAAATAACTTGCAAGCTTATAGATTTATAAAAAGACAATCTAATAGTTAAATCCCACTCAGGTGGATAAGCTTACAAAATGCAAACTCTGCACTGATGTATGCAATGAAACACTTATGTTGGTTTTAATTAAATGACGAGACAACAAGCTGAGGTGTTACATAAAGAATGTTAATACATCTAAGTGAATCTTTATGAATCTAATTTGTTTGAAATCCATAGAAGAAATTTAAGATAAGTTTATATGGGGAGTATACTAAAACTGTATGACTTTTACTTTCTTTACTACTTAAGTACCTATAGTAGAAGGGCTTGTGAAGCTGCAATCACTGGAGTGTTTGACTTCAGCACTCTGTGGCACAAAGGGATGCAGCTTTGAATCCTGCCATGGGTATGAGTATTTGAGTCTAGAGTTCCCATTCTGGGTAAAAGGGAGAACACAAAAGATTTCTAATGGTCAAGGTGCAAGAGTCTCTGAATCCTCCAACGTCACTCAAACTATACTATACTACACTACACTACAACTACCTATAGCAAGTAGAATAAGTATTGCATTCCACCCCAAAATTAGATATTGAGATTTCACCAAAAATAAACGTTTTGAAGCTCTGAATAAAAAAAAAATGGATTTTTAGAAAAATGTCCAAATGTGTGTGTATGTGTGGACAGCATAACTCAAAAATGAAGTGTAAGTTAAATCCCAGACTCGGTGTTTAACTTCAGCATCTTCCAAGGAAGTGACAAAAAGATTTTCGAAAAAATTTCCCCATCCCAAACTACCCTTTATGTGGTAACATTTTCAATATCTTTTATTTTCTCAAAAACATCTTTAACAATTTTGATTAAAGTACCATAAATTTAGGATATTTGCACAACAAATGAAATGCATACCTTGAATATTCTGGGAATAGCCTGTGAAGTCCTCTTCATTCTGAATAACTTTTGTATAATTGGTAAACTGTAAGAAATAGACAAAATCTTACTACACAAAAAATGTAGATCTCATTAAAGCACACGATTTATGTCAAATAATATTGTTTGTGGCATAAAACCATTTCTGAGATATTCTTTATTGTTGGTTTGAATTTTCACATACTTATACTTTTTTCAAATGAAATGATGCTATTCATTTTTTTTCTCATGGTCATGCAAACAGCATGGAATTTTAAAGTCATCATATATTGCCTTGCTTTTTTAAAATCAATTTAGTCTGCTGTATTTACAACAAGTGTGTAAATGTGAAACGAAAGTTTATCTCTTAACAAGAAGTAGATAGAAGGATAAGCTTTTGTAAGAATAGTTTAGAGGAGTGAGTAGATAAAGTCATGTGAATACAACACATCAGATTTTTTTTACATTGTTTCCTAAAATGTCTAATAAATACCAGAATGCAAGGCACAAAATGTTGCAAATGCACTTGAAATGTAATGCCTTTATGTACGCTTATAATTTTGTTTACATTTATTAACAAAAGATCTTTGAAACTATACAGATCATTGACAAATAATTGGGAAGAGAAAAATATATTGAAATGTGTGAGAAAGTGGAAGGGAAGGGTTTGCATAGTTTAGAACTGGGTAATATACTTCAGTGAGATAAGGAATGGATGTACCTAGGGAAGATGCCCGATGTGTGAAGAAGCAGATAAAATATGGCATTGCATTCTGGAATGTAAACAAATTACAATGTGGAGGGATGAGTTCCTTTTACAAAAGTGGGAAAACTTACCAAATGAAATGAGGCAGAAGAATTTTAAATCTAAGATCAGAGGAAAACAAAAAAGCTGGGAAAGTACTTAAGTAAGATGAGACCAAAATCGCCATGGAAGGTGGGTAACATTAACAGAAAGGACAATTCAGTCAATCTTTTTGAGGTATACAAGAGAATTTTAACTTTTAGGATGGCAAATCCAATAAATAATTTCATTATATAGATAACCTGGTGTTAAATATAATGGGGGAATGGAAGTAACACAACTCCATAAATCAGAGAATTTTAAATTTGAAAATATAATTGTAATTGTAGTAATAAGGTTATGGTAATATTGTAGTAATGAAGAAGTAATTTTTGTGTGGAAAATATGTGAATAAACACATTCATTCATTTTGTTTATGCTATACTTTCTCTATAGCTTGCTAATATTAAAAGTTAAAATTTGTTAATGTATTACAGTTGAAGAATGAATTGGTAATGGGGAACTCTCCGTGCTGTGGAAGATCACAAGGAGCTTCAGCAAATGATGGCTCAGTCCTTGACAGAGTCATATCACAAGCTTCAGACCATGATGAGTGTCTGTTATACAGGTAAACCTCACTTATAGATGAAGGTATTTTGTGGCCTAAATTCCTTAATTTTGTTTCCTCTTGAAAGCTGAGGAATCTGCCTCTTTCATTACTTATTGTCAGGCATAGGAATTTCTAAGAATTAAAGCCAGGATGAAAGGAAATGAAATTGAACTAGTACTGGACTTTATGCAGTGATGTTGCAGGCTAGAAACCACTCCTTATCTCTCACACTGTCAGTTCATGTTAGCAGATAGTACTCACCAGATTGTGTTACTTGCCTGTCAGTGATATATGACCGTTCTTGTTTACATTCTTTTCAGTGACATAATGGTCTGAGTGTAAGCCAATTATTAAAAATTTCTATGGTGTTTACTATACACAGATACAGATAAAGGACTTCTTTATTTTTTTTATACTACATTGGTTCTTTAATCCAAGGCAGTTTTGCTTCTGCAAAGATCTGTAACTTATGCAACTTTCCTCCTGTTTATATTTCTCTTAATATTACTGTGCCACCAGCCCTCCCCCTTGACTTAATATTGCCTACCACCATTGTACAAAAAGAAGAGGATAATACATGCTAGAGTCTGTAAGAAATTCAACGGCCATATACATTTCTACCAATATATTTACCATGTGAAAATTCCCTATACACAAGATTCACAGTATTACAAACTCTGGATAAATCTTCATGCCTCTTGATGTACAAATGGTTAGAAAGCTTATCTAAATCTTGTAGTATTGCAGTACTAATCCACTTACATTTTGTTTTAAGGAGTTTGGAACAATATGCCTGGATTAATTTAAATATTAGATATTGAAATGGGTAAATAAGCTGGACACCCATATAACTATACACTAACCAGCTACAACTCCTTTGTGAACTAATTAACAATTTAACATGTGAGAACCAGTCCCATTTACTTTCAGCATAACATGTCTAAAACTTTTAGTTGGAAAGTAAATAAACCCAAGTAAGGGAGAGCTCTAAAACAAACCCAGTAAGATGAACACGGAAATCTTAAGGCAATCAGGTAATGGCCAAATATCTCTTACATGATTATAATTCCCAGAGAAAACAAAATCAAAAGAAAGCGTAGCACTCACCACAACTCAAGGTGAGCCACTCACTGGCGATAGCCTGACACAACTCCCCAGCTCAGAACTAAAGTTATCACCAGGGTTAGGATTTTTAGGTGAAAATTTCAGATGAAAAAAGGAAGGGAAAAGGTGCTCAAATAAGGTAAAACAAGGGACAATAAGGTGCTGGTTTATTTAAGGGGATGCACAACTGAAATTGCTATTTTCTAAACTATCCACTCAATTGGGCTGAAATTTTAACCACATCTCAGTCTTCTTTAGATATAATTAATGGAGGCTAAAAGGGCTAAGACAGGGTATTCCTCAGAACCAATGTCCGATATGTGGTGGTAATGAAGACATTGAACACATAGTATTTAAGTGCCAAGGAACAGAAAATTGGAGAAAAGAATTTTTTAATAAGACGTGGTTGAAGGGGGATAGAAATACACTTATAATTGAAATGATATGCAAGGACGCTAGAAGCATTGGGCAGTTTTTTGTGAAAAGTAAAAAATAAATGGCTTTGGATAGTGGAAAGAGAAAAGTAAGAGGTAGTGCATCTTACTTTGAATGGAAAACTATAGTGAATGTGTTAATTTAGTGGCAAGAGGTTGTAAAATGTAAATAAACTGTAGTGATTGTCTACTGAATAAGTGACCAGGGTCAAAATGCAGTAGACAATCTAATTTGTAAAACTCTTAGCACAATAAATACAATACAATACTCTTAGCACAATAGATATAATTGTTTTGTGAATTTCAATCCAAAATCTTAATTAGTTTTCAAGTTATTCATTTTCAAAACATAAAATTATGGGTATATGCAAAATACAACACATGATGCATTTTTCGAAAAAAAATAATCTTATGTGGTTCTATGTCAAGGAACTACAAATCTGTCATATAATTTTTTCTACCATTCTTAATTTAAGAGAAAAAAAAGTTTTGCAGTTTTGTATTTTCATTTTTTTTTCGTTTTTGTTTGTATACATTGTTATCTTCAAAAATTAGTAGCGCAAAAACTATTCATTACACAGAAAAATTATATGACAGTTTTATTTATTTGGGTTTTTGAAATAAGCATAAAAAATGTTCAATATGAATGGATGAAAACTACATCGTGTGGAACATTTTGAATATGCAGAAATGCTGAAAATAAGAAATGCCTTAAAATCAAGTTTTAAAAATATAAACAGCTAGCAACCAAATGTGCAAGGGTATTTAAAAAGTCTCGTAACGATCCTGAAGTGTTCGCTAGGTCAAAAATAAAAGTGGATTCTAAAACTACATGCAATGGAGAATTTTTTGGGAACATAATTTTTTTTTTAAGAATTTTTTTAGATTTTGGGTTAATTTCAGTTGTGCATTCCCTTAACTAATTCAATGGTTTCTCTTTCTCCTATTCTAATTTATTGAAATACAAACAAGTACATCAAATTATCACTCATCAAAAGAAGGAAAAAACATGAAGCTATTGTACTTCAAGACATTAAGCATCTCCACATTTTTAAAAAGTAAGTCTGTTTCTATTAGGAGATAGACTGTCTTTGTAGATGCTAAAGCTTCTTTCAACATCCACAGAAACCAGTGGGGTAAACCTTGTATTCACTCGGAATGGAAACTCTACAGATGTGGCAAATTTCTCAATGTCTGGATTCTTCTGAAGACTAGATTCAAGTTTGTCTTTGGCAAAGCCATCTAACTGCTCCCTCACGGAAGTAAAAATATCCCATTGTTTTTCCTTTTCCAGACCTTGTTCTTCCAATCGTTTAATACCTGCAGGCAGGTACTTGTAACTATGGATACAATATAGTTCTGTCTGCAAATTATATATTTTCTCCGGTAACAGAAGTTGCTGTGCCTTGGAAATTGCACCTGTGTTGGATGGATCCAACGAAAGCACAAACTCTTTACTTTTGTCAAAATTCTCACACAACATAGCAGCACACTCAATCCAAGATCCCCAGCGAGTAATGACCAGGAAATTTGGAAGGGGCAGGCCAATGATTTCCCTGTAGTAAACAACATGGCTCGGAGCTTTCAGTAGAATCTTCTTCAGGGCAGAGATGAATTGATTTGTGATGTTGTATTCATTCCTTATGGATTCACAAACCCTGTGAAGGGCATGAGCCAAGCATGTCACATGCTTCAAGTTAGGAAATAAATGTTTCAGTTGGTTAACAGCTGAAACCATGTATGGAGCTGATCCGTAACCACAAGAAGAAGTTTTTCAAACTCGATACCAGTAGGCCAGAGTTTTTGGCAGAAGTCCATAATGGATTGCATTACTGTAGTGGCATTGGCTTTCTGCAGCTCATACATGTTTAACAACATGGGCTTAACTTTCTCCCCTGCTAAGGGAAAAACTAAAATGTTCAAAACATATCGTTCCATTGAGTCTATGGTTTCATCCACAATGATTCCCACATCACAATCAGACACTTTCTCCTTGATTCTTTTTATGGTTTCTTGGTAAACAGGCTCCATGTAGTTTTTTCTTAAAGTACTCTCATTGGGCAATGACATCTTTGTGTATTTTTCAAGAAATCCCTTGAAGGCTGGATGGTTCACCTTATTGAGTGGAATTCCTGCTTGTGTAAGAGCTGCACACAAATCAATGTTTAATTCCTTCAAATTTTGGCTTTTTGAAGAACTCTGTTGAAACGCATTTCGTAATAGAGGTTGCCGTGGTTTGTTTGCTTGAAGAGTCTTGTTCATTTGATGCTTAGAGCTGAAAATGTGTTGTTTGATGCGATCTCACTGGTGATTTTCATCTAACAAAATCGCATAACAGTTCCATCAGTGTCTATGAAATCTTGTTTGAATTCCTCAGCCAGAACAATAAATCGAGCACTGGACACCTTTGGCATGGTAAAATCTAGTACTACTACACTCGTTTGGAGAGCTAACACTAGTTCACTTGCTAACACAATGCGACTGTCACACAACTCACTCTTCGCCACATTCTCTTATAACACTGTGACAATTACCAGACGGTTCTCATTCATCCTGGAACTTCAGTCTCAGCGATTTCTAGTAGTTTCGAGCAGAACCCAGTCTTAATAATTCTCGGAACTGCGCGGGTGAGGTTACTGCTGTCTACGTCCCAGCATTCGCCTCCATACAAACAGATGATGTCTTTCACAGTAACAAACTCACATTCATGAACAGCAGTCTACTGATTCTGGTGGGATAGAATCATTCATTGTCAATTGCATTATTGCGGGCTACTTTATATCGGTAAAGCGAGAGAAAGAGGTTTTCGTTGAACACACAATTATTTTCCATTGTTGCGGGTGTGCTTTCAATTCCCACGCTGCGTTTACTGAAAGAGGTAGGCTTACTATTCGCACGTACACAGCAAGCTGAGGAGACGTTAATTGAAAGTTAAAGAATAAATTGGAATGAAACTTAAAAGAAAAAAGGGGGAAAGGGGATTATGGGCATGGTTGGGGAAAATGGGATAAAGGTGCCAAAAAGGGATAAAGGTCCCAAAAAAGGGAAAAAGGTGCGAGAAAAAAATGCCTCTTTTTGCAACTAGAAACAAAATTTCATACTGTGGTATCTTTCCGTACAGCTTTAACCTACCCTAAGAATAAAGGTGTGCACCTAAAAATCCTAACCCTGGTCATCACCAACCTGGCTAACAACAGCAACACCTCGCCAAAGTTGCAAACAAGGCACAGTGACCCCAGAGGGGAAGAAGGAAAATTAACGTAATGTGGGCATTTAGAGGAAAACTATACAATTATGCTGAGAGAAAAATAATCTGCACACTATCCATCCATTGTTCTCACATTTTTCCTTTTCTCCTTTTACCTTTAGGTGTCCATTTCTGTTTTTAGCAAGGTAAAAATTCTGTATTTTCTAGCATCATTGACAACATCCTTTGTGATAAGAGAAAATTTTTCATGATCTCATAGAAAGCAAAATTGTATCAAAAAGACACACAAGAAATAACTTACTGGTATTATTTGTAAAATATTAATTTAAATAGATAGGTATACATTTTTTGTGTCTGAGGGTAAAGGAGTCTTTATACCAAAAACATCTGTTCTCTTCTCAGAATATAGCATCAACCTTTAATTTACAGCATAATACTGTGTACACTTTTTGCATTACTTAAATTGTCAGTTCTCAAAATACATCATTGCTTTATAACAGCTGCAATTAATTCTCATTTGTTTGTTTAAATAAGGATCTCACTGATTAGATCTTAAATGAGGTATGCTGCATTATGTCATTAAAAATTTGCAATAGTGTAACTGTGATTTCAAAACATACAAAAGAAAATAAAAGTATAAAGAGCATAAAGTTATAAATAAAATCATTAAATTAAACTTGAATATAAAAATAAATATTGAAATCCATAACCATAGCATGAGACAACAAAATAACATTCAATTAATAATGCCAAATACCACTAAATATGGCATTCATTCTGTATTTTACACATTTTCCAAGCATTATAATTTGTTGCCAAGTGAAATAAAACTGTACCAAAGCTATATATATATTTAAAAAGAAATTAAAGCAATACTTAGGTTATGTTTGCCAAAAGTTATTTATTGCATGCTGTAAGGATACATTTGTAATAAAACTCCAACTCAGTGAAGTAGTATTTACATAAATTAAAATGTATTACTGCAAATGTATTCTATCAATTTTATTTATACATTAGCTACCACCAATCACCAAAAATTGTATATGTACTGCCCTGGGTAGACTCTAGCTCATTGAAGGCAAATTGTGAAACAAACAAATAAATAAAATAAAATGATTTGAAGTTTGACAAAGTATTTTAGGTACTTAAATGGAAAGGAGTCGTTTAAAAGGCAGTTTGGAGCTTTAAAAATAGCCAATATTCAGAAAGCAATAGTTTAGTCGGAAAATATGTACATAGTATAAGCATCCAGAAAAGAAGATCTAAATTTTCATAGCTTTCTTTGCAAACTTTCACTGATGCTTTGCCTTAAAACTCCTATTACCTTTTATTTTAATAAATCTGCGAGTAAAGTGCTAATGGTTCAATCAAACATTGTTTATTGTGACCATAATGCAATAATATAAATACATAAGAACCTTGCTTATCCGGATCAAGTGGGACCAGAGGTAATCCAGATTAACGAAAATCCAGATAATATGGATACAGACTATTTAAATGAATATAATCTAGGTACTAATCTACATAAACATTTATTTTGGCACCAGCAAGAATAAGGAAAAAGAAACCTCTTTTTGGCATTTAAACTCAATATGTACTCACTTTTATTTTCTGAAATAACCTTAAAACTTCTTTTGTTTTAAATTTGTGCTGTGTTTGAGAAACAAAAAACAAAGTAAGCATAAAATTAATCTGGATAAACCAGAAATCCACATTAATGAGTGCAGATAAATGAGGTTCTTGTATAATTAGCAATTTATGGCGATAAGCATAAGAATTTTAAAAAAATATGTGCAAAAAATCATAGAAATTTATAACATTTCACATAAAAAAGCACTTGTAACAGTGAAATCACTTTCATAGTTAACTAAATAAGTCAATATTTAGACTTAAAAACTCCACTTGTTTGTTAGTTAAAAATTATTGAAGCAAGGCTTTTGTAGGTATTCGCCTCCATCCTCAGCTATTAGTCTACTGAAGTTAGTCCTCATGTTCTTAGTCTGTTTTGGGCTGGTCTCCACTTGATTGCTCTCTGGTGAATATTTTACAATCTTGAAGATGTCACTAGTTAACTGAATTTCAAACCTTATAACAATGTTTATATTAGTTATAATAAATATCTTTTTCCATAAAAAAAGCCCCAATGGTGTTGTAATGCATATTAGCAGTTTGATTGTTATACATTTTGAAATTCCGCTAGCTAGTAACATCTTTAAATGTTGCAAAATATCCACCAGAGAGCAATCAAGTGGAGACCAGTCAAAGACAGACCAACGACACAAGGACCAACTTTAGTCGACTATAGTTGAAGGTGGAGGCAAATGTCTTTAAAAGCTTGCTTCAGTTTTAACTAACAGACATAAATGGAGGTTTTAAATATTGACTCATTTAATTAACTACCATAGCAATCTATATTGTACAACATGAATTACATCCTAAATAACATTGTGATATAAATTTATAGCGGATATTGTACAACATTTAAGTATATGATGAGAAGATGTCCTGCAATTTCTTCATTAATGATGTTTTGCAGGTTAGCTAACTATAAAAATGGAGGAGAACTAATTGACGCTTACAATTTGGGAGGTCAGGTAGAAGTTGAGAAACTTATAAAAGAGCAATTTGGAGTGTTGATGTATGCAGATGGGAAAGGTCAAGTGATTAACAGAGCTGAATACTTGCGGTGGAAATTCAGGGGCCAAGAGCAGGTATTAAATATTTCAAAACTTTAATTGCAATTTTGTAATATACAGCACCTACCAAATGCTTTTTGTTTTAGGAACTTAAACCAATGAAGTATAACAAAAATCATAAAATATGTGTACCAAATTGAAATAAGTGTTGATTAGAACTAAACAATCTGCATGACTAGCATATTCCTTCTAGTGTTAAATTAACAACAACAATAATAATAATTTAATTGCTGCCAATAGACTCTTACAAGAGTATCTGACACTGTCATAAAATCTAATTATAATACAGTCATCTACAACAATAATTCTGCAATAGTATATAGACACTTCTCAACAAGGTAAGATTTTAAAACATTTTTAAAGTTTGTATCTATACTATTCTTTATTTGCAATGGCAACTTGTAGAATACAGCTCCAAGTTTATAAGAGTCCTTATTGGTTTGATTTAAGTTCATACTCACCCTAGGTAATCATTTGCCCTTCTTGTATTATAAGTAAAACTTATAAAACTTTGACGAGTATAATGGTTTTAAATACATATAATTATACTACAGTTAATTTTTTTTTTATTTTATAAATGTCTAAAGTGAGGATTATATATATACATCTGATACACTTTTTTTTGTATTTTCAATAATCTGTTAATATTGGGTTTACTTTCCCCCCAAATTTCAATTCCATATGCTAAATGTGGGCAAATAATGCCACAATAAACTGTTTTGCCCTAATAAATATATCCTGAGTTACTTTTTATGCAGACTGTTCCTACATGTGTATTGTATGTTAAATTTTCATCTATGTGTGTGCCTAAAATTAATAGCTATTTACTTGTTCTAATGTATAACTATTAATGTATATAATTAAACAACAAGGTTGTTAAGGTTATGAAATATTACAATTTTTGTTTTATCTATGTTTAACTTTAAACCACTGTGCTGCAGATATTGTGAAACTTCCCTAATTGCACTTGTCATTTTTTCTTCTAGAGTTTCTCTGCCATCACTCCAAAATATGAAAGATGCATTGTCAGCATAAGACATTACTGTGTCCCAGTGTAGGTAAATTATTTACATGAATCAAGATAACTGTAGGTCCTAGCACTGATCCCTGTTGTACCCCTGATTTTACTACATTATATTCTGATATGAAAGTATATATAAAATTACCTTTTTTCCAACTTGTTGCTGCACACTGCATATGATTTTTTTTTTTAAAAAATATGATGCTCATAATTTACTTATTTGCCCTCTAAAACCATTTAATTTAAATTAGGTGGTCATGTGAAACAGAGTCAAAAGCCTAGAAGAGATCTAAATAAATTCCTGCCATTGTTTTACAGATGTCTTTCAATTTCAATAGTTTTCATGAACATATTTTGTTGTAGCCATCACAGTTAATAATTTATTTCTGAAGCGCTGTTGAACTATTAAGAACTATTAAGAACATTATTTGATTTCATAAAAGTGTTTATCCTATTCATAAGAAACTTCTCAAACAATGCGCTGAAGACAGAGGTTGAGTGATTGGTCTGTAGTTACTAATATTTGTATTTTAGCTTTTTGTGTATTGCTCTCACTAAAGCATAATTTAATGTAGTGGGAAAAGTCATGTCAATAAACAATTTCTTAAAATGTATTCAGAAACATCTACTGCAACCTTCGAAAGTTACATTGGAGGCTGTAACAGCAGTATATAATGATTCAATAATATGGGTTTCCCTATCTCAGTTTTTATAGATAAAAACAATGAAGTGATTGAATACCATAAGAATACTTTCATTTGTTTTCAATGTCTTTGTGAGATTTTGAAGTGAAGTTAATAAACAGCATTTTCCTTATGTTTACTGTTTTATGACAGGTTGTTCTTCCAATAGAGGCATCCCTCAGTATTTACGACCCTCTAGGGAAGTGGACTGATCATGAAGCTTGTTGGCAGATGCAATATCGTGGTGAACTTGGGGAAACTCTTCTGCATGTACTGATCATCTGCGATACAAAGGTTCACACTCGTTTAGCTCGCATTCTGCTCAAGTGTTTCCCAAAATTGGCTCTGGATGTTGTAGAGGGGGAGGAATATCTTGGTGCAGGTGCTTTACATTTGGCCATTGCATATGCTAACAATGAATTGGTGCAGGACCTGGTAGAGGCTGGGGCCAATGTTGCACAGAGAGCAATTGGTGAGCTACTATAAATCATTTTAATTTTGTATTGCTATTGAATCAAGAGTATGACATATTTTGGATTATTATTGCTTACCTACCTATAACATTGATATTCCACTAAAAATTCTGATATTGAGGTTTTACTGGAAATACAGATTCTGAGATTTCCTGAACACATACAATACAGAAAAATAAGAACAAGAAGAGAAAGAGTGAGAGAGAGAGAGACAGAGCAGAGTAACTAAAAAAGAATCATATATATACCAAACTTTGTATTTAAGTCCATTATTTTTTAAGCATGCAAGGCAAATATTTTCACAAAATTCTCCCCATCCCAACAATTAATTTAAAATTAATTGTTCTTTTTCATTTCATTTATTAGCTCCAATTATAAATACATTTTACAAGGATTGTCAAATTGTTAAAATATAGTGTTACATAAAAAGAATAAGTACATATATACATAATTGAATAAAGAAACATCTTGTATAACAATAAGTACCATGAAACATTTACGTCAGCAATTTATACTCTTCTACTACTGACTAACAGATACATATGCAAGTTACATAACAACACTTACCTCAAGGTTTATATGCATTCAGCAATTTATACTCTTCTGCCGAAGAAAATACATTTTTTAACAGATAGATTTTAGTTACTTTAAGTTTTTTCTTATCTTCTGTTATTTGTTTTATGTGGTTAGGTAGGTGATTGTACAAATCTTTAGTATTGTTTTCTATACTTTTATGTCCCAGTGTTCCTTTTAATCTATTAACAAAATAGTTCTGCTTTGTTCTTGTGTTATGTCTATGTATGTTCATGTTCTTAGTTTGACTACTATGATTTTTTATCGTATATTTAAGTACATTCATTTATATACAGTGCAGGAAATGTTAGTATATTTAATGTTTTATAGGCAGGTTGTCTGTAGGCTCAAGTTGGAAAGGTAAAATCAGCTGAAAAATTCAATAGCATAGCCAGAATTTTAACTACAGATCTCAGCTTACCATGCCATTGCTCTAGTCAACAAGCCACCATCATAACATGCCAGCACCACATTGGATTCACAAACTGACACAGTTTTCCTGGTAAACCACAAGGTGTTCTTAAACTTGTTTTGAGGTAACATACTCCATTGGTGGCTTGCAATATCATAAGCACTTTAAGAGTTCTAGGCTTCATAGTTAACCACTATTAGGTCAATCATGATAATTAATTGTTCTTGTACACCTGGCTTGTGTAGGATAAAGTTAAAAAGATAGAATCAGACTGAAAAATTTAACGCAATAGTTGGATTCAAAGGCACAACATCTTGGGGTAATTCAGATCGCCTTGGTGGTTTGCTGGGATATGTGAATCAGATAAGAGAAGTTCAAAGTGTGTTTTGGGGGTCTCATCATGTTATGCAACAGTTTCCTTATGGTATGGGAAGCTGAAAATCTACAATTGGAGTCTTGTCTGTAACATTGCATTTTGCAAATCTGTTCAACTTTCCAAAGTCCAGAATTGTTTCTCGTTATTTCTGATATGCTATCATCCAAACAACTTATGTCATGACCTCAAATGTGATCTGCTAAATTCTTCATTTAAGATTATTTTTATTATTATAGATTATTTATATTATTAAGTTGAGCAATACTATTTCTACTTTGCTTTGGATACAGGGAGCTTTTTCTTGCCAAGAGATCAACAAAGAGCAAGACCTGCTAAACACACTGATTATGAAGGTTTGGCTTACCTTGGAGAGTTCCCACTTGCTTGGGCAGCCTGTTGTTCCAATGAAAGTGTATACAATCTTCTATTAGATTCTGAGGCAGATCCAGATGCTCAGGATTCCTTTGGGAACATGATTCTGCACATGGTGGTGGTGTGTGACAAACTGGTGAGTTAACATACTGACCTAATATTGGAGATACAGATGACCTGTGCTGCATACCCGTACCCAGAAAAAAATTTTGGAGAGGGTTTTCCACAAGTAGATCTAAACTTAACAGTACCCCACACAGTTACCATGTACCTACTCCATAGTATATAGACATTACATGGATAGGAAAATTGCTTGGAGACATTATATAGACAAGAAAAACTCCCCAGAATGAGAATATTGCACCTTACAGCATAAAACATGGAAACTGCTTCAAAAACCGGAATGTATGGTCACCTTACAATATTAAGTTTCCCTTTTTCTTGTAAATGTGCTACTAGCAATAGACTTACTGTTATCTAACGACATTTTACATATTGGTTTGCTATGAATTTAAATAAATAAAACTGCCAGAAGTTTTTGGGGGGGGGGGTTTGAACCCTAAACCCCCCCCCCTCTAAATACGGCCCTGCTGTGTTACTATGTTCTTCCAGCACAACACAATAAATCAACAAATAAAAATAAAAAATTATATTCTTATGCAGCTTTTAACTCAAAAACCAAAAACACTGACAAGGACCATTTTAAGTCCTATCTTCATCCACACATACAACCACCTATATTTTACAGGTGTCATAGTTATCCACAATTCAGAAAATTCATTCATTCATTTAGTTTTTACTTTCTCTATTACACACAGTAAATAGAGTAACTATTGTATTCCAAAGGAAATTTTGTTGTGCAGATTGAACTAAAAATACTTGTTTTGATTCCCCTTGAGTCCAAAAAAAAGCATTTTTAAAAAAAAGGTCCATGTGAGTGTGTGTCTGTGATGCTTGTGTATGCATGTCTGTGAACAGTATAATTCTAAATTAAAAAGTCCCATAAATACTTAACTTAGTATTTAAGTTCAGTATCTTCCAAAAGTGTGACACAAAGATTTTCAAGAAAATCACCCCACTTCAAATTACCCTTTAAATGGAAACATTTTTTTGACAGTTTTTAATTTTCCCATAAATGGCTCTAATGATTTTGATTAAAATACCATATATTTAAGATATTTAAATGCCAAATAAAATGTATCTATATCATAAATTTTCTGGGAATAATTTGTGAAGTCCTCTTCATTTGGAGAGATTTTGTGTAATTTTGTATAACTGGTAAACGATAAGCGATACCCAAAAATTACCTCACAGAAAATGTAGACTTTTTAAAACACACAATAAGTGGCATTAGTCATTTCCGAGATATCCGTTATTATCTGTTTGAAGTTTTCAATGCTTTAACTTTAGAATTTAAAGACCAGCTTACAGCAACATGCTTTTAAACATCTGACTATCAATTCAGTTTCCCCCATCCCCCTTATACTTACAACGAAATCTGCATTGAAACTATTTATGCAAAGGTTTATTTTGATTAATGTGAAGTGGGTAGAAAACTAAGCTTTATTGAGAAAAGTTTGTAGATACTATATAAAAATAAATGGTAGTGGGTAGAAACAGTCATGTGAATGTAAGACCAGATATTTTTGTATTTTTTACTTTCTCTACTATGTATAGTAAGTAGGGGAAGTATTGCATTCCACTAAAAAATTTGATACCGAGATTTCACCGGAAATATATGTTTTGAGGCACCCTGAATCCTAATAAAGCATTTTTGAAAATGTCTATGTGTGTATGACTCTGTCTGTGTGTCTGTGAACAGCATAACTCAAAAACAAAAAGTTGGATAAATACCAAACTTGGGATTGAAGTTCAGTATCTTACAAGGATGTGACACGAAGATTTTCAAGAAAATCTCCCCACTCCTAACTACGCTTTGCATGAAACATTTTTCGAAAATTTTGATTTTTTAAAAAATGGCTCTCAACGATTTTGATTAAAATACTATATATTAAATATGTTTACATGACAAAAATAGAATGTATATATTGAATTTTCTGGGAATAGCCTAGGAAATCGTCTTCATTTGAAAGGAATTTTGTATAATCTTGTATAACTTGTAAACATTAAGTGATAGACGAAAACGTACCACACAAAGAATATAGTTCTCTTTAAAATATACAATTTACTTAAAATAAGTTTTATTTTGGCATAAGCCATTTCTGAGATATACATTATTAAAGGTTTGAGTCATTCAGTACTTGTCATTCTTTTAAAGTCCCTGATTTTCAGTTGTTTCTTGTGATTGCATGGAAACAGTATGAGATTTTAAGGCCAGCATATAGCATCCATTTCTTAAGCATTTGACTATCCCTGTTCTCTTTATAATTATAACAAAATGTATAATGTAGTTATTTTTGTAAATGTTTATTTAGATTAAATATAGTAGATAGAAAAATAAGCTTTAGTAAGAAGAGTTTGTATACCCACTAAAAAGATAGAGGGTAAAGAAAGTCATGAAGTGGACTAGGCTATTTCCAGAAAATTCAAAATATACATTTTATTTCCATGTAAATATCTTTATTATATGGTATTTTAATAAAAATTGTTAGAGCCATTTTTAAGAAAATAAAAAATTTCAAAAAATTTCCATGTGAAGGGTACTCTGGGGTGGGGGAATTTCTTTGAAAATCTTTGTCTCTCATCTTGGAAGATACTGAACTTAATCACCAAGTTTGGTATTTATTGGAGTTTTTGTTTTTGAGTTATGCTGTTTTCTCTCTCTCTCTCTCTCTCTCTCTCTCTCTCTCTCTCTCTCTCTCACACACACACACACACACACACATACAAGCATGCTCACACCTTTTTATAAAAATGATTTTTTTTGGATTTAGGGCACCTCTAAACATGTATTTCCAGTGAAATCTCAATATCAAACTTTTGAGTAGAATGCAAAACTTCCCCTAGTTACTGTAGATAGTAGAGAAAATAAAAATGAATAATTAAAGAAAAGCCTAAGAAATGCAATTTGTGTTTAGAAACTTACACAGAGGACCAAAAATAAAGTATAGATGACGAAAGTAATTATAATCATACAAATAAACAAATATTAAAACATCTAGGGAGACTATTTTAAATATTTTAAAAAAGAACATGATTATATACAGGTTTATGAATCAGGAAGGTCCACTTAAATTTTTCACCATTCACTTATTCAGCATTCTCATTCACTGAAATAATAGGTAGCATTTGCTTATAAATGAAAATTTGAAATGTTAATGAATAAAAGTGATAGGAAAGATTGTTTCATTTCCAGGATATGTTTGGATATGCACTACGGCACCCTAAAGTTCCTGCAAGAAATGGCATTGCAAATAATGCAGGTCTTACACCACTGACCCTTGCCTGCAAACTAGGACGTGCTGAGGTATTCCGGGAGATGTTGGAACTGAGTGCAAGAGAGTTTTGGCGTTACAGCAACATCACATGTTCTGCATATCCTTTGAATGCTTTGGATACATTATTACCAGATGGACGAACAAGTAAGCATTAGCAATTTGAATGTGTTTCTTATGTTAATTTACTAACAAACCCAGTAGCTCTGCATATGTTCCTTCCTTCTTCCCTCCCTCCCTCCCTCCCTCCTTCTTTTATGCATGGACACACAAAATCTGTGATTCATAAATCAAGAACAAAGCTCCTTTCTTGGATACTTTTAAAATTAAATAACCTAAAATATACCTAAATGATTTAACAAGCTATAGTTTAAAATGCAGGACACAAAGAAAGTAAAGAAGAAAGAAAACGATAAGCAATATAAAATACATGGTAGTTGACATTTAGCGTGTGACAGATATGCAGTTATATCTACTTGATTAACTACCTTTGTTCCTGAACAATTCGGCGACTTATGATTGAAATTTTCAACTTCTATAGTTTTAATGCTATCATTATGAACATTTAATCACATATTATTAGGCTTAATAAAAACTAATTTGTCAAATTTGAACAATGTAGAATATTAGTTCCAAAGTTATTAATATTTAATTAATTTAATTACCTCCCATTATAAAAAGTCCCTTGCATAAGAGTTTTAATTTGATTCACCTGAAGAATTGTGAAAATGTTTCTCAGATATAGGTAAATAAAATTTATTTGTGGTTTTAATATCCTATGATTATTTATTCCACATAAAATTAATAAACCTTACTTCCTCTGAATTTCTAGAAAAATGTAATTAAAGTTATAATTGAAAGCATAAACATATATCAAAACTGCATTACTCATAGAAACCCATGATAACTTTTAATTCTTGTAATCTTTCTTTGCATTCTCTGTAAATCTCAATGTATTTGGACAAAAAAATTTTTGCACTCACTTTAGAACTGACCTGCAGCATAAGCTTCTCCCTCAGATCTCTTCACTTTCTCTTTTGAAGACACTTTCTGCCAATTTTTTTTCTTCTATCCATTTTCTGTTGTTCACAGCACCTTATCCTGCTCTGAGCTATTCACAGATTGTCCTAAGTTTTGGAAGTGATGCGTTTCTACAGATGAATCGTTTCCAATGACTTTAAGTGTCCCATATAGAACCCACTAACAGCTTTAAGAACTGCAAGCTCAAGTTTATTTCTTTAAACAAAAACTTCTTTGGGACACTTAATCCACACTGTATTATAAGAGCCGCACTAGGATTCTATATTCTTGCTTTGGTACATCTTTACAATAGCTCAAGAAACACTAAAACATTTCACCTTTTGGGCATGTGTTATGTTGAGGGTTGCTCTCAACTGGGGCAAAGACTGCCTTTTAAATATGCTCTCCACAGGCTTTAAAAAATGGCAAAGCATGGTGAATAATACCATTTTCAGATAAAGCAAGAACTGAACATTTTTTTAAAAACAAAAAATGTAATTTTTGGACCCAAATTCTTAAAATTTCAGTCATAAGTCACCTAAGGATCTACATTCTAAAGCTACTGTCATTAGAATTGCATTAAATAAACTAGAAATAAATTAACAAGTGAACAACTTGGTAATACGTTTGGTTTCAGACTGGAACTCAGCATTGTTTATTATCCTAAATGGTACAAAAGAAGAGCATTTGGATATGCTGGATGGCGGAATAATTCAAAAGCTTTTAGAAGAAAAATGGAAAACATTTGCCAGGGTAAATTACCTAACATTTTGACTCTACCAGTAATAAACACTTTATTAACAGATTTCAAATAGTCTGTTGCCATAAGAGGTAAAGGGAACATTTACAGGAAACTTTATAATGGATGAAATTGCATAATATTAGAACACCAAAGGAATCTTCACATGTGCCCTTCATGATTTTACTAGTACACTTTAAATAAATAGTGAGCAGACAACATGGTTAATTTTAGCCAAGAAATTGGGCTTAATCCTCGCAAAGAAGAAGGCAATACTATACTTTCCTTTGGGATGTTCAGGACAGGGATCTAGCACAGGACAAGGTGATAAGATATTTTTACAGGCATAGTTTGCCTACATTGTTAATTGTACACATAATATGTAATAAATAGCTCAAGATTGATTAAAAGAGGGCTACACCTGTAAAAATATGTTGCCACTTTGTTCCTTGACATATGCCTTAATTTGCCGCTTTTTTTCTAATTATTTTTTTCTCCCTCCATTTATATGCTGCAGAGTTAAAGGGAAAATAAATATAATTTGTTAAATTCACAGACTTTCTCTACCCATTCTTCAAAAAACTATTCTTATAAAAGTTTATTTTTCTATCTACTTCATGTTAATTGAGATAAACATTATAGTGATGCGGTAATTTGTATCACTACCTAAATGTAAATAATGATTGTAATATGAATATGCATTTTTATGTGACATTGATTTCAGATGTTTATTAATTGTAATTATTATTGGGAAATAAGTTTATACGGCTTTACTGAAACTGTCAATAATAGCGCAATAATGCAGCGAGGGGGAGAGCTGTTTATCATTACTGGGAACAAGGAAGTTACGTAATGTTGGCGCGTTTTCGGTAGAACCTTCTGGAATGTTTCCCTAAAAGCAATATGTATTCGTGGTTTTCATTGGATATTAAAATTGACGCTAATGTTGGCGCGTTTTATTAGCCAATAGCAGTTCATTTATAATCTTTAGGCGTATCTTGATGCAGGCGTATAAATAGGGTAGGTTCAAGGTAGATCGCCCTCAGTTCATAAAAATTACTAGCACATTACACGTCGTCAGTCAGTCCTTCAGTTCGCCGAAAGCATTCATATACTATACGTCGTCTTTAGTCAGTCAGTTCGTCAAGTTACGCGCAGCAAAATTATTAAAGATCTAAAGTATTATATAGTTAAATATACACAAAGTTGAAGTACGTGAGTTTAAAGTGATAAGTAAGAAGTTATTACAAACAGTTTCAGTTTGGCGAGTATCCAGATCAATATGTAAAAGTGTTAGTGAACGTGTTCGACAATAAAAATTATAAAACAAATTTCTTCATTAAGTGTAATTTTTGGATAAAAGATTCCTTTCCGCTTCACAACCTGTATAGAGATACATGTTCGACCCAAACAGCTAGCCGGAGGACATTTGAAATAAAATCATACACAAGCTAATACTGCCACAAATTGCTAACGCAAGATGGAGCTACAAACCAAACAACGAATGACGTCACAAGATGGCAACGCAAGAAGTAAAAACAATATAAGATCTCCAAGTCCTACAAATATTACGTTAAACATATTACGTAAGCACCAAATACTCTCTCGCAAATTAGCTCCCATACGTGGGGCTCTAAACATATACAATTAGTTTCTATCGCAAATTGGCTTCCACAACGTGGGGCTAACAAATACAAAAACATATTACGTAAACATAATTCTATCGCAAGTTGGCACCCAGAACGTGGGGCATAGTAACCAGGAAAGGAACACGATGACCAGGAAAGGATCAGAATTAACCAGGAAGAAGTGAGATGACCAAAGGGGCGAATGGAGAAGTGAACTGAACTACAAGACGCAGATTCCAGAAACAACAAAAGGAACGACAGACCACATGGATGATTGGACATCGTAATTCCGAGATTACAAGGCAACTGGGAAATTCAAACTACAGGACAACAAAACTACGCAGTTTCATCGAAGCGACATACAAATCTAGGAGAAAGGGGCAGAACGCTGGACATCAAAGATACATCAACAGACAGCATCACAAAGGTCAGAGTATCGTAATTTTTTTTTAGAAAACGAAAAAAATGGCGACTGGTAATATTGAAGAAACAATGATGGAGGGAGATAATGTAACAGTTAGCTGTAATTCAATACAGGATACAGAAAATAGCTTAAACAATTTAGTATTTAATGGTGAGAATGTTAGTGCAGAAAGTCACAATAGAATAGCAGGAAATGTTAATCTTGATGCTAGTATGATGATGGAAATGCTGAGAAATATGCATAGGGAATTAAGGGAAGATCTTAGTAAGAAATTAGATCAAAACAGGGAAGATATGCAAAAGAGTTTTGAGAAATTAGGGGAAGCTATGGACAGGAATTATAGGGAATTGAGGGAAGATATTGGTAACAGCTTAGAACAAAACAGGAAATCAATTGAAAATATTGGTAGGAGTAATGAGGTATTAGAGCAAAAAGTAGATCAAAGCAGTGGAGAAATTGAAAAGAAAGTTATGAAGCTAAATAGTAGTATGCCGAAAATGAGAGATGAAAATGAGGAAGTAATAGCAAGTGAGATAGGAGAAGTTTCAAAGAAAATGTTAGACATGAGCAGGGAAAGAGATAACAAAGAAAGTGAGGTTAATACTAAAAATGAACATGTTGATTTAGAATGTACAGAGTCAGGTAGTAGAATTAGTATCATTACAAGTGAGCTAAGAGAGATAAAAGAGGTTATGAATGTAGATGTGAATCAGGCGCAAGTTAATTTCAGAGGGGAGATATCAGAAATAGAGAAAGAATCAGAAATGCAAAGAAATAAATTGTACCAAGATGTTCAAAATGAAAACTCCAGTCCAGTACAGTTTAGTACAGATTTGTCAGAGTACTTTCAAAGTAAAGAGATAGTAGAAGAATTGAAAGTGACAGTTGTTAAAAGATGTGTAGTTCAGGAAACATCAGATTGTTTTCAAATGTTATCAGGGGACGAAATTTCAAATGAATACAAAAGGTTATTCATTAACAAAAATTTGAAGGTTAGGTTACGGCTACGAGTAATGTTTAGCCACACACAATTTGATCCAGGAGGGTAAATAGCAATGAGATGTAAGGTAAATGCTGGATAGTTAAAGATGACTTGCATAGAAATGTATTGGAACGTAAGAGGGTTAATTATTTATGTCATTTGAAAAGAGAAATAAAATTATATAAAAAAAAAAAAATAATTTTTTAGTAACTGTAACAACATTTGAAATTAAGAATGCAAAGATTGAAACTTAATATGATATTAAATTAAAAGTACGTAAATACAATTCCAAAAGTATTGTTAAAATAATAATAAATTCAGAACAAAAAAAAAATAAATAAATACTTATGTAGCAAACAGAAAAGGTGAAACATTGTCTAGATTTAAGAGATGTAAATATTTGTGTAGAGGGTGAATATTTTGGTAAATATGTGTAATAATTACAAAAATCTTAAATGTATAAATTTTTGTCAATAACTTAAGAAAGTAAACAATTTGGTAACAGTAATTAAATAATTTAGGGTAAAGTATTTGCTATAAAAAAAAATTTGTGATGTCAGATTAATATCTAAATTAATTAAACCAGAGCCAGTAAGTAGTGGCGAGATATATAAAAAAAAAAAAAAAAAAAAAACATGTCGTGTGTTAAATGCGTGTGAAGTGTTAAGTGAAAGTGATAGCATGTGTTCCAAGATTTAGGAGACTAAAAACACAATTATAAAATTTCCAAACAAGTTGTAAATATTTATAATTATGTTTCTAGTGGGGCATATGATGCGGTAATTTGTATCACAAATTACCTAAATGTAAATAATGATTGTAATATGAATATGCATTTTTATGTGACATTGATTTCACATGTTTATTAATTGTAATTATTATTGGGAAATAAGTTTATACGGCTTTACTGAAACTGTCAATAATAGCGCAATAATGCAGCGAGGGGGAGAGCTGTTTATCATTACTGGGAACAAGGAAGTTACGTAATGTTGGCGCGTTTTCGGTAGAACCTTCTGGAATGTTTCCCTAAAAGCAATATGTATTCGTGGTTTTCATTGGATATTAAAATTGACGCTAATGTTGGCGCGTTTTATTAGCCAATAGCAGTTCATTTATAATCTTTAGGCATATCTTGATGCAGGCGTATAAATAGGGTAGGTTCAAGGTAGATCGCCCTCAGTTCATAAAAATTACTAGCACATTACACGTCGTCAGTCAGTCCTTCAGTTCGCCGAAAGCATTCATATACTATACGTCGTCTTTAGTCAGTCAGTTCGTCAAGTTACGCGCAGCAAAATTATTAAAGATCTAAAGTATTATATAGTTAAATATACACAAAGTTGAAGTACGTGAGTTTAAAGTGATAAGTAAGAAGTTATTACAAACAGTTTCAGTTTGGCGAGTATCCAGATCAATATGTAAAAGTGTTAGTGAACGTGTTCGACAATAAAAATTATAAAACAAATTTCTTCATTAAGTGTAATTTTTGGATAAAAGATTCCTTTCCGCTTCACAACCTGTATAGAGATACATGTTCGACCCAAACAGCTAGCCGGAGGACATTTGAAATAAAATCATACACAAGCTAATACTGCCACAAATTGCTAACGCAAGATGGAGCTACAAACCAAACAACGAATGACGTCACAAGATGGCAACGCAAGAAGTAAAAACAATATAAGATCTCCAAGTCCTACAAATATTACGTTAAACATATTACGTAAGCACCAAATACTCTCTCGCAAATTAGCTCCCATACGTGGGGCTCAAAACATATACAATTAGTTCTATCGCAATAGAAATTATCCTGTTGTATATTTCTTTGTAGGTACAAGGGGATTAGAAGAATACAGTAGGCTTTAAGCAATAGTCAAATCTTTTAAGAGTGGGTTGCTATGTGACGGCTTAGAAATTCCATTCTCTTTGCATGAACAAGAGGAAAAAATGAATAGTGATTTTTCCCTTGTGAAAAGTAAAAGTATTTGAAAATTCAAACAAATAACAAATAATATCTCAGAAATTGTTAATGCCACAAAGTTTTATTTCCTAAATTGCATGCTTTAAACAGATCTACATTTTTTATGTAGTAAGATTTTGTCTATCTGTCACAATTTAACAGTTATGCAAAAGTCATTCAAAATGAAGAGGACTTCAGAGATTATTCACAGAAAATTCAAGATATACATTTCATTTGTCATAAAATATCTTAAACATATGGTATTTTAATCAAAATTGTTAGAACCATTTTTGAGACACACACACACACGCACGCACGCACCCCCCCCCCACCCCCACCACCCACTCACCCACTCACCCACTCACTCTCACACTGAAACGTAGACCATTTTCTAAAAATTTCTTTTGGGTTTCAGGGGGCCTCAAAATATATATTTCTGTGAAGTCGTGGTATCCAATTGGAATATGATATTTCCTCTACTTATTGTAGCACATAGTAGAGAAAGTAAAAATGATGCAAGTTATTTTTGGAATGCTTCTGAGAATTGAACCATTCCAAAAAGGGTCTAGTTGTACAGTTTCAAAATAAGCCCTCCAACTTTGCACTAATGCAAATGCAAGAATTTGAGTATTTTTGTGATTGGTTCCAAAAGCATGCTCTGATCACAAAGAGTCTGTTGTATTACAATTCAACAGTTAGAAGCATGTATATGATGCAAGACTTTGGAACCATCCCCAGGAGCCAGGAGCAGGAGCCAGGAGCAAGAACAGGTCGCCCGAGTTTACTCGGGCGGAAGGTTAATCGCCACGGTACCTATCCGTTTAGTTACGGATTTACCCGTGCGGTGATAAAGATTGGTCAAATAGCAAGCGTTTTTGTCGATGTCTACATGATGATGGCGGTTGCTGGCCCCTTGTGTTGCTATTGGCTCGGGTCGGTGATACCGCCTGGGCGGACAAGCGACCAGACGGTGACCGAGCTCGATGCTGCTTAACTTGGCGGCCGCTTGCTGGACCGTCAGTTAAGCAGTGCCGTTTCCCAAGTTTCTGAAGGAAGGCAAAGCACATTAGAAATCTTCTGGCCAATCAGATTTAATTATGCTTATAGCTTTTGCGATCTACATGCAGATGACAATTACTCGAGAGGCTTTTTAGAATATATAATTAATTTCATCGCTGAAAATGATACAAGATGGTAGGGGAATTCTTTTAACATGAGTTAAGTGGGCAGTAATCATAGTAAGCATATAGACATGTTATAGTTAAGAGTACATACATGGTGGAAGTGAGAGAAGGGAGAGGAATGCTGTATTCTGATATTGGGAAAAATAATCACAACTTAATGTGAGAGTATGTGCATAAGGCAAGTAATATAAAGTGGACTAAAGGTATCTTACCATGGCTATGCATAAATACTTATGGACATACTTCACTGTTATTTTGAAAGTAGTATTTTTTTTTTGGAACTGGAATGGTTGAAACTGATTTGAAAAATAACCATTTTTCTCACCTCTAATATATATACAGTCAAACTTGGCTAATTCGAAGTTGAAGGGACCAAGAAAAAAAATCGAATTATTCAAGATTTTGAATTACAAAAGCTTGATTTTTAAATTTTTTTTTAATTAAAACAGGTCTAAATTAAATGAAATTATAGGAAGGACAACATTACAGTGTGTACTTACAGTTATGTGATGTTAAAACTGAGGTTCAGTTCAGATTCAAAGTTTTTTTAAAGAAACTTGATATCTTTGTTTGTTTTTTATCATTTAACCTCTGATTCATACAAAACACTTCTAGTTTATTGAGTAATTGGAACATTGTTTCACTCACATTTTGTTGTCCCTCAACATAACACCTTAATTGTTGTAAGTGATCTATGGCCTCAACAATTGTAGGAATTGTTTTCACGGGTTGTTCTGGTTCTTCTTCATCTGAAGATAGGGCTGCAGTTTGTGTGTTCATGATGTTGCCCAAAATGTCCGCATCAGTTACCTCCCCACAAACTTCCAATTCATCGTCCATGTGCACAAAATCCTCATAGAGAACACCAGTTTCAGAATTTACATCTTCCCAGTATTCAAGTGTAGGCACAATCGTTTCATTTTCTTCAAGACCTTCAAGTCCAATATGACAGAAGCTGGCCTTTTGGAAACAGTTGGCTATGATGCTTGGTTTCACTTGGCCCCATGCATTACTACACATACGAGCTGCTTCAAGCACATTTATAATTTTGAATTTGTCACTTTTGTCCAAATTCGCTTCTAACAGAAGATTCTGGACCACCAAACGGCTGTAGAAATGCTTGAAAATTTTTATTACTCCCTGATCCATTGGTTGCACTTCTGACATCATATTGGTGGGGGGGGGGGGAACAAAACTTTGATATTCCCTAACAATGGAATACTGTTATGGGCTGTACAATTGTCAATAAACAGTAATACTGTGTGATTTTGTTTGCGAAACTTTTTGTCTAGCTTCAAGAGCCATCTTTCAAAACTTTCACTCGTCATGCAAGTTTTTTTATTAGCTTCATATTCCACAGGCTTAGATTTCACATTTTTAAAGCTCCGGGGGTTGGCTGACTTTCCAATCATTAGTAATGGAAGCTTTTCAGTGCCATCCATATTGGCACCAATCAGGAGTGTGATGCGTTCTTTACTAAGTTTTCCCCTACTACATCGTTCTCCTTTAAATGCAAGTTTTATCTGGTGTACATTTATAAAACAGCCCTATCTCGTTGACATTGAAAATATCTTTTGCATTTTTGTCTTGAATCCACTCTACCAAGCTCGTTTTCCAATCACTGGCTGCTTGCTGGTCAACACCTCCATTTTCTCCACAAACAGTTTTAAAGGAAATGCCATTTTGCTTTTTAAAACCATCCAGCCATCCATTACTTGCCTTAAAATTAGTTTTTCACAATTGCTGTGCAAATTCCACTGCTTTTGCTGTGATAAGAGGTCCACTTACTGGAAATTATTTTATCCCATGCCTGCTTGAACTACTTTTTAACACATTCATCGACGTCAGGATTTTCAGGCCCTTCTACTCTTTTTTTACTTTTATCACTGTATGTAACTACATGTTCAAAATTTTGTCCTTATTTTTGAGGTACATAGACAACGTATTCTGGGGGATTCCAAAATCTCTTTTTTTTTAAAACCTTTTTCCACTTCGCAAATGGCTGCTGCCTTTTCAGCTAAAGTAAGAGTTTTGTAATTTATACGTTTAGATTTGGAGAGAGCCATGGTCAGCTCAGTTCACTACTTAAACACACACTGATGATTTTGATGTAACTGTGTACACTGTTTAAAAATGCTCACTTTACTGCATGGGAAATTATTTGCTGCAAACGTAGCAGGTAGACAATGGACTGGGTGCAGTGTTCACAATGACAAGTGCCTTGTAAGAGGCTAGGGGCTGGCAACAAGTTCCTAGAATTACACAAAAAAGCTTGAGTAACCAATATTCCTTACCAGCAAGAGAGGGAATTACAATATGATGCATTTCCTGGAATTTAGCAAGGGATGGAAATAGGACTACGGTATGGCACATTCCCTGGAATTTATCCAGCAAGTTTTGAATAACTTGTAATTTTTTCAGTCATTCTCGTTGAATATTATATCGAATTGTCCAAAATAAATATCGATTTACAGAAGGTTTTTAATATTGCTTTGTATAGGAATGTCAAGGGACTATACTAAAATCTAGAATTATCCACAATTTCTAATTAAAAACATTCAAATTAATCAAGTTTGACTGTATATGTATATATATATATATATATATTCGTCTTTAACATCTATGGTCATATCAGTAGCTTTGAGTTTTGGAAACATTTATTGTTCAGTTATGATGTATATTCATTTCACATTTGATTCTTGGTCTTTGGGCTCTTTTCTTTGAAATTTAAACTTTAAATCACACAAATATTCATACTCTCATTCATACTTTTGGATTCTTAGAGAGGTCAGGGAATATCCATAATTAAAGAAACAGTTTCCCCCTCCAGCTGGATATGGAATGCAGTTGGTATGGATTTACAATTTAATACATTAACCCGACTGCAGAGGCAATCACTTTAACTTTTGGTGTGCTGCAGATTGCTGAAAATGTTTAGCAAGTTTCCATTACTCATCCCAATCATTGGATGAAATGGAATGAATAAGTAAAACATGAATGATATCAACAGATGTATATTAATATATTACAGTAACAATCATTAGGGTTTGAGCCAGCTGTAATATTAAGAATAACTTATTATAATTGCAGTATTAGCATCTGAAAACAACATGCTGGCTTTAATTTTGTTCAAGGATATGACATTTTAATAAGATACTAGTTATAAGCCATTCCATAACTGTAGTAACTAATGAAAACTTTGTATATGGCTTTAGTACAAATATTTTATATTTTATATATGCAGTACAGTATATAATCAAAATTTTTTGGTTGTAAAGTAACAAGAAATGAAGAATAATCTACAATTATTAATATCAGACAATAGATGAGTATAATTGCTAATTTAATGTTTTTATAAATATTTGTTAATAAGGAAGTTTGAATTTTTAATTTAATTTTAAGAAAACTATTGTTTTATATTTTTCAGCGCCAGTTTCTAAAACGGCTTGCAATATTGTTTCTACATCTCTTGATGCTTAGCATGGCTGTCTACCTGAGACCAGAAGACCGTAGTAAACCTCTCCTGGGCGGTACTGACTGGGATGATCTTGTTCGTTATGGCTTTGAACTAGGAACTATTTGTGGAGTTCTATCATATGTGCTATTTCAGCAGGGTGAAGAAATAAAGAATCAAGGATTGTGGAGCTTTCTCAAGCAGTTGGTAAGTTTAATGATTTTGTACTCTGTAAATAGTCTATTGACTATCTGTTTTTTCTGTCCTTGATGAATCCATTCAGTTACTCTTAAATCATTAAATGCTGTTGATGTTATTAAGCTTTCAAGAAATAAAACTGTGGGATAAAAGACATACTATTATAACAACTGCATGAAGCTTATGTATGACATCATGATCTGCAAATCATGCAGATTTATTTTTTAAAACTCTGATGTGTTACATTCATGCAGTTTATTCTATACTATATTATTTATTTTATATTTTGCTTCTACAAAATAGTTTTATGAAAGCTTATTTTTCTATCTACTTCAAGTTAATTTGGATATCCCTTGGCAGAAATATTTCATTGCACATTTGTTTTTGTAGTTAAAAGGGGGATAGAGGAAACCAAATTGATAGTCAGATGTTTAATAGCAGGATGCTATATGCTGCCTTTAAATTCCCATAGTCTTTCCATGACGTGAGAAACATACATTAAAAAAATGACAAAAATTCAAAACTAATAACAGATATCTAAGAAATAGCTGATATCACAAAAAGAGTTATTTGAAACAAATTGTGTGTTTTAAAGACATCCACATTTTTTTGTCTAATATTTTTTTATCTATTTGTTATGGTTTACCCTCTTCCAAAGGACCTCACAGGCCAGTACCACAAAATTCAAGATATATATCTTATTTGTCATGTGAATATCTTAAATGTATGGTATTTTAATAAAAAATTGGAGCCATTTTTGAGAAAATAAAAAAATATTGAAATTTTTTCTTGAAAAGAGTAGTTTAGAGAAGGGGGGATTTTCTTGAAAATCTTCTGGTTGTATCTTTGAAATATACTGAACTTAAATATCAAGTTTGGTATTTATTCAACATTTCATTTTTGTGTTTTGCTGTCCACACACACATATGCACATGCACCTTTCTCTAAAAATGTTTTTTTTTTTTTTTTTGGATTTAGGGAGCCTAAGAACATGTATTTCTGGTGATATTGCAATATAACATTTTTGAGTGGAATATAACAACAAATGGTAGAAATGATCCATTTAAACAAAACCAAAAATATCTTAGAAGTGGCTTTCTCACAAAAGAAATCAGTCAGCTATGGTGTACCACAAGGGTCAGTTCTTGGACCATTTTTGTTCCTGGTATACATTAATGATCTGGCCTCTACTGTGAGAAGAGTACATGTCACATTATATGCAGATGATACTATTGTGCTAGTAAAAGGAAAAGATATACAAGATTTAAACACAAACATTGAAGTTGTTAGTACCCAGAGCACTAATTGGTTTCAAAACAATGATCTTCCAATAAACAAAGACAAAACAGTCTCATTATTCTTTTGACATTGCCAAAACAAAATCAGAAAATGTCCCAAAAATCAAATTTGATGGAAATAATGTTAATTTAGTTTCAGAAGCAAAATTCTTGGGCATAAACCTAAATCAGAACTTAAAATGAATTCATCATATTGAACCCTTAGCAATAAAACTTAGCAAAGTATGCATTACCCTAAGGCATATTAGAGGGGCAGTAAACATTCAATATTAAGGACATTTTATTATGCAAACCTTCGATCAGTCTTGCATTATGGTATAGTGTTCTGGGGAAATTCCTGTATAGCAAACGTAATATTTGATGCGGTAATTTGTATCACAAATTACTTAATTGTAAATAACGATTGTAATATGAATATGCATTTTTATGTGACATTGATTTCAGATGTTTATTAATTGTAATTATTATTGGGAAATAAGTTTATACGGCTTTACTGAAACTGTCAATAATAGCGCAATAATGCAGCGAGGGGGATGAGCTGTTTATCATTATTGGGAACAAGGAAGTTACGTAATGTTGGCGCGTTTTCGGTAGAACCTTCTGGAATGTTTCCCTAAAAGCAATATGTATTCGTGGTTTTCATTGGATATTAAAATAGACGCTAATGTTGGCGCGTTTTATTAGCCAATAGCAGTTCATTTATAATCTTTAGGCATGTCGAGGAGTGGGAATATATAAAGCCAAGTCCGAGGTAGATCGCGGACCGAGGTTTTCGCCGACTGTCTCCAAGACAGATTCTCTGAAAATCCTACGACGAACCCCGCACAAGAACGGGAGGTTCTGACATGGGTACAAAATTGGGTGGCGCAGAAGCATGAGCAACAACTGCCTATCATAACGCCGCTGGAAGTGTACAAGCTCATTAGGCATTTGCCTAATGGGAAAGCCGCCGGCCCAGACAGGGTGACTAATGAGGAACTCAAGCATCTCCCGAGAAAAGCCCTGGTGCAGCTCACAAAGATTTTCAACGCCTGTTTGAGGCATAATTACTTCCCAACCACTTGGAAATGAGCCAAGGTAATAATGCTCCCGAAGCAAGGGAAAAGCACCAGGCAACCACAAAATTACCGCCCCATTAGTCTCCTGTCTGCTATTGGAAAACTGCTCGAAAAACTTATACTTTGTCGACTTCAAAAACAAGTTTCGGAAATACATGAATTATCAAAATCTCAGTTTGGCTTTAGAAAAGGTCACTCCACAGAATTGCAACTATTACGCTTTGCGGATGACGTCACTGAGCAGTTCAACAATGATGCTTCAACGTTGGCGCTATTTTTGGACGTAGAAGCCGCATTCGACCGGTGCTGGCACAACGGCCTACTTTACAAATTGCACCACAGTTTTCCCGGCCTTCAAAATTTCATGTACCTCATTCAGAGCTTTTTAGAAAACCGGCGCTTCTACGTCCAAGTGGGCCGCTCCTCTTCTCGGGAGCGAGTTATGCGGGCTGGCGTCCCTCAAGGGGCTATAATGTCCCCCTTTCTATACACATTATTCACCAACGACTTTCCCGTGGACGCCAGATGCAAAATCGCAATGTATGCTGACGACACTGCAATCTACAATCACCACAAAAATCCTCGTTTCGGCCTTTTAGAAATGCAGCGGTATATTGACCGCTTCCTCTCGTGGCTCCACGATTGGAAGATAGAAATTAATGCAAACAAATGCCAGCTGATTTATTTTTCACGTAAGCTGCGCCTTCCGGCCATGGACCTAACGGTCGGTGGTCAAAGATTGCACTGCCGTCAGCAAGTTAAGTACCTTGGCGTCACCTTGGACCGCACATTGCGGTGGACTGCCCACTTAAAAGATAGCGCCAACAAAGGGCGGCAGCGGTTAAAGTTATGCGCCCCCGTCTTCCGCAGCAAACAGCTGAACTTAAAATCCAAACTTATTCTGTACAAATCCTTCATTCTGTCGGTGGTTCTCTACGCATGTGTGGCCTGGGCAAATGCATCTGCATCTGCAAAAAGGCACGTTGAAATCCTTCAAAACCTCTCCCTCCGAAAAATCCTTCGTGTTCCTCTCCTGACATCCAACCGAACCATCCTCCGTGAAACAAACATGCCCTCCATCCCTGATGCCATTACAAAACGTGCCTCGTCGGTATGGGCGCGCATATGGGGACACCAGAACCCCCTAATCTCCAGCATCGGCAGTGGCGAGCCGAAGCACAGGAAACATGGCCGTATCAGAATGTTTTAACGGCACAACGGCTCGCCATTAAGCGCGCCCATCACACCAGGCCCCAGGCCACGCCAACTACTGCAGAGGCCGTCACTACGCAACAACCATCCACCATCCTGCTACAAGCTGCCGCACAGCAAAACGGCGGACTGTAAATATTGTGTAAATAGTGCATTTGTGTTGTGTAATTAGTGTAAATATCTCGTGTGATAGTGTTTAGTTTTAGTCCTGGGACGTGCTTCGCATGGCCAGATGTGTGTATGTGTGTACATATGTACATAATGAAAAAGAATGTGTTTCAAAACAAATTTAAGAAAACAAAAACTGATAAAGACTACAAACTAAAACTGTTCTCGGTGGCCTAATGCTGGCCACCGCATGGGGTTTTCTTTTCCTACAAGTAAATATAGTATAATGATAACAAGCAAACTGTAAAACCATGTAAACATAAGCCTGTTAGCCGGGCCTAATGTACCGGCACCAGGTAATTTCCTGAATAAATAACCTTAGCACCTTAGCGCGGACTTCGCTTCGAGCTCTCGTCGAGTCAAGATGGGTAGGAAGAAGACCGCCGCAGCCTCCAAACTTCCTCCTCGAGAGGAAGCCACTACTAGCTCCGCCGCCGACGAAGAAAAGCTTCCAGCCTCTCCGCCGCCGCCACAGCCAATCGAAGCGCCCAGCGCCACCTCACCAGCCAGCACAGCCAGCAACACACCGCTGACCAGCGTGCCTGCACGCTACTCCGCTGTTGTCCGGGGAGTGCACCGTCAACTCCCGGACGCTTTACTGCTCACCGCCGCCCAGCGCTCTTGGCCGTCTGCGGCCAAAGCGACTAGGATTCGGAACGACAGAGGTCCCACACCGCTGGTCCGACTAACCTTTATGGAGGAAGACGACTACTCGGCGGCCCTACATGCAGGAATGCCCTTATTAGGGCAAACCCTGGTGATTGAGGCCAGCCGCAGTGTGCGACCAACTCCATGCCGCCGTTGCTGCCTTTACGGGCACACAGACGCGTCATGCGACGCCGCTCCCCGCTGCCACTATTGTGGTAGCGGGAACTTCACCGCAGACTGCAGGGCACACGACCTGACGCACCGCCGCCGCTTCTGCGCCTCCTGTGGGGGCAAGGGGCACTACACAGGTCAGGCCGTCTGCCCGCTCTATCCACGTAGAGCTACGCCGCACTCCGTGAACACACCACAAAACAGCACAACTACGCCGCAGACCTTCACAACCACACCGCAGAACTTCACATCATCGAATGACCCATCGAAGCACCAAACACAGACAGCAGTTACGAGCCATCCCATCATTGACGCCATCCAGGACCTACACGCTGAGGTGCTAAACCTTGCCAGCAGGCTCGCAGCCCTGGAAGAGCATCTCAGCACACAGTTCTCGGAAGTTGACAGCAAGATCGCCGAGTCGCGGGACGTCACCACGACGTACATCGTCGAAACCCTCACCAACCACATGCGCATCCTGAAACGCTGCATGTCCGACATGGAAGATCGCTCCTCGAACATCTCCAAAAAAGCCACCCAGCAGACCTTGGAACGCATAGAAGAAAGCCGCAACCAGATGACAGAAGCTATTGAGAAACTGCAAGACCACAACAAGCGAATGGAGGGGAACCTCCACCACCACATAGACAACCCCTCTCCACACGCAGCATCACCTCTCGCCGCAACACCTCATCCACGTGCCCGGAGGTAAAAGCCCGGGTACGCAACAACAGACGCCCAGCACATCGACATCAAAGAGCCAATTCCCGGAGGTAACAGGCCCGGGATTGGAGCCAGCATCTCCTGTTAATTCACCACCGTCACAGGTCCCTGTCAGGGCCATCGCCATGGCAGATACCTGACCACCACAGCGGAGGATTCCGCCACTTTAAGTATTCGCCCACAATCAGCGGGTTTGCTTCGGCGGTACCAGCCACCATGTTTGCCACTTTGCCCCTAATAAATTGCGCCACCACAGTACAAGATCCTTCTTTTCCTCTTCCTTTTTCCTCCCTACAACCTTTATACATATATCTGTTTTTCCTTAAATCCTTTATTCCTGTTTCCCCCCCCCAGATCGCCCCCAGTTCATCAAAATTCCTAGCACATTACACGTCGTCTTAAGTTCTTTAGTTCGTCAAAATATTTGTATGAGATACGTCGGCTATAAATTCACCAGTTACTAAAATCTAAAGTATTATAAAGTTAATTATACACAAAGTTGAAGTACGTGAGTTAAAAGTGATAAGTAAGAAGTTATTACAAACAGTTTCAGTTTGGCGAGTATCTAAATCAATATGTAAAAGTGATAGTGAACGTGTTCGACAATAAAAATTATAAAACAAAGTTCTTCATCAGTATAATTTTTGGATAAAAGATTCCTTTCCGCTTCACAACCTGTATTGAGATACATGTTCGACCCAAACAGCTAGCCGGAGGACATTTGAAATGAAATCAAACGAACACTAACAGTGACGCAAATTGCTAACGCCAGATGGAGCTACAAACCAAACAAATTAATGACGTCATAAGATGGCTTCCACTCACATGAAGTAAACACAATATAAGATCTACAAGTTCTAATAAATAATAACTTACGCTACAAATATTACGTAAGAACATTCTCTCGCAAAATTGGCTCCACAACGTGGGGCTAACAAATACACAAATTACGTAAGAAACATATTCTACTTCAAATTGGCTCCCATCCGTGGGGCTACAATAATTTCTCTCGCAAATTGGCACCCAGAACGTGGGGCTTGAGTAACCAGGAAAGGAACACGATGACCAGGAAAGGATCAGAATTAACCAGGAAGAAGTGAGATGACCAGGAAGGGGCGAATGCAGCAGTGAAATGATCTACAAGACGCAGATTCCAGAAACAATAGGGACGACAGACTACATGGATGATTGGACATCGTAATTCCGAGATTACAAGGCAACAAGGAATTCAACTACAAAACAACAAGACGACGTAGATTCATCATAATACAACGCAGAAGCGACATACAAACCTAGGAGAGAGGGGCAGGAAACTAGACATCAAAGTAACAGCAACAGACAGCATCACAAAGGTTAGAGTATTGTAATTTTTTTTAGAAAACAAAAACAATGGCTACTAATAATATTGAAGAAACAATGATGGAAGGGGATAGTGTAACAGTTAGCTGTAATTCAATACAGATTACAGAAAATAGCTTAAACAATGTAATATTTGAGGATGAAAATGTTAGTGCAGAAAGTGAGAATAGAATAGCAGGAAATGTTAATTATGATGCTAGTATGATGATTGAAATGCTGAGAAATATGAGTAGGGAATTGAGAGAAGATATAAAAAAGACTAATGAAAATATGGAAAAGAATAAGAAAGAATTGAGAGAAGATATTAGTAAGAGTATTACAGATCAATTAAGAGAAGATATGCAAAACAATTGTAGGGAAACGAGGGAATATATTAGTAAGAAAATAGATCAGAGTTTTATGGAATTGAGAGAAGATATAAAAAAAGATCATAGGAAATCAATTGAAGATATTGGTAGGAGTAATGAGATATTAGAGCAAAAAGTAGATCAAAGCAGTGAAGAAATTGAAAAGAAAGTTATGAAGCTAGATAGTAGTATACCAAAAATGAGAGATGAAAATGAGGAAGTAATAGTAAGTGAGACAGGAGAAGTTTCAAAGAAAATGTTAGACATGAGCAGGGAAAGAGATAACAAAGAAAGTGAGGTTAATACTAAAAGTGAGGTTAATGTAGAATGTACAGAGTTAGGAAGTCAAATGAGTAGTATTACAAGTGAGTTAAGAGAGATGAAAGAGGTTATGAATGTAGATGTAAATGAGGCACAAGTTAATTTCAGAGGGGAAATATCAGAAATACAGAATGAGTCGGTAATGCAAAGAAATAAATTGTACCAAGATGTTCAAATTGAAAACTCCAGTCCAGTACAGTTTAGTACAGATTTGTCAGAGTACTTTCAAATTAAAGAGATAGTAAAAGAATTGAAAATGAAAGTTGTTAAAAGATGTGTTGTTCAAGAAACTGTAGATTGTTTTCAAATGTTATCATGTGATGAAATTTCAAATGAATAGAAGAGGTTATTCATGAACAAAAATTTGAAGGTTAGGTTACGGCTACGAGTAATGTTTAGCCACACACAATTTGATCCAGGAGGGTAAATAGCAATGAGATGTAAAGTAAATGCTGGATAGTTAAAGATGACTTGCAGAGAAATGTATTGGAACGTAAGAGGGTTAATTATTTATGTCATTTGAAAAGAGAAATAAATTATAAAAAAAAAAAAAAAAAAAAATGTTTTAAAAAAAAAAAAATTAAATTTTTAGTAACTGTAACAACATTTGAAAATTAAGAATGCAAAAATTGAAACTTAATATGATATTAAATTAAAAGTACATAAATATAATTCCAAGGGTATTGTTAAAATAAACTACAAAATAACAAAAATGGGTAAAAATAATTAAAAACAAATACTTATGTAGCAAACAGAAAAGGTGAAACATTGTCTAGATTTAAGAGATGAAAATATATTTATGTAAAGGGTGAATATTTTTTTTGGTAAATATGTGTAATAATTACAAAAATCTTAAATGTATAAATTTTTGTCAACAACTTAAGACAATTTGGTAACAGTAATTAAATAATTTAGGGTATAGTATTTGCTATAAAATTTTTGTAATGTCAGATTAATGTCAAAACAAATTAAACCAGAGCCAGTAAGTAGTGGCGAGATAAAACATATGTCGTGTGTTAAATGCGTGTGAAGTGTTAAGTGAAAGTGATAGCGTGTGTTCCAAGATTTAGGAGACTAAAAACCCAATTATAAAATTTCCAAACAAGTTGTAAATATTTATAATTATGTTTCTAGTGGGGCATATGATGCGGTAATTTGTATCACAAATTACTTAAATGTAAATAACGATTGTAATATGAATATGCATTTTTATGTGACATTGATTTCAGATGTTTATTAATTGTAATTATTATTGGGAAATAAGTTTATACGGCTTTACTGAAACTGTCAATAATAGCGCAATAATGCAGCGAGGGGGATGAGCTGTTTATCATTATTGGGAACAAGGAAGTTACATAATGTTCGCGCGTTTTCGGTAGAACCTTCTGGAATGTTTCCCTAAAAGCAATATGTATTCGTGGTTTTCATTGGATATTAAAATAGACGCTAATGTTAGCGCGTTTTATTAGCCAATAGCAGTTCATTTATAATCTTTAGGCATGTCGAGGAGTGGGAGTATATAAAGCCAAGTCCGAGGTAGATCGCCCCCAGTTCATCAAAATTCCTAGCACATTACACGTCGTCTTAAGTTCTTCAGTTCGTCAAAATATTTGTATGAGATACGTCGGCTATAAATTCACCAGTTACTAAAATCTAAAGTATTATAAAGTTAATTATACACAAAGTTGAAGTACGTGAGTTAAAAGTGATAAGTAAGAAGTTATTACAAACAGTTTCAGTTTGGCGAGTATCTAAATCAATATGTAAAAGTGATAGTGAACGTGTTCGACAATAAAAATTATAAAACAAAGTTCTTCATCAGTATAATTTTTGGATAAAAGATTCCTTTCCGCTTCACAACCTGTATTGAGATACATGTTCGACCCAAACAGCTAGCCGGAGGACATTTGAAATGAAATCAAACGAACACTAACAGTGACGCAAATTGCTAACGCCAGATGGAGCTACGAACCAAACAAATTAATGACGTCATAAGATGGCTTCCACTCACATGAAGTAAACACAATATAAGATCTTCAAGTTCTAATAACATACGCTACACATATTACGTAAGCACAAACATTTCACTCGCAAATTGGCTCCACAACGTGGGGCTCGACAACAAAAACATACTACGTAAGAAACATATTACTTCATATTTACAATTAAAAAAAGAGCCATTTGTCTAATTATGTGTATAAATTGTAGAAAAATATGCAGGGATTTTTCTGAAATTAAAAATACTACCGTTATCTTGTGTATATATATCTTTGAATTGTTGAATTATATTAAAGCCAATCTGCATCAGTCCAATGCAATATCTTAGGTGCACTGGCATGACACAAGTAATAAAAATAATTTACATAGATGTATGCCTAGATCTAAACTTTTTGAAGGAAGCTTTATACACACTGGATTAATAATATACAATAAATTACCTGTAGGCTTTAGAAATAGTAAAGTCAAAAGCTTTAAGATTCAATTGAAAAGATTCCTACTACAGCATTGTTTTTATATACTGGAGGAATTTATGGAAAACTGTATTATGCTGTAAACATTAATTCCAACGCTATGTCCTTTAGGTTTTTAATTCAACAACTGATAACTGGATGTTGTAAACATTGCCTAATATTTTTAACATTTTATATCAAGAATATTTTGTATCTAGTCTGTTTATAGTTTAACTGTTTATTTGACAGCTATAAGCAGCCCCATATTTATGCATGGGCCACATGGGCCCAGACCCAGGATGGTAAATTCTTATGGGTAGAAACATTGAGAAAATAATGAAATATATATGCTGAAAATAAATTTTCACATGCGCTAAAAAAGAGCAGTGATAGTAGCAGGAACTCTTATTAGTGAGAGGGAAATTGTAGGTAGACAGATGGCGATCTTACATGCATGCTGCCTGCACTGTTTTTGAGTGATGTTGCGCTGGCAGGGAGCGGAAAAATTGTTGGGTCCATGGGTGTAACTTTACCTAAATACGGGGCTGGCTATAAGTGTGCATCTTACATTGCAAATATTCTACTTGACATATGCAATAATAATGTATATTCTTAACAAAGCATGAAAATGAATGAATGAATACTCTATCTATTAGGTTCAGGTAGAGAAAGTAAAAATGATGTTTTCTCTATCCATCACAAATTCACATATTTACCTTATATGTTATAGTAGTCATATAGAAAGTTGTTCTTCTCGCCATGTTGCATAATTCACAACACATGTTTGCCTAGAAAAGATTTCAAATTAAAATGTTATTATTCATTGTACATATGCATCAGCTGATTCATTTCTTTAAAGATGTTTAGTTATTTGCAATTAGTAATAATTACATAAGTCATTCGTTTAAAATATTATGGCCTTACTGCTTTTCAGTATGAGTTGGCCTGTCATGTAGCTTATCTGGCTGTGGCACACTCCCAAGCAATTGGATAAAATATCTCCACAACCAAAACCACTAACTTTTAATGATTCAAGTTCTCACAAATACAGTTATAGTTATAATGAAAACGTAATACAAACTTCTGCATTTGTGATATCTGCAAAAAATATTGGCTTATTATCTTGTATGTATTTACTGCACAGCACACGCTGGGTTTCTTACCCTTTTATGGAGTTTCCTGCATTAGATTGAGGTTTATCTGAGCTCCAATACCATTCTGTGTTGGAACCCTATGTAAATGGAATCATGCTTCCTCAGAGAAGATAATTAAGCTTGTGTCAACTACCCATTATTAACATTCATCAAAATCTGACTCTTGTTATTACATGGTAACAGTTCATGGACAACAGTGACCTTGTATGGTTTAAATTTTATGAGTTTAGCAGCGCACCATGCTGATCTCATTGAAATTTCAATTTCTTGTGAAAGCCATTGCAGAGATTTTGGAGGGGAATGTTTTAAACATTCTCCAACTTAATCTAATTTCTCCTCAGTAAGCATAAGATACTTTACACTTCATTTCTTAAGGAAAATCAAACCCATTTCCTTAGATTTATTTACAAGCTTAAGCATGGTTTCTCCGCTTGGAGAACACAAACCTGGGAATTCTGTTACAAATTGTCTTCTAACATCCCTGTAAGATGATAGTGCATGAAAATATGTTGCTGCAATGTGTATTTATCTTGTGGAGATTAGCAAAAATCCAATTCTCACAGGTGAAATCTGTGCAAAATGAATGTAATGTGATAAATATAGACTTAACTTATGACAAAGCCATGTTATGCATAAATGCTGTTAGATACACAATATTTATTTTCCACATAGGCTCATGCACCAGATAAAGCTATATTTTTGATATCAAACATTCTCCTGCTGGCCTGCATCCCTCTGCGACTTACTGGAGATTTGAAAACTGAAGAAGCTATCCTACTCTTTGCTGTTCCTGGTTCTTGGTTTCTTCTCATGTTTTTTGCAGGGTATGTATAATTCAAATGGTAAGTGTAGTATGTACTTACATTTTGAAACACGAGCTAAAGATAATTTAAAAATAATGCCTGAAAACTGAAATAACTTTTGTTTTAAGTTTTAGACTACTTTAGTTATTTAAACTTATAGCACCCATTTTAGTACATTTGACTCTACTACTCTATTTTATTGTATTGTTTATTCATTATCTTAAATCAAGATTGTGCAGTTATCTGTATAGAACGTGTCAAAGCTTAAAAATAACAAAACACAATAAGAATGATAACAATAATAAATAAACATCTGATGTGTTATTACATTCACATGAATTTCTCTACCTGTTCTTCAACAAACTATTCTTACAAAAGCCTATTCTTCCATCTACTTCATGTTAATTGCAATAAACTTTGTATAAATGGTTTTATTATATATTTCCTTATAGGTACAATGCGATAAGGGGAATGTAGTAGGCATAAGCGATAGTCAAAACTTTTAAGAGCTGGTCGCTATGTGATGGCTTTGAAATTATGCTCTGTTTGCATGACCAAGAGAAAAAAATGAACAATGGCTTCCTATTTGAAAAAAACATTTGAAAATTCAAACCAATAACAAGGAATATCTCGGAAATGGTTAGTTTAACCAAAAAAAAGATTCACATAAATTGTGTCAATGAGGTCTACATTTTTTGCATAGTAAGATTTTGTCTATCCTTTACAGTTTAACAGTTATGGAAAAGTCATTCAGAATGAAGAGGACTTCAGAGGATATTCCCAGATAATTCAAGATGTACATTCAGTTGTCATGAATATATCTGAAACACATGTTATTTTAATTAAAACCATTAGAGCCATTTTTGAAAAAATCAACGTTTTTAAAAAGCTTTCCATGTAAAGGGTAGTTTGGGGTGGGAGATTTTCTTGAAAATTCTGTGTCACGTCCTTGGAAGATGCTGAACTTAAATACCAAGTTTGGAATTTAACGGGTTTTCATTTTTGAGTTATGTTGTTCACATACAACACGCACACACACATACACATGAACCTTTTCCTGAAAATGCTTTACTTGGGTTTAGGGGGCCTCAAAATATGTATTTCTGTTGAAATCTTGATATCAAATTTTTGGGTCAAATTGCTCTACTTGCTGCATGTATGTAGTAGAGAAATTAAAAATGTTTAAGTTTTATTTTGAAGTTTTGAGCTTTTCTTCAGTTTTTACTTTGCTTGGCAAATTATCAGAAATGTTTATTGCTGCATGAGGTATAAAGTCTTCTATTAATTTTGTGTTCGCTGACACAATATGCATGCTATTTATAGATGTGGTGTTGTGGATATGATTTTCTTGATTTAGTTGAAAGAAAGAGCTATTTTGTTTTGCAAAAAAAAAAAAAAAAAAAAAAATTCTAATATGCTTTCATAGAATTGTAGAAACTGATCTTATTCACACTAACCATATTGTAAATAGCCTCCTTCAATAGTTCAATGCAAATATTATACACACTTCCCATCTTGGCTTTGAACAGATGTGGCAGATGTGAAATATGTTAATCTAAAGATATTCAATTAGACCCATTACTGTTCAATGCTGCAAGCTTTGTCATTGTCATTGTCAACTTTATCACATTTTCTTGTAAGGAGAGTATATTTTTATCAGTTAGTAATATGTTTTTACTCTTTAATAGTATGTAATAATCCTCTCAGTATATTATGTCTCATGAAATATCACAACACATGCAATCACATGCATAGAAGTGTTAATGACAAGAGAATTACTGTTTCCTTCCTCATTTCAGGGCTATCCGACTAACTGGACCATTCGTCACTATGGTGTATTCAATGATTGTTGGTGATATGCTTACTTTTGGTATAATATATTCCATTGTACTGTTTGGATTCTCTCAGTCATTCTACTTTCTCTACAAAGGATTTCCTGGTGTTAAAACAACACTTTACTCATCATATTCCTCAACATGGATGGCATTGTTCCAGATCACTCTTGGTGATTATAATGTAAGTCAACCTATTACACATGCAGACTAAATTAAAAAAAATCCTGATGTGATACATTCACATGATTTTCTCTGCCTTCTATTGTTTATTAGTGTGTATACAAACTATTCTTACAAAAGCTTACTTTTCTACCTACTTCATTTTAATCAGGATAAAGCTTTGCAGAAAGCTACATTACACATGTCATTAAAAATATAAAGGGAATAGCGATAGTCAAGTGCTAAGAACTAGAACCTTATGCTGGCCTTTAAAGCTCTATACTCTTTCTATGACATTGCAAGAAAAACAGCTGAAAATTGACAGGAGTTTAAAAGAATGGCTAAGTAATGAACAATTTGGATCATTAATAACGAGTATCTCGGAAATAGCTGATGCCACAAAAATAGTTATTTTAAATAAATTGTGTGTTTTAAAGAGATCTACATTTTGTATGAAGTATGTTTTATCTATCATTTAACATTTACCAGTTACACAAAATTATACAAAATTCCTTCTGAATGAAGTGGATTCAAGCGTTATTCCCAGAAAATTCAAGATATACATTTTATTTATTATGTAAATATATTTAATATATGGCATTTTAATCAAAATCATTAGAACCATTTTTTTTAGAAAATTAAAAATTTTGAAAAATGCTCCATGTAAAGGGTTGTTTGGGTTCTGGGGATTTTCTTGAAAATCTTTGTGTCGCATCTTTGAAAGGTACTGAACCTAAATACTAAGTTTGATTTTTATCCGACTTTTTGTTTTTGACTTATGCTGTTCACATACTCATTTTTCTAAAAATGCTTTTTTGGTTTCTGGGGCCTCAAAACATGTATTTCTGGTGAAATCTCAAAATCAAATTTTTGAGTGGAATGCAATACCTTCTCTACCTTCTATGTGGGTAGGTACATGTTGGAGAAAGTAAAAATGTTAGTCAAAAAATGATAAAGTCTCTATTTATCTTCATAAGTGATATTATAAGCAATTTTTAATTGATCTAACTATTCAAACTGAAAAAGGACTTGATCCCACAACTACTTCAACTTCAGAAGATGCTTCCAGAGCTTTTGCTCCCATCGTCAGCTGATTCTGAAATTCAAGAGACAAAAACAATTAAGGAAATCACAAAACTAAAAGACAAAAAGGAAGGCACAAAATACAGAAAATTCATATTCCATCCATGGACACTCAGAAAATTTAAAAAAGTATTAAAAGATTTCAATATTACATTAGCGACAAAAACAAAGTTTACTTGAGGAACTTGATCAAAGTAGATTTTCAGGACAAGGAAAACTCCTGGGTGAAAAATCTGGTATATACTTGCAAAACAGAATGCAAAAACTGTGACAAGTTTTATATAGGTCAAACAAATAGGAACATATACATCAGAACCAAAGAATGCTTTCAAAACATTAAATATAAGCAAACGGAAAAATCAGCAATAGCTGTGCATTTCTGAAAGCCATATCATGAAATAAATGAAGACACTAAATTGATGAAGCATATCAACAACTCAGTAGATCTAAGAGTGCGGGAGAAGATTTTCATCTAAAACAACCGGCAGCTACTTATGAACTTTTATATCCTGATGGAAAAAAATTTGATTGGTAAGTATATCCAAATCTCCAACCATGACTGCCCGGAGGACCAACCAACCTCATCCACAAACCCACCAATCAGAATCAGCTGATGATTAAAAACCTAATGTAGTTGAAGTAGTTGTGGGATTAAGTCCTTTTTCAGTTTGAATTATTTCATTACTTTACTGTGTAGTTTTCAAGTATAATTAATTGATAATTATCTAAGTATGTAGAAAGTAAAGAGAGGCATTTATTAAGACTATTTGAGTAATAAGTTATACGGATGTATCTTTATTGGTGTCATATATTTGGGGGACGTATTCCTGACATCAAAACAGTAAAAAAAAAGCTCATATGTATGTACATGGGTCTGAAAATCAACCGTTTCGTTGTTATAGGTCAAAGAAGATGTATTCCATGAGTGAACAGATGGATATGCACTACACATATGGCCGTGCAGACGGCAATGCAGCATGAGCACGTGAACTTTATGCAGATAGGTACCCTGACAGGCCGTTACCATGCACAAGAACATTTGCACGAATTCACCAACACTTGAGAGAGAATGGCTCATTTGAGAGGAGTACTAGGGATGTTGGGAGACCAAGAGCGGTACAACAAATTGAGCTTGAAGAACGAGTTCTTCGTGCTGTGGATGCAGACCCATCACAAAGCACAAGACGTATGACTGTAAGGGAAAGAGTTAGTCATATGACTATTTGGAGAATTCTGCATGAAAATCTTCTGTACCCATATCACTTTCAACGTGTGCAAGGACTAAATGAGGCGGACTTTGAGCCAAGAAAACGTTTCCTCAATGCACGTTACAGCAGTGTGCTGTGTTCATCAATTTCCTAGCCTGTATCTTATTCACGGATAAGACTGGTTTTACTCGCGATGGCATCTTCAATTTTCATAACACTCATAACTGGGCATTTGAAAATCCTAATGAAGTACAACAGGACAACCATCAACAGAGGTTCTTTCTCAACATTTGGGGTGGAATCATTCATGATCACCTTATTGGTCCCTACTTCTTTCCTCTGTGTCTGAATGGATAAACCTATCTCCAGTTTCTCAGAAATGAGTTGCATCACTTAACTGTTAATGTGCCTCGTGACATCATCCAACGAATGTGGTTTTTATACGATGGTGCTCATTTCAGTATGATAGTTCATAAGTTTTTGAATGATCGATTTCCACAAAGATGGATTGGTCAAGGGGGACCCAACCCATTGCATGGCCTGCTCAATCGCCTGATTTGAATCCAATGGATTTCGTCTGGGAACATTTGATGCCCTTGGTTTATGCGACTCCTGTACCTGATGTTGACATTTTGAGAGGACGTATCCAAATTGGATTTGACCAAATACAAAACACACCAGGAATTTTCAGCAGAGTATGCCAGAGCATGAAACGCAGGTTTACTGCATGCATCAAGGCAAGAGGAAGCCACTTTGAGCAATTTTCTGTTGTAACTCTGATTTTCAGACCCATGTTCATATGAACTTTTTTTACTGTTTTGATGTCAGGAACACGTTGATGCAGTAATTTGTATCACAAATTACTTAAATGTAAATAATGATTGTAATATGAATATGCATTTTTATGTGACATTGATTTGAGATGTTTCTTGACTGTAATTATTGTTGAGAAGTAAGTTTTTAATGCCTTACTGAAACTGTCAATAATAGCATAATAATGCAGCGAGGGGGTGAGCTGTTTATCATTATTGGAAACGAGGAAGTTACGTAATGTTGGCGCGTTTTTCGGTAGAAACTTCTGGAATGTTTCCCTAGAGCATATGTATTCATAATTTTCATTGGATATTAAAATAGACGCTAATGTTGGCGCGTTTTATTAGCCAATAGTAATTCATTTATAATCTTTAGGCGTATCTGGACGGAGTATAAATAAGCCAAGTCAGAGGTAAAGTCAGTCAGTCCTTCAGTTCGCCGAAAGCATTCATACATTACACGTCGTATTCAGTGGGCAGTTCACCAAAATTCTTTGTGCAATACACGTCGTCTTAAGTTCGTCAGTTCGTCAAAATATTTGTATGAGATACGTCGGCTATAGATTCACAAGTTACGAAAATCTAAAGTATTATAAAGTTAATTATACACAAAGTTGAAGTACGTGAATTAAAAGTGATCAGTAAGAAGTATTATAACAGTTTCAGTTTGGCGAGTATCCAGATCAATATGTAAAAGTGATAGTGAACGTGTTCGACAATAAAAATTATAAAACAAATTTCTTCATCAGTGTAATTTTTGGATAAAAGATTCCTTTCCGTTTCACAACCTGTATAGAGACACATGTTCGACCCAAGATAAGATAATAGCTAGCCGGAGGACATTTGAAATGAAATCAAACAAAAAGCTAACACTGATGCAAATTGCTAACACAAGATGGAGCTACGAACCTAACAAAGAATGACGTCACAAGATGGCAACGCATGAAATAAACACTCAGACACAAACATCACAAGCATCAACATTATAAGTAAATACCGTCGCAAATTGGCTCCCATACGTGGGGCAGTTAACATTATGTAACCAAACAAAACAAAAGCAACACAACATAAGATCTACAAGTTCTAATAATTTACGTAAAAACATATTACGTAAACAAAAATGTCTTATCGCAACGTCCCCCAAATATATGACATCAATAAAGATACACCCTGTATAAATAACAGCTACTATTAACAAATATGGTAGTTATGCTCATTTTCAGACAGGGGTTCAACTTCACTGTCTTCATGCTGTACTGAAACTGAGTTAAAAACAACAGTAAAATAAGAGCACAACTATGCTAAAAAATAAGAGAAGCTAAAACTTCGAAATAAGAAAATAAAATAAAAAAAGTTTGCAACTACTACAGTTGCATTTGTCTGAATCTTGTACTAACTGCAATGTAAAAGCCACCACAAAGGGATTCCCCAACCTGATTAAAATGTAAAATAAAGAGGCACATACTTTATTGTTTCTGCAGGAGGTGATAAAGAAATTTGGATAATTTTTCAGTGATTGATTGATATCATTCTTAGGCATGAATTGTTATATATATTTTCCATGTATATAAGAAACATCCTACCTAACACTAATTTGAGCCCACCCTTAAGTTCCCATGGATGAAAACAGTATCAGGTGAATAATTGTGTATTATTTTAAAACATATGAAAAAGTTACTCTGTAAAATAATGCATAATAATGACATGATACAGTAATGGATTTTACAAGAGTAAGTTTCTACTAAGTATTCAGTCTCACAAAAAGAGAGTATAAATTTTGTTCAGTTTGCCTAGTTTGAAAAATAATGGAAATTTGTGAAGACGAGAAAAAAAGTTCACTGAAAAGTATCTTGTGACTTACTAGGTTTGCTGAGGTGTTTTGTTTGGCATTTCACAAATTGTTAAAAATGGCAACAATTCCTGCATCAACAGATGGGGTGAAAGAACAATTTTGGTTATGAGGCAAGTAAAAATGTAAAAGCAAACCAAAGTGGGTGATGATTGTCTCAGCCATCTTGCTGCTATTACAATGAAGAGGTCAGCAACTAAAGCTGTAGATGTTGATCCCTCTAACATCAATTGATATATTAAACTTTGTTGAAATAAGGTTTTTAATTTTCTTGTATTATATCATTGAGCTCAAATCTTGGTTAGGGTGAATTACCTGGATAATGTTTCTTATGGGGTTTTCCCTTATCCTTTTATAAGACATATGTCAGGTAACCTTAAATTCTATGGACCCTGGGCTCATTTAAGCATCATTTCATCCATTTCATTCATTCATCATCTGAAAGGAGATGTTGAAAATGGCCACCGTCATTGTCCATACATTTTTGACAGCTCTTTAGGAAACTATCCATCACTCGCCGTAGTTTATGTTGAGAAATACTGACAATTTCCTGGCAGATATTTTGTTTTAATTCTTCCAAGGTGTGTGGATTTGTCTTATACACTTTGTTTTAAGTTACCCCAGAGATAGAAATCGCAGGGGGTTAGGTCGGGGGACCGAAGGGGCCACAAATCTCTACTAATAATTCTGTCCTCAAACACACTTTCATGAAGTTGTTAAGTAAAGCCTTTAAAATTAGTTTTAAAAATGTTGTATGGTTTCATCTGTGCCTTTCTATGATAACGGCAGACGGCAAGCGCCGAGGACACGGACAGGAAAAACACTGCACAGCCAGTTCGTAGTCTTTTGGCTCTCCCTGTATAAACAGTATATAAAATTTAATAACATGGTCTTTGTTCTCCATATAGCAACTGTTCTACTTCTAAGCTTTAAAACTACTTATTTTGGGTAAATATTAGCTATTTACTATCTTTTACAACAATCTTTCAAAACAAAGGTATGTGAGTAAATACTGTGCATGAAAATTGCATATAATTTAGGTTTCTATCTCATTTTACTAATCCATCAAATGCTTATAAATGTCTTAAAATTTCAGTATGCAGAGCTGAGCTTTACAACTTATCCCACACTGGCCAAGACTGTCTTCACAATTTTCATGATTCTTGTACCCATACTGTTGTTAAATATGCTGATTGCTATGATGGGTAATACATATGCTCATGTGATTGAACAAAGTGAGAAGGAATGGATGAAACAGGTAAACTTAATTGGCTATCACTTATAGCTTTTAAGTACAAAGCAAGGTGCTATTGGCTTCTACTGAAGAAATAGACTGAGTGTGAGTTTATTTATTTATTTAATTAATGTATTTATTGTGCTAAGAGTTTTACAATTTCATTGTCTGCTGCACTTTGACCCTGGCCACTCATTCAGTAGACAATCACTACAGTTTATTTAATTTTACAATTTCCCATCAACAAACACATTCTGTAGACAATCACTATAGATTATTTACATTTTACAATTTCTTGTCAATAAATTATTTTGTTTTTTTCAATTTTTTCATGTCCCATTTCCACTTGTTTTTCACTTTTCACTTATTGATTACTTAACCATCACACATTCACTATAGTTTTCCATTCAAAGTAAGATACACTACCTCTTACTTTTCTCTATCCACTGTCCAAAGCCATTTATTTTTTACTTTACACAAAAACTGTCCAATGCTTCTAGCATCCTTGCACATCATTTTGATCATAAGCGTATTTCTATCCCCATTCAACCATTTCTTATTAAAAAATTATTTTCTCAATTGTCTGTTCCTTGGCACTTAAATACTATGTGTTCAATGTCTTCATTACCACCACATATTGGACATTGGTTCTGAGGGATACCCTGTCTTAACCCTCTTAGCCTCCATGCTCTGGTTCTTACCCATGCAATAGATTCTCTCTCTTCTTTATTTACTATGTCTATATATTTTTCCCTACCCCATGTATTTTTCATTGGCCTATAACAAACTAATGAGCTCTTTTCGGCAATCTCACTGAACATGATTTGTATTTCTATATCTTCCAATCTTTTCCTCGCCTTTTTCCAAACATTTTTCACGTTATTTTCTCTCCTTCTCCATATATCTCCTAACCCATTTTTCTCCAAAATGTTCTGTAAATTACTTACCCATCCATCATTCATTAAGCTATTCTCTTGGTATTCGATACATTATCTTAACACATTACTTTTTCCTAGATTTAAAGTTCTGAACCAAAATTTCAAAGCTCTTTCCATTATCTTCCCCTTAGTTGCTACCCTGCCCATCTCTAATTGTGCTACCTGTCTTTACAATTGACTTCGGTAACCCTAGTATTTCTCTACAAAACATCCTGTGCACCTCATCTATACTTTCCCATCCTCTATCTAATCCCCATATTTCTATACCATACATCATTTTTGCCTCCAGAACCATCTCATAAACTTTTTCCAGCCATTTAACATTTATATTAGGTACTCTATATTTGCAGCTTCTGATTACTGCCATTGCCCGTTTACCTTTTGCCAATGCAAACTTCTTTTGTTTCTCCCATTTATTACCTCCATCTATTTTTACTCCTAAATAAATACAGTCACGCACCACCCTGTAATCTTTATTCTCTCCCTTCCACTTTTCATATTTGCTTAATTTTCACCCCTTTTTGAATAGCAACTGTACTGGTATCTACTTTCTTTTTGTCTATTCTTTACAATTATAAATATGGCAAAATTTACATTTAATTTTAGATTTGGGAATAGAAATTCTAATTCTTCAATTTGTATTGTTTTTGGTCATCATCTGCAGCCTATTTTAGCCAGATAGGTCTTACCTTAACATAACATGAAATAAACGTGCAAATAAGGTCAAAGACTTATAGCTATATAGGTACCTAGCTAATATTTGCCCTAAAGTCTGAAAGAGAAACCCAAGTAAACCATGGCCAGGCAGCTTGTCATGTAACTGAATAACAAATACAGACGTACAGAATGAGAGGCAAGAATATTCTACTACCATAGCCTAAATAGATAAACTGTTTGATGCTTTGATCATTCTTTAATTCCTTGTTACTGATGGCAAATCAGAAAAAGCTTGTAATAAGTAAAACTTTTTGTTTCTATGATGGTAATGATAATGACAAATTATTTTCAAAATACTTATGATGGTATTGAACAAACTAGATCATTCTGCTGTCAAGGGACAAAATTTGCTGATGGATGTGTTGCTACTCACAATGTGGTAGAGGACTGCTTATGTTGGTGGTTTTACATTACCTTTGTATACATACACTGAGTGCAGAAAAACATGTGCAGAAAATTGTAGAGTAGAAAGATAAGCATTTTGAGGATAGGAACAAGTGGTCGCAGAAGCAGTTTTAAACATTATAGTTACAGTATGCACAAATATTTAATTTTTTTCATTCAGCATTTTTAAGACGTGTTGTAGGTACAGTAAGTATGTACATGTAATGGTTAGTGACTCGTTGTGTTCCAGTACTCATTAGCTGAGACTGTACTTACACACTTATGTACAGTAACACAGACAGTTCTTGCACACTTGTTGTGTGAGTTACAATTCATTTAACCTGCTAAATGAAGATGTTTCATAAAATCAGATTTCAATTATGTTCATATGGTGCTCCTGTTATACTGCATCTGCAACCACATGCTCCTAACCTCAAAATGCTTAGCTTGGTACTGCCTTTCTACTCTACAGTTTTCTCCACATTGTTTTTCCACATCCTGTAAATATTCATAGAGTGATTGTTTTATCAATTTATATTAATGATGACAAATTATTGCCTAGAAATGGTTTTAAATGATGCAAGATGCAAATATAAAGATTATATCACAAGCCAATTTTCGTTACCACTAATAAGCTCATGTGGAAAAAAGAAGGATCATATGTTTTTAAAGATATTTTTTAAATGCCACATTACAGTTAAATACGGAAAATCTTAAAGTATGCAACAAAAATATTTTGACAATGGCTACTGCTATAAGTAAAGTTCTTTGACACAAATTGCATATTTTAACAACCTCTCATTTTTTCTAAGCTTTTGTCTATCTCTTATGATTTCTAGTTGGCTAAGATTCAATGAGAATGAAGAAATCTTCACAGGCTAGAAATTTCAAAATGTACGTTTTATTTGTCAGACAAATGTTTCAAATGTGTGATATTTTAATAAAAATCATTAGAGCATTTTGAGGGAATAAAAAATAATTTAATTTGTTCCTTGTAAAAGGCAATTTGGGGTAGGAAGATTTTGTTGATAGGCTCTGTTTGGCAATTCTTTTTATTTTTTGAGTTACAGATACCTCTCCCTCTCTCTCGCTCTCACACGCACACACGCACGTGCACACACAGATATATATCATGCCATATGTTTGTAACAACAAAACAGGTGCAGCCTGAAACAAAATAAATCCAAGGATGCTATGGGTAAAATGAAATTTAGAACATTCAAGGACGCATTACTAAAATGGGTACCCATTGCATATTACAGTAATCTATAGCATACTACTACTTCATTTTATTATCTAGGCTTTTTAAACATTTTTGTTTGTTTTAGTGGGCAAAGATTGTGGTGAGTTTGGAGCGAGCTGTAAATCAAGCAGATGCCCACCAATATTTGCAAGAATACAGCATCAAACTTGGTCCTGGGGATGATCCAAGTACAGAACAGAGAGGTGTGATGATCATAAAGAGCAAGAGCAAAACCAGAGCAAAACAGCGCAAAGGAGCTCTAGCTAACTGGAAGGTACTTCTTGTTATAATGACATAGCCATTTTAATCCTTACAGTAGGTACTTATGTTCACAAAACAAACATTCACTTATGAACACTAACAGAATATGGCTGCAAGAAGCTTTTAACTTTGGATAATTCTGTACCATAGGTACTGCTACATACTGTAGTAGTCAGTTTTAATTTATAGATATTAGTCTGGTTTATATTAAATATAAATGAAAATAAAATATTTTCATTGATACTTTTTTATTTAAAGCAAATATACTTTAGCACAATTCTACTCAAGCCCAGTCACCATGTATGAACAACAACAATCATTTATCTTATATGAGCTCACTTTGTCCTTTACTACAGACTTGATAATATCAAAATCAGAATTTCAACCTTCCTAACCTCCAACACTGAAATTCTGAAGTTTATTGCTTCAGCCAAGGGAATTACATGCCACCCATTAGTCATGAAATCTCTGGTGGACCCACTGTTTGTCTCACAGTCGCTTATAATTTGTACATTCTTAGACAAAAAGGGGGGTGGGGTGGAAGAAAAGAAAAAGAGCATGCTCTTAAAGTGCCCGAGTTCCACTTGGCTTCATGGTTGATCCACACAAATATGTTTGCATGTGAGCTTTTAGCTTTATTCTGTCATCACCACTCATACTGAGATGTCAATTCTGAACATGTGCTGATACCCACAAGTTTTTTTTTTCTTTCTTTTCTTTTTCACTTTTTGCAGATAACACAATGTTTATTACACACATGATGATATAATTTCTAATTGCAAAGGCTTATTTGATTCTAAGGTGTTTGTGCATACATACAAAACTGAAGAAATGCTCTTGTTTGTTTTAAAAATAAATATGAAGTTAATAAATATTCATAAATTTGATAGAATAGAGCTGAAATTACTGTGGTACAAATTATTGAAGAAAGGGGTAAGTAACCAAATGGTGACTACATTAAAAGGTTTATATAGAGATAATACTTTCTGTGTAAAATATGAAGAAGGGGCAATAACTAACGAAATACACAAAGAGAAAGGGTTAAGGCAAGGATGTAAATTAAGCCCAATTTTATTTAACTTATTCATAGATAATATACTACAAAACATTAATAGTACTAATAATATTTTACCGGTAATAAATAATATACAGATACCTGGTCTCCTCTTTGCAGATGACTTAGTAATGGCATCCATCACAGTAAATGGACTAAAATTGTCCTTACAAGAAATAGATAAATACTGTATAGAATGGGGACTAAATGTAAATGAAAAGAAAACGCAAATTGTAGTGTTTAAAAAAGGAGGGAAATTGGGTAAACAAGAGAGATGGAGTAAAGGGAGAAATGAATATAAAGTGGTGCGAGACTGTACCTACTTAGGGATAAATATAGATGCAGGAGGTAAATGGGAGAAACAAAAGAGATCAGCTCTGGCAAAGGGGAGAGCAGCAATGATGGCTGTTAGACAATGTTTATTTATTTCTGCCAGAGTTGGAGATGAAATGGTTGGAAAGATTATACAATTCATGGTTGAGACATAAATGTTATATGGAATTGAAATATGGGGCTTGAAAATGGGTGGGAAGTGGTGGACATAGTCCACAGAATATTTTGTAAAGAAGTTCTAGGGCTGCTAACAGCTACAGCAAATGAAGTGGCTCAAATCGAAATGGGATGAGTAACAAGAAAAGGAATGGTTATGGAGGGAGCCTTGAAATATTGCCACAGGATCTTGAATTCTGATGATGATAATTTATTACAACAATGTCTAAAATACCAAGAAACTAGTTTATTTAAAAAATACGGGCTGGGTAAATGAACTAAGAAATAACCTTGAGAATAATGGCATGGGAGATATTTGGAGGAAAAGAGATGCAAACCACAAAGGTTTTTGGAGAGTATTAGAAGAAGATTTGATGACATCGAGATACAACAATTATTTAGTCAGATAACTGAGAAAAGATCTTTGATTTTTTATGTTAATATAAAAACATTGGGAAAGAGAGAAATATGTAGACAACACAAATAGAGAAGAAAGAGGAGGTATAGCATGGTTAAGGGCAGGAGTATGGTGGCTAAAAGGGAAGCAAAATGGCTATGCACAAGGTGAATGTCCATTATGCGGGAAAAGGGAAGATATACAACATATTATATTTGAATGCAAAGAAACAGAGATTTGGAGAAAAGAAAGTTTATGGTATGGAATGAATAGGAATAAAGATATACATACAATTTTAGATAAAAACTGTAAAAATATGGGTAAATATGTAGCGAAAGTAAAAAATAAATGGATATGGATGGTTAAAAGAGGAAAAATAATGTAAATATAAATAAATATAAAAACTACTAAATGTATTAACATGTAATTGTAATTCACATGTCTGCTCAGCTTAGTGGCCAGGCCCAAATAGAGAAGGCAGTCTAAACATGTAATAACTTAGTGCTCAAAACCTATTGGTGCGTGACTGTATTTATTTAGGACTAAAAATAGATGGAGGTAATAAATGGGAGAAACAAAAGAAGTTTGCATTGGCAAAAGGTAAAGGGGCAATGGCAGCAATTAGAAACTGCGAATATAGAGTACCTAATATGAATGTTAAATAGCTGGAAAAAGTTTATGAGATGATTGTGGAGGCAAAAATGATGTATGGTATAGAAATATGGGGATTAGATAGAGGATGAGAAAGTATAGATGAGGTGCACAGGATGTTTTGTAGAGAAATACTAGGGTTACCGAAGGCAATTGTAAGACAGGTAGCGCAATTAGAGATGAACAGGGTGACGACTAAGGGGAAGATAATGGAAAGAGCTTTGAAATTTTGGTTCAGAACTTTAAATCTAGGAAAAAGTAATGTGTTAAGACAATGTATAGAATACCAAGAAAATAGTTTAATGAATGATAGATGGGTAATTAATTTATGGAACATTTTGAAAAAAAATGGATTAGTGGACATGTGGAGAAGGAGAGAAAATAACGTGAAGAATTTTTTGGAAAAAGGCAAGGAAAAGACTGGAAGATATAGAAATACAAAACATGTTCAGTGAGATTGCTGAAAAGAGCTCATTGGTTTGTTATAGGCCAATGAAAAATACATGGGGTAGAGAAAAATATATAGATATAGTAAATAAGGAAGAGAGAGAATCTATTGCATGGGTAAGAACCGGAGCATGGAGGCTAAGAGGGTTAAGACAGGATATTCCTCAAAACCAATGTCCGATATGTGGTGGTAATGAAGAACATTGAACACATAGTATTTAAGTGCCAAGGAACAGAAAATTGGAGAAGAGAATTTATTAAAAAGAAGTGGTTTAAGGGGGATACAAATACAGTTATAATCGAAATGATGTGTAAAGACACTAGGAGCATTGGACAGTTTTTGTGTAAAGTAAAAAATAAATGGCTTTGGACATTGGATAGAGAAAAGTAAGAGGTAGTGTATCTTACTTTGAATGGAAAACTATAGTGAATGTGTGATGGTAAAGTAATCAATAAGTGACAAGTGAAAAACAAGTGGAAATGGGACATGAAAAACTGAAGCAAGATAATTTATTGACGGGAAATTGTAAAATGTAGATAAAATGTAGTGATTGTTTACAGAATGAGTGGCCAGGGTCAAAGTTCAGTAGACAATCAAATTGTAAATCTCCTAGTACAATAAATAAATAAATAAATAAATAACAATAAAAACTCCTAATTGGGCGGAGCCATGGCCAAGTGGTTGGACCGCTCGCCTCTCACCGAGGTGGCCCGGGTTCAATCCCAGGGACCCGCATGTGGGATTTGTGGTGGACAAAGCGGCATCTGGGCGGGTTTCTCCGGGTTCTCCGGTTTACCCCACCATTCATTCCACCAACTGCTCCATCATCACCTTTCCTTTCATCCATTTCGCCGTCATTTCATTTCATCTACTTCCTTCATCCCCATTCCAGGCATTGGGCTGATCACCCATCCTGGACATTCTGTCTGCTCCATGAGAGTGTCTGCTCCTCGACAGGCCTCTGACCCCAGGCACCCGCCTGTAAGTCCTGAGTGGTGTAAGTCCTACATAAGATGAGGTTAAACAGTGAATGAACTCCTAATTACCAGAAATGTATGTTGCACTGCTCAGTCATCAGAACACACAGCCAGAATGAGCTGCAGTTTCCTTTTTATCACATATATTCCAAATGCATATGGATCAGGAAAATAGTGTTGGAAAATGAATCCAATGTTTTCTGAATTACACTCTCTTTCTGGTTGTTGTTCATGTTGTCTTAGAGTGTACATTAATGGGAAGATAATTGGTATATGGTTGGGGAAGAGTGGCATAAAATAATATATTCACAATTGTGATATTTTGTGACTGTGACCGTTTGCGCTCCCTAAAGAACCAGAATTACAAAGGGTGTCCAATTTACAAAGAAAAGTTAAAAAAATTAGGAAAGAGACAAATCTGGTACAAATTTTAATAATTGAAAAATCACATTTTAATTATCAAACACATGAAAAATCAAGCACAACTACAGTCTTAAGCTAGGAACCAGTATCAAGTTTAATACTGACAACCATTCCAGCACTGAAAAAAAAAAGCTTTATCCCTCAATGTGACACATATTTCATGGACATTGAAAGTTTGGTAGTTTTACCTCTGCAATAATGCAAATACAGTTGCATAATGTTTGGTGGTAGTGGTTCATTTTTGTGCTGTCACAAAACCTCCATTAAAGCTGCAAGGTTCAGTGTATTCTAAAATTCTGAATATAAAATTGTTTTTGAGCATGTTTGCAGTTTTGTTTTCACTGAGAAACTCTGTTTATTGTTTGTATTGATTTTCTCAGCATTATAAATTTGATGGCAAGGCATAAACTGCCTTGGTACATCCACTGTCAATGGCGCATTGGAAGATAAAGTAATTCAAGCATTCCTTGACTGTTTGTATGGTCAATTTACTTCATCCGTTATTCCTAACATAACTTCTTAATGCCTAATGTTGAATTTGCACCATGTCCTTTTATGGCAGCATATGCACATGGAACCCCAGTGACAACTGATCCATCTTTTGCATAAACCAGAAGAATTTAAATCCTTAGTTACTTACTGCACAAAGTATATTTAGGCAGGAAAAGTATAGAGCAAGAAAATGAGAAGCAGACTTTTCTGGGCTTGTCTCTGTGGTGTGGAGGGGGAAGGGGTCTGCCTCACATTCAAGAGGTCCCAAGTTCAAAGCTTGGTTAGGTTGAGTTACCTAGATAAGATTTTTTTCCAGGGTTTTCTCTTATCCTGAAAAGACAAATGTCAGATAACTTTGAGCTCTATGGATCCTGAGCTCATTCAAGCATCATTTCACCCCTCATTTATCGTCCAAGATGACCTAACTGGATAAAGGTAAACTTAACAAATAAAATGACTTTTCTGGAAGTTGTTGTTGTTATTATTATTGTTGTTATTTTAAGTATCTACTACATTGCAACACCAGATACCTACATATCTTGCTATTGTATACAATGATTACAAAATATAATTTAAACTGAACTAATTCTCTTCTCTGAAGATGCTTGTCTATACTTATTAGTCCCAGTACATACAGCTCCAGATTATTAGTGTATTGGTGACATATCTTCCTACTCTTATTTGTACTTCTCTAGCCTATTATTCTTCTAAGATTGCCTCACTATCTAATTTCCTATTGATCATTCTTATCCATTTCTCTCTAACTTTGCCCAAATAGTTCCTTACAACAAAATTATTATATTTTTCCATATTTTTACTTTTAAGATCTTTCTAATTGATATTTCCCCATCTAAATTATCCTATTTATGTTCTAATACTTGTTCTCACCATGACTTTATTAGGCTGCAGTATGGTAAACCTTGGAAACATATATTTGTTTCCCTATATTCCGAAAGTTAGAAGACAGAGATAGAACTGAAATACTTAATCTAGAGAGACCAAACAGATCTATAGCTGATAATATACTTGCATATTGAGTCATTTTCATTCCATAACCTAAATAAGACAATGCTCTAAAAGTCCAGATAAAAGGAAGTTCATATTGTATGTCATAGCCAATACCATTCATCAGGTATAAGATGCTTTTATGTAATTAATTCTTTCCTACAATCAGAAGTAATTCAAGCATTCCAGTATTCTTACCAAAACAAGAGTACTAGAATACAGGAATTTTCAGAATCAGTTTTAAACAACTAGGTATACATTTAATTTTTAAGTTAATTCATGAATTTTGAGCACTAAAGGCAAATGTAATAATCGAAACAATATTTGCAGATGACTTGAAATTAAGAATCTTAATTTCAGGACTGAAGTTGATCTTGAAAGGAATATAAATAATAACTTGAAACAAATAAATAATTGGTTTCATGTTAATAAGCTGATCATAAACAATGACAAGAGCCAGATTTTAGGATTCCACCATTAAATAAATTAGGCATTTAATTTCTCAAAAATTGAAAAGATGGCAATGTAATTAATTTACAAAATACAAAATTTCTGGTGTTGGGGTGAACAATAATTTAAATTGAAAAGTACATATTGAATCCTTATGAAGAATCTAAGTAAACTCTGTTACAATATTTCTATCCTAAATCACAGGTAAATGTAAATACCCTAAAAATAGTATATTTTTCAAATTCTCCTCTCTCAAAACATACAAATAACAATGGAGGAAATAATAATGGCATGATTAAAATATTCATAATGCAATAACTGGTAATAAGACAATGATGAATCTGAAAAAAACAATCAGTTGTAAAAAATTATTTAAAAAGCTTAAAATTCTGGCACTGCCTTATATGCACATTTATGAACTTATTATTCAAATATGAACAAACTTTGAAAATTTTAATAAAAGCTCAGAAATTCATATCCATAACATCAGGAAAGGATAACAATGTTACCTTTGTAGAAAAAAGATATATAATGTTCAGCTTCAAGTACATGGGTACACAAATTTATAACAAACATCCTCAGAAATAAAACATATTATATTTGGAAAATTTAAAAGGAGTTTATAAATCTACCTGCTATACAAATGTTATTATTCCATTAGATGATAAAAATGAGTAAATTATCTGTGTGTGTGTGTGCGTGTGTGTTTTTTTTTAAATAATGGAAGAGCATTAATCTGAAATTAAGTTTATTATTTAAAATCATATTGATGTGTCTAATATCAGGTACATAATATAACCTTGTAGAAATAAATTTAATTGCATTGGATTGAACTAAATGGGCTTTTAGCTACAAAGGAACAAATTTTACCTTTCAGCGAGTAGGTAAAGTGACAATAAGGGAGCTTCACAAGCGAGGCATGACTGGAGAGCAGATGCGAAAATTAATGTGGGAGAGAGAAGAAATCACAACACCTGTCAGGGCTCCTGTAAGGTGAGAATGCTTTATAATTTAAATCTTGATTTCATGCCTGTTTTTGTTGGGAATATGGCATTTATTTAGTATCTATTATTGATTTACAAATCTGAAAGATAAGTTTTCATGCTGTCATTGCTATTGAATATTTATTTACACCCTTAATACAATTTCATAAATATACAAAAAAGAGAAACATTAAATTAAATTTATGATCTAGTAAGTTTAACATCCACCTATAAGAGACTCCCTTACTCACAACCTCAGGATTATCCGTATAATGTAGTCCCCTACTCTTTGCACTCCACTCTTTTCACTATTTTATCAACTATGTGCCAATTCTCTCTTCTTTCTAATCTCCATCACATTCTACTAAACAATGAAATATTCCTTCAAGCTTCCCATATGTCGTCCTCCGTGGATTAGTGGTACCATGCTAGCCTCTAGTTCCCAAGGTCGTGGGTTCAAACCCGGCGGAGGGCGATGAATTTTTTCGGGTGTAAAAATCCTTAGCATGGCTTCCTTCGGAAGGGAAGTAAAGCCGGTGGTCCCATGTCGTAGATTTATAGCATGTAAAAGAACCTCAAGCCTGATAAAGAGGCCTCTGAGCAAAATTATTGGTCTTTCACGCCCAATATAGAATGGGACACTAAAGACCATAGTAGTTAACAAGCATCCATAAATAAAATAAAAAAAAACTCAAAGCTTCCCACACGTACTAATCTCCTGTCAAACTCTTTAAAAATAGTGCTCCTGATTGCATCCAAGCAATCCTTCCCTCCCAAATGTATTGAAACAATTCGTGTATTTCTCCCTCCTGTCATTATTATTAAATACACATAAATAATGTAAATGTCTAAATATAATACATGTGCATTAACTAAGATTAACAGAAATATGCATTAATGGCAAAAGTGCAGAAAAAAGTAATTGGGATGAACTAGAATTACCTAAGAAATATTGTGCTCAACTGTGGTTAATATTGCTTTTTCACTGCCCCTTCTTTTCATTTTAATCAAGTTATTTAATTTCTTCAATGACCTGTTCCGTTGTTCACTATATGCAAACTCCAAACTCACAAATTTTTCATAGTGCAAAATATTTAAATCTCACCCAGCAGCTGCAACAGTAAATGAGTGTGCACTAAGGCTGTCCACGTGGGGGGGGGGGGGAATCATGGTGCAAATTGCGCCATCAGGAACATTTTTAGGGGGGAAATGCAAAAATATTCAAGTAAATTATCACAGGTAATATAAGCACATTTATTACAATTTGTAATCAAGTACTGTAATTGTTAACTCACTTAAGTTTGTTAATCTAAATGTGATTTATCTTCCTCCCAAAAAAAAGTAATCAAGTACAATTCGTACTGTATGATATAATGTGACATTATCAAATGATAATTTTTGGAAATGTATAAAAGGAACTATAACATTGTAGGTATGTATGTAGTTGTTCAGAACATATGGCATTATTGCACTTTTGGTCTTTTAGATAGATACAATAGGATACATTGAAATACCAATACACTGCCTGTCAAATATTTTTGTTTGCATTTTTGGTGTAAATATTACGATTTTTTTTATTGATTTTAATTTTCCAATTATTTGTTAAGTTTTTATTGTGTAACTGGTATCACAATGGCTACTATAGTACCTACAAGGCAGCCTCTTTGAAGCTTCCTAGCATCACAGAAAAAGAACTAAATAGTTCAAATTGAGCTCTCAGAAAAATTGGGGGGATGATTGTTTTGGGGGTGTTGCACCATAGCGTTTGGGGGATGGACACCCCTGGTGTCTACCTCCATTTTGAGAGGGTGGCATATCTGCTTCACATTCAAAAAGTCCTGAGTTTGAATTTTGGTTAGGATGAATTTTCTGGATAAGGTCCTCCCCCCCCAAGATTTTCGTCTTTCATCAGAAGATAAATGTTAGAAACTCTAAGCTCAGTGGACCCTTGGTGCATTTGAACATCATTTCACACATTTCATTCATTCATCATCGAACATGATTTACCGAGTTAAAGGATGTTAAACTCATTTAGGATAAAAAAAGAAAGAAAAAAAAATAAAGAAAGAAAGAAAGAAATAGTGCACATCTTAAAAAAAACAAATTAGGGTTTTAAGGATACAATTAATGCAATATCTCACTTTTACAGAAAGGTGGCTTAGGCTTCTTTTCCCATTTGTTCTTTACTTGTAAAGGTCAACAACAAATAAATAACAAATAATACCACCACCACTGCCTCCACCACCACCACCACCCACCATGTGAGGTGGCACAGTGGTAACATGTGTGACTCATGTTCAAGAGGTCCCGGGTTCAAACCCCTGAGGTCTATCAAATTGACTGAAGGTTTTTTTACAGTTTACCTCGGTTACTAGGCAAATACTGGGTTGGATAATTTGACCGGAAAATTTTCCTAGCATCTCTTTTCATTTCCTTCTTCACCACTGCCATACGAGGCAATGGGCTGATCACCCATCCTGGATATGCTATGATCCAGACAGGCTATTGACCTAAGGCATTGGTTTATAAGTCCTTGGGAATGTAAGTCCTCCAAAGAAGAGAGTAATCCATTAAAGATTATTATTATTATTATTGTTATTGTTGTTGATGGTGATGTTGTTGTTTCTAAGTGATAATGCATCATTAGCTCCTTCAAAAATTAATGCTATGTGTTGTATACAATTTCAGCCCAGATCCTCTAGCAGAACCAGATGTTACTGGTTTTGGTGATGCTCTGACTGCTGCACTTGATGTAATGGCATTTACCAATGATTTGGCTGTGCCACAACCAGGTATTGGTACAGCAAATACTTTGGCTCTCCCTGGTTTTCCTCCAGCTGTTCCTGCTTCCATTAACAAGGATGTCCCAGAAGTATCAGGTTAGTTTATTTATTTTATCCTCCAGACAGGAGCAATTACATACTCACAGAAAATCTCAGATATGATCTTAATTTTAATATTCTGTTTGGAAGAATTTGTGGAAAATACTGAACGTCCTATGCTCTGTTGTTTTTCCCCCCTGCTATTTTAATTTTGCAAATAAAGTAGCAACCCAGAAATGAATAGAATTTCAGCTCATCATAGCACTGTAATCTTTAAATTATTTTGCTATTGTTATACCAACACAATGGACAAAAGTAGGAGCAGGTGAATGAGTGGCTTAGGCTTTTATTTAGCTTTTCTTCAGTCCTTAGGATCCTAAAATTCAAATAACATCTAAACTTTTCCTGGTGTTGTGGTGCAAATCTATCTTTTGAGCTACCAATCGGGTCAAAGAGTTACAGCAACTGAGCTTTTGGTGACCAACATTGTCTCCATCTTCACAGTACTAATAACTTGCTGCAGTTACAGCTTGGCTTTTTCAGATGTTCATCCTCTGTTGTCAGCATTCTGTGCAGTATTGCAATACATGATTTTGGCCTCAAGAAACCTTGCACATGCAGCAAAGTATACACTGTGTAAACAGCAAACACAAGAGCTACATACATTTGAAATCTTCCCAGAAAATCTGTAATTGTAGAGAACAGCATTAATGTAGACCATAAAATTAGATTTCAGAATACCACTATCACTGTGAGAACATTACATATTTTAAAACAGAAGATAATAGAAGCTATTCTAATAGAAACAAAGCTAAAAACATAAATCAAGTTAATGGGTTACAGCTTAGTTTTACCTGGCTGGTCACCCTTCGACTACAGGCTGCAGTAAACTGCAATGCAGCATAGATTGTGGACAGTGGAGGATTTTCATTGGATGAGCATCCATCACTCAGCAGTCAGCCTCACTCATCAGAGGGATGTAAGCAAATTGTGACAGCAACAAGTTATCACAACCCTGATGGTGGAGACAATATTGGTTTCCAGTAGCAGCTCACAAGTATACATTTTGTGTGTTCACAAAATTTAGTCAGACCTGAAAATGTGAAACATCATCTGTTGCATAATAGTTGTGATTATGAACAAATGGATACACCTGCAATTGCCACCAACAACAACAATAAATAATAATAATAATAATAATAATAATAATAATCATCATCATCATCATCATGCATAACTCATCTAATGAAAGAAAGTTTTTTTAATGCTTGTTCTTGCATGCACAATAAGTACAGCATGTTAGGGTAAGAACAAAGTAATGTGTAAATTAAATGTAGTTGAGATTATGGATGGTCTGAGAAACCAGGAGAAGTCTCTGAACTCGTGCATGTTACCTACTTCTGCTACAGTGACTCCAACTTCTGCCATAGTGTGCTACCACCTATGACTTAAATTTAGTGACAGTATGAAAAAAGAGTGTGGGAAAAACTTTGCATACTAGTGAACTTCTTCACCTGTGCACGACCTGTATGTATTTGGCCCCTTTAGGTAATTATGTCATACCAATTGTGCATTCACAGAAGCACCTTAAAATGTGCACAAATCAAGATGTGCTATCGACTACATTGCCATGTCTCATCAAGTTTAGAGGAGTAACATGGTAGATTTAAATGCTGTCAATTTTAAATTACCTCATAGATGTTACGTTTGATAGCATTCAAAGAAAAAATAACCAATAAATCCGCAAGGTATCAAAAGTTAGGGCGTTCACATGCTCTTGTGCTCTTATGCAGCAGCCATCACTGTTGATTTCCAAAAGTGTAGTTGCTTTTAACTCTTTGACCTGGCTGATAGCCCAAGAAGTTGTATTTGCATCTTTGATTTCAGCTGAACATTCATCATCTGATATGATTTTTGTAGTTAAAAGATATTAAAATGAATGCTTCTAATAGTAGTTGTCCCTTTCGGAAAGTGTAAACTGGATTAATAATGAATGCTTTTTTCACTGCATAGTAGTTCGTGAAATATTGATGATAAAAATGCTACATAATACTCAAGTACTGAATTTATTTCACTCTAGCACACTGCATGAATAAACTAACACTAATTTCAGAAAGAAGCAAGAATAAAACGTTTTGAAAAAACTCACACTCCATGTTCATAGGAGATTATAGTGTCACCTGTTTTGATATTCAAGAAATTTTACTTGGAGATTGTGGAAAAATGGGTGCTTCATGGTTGGAGTTTGAATAAATACTATAGTACCTGCACTGTACAAAATGTGAAAAACTCTGGTATTTTCTAAATAGGGTTTGACAGTTTTTCCATTAATGAAATTACTGCAACACTTAAGTTTTCTGGATAGTATAGTAATCCTAAAGATGGGCAGCAAATTACTTGTGTATTAACATTAAGGAAGCTGCACTCAGGGGTACTACATATACTAAAGAATTTATTGGATCATTTATTTTTGCTAACAACAGATTAACCAAAAGACACTTTCTTTCTTGAGAAAATTAGCAGGAAAAAATATTTTCATTCCCAATGTTTACTAATTCCTTTAGAAGTACACAAGAATCTTTTTATTTGGATTAGGTGGAACTGGAGGTAATCTGGGTTAACACAAAACTAGATAATTTGGAAACAAATATTAAATTAATATAAACTACTAATCTTACAAACAGTTATTCATTAGTGCTTCCAATTTTATTTCCATCAAAACAATCACTTTTTTTTGCTTTGATGTCATTTCGCTCACACACACTCAAAATACAGGAACAAAAGAACAATCTTTACTTCTCCCTAACCTGCAGGGACAGATCCACACTGAAGTTAAAATATGTGAAATATGTACAATTTAGTTTAAGTACCTGGCCTGCAGTTTGGATTGAGAGGGATGAGTTTTCTTAATGGCTAGCTATGAATCACATGCAGCACAAGCTAGTCAGTGCTGAGCTGTCATTACTGCAGCTAAAACGCATTCCTGATACAAAACGTTAGTGTTGTGATGTGTGAGTTACAGACCAATTGCTAAGAGGAGGACTATTGCACCTCTGATTCTGTGCATGTCATGAAAGACATTTTCCATTTGTCATCAAGTTCCTAAATGAAAGAGAAGGTGAGCGAATCTACCTCTCTCTCTAAAAGTCCTTTTCAAGTACAATAAAATCTTGCACACTTTAGTTTTGTTGTTCCGTGAAACTGACTATGGCAGTCACATTTATTGTTAACTTGAAGCATGTAACCAATGGCAATTTCTACAGTATCTGTGGTGCCAACATAACAGCTGTATACATTCATATGTATTTATCAATGGATTGCCATATTTTCATGGCAAAAAGTAAGCAAAAATTCAATTCAGATAAACTGGAAGTTTAGATTATTGGGGTTTGGTTAAATGAGGTTCTTGTGTACTGTGTTTTATTACATGCTCAAGCTGATCTTTTATTTGCACAGGGCAACTTTCAAATATGTTATCACAGCTGGGCGCAGATCTTCCAATCCCCGTAACACAACCACCGGTTCCTGTTCTGTATCCCAAGTTGGAGGTCGATCATTCAGATAATGATCATTTGCGTCAACTTGTGCTGGTGTCAGATATGGGACACATAAGCAACACTGATCTAGAGAATTTGGCAAAAGCAGCAGCAGAAGTTGAAGGGTTAGAAGAGGTGTCTCCTAGAGAACAGCATCAGTATTGTTGTCTCTCTCTATCAGAAGAAGCTCTAGAAGAACGTAGGAGACAAGCTGCAACTTTAGAACCCAGCGACAGTGATGGTCTTGGAGGTACTTAAATATACCAAATTTAATAGCATATGCTCACAGACATTTGCATCTTATGTTGTAAATGTTGTCAAAACTCATTTTAGTGTTTTTACTTTCTTGCTACTTACCTATATTAGGGATTGCACAATAAGATTTTTAAGCTGATGTGTGGGAGGTCCACAAAACTCCAACCCCCCCTACCCTGTTATCCAGTCTAATCTACCTATATTAAGAAGAGGAAGTATTGTTATAGCCACCTAAAATTTTATATGGGGATTTCACTAGAAATAAATGTTTTGAGATTCCCTGAATTAAGGAAACCTTTTTAGAAAAAGGACCATGTGTCAGTCTGTGAACAACATAACTCAAAAATGAAAAATAGATTAAACATCAAACTTGATATTTAAGTTCAGCATCTTCCAAGGATGCAACATGAAGACTTTTAAGGAAATCCCTCCACTCCAAACTACCCTTTACATGGTAAATTTCATTATATTTTATTATCTCAATAATGGCCCTATATTTTCTATTAAAATACCATATGTTTAATATATATATATTTGCATGACAAATAAAATGTATATCTTGAATTTTCTGGGAATAGCCTGTGAAGCCCTCTTCTTTTTTAATAAAGTTTGTGTAACTTATAAACATAAGAGATAGACAAAACTTACTACACAAAAGATGAAGATTTCGTTAAAACACATAATTTATGTAATATAAATTCTTTATGGCAAGATATTTTTATATAGGTTACAAATGAAAATTTTTTCTGTGGTACAATTAAAAATTATGACTTTTACTAATTTTGGTGTGCAGAATTCAAAGATGCATTCCATTTTTCTGTAACACATCTCGTTTTAGCAATATGGCAATGTTCATTGAAAACATAATTGTAAAATTTGCAAAAAATATTACACACATGCCCATACCCAGAAAAAAATTTCGGGGAGGGTTTTCCATAACTAGATCTAAACTTAACAGTACCCCCAACAATTACCATGTACCTACTCCATAGTAAATAGAGTTATGTAGATAAGAAAACTATTTGGAGACATTATAGAGACAGGAATATCTCACCAGAATGAAGGTATTCTATCTTACAGCACAAAACATAGAGACTGCTTCAAAAACCAGGATGTATGATCACCTTACCTATGTAAGGTGACAATATTAAGTTTCCCTTTTTCTTGTAAATGTGCTACAAGCAGTAGCCCTACTGTTATCTAACGACTTTTGCCTTATTTATTTGATATGAATTTAAATAAATAAAGCTGTCAGAAATTCTTTTTGGGGGGGCGGGTTGAACCCTAACCTCTCTCTAAATACGGCCCTGCACACTCATATATACCTTTTAAAGAAAAACAATAACATGAAAGCATACCTGTATTTGAGAATACATGTTAGTTATCTTGTGTACCGCTTTTTCTTTTCCCATGAAATTTCAGTGTATGTGATTTTCTCAGGTGTTCTCTGGTAGGTTCATTGCATGCAAGACACCAGCAGTAATCGGCCATTATATGTACATCCCAATCCCTGATAACATTGTTAAACATCTTTCAAATCCTGGCGAAACCTTTCACTTGCTCTTTACTGACAGCTTCTAAATTTGACGGGAAGTAGTCAAGATGCGACTTGAGGAAATGAAACTTCAAACTCATATTACAGCCGAGCAGTCTGAAATTTTCCAGCATATTTCTGACAATTTCTTTGTATTGAAGGTCTTTCACATTGCCCAGAAATTTCTTAACAACCTCTCTTAATCCATTCCATGCATCTTTTTCAATTTCATTCATAGAGCTGGTAAATTAACATCTTTCATCAATTTCCTTATCTGTGGTTCATCAAACACTCCCTCTCTGATTTTAGCCTGTGCCAATGATGGAAACTTTATGCAAGGAAGCAAGGGCAACTTTTGTCAAGTGCTTTCACGAATTGTTTCATCATACCAATTTTATGTACAATGGAGGAAGTAGAATTTTTTGATGATCAACAAGAGGCACATTAGTAACATTTTTTGATCCAGGTTCTACTTGTTGCCTCTCAGACCAATGGTCAGTTTCCCAATGTTTGCCCCTCGTCCTGCTATTCCATTTACAAAAAAAAAAAAACAAAAAAAAAACAAAGAAATTTTGTGTATCCTCCCTGTTGTCCTAGTAACAGACCAATGACCTTCAAGTCACCACATATTTGCCACTCATGGTTGCAGTATTTAATTTTCTCAAGAACATGTTTCAGAGTTTCATAAGACTCTCTTAGTTTCTAGAATTGCAAGTGGCATTGAAGCTAACTTGTTGCCATTATGAAGTAACACTGCCTTAAGACTTGGTTTGGAAGAATCAATAAAAGACACCAGTTACTTGACTCATATGCTTCCCTGCCGAACTGTTGAATAAGATTACAAGCATCCACACAAAACACAAATTGATCTTCTTCTGCATAGTACCTGTGGAACTGTATTTTGCAATTCTTATACCACGAAAATGTAATACTAGGTGATAACAAATTCTTCTCCTGTATTCTTGAACCCAGTAATTCACCGTTTTGTTTCATGAGGCTGAAATCCCTCACTAAATCATTTAACTCAAATTGATTAAACTGTTGTGGTCAATTGTCAAATTCTTCTGGATCAGAACCCAACTCATTGTCGGAAATCATGGAGCTGCTTTCAGATTCACTAAAATTGAGGTCTGTTGGTGGAGTGGCAGGGGGAGTTTGGGTCCATGAGGAATAGACTGTGTAGCTGAGTTCAGATTTGGATAGCAACTTTATACATGCAAAAGTAACAATTGTCATGGTGATTCTGCTGCTCTCTCCATATCATTGGTTTAGCAAATGGTATTGCCTTCCATTTTCCTTCATACCAATAACGTAGTCCCTCAACACAACTGTTACATACAATATGAAGCATAAACGATTTATCCTGATCACCAACTTTTTCTTTGAAATATGAGTAACATAGTTTCTTTGTTTGTGAGTCTATTTTACATACCTTCCCATCAAACACTTAACACCTACAAATGTAAAAAACCTTCTGAGGACTTTTTTAGACACTATCTCCTATGTAATCCTGATGTAGAAGTCATTCTTGAACTTTTATTTTAGCACTACATATATAGAAGATGAACATGCGTATTTACACAAGTTTTCAGCTCAATGGAAGTTGAGATCTATGATAGCTGTAAACATAAACATAAATACCTTGCAAGAAGATAGACCTGACACATAGAACAAAACTGATAAGTGCTGGGAATATAAACATAAACATCTGGGTGATAAGGGAGGATGGAACTGAGTCAATTAGGAAGAAAATCAACAAGCGATTTAGAATAGCATAATGAAACATAGCTGTAAGCTGTATAAGCCAAATGAATTTAGCATCATAGACATATATGCACATATCATGAAAACTAGATGTGATAGCCAAAAATGGACTATATTTTGAAATCAGGGCATTGATTTCCATTAAAGTCGTATATTTTCCTTTATACTGCAGAATCAATGTTGACCAGTGTTATTAGTCTGAATTGTCAGATACTTGATATTTTTTACAACTGCCAAGCTGCTATCTATTTTTTACTCATGGTCATGCAAAGAGAACAGATTTTAAAGCTATCACATAGCAACATACTTTTAAAAGATTTGATTATCACTTAAACCTTCTTATATCTGTAATGGAATGTGTAATAACATCATTTCTGCAAATATTTATCTCAATTAACATGAAGCAGATAAAAGAATAAGCTTTTATAAGAATAGTTTATAGAAAAGTGGGCACAGTAAGTCATGTAAATGTAACAGATAAGATTTTTTTTCTTTCTGGTTTGTCATTAAGTTGAATTTTATAACACAAATAACATTAGATTATTTGTTTAGAAACAATTTGAGGAAGATGCCTATTAAAATTGTTTCATTTTTACTTTCTTTACCATCTACCTATAGTAGGTAGATGAAACATTGTTAATATTTCAACTTAATATTTTACATTGAGATTTCATCAGAAAGAAACATTTTGCGATCCATTGAGCCCACAAAAAGGTCCACGTGCATATGTGAATAGCACAACTCAAAAACAAAAAGTCGAATAAATACCAAACTTCATACTTGAGTCATATATTGTTTAAGCATGGCAGGAAAGATCTTAAAGAAAATTCTCTCACCTCAAACTACCCTTTACATGCAAAACTGTTGCTTTTCACTTTCTCAAAGGTGGCTCTAATGATTTTGATTAAAACATATAGGTACATTTAAGATATTAATGTGACAAATTAATTATATATCTTGAATTTTCTGTGAATAGCCTATGAAGTCCTCTTCATACTGATTGAATTCTCTATAATTTTGTGTAACTGAGTAATCACCAGAGTTAGACAAAAGCTTACTACAGGAAGATGTAAAGCTCATTAAACCATGCAATTTCTGCAGAATACATTTATTCATAGTATTAGCCTGTTTTGAAGCCTTTTTAAGCTTTTCCAACTACATCATCTGTTGTGTATGCTTCAAAATTTGCATTTCTTCTGTTACTTTTCCATCACAGAAGCTTGTTACCACGAGTAAACATTTGAATGCTGTTTCTACATGTTTCAAATAACTAAGCACTTACTGGTTAATTTGAAATCATTCCTAAGTAAAAATATATAATGAATAATGTAGTGGATCAAAGAATAAATTTTTGCCTGAAGAGTATAATATATAATAGATATATGCAACTTTGTCATGGGTGGAGAAAATTGTGTGATTGTGAGTGTTCAGATTTTTTATTTAACAATAATTTTTAATAAATGAAAAGAAATTGCCTTTTCATGCATTTTATTCATTTTGTCTCTAAAGTACTAATCCTCTTATTCTTCTTGTCATAATCATGTTTGTGGTTTCATAGCGAATAAGCTCATTGCCTGAATATAGCTATAAAATTTAACATAAATTAGGATTTGAAAATCAACATTTCTTTAAAACAATATTTTTGATTTAACATATCACCAATTGGAGCTCTTGAACCTTGTTACAGTCCTTCAGATAAGAAGCTAAAGAAAACCTTTATTAAAGAAATTGAGATGTTCATTACCACAGTACTCCTAAAACTACAAATCTGATTTTCTCATCTGCTCAGAATCAAGAGTGATGCAGTAATTTGTATCACAAATTACTTAAATGTAAATAATGATTGTAATATGAATATGCATTTTTATGTGACATTGATTTCAGATGTTTATTAATTGTAATTATTATTGGGAAATAAGTTTATACGGCTTTACTGAAACTGTCAATAATAGCGCAATAATGCAGCGAGGGGGTGAGCTGTTTATCATTATTGGGAACGAGGAAGTTACGTAATGTTCGCGCGTTTTTTCCGTTTAGAACCTTCTGGAATGTTTCCCTAAAAGCAATATGTGTTCGTGGTTTTCATTGGATATTAGAATAGACGCTAATGTTGGCGCGTTTTATTAGCCAATAGCAGCTCAGTTATAATCTTTAGGCATATCGGGGAGTGGGAGTATATAAAGCCAAGTCCGAGGTAGATCGCCACAGTTCATCAAAATTCCTAGCACATTACATGTCGTCAGTCAGTCCTTCAGTTCGCCGAAAGCATTCATACACTACACGTCGTCTTCAGTCAGTCAGTTCGTCAAGTTACGCGCAGCAGAATTATGAAAGATCTAAAATATGGTAAAGTTAATTATACAAAAGGTTGAAGTACATTGATTAAAAGTGATCAGTAAGAAGTTATTATAAGAGTTTCATTTTGGCGAGTATCTAGATCAATATGTAAAAGTGATAGTGAATGTGTTCGACAATAAAAATTATAAAACAAATTTCTTCATCAGTGTTCTTTTTGGATAAAAGATTCCTTTCCGTTTACACAACCCTGATCAAGACACATGTTCGACCCAAGATAAGATAATAGCTAGCTGGAGGACAATAAACGAAACTTAAAATTCTTTCGAACACTAACATTGATGCAAATTGCTAACGCAAGATGGAGCTACAAACCGAACAAATGAATGACGTCACAAGATGGCAACGCGTGAAGTAAACACACATACACAAACATCACAAGCATCAACATTATAACTAATACCGTTACAAATTGGTTCCCAAACGTGGGGCAGTTAAAATTATGTAACCAAACAAAACAAAAGCAGCACAATATAAGATCTTCAACTTCTAATAATTTACGTAAAACATATTACGTAAGAAAAATTCTCTCGCAAATTGGCGCCCAACGTGGGGCTCAAAACATATATATATAAACTGTCGCAAATTGGCGCCCAACGTGGGGCATAGTGACCAGGAAAGGAACACGATGACCAGGAAAGGATCAGCATAACCAGGAAGGGGCAGAGTAACCAGGAAAGGAACACGATGACCAGGAAAGGATCAGCATTACCAGGACGTGGAACGAATGCAGCAGTGAAATGATCTACAAGACGCAGATTCCAGAAACAACAGGGACGACAGACTACGATCGTAATTCCGAGATTACAAGGCAACAGGGAAATTCAAACTACAAAAACATCGAGACAACGTAGATTCATCATAACACAACGCAGAAGCAACATATAATCTAGGAGAGCGGGGCAGGAAGCTGGACATCAATGTAACAGCAACAGACAGCATCACAAAGGTTAGAGTATCGTAATTTTTTTTTTAGAAAAAAAAAAAGGGTAAACAAATTTAAATGTTCCTTAGGAGTGGTAGGATAAAGAAAACAATGGCTACTAATAATACAGAAGAAATAATTATGGAGGGAGATAATGTAACAGCTAGCTGTAATTCAATACAGGTTACAGAAAATAGCCCAAACTTTTTAGGATTTGAGGATGAAAATGTTAGTGCAGAAAGTGAGAATAGAATAGCAGGAAATGTTAATTTTGATGCTAGTAGATGGAAATGCTGAGAAATATGCATAGGGAATTAAGGGAAGATCTTAGTAAGAAAATAGATCAAAACAGGGAAGATATTGATAGGAGTTTAGAACAAAAACTAACTCAGAATGATGAAAAATTAGAACAAAAACTAACTCAGAACATGGAAATGAATAATGAGAAATTAGAAAAGAAAATAGATCAAAACAGGGAAGATATGCAAAAGAGTCATAGGGAATTAAGGGAAGATATTGGTAAGAGCTTAGAACAAAACAGGAAATCAATTGAAAATATTGGTAGGAGTAATGAGGTATTAGAGCAAAAAGTAGATCAAAGCAGTGAAGAAATTGAAAAGAAAGTTATGAAGCTAGATGGTAGTATACCAAAAATGAGAGATGAAAATGAGGAAGTAATAGCAAGTGAGATAGGAGAAGTTTCAAAGAAAATGCTAGACATGAGCAGGGAAAGAGATAACAAAGAAAGTGAGGTTAATACTAAAAATGAACATGTTGATGTAGAATGTACCGAGTCAGGTAGTAGATTGAGTAACATTCCAAGTGAGATAAGAGAGATGAAAGAGGTTATGAATGTAGATGTGAATCAGGCGCAAGTTAATTTCAGAGGGGAGATATCAGAAATACAGAATGAGACAGTAATGCAAAGAAATAAATTGTACCAAGATGTTCAAAATGAAAACTCCAGTCCAGTACAGTTTAGTACAGATTTGTCAGAGTATTCTCAAGTTAAAAAGATAGCAGATGAATTGAAAATGGAAGTTGTTAAAAGATGTATTGTTCAGGAAACTTTAGATTGTTTTCAAATGTTATCATGTGATGAAATTTCTTATGAATACAAGAGGTTATTCATGAACAAAAATTTGAAGGTTAGGATACGGCTACGAGTAATGTTTAGCCACCGACAATTTGATCCAGGAGGGTAAATAACAATGAGATGTAAAGTAAATGCTGGATAGTTAAAGATGACTTGCAGAGAAATGTATTGGAATGTAAGAGGGTTAATTATTTATGTCATTTGAAAAGAGAAATAAATTAAAAAAAAAAAAAAGAGAAATGTTTAAAAAAAAAAAAAATTTAAATTTTTAGTAACTGTAACAACATTTGAAAATTAAGAATGCAAAGATTGAAACTTAATATGACATTAAATTAAAAGTACGTAAATACAATTCCAAGAGTATTGTTAAAATACAGTTCAAAATAACAAAAATGGGTAAAAATAATTAAAAACAAATACTTATGTAGCAAACAGAAAATGTGAAACAGTGTCTAGATTTAAGAGATGTAAATATATTTGTGTAGAGGGTGAATATTTTTGGTAAATATGTTTAATAATAAAAAAAAAAAAATTCTTGAATTGATAAATTTTTGTTAACACTATAAGAAAGCAAACCATTTTTTGTAATAGTAATTAAATAATTCAGGGTACAGTATTTGCTATATATAAAAAAAAAAATTATTGTAATGTTAGATTAATGTCTAAACACATTAAACCAGAGCCAGTAAGTAGTGGCGGAATAAAAAAAAAAAAAAAAAAAAAAAAAATATGTCGTGTGTTAAATGCGTGTGAAGTGTCAAGTGAAAGTGATAGCGTGTGTTCCAAGATTTAGGAGACTAAAAACCCAATTATAAAATTTCCAAAAAAATTGTAAATATTTATAATTATGTTTCTAGTGGGGCATATGATGCAGTAATTTGTATCACAAATTACTTAAATGTAAATAATGATTGTAATATGAATATGCATTTTTATGTGACATTGATTTCAGATGTTTATTAATTGTAATTATTATTGGTAAATAAGTTTATACGGCTTTACTGAAACTGTCAATAATAGCGCAATAATGCAGCGAGGGGGTGAGCTGTTTATCATTATTGGGAACGAGGAAGTTACGTAATGTTCGCGCGTTTTTTCCGTTTAGAACCTTCTGGAATGTTTCCCTAAAAGCAATATGTGTTCGTGGTTTTCATTGGATATTAGAATAGACGCTAATGTTGGCGCGTTTTATTAGCCAATAGCAGCTCAGTTATAATCTTTAGGCATATCGGGGAGTGGGAGTATATAAAGCCAAGTCCGAGGTAGATCGCCACAGTTCATCAAAATTCCTAGCACATTACACGTCGTCAGTCAGTCCTTCAGTTCCTCGAAAGCATTCATACACTACACGTCGTCTTCAGTCAGTCAGTTCGTCAAGTTACGCGCAGCAGAATTATGAAAGATCTAAAATATGGTAAAGTTAATTATACAAAAGGTTGAAGTACGTTGATTAAAAGTGATCAGTAAGAAGTTATTATAACAGTTTCATTTTGGCGAGTATCTAGATCAATATGTAAAAGTGATAGTGAACGTGTTCGACAATAAAAATTATAAAACAAATTTCTTCATCAGTGTTCTTTTTGGATAAAAGATTCCTTTCCGTTTACACAACCCTGATCAAGACACATGTTCGACCCAAGATAAGATAATAGCTAGCCGGAGGACAATAAACGAAACTTAAAATTCTTTCGAACACTAACATTGATGCAAATTGCTAACACAAGATGGAGCTACAAACCGAACAAATGAATGACGTCACAAGATGGCAACGCGTGAAGTAAACACACATACACAAACATCACAAGCATCAACATTATAACTAATACCGTTACAAATTGGTTCCCAAACGTGGGGCAGTTAAAATTATGTAACCAAACAAAACAAAAGCAGCACAATATAAGATCTTCAAGTTCTAATAATTTACGTAAAACATATTACGTAAGAAAAATTCTCTCGCAAGAGCTGCTGTGAATTAGTCTGTCATTTTCTTCTTTTTCATAGATTGATGTTGTATACAGTAGTTGACCTTATATTTTGGAATAACTGTGCACTGTGTGAGAAGGTCATGAATTCATCAGTTGTTATAAGTCTGCTTAGAAAGTATTCCTTAATTTATACAGCTCCACAAGCAATAATCTGCTTGGTTTCTTGTAGGGTGATTTATAAGAAATAGTTTAAATTGAATTAGCCAAGCTTTAAGCCATTATGAATATGATATTTTTAAAAATCTGTTTGTATTTTTAATAACACCAATTAATCAATATTATGAACTCTTAGGAATAGGTACTATAATTTCTTTTCATAAACAGAAAGTAGAATTATATTTAGAGATGAGAGACCATGGTGTGGTGAATCATTTCGTTTAGTGACTCTGTCTGCAACTGAGAAGACATCCTCAGTGGTACTTGATGACTTAGCAGAAATAGTTCCATAGACATTTTAACTCAGCCTAGAATTTAATTCGGATTTTGATTCTGATACTGGGAATTGGAGCCTGCATTTACTTAAAGTAAAAGCACCTTTACTTGAATATTTAGTCAAAGTTTTTCAACTGAAACATATTTATTTGCATGATCACTAAGGATTCATAAAATCATGTAAGATATTTTATTTCCTGTGTCATAAACATATGCAAGAAAATTTATATATCGACAAATAAAGAAAATATGAGCAACACACTTCCTACCTTAAAAATCCTACCTTATATAGGGTCTTTCAACAAGTGTGTCCTATCTTTGTACTTAAATAAAACACGTTCTATAAATGATAGAGGTTTATTTGTTGTTTTTATTTTGGAACATAATTAATGTCATTACGTGTGGAAGAGAACATCAGTTAAGTGACTGCTGCAACTTTTTTGGGTTGCGCATATACGGTTGACCCAATTTTCAATGACAGAAGAACGTAAATTACGTCCAACTTCACGAATAATACGCGTGATGATATTCATAAGATCATTTACTGTTTCTGGCTTCTTGACATAAACTCAAGATTTAACATAACCCCACAAGAAGTAATCCAACGGCATTAAATCACATCACCTCAGGGGCCAGTTAACATCACCACCACAGGAAATGATGAAACCTCTGAACTTCTCCTTCAAAAGATAGATTGTTTCGAGAGCAGTATGACATGTGGCACCATCTTGCTGGAACCAAATGTTTCTGAGATCCATACCATCCAATTGAAGCCAAAGATAGTTGGCTTCTAATTGCTCCATAGACCAGTCAGCGAATACACGGCGCAAGCTATGGTCGTTGGGCTTTATTTCTGGAATTAACACCATTTTGTAAGCGTGAAACTTCAAGTCCAGATGCAGAATTCGCCAAGTTGTGGTCGGCGAAAGCCCCAATTTTTGCGCTCGACGAGCAATTGATTTGTTTCCGTTCTCGCGTACACTCTCACAAACGGCGCCTATGTTTTCATTGGAGCGCTTACGTCGATTACGTACAGGCTTTCTTTGATCGCTAACAGAACCACTTGTTTCAAATTTATCGATCAAACGCCGAATCGTTCTCTCGCAGGGACGATTATGCACACCGTAAACTTCACGCAATACACGGAAGGTTTGGCGAACAGATGATCCATTTTGATAATACATTTTCACAATTTCTACGTGTTGCTGAATGCTGTAACATTCCATGGTTATTTGTCAATAACAACTGTAACCACATGAAAAGAAAATGACTGCTATAATTCAATAACAACGGCAGTTATCACATGTTAAATATGACACTCTTGTTGAAAGACCCTATATCACTAGAAAGAATACTAAGGATTACTAAACTTAATATTGCATTAAATAATGTAGTAATGATTAATTTTCAATGCAACAGATGGGCCCCTACTGGGTCGTGGTTCACGTATCCGAAGAGCACGTTCATCACGTCTACGCTCAAGTCGTGGGAACCAACACCAAGAGAAGCAACATCTATTTCGTCACTACAAGTTTAGTGGTTCCAGCAGTTCATCAGAGGGTGGAGTCACCAATCCTGCTTTCCTGATTGAGCAAGCCAGACTTAAAACTGCACCTGCAGCTCTGACAACTTCCCCACAAAGTGCTGATACTGCCAAGATCAGCAGTGTAAGTTTGTGAGTTAGACTTATTCAATATCAGATGTAATGTCTTACATTTCCACACTAGTAAAAGAAACAAATGAAGCAGAAGTTCTCTCTAAAGAAAAAAGTATTAAAAAAATCTGATGCATTGCACTCACATGGCTTTCCCTACTCTTTTAAAACTTTTCTTAAGAAAGCTTATTCCTCTATATATTTATTGTTAGTCGAGATAAAATTTCATTACATATTCACATATTTCATTGTAGGTATAAGAAAAAGGTATGAGAAAAAACAAATAGTGCTTAACATTGAAAAAAGTAAAATCATTTGAAAATTCAAACTAATAACAAAGAACATCTCAAAAATGGTCAATGCCACAAAAATATATGATATAAATTGTGTGGTTTAACAACTTTTATATTTTTCCCGTTAGATTTGTTCCATCTCTTAGGGTTTACCATTATACAAAAGTCATTAAAAAGAAGGATTTCACAGGCTATTCCCTTCAAGATATACATTTTATTTGTTGTAAAAATTGTTAGAGATATTTTTGAGAAAATAAAAAAATAAAGAAAAATTTTCCAGTAGTTTACGATGGGGGGATTTTTAGGAAAATCTTCGTGTCACATCTTTGGAAGATACTGAATTTAAATATCAAGTTTGGTATTCAACTAACTTTTAGCTTTTGAGTTATGCTGTTCACACATGCATATGCATGCGCACAGATATACACACACATTTTTCTAAAAAAAATTTTTTGTTTCAGGGAGCCTGAAAATGTGTATTTCTGGTGAGATCTCAATATTGAACTTTTGGGTGGAGTGCAGTGCTTCCCCTATTTACTGTAGCTAAACAGTAGAGAAGGCAATAAAAACTGATATTTTTAACAAATATTGCATCATGTTATTACTAAAAAACAAGCATTATTTTATCACAGAAAAATAAACAAGCCTGTCATAGAGTATAAAGATGGCATTCCTTTGCTAATGGTACTGCACTAACTTAAATCAAAACTCTGATAGAGGTATTTAGAACTGAAGTCATTATGTTTTTGAATTGCAGGAAAAACATGAATCAGACGTAAAATCGCCAACTAGTGATGCTCCAAAACCTCAAGATGATGAAAAACAAGATACATCTACTGTTAGACCAAGACCAAGGCCTAAAACTGCAAGAACTAACAGGTAAACCAAAACCACAAAAAATTATTTAGAAAACAGATTTGTTGAGTTATAAAGTTATAAATTTACTCAAATTTATCTAAGTTGTATCATATGAGGGTGATTTAAAAAATAACATGCCACATTTTTTTTCTAACCAAAAGCCAAAACAGCAAAGTGTAACTCTAAATTTTTTCTTGGGCTCCTAGCTAGGTAAGTAGATGGTTTGAAACCAACGTTTCGAAGGTATTCATCATCTTCATCTTCAGGATAAATGGATGAAGATGGAAGTCTGGATCTCTATATTTATAGTGCCAAAGTGAAACTGAAATCTCATTGGTTCACTTGATTAATCTTGATTCAGGTCTACAACTTAGTTCAGCATTGGCACCTTAACACCAAGATTCAGAAAATTTTCACGGCATTTCTACCAGGTCTGTCTTGAATTAAAAAACATGTGTGCTATAAATAGTTTCCTACCAGGTCCATGTCCATATCTCAGTCCCATTAAATACAAGTTGTTTCATGGCTGAAAAATCACATGAACCAATGAGATTTCAGTTTCACTCTGGCACTATAAATATAGAGATCTAGACTTCCATTTACATCAGCTAGAAGCCAGAAAACATTTAGAGTTATTATGCCGTCAGGAAAGCTTCAGCTCTTATTTTAGCAAAGTGTAGTTTGAATCTTGAAATCTGATGTTTCTCCCACGTGTGTGCCAAATTTCAAGTAATTCCTACAGATAGTGTAACTCTCATGAACTGTGAAAATATCATCTTTTATCAACTCACAACAGAGTCAATGAGATACGATTGAATTCTTGGTTCACAAAAATGAAAGTGTGGAAAATATCCACTAACATTTGCATGCAATGTACGGTACTCAAGAAGCAGGCAATGTTCTGTTGAGTGATGGGCTAAGAGAATTAAGGCATCAGAAAGTACAGAAATTGAGGCCAAAGATCTTCCATGTTCTGTCATAGCCAACTTTCTAAAAATGTTGAATTATGCAGATGAGATTATTTGTGCAGATTGGTTCATCACAAAGCATGGAAAATGCATGTTTGATTGTTGAGGGTCTTGGATATTCAAAAGTCTGCTCAAAATTAGTTCCATGAAGTATGAGAATCTGGGAACACATGGGTGGCATATTGCTACCCCATCCATCCTACAGCCCAGATCTGGCACTGTTGACTTCTATCTTAAAGATTCATAGTATAGAGTTCACTTGAAGTTGAAAACCTAATGATCCATGCAATAAAGATTAGATTTCACAGAAAGATATACGATATGCATATACGCCTTTGTCAGAATTTACATTTGCTTTATGGTAAATATATGAGGAGTGATGTTTCAAAATGCGATAAGTGCACATGTAGACGTAAATTAGTTTCAAGCAGATTTATACTCAAAAGATGGGCTGCATTAAGCTACGGTGTTGCTTTGATTCAAAACATAATTTTTAACCCTTTAAAGCAAGTACAAATTTTTGAATTTGGTTCAGAATGTGATCAGTCCAGCATTGAAATTGGCTCAAACCACGATAAGTCCAACTTGTTGCAATCGCTAATGTATGGTGCATCCAAAGTCTTATAAAAAATGGTAAACTGAGAAAGCAAACATTCCAAACCTTCACAATAATGTTTTTTGTTATATACTAGCTGTTGTTGTGGCAGGTTTGTTGTGTTTTTGCATTAGCCGGTAGTTTATATAAACAATGAAATGGAAGAAGTGTATGTTTAGGGGACCCTCTTCTGGATCTAGAAAGTATCATTTGATTTTCTAATACCTGCCACAGAACAGGGTTTTACACTTTATTTTAAAACTGGATAATTTTTTACTACTTTGTTTAGAAATATCTAAACATTTTTGTGAGTTATTAATGCTAATTGTATTCTTAGATAATGTGTGAATATAAGCCAAAACAGAACTTTGCAGATTGTTTAATAACAAATTAATTTTGATCCAATTATTAATTAATAATATAAGGTGAGAAAAGAACTTGCTGAATTATTAATGATTTTGATTGAATTGCTTAATATAGTTTTTTGAAAATTTGAAGAAAAAGATGTGTAATTAAAGAAGGTATCAATTTTGACTGTATTCTTTAAATAACGTTTGAAAGTATCCTCCTTAATTACAATTTTGTTTGCTTAAATAATGTTTGGACATTTCTCAAAGAAACGGTATGTATCCATTAAAACAAGTGACTGATTTTGATTGTATTATTAAAATAAATCATTGGGAACATCTTTCTAAATTGCAAATTTCATTGTATCAATTATTTGGTTATCTTGGAAATAGTTGATGCTGCAGAAAAAGTTATGTCAAATAAATTGTATGTTTTAAAGAGGTCTGGATTTTTGTGTAGTATGTTTAAATCTACAGGAAGACCTACGGGAAATAGTACATTTTCAATTTGTTATCAAGAGGTTTGACGTATATTTACACCAATATAACTTACAGTGCCATTACTGAAAAACACAACACAAGTTTATTTCTTAACACACAAACACAAGGCAGTGGAAGAGTTCTGGCATGTGAAAATCATGGCAGCTGCCCAACACGCAATGCACTGTGGAAGAGACTGCCATTTCTGTGTTCCAGACAAAGGGAAAATGTCTAAGTGGGTAAAACAATGATGTGAGATGAGTTCTGTAACCATTGTGAAGCATAAAAGACATGAAATGACATTCAAACACCAGAAAGTTCTTTCAGCACCTGATTTTTACTTTCTCTACTATGCATAGTAACCAAAGAAATTGTAAAATGTAAATAAACTGTAGTGATTGTCTACTGAATAAGTGACCAGGGTCAAAATGCAGTAGACAATCAAATTTGTAAAACTCTTAGCACAATAAAAAAAAAAAAAAATGTATAGTAAGTAGGGGAAGTATTGCATTCCACCCAAAAATTTGATACCGAGATTTCACAGGAAATACATGTTTTGAGATCCCCTGAATCCAAAAAAGGCATTTTTGGAAACATGTCCGTGTGTGTGTCTGTCTGTGTGTCTGTGAACAACATAACTCAGAAACGAACAGTCGGAAAAACACCAAACTTGGTATTTAGGTTCAGTATCTTCCAGAGATGTGACACGAAGGTTTTCAAGAAAATCCCCCCACCCCAAACTACCCTTTACATGGAACTTTTTCGAAAATTTTAATTTTCTCAAAAATGGCTCTAACGATTTTGATTAAAATATCATATGTTTAAGATATTTTTATGACAAATGAAATGTATATCTCGAATTTTTTGAGAATGTCTCCAAAAGTATTCTTCATTGGGAACGACTTTTGCATAACTGGTAAACCATAAGAGATAGACAAAATTTTACCACACATAAAATGTAGATCACGTTAAAATACACAATTTATGTCATATACAGTTTTTTTGCTGAGTGAACCATTTTCGAGATATTGCTAGTTATTCCTTTAGATTTTCCAATACTTATACTTTTTCTCAAATACGTTATTCATTTTTTTATGTCCTGTACATGTAAAGAGAATGGAATGCGCCACATAGCAACCAGCACTTAAAATATTTGACTATCACTTAAAACCTACCATATTCCCCTTGCATCTACAAGAAAATTAGCAATAAGATTGACATCTCGATATCTCGATTAACATGAAGCATATGGAGAATAAGCGTTTGTAAAAATAGTTTGTACAAGAGTAGAGAAAGTCATGTGAGTGTAACACATCAGATTTTTTTCTATGGGGGTCATCTGAAGAACAAAGTTTTTTTCATGGCGACCCCACAGTACTGATGAGTTGAAAGCCACAATCCGGGGAGAGATTGACCATTCCTCAAGAAATGACTGAGAACGTAATAAGGAGCTTCCATGAACGCCTTCAGCAATGCATTGCCAATAATGGAGGCCATTTGCATGATGTACATTTTAAGAAATAAACTTATGTTTGTGTGTTAAGAAATACACTTGTGTTTGTGTTTTTCAGTAATGGCAATGATTGTTGAGTTATATATAAATTATGTTGATGTAAACATACTCTAAACCTCTTAATAACCAATTGAAAATGTACCTTTTCCCATAGGCTAGCTGTATTTCTTATAGTTTACCCATTATACAAAGTTATACATAATCTTTCTGACTGAAGATGACTTCACAGGCTATTCCCAGTAAATTCAAGATACACTTTTACTTTTCCTCATATAAATATCTTAAATATATGTATGGTATTTTAATCAAAAACATTACAGCCATTTTTAAAAAAATAAAAAATATGTAACAATTTTCACATAAAAAAAGTACACACATGCATGCATGCATGGATGTAAAAGACCAACTCATGGATCTTTGTCTAATTTTTTGTTTTGTTTTGGTACCTCTAAACTTGTATTTCCAGCGAAATCTCAACATTAAATTTTGGTTTGGAATACAATACTTCCTCTGCTTACTCTAAGAACGAAGTAGAGAAATTAATAAATAATGTGAAGTGAAGAAACACTAGGTGTCGATTAAAGTCTTTGCTTTATATCTGCTTTGGACCTAAGATAGGTTGCTTTAAGGTCTTGTGTAGAGCTAAACAGACCTTAAGAAATATAACAAGGTTACATCAGGTTCAAGGAGGATAAATATACAGAATATCCATGAATTCATGGACTAGCTCTCCATTATCACATTCTAAAGAGAAATCAGAGAAAAAAGTTTTAAAAATTATCACTTAATGTATTCATTCTGATGTTATAGTCATAAAAAGTTAATTAATCAAAACACATGAATGTTATGCAGACACATTCTGGTTTACTATAAGATATGCATTCAGGTTTCGCTAATGCTGAAGGTCAATTTGGTCTTGCCACTTCCCACCATGCATTCCTTCATTGGGCATGTCAAGCATATCTATTGGCTTAAAGGGATTCATTTCCACTTTCTAAACATTCTTACATAATAATTTTATAAGTTTATTCACAAAGTCTTTATTGATGGACTGGTTTTGTTATGGGTGATGTTAGTAACAAAAACAAAGGCCTTTCTCCCCAGAGAATGAAGAGTGGTAGGACACCTTTAGGTGCCTAATGGCACCTACGTGTAAACCTCTGGCAACAAGCTTACAAAGTGCTTATGTATATGACTCTTTTACTTTCTTTATCACTTACCTGTGGTAGTAGAAGAAGTATTGTACTCAACCCAAGAATTGTATATCAGGTTTCACCAGAAATGCATGTTTTGAGGTCCCTGAATCCAAAAGAAGCCTTTTTTTAAAAAAGTTCCATGTATGTCTTTGAACAGCATAACTTAAACACTGCAAGTCAGATAAATAACAAACATGTTATTTAAGTTGAAGTTCAACATCCTCCAAGGATGCAATAGAAAGGTTTTCAACAAAATCTGGCACCCCCAAACTAGCCTTTTCATGGAAAATTTGTTATCTTCTCAAAAATGATGATGATTGTCGTCCTCTGCGGTGTAGTGGCTACCATGCTAGTGTCTAGTTCCTGAGGTCATGCGTTCAAATGCGGCGGAGGGCGATGGGGGTATGTAAAAGAACCTCAAGCCTGATAAAGAGGCCTTTAGTAAAATTTTCGGTCTTTCAAGCCCAGTATAGAATGGGACGCTAAGGACCACAGCCGTTAAAGAGCGTCCATAAATAAACCTCAGTTTAATTTTTAATTGATTTTGATTAAATTTCCTTATATTTGAGATGCTATTTGCATGACTGATATAGTGTATATGTTGCATTTTCTGCAAATGGTTTGTGAAGTCTTCTTCATTCAGAATGAATTTTGTATAGTTTTGTATAAGTGGTAAACTAGCAGAGAGAGACAAACATTTACTAGGTACATAAAAGATACAGATCTCGTTTAAACACAGAACTTATGTCAAATACATTTTTTGGTGGTATTAACTATTTCCAAGATATTCATTGCTTTTAGTTTGAATTTTTCAATACTTTTTCATGCCTTTTTTTGAAGTGCTAAATCACCAATGTTTTTGTTTTTCCCTAAGTCTTGCAAAGCATGCTGAATTTCAAAGCCAACTTAATGCAATCTGCTTTTTAAATATTTGACTATCACTTCTGCTGCCCCTATCCCTCTTGTACCAATTACAAAACAAGTAATGAAACCAATTCTGCAAAAGTTTATCTCGATAACATGCAGCAGAAAGGAAAATAAGCTTTTGTATGTGTAGTCTGTAGAAGAGAGAAAAAAAATAATTGATAGTGGGTAGTAAAGTCATATGAAGTAACACGTCAGATTAATTAATACATTATTAGGGCTAGGATGTTAGGTAAAATGCCTTTTTACTGTGCAGTAATAAATCAAAAGTTATATGATATAATTATGTTTTAAGATATTTGGAAATGATAAAACCAGTCTTTATTTTGCCTATTTTGCTTTTTTAAGTGTAGCTACCTATTTGAATTACTAATGCCAATTTCTGCCTTTTATACATCAACTTACATTGGAATGTGACCATCTTATGTATCGTAATATTGGCTAAGGGTTCTGCATATCTCTCTGAAAGTGGGTTCCCCAGTATCAGAAAGTATTGTAGGGAAAACATTTTGATGAATAGTAATGGTCAGTTGATGTCATGTGAAAGCAGACATAACATCATTTGGTTATGATGCCAAAATTCAGTCAACCATAGAAAAGTAAACTTCACAGTTATGTTATTGAACTTGTTGCCCATGTGTTTCCAACTTTTGGAACAATTTTATTGTGTAAGATTTGTGAAAAGTATTTTATCAATCAACATATGTTAACAACAAAGCACTCTTCTCATGCTTCAAAGAGTGATGGCAGATAACAAAACACTTCCAACAAATGTAGCCACAATTAGCAGTTACAGTTTTCATTAGAGTTGTGTAAATTATTAGTTGATACCGGCTGAATCTAATACAAGAACATTTACAGCGATACCTTATAGTAATGTGCAACAATAAGAAGTTTAATTAATCAAATCAACAATAAAATGTATAATTTGTGTGATTTTAAACCAAATTTTGGTTATTAAATATATTATGATCATGACTTTTAACATTTATAATGCCTTTTTTTTAAATTTACCATGCCCCTTTTTTTTTACATTTTTATTGTCTATTTTGATTGTCATAAATGCCTAAACATTCAGGATCTACACATTATGTAATTCCTCTTCATTGCTGTGATGCTTCATATAGAACAGTTATGCAAAGCTTGTATTTTCCATAGAGTTGCACCTATAACAGAAATCCCAGCACGAAGAGGAGGTTCAGCAGCAACTATTCCAAGTGTTCAGCAGGATATGAATGGAAATGCAGTAGCCCCTGATTCTCCACCAGACCCTCTTGATGCCTGGAGCACTCGCAATATTACCAATATGAATGCTTTGCTAGAGTGGGAGAAAGATGAAGAAGAAAGCTTATAAAAGGTAATAATAAGTTGGTCATAATTAATAGCCTGCATTTGTTTTAGTTTCATTCGTTCTCTCTTTTTATATATGATTGATCAGCATCATTGAGCTTTACAGAGTATTTGTAAAGAATTGTTAACATAGTAATTTGCTGAGGTTGGTCCTCAATTGATACATAAGGGAAATCAATTTAACAAACAGTATTTAATTCCTTGAGGTATAAAAGATAAGAATTTGCAGGATAGATCAAACTAGTGATGCTGCTATTGAGAGTCATCTGTATCTTCTGAACCAAAGATGGCACTGAATAGTAGGTTTTGTGGTAGTCGTGTTGGATAGCATTTTCAAATGCCAACAGTATATCTTACAGCTCCTGCAACTGCTTGTATATGTGAGAATGGACAGGTGAGTTTATAGATGAGAGGATCTGCAAGTTTACAATGCAATTTGTGGTTGTGTACAACCATTGGACATTGGTGACTATTTGTAGGGTTTTGTTTTGAAGCACTTGGAAACAATGTGAGAGGCAGTTACAGATCCCCATAAAGGAGCAGCATAAACCATCATTGGTCTCATCAGTGAACAGTAAAGCAGTAAGGTAATTGAAGTATGTTGGGCAAGGAGAGAGTAGATTTTGGAAAGTCTAGTAGAAGCCTGAGTAGTAGTGATCCATATGAGAGTGACAGGAGAGCCACATGTCAAGTAACATATCAAGATATTTTACTGGGGTATTGGCTGGCAGCCAAGAAATAAGCTCATCATTGTTTTGCAGTGAAGGAACGTTATGAAATGGATGTAACAAAGATTTTTGCCTCACTCTTATAGGTATTTAAGACTATATGTCATGTAGCTTGGTATTGGTTAAGCTGATTGAGAGAAGTTTGGATGTCAGCTGTTACTGAGTTAAGATTGAATGGGATTGAAAACTGTAACATCAGTATATAACACTAGACAGGTAGGTTCCAAGTTTGGAGAATCATGACTATAAATATTAACCTTTATAGCCTGGTGTATCATATTTGTTACATTTTGTAATTTTTTAGGTTTTAGTATTTTTAATGTTTTTTTTTCCTAATTTAATATTATACTAGCCTTCAACAATAAAATTAGGCTATTTATAGCTGTTTTATATTATAAAAATATTAATATTTTGCAATAAAACTGTAGTTTTGTTTTTTTTTAATAATAAAGAGCAAAATCCATACAACTGCAGTCAAATGTAACCCTGTCAGCATCCAAGCATGCCAATAGACTAGTTATTTTACTTGGATCCTATCCTTCATTTACCACAGGCACATTTGACTGCAGTCACTGGGACTCGAACTTGCGACATTTGACTTTGAATGGGTGGTCAGTCCATTTTGTATCACACTAATGATCATAGCTATTCAAATTGCCTCTGTTGTCGTGTTGGTGAAAGGGATATAAAAGCTGGTTTGGGAATAGAGGAAGAGCGACATATGCAGGAAAATAATTCCAGCAATAGAGGTTTAAATAATAATGAAGCTAATATCGATCCTTGAGGGACTCCTGCAGAATAGGTCATTGGGTTGACCATATTACCAATCAGGATGGTGAAATGTTTTAGAGTGACTCATAGCTACCATTTTATGAGAAGCTGCCAATATTTCAGCAAATGTTGTTATATATTGTGCTTTTTGAGTTTATGGATGTTATTATATATTTTACATGACAAATAAATAGGTTTGCTTAACATAGATATTATTTTATAAAAAATAATTCCATTTTTACTTTCTGTGCAACATACCTAATAACCTATGGTTGATAGAGGAAGTAGCTATTGCATTTCAACAAAAAATTGTGTATCATTATTACACCAGAAATTGTTTTGAGGTCCTCTGTATCAAAAACAATTTTTAAGCCTGTGCGAGAGAGAGAGAGGGAGAGAGGGAGAGGGAGGGGGAGAGGGAGAGAGAGATACGAAAGTTGGTATTTAAGTTCAGCATCTTCCAAAGATAAACTCTTATCTGAGGTCTATTTTAGAATCATAAAAAGAGGAGAATTTCCTACAGCTTGCTGTCAACAGAGAGGAGAAAAAAGAAAGGAAAAAACAATGACAATGAATATTTCATAGCTGGTCTAACATTCCCATCGACTTATTTGTTCAGTAAACGCCCATTATGACAGCCTTCTTTATAATGTTATCCCACATTCAGCATTAAAATTTTGAAGTCCGGCTTTTATTTCATTTAATTAATGCATTTTGTAATTCAATATAACACATAGGTTTGTTCTATAAATCCTGCATATAACATTAAAATATACAGAACATCCAAATAAATGATCGTATTATTTTACAATTAATTCTAAATTATATATACATTTGAAAATATAAATGTTTCACAACACAATACATTGCATATACCCCAATTGGCATGCTGTTTCTGGCTACTAGCCATGACACAAGCATTGCAGAAGTAGCACTAGCCATTTTTCTTCATTGTTATCTTATGATTGCACTACTGTTGGCATCGTTAAAGCAGATGTTTAGGATCACCATGTGCTCATTAGAGATCAACAAAACTTTTATTTTTGCATGTGTGCATGAAGGTGTGTTGTTTACTAAATCAAATGTCAGCAGCAAAGAGAAAGATGTTATCTTTTTTTAAAAAATGTCAATATAATTTAGGTAGTTGAAAAACATCCCAAAACGGGTGCTGCAAACAGGAAAGTTTTGCTATTCATGGATATGTGTCCTGCACATACACATAAGCTTTCTTTTTTTCAGAATACTACAGTTCATTTCTTTACAGTAAACTCCAGCCACTAGATTTGGGCACGATCCACAGTTTTAAAGCAAAATACAGAAAGTTACTGATTAGGAAAGGTGTGGCATACCTTAACAAAAAGGTTGGGGTTTTACTGTACTTCATTTGGAGAAGTTCCTCTTGGTTTGGGTCCCATTTAGAAGTAAGATAATTTATGTGACTGAATAATGAACTGATGTTGTTTTAAACCAAGCATAGCTAAACTTGTGCTGAGATGGTATAATTTCCTGTCTGAAACTTACAGCATCTTCATGTGATTGTTCTTCAACTAAATCTAAACTAAACAGCAATTATCTTATTAATTATTGGTGATATAGCTGTAGTTGGCCATTAATGGCCGATGCAATATAAAGGGGAGAGAATGAATGCAAAAATAAGAAGGGATAAGGAATGGAAGATTGAAAGAAAGGTATTTTTTTTTTAAATAATGATGTAGTATCAGCTTTCATTCTGCATTTTATTTACACAGCAATTTAAAACTTAAAGTGTGAGTTAAACTAAAGAAAATATTTGAAAGCTGCTGCTAAATCATTATTTTCAATAAATAAAACAACTAAATGTATTTTAAACTGTTCATCTTTACTACCAAAAGTTAAAAAACTGAAATATGAGTTTGCCATTCTCCAACTTTAACCTTAATAACCAGCAGCTGTTTAAAAAACACGGATGCATTACAGTTACTTATGATACCCTCAAAAGAAACTCTTCTACAGTATCTTTAAATTAATAAAAACAAAACAAAATCATTATACATCAATCAAAATGTTCTTTCTAATCAGTTCACTCTGAAATCAAGTCTGACTATAAAAAAAATGCTATCTTAGAATAATACTTAACAGCAAACAGGAAAAATAATTACTTTGTAATAGTCTATATCAAGAATGTTTATCTGCATTGTGCTTCTGATCATTAAAAGTATTCTGAGATAGGTTCACAAGCACAGAGTTCAAAGCTTTGAAATAAAGGATAAATGTGAATAAAGAATATACATGTATGTGTATATGAGCATGGAATGAGAACAGCAATATGGGCTATGAAGTGAGAGAAATAGAATCAGAAGACTGAAAACTTTTATCTTGTGATTCAACAACATATAACTAATAGTCAATCATACTACATAAATTATGTACACAGGATGTTTAAAACAACCAAAGAAGTCATGAATTAATTAAACAGAAATAGAAAATATGCACATTAGTGTAAGAAATAGATTACCTATTCTGTAAATATATGTTGAGAAGATGAAAACAAGCTTTGTAGAGTTTACATTTCCTGTAGGCGTTTAAATGGAAATAATATTCCTACTAGCATCAAAAAATAAATAATGATAATAAATAAAATAAAATAAAAAACTTTCTGCTACATTCACACAGAAGAAGAAAACAGTTCAGGTTTGAAATAGTAAATAGAACTTAAATTACATTCAGTAATTGGACTATGAACGAATATCAAAAATAAAGTTCTTAAATATACTTGTTTTGATATTTGTTGAAAAAATAAATTCCAAATATAAGAGCAGAGTTTTTCAGCTCACTATGTACATTGACATGCATAAAAAGCGGCCCATTTCCCTAGATTGCAATAGTGCTTTTCCACCCGTGTTTCACCTTCAGTTAATCAAACTTTGACTTCACCCAACCAGTATCAGTTCTCTATGTGACTGGTCTGGAAAATAATTCAGGACACACAAACCAACCAATGAAAGATGTTATAATTGGTGTGAAATGAAGGAATGGTTTGGATACCACCTCTATGGAAGTGTTTCACTGTGATTAGTAGGAAAGGCTAAACCTATACAACATAATTTGATCTTCTAGAGGAAGGGGTGAAGAATTATTTGCATGTATCATTAAACTGGAAGATGGCTATGACATATTTTATATGGCAGCTTTTATCAGTAACATGGAGACAAAGGTTAAAGTTATTGCCACCATCAAACAGCAATAAGTAAACTGACATTAAGAAAATGGTAGTGTAGCATGAAAATAGAAGTTTTAAATGTATTAAAAAGAATCTTAACTCTCGTCTTTATTTCTGCATTTTTATTATATTATATTTTATTTTTGTGCCAAATTCAACAAAGCATTGTCTTAATAGTACTCTGCTAGTGAGAACATGGACAACTAGCTTGTAATGTTACCCTTTGGTAGTTTGGCCATATTTTGGGGGAGGTAACTGCCAATCCAAGTGTCTATAATTATGCTTGAAGAACAGAGAAATCATGCTGGCAGATGGTGGGGCTAGATTTGTTGGTACCAACTAAACATCTATGTACCATTATGGGCCACATTTTATGTATGTCAGTATACAAATATTACTGTGTGTTAAATCAAATATGTAGGCAGCAGTTGTGTAAGATAGTAAATTTATTCCTCTGTGCTTAATAAACTTATCTTACATGGCAAAGAAGACTAAATTGCACTCTCTATTATATTTTTGTTTCTTTCTTTGGAAGAGCAATAACGTAAATCATTAAAATATTTACTTTCTTCTATAAGATAATAAATATTATATAAAATGTGGCATATATATTGCAAATATTTTAAGAGCTATTTTCAGTAAAATGCTCTTATATAATAAATGAGCTGTTAGCTGCTCTAATGTGATAAATATCACTTTAGCTAAAGCTGAGACGATCCAAAATAATATAATGTGTTTAGTTGGCTGTTACTAAATAAATAGGTATAAAGTGACACAAGAACATTATGATAGTATTAATACAAAATATATCTACTAAAGCTTTTACATTATTAACTATTTTAAAGAACTTCAACTCACTACATTATTGGTGTCATATGTATTTTGATCCTCGGTGTGAAATTTTTGTTATTGTTATTGTTATTATTATTTTTATTTTTAAAGAACTAACAAGAGAACCAGCATATAAAGTAAAGAAAAGGAGTGCAGGGATTCAAATGCATAAAGTATTAAATCTCCTTATATAACAATGCAATAGCAATGCTAATAATTATAACTTAAGTTGTTTTCTCTGTGTATATCACAAAATTGCCAAGTAAACAACCTTTAGTAGTTATTTATCTATGCTTAGAAATAACACTTCCATAGTTGGGCATTTCATTAATCAAATATTTCGGCAATTAAAGAAAATAGAAATAAAACAATATATTCCTTAAGTTATTCTATTTAACTCTTATAGAAACTTTTCAAGCATTTGGAAGACCTTCTTCACTCTCACAATACAGTGTCACTTAATTTTTTGGCCAAAGATAATTCTAGAAGTAACATTTAAAAATAGGCCACCTGTGACATAATGCAAACAAATTCAGAGACAAATTTTAATCTGAATGTTAGTTCTTAGTAAAATTATTTCTGAGCAACTTGTGGATAAAAAGTTTGGATTATTTAATCCATAAAATGAAAAACTTTAATTATACTTAGCTTAATGTGATACTATAACTACAGAAACATGAAAATAATCAGCACTTTCCTTTCAGTACATGTTTTCAGAAGTAACTGCAAAAATTAACAGTAAATCAAATGTGCAAAGTAAGCTGAAGCAGATTCACTGTATTCCATATATACATTGTTCATTTCAGCACTGCTTTCCATATTTTTTTATCTACTTATTTTAGATTCCATTACTTTTTATTTGCTGCATTTATTTTAAGTTAACTCAACTATAACTCTGAGAAAGCTATCAGTATCTAAATGCAACTTAATTCAACCCAAGTAAAAAACTTAGAAACTTGAAATAATCTACTAAATATTATCATTTAAATTTGATTGCATAGCTAATCTCTGCAACAAATGAAAAGAAATGTGTTTAGTTTTATATATGCCCATAAAATGCACAAATTATATGCCTGATTACACATATTCCATTACCTTTATGCAATATAAGCCTTGCCCAATTTCCTTAATGCAATATCCTAAGTTACAATTCTTTGGTAGCCTATATAATCTTTATTTTAAATACAAGTGTAATTGCAGAAATATTTATCAAAGTATATGCTATAATCACTTCAGCTAGGTTGTCAAAAATATTTGCCACTGTTTTCAATAAAACCAGTTAACAAAATGCACTGCGTTTTAAGAAAGATTGCTGAAATAGCATTAAGAAAAGCAACAAAGATCTTACAGAAGTAAATTATGGTAATTACACTACTGCAAAATGTTTATCAAGACAGAAAAATACTTAAAATGTGCAAATAAGGTTAGTGTAATCCTGTAGAATAAATTAATTTAACAAGACTAGTTACCCTGAAGTCTCTGAAGGAATTAAGAACTTTAAAACTTACTTATTCTATTGGCCTGTAGCTGAAGGAAAAACAAAAGCCCTTTCATTAAAAAGTTTTACAAAAGTGTTCAGGATTTTGCTTTGCATTATATTTTGGGCTTTTATTTTTCTTAGTGAAGTGAACTCTATAGCATTGTTCCTCTATTCGCATGAAGCTAACCTCTCAACAAACTACTCTTGGTAAGTATATGAATGTTTCATGATTTGACAACCTTGCAATCCTACAAGAATAAGAGGTAGAGAGAATTTAATAAAGAAGACAAAGAAATCACAGTGATTCTTTTCTGCTGCTGTTTTCCTCCTGTAGCAATTTTTTGCACCACACTTATCATGTAGTGAATCAGACTGTACATACTATTTTGGTGTGTCCAATCTTTGCCAACACAAGTTCCAAGACCCATTGATATAGCATTTATATAACTCCGGTAGCTCTCTTTGTACTCAAGTACAAAATACTGTGTTTTAAAAATATAAATATTTGAGCATCTCTGTTAATTTATGGGACACAACAGCATGTAAATGATTCACTTTCAAGCAGTTTCATAAAAACAATAATATATGCCAGCTATTATTTCCACATTAAGAAAAAGCTAAATTTATTTTTCTTCCTGATTGCTTTAATTTTATTTTCTATGAACATCTGAACACATTCATCACATGCTCTGTCTATCTGCATTATATTACTCTTTTTCAGACATGGCTGTTACTCTACTCAGTGATTAACAACTTGCATGTTTGCAACACGCCTGCACCTAAAGTAAGGCAACATAACCTTCAATGCCTCAGTTGCACACTTTGCTGTTTGGCAGTATGCTACAGCATTATGTGGGGTCCCTTTTACATTGCCAGCACCACAATGGTGGAATAAAATGGTACTAAAGGAGGACTTTCAATTCCTGCATGTTTTTATCCATATGTAGCTGCTACAGAAACTGACATCTGGGTATACTGACAACAAGGCAGCACTGAGGGCATTATCCATATTCTTCACAAGATCAAAGATTGTCAAGGACTGTTTAGAAGTCCTGAAAAGCTAGGAGGATGTAATAGGTTAATTCTGGCATGGCTACCAGGCCATACTGCGGTGAGTGGCAATGAAAACACAGACAGACTGGCTGAAATAGGAGCACAGACTCCAATATAAGTCCAGAACCGGTTCTGGAATTACCAAACAAGTGGTAGGGATAAATATATTAAACTGGCTTAAAAGATAGATATAAATTACTGGAAAAATATTAAAAAAAACGTGGAAAGTTAATGATGCTACAATCATGCCTTGAAAGAAGTACTGCAGCCCTTAATTTAAATAGGAAACAGATGAGACTCAATGTGGGACTCTAATGACTGGCCATGGGAACCCCTGAGACAATAGGGTTCATGGAAGATCCCATAAGCAGGAAGTGTGGTGTAGAGGATGAGACGGCCTGGTACTTAATATTCCAATATGAAGCATTGGAAGTAAACAGGTACAATCAATTTGAGACTCTACACCCAGAGAAGATTATATCTAGTAAAACTATAATTCTTGGACTCCTAACTCCCTGACAAAATCAAATATATCCATATGTGGAAATATGTCCTAATTTGCAGAGATTAGAAAAATGCTTAACACAAAACAAAATTGTAAAAGTCATTATTCAGGGAGATTGCCATAATTACCTAGAGCAGAAATGTACTACTTTATTTTACAAACTTGAAAGTAATGCTGATTATGTTAAATTGATACATGCTTGGTTTTGATTTCTGTTTATTTACTGTATTGCTTAGAACTAATTTGCATGGATAATTATTGTTTATTTATCACTGGGTATAAAGGAGGGAATGACACAAAAGCAAAAGTCATCACTGAGACAATAAAGGTTAGAACACTCCCTACAGTTTACACAGAGCACCGAGATCCAGTCACCTTACTCCTTGGTGCACAAGTGCATTATTGCAATGTGATGTCACAGTGCACTGAGTTGCCAACCACTGATTAGATGCACCTCATTCACTTTTCTCTTCCAGAGCATGGATTCAAATAGCACAATACCAGTCTTTCAGAGGCCATTGCTTGTGAGCAATATTCAACAAGGGTACTTATGATAAATAAAAACGAGAAAGTTATTTATGATGTTTGAAATACAATTTCCTATGAGATTAAGACTATGTAAGAAGTTTAGGGGTAAGCTATGTCAGTCTCACTCACTACATGACAGTCTGATGTTTGGCCATAGCATGACATCATACGAAGTACACAACGTAGAATGTCACGATGGCCAGAAGGAAAAAAGCTAGCGTGTAACCTATCATAATGCGGGCAACTTTCTGCTGCTCAGACCTCGTTAGCTGCTCCTTTCTACGCTTCCTCTTTTTAGGAGCACCCCTTTGGCTATCTTCAGTAATATCATGTTGCATGAGGAGCAGTGGCTCTAGAAGGAGAAGGCTTGGGGCTTCTGGAAGTGGATAAGGTTCTATAGATGAGAATGAAGAATCCTGTATCTTGACAGCTGAGCTCAAACCAGGGGATGCAGAGTATTTTCTTTCCTGGCCTGCTAGCAACTTTTCCATGCAATTACCTTTTGATATCATCATCTCTGACATGGCTAATGTACTGCCTTTGCTCAGTTCATACTGGTCGGAGTCTGGAAGTATTTCATAATCCGAGGTTTCCAAAATTTGAAAACCTTTTGACTTTTGTTTAGAAGAGGAAATGGAAATACTATAGGAACTTGAAGACCTTGAACTGGTACCCTTTCTTGAATCGGCTGGGCTGTGATAACTCAAGGGCGTTTCACTACCTTTTCTGTAATCTTCGCTTAACCTGTCAGTACTCATTAGTTCTTTCTTTGGTGAAGAACCACGGATGAAAGGACTCTGGGATCTAAATGGCAGTAGTGGATTCTCTTCCTCATTTTGAATTGTGATAGCAATATCTTTGTTCCGGAAGATTTCAATGGAAGCTGCTGGTGAAGGTGTTCTGCTTGTCAGTGATTTATATTCCAGCTCTAAAAAGAAGGTTTTGGTAGATGCTACTGGTGTTCGAGACAGCATATATCTGGTGTCTCTGTGAACAATATTAGTCACCTGACTCTCTGATGGCAGCAATTCATATTTGTATTTATTTCCATATGTGTAGTGACTGCCTTTAAAAATATCACCATCCAAAGTATCATTTGGCACAATGCATCTGATTATGGGCAAAGTTTTTTCCCATTCTGGAGTTCTGTCGGCTTCCTGTTTAAGTCCAGAAAAATGAAACTGGTTTTCAAAAACACCTATTCCAGGAAATATCCCGTATTTCAGTCTTAAAGCATTAAATATAGGCATATAATCCTTTTGTGCTAAAGAATTTTTTATTTTTATCATTGGCAGTGAAATTGCAATATAACTTGCAATGCAAGGAGAAGGATAGACTATGCCAACCAAACACTGACCAAATTTGAAATAGCGGTCACTGTATACAGCATGTTGTTTTGCAACTGGTGGCTTTGGCATAGTGCTCCCGGGGGCATTATAAGTCGCGTGTGAAGTAGCCCCCTTGATGACAGATATTTCTTTACTTTTGTTCGCACACGCGAGACCAAGTCAATTGTCAATGGACTCCAAGATGATTGGTTGTCGCTGCTCCTCTATTTTGTGCAGATCATAGAGAACCTGGAAATAGAAAAAAGAAATAAATATTTTTAAAAGGTCCCTTGAGATTGACATGGCATTTGTTAATACATGGTTACAAATGGAAAGCAATTACAATGAAACATGTCCAAATAAGACACTGAGTAAATCAGAATCCTGTCTATTTTGGAAAAATTTTGGTTCCAGTGGAAATCATTTACTTTATGTGTAATTTTTCCTGAGTAATGTGGAAACTATTCAATTTGGAAATGGAAACCATTTGCAACTTCTTAAAATGGGTTTATTTTGAGATATGCTGTGCTTCCAAGGAAACTTCATATGTAGGTCATTAAGATCAAGCATTAAAGAAAGAGGTTACAATTGCAAATATGTTCTTTTCCTTCAGTGTTGTCTGTTGCTTGAAACAATGTATTGTGAGAAAAGCTGTGCAGTTTGTGATAAAAGATGCCATGTACAACTTGTTTTACAATTTGGTTTACAATTTTTATACAATATATATCTCTCATACCCCTACATCTTATGTACAATTTATCTGGTACTAGTCTACTTATTGAGCCACTTAGATTGCTTGGCTTAGTAATAGAGTAACATAGTACCATAGTAACATTTATTTATAACTTTATTTCACAAAAGTATATCATTAATTGCTATACTTGGAGTTGCTTGAGATAGGATCATATACACTTAACGCCCTGGTTGTTTGTGTATATGTACCCTTCATTTTACTATATACATTTTCCAAAACTAATAATTTAAATTTTTTCTCCTCATCTATATTTTACCTATATAATCACTCCTATTATTATATTCCTTTTTTTCTTTAATAATTTTCCTCCACCATTTCTCTCTTACCTTCCCTGTATATTTACCTAATTGTTTCAAAAATTCTTTCTTATTGTTTCCAAAGAGTTTTAAAAACAGTATCTCTATCTGTAATTTATCCCACTTCCTATTCCATATTTCCTCTCTCCAAACTTTGGTTTCTGCACATTCTATTATACAGTGTAAATTTTTATCTACCCTTACACAGAGTGGGCACAGTTCTTTGTCAACTTTTAAACCCCTTAACAACATAGTTCCTGTTCTTGCCCACGCCAGGCCCTCTCTTTCCATTTTATCACAGACATCAATAAATTTTTCTCCTCCCCAATCTTTTTTCAAGTTCAGATAATATATCAGGGTTCTCTTATCCCTTAAACTACCATATATTTCCTGTTTTTCAGTATCATAAACCCTGAATTTCACTTTATTCCATACATTTTGTCCCCTCATCTGAATATTGACTGGCTCGCTCAATCCTACTTCCCTCACAGTTTCCTTTAATTGAGATAACCAACTTCTTTGCCATCTTGTTTTTTCTTGTATCCTTAAACAGTATAAAAGATGCCATGTAAAATGTGGCACTTTTGTTAAAGGATAAAGTGAAAATAATCAAATTAAAGGAGAAAGAGAAACATACTGTGAAAGAAATAGATTCGTTCAGATGTGGTAAAACACAAATCTAAAATTCATTCATTCATTATCTGTTTACCCTCCTCTTATATAGGACTTACACCCCCCAGGACTTACAAGCGGGTGCCTGGGGTCAGAGGCCCATCGAGGAGCAGACACTCATGGATCAGACAGAACATCCAGGATGGGTGATCAGCCCAATGCCTAGTATGGGATGAAGGAAGTAGATGAAACGAAATGTTGGTGAAATGGATGAAAGGAAAGGTGACGATGGAGCAGTTGGTGGAATGAATGGCGGGGGAAACCGGAGAACCCGGAGAAAACCCGCCCAGACGCCGCTTCGTCCACCAAAAATCCCACATGCAGGTCCCTGGGATTGAACCCGGGCCGCCTCGGTGGGAGGCGAGCGGTCTAACCACTCGGCCACAGCGCCGCCTACACAAATCTAAAAAATTAAAAAAATAAAGAACGTGTAATAAGTGAATGGTTTGTAGCCAACAGTGACATGAGAAGAAAAGGAAAACAATGGGATATGAAGAAATCAATGAAATGCTATGAAAATGATTTGTTAGTGCTTGGTCAAAGAGTATGTCTATTTCTGATCCTGTACTTCAGATACAAGACATTGAAATCACAAAAGAACTGAATAGGCCACAATTCAAGGCTTCAAATGGATGTTTAAATAGCTTCAGAAACAGAATGGAATCATGTGTGTGGAAGCCAATGACTACGTATGTACTAAAACTGTACATACTAAGGTGAGTGTTTTTACTAAAATACATCACACTGAAACTACTGGCATGGTGTTTATGACTAATCTTAAAACTATATTTATGAAAAAATCTGGAATTCTGAATAATAAGGAAACCTCAGCAAAATGGAAAAAAATTTGGATCATGTCACTTACATCTTGAACTGGTTTCACTGTACAATAATCTAATTTGAAACTGGATAAACCAGAAGCCCTGTTAAACTGAGCTATTTGGTCAGTGCTAAATTACTTGGAAAAAATCTTAACATTTTAAGTGAACTTTGGAATAAACGTACCATACACTGAAGTTTGTTCCTTTATTGTATATTGAATAAGCTCATCTCCAACTAAATCAAACACTAAGAAAAAGTAATAAGTGCTTGAACTTTTCAAACCCTTATTGTAAGACACTGTGCAAGCTAAAATGCTAAGATTCTCCTAAAGATACCGTTCACTTCGTTATTGAAATCTGTTTCATTAAGGTTGACATCGTAATGTATTATTAAGGAATTAATTGCACTTAGCAGTAGAAAATTAATAATTTCTTTTTATTATCATTAGAAGCAGAATGCAAGCATGATATAGAGGTTGGGCTGCTGCACTGAATTGTAATTCATTTATGGAGAGTTAGCAGAAAATGGTAAGTCCACAGTGTAGTTAGAACAACAAGTAGAAATGGGACATGATAAACTGAAACAAGATAATTTATAGACAAGAAACTGTAAAATGTAAATAAAATGTAATGATTGTCTACAGAATGAGTGGCCAGGGTCAACGTTCAGTAGACAATCAAAATGTAAACCTCTTAGCACAATATATTCTATTTATTATGTTTTTGTTTATATAGGATATAGGGGTTCAATCCCCTACTGAAACATATCATTTTTATTCACTTTCATGTGTTTAACATGAACCTAATCTCTGCAATTTGGCTGAAGATCATAAATGATCTTTCTATTTTATGCTCAATGGCATGATTTGATACCTTTCTTTTAACATTTCAGGATGTGTGTGTGTGTGGGGATGTCAGGTATGCCTGGGAGTTCTTTTACAGTGGTATTTTAAATTAAAATAACTTAAAAGCTACAATTAAAAGTAACGAAAACACTGAAGAATGTTGCAGTTAATGAAAATTAATGCTCCAGGATACAAAGACATGATGTTGATTTGGATGCAACCTACTTAAAAAAAAATATTGATGTTTTGCACTCACATAACTTTTTCTAGTTGCTCTTCATCAAACTATTTTTACAAAAGCTTATTCTCCTGTCTACTTCTTGATAATCAAGATAAACTTTCATTACACATTTATGGATTTTGTTGTAGGTATAAGAGGGACAGACTAAAGCGATAGTCAATTTTTAAAAAGTAGATCACTATGTGATAGCTTTTAAATTCCATGCTCCTTGACTCACCAGTTAAAAAAAAAAAATGTGTAAGTATTTGAAAATCCAAACCAATAAGAAAAAATATGTCTGAAATGATAACACCATAAGAAAATCGATTTGACATAAATTGTGTGCTTTAACAAGATTTAACATTTTTGTATAGTAAGATTTTATCTAATCGAGGGGGATGGCTTAGACAGTAACATCTGTGTCCAGCATTCAGAAGGTCCTGGGTTCAAATTGGGGCCGGCCAATCTGACCATAGGTTTTTTCGCAGTTTTCCTTGGTCGCTAGACAAATGTTGGGTTGTATAATTCGATCTGCGAATTTTCCTTTCATCACTACATTTAATTTCCTTCTTCTTCACCGCCATACCAGGCATTGGGTTGAACACCCATCCTGGATATGCTAAGATCCAGAGTTTGCTTGCTGCTCGACAAGCTACTGACCCAAGGCAATTGGCTTGTAAGTCCTTGGGGGACTTCAGAGGCTATTCCCAGAAAATTCAAGATATACATTTTATTTGTCATGTAAATATCTTTACTATATGGTGTTTTAATAAAAATCGTTAGCACCATTTTTTTAGAAATTCAAATTTTTTGAAAAATGTTCCATGTAAAGGGTAGTTGGGGTGGGGGAATTTTCTTGAAAATCATGTTGCATTCTTGGAAGATACTAAACTTAAATACCAAGTTTGATACTTATCTGACTTTTTGTTTTTGAGTTATGCTGTTCTCTCTCTCACGCATGCATGCATGCATACACATGGACATGTTTCCAAAATGCTTTATTTGGACTTAGGGAGCCTCAAAACGTGTATTTCTGGTGGAATGTTGGTGTAAAATGTTTGGGTGTAATGCAATACCTTCTCTACCTGCTATGTACATGGTAGAGAAAGTAAAAATGGCTTTTTTTTTTTTTTTGCATTCAAGGAATCTCAAAATGTGTATTTTTGCTGAAATATCAGTACCTATCAAATTTTTGGGTGGAATGCAGTATTTTTCTAATTAATATAGGTAAGCAGTAGAGAAAGTGATTAATGCAGCACAGTAAGTTTCTTAAATTTAGAAGAAAGTTAACATCATTCAGCAAATAATTATTGCGTAAGAAAGACTAAGGAAGAAAGAACACAAAATTTGAGGTTGAAAAATGCAGCACTGGCTAAAAAATTGGTCCCCTCTCTGAAAGAAAGCCGTTTCTCTTCTGACAAATTAACAGATACTTTGTCTTCAGCTAAAGTAATTGATTTTGTATCTAACTTACACATCTCCCTTGCTTAAGGGCAATTATACAACGAGAAAGATGTCTTACTTCCAAAATGGTGCCCATACTCCAAGCTTGTGTGCGACAGCTGTCTCGACAGTATGTTCCATTACTGTTTGTAAGCTCTGGAAGCCCTCGCCAAGATGAGCTCTGTAACTCCACAAAGTGGCGAGCTAATAGAGAGCGCGTCTTAGCAACAGTACGTCTCAGCTCTGTTTCACCTCCCACTTCTTGAGCAAACAACAACTTTGCTCTCAAGAAGAATCCTATTGGCCACAACCATTCCTATAAAGAGAAGCAAGTAGTTCAATTTATTCATCATATAACTCTTTACAGAATTTTGGTTTTAACAACTGTATATACAAATCATGTATCATGTTACAACACAGTATGCATCAGTGGCGACTTTACCCTTGACACAATTGATGTTCACATCCCACTGCATATTTTTCATTATTAGTTTTTACTTTTATTTAAATACAATTAGCTTTGATAGTTATGAGTATATAAAATTCAAACACTCAGCATTTCGAACTTTGTTACCGGTTGCTGATTTCTGCCAATTTCCAAACACTAAAGATGGCAGCGACAGCACATTTGAGTTACAACTACTGCCTACTTTTGCTTAAGGAAATTTGTTTATTGTTAAGTATTTTCATACATTAGGAAATATGGAACAGTCTGTTGCAGCTGTTAAGCTAGCAGTGGATGGCCTGAACACTTAGTGATTGTATATGTTCAGCATTTAATAATTATTTAACAAAATACTGAATTACATGCTTATAAATAAGTTTTTAATGTGTAATAAAAGAAGATATATGATTAGTGTTTAATGTGATTGTTAGAAGTAGAGAATTTCGTGTTTGCATAGATTAAATACGTCAACATTAAAATCTGAAAATGAGGTAATTTCAAAATGACATCACAGTCTAATTCAAGCATGGAGCATGCATTCCATCTCTGCATTCAAAAGTAAATTGTGACCATTATGCAATCGACTGATTGTAAAGACATTCATTTAGTAAACTTTCTTTAGTCAAAAAAAGTAAAATTATTAATAATAGACAACAATGGTAGACTTTGAAAGTAGCAACACAATTGAATTCATGTATACATATTGTATTTCGGCCAGTTTCGCGACCTGTGAAATTTTTGAAAAAGACATTTGAATTTGTGTATCTGAGGTATTAAATAAACTTTTCTGCTGACCATGTTTATTGTTTTCTCATGAATAAAGTGTGTGGAATGACAGTGGTTACAGTAACTTGAACAATATTTATAAATCCTGTAAATAGCATAAAGACTCAACTAATCAATTAAATGTGAAAAAGAACTGCTCTATTGTGAAGGAAGCAAGGATAGAATTTTTTCTCAGTGAACAGTATAGAATTTCAAATTGAAATACAAATATACATAAATCTAAAACATTCTGATTTATTAATTTTCGTTTTAATATGACATAGGAGTACTGGTGTTAATCCGCTAGTCTGCATTGACGTTATTCATATTTTTTTTACATCCCCTTACCAACAAACCAGGAGTCATCACTGGTATGCATGTATACATTTTGAAATATCATATGATATATGAAACGTTAAAGCTAGACTTCTCAAATGTTAGGTTATCTTCATTACACTTTTTTTATAGAAAGATATAAATAGTTTTGCTTGCAATATTCTTACTTACTGGTCCCTGGTGATAGTTGAATCCATGAGCTACTTTTGCATCTGTACCATCATTTCCATTGTCATAATCTCCATGATAGCCCCAGTCTGCAGGATCCAAAGTCTTCATGCCCAGAGGACCCAACAGCAGTTCTTCAACCTTCTTTAGTGCCGTCCATGCATGTACAGGATCGAACATATCTGGTGCCTTCAAATACAAACATATTATATATTAACATTTTTCAGAGAATTAATGTTAAAAAGCTCTAATGTTTTTTTTTTTTTTTTTGTAGTGTATAATGACCATTCTTACTACACATGGCACCACAGGTGACAGACACCGATGACATGAAATGAAATTTGGGAAGGATATGTTCCAGGCCTAAGGTACCTCCCTGACATTTGACAGTTATGAGGATTGAGGAAAACCTGGAAAAAACGTCAGCCAGGGAGGATGGTCCTGGATGGGTTTGAACTGCGGACCTCGCGCTTATGAGTCAATGTTTAACAAACTCAGCCATATGTGTCAGTCTCTAAAGTTCAGGGTTTTTAAATAAATAAGCAGTAAAAAGTGACCAGCACTTTTAATATAAATATCTTTCAGAAGTTTGTATAACAGTTGCTCTTCTTTTGTTACACAAAGAATTTCTAAGGAGCTAATCCCAGCACATTTATGCACCTTATAAAGTATGAAGAAATAGATCCAATTCCTGTTAACCCCAACATTTTGTTTAAATATAATCTTTTCATAGCTTTAGCTGCAACTTTTCATTATTGGAAGATCTATAGTCTTGAAGTTTTTAAACCTTAGTGAATGACAGCACCGTATGAGCTCATAAAATTAAAAGTGATGTGTAATTTATACTTCATTTCAATTATAAAATTGATAAAAGTACTTTTTAAGTTGCAAAGATCTTTTGTTTAGCTTCTTCTCCATTATAATAAGCATTCTTCCAGAGGGTTTATTAAAGTGAATTGCTTTTTGTGATCAGCTGCCTTAGTTTTAGTACAGAACTGTTGGTCAGGGACTAACAGAGATAAAGCTTTCTCAGAAGAGTTGAATGACCATACATAATTTATTTTCCTAGAATAGAGCAGCCTTAAAGCAATCTCTGGACTCTCATGCATCCTATCATGTTACTATGAATGAGTTTTAAGATATACCAAAACACTATCAGTGATACATCTTTAATGAGAACAATGTTCTCCGAACTTTTAAGGCATACAATAATTTTGATATTTGTAGAACAAAAATTACTTACCACCACCATAGCAATTGGGAAATTGCACCGCAACTGGTAATCTGTCCAAGTCTGACCTGAACCCACAGTATCCTTATATATTCCCCGACGATGGACCAGATCTGGGCGAGGTTCTGTAGCTGATAGGTTCACTGGTATGTAGAACTTCCTTTCAAAGTGTGCTGCAATTCGCTCCTCCCATTCCTTGTAGGTCCATGTGGTGACAGTACCTGTCATTTCAACATTAATTTCTAATTAACTTTAAATGTTTTTTTACAAAGAGGCTACAGCTAAAGGTGAGTTTAATATGAAATCCAAATCCCAGGACTTCTTTTTGCAGATGATCTAGTGGTAGGATCTACTACAGTAAGTGGCTTAAAACAATCATTACAAGCAATTGATGTATATTGTAAAGAATGGAGGTTAAAAGTAAATCAAGAGAAAACACAGATTGTGATATCAAAAAGGGGGGAAAATTAAGCAAATATGAAAAGTGGAAGGGAGAGAATAAAGATTACAGGGTGGTGCGTGACTGTATTTATTTAGGAGTAAAAATAGATGGAGATAATAAATCGGAGAAACAAAAGAAGTTTGTATTGGCAAAAGGTAAAGGGGCAAGACAATATATAGAATACCAAGAGAATAGTTTAATGAATGATGGATGGGTAAGTAATTTACGGAACATTTTGGGAAAAAATGGGTTAGGAGACATGTGGAGAAGGAGAGAAAATAACGTGAAAAATTTTTGGAAACAGACAAGGAAAAGACTGGAAGATATAGAAATACAAAACACGTTCAGTGAGATTGCCGAAAAGAGCCAATGAAAAATACATGGGGTAGGGAAAAATATATAGACATAGTAAATAAAGAAGAGAGAGAATCTATTGCATGGGTAAGAACCGGAGCATGTAGGCTAAGAGGGGTTAAGACAGGGTATTCCTCAAAACCAATGTCCAATATGTGGTGGTAATGAAGACATTGAACACATAGTATTTAAGTGCCAAGGAACAGAAAATTCGAGAAGAGAATTTATTAAAAAGAAGTGGTTTAAGGGGGATAGAAATACACTTATAATCAAAATGATGTGCAAGGATGCTAGAAGCATTGGACAGTTTTGTGTAAAGTCAAAAATAAATGGCTTTGGACAATGGATAGAGATAAGTAAGAGGTAGTGTATCTTACCTTGAATGGAAAACTATGGTGAATGTGTGATGGTAAAGTAATCAATAAGTGACAAGTGAAAAACAAGTGGAAATGGGACATGAAAAACTGAAGCAAGATATTTTATTGACAGGAAAATGAGTTTAATAAGGAAAAAAACTAGTTTGAATTCTCACACTTAAAAATAAATGTTTTGTAGACTAACATCCTTTTCTTTCCAGAAACTCCTTAATGGTTAAAAAGGAGAATCAAATTTGGAAAATTCAGGTCATAGGATATGAACCACAGAACTTACATCTTCTGTGCTAATATTCTTACCATTGCTGCCTCCCTAATTGCAGCCATGAACCTTAACTGATTCTTTATATCTTGACCAGGTCCTTCCCCTGGAGAGTTGTTTGGATTGGGTTGGACTTGACAGCATGGTGTTTCTCTATACTTACATCACACAGTGTAGTTTAAGAATCAATTTAAGACCTCCATTAGTGCTTACATAGCTGATAAACCATACCTACATCCAACTACTCTCACTATGAGTGTTTGATAGTCTGAATAGATGTCTAATTGTGAATAATTGGTATATAAAGAGAGGTGTTTAGTGTAAGCAAATGTTGTTGAAATTCTATAGCTAATTCTTAAGGCATTGTTTGCTTGGTGCCCTGGGAGATTTGAGGAAGAAGAAACCTCTGAGAGATTTAAATATTAGGGTATGACTCTATGCTAAATTTTTATTCATCTCAAACTTCTGTTTTACAATTACTGTAGAGAAAAAGAATGAAATCTTGAAGCATACATGTCATTTTCTGTAATGCCATGGTACAGAGCTAAAATCTACCTTACTCCTGATTTTACTTGTCTGAGCAGGCATCCTCGATCAAGTGCATTACCACATTTAACAAAATACAAGATAGTTTTTTTTTCTTTCTTTCTTTTTTGTTCGTTCAAATTTTAGTTGTGAAAACTAAGGTCATTTTGCATTCACAATATAGACTTTCCTATTAACATGCAGGAAAAAGTAAGTTTAAAATTTTGCAAGTATTGAATGGGTGTTGGCAGAGAAGCAGCATTCAGAAAATGTGGAAGGTTGCTGTGATGGTCATGGCACATCAGTCAGATTTTGCATGTTTCATTTTACATTGTAATCTGTAAAATTAGTGACATCAATATACCTAGAAAGGGTTTCCCATTGGCAGAAACTTAAAAGGGCTAAAATGGAGGATTTCCTTTCCGCATCCATGGTTGTAATATTGTATTGGCATATGACCTTTGTGCAGTAAAAGGCAGATTTACATTTCTGTGCCCACATTTCTGGCAGGCTTCTACACCCATCACACGCATTTTTGCATTAATTTCGATCATAACTGTTTACAATAATGCATCGTACAGTGTCTAGATAGAAAATCACAACCATCATCGTTGTCATCGCCATCATCACTGCCTCTACTGTTACTGTCATTATGGTGTATGATACTGATAACCAGAAAACATTTAGTAAAACTATGAAACAATCACAACCATTAAATTCCAAAATTAGATTTTGGAAAATGGGGGTTGTCTTGCATTCAGAAAAATACGGTATTTTCAGTTCATAAATATCTAAAAGTTATAAATCAGTAGTGCTAGACTCTAAACTTTCATCAAGCTCTAAGAAGTTTATTCTTTTCGCTTGTAATTGGTTACATACTGGAATAATAAGGTATTTTAAAACAATATAACCTGAAATGTCTTACCATCTTTGCTTTGCCTTTTCACGCTATTGTAAGGGAACTTGTTTTCTTCATGCAGTTTTGCTAACCATCTCAAAGTACCCTTGCTCAGGCCTACAAGCTCAACAGCACTGCCATCTCTAGGAGTTGCAGGTTTACCTCTGTTTCCTGCTTTCTCACTTGACCCCATCTTATCCATCCAGGTTCCACAGTTCCACACATTTCCACCAAACACAAAACCTGATGAGTAATAGTTCATTGTTAAAATGTTTAACACTAATTTTTAATGTCATTCAGCACACTTGGAATATGCTAAGAATATTCTTTTATAATGTGGAGATCTATTTAAATTTACCTGTCTCAGGATTCACTCCAATTTGATTATTGAAGCCTTTGTCAGTCATATGTGCATCAATGCTTCGACCAGCATTCCTTTCTCGGAAGCAGAGTCCTTGAAAATGCACAGTCAAAGCCTCCTGAATTATATCATGTAATGGCTGATCCTAAAAATATAAAGCAGAGTAACAAATCTGTTTTTCAGAGTATATATCATTCTCATTCTTATGTATGTACTATAGGATTATATATTTAAATTCCTACACTTTTATTATGTTAACACATGAACTTACTGAACTTTCATGCACCCAAATATCTATTTATAGATTTACATGCAAATAGAATAAATTAATTCTTTTGGTGCTTTTAAATAAATCCAATACTATTCTACCATCGGGAGTTAATGTTTCAGGATTATATTATCCATTTTTAACCCAATCAAATGTTGAGTTTGTGTTAAAGCTGAATTATCACCATAGAGAAATCTAGTAGCAATGGGCATTACCTTTCATTTGGTCATAAAATTTGCAAATTCTTTTCTAAGTCTTTTTAAGCAGCCTGAAATATCAGATTTGGAAACCATTGCTTAAACTCCTTCGAAGAGGACTGAAGTTGGAAAAATTAGTACTCATGGCTGTTTTAAAATCTTAGGTTCAAAGATCACTAGTATATCAATAGTCACTGACAACAAAGATTTCTACCAAACTTTTCTCCTGAACCCTTACTTTACTCTTATATTGGGTCTAACGCGAGCAGCGGAAGCGAGCGGTCGCGTATACGTAGCGCTCCTGGAAAGATCGGAAAAAAGAAAAATGGGGGTAGATTTGGAAGTGTATAGGGCCAGAATTGGGTGCTTTACAAACGGTAAAAAGAATAAGGAAGAGAAAAGGAATCAACTATCAAAGGAATAATGGTGGAAACTTGGTTGAATGAAAGTGAGAAGATAGATGTGGTAGGATATGACTATATAGGGGATCATGGTAAAAGGAAAAGCAAAAGAGGGAGGGCCTCCGGTGGTATTGGAGCGTTCATTAACAAGAGTAGTGGAATAAATGTGTGTGAAGTGTTGAGTATAGAGAAAGGCCAAATAATGTGGATAAAGATAAATAGGGCGAAGGGGATGGAAGTTTGTATAGGATTAGGCATAGTGTATAACCCACCAGAAGTCTCGGAATTTTATAAGGACAATTTATATATAAGACTGAATGATAGTATGGAAGAATTAAGAAGCAAAAATCCTAACATAGAGTTCATTGTAGTAGGGGATTTTAATGCAAGAGTAGGGGAATATAATCCAAGAAGTTTAAATGTAGAAAGTGAATGCATCTGGGAGAAAAATGAGGAAAAGGAGAGGAGAAGTAGAGATAAAGTGATAAATGCAGAAGGTAGAAAGTTAATAGAATTCTGCGAACAGAATAATTTAATAATATGTAATGGATACAAAGGAGAGGACCAGTGGGGAGAGTTTACATTTGTAAGTGTAATCGGCCAAAGTGTAATAGACTTTATGATATGTAGTATAGGAGTCGAAGAGGTGATGGAAGAATTCAAGATTATGAACATAATAACAAATAGTAGTCATTTTCCATTAAAGATGAAAATAAGACTAGGGTTATGTTACAAGGAAGATGAAAAATTGCAATTAAAACAAATCAGAAGTTACAAATGGAAAGAGGAGAATGCAGAACAATTTAGGTGTAATTTAACTTCCAAGTGTGGTGAATTAAGGAAACTTGGTATTAGTTAGTTAGTTAGTTTATTCATCCGTTAAAGTGGTTTGGTACAATGTACATTCACTATTGGACACGCCAAGCTATAAACATAAACAATAATAGGTTTTTGCAATATATACAATATGTTTTTACATTATACAATAGGTATTTACATGCTAAATACTATGGTTCATGATATACATTTGTGTTCAAGGAAATCATTAATAGAATAAAAGGAGTGGTTAACTAGATGTGCCTTGAGACTGGATTTCAGCTGGTTTACATTTTTAATTGCCTTAATATTACTTGGTAAATTATTATAAAGTTTAATGCCAGAGAATAAGATACTTTTTTGGTAGAGCGAGGTGTTGCAGCTGGTCACATGTATTTGTGTATTTTCCCTAGTATTGTGTTCATGCACCATATTATTAGTTATGAATAGTGAATCAGAAGCATTAATGTTCTTGACTATAAGCAGAATAACTGCATATATGTAAATGCAGGGAAGTGGGAGGATCCCCAGTTTTTTAAAGAGAGGTTTACATGACGACTTTGGGCTGACTCCTTCAATAGTTCTGATAATTTTTTTCTGTGCAATAAAGATTGACTTGCTTGTTGGAGACTCACCCCAGAAGACTACTCCATAACTTAGGAGTGAGTGCACATGTGCAAAATATGCTGCTCTAACTGTTTCTTTACTTGTGCATGTTGTCAATATTCTTAGCATATAACATAGAGAGCTGAGTTTATTATTTATGAGGCTAGTGTGGGCATCCCATTTCAGATTGCTTTGTACGCAGACCCCAAGGAATTTTATAGATTCTACTTTTTTAAGTGTCTGATTAGAGAGTTGTATTTGAGGGGCAAGATAATTTTTGTTCATATTTGTGTGTATATCCATTGCTACAGTTTTATTTGTATTTATAATAAGATTATTCAATGTAAAATAGTTTGAGATTTTCTCTGAGACTTGGTGAATAGAGGTTAGAAAGGTTTCTTTTTGGGTTGCCTTAACCAGGATGTTTGTATCATCAGCATATAAAATGGTTTTAGTACATGGATCATTTATGTGGAAATCATTTATGAAAAGAAGAAATAGGACAGGACCTAGTATAGAACCTTGTGGCACACCATAGCTTACTTGGAGTGGACTGGAGTGATAATAATTGATCTGATTATTTGATTTATTCTTTATTTCCACTATTTGCATACGACCACATAGATATGATTCTAACCATTTATTGGCCAACCCTCTTATGCCTAGAGCCTCTATTTTCGTTAACAAAAGCATTACAATGTGGGAGGATAGAGGGAGCACTGGAAAGGCTAGAATCAATGGTTAAGTGGGCAGGTAGCAGGATGGAAGTGAAGCCTAAAGTGAATGTAAATCAGTGTGGGTGGTATGATGAAGAGTGTGGAAAGGCTAAGAAAGAAGTGATGAAAGAAATGGATAGATGGAGAAGGTCAGAAGAGGAGGAAGATAGGCAAATTTTTTTAGCAAATAAAAGGGGTTATAAATGTCTACTAGATGAGAAAAAGCAGGATTGGCAGCAAAGAATGGGAGAAAAGATTAAGGAGGCGGTCAGAGGGAAAGAAAATAAATATATATGGTCAGTTGTTAAGGAAATGTACAGAAAGAAACAGGTAGTTAATAAAACAGAAGAAGGCTACAGGGGTCGATGGAATTCCGGGGGAATTTTGGAAAAATTTTGGGGAGTTAGGTGAGGGTACAAAGTTGTTGACACAGCTATTTAACAGAATCAAAGAGAAGAAAGTGATACCGGAAAGCTGGAAAGTGAGCATTATTGCACCATTGTATAAAGGAAAGGGAGATACAAATAATCCAAGCAACTACAGAGGAATTAGTTTATTATCTATATTAGGCAAAATATACACTGGTATATTAGCTAGAAGATTATACGAGTGGGTAGAGAGGGAAGATAAGCTATCAGAATACCAAACAGGTTTTAGGAGAGGAAAAAGAACAATAGATAACATAATGATAATTCAAACTATAGTAAACAAATATTTAAGAAATAAAAGGGGTAGGGTATACATATTTTTTGCAGACTTCGAGAAGGCTTTTGATACTATAAACAGAGAGGCTTTGGTATATAAATTGAGGAACAAAGGAGTCAGCACTGCATTCATCGAGGGGGTTCAAAAATTGTATGAAGGAATTAAATTTTGTGTAAAATGTGGAAGAAATAGTACTACTGATTATATACAGCAAAATTTAGGTCTGAGGCAAGGTTGTAAACTCAGTCCAATATTATTTAACTTATTTATAGATGATATTTTAGATAGAATAATGAAAAGTAATAAACACTGTCCAGTTATAGGGAAAAAGGAAATACCAGGGTTATTATTTGCAGATGATCTAGTAGCTGGGGCAGTAACAGTGATAGGGTTGCAACATGCTATTAATGAAATTGCAAAATTTTGTATGGAATGGGGGCTAAAGGTGAATACAAAAAAGTCCAAGATAATAGTGTTCAAGAAAGGATCAAAATTAAAAAGAGAGGAAAGATGGTATATAAATGGAGAGCAAATAGAGGTGGTAAAAGAATTTGATTACTTGGGCATTAGATTCTCAAGCAACGGGAAGTGGGAAGCACAATCTAAATATGCACAATTGAAAGGAAAGCTAGCGATGAAAGCTGTTAGAGTTTGCTTGTGCAAAACACCCACGCTAACAATGAACTGGTTGGAAAGGCTATATGAAGCTGTAGTAGAGTCAAAAATGTTATATGGAATAGAAATATGGGGGGTGGCAAAGGGATGGATTAAGATTGATATAGTCCATAGAATGTTTTGTAAAGAAGTTTTGGGTTTACCCAAGAGTTCACCAAGGGGCGTGGCACTGGCAGAGCTAGGAAGGGTAGGGAGAAAAGGTATAATAGTGGAAAGAATTTTGAAGTATTGGTATAGATGTTTAAATTTAGAAGATAATAATATATTAAAAGAATGTATACAGTTTCAAAAAGCTGTCCTAGGAGAAGAGTGTTGGTTAGGGGAGATGGGAAATGTCCTAAAAGAAATTGGCATGAGGAATATTCTCCTATTAGATAAATATAATAACAGTGGGTTTTGGAAAGAAGTGAGATTGAGGGTGGAAGATATCGAGAAACAAGAGATATGGGCTAGTTTTGAGGATAAAAGGTCATTGATCTTGTATAAATCAGTTAAAAGAGATTGGGGAAGGGAGAAGTATGTAGATATATGTAATCAATTTGGTAGAATAGGTCTTGCGTGGATGCGCACAGGAGTAATATTTTTAAAAAGGAATGGATATAAGGTTAAAAGGTGGAGAGAGGTTATATGGAATAAAAAATGGGACAAGTTAAACAAAGAAGCAGTAGCATTAAGAATGTTGGGAAGCACAAAAGTAGAAATAATTAAAATGATGGGAACATTTTTAGGCAACACAAGGGATAAGTGGATAAGGAGCTTAAGAAAGGTACAGCTGAACGAGCATAGTTTGTAAAGTAGAGAGATGGTATAGTAGCTTTATCCCAATATATACAGCCTAGGGGCTAAATATGGGGGAGCTAGAAAACTGGTGCACTAGACATAAGTTTTAGATGTAAGCTTTATTTGTATTATTGTAATAATGATGAAATAAATATTACATATTACATTACTCTTATATTGTCCTATGTTTCTTTGCTTTTAAATTACTTTTCTGATGTGTACTGTAGTGATTATTTACATGTTACTTATTTAGAATGTGTTGCTCTCAATTTAAGTGCATAAAAAATTAATAATAATAATAATAATAATAATAATAATAATAATAATAATAATAATAATAATAATAATCATCATCATCATCATCTCTACATAAAAGAAACTCAGAAAGATATACAAATAATATCATTATAAATATCCTCTCATAATTAAAAGTCTTACTCTATTTTTAAGGAATGTAACTTCAAAATATACTAAATGCACTTGTATTAGACTTGCATATTTCATATTCTCCCCTTCATTTTTATTTCTAAAATGCATGCAGCAGATAAAAATCATATCAAGTGTATAAAAGTGGAAGGCAATTGTACAAAAAACCTACCACTTCTCCAGGAGGAGTTGGTAAGGAAGAATCAGTAGGAAATATTCGAGAAACTTTGTCTTTCAGTATGCTTTCTCCTCCAGGCACTTCCTCAACATAGCTTTGTATACAGTACATCCACCACCATACAGCATCACGGCAATTATATCTTGAATTCTTTCCTCCATCCAACAAGTTTGGAATCAATCCATGCCTTAGACATTGTGCGTAGCCTAAGATATGGTACCTGTAGCATAACAAAGACATTACAATGATGTTTTGAAAAAGAATTTTTCTACTGTGCAATTGCACAGGGTGTATAAAAGTACTTGGACAAATGTTGAATATAGATTTCTTAAACCAAAGCAAGGAAAAGAATGTCATGTGAATATATGTTGAGAAAAGCTTAATGTTTGAGTTTTTATCAAAGGTTTACGTTCACTGCATTTTGAGGTACAATCCAAACAGTTGTTTTCTTACAAACAGTTTGTTTTGTCAAGTAAGTGGATGGTGTTATTGATACAAGTTAACCTGATTATGCATTCACTGTGTTCTAAATGGCGATATATTGTCATGGAAACTTATTTATATTTGTCATCTGTAGTGTGTTGTATGCATCTACTACAATTACATTTTAGTTACACGGTTTAACATGCATTAGCTGATATGTAGATGACAAATGCTTTGGTAGAGCAGCACCAGTTCAAAATATTTTGGATTTTGTTCTGTTGGCACACATAAAAGAATTATTTTATGAAATGGAAATTCCAAATACAAAGACGCTTTCATGAAAGCCTGCGAAACTGTTCCACAATATTTGAGAGTCTTTGAAAGGGTACAATGATCCAAGATCTGACATCTTTAGAAGTAAGAGGAGAACATTTGAAAATTTTCTATGAGTTTCTATGAAATTATCACATTTAGAACACTTTCTATGACAATTTAAGACATAATATGGTATTGTAACCTGTTATTTCACTTATAACTTAAAAATGAAGCATTTCCAGATATACGTTTATGACATTTTTTCCCTGTTATGGTGTGAGGAACCTGCCCCCAAAGTTCCCAAAGTTTATCTAAGTATTATTAATATATTCTATACTGCCTCCTTTGCATTTGCTAAAAGCTTGCTAGTTCTGCTTAATGTTGATATGACTCCTATTGGTTTTCTGTGAATGCAGGACAGAACAAACAGACATGTAATGGATGTCTCCTTAAGTGTGAACAAGAATTTCTCACATGTAATTCTGCATTTGAGGTTTATGTTCATAGTTTAAAATTACTTACCTTGCTTCTTGGTATCTTCCAGTTAGGATAAATAATCCCCTAAGGGCTATGAATGTATCTCTACCCCAATTGCGCATGTAGCCCACTGAAAAGTGTGGCAAGCCTGTGAAGAATAAAAGAAAACAATTAAAGCAAGCTGCATAAAGTAGTTGATGTTAAGTAAATGCCATTAGTATACTGACTGATGTGGATTAATACACTGTTACACTTAAAACCAATCAGTTATAGAGTACAGTGCTAAATTCATTAACAGGTTGCATACCAGATACCTAGGGGTAGATTTTACATATTTTATTTCTTTGTTCAGAAGCCTTCAGGTTTAAGAGGAATAAGCTTTTTTCTTGCTACTGGAAGTCTAAAACTGTAGTTTTATAATGCCTAAAATTGTCTATTTGAGCATTTGTATCTAGTCTCTTTGTATCTGCCTAAGAGAGTCTTTTATGCAATTTCTCTTCCTATTTATCATACAAGTGTCCAACCGTCACATATAAATTTTCTGTGAATACAAAGAGTTGATAGTGCATTTGGCATGGTCTTATTTAAAATATTACTTTTACTGAACATCTGACGTTGAAACTTTTATATTTTTTGACAAATGTAGTATTAATTTGTAGTATCTAGAATAACTGCACTTACTAAAACATACAACAAAATGAAGAGTTAAAACAGTTAATAAAATATACCACAAAATGCACTACCAATGTATTGTAGTGTGCTTAAACTGTTTTCTGAGATGTAAATCTATACTAATATTATAAAGGAAGCCAATTTTGATAATTTTATTCTTTCACCATGGAAAAGTCCTATTCTTTCTGACAGACATGGGCTATAAAACACCTAATTTCAATTCATAAACTAACAATTTACAAAGGCTTTGTACTAGAATACAAAACATTGGAAGTCCATCATATTAATGTCCCCTACCCTCATGTCTGTCAACATTTTAACTGCTACTGCATCTTGTGGTAATTTATCCCATTTTCCATCCTAGAACTATCTCTCCACACTTTTACCATTTCACACTGTATTATACAATGGGAAGTATCACCTAATTTCCCACACAAAATATATCTTTCCGCAAATCTTTAATCCCCATGTAAGAAAGTTTTGCTTTATTTTCTTTGTACTTATGTTCCAATCAGGTTCATTATCAGGACATGTTAAATAATAAGAGAGAAAACGGCTAACATTAGAAATCAGTGCACCAATATTTTATCTTTTAAAACTGAGAAGATTATTTTTGTTGATAGTTGCATACTATGTCTTTTCCAAAGAGGTTAATTTGGTGGTCTGGGAGTGGATAATCTTCATATTCACTATCATCAACTCTATTTTGTTATATATGTTAAGGGTTTCTGCATTATGTGATAACTATACAGCTTTCGTTATTAAATAACTATGGGACCAAAGAGAAGGTGCAAAGGTTTGAAACTTCACCTACTGTGATTATCTAAAAGACTGATCAACCATTCTGACTGATGATTGTTCCACTGCCAATGGATATGTCTTATAGACTATGCAATATTTCCATAATTTGGAAAACAGTCAGTGGGAGGTTAAAGAAGTCAGATGTTCTGTCATGTTTCACATCCTTTTGCATAAATATTGGGGGATTTTTCACCTATTATTAGGAATAGCCAGGGCTCTACAAAAACTCTCTTCACCATAAAAATCCTCCAGATCATTGTACAAAAATTTCATAAAGAATGGGGGGAGGTATATGAGATTAATTAATTTGTATTTTGAGTTTAAAAAGCTAACCATGCAACATGGGAAAAGCCAGTTAGCTTTATAACCTTTCAGAAATGTATCACTGCCTTGTAGTGTCTTGAGTAATCAAACTTATGCAAAATTAATAAAAAATTAAGATCTGATAAAAACACTAAAATCTCACTAAAACAATGACAAGATACCACTGATGTATTGTATTTTAAATGCAGTCAGAAATAATTTGAACTTCTGTGTCTTTATGTGGGGGTGTCAAAAAATAACTGAAATTATTTTTTTGCTAGAAAATACTGCTCACCTTTATTCAAATTCTTTTACAAACCTTCAAAGTATTCTCCCTCAAACATAATACGACAGTTCCAGCATTCTGTCCACAGTTCATAACACTCCCTAAAGTCCCTTTAGGATAGTCTGTTGAGTATACTCAAAATTGTATGGTTTAACTCATGACCACTATGAAAATGAAAACCCTGAAGCTCTTTTTTCACTGTAGGAAATAGATTAAAGTCACACAGTGCTAGGTGCAGCAAATAAGGTGGATGTAGCATCACCTCAATGCATAATTCTGTGATTGTTTTTTGAGTCTTCATGGCGCGATGTGCAGGTGCATTATTTTGGTGCAGGATCCATCCCATTTGAGCAAGGTTGGGTCTTTTCTTGGAAATTTTCCTTCTTAATGGTTCTGTCAATGCTTCACAATAGTAATCAGCAGTAATAGTATGTTGTTTATCCACCACGTGATCGTATACAATGCCATGCTTATCGAAAAATACAAGGTGCATGATTTTTCCTGCACTTGGTTGAACTTTGGGCCTTTTAGGGTCTTGGACTTGAAGGATGTTTCCATTGGACACTTCTGTTTTGTCTCTGGGTCATAATAATGAAATCAGGCTTTGACGCATGTGATAACTCCGTCCAAAAAATCTGGTTCTCACTAAAACCTTCCTTTCCATCAAGCAGTGAGCCTTTTATTCATCATTGATCACATGAGGCACCCACTTTTCTGCAACTTTCCTAGAGCTTAGATTAAGATATATTCATAATCTCTGCAATCTTTGATAATGGTAAACAAGGCCTTTGTGCAACATGACCTCAATTGTGTTGACATTGATGTCATCTTTGAAGCCGAGGGTCCTCCAGGGCTTGGAGCATCTTCAAGGTCATTTTCACCCTCTCAAAAATGCTTATGCCATTCGAAAATCTGCATTTTTTGCATAGCTTGCTCTTAGTAGGCTTGCTGCAACACTTACAGTGTTTGTGATGGAGTTTTATCAAGAAGAAAATGCCAAATCTAATTGATGCATGCTGCTGCAACTTAAGATCCATGTTGGGTACAGTTAACATGCTCTTCTACTTCAAATAACGCACATGGCATTTTGTTACTCAAGGTCAGACCTTTCCAGTGCTGTCAACACCAAACTCCAGCTCAGATGTATTACAATGCAGAAAAGAAATTCCGGTTATTTTTTTGACACCCCCTCGTATAAACTGACATTTGAGGAATCTTTTTACTGTTTAGAAGTTTGTTGATTTTTAGAACACTTTAAGGTGCCTACTTCTTGGATTTTAAAATAATTTTATTTGCTAATTTACCTTCAATCTGCATCCTACATATAATATGATCTGAAGGATTTTTTGTTCCACATGAGTTTAGAATAGTATTAGACATTGCTTTAGAGTTCATTGCTTTCTTCCTCTTTCCGCATGTGAACACATTTTTAATTAGGTTTGCTTATAATAAAGGTTCAGTTTATTATATTTATGCTTTCTGGTAAAGCTCTTCTTCAAATAATTACTTTTATGATACTGTTATGGTATTCTCAGCATTAGCATAAATTAATGAATGAGTTAAATACTGACACATATTTTAAAATTTTAAAGGTGGTCTAAAAAATTTCAACTACAAACAAAGAGAGAGAGTGAGAGTGAGAGAGAAGCCAGACAATGTATGCTAGTTGCAGTCACAAAATGGATAAACTTCATTGAAGCACATTCTGTAGTATGTAACCTTCTGAGGAAGATTGAGCAACACACAGATTTTGTTAATGACATAACAAGAATCTTCTTTATCAATTTTAAAATTTTTCAAGCCCAGCCATGAATCGAGCCAAGGACCCTTGGAACAGCTTGAAGCTGCTCCACAACTGAGCAATGAGGTCAGTATTTATCAAAGTGTTTTTAGCTTTCTCTCAACTAACCTGCTGACAAGCTGACAGGAGTCTGTTCTACTTCTCCCTTTTCGTTGCTACGTGTTGGTGGTTGTGGTGGTTCCAATGAGGGAGAAAGCTCTGGTAGAGGAGCAGATGGTATATATGCTGCACACTGCACAGAGCCCAGGGCCAGACCTTGTACAAATGTTGAACCTCCTTTGATGAAGCTGTAACATAAAATAAATAACTGAAAAAGATAAAGCATAATTTATACACAAAATTAAAGAATGACAACTATAATATTACAACACAATTCTGTGAATGAGAATTTGAAACGCAGAATATAGCCATTAGGCTATAACAAATGGAAGATGTACACAAATAAAATTGCATACAACCTCCATCATAAAAAAAATTAGAAATCATGACATATATTGGATGATGATGATGATCCTACAGAAAAGTTGGTGTTTAGCAAGCTTTTAAACAGTATAATGCCATATTACAGAAACAAACTATCAACAGCCACTTGTGGCAATCTTCTTAGGTTGGTTAACCTGAACAACTAAAAAGTTAACATATTAAGATTTTTCTAATTCTATTTATGTATATTGTTTGAAAATGTGGAATGCTTTGTTTAAGAATGGGATTTACTGTGTAAATCATTACCTACCTGAAAGTTCCAGAAACAAAAAATTGTGTTCTACCGCACTATTTTTTCCTCAAAATGATGAAAATAGCATCAGCAATAGTAAATGAAGAAAAGACACAGATAAGCAAGTTTTCAGTAAAAATCCTTCCCTTTTGGAGAGATTGGCCAAATCTATGGTTCCAGTAGACTGAAGCATAATTTTGACATTACAGGAATTATGTAAAATAAATTTAGCTATGTCATTAGTAACTTGGATTGCAATATAATGGAGCAGGTGAGTAATGTTATAAAGGAAAGAAGAAACAGGAGTGCCAATATTGAAGTGCTCTTATTTAATCAAAAAAGGAAATACTGCAGTCATTACTTCTGAGATATGAGTTATCTCTGCATTGATGAAACATTTTAAATAATGTTTGGATATTTGTAATGTTTGTGCATAAATATTGTAATGTAAGGGTCTGGCGCCTCAACCAATTGTGACGTAATGGTCCGGTGCCTCCAACAATTGCAGCATAAGGATGGTGATGATGATGGGGACGTAGACAAGATAACATCAAGAGGGTTACAGGTTGAGGTAGCTGGAAGGGTGGTGAAAGGGCAACACTATCAGACATGTAATTCTGTTCCCAAGAGAAACTTTAATTGTTCTAATAACTAACCAAACTACATTTCAGTGTGAGAGAGTGTTAGACAGCTTATGGGTTTACCTGGTGGATAGAAGAAGCTCAGCGTTCCATCTTCATTGTGCCTAGGGCTAACATTGATGTAGCAAGTTAGCATTAAGTAAATTTAAGGAACTGACCAGCACAGGGTCCTGCTAGGCAAGTGTTAGGCCGAGCTACAGCCATCAAAAGAGTTTATATACTCGACAAAATGCTGATTAGCATCTAGCTAGTAACTGACGTAAGTGTATGTCAGCAGAAATTACATAACTCACCCATGTGTTGGACATGAGGCGATCTTTCCCCTAAACATTGTGCCACCAATCCCCTGCTTACTTCAGCATCTGGGAAATGACTCTCGAGAAATCTAAAGTCAATTTCCTGGATTTACTTAAACAAAGTTTGTCCTGAATATCTCAAACTTTATAAAATCATATTTATCACATTATTTTAAAATAAAACAACCTTCACAATATTTTAGCAGATAAGCATAAATCATGCAGCAATTTTTGCTTTGTAAAACATAATCTTAGGTAAATTATTTAATGTCTTTTTATGCTATCGATAGAATTTCTGATCCAGGTTAAGTTCCAAACTGTAAGATAGCCATTGTTTTCTGAATACCTAATGGGTGAAAACTTGATATAACTGATTACTATCTCTCTCTCTCTCTCTCTCTCTCTCTCTCTCTCTCTCTCTCTCTCTCTCTATATATATATATATATATATATATATATATATATATATGAGAAAAAAATACTTCTTAACTGAGAGTCTGCAAAAAGAGATGTACTAATTCAACATAACATCACCTGTTTAGTATGTTGTGTGGGACAGACAACAACATTTTTAAGAGAGGATCCATGTTCTAAAATTGCGACACTGCAGGGCATCAAAGTTTGTTCAGATTGCATTTGGCATCCTAATAGTTATCCATCAGTGAAAGATGGATGGACAAATTGTATCTGATAGCTTTCCTGTGGATGAGCAATATCACCCTACAATTCATGGTTCACATCCTACGTCCCAATCCATCAATCCATTTGGAGTGCTATCAAGCATGTGATATATATGAGACCCTTGAGTCCAAGTAGTGGTTGATATATCAAACATACAACCACGTGTCTTTGATCATGTGCACCAATCTCTGTCTGCCGACGTAGGTTCTGTAATCAAGTTAGACAGTGAAAATTTGAACCCCTTAATGAATGATGTAATGCTCTTGTAGGGTAAGTGGAGACTTCTTGACAAAGTGTGAAATATATGTTCATTAACATATCCAAAGGACTGTAAACTTTGAAACACCTTTCTCCTTAAAGCTTACATTTCCAGACAAGTATCCCCTCTTGAAAAATATCCATATTCAAAGTATTTACTTGTTATTTTGAAAAATGTCATTCAGTACACTTTTAGAGATGCAGGCTTTTGATAAAGACTACTAGCTATAATTTTCAATTACTTCAAAAAGGAATTAACCTACAAATAAAACTATCTTTCCAGTATTTGTCCCTTTGCTTGTAGTTGTACTTGTAGTACTGACATTTATAACAGTAACTCGGATTCCTATAGAATTAACTTTCCTTTGGCCAGCTGGATGCAGAAGTTACATCTGGAGTCAAAGATGCATAAACAGAACAGTGAAAGAACAGCCATGTTTTCCTAAGATATGTAAAGAGTATAGCAGCTTTGTTAACCTTCATTAACATCCATATGTTGAAAGACCTGAGTCTGAAAGCCTTGTTACATAATTAAAGTATGGTAAATAAACCTCCCTATCTTGAAGGCTACTTACTTGGACATGAGGTTCCACACTTGCTTGAGCAGGATGATATATGTACCAGTAAGCACAACATCAAAGTAACCTGGGATAAGATAACGAGGAATCTCCTTCAGAGGTTGCATTGTCTTTTCCAGCCAGACAGCCAGCTCTGTGGTGCCTGGATCCTGCTTCAGTCTGTGGGCAACATAATCTGAGAAAATACAGAAAAAAGGACCATAAATACTTACACTTTCACAAGTCCATACAGCATGCATAGTCTACATATTATCAGATGCCTGTGTGATATTATTTTTATGAACTGTTGTTCTGTGTGGCCACAAGATGATGCCCCATCCTCTACTGGATTTCTATATCCAAATTCCCCTTACTTTACTCTGCATGTAAACGAAAGTATGTGCATCTAGTCTTCCTTCATTGGTTCTGGATGCATAACCACTTGTTGCAATAGAAATTAGTCCTGTGTTTAAAACAGTAGTTTGCCTTCATATATTCAAAGAACCACAAGAAAATGCAAGCACATGCATGAAATCAGTAGGTAGAGGCAATGACACATTTGTATATTAATAGCATATTGTGAAATGTGTGGAGGTTAGTTCTTGTGTTTAAATTATACTTGCATACCAGAAGGCACATGCGCTCTGATTAGATTACTGCAGGTTATTTACTGCTTGGTACTTGACCACAGATTAGCAACTCAGCTAAGCGTAAGGCTGAAGAGCATTAATATTGACTTATTCACTGATGACTGAAAGTGCATGAGTTTTCTGTATACTGTATGTAAGTTCTGCATAATGGCAGAATCTGCAGGTACCTTTGAGCTCAAGCATCACTCTCTCACTTCCATCCTTTATCTGAAGGGTGATTAACAGTATTGTTTTCCACACATCCCTTAATCCAAACAAACACAACGAAAGGGTGATGTAATATTTTAGCAAAATATCAAGTACAACTAGCAAGGTATTGGCCTACACTAGAACAAAGTAAAATGGAAGGAATGCTTTCAATGTCCAATATGAAAAGCAGGATCTACAAAACATCATTACTGATGTTGAATCTTTGAGAGAAGGTATTTATCTAACTGTGGAGGAAATATACAACAACTAGAATATGACATAATTGGTTAAGAAGGTGTGAAGCTTGCAGGTGCGCAAATGGTGGAATTTTGAACAATGCCTTTGAAGTGGGTGTATCATTTGGTTTACTGTTTTTTCTTTGCTGTCGATGTTAAAAGTACCATTTAGTACACTTTATAAGGGCCTAACGATATATTGTTTTATGCTTACATGTCAGAAAAATGGTTTGGTTGATTACATTACAGCAGTATCAATTGCAAAAAGTATTTAAGTTTAATGTTGAACGAGCTGATAAAAATATCTGTATATTGTGAGTTTAGGTTACAAATGCATCATTGGAAGATTCAGATGCAATTATTAGGAGGTGGCAGACATAATGTTTATTTGTTTATGCTCATGAGACACATGCCACTGAAAGCGAAAGAGGAACCTGTTTACATGGTGTCCACCAACTGTTTTGAAAGTGAAAGTGACACACCCACTCTCATGAGTCAGCAACTCTTGCAACATTGCCAGCATGTCTGTTTTAAGTTCTTGAAAAATCTCACATGCCTCCACAGGAAATGGCCATAGAAAAAAATGGAAGTTACAAAATGTGTTCCAAACAATGAGATCTGTAACCTGTTTAAATTGATGTAATAACTTCCCTTCCACCCGGTATATATATGCATACCTTATCCCCATTAAGAACTATCATTATGATTTTTGGTTGCACTGCATCCAGGAAGTATCAGAATTGGGTTGGTTTGCATGACTTAAGTAACCATTGTCTTCCTGGCTGAGGATGCATTAGTTTGCCAGTTGAGAATATGTCATTAGCAAATTCATACTAATAATGAAAATTCTACAGCACCAGCTAGATACTTTGCATTCAAACAAATCAAATACAACTGGTGGAGAGATGTATGCTATAATAAAAACTTTGTTTCTTCAAATTAACTCAATAGAGTTCCTCCTCAAAACTAAATAATTAGCTATACTGTGGCCATAATCAGAACAGAAAAGGGAAATGATATAGGAAAAAGAAATATAAATTGTAATGTGTGTTGCTTACCAATCATCCAATTTCCCTGACGTAGATTATTACACATGGGATGTCCAAGATCATTGTTAGGCCGAATGTGGCTCAGCAGGGACATAAAACCTGTACCAGTTGAAGAACAATTTGTTTAGTAAACTTAACTGGAATTTTTTTTATTATCTCTTATCAAGCTGATTAAATAATTACTAATTAGGATTAAATAAGACTACCAAATACATTTTTTCCTCTATAAGTTCAAAGATAAGCAAAGATAAATTTTATCTGCACTTCTAAACCTCTCAGATGTTTTCTTTCTCTTTCACCTAATTCATTTATTTCCTTACATCTGAGACTATTCACATTGTCTAACCATGCTCAAAACCTAAAATTATGAGACTTTGTCACCTACCTTGGAGGCCACAGTAAACTGTAGGGCCAAAGCCAGGTATATCATATGCACCACATGTCCCTTTGCTCTCGTCTCGCTCCTCTTCATTACATCGATATAATGCTCTATTCAGATCAGCAAGAGTCATTCGTGATGCTACTTCTTCCAGACTCTCATCACTTGGTGAATGCTTGAATTTAAAGTTGTTTACATGTTTCCTTAGGCTCTCTAAAGCAGGGACCACATTCTGATGCAAAGATACCCTGTAAATATTTAAATAAATGTCATAACCCCTAAATTTACTTTTGCATCTATTGGTGGAAGAAATTGGGATGGGAGCAGTTGAGTAATGGGGTGAAATAATTGCAGTGGATTCTGAAAGGTGAAGCAGGAATTGAGAATATAGAGAAACATGAAATATGGGCTAGTTTTGAGGATAAACGATCATTGGAATTATATAGGAAAATTAAAATGAATTGGGGTATGGAGAAATATGTGGATAATTATGACAAAGTGGGAAGGATGGACTATGCTTGGATGCGAACAGGTGTACTATTTCTTAGAGGATTAAAGTCTAGCTTGACAGAAGGATGTGTGGGAAACCAGAGGGCATTTACCACTGCCTAATTGTGTGAAATGGAGGGATGGTATTTGGAACGAGAAATGGAATAAATTACCAAAAGATCTAATAGCAATTGAAATGTTAGCGAATAATAGAGGAGAAGAAATTATTAGAATGGGGGAATTTCTAGGAAGAGTGAGAGATAAATAGACAAGGAGCTTAAAGGAGAAACAAGAGAAAGAAGACAACTGTAACAATGACAGTAATTTGTAGTAGAAGTTCTACACCATACTTACAATCTGGGAGTTAAAGTACATGGAGCCTAATTTACAAAGTGTTAGACTCTTAAATATATATTATTTATCAAGGATTAATTTATGTACAGAAAATAAATTAAATAAATATAAAATATATCAAAATACTTCTGCATCTGAGTGTAAGATTACCAGCAAAAACATTTAATGATTGATAGCATTAATATAACATGTGATGTTCAGATATGAAAATATATATAAACATACCTAATGGCAACCACAGAACCAGGCTGTAAGTTTTTGAAGTTCAACAGTGTAATTTTAGGATCTCCAGAGCTTCCATATTCCAGAATGTTTGATTCAGCTACGGAAATGTTTTCCCTCATCTCCACCTCATAATCAAGTAGTCCATTTATATACTTGGGGTTCCCAATGAAGTTTTTGTGTCTTGCAAACCGAGGGCCACCATTCCTGCATTAAGAAAGGTACTGTTTTTCAAATATCTCATAGAATGAAGGAAACTGCACAAAATGAAATAATACCAAACAAGTTTAAGTAGCTGAACATGATTTTGGAAGCATAATATCATGAATCTATTACTATAACCACATAATTGGAAACATGAAGTTTTAGGATAACTGAGGAAATGTATTTGTGCACAAAACCAATTGTCTCTGTGTAGAAATACAATGTACAAAACTCCATTTAACTACTTTTATTCCTTTTAAATTGAGTTGTGTTTTTATTTTAAAAGCATTGCCTATGGTTACCCTATTAATATACTGAAAATAATATTATTTATCTTTTTGTATAGTTTTGAAAACAAAATGATTTTATTAGGCTTATCACAAAAAGGTTGCTGAATAATCAAATAGATAAAATTTAGAGCTCCAAAATCAGTAAGCAGATAAATTTTAATGAGATAATCTCTCTCATGGACATGAAGTAATATCACCAAGAATTCTCTATACACAGAAGGGTAAAACTGTAAGACCACAGCAGCAAATAAAGCTAAATCAACAGGATCACATCCATATGAAATCTCTTCTAGCCAATCAGAGAGCAATTTTCTATACGCTCATCACATGATCATTCTGCCATCTGTATAAAATTTTCCACTGCCATGTGTTGACTTACTATCTTTCTGAGTAAGATCATGGAACAGCAATAACTGGGTTATCTATAAAAATTGGAGCTAAACAAATTGTGATGGTAGGTGATGCTTTTTTGTGAATGTAACATCCTTTAACTGGGTAGTTAGCTCTTGTTTGTTTTCATACATGTATATAAACTCTTTTATTGTGTGTACTGTCAGTGGTCCCTTCGTAGACAGCCATATTAGCTCAGCTGTTTCAGCTCTCTTGCAATTGGCTGCTGTTTATGTTTCCGTCTGTCATAGTAAATGACAACACAGTGTATTAAGTATATGCTTAGGATTTAGGTCTTTATGTTAATGTTTAATTTTCATTGTGAATGGCCCCTATTTTTTTTTTTTTTTTTTTTTATTTTTTTTTTGGAAACCATGCACACTCAAACAAATTAATAATAATTTGTGCTTATATCCATTCTAGCCAGCTAAGTGTAAACTTCTCAAGATTGTCTGTGTAGTTGAGCATACAATAGGATGTCAGTTCATTATAGGACACTGTGTTGTGTGATACGGTAATTTGTATCATAAATTACCTAAATGTAAATAATGATTGTAATATGAATATGTATTTTTATGTGACATTGATTTCAGATGTTTATTAATTGTAATTAATATTGGTAAATAATAATATACGGCTTTACTGAAACTGTCAATAATAGCGCAATAATGTAGCGAGGGGGTGAGTTGTTTATCATTACCGGGAACAAGGAAGTTACGTAATGTTCGCGGGTTTTCGGTAGAAGCTTCTAGAATGTCTCCTAAAGCAATATGTATTCGTAGTTTTCATTGGATATTAAAATAGACGCTAATGTTGGCGCGTTTTATTAGCCAATAGCAGTTCATTTATAATCTTTAGGCATGTCGAGGAGTGGGAGTATATAAGCCAGGTCCGAGGTAGATCGCCCCGCAGTTCAACAAAATTCTCAATACCTTACACGTCGGTCGCCCAGTTCATCAAAATTTCTAGCACGCTGTCTTCAGTTCATCATAAGTTACGCGCAGCAGAATTACGAGAATCTAAAGTATTATACAGTTAAATATATACAAAGTTGAAGTACGTTAGTTAAAAGTGATAAGTAAGAAGTTATTACAAACAGTTTCAGTTTAGCGAGTATCTAAATCAATATGTAAATGTGTTCGTGAATGTGTTCGGCAATAAAAGTTATAAAACCAATTTCTTCATTAAGTATAATTTCTGGATAAAAAGATTCCTTTCCGATTCACACCCTGCACAGAGATAAATGTTCTACCAAGATAAGATGATAGCTAGCCGGAGGACAATATACGAAACTTAAAAATTATTTCAAAAACTGATGCAAATTGCTACGCCAGATGGAGCTACAAACCAAACCAACGAATGACGTCACAAGATGGCTTCAACACACGTGATGTAAACAAACATTTGTAAGAATCTCATCGCAAATTGCCGCATCAACGTGGGGCTTAAAACATATACAATTTGTTCCGCTACAAATTGGCTCCACAACGTGGGGCTAACAAATACAATTTTGTTCTCTTGCAAATTGGCTCCCAAACGTGGGGCTAAAATTAATGTTAAATAAATACAACATTAATACTACTACATGTGGTAATTTAGAGATCTTTTGAAACAAGTAAACTGAACACTTGAACCAGTAGAATCAGTATGTCCAATAACAAACATCATTGCTTTTTAATACTATAAATGGTAATATTTTAGAATAAACATATAATACTCTTCACATCAAAAGTATTTTCTCCATTCATTTTACACTTCCATTAAATTTCTTTTCTATTTTCATTTTCTCTACCATGTACTTAGTAGGTAGAGAATGTATTCCATTCTACCAAAAATTCTATGTAGAGATTTCACCAGAAATACATGTTCTGAGACCCCCTGAATCCAGAAAAAGCATATTTAGAAAAAGGTCCATATGTATGTCTATGATGTGAACAGCATAACTCAAAAACGAAAAGTTGAATAAGTATCAAACTTGGTACTTAAGTTCATCATCTTCCAAGGATGCGATACGAAAATTTTCAAGAAAATCCCCCTACCCCAAACTGCCCATTACATGGAATATTTGTCAAAAAGTTTTATTTTAAAAAAATGGCTTATTAACAATTTTGATTAAAATACCATATATTAAAGCTATTTACATGAAAAATAAAATTTATATCTTGAATTTTCTGGGAATAGTCTGTGAAGTCCTCTTCATTCGGAAGGAATTTTGTATAATCTTGTATAACTAGTAAACATACTACACAAAAAAAAAATTAAAAAAAAAATGTAAATCTCTTTAAAAAACACAATTTATTTCAAATAAGTTTTTTTTTTTTTTTTGTGACAAAAGCCATTTCTGAGATATCCATTATTAATGACTTGAATTGTTCATCACTTGGTCATTCTCTTAAAGTCCTGTCAACATCCAGTTATTTCTCACGATTGCATGGAACTAGTATGGAATTTTAAGGCCAGCATATAGTGTTCAGTTCTTAAACATTTCACTATCACGGTTCTCTTTGTATCTATAATGAAATGTGTAATGTAGCTATTTCTGCAAAGGTTTATTTGGATTAAAATGTAGTAAATAGAAAAATAAGCTTTAGTGTGAATAGTTTGTATACTCACTAACAAAGATAGAGGGTAGAGAAACTCATGTGAATGTATCACATCAGATTTTTATAAATTGTTTCATTTGTATAAATGCTTAATAACTCTGGTTGTGTTGGTGATTTGACTTTTGCTTGGTGTTGTTCACGCCCTTACATTGGGTTTTAACATTAGGTTTACAGATTTTTACGTTTGAAATGCACCTTATTAAATAATAATGCATATGACTTTCTCTACCCGCTGTAACTTATTGTTACATGCTACTACAAACTATTCTTGCAAAAGGTTATTTTTCTATCTACTTCCTGTAATTGAGATAAACGTTTGCAGAAATGGTTTCATTACATATTTCATTGTAGGTACAAGAGGGATACAGAAGCTTAAGCAATAGTGTTTAAAAAGTGGGTCACTATATGTTGTCTTTGAAATTCCATACACTTTCTATGACATCATGAGTAATAACTGAATGGTGTCAGCACTTTTATCATGACTTTAAAAATTCAAACCAACACAGAAAATATCTCAGAAATGGTTGGTGCCAAAAATAAAGTGATTTAAAATAAGTTATTTATTTTAAAGAACTCTATATTTTTTAAGTAGTAAATTTCTGTCTACAAAATTATACAAAACTCATTCGGAATGAAAAGAACTTCATGAGCTATTTGTAGAACAATGAAGATCAATTTTTATCAGTTATGTAGCTATCTTAAACACAGACTACTTTTATCAAAATTATTAAAGCCATTTTTAAGAAAATAAAAAAAATAATGGAAAATATTTGGGGGATTTTCTTGAAAATCTTTGTGTTACATCCTTGGAAGATACCGAACATAAATATGAAGTTTGGTATTTAACCAAGTTTGTGTTTTTCAGTTATGCTGTTCACAGAAACACTGATATACATGGAATGTTAAAGCTTTCTTTTGGATTCAGGGGACCTCAAATATGTATTTGCTCTGAAATATTGATATCAAATTTTTGGATGAAATGCAATACTTCCTCTACTACTATATAGGTAATAGTAGAGAGAGTAATAAATAATTTTAAGAAAAGAATTCCAAATTAGTTTCATTTTTACTTACTTTGCATTTTTATGTACTACTATGGCCTCTAGAATGACTTCATCAACAGTGCCTTCCACTCTGAGAGGCTTCACATAGTCCCTCCTGTAATTTGGGTCAGGAGTTGAGAAAGCAGTATAGGCTACTAGCACAACAGACTGGTGTGTCTCTGGGCAGTGTCTTGTAACAGCTACAATATCACCATCCACTTGATCCACAAAAATCTGAAACAGAATGGAACAATAAGTTCATTAAGTGACTGTGGAGAATGGAATTCCATCAGTAATTAATACAACAGGAGGTTGCCGACATTTTGTACCATCTTAAATATACAAAAATCTGTTGAACTATCTTAGCCACATAAATTATTGCATACATATACTGCATTTTACGTAATTTAAAGGTAAAGGTTTTCTTATGTACAACCAACTCATTTTAACTTCTACATTAGTATCTGCAAGATCCAGATTATTTTTATTTACACTGGCCATAATTCATACCAAATATAATCATTTTGGTTTTGGAACTGCGACGGAAATGTTGCTTTACGTAATTTGTGTTTTTGTATTTGTTAGCCCCACGTTGTGGAGCCAATTTGCGAGAGAAATTGCTTTACGCAATGTTGTTTACATCAGTGTTGAAGCCATCTTGTGACGTCACTCATTGGTTTGGTTTGTAGCTCCATCTGGCGTAGCAATTTGCATAAGTTTTGAAATAATTCACTTTAAATGTCCTCCAGCTAGCTGTTTGGGTCGAACATGTATCTCTTACAGGTTGTGAAATGGAAAGGAATCTTTTTATCCAGAAATTATACTGATGCAGAAAATTTGTTTTATAATTTTTATTGCCGAACACGTTCACGAACACTTTTACATATTGATTTAGATACTCGCCAAACTGAAACTGTTTGTAATAACTTCTTACTTATCACTTTTAACTCGCGTACTTCAACTTTGTGTATATTTAACTGTATAATATTTTAGATCTTTAATGATTTTGCTGCGCGTAACTTGACGAACTGAAGGACTGACTGACGACGTGTAATGTACACGAAATTTTGATGAACTGAGAGACCGACGTGTAAGGTATTGAGAATTTTGTTGAACTGGAGGCGATCTACCACGGACTCGACTTTATATACTCCCACTCCTCGACATGCCTAAAGATTATAAATGAACTGCTATTGGCTAATAAAACGCGCCAACATTAGCGTCTATTTTAATATCCAATGAAAACCACGAATACATATGCTTTAGGAAATATTCTAGAATGTTCTACCGAAAACGCGCGAACATTACGTAACTTCCTGGTTCCCAGTAATGATAAACAGCTCACCCCCTCGCTGCATTATTGCGCTATTATTGACAGTTTCAGTAAAGCCGTATATTATTATTTACCAATAATAATTACAATTAATAAACCTCTGAAATCAATGTCACATAAAAATACATATTCATATTACAATTATTATTTACATTTAAATTATTTGTGATACAAATTACCGTATCAGAACATAGGCATGACACCACTTGTTTGTTTCTTTACATTTTTCCATGTTAAATAATTCAACAGCTCTTTTATGTATAGGTTATTAGGGACTTAAGCATTTACCATTTCAATTATCAGTACATAGTCGTAAGCTTTCATGACCAGAGTCCAAATTATAACTAGAAGAATTTTCCGAGCTGAGAAGCCGTGGTCTGCTGGAGTTTTCAGGTCCAGATGTTTCGTTCACGATTGCGGTGAACATCTTCAGTGGTGTGGTTTAAGTCTTCTTGGTGAAGGTTTGGTCGCAACTTACTCATTGGCTGATATAGTGGCTAATCCCCTCCCTCCACCACCACCGCACATGCACCTCCAGCCAGACTAATCGCGTGAGAGCAGCCTGAGTATAAATACTGCCGCTATTTCAGCCAACGAGTAAGTTGCGATCAAACCTTTACCAAGAAGACTTAGACCACACCACTGAAGATGTTCACCGCAGTCGTGAACGAAATGTCTGGACCTGAAAACTCCAGCAGACCACGGCTTCTCAGCCCGGAAAATTCTTCTAGTTATCATTTCAATTATTTCTAAGAAAATAGTCAAAAATTAGTCATTAAAGCATATTTGTTAATATGTAAAAATTTAAAAGTTCAGTCACTGCAACAACAAAGGAACACAATACTCTTTTTAGTCTACACATGCCAGTTACTGAAATAATACTATTTCATGAGGAGAAATATTAAAATTAATTTTCAGGTTAAATGTGTTGTAAAATGTAATGAAGCTTAAGTTTCAGAAATGAAAACAAAATCTATTTGCATAATGAATAGTTTCAATAAAGGTTGCCAATTATTTTCATACCTCTGAGTGCTATCAGTGTCCACACAATTGTGAAGATGATATTTTTTAATGACAGTCAGAGTAAATAACAGGAACAATGACGTTTTATGCTTGTGCATTAAATGTAGGACAAGTATATTGGTAAATAAACTCTAAACATCCAGTTTCTTTTAGGACATGTGCATTGACATGACTGATTTTAACCTTTCACCTAACCTACCAGTTCAAAGTTATCTTCTTATAAGGTAATAACTTCATTCCACTGAAGTTAAAACACCACCACATATGTTTTTTATTCAGTATTCCTCTAATTAAGTAGACAGTAGTTGGGTTATAGATTGACTTTAAATAGTTTTGTAATATTTCCTCCATAATTGGACATAAAAGAGAAAATAAAGTCATGGATGTCTTCGAAGTGGGGAACCTGCTACATTGGCTTCCACCACAATTATCTGAAATTGCATACCCTCCATAGAAGCACACCTGAATGATAATGATCTACAAAAGGTATGCATTTACTTTCTTGAAGGATAATACCTACATTTAATAAAAGTAACTTTTAATAGATTACAAATCCAATACTGGCTGGCCTCGTAGCTCAGCCAGTACAGTACCTGCCTGCTGTGCAAGGGGTCCCAGGTTCGATTCCTGGCTGGCGGGGGGGGGGGGATTTTTCTCTAGCCAAGGTTATTCCCTATCCTCCCCAGAGTCTGGAAGTATGAATGTGTGTGTGAGATCTAATGATTAAAACCCCAAAAGTGCAAGAAACCCAACGACAAGAGAATACAAACCATTGCCAATAAGAAATAAGTTCCAAAAGCAAGGCTGCTGATAAGACCAATGTAGTTAAAGGCGAGGTGTATATATAAAACAACAATACTATGCACAGCCATCTTTGTTTTTCTCTATTTGCCAGATTGCCTATTGTATGCTGCTCAATCTTTTGATTAGCTAATCTAGAGTAGTCTTCCAGACGTAGATATGCAGGTCATATGCATTTTCAATTCAACTTTCAGTTAAATGTGCAAACTCTTGGATAATTTAAATGTTGCATTTATTTGTCAATCATAGTACAGGCCCTAAGTGAGATACATATATGCGAGACATTACCTGTGTAAAACCTGCAAGTCCAAGTTCAAAATGTAATTTGTTCAATGCCTTCTTAGCAGCAATAATTCCAGAGGAGAAATTTACACCACTTGCCGGATCATCTGACCATCCAAAATATTCACGGTTGTCATCCACCACATGAATCTGAAATTTAATTATACATAATGATGATTCAATGCTGATTCTATACATTCCTCAAGAAATTATAAGTAACATTTAAGCATTAAACGAATAGTAAGGTGCTAGAAAATATCAGGAAGAAAATTCTGTATATAAATAGCCCAATCTGTGACAAATGTATTAACTCTAGAAGCAAGTCCTGCATTTACCAGGAAGCAACTTAAAAATGTATGCCATGTTTTGGAATGATATTTACTTACATGATGTGGCACTAGTTCATCGTAACCTTTGTTGCTTCCAGAAGCACAACAGGCCATGGATACTAGCGCAGCACTTGGCAGAAGATCAAACACACAACGCTTATCAATAGGACTAGGGTTGTCATGAGTGAGATCCAGAAACAGTGCATGAGCTATGGACGGAACTAAAGGTCGAAGAGAAGGCTGAACAAATGCCCCAACAGGCTCGCCACCATAGAGATAAATAAGGCGACCCAATTCATGAGAATCCCATGCAGACATAGCCTCTGTAATGCAAACAAGCAAAATAAATTTATAACATAGCAAACCATGTTGCCATTAACAGAACAATTTCCTTTCCCCAAGCAAGTACACTACAAGAACAAAATTATCATAATTTATTATATTACATACTTGCTGTATGTAGTAGAGAAATGTATTGTATTCCACCCAAAAATTTGGTGCCAAGATATCACTGGAAATACATGTTCTGAGGCCCCTGAACCCAGAAAAAGCATTCTAAGAAAAGGTTCTGTGTACAGAATAGGTAGCTCTAAAACAGAAATTCCAATAAATACCAAACTTGGTATTTGAGTTCAGTATCTTTCAAAAATGTGACATGAAGCTTTTCAACAAAATTCCCCCACCCCAAACTACCTTTATATGGAGACACTGTCTATATTTTTTTATTTTCTCAAAAGTGGCTCTATCAATTTTAATTAAAATGCCAAATATGTATGGTATTCACATGACAAATAAAATGTATATCTTAAATTTACTGGGAATAACCCTCGAAGTCCTCTTCATTCAGGAAGAATTTTCTATAAGTTTGTACAATAAATAATAAGAGACAGGCAAAATCTTACTACACAGATCATGAAGAACTTTTTAAATCAGTTTATTTCAAATAACTTATTTTGTGCATCAGCCATTTCTGAGATATCTATTATTATTATTATTATTATTATTATTATTATTATTATTATTATTATTATTACTATTATTATTATTATTATTATTATTATTGTTATTATTGTTGTTGTTGTTGTTGTTGGTTTGAATTTATCAATATGTCCGTCATTTTTAAAAGTGCTCTCACTATTCAGCTGTTTCCCGTGATGTCATAGGAGGACTATGGAATATCGAGGCCAGCTTATAGCGACATCTATTAAACATCTAAATATGGATTCGGTTTTCTCTATCGTTCTTGTATCTACAGTGAAATGTGTAATGAAACTATTTCTGCAAAGGTTTATCTCAACTAACATGAAGTAGATAGAAGAATAAGCCTTCATAAATAGTTTGTAGAAGCCATATAAAAATAAATGACAGTGGGTAGAAAAAGTAATGTGATTGTAACACATCAGAGTTGATACGGTAATTTGTATCACAAATTACTTTAATGTAAATATTGATTGTAATATGAATATGTATTTTTATGAGACATTGATTTCAGGTGTTTATTAATTGTAATTAATAATTGGTAAATAATAATATATGGCTTTACTGAAACTGTTAACAATAACGCAAGAATGCAGCGGTGGAGTGAGTTGTTTATCGTTACCGGGAACCAGGAAGTTACGTAATGTTTCGCGCCTTTTCGGTAAAAAAAAGCTTCTAGAACATTTCCTAAAGCAATATGTATTAGTGGTTTTCATTGGATAGTAAAATAGACGCTAATGTTGGCGCGTTTTATTAGCCAATAGCATTTCATTTATAATCTTTAGGCGTATCTTGAGGTAAGCCTATAAATAGTGTAAATTCAAGAGAGCGTTCCCCAGTGTTCAACAAGATTCTCAACACATAACACGTCAGCTCCCAGTTCAACAAGATTCTCATGTCGGTCTCTCAATTCGTAAAGTTACGCGCAGCAGAAGTACGAGAAATCTTATAAAGTATTCTACAGTTAAATATACAAATTTGAAGTACGTGAGTTAAAAGTGATAAGAAGTTAGTACAAACAGTTTCAGTATGGCGATTATCCAGATAAATCTGTGAAAGTGTTCGTGAACGTGTTCTGCAATAAAGATTATAAAACCAATTTCTTCGTCAATATCATTTCTAGACAAAAGATTCCTTTCCGCTTCACACCCTGCAAGAGAAACATGTTAGATCCCAAACAGCTAGCCGGAGGACATTTAAAATAAATTATTTCAAAAACTGATACAAATTGCTACGCCAGAGGGAACTATGGACCAGACCAACGAATGACGTCACACAAGATGGCTTCGCGTGAAGTAAACACATATTTGCTCTCGTAAATTGGCTTCCACAACGTGGTGCTATAAACATATATACAATTTGTTCTCTCGCAAATTGGCGCCCAACGTGGGGCGAAGATGACCAGGAAAGGAACAAGAATAACCAGGAAGTAGCAGAATTAACCAGGAAAGTAGCAGAATTAACCAGCAGGTGGAATGAATGGAGCAGTGAAATAATCTACAAGACGCAGATTGGACATCGTAATTCTGAGATTACGAGGCAACAGGGAATTCAACGCAAAAACATCGAAACGACGTAGATTCATCACAACACAACGCAGAAGCGACATCAAATCTAGGAGAATGGGGCAGAACGCTGGACATCAAAGTAACAGCAACGGACAGCATTAGTAAGGTTAGAGTATATTAATTTTTTTTAGAATAAAAAAAAAAAAAAAAAAAATTTTTTTTACTTATGTAGTAAACAGAAAATGTAAAGCATTATCTAGATTTAAGAGATGTAAATATATGTAGAGGGTGAATATTTTGGTAAATATGTGTAACAATTACAAAAATCTTAAATGTATAAATTTTTGTCAACAACTTAAAGTAAACAATTTGGTAGCAGTGATTAAATAATTTAGGGTAAAGTATTTGCTATAAAAATTATAATGTCAGATTAATATTTAAATTAATTAAACCAGAGCCAGTAAGTAGTGGCAATTAAAAAAAAAAAAAAAAAAGAAAAAGAAGAAAAAGAAGAAAAACATATCCTGTGTTAAATGCGTGTGAAGTGTAAAGTGAAAGTGATAGCGTGTGTTCCAAGATTTAGGAGACTAAAAACAAAATTATAAAATTTCCAAACAGGTTATAAATGTTTATAATTATGTTTCTAGTGGGGCATATGATACGGTAATTTGTATCACAAATTACTTTAATGTAAATATTGATTGTAATATGAATATGTATTTTTATGAGACATTGATTTCAGGTGTTTATTAATTGTAATTAATAATTGGTAAATAATAATATATGGCTTTACTGAAACTGTTAACAATAACGCAAGAATGCAGCGGTGGAGTGAGTTGTTTATCGTTACCGGGAACCAGGAAGTTACGTAATGTTTCGCGCCTTTTCGGTAAAAAAAAGCTTCTAGAACATTTCCTAAAGCAATATGTATTAGTGGTTTTCATTGGATAGTAAAATAGACGCTAATGTTGGCGCGTTTTATTAGCCAATAGCATTTCATTTATAATCTTTAGGCGTATCTTGAGGTAAGCCTATAAATAGTGTAAATTCAAGAGAGCGTTCCCCAGTGTTCAACAAGATTCTCAACACATAACACGTCAGCTCCCAGTTCAACAAGATTCTCATGTCGGTCTCTCAATTCGTAAAGTTACGCGCAGCAGAAGTACGAGAAATCTTATAAAGTATTCTACAGTTAAATATACAAATTTGAAGTACGTGAGTTAAAAGTGATAAGAAGTTAGTACAAACAGTTTCAGTATGGCGATTATCCAGATAAATCTGTGAAAGTGTTCGTGAACGTGTTCTGCAATAAAGATTATAAAACCAATTTCTTCGTCAATATCATTTCTAGACAAAAGATTCCTTTCTGCTTCACACCCTGCAAGAGAAACATGTTAGATCCCAAACAGCTAGCCGGAGGACATTTAAAATAAATTATTTCAAAAACTGATACAAATTGCTACGCCAGAGGGAACTATGGACCAGACCAACGAATGACGTCACACAAGATGGCTTCGCGTGAAGTAAACACATATTTGCTCTCGTAAATTGGCTTCCACAACGTGGTGCTATAAACATATATACAATTTGTTCTCTCGCAGAGTTTTTGTTTATATATTATCTTATAAGCAGAATATTGTATTGCAGTACAAATAAGGTAGATTATCCACATTCTTTTAACCTCCTTATTGAATTCATTATGCATATGCAAAATACGTTATGTTTTGGATGATCACCACCTGAGTTATTGGTAGCAAACCTTGTTTCAGTCTAATAATAATGATGTTGCTTTGTTTAGGTGGGGCTTCATACTTGTTTCATGCATTAGCTGACCATGTATCAATATGCAAATATGCTATTATTGTTGTTCACCTCAGTATGGCCATAGGTATTTGCTTTGTAGGGGTAAGAGCAAATTCAGTTTTGAAAGAGCAATATATTTATTTATTTATTCCACTAGAAATTGCCTTAGTCACAAAAGAAATGCCATAAATTAATATCTTTCAGGTTTCCAGAGGTTCCAAAAGGTCAGGTTTTGATATATTAACACAAAAATTATTTTATTAATATGCTGATGCCGAGTTCCGACCAACATTATAGTTTTACAATAGTTGTTGAGGTTTTATGAGTAGTACAATGTAAATGAAACAATTTATATGGTTATGTTACGGATCAGTGTACTTTTCCTTGCTTTTTTGTCATGCTTAATACTGAATTTTGCATTTTATTCATATATTAGCTGTGTTTTCCATTTCTATCATACACCTTGTTAAGAATACTTAGTGCCACTTACTATACATTTCCCAAGAAACAAAGACATTGTTTACAATAAAACAGTCCTAAGCAGTGTTCTTGTCAAAACAAAAAGAAAAAATTATGGCATTGTGAATATTAGGTGGACTTTCTTAATATTTTTAAATTACATTTGTTAAAGAGAAGTAAACTGTTGAAATTCAAAATTTCTCTCTGGGAGTTTACACCTAATATCTGTCCTAATGTCTAAGTTAACCTAATCCAATTCCAGCTTTGCTATTTATCTGAGGCAAACAGCCATGGAGAATTATGTTCATAATTTCCATTTAATTGTAGCATTCACTGAAAAAAGAAAAAAATAAATAAATAAAGAAAGAAAGAAAGAAAGAAAAAATGTTGATGTGCTGCATTCACAGTACTTTCTCTGCTCAATCTTGTACAAACTATTCTTATAAAAGCTTATCCCTCCATCTACTTCTTGTTAATCAATATAAACTTTCATTACACATTTACGCATTTTGCTGTACATATAAGAATACAGTAGATGAAAGCCATGGTCACATTTTTAAAAAGAAGATTGCTAAGTGATGGTTTTGAAATGTCATGCTCTTTGTATGACCATGAGACTTACAACTTCAAAAAAGTATAATATTTGAAAAATAACAAAGGATGTTTTGGAAATAATGAATGCCATAAAAATTTTATTAGACATAAATTGTATCCTTTAACAAGCTCTACATTTTTTCTGTAGTAAGAGTTTGTCTATCTCATACAGTTTACCAGTTATACAAGAGTCATTCAGAATGAAGGGGACTTAACAGGCTATTCCTAGAAAATTCAATACACATATTTTATTTATCATGCAAATATCTTAAACTTACATATTTTAATCAAAATTATTTTAGAGTCTTTTTGGGAAAACAAAAAATAATGAAAATTTCTCCATATAAATGTAGTTTGGGGTGGGGGAATTTTCTTTAAAACCTTCATGTTGCATCCTTGAAACACACTGAGCTTCAATACCAAGATGTTCTTGTTCTTATCATCAGCTGTTTACCGACTGAACGTGGTTGAAGATGGAGTGGATCTGGTACTGACGAGATGAATCAGTGCAGGTTGTCCAACGTAGGCAATTCAAAGTTTATCACTCATTCTGGGTTTTAATGACAAATTTTTCTCCCAAGTTGACAATTAAGGGAATCTTTGGTATATTTAAGCAATTTGGTATGTTTAACAATGTTGTGGTTTACTGGCTAAAAATAATTGCAAACTGCAGATTTATCTATCTACTTAAACTTGATGTTCCTGAAGTGTTCTTTTGTTCTTCTATCTAAGTTCCTTTTGATCTTCCCTACATAAATTTGTTCATGATCTAGGCAAATACCAGACTTCTTTTCAGGAGGCAGGAACTCCATTCCTCCTGAAAAGAAGTCCAATGTTTACCAAATAAATTGCCTAGATTGTGAACAGATTTATGTACAGAAGGTCAAAAGGAGCTTAGATATAAGAATAAAAGAGCATTTCAGAAACATAATTTTTAAGCAGATAGATAAATCCGCAGTTTCAAACCATTTCTAGACAGAAAATCACATTGAGTACCAAATTGCTGAAATATAAAATACTTATCATTGAGAATGAGTGGTGAATGTTGAGTTGCCTATATTGGAGAATCTGCGTCAATTCATCTCATCAGATCCCTCTGCTCCATCCTCAACCACATTAAGTTGGCATTCAGCTGAGGATGAGAACAGGTGTTCTCAAAACATATCCTAAGTAAAAAGCAGGTTTGTGGACTAGCAGTGCTAGTAATCAATTCATATGATTTTATATTTAAATAAAGAACTTTTACTTCCTCTACTACTTATCTAGTAGGTAGAGTAGGTATTGCATTCCACCAAAAAATTTGATGCTGAGTTTTCACCAGAAATACATGTTTTGAGGCCCCTGAATACAAAAAAAAAGCATTTTTATAAGAAGGTCTGCATGTGTGTCTGTGAACAGCATAACTCAAAAAAAAACCTCAGATAAGTATCAAACTTCGTATTAAGTTCAATATCTTCCAAGGATGCGACACAAAGTTTTTCAAGAAAATCCCCTTACCCCCAACTACCCTTTACATGGAACATTTTTTGAAAATTTTGATTTTATAAAAAATGGCTTTAATGATTTTGATTAAAATGCCATATATTAAAGATATTTACATGACAAATAAAATGTATATCTTGGATTTTCTGAGAATAGCCTGTGAAGTACTCTTCATTCAGAATAAATTTTGTATAATCTTGTATAACTGGTAAATGTTAAACGATACACGAAAATGTAGTATACAAAAAATGTAGATCTCTTTAAAAAACACAATTTATTTCAAATAAGTTTCTGTGGCATAAACCATTTCTGAGATATCTGTTATTAATGGTTCGAACTGTTCATTCTCTTAAAGCCCTGCTAACATTCAATTGTTTCTTGCAATTGCATGGAAATTGTATGGAAGTTTAAGGATAGTGTATAGTGTCCAGTTCTTAAACATTTGACTATCACTGATCTCTTTGTATCTACAATGAAGTGTGAAATGTAGCTATTTCTACAAAGGTTTATTTGGATTAAAATGTAGTAGATAGAAAAATAAGCTTTAGGAAGATAGTTTGTATACCCACTAATAAAGATAGAGGATAGAGAAAGTCATGTGAATGTATTACATAAATTTTGTAATGATTTCAAAATTTCATGATGGTGAGAGTTAAAGCGATAACAATAATAATGTTTAAACCGTGTGTCTTCTGGTGAAAGTTTAACACAAAATCCCCAAAACTATGGGCAATCACTTGAGCCAAAACAGATAAAACCCTCATTTGGGATCCCAAGGATAAAGCACACTCCTTTGACTTAAAAGTCAATATAAAAAGTAACAGTGCAAAAGTCTCCTTAGAGGCACTTTAATCCCCAAGAACAGAGATTTAAATTATTTAAAAATACTGTCCTCATGTGTTAACATGAACATTTGATACGGTAATTTGTATCACAAATTACTTAAATGTAATTAATGATTGTAATATGAATATGTATTTTTATGTGACATTGATTTCAGAGGTTTATTAATTGTAATTATTATTGGTAAATAATAATATACGGCTTTACTGAAACTGTCAACAATAACGCAATAATGCAGCGATGGGGTGAGTTGTTTATCATTACCGGGAACCAGGAAGTTACGTAATGTTTCACGCCTTTTCGGTAGAAGCTTCTAGAACATTTCCTAAAGCAATATGTATTCATGGTTTTCATTGGATATTAAAATTGACGCTAATGTTGGCGCGTTTTATTAGCCAATAGCAGTTCATTTATAATCTTTAGGCGTATCTTGATGCAGGCCTATAAATAGTGTAGGTTCGAGGTAGCTTGTTCCCCAGTTCAACAGAATTCTCAGTACTCTACACGTCGGTCTCTCAGTTCATTCATTTCGCCAAGTTACACGCAGCAGAATTACGAGAATTATTATAAAGTATTATACATTTAAAAAATTACATAAAGTTGAAGTATGCGAGTTAAAAGTGATAAATAAGAAGTTATTACAAACAGTTTCAGTTTGGCGAGTTACTAAATCAATTTGTAAAAGTGTTTGTGAACGTGTTCGGCAATAAAAGTTATAAAACCAATTTCTTCTTCAGTATAATTTCTGGATAAAAGATTCCTTTCCGATTCACACCCTGCAAGAGTTAAATGTCGACCTAAACAGCTAGCCGGAGGACAATATACAAAACTTTAAATTCTTTCGGAAACTAATTGATACAAATTGCTACGCCAGAGGGAGCTACGAACCAACCAACGAATGACGTCACAAGATGGCAACGCGTGAAGTAAAGCAGCACAACATATGATCTACAAGTTTTAATAACTTATGCTATAAATATTACGTAAGTAATATACCGTTACATATTGGCACCCAGAACGTGGGGCACGATAACCAGGAAAGGAACACGATGACCAGGACGTGGGGCGAAGTGACCAGGAAAGGATCAGCATAATCAGGACGTGGAACGAAAGCAGCAGTAAAATGATCTACAAGACGCAGATTCCAGAAACAAAAGGAATGACAGACTATACGGATGATTGGACATCGTAATTCCGAGATTACGAGGCAACAAGGAATTCAACTACAAAAACATCGAGACGACGTAGATTCATCACAACACAACGCAGAAGCGACATACAAATCTAGGAGAATGGGGCAGAACGCTGGACATCAAAGTAACAGCAACGGACAGCATCAGTAAGGTTAGAGTATCTTAATTTTTTTAAAAAAAAAAAAAAAAAAAAAAGGTAAATAAATGTTAATGAGGAGTGGTAGGATAAAAAAAACAATGGCTACCAATAATACAGAAGAAATAATTATGGAGGGAGATAGTGTAACAGTTAGTTGTAATTTAATACAGGTTACAGGAAATAGCCCAGACTTTTTAGGATTTGAGGATGAGAATGTTAGTACAGAAAGTGAGAATAGAATAGCAGGAAATGTTAATCTTGATACTAGTATGATTATGGAAATGCTGAAAAAGTTGAATGAGAATAATGAGAAAATGAGGGAAGATCTTAGTAATAAAATAGATCAAAACAGGGAAGATCTTAGTAATAAAATAGATCAAAACAGGGAAGATCTTAGTAAGAAATTAGATCAAGAAAGGGAAGATATGCAAAAGAGTTATGAGAAATTAGGACAAAGATTAACTCAGAACATGGATAAGAGTTATAGGGAATTAAGGGAAGATATTTGTAGGAGCTTTGAACAAAACAGAAAAGATATTGGTAGGAGTAATGAGGTATTAGAGCAAAAAGTAGATCAAAGCAGTAAAGAAATTGAAAAGAAAGTTATGAAGCTAGATAGTAGTATGCCAGAAATGAGAGATGAAAATGAGGAAGTAATAGTAAGTGAGACAGGAGAAATGTCACAGAAAATGCTAGACATGAGCAAGGAAAGAGATAACAAAAAAAGTGAGGTTAATGTAGAATGTACAGAGTTAGGAAGTCAAATGAGTAGTATTTCAAGTGAGCTAAGAGAGATAAAAGAGGTTATGAATGTAGATGTGAATAAGGCGCAAGTTAATTTCAGAGGGGAGTTATCAGAAATACAGAATGAGTCGGTAATGCAAAGAAATAAATTGTACCAAGATGTTCAAAATGAAAACTCCAGTCCAGTACAGTTTAGTACGGATTTGTCAGAGTACTTTCAAATTAAAGAGATAGTAAAAGAATTGAAAATGAAAGTTGTTAAAAGATGTGTAGTTCAAGAAACTTTAGATTGTTTTCAAATGTTATCATGTGATGAAATTTCAAATGAATACAAGAGGTTATTCATGAACAAAAATTTGAAGGTTAGGTTACGGCTACGAGTAATGTTTAGCCACACACAATTTGATCCAGGAGGGTAAATAGCAATGAGATGTAAAGTAAATGCTGGATAGGTAAAAATGACTTGCAGAGAAATGTATTGGAACGTAAGAGGGTTAATTATTTATATATGTCATTTGAAAAGAGAAATAAATTATATATAAAAAAAAAAAAAGAATTAAATTTGTGGTAACTGCAAAAACATTTGAAAATTAAGAATGCAAAGATTGAAACTTAATATGATATTAAATTAAAAGTACGTAAATAAAATTCCATAAGTATTGTTAAAATAATAATAAATTCAGAACAAAAAAAAGAATTGGGTAAAAATAATAATAATAATAAAAAAAAAAAAACAAAAAAAAAAAAAAAAAAAAAAAAAAACAAATACTTATGTAGCAAACAGAAAAGGTGAAACATTGTCTAGATTTAAGAGATGTAAATATTTATGTAAAGGGTGAATATTTTTTGTAAAAATGTTAAATAATTACAAAATTTCTTGAACGTATAAATTTTGTCAACAATATAAGAGTATAAACAATTTGGTAACAGTGATTAAATAATTTAGGGTAAAGTATTTGCTATAAAAAAAAAAAATTTTTGTGATGTCAGATTAATATCTAAATTAATTAAACCAGAGCCAGTAAGTAGTGGCGAGATAAAACATATGTTGTGTGTTAAATGCGTGTGAAGTGTCAAGTGAAAGTGATAGCGTGTGTTCCAAGATTTAGGAGACTAAAAACACAATTATAAAATTTCCAAACAAGTTATAAATATTTATAATTATGTTTCTAGTGGGGCATATGATACGGTAATTTGTATCACAAATTACTTAAATGTAATTAATGATTGTAATATGAATATGTATTTTTATGTGACATTGATTTCAGAGGTTTATTAATTGTAATTATTATTGGTAAATAATAATATACGGCTTTACTGAAACTGTCAACAATAACGCAATAATGCAGCGATGGGGTGAGTTGTTTATCATTACCGGGAACCAGGAAGTTACGTAATGTTTCGCGCCTTTTCGGTAGAAGCTTCTAGAACATTTCCTAAAGCAATATGTATTCATGGTTTTCATTGGATATTAAAATTGACGCTAATGTTGGCGCGTTTTATTAGCCAATAGCAGTTCATTTATAATCTTTAGGCGTATCTTGATGCAGGCCTATAAATAGTGTAGGTTCGAGGTAGCTTGTTCCCCAGTTCAACAGAATTCTCAGTACTCTACACGTCGGTCTCTCAGTTCATTCATTTCGCCAAGTTACACGCAGCAGAATTACGAGAATTATTATAAAGTATTATACATTTAAAAAATTACATAAAGTTGAAGTATGCGAGTTAAAAGTGATAAATAAGAAGTTATTACAAACAGTTTCAGTTTGGCGAGTATCTAAATCAATTTGTAAAAGTGTTTGTGAACGTGTTCGGCAATAAAAGTTATAAAACCAATTTCTTCTTCAGTATAATTTCTGGATAAAAGATTCCTTTCCGATTCATACCCTGAAGAGTTAAATGTCGACCTAAACAGCTAGCCGGAGGACAATATACAAAACTTTAAATTCTTTCGGAAACTAATTGATACAAATTGCTACGCCAGAGGGAGCTACGAACCAACCAACGAATGACGTCACAAGATGGCAACGCGTGAAGTAAAGCAGCACAACATATGATCTACAAGTTTTAATAACTTACGCTATAAATATTACGTAAGTAATATACCGTTACACATTCTTAAACTTTTCAGGCAGTAGCACTGCTGAATCTGAATCTAACAAAACACACACATTCACATATGTAAATGTTACCTTTGATGAATGAAAAAATCTCCAACCCGTGGATGAAGATGTCCTCGAAGTGTTAAGATGAACAATGTTAATATTTTCATGCAGCAGCACTAATAACTAAGGGGGAGGGCACACACACATACATATAAATGGCTTACCCCTGATGAGTGAAGAAACCCCCAGCCTGTTGACGAAGATGTTATCTTTCTGATCTGAATTTGTAAATAACTCCGCTGAAACATATAAATCTGGGCGCACTCTTCTTGCAGCATCCAAGAGATACTGAAAAATGGTTTAAACCAAAGTGAATTTACAATAAATTATAGATTGTAAGCTCCAATTAGCTGCTTACAATTTGTGTTGTTTAAATTGAAGGTTATTTCTTCAGTTCACATTCAATTTTATATTGTTATCTCATGCACTGATGAATATCAGAATAAAAAAGAAGAGCAAATATATTGTCTCTGAAGTAATTTGGTATTTGTTATTGGTTTTAATACTTTAACTACAATAATGCCTATTATTTTTTATGGTGCAAAAGCTTATTTGTTCATTTAGAAGATACATGATCCATGTTTGTTTGATTTTTAATGCTAAAATTGTGTTAAAAGTATTCGTAAATTGCTAACATAAAAATTAAATATAATACTTTAATTTTAAAGCTTTATTTATCCTTAATCCTACAATGTGACAGCCTTTTATGCCACTTTTAATTAAATAAAATGTGGACATAAACAATATTTTTATTAATAAAAATAAATGTTTAAAAGGCATATATAAATAGAGTTAAATAAGATATTGTTTTACTCCAGTTTAAGTCATTAGTTGACATGTATGAGGATAATACATATTTTGCTTACTGGCCAAGATTACATTTCCTCTTGCTAAGCATGAAGAAAATTGGTAAAAAAAAATTGTGCTTTCAAATAGGGAAGAAAAATGTGAGAAGAAAATGGGAAATTCAACTGCATGCTTGTCACATACCTGTGTATTCTTCATGCTTTCTTCTCAATTCCTCTCTGTTAAATAGAGCTATTTAATTTTAGTTATTTTAACATTTTTGACATAAATATAATTTTTAAAAGTTTAAAGTACATTTATGTTAACAAACTGCAAAAAGTTCACAGTAATAATAAACATTTAACATATTTAAAATTAAACAAAGGTATTTATACTCAATTGTATTTCATTTGTTGAAACCATCTATAGATAAAGTACTTATTGAAATAAATGTTTACTGTTCATAATGTCCTTATGAGTTAATGTTGCAGTACTGGGGAACAGAATATGTAACAAAATTTCAGGCTATGCCCCTTCCACTCTCAAATTATGACATGAGGAGTTGAAAAGACAGAAAACCTGTTGGATAAGTGTGTTTTGGTTGATAGTTGCTGTCCATAATTGATTCATTGGCACTAAAGTTTCCATATTACATAATCTAACATTATAATTTTTAAACATTTAGAATAAAAACTATTATCTGGCATTATATTCTTATTTAATGTACCCTATTTTATTTTACTGCTATATTCTTATTTATTTATTAGGTATGTTAGTTTTATTACTTCTAACGCTCAGGCACTTTAATTGTTAAAACAATGCTGGTGATATAAAGAATGGGTATAATTATAAAGTATATAAGAGGGGTTCTTGGTACTGATAATTACCTGACTTAGTCTTCTCCAGGGGACAAAAACTCTGGAAAGAACTTCAAAGATTTAACTAGCCCCAAATGGCAATGAAACCCGCATTTGCCAATTGAAAGACAAATCCATGCCACCACAATGACAAACATTAAACCCCCACAGTGGGTTTAATATTCCCTTGTTGATGATGATAGGATAATCATCATCAATTGTCATTGTCATTATTATGATGATGATAGGATAATCATCATAATAATGACAATGACAAAAGTTATTATAATAATGACAGTAATAATTTAAAGTAATCACAAACTAATCACAGCATTATCATCATGAAAAACTTTTTACTATTACAGAAGAATATACATGAGAGCTTTTTTCCATTAACCTTGGAATTATAATGTTATCTTAAGGTTGTAATGTGCAATGTAAGGAAACGTTTTTAATTGTTTTATTTGTATGACCCTGTTTAACTTCTTTGGTCATATTGGGGCTTTTACTTGAGAAACAACTTATGGTGTTATTGCTTGCTGAATCGTAGGGTTTTTTAATATTGCTTTTATCACTTTTTAACTATTAAACACACTCACATTCAATTCTACATTCATATTTCTAGACTCTGTGGGGATAGGAAATGATTTTGATTAAAGAATAATTCCCTGCCCCAGCTGAGAATTGAACCCAAGATGTATGAGTTATGAAGCCACTTGACCGCAGAGACAGTTGCAAGGAAATTTCACAGGCAAACATGAGAATGCTTCGACTGTTTCTTTGTTTATCATTGCGTGCTAGTTGACAACTATACCCAATTTCCTGTTACTTTATTTCACATGTCAGCAATAACACTTGCATCTCGTCTTCTCTTACTGTCCACTGGACACATACTTGCTTATTATAGTACAAACAAGTTCTCTGTTTAAAACAGTAATTTAACCATACAGCCAATGAATTCCAACAAAATTATATTTTTTGCAAGCACATGCAGAAAATATGCACAAGGATGAAGGTCAGTTATGATCTCTTACATTTACACAATATGGTCGCCAGGGTAGCACAGTGGTTTTGTTTCCAATTCTTGTACTAAGAGTCTGAAGTTCGATTCCTGGCTCTGAGGTGGCAGTTTTAAGTCAGCCCTATCCACACCTTCACCTCTGACTTGCTCATGTGAAGTACCCCCAAGGCCCAACAGAGTCAATGATAAAATCTGTAGTTCTTCTCATTCCAACACCATTCTCATTGTCACTCCACCATTGGAAGCAACAGATTCTGCCCACTGGGTGTCTTCACCTCAGAAATGGGTCCAGTCATCGCTTGATGGAATGAGATAACCCCCAAAGGTCATAGGACATATGGAGAGCATTAGAAACGATGACATTTACACAATATTAGTTACAATGTGCTTGAGTAAGTGTAAATAGTATAATATTTTCAAGTTTTTACTTTGTTAAATCTGTCCCAAACTAATTCCACATGGAAAGAGTTAATAATAGGCTTTTAAAACTTTATTTTGTGTTTTTCCTTACAAATTTTGGTCTACTCCATAAATATTCTCAGTAGTACTTAATTTGTCTTATCTATTTCTTTGATTCACCACCACGATAGGCTCAGCATATTGCACGTCATTCTTAAGATTTACACTCGCTGCAGAGGTTCCTTCTAAACTAAAGCTTGAGATGAGCCAGACACCTGTAAAGATCTTACCTCCAGCTCAGGCTTTACTTGGATGGGAATGAGAGCTAGGTGCTATGCTAAGAGCACGGGTACAAGAAGCAATGAATTGTTTTGCTCCCTGGACTAATGAAGTACAGAAATTACCATTCCTTATGCAAACAGTATCTTGCTTCAGATAGAAACAGGACAACCAGGTTTCCCAGGCTTAAGCTATATTCTTTATGCTGTCTGAATGATTAAGAAATATGCACTGATATTTTTATTAACATGATCATTTAATATCTTGTGCAAATGCTGCTATATAAATATCAAAATTTTAAACATTGTTTAAGAAAGTATTCTGATATTTTGCATCAATAAGCATATAAAAGCAACTAATAAATGAATTACAACTATCCGGGCTTGTAGGCCGTGGTCTAGAAGGCATCGTGGATACCGACGTTTTGCCAAGTATAGCGCTTGGCATCTTCAGGGTGAAGTGATTCAGTGTCTGCGGTGGTCGGAGTATGAATGTGGAGACCGGAGGATGGCGCTCTTATATAGTGGGGGTGGGCGGGGCTTACTGTGGGGTCCTGTGCAGTGATTGGCTCGCGTCTCTGGGAGTGGGTGGGTTTGGCGAGGTATTATTATGTCTGCTATTTCTATGTATCTGTTTCTCCAAGATAGGTGTCCAGACTTTATGCACACGGAGAGCTTCTTCTTTCCAGTTAAAATTGTTTTTGTGTTTATATATTTCAATGGCCTCCCTCTGTAGTCGAGCATGGTAGTTTATAATTGTAGATATAAGAGCGCCATCCTCTGGTCTCCACATTCAGACTCCAACCACTGCAGACACTGAATCACTTCACCCTGAAGATGCCAAGTGCTGTACTGGGCGAAACGTCGGTATCCACGATGCCTTCTAGACCACGCCCTACAAGCCCAGATAGTTGTAATTCATTTATTAGTTATGACGCCGGCCGTGAAAGCCCCAGTATGTACATATAGAAGCAAAATAAGGGACATTTTTGATATGCAATGGAAAGTACCTGTATAAAACTGCTAGTTATATAATTAAGTAATGTTGTATTTTATTAGCACTCTTAACTTACCTCTGCAACAGGAATTGGAGTAGAATGGCAGTTGTCAAGCCTGATGCCATCAAATACCTGTGCTGTTTGTTCCACATATTCCTGCATGTACTGCCACAGAAATGGGCAGTCCTCTGGTTTATCACCATACCTGCACATAAATGGTTACTTATAAGAGCATAATGCTTTCGACAATCTATAACAGGCTACTTTACACCTGCAAATAACAGCAATTCTAGCTGGAAATTCCAAAAACTCATCAAATGTTATGCAGTTCACACAGATAATGTCTGAGCTATTCACACATTGTTTAGAAGTAATAAGAAAGTGAAGGTCTTATGAGCAATATGTTTTGGACGAATTTCCGAAAAGGGTTAAATTAATAGTCTTTATAAAAACTGGAAACACAAGTCTGGTTGCCATTAGAATGATATCCAATTTTACTTTTACATAGAAAAAAGCACACTATTTTACAAAACTATGGTAGAAGACAATACTGATTCATACTGAAAACACTGATGTTCACTGTGATGAAAACTTTTTCTTTAGGTACTACTAAGATATACGTCACTTCTTGAATATACCAGTCTTAAATCACATTCTTAAAACTGTCTTCATATATGTAAGGAACAATATAATTATTAATATTCTATGAAAGATATGACTGTTATTTAGCTTTTTAAATGTACTGCACACAACATTTTCCCCAACTCTTATATTAAACTGTAAATGCCAATAACTCCAAAACTGGAACGTCTGTGTTACTAATGAGCCCATGTAGGGGAGGGGGAGGAGAATAATTGTGTAAGCTTTATAAACATCACATGAAAGTTCACCCTGGGGAAAACTTAAAAATAAAAAACAATAAACAAACAATATATATAAATAAATATATATATTTAGTTAGCTCTATGTTTTTCATGCAGCAAGTTTTTGTCTATCTATTATGGTTTATCAGTTATCAAAATTATAGAAAATTCATTTAGAATAAAGAGGACCACAGATATTTTCCACAGAAAATTTAAGATGTAATTTTTATCAGCCATGCAGGTAACCTAACATATAGCATTTTAATGAAAATCATTATAGTCATTTTTGAGAAAATGGAAAAAGGAATGACAATTCTCTCCATATAAAGGGTAGTTTGAGTGGGAGGTTTTCTTTTTTAATTCATTTGGCATGCTTAAACTGGTTTGACTAAGATATGAAATTTGTGCGCACGCACACGCACGCACACACACAACATGCTTCTTCCAAAATATGCATTTTTTTCTTTGGGTCAGAGGATCTCAAAATGTGTATTTTCAGTGAAATTTCAATATCAAATTTTTAGTAGTTCTAATTACTATAAATAAGTGATAGAAAAAGTAAAAATGCAACAATAACTTAATCTTATATAATATATTGTTTCCTTACAGATTACAGTTTTACTTATATTTACCATTTTATTTTACTCTAATATTGCAAAAACAACATGAAGATTGTACTTTCTTTAACACCTACATGCTTAAATGACCAACTGTGATTTAAACCAATATTGGCTAATGTACTGCAGTGCTGTAGGCATTTAAAGGTTGAGAACAAAGGGGTTAAGCAACAGAACAAAGTCTGTATTATGCTGTCAAGCATTGCTGCTATACAGGTAGCCAAGGTTGTTAAAGCATGGATTTAGTTAGTTTTATTCATCCGTTAAAGTGGTTTGGTACAATGTACATTCACTACTGGACACGTCAAGTTATAAACATAAACAATAATAGGTTTTTACAATATATACAATATGTTTTTACATTATATACAATAAGTCTTTACATGCTAAATACTATGGTTCATGACATACATTTGTGTTCAAGGTAATCATTGATAGAATAAAATGAGTGGTTAATTAGATGTGCCTTGAGACTGGATTTCAGCTGGTTTACTTTTTTAATTGTCTTGATATTACTTGGTAAATTATTGTAAAGTTTAATGCCAGAGTATAAGATACTTTTTCGGTAGAGTGAGGTGTTGCAGCTGGTCACATGTATTTGTGTATTTTCCCTAGTATTGTGTTCATGTACCGTATTTTTAGTTATGAATAGTGAATCAGAAGCATTAATGTTCTTGACTATAAGCAGAATAACTGCATATATGTAAATGCAGGGAAGTGGGAGGATCCCCAGTTTTTTAAAGAGAGGTTTACATGACGACTTTGGGCTAACTCCTTCAATAGTTCTCATAATTTTTTTCTGTGCAATAAAGTTTGACTTGCTTGGAGACTCACCCCAGAAGACTACTCCATAACTAAGGAGTGAGTGCACATGTGCAAAATATGCTGCTCTAACTATTTCTTTACTTGTGCATGTTGACAATATTCTTAGCATATAACATAGAGAGTTGAGTTTATTATTTATGAGGCTAGTGTGGGCATCCCATTTCAGATTGCTTTGTACGCAGACCCCAAGGAATTTTATAGATTCTACTTTTTTAAGTGTCTGATTAGAAAGTTGTATTTGAGGGGCAAGATAATTTTTTGTTGATATTTGTGTGTATATCCATTGCTACAGTTTTATTTGTATTTATAATTAGATTATTCAATGTAAAATAGTTTATGATTTTCTCTGAGACTTGGTGAATAGAGGTTAAAAAGGTTTCTTTTTGGGTTGCCTTAACCAGGATATTTGTATCATCAGCATATAAAATGGTTTTAGTAGATGGATCATTTATGTGGAAATCATTTATGAAAAGAAGAAATAGGATAGGACCTAGTATAGAACCTTGTGGCACACCATAGCTTACTTGGAGTGCACTGGAGTGATGATAATTGATCTGATTATTTGCTTGATCCTTTATTTACACTATTTGCCTATGACCACATAGATATGATTCTACCATTTATTGGCCAACCCTCTTATGCCTAGAGCCTCTATTTTCGTTAACAACAGCTGATGATCTATGGTGTCGAATGCCTTTGTTAAGTCTAAAAATATAGCCGAGGCATGCTGCTTTTGATCAATGGCTTTAAGGGACACGGTTATAAATGAGAAAATTCCTAATTCAGTTGAATAATTTTTCCTGAAGCCGTGCTGAGAGTCGGATAATAATTTATGTTTCTCTAAGAAGTTGGAAAGTCAATTTATGAATGGGAGGTCTGTGGTTTAAATCTGCCAGTACCATCCTCCCTGACTTGAGGTTTATTCCAGGTACTCCTCAATCCTCATCACTGGAAAATGCCAGGAAGGTACCCTAAACTTAGGTTTGGACATTTCCTTTCCCAGTTATCATTTCATTTCATATATCACCAATGTCATCACTTGTGGTGCTGTATGAAGTAAGAGTCAGCGTTTTAACACTACTATTTAAAAAAGAAAGAAAAAAGAAAGAAAAGAAAAGGTGATTGCTACCACTACTACTACTACTACTGCTCTCAGAACAGTGCTTCTTAGCATATATAATTTACACACATATACCGATCGAACAGCCAACTTGTATGCAAGAAGCACTGAAGATAAGCCTCTAGTATCAATATTCTCCAATACTTCTACAAAGCCAAAGTGTCCTGGTCTTACCTTAGTTTAACACTGTCACTCCAGGCAATCAGGTCACGCCTCAGATACACCCAACAATCTGAAGCTGCAAAGTTTCTGAGTGGATCATCATTCATCACCCATCCATTATGGGCCATAATATAACATGAGTCTGGAGAGAACATAAGTTGCTCATGTTCTGCCAATCCTGTTGGGTTTCCATAATCAGTGAAGTACCTGTTTCAATATATTATATGTTAGATTACAGTTCAAGTGTATAGCGTTAGATTATGTCACTCTAGAAGTGGGAAAAATGTTTATTTTTCAGTAAGAGTTTCAACTGTTCTAATTCCAAAAATACTAGGTTTCAAATAACCATTCCAAAATAAGGGATGATCCACAATTAAACTTAAGACATAAGCATAGAAGCTCGTTTCATGTCATCTTAATGCACGCGCCCACATTGACTCAACACTGACATAAATGTGCCATAAACTTATAACATAAACATAGAAGGAAGTTTAAAAGCTCCAAGCTTTCATGTTTAAGTCTATGTAAAACTTAAGAAACTACCCAATGAGAATGATTCTCCATACATCTCATCACATATCATTCTGCCATCTCACATCAGTTTTCTGTCACCAATTTTTGGCTCGCGAACTACTTTTTGGTGTAAGATCATGAGCCAGGAATCACTGGGATATCTATAAAAATTTCAGCAAAATAAATTGTGATGGCAAGTGGTGCTTTTTTGTGAGTTTAACATCCTTTAATCAGGTAGTAGCTAGCTCTGATTTATTTTGATAAATGTACATAACCTCTTTTGTAGTATGTTCTATTGGTGGTTGCTTGGAAGGCCACCATATTAGCTCAGCTGTTTCAGCTCTTTTGTGACTGGCTGCTATTCATGTTTCTATTTGTCATGACAACATATCACATTAAGTTTTGCATCATTATGTTAATGTTTCATTTTCATTGTGAATGGCCTCTAACTATCAAGTATGTCCACAAGTATTTATGCATGACTGTAACAGCAAAATATTCTTGTGGTGTTACTTGACTGACTCAAGTTCATTCACACCAAGTCATGATTCTTCTTTCCATTCACAAGAGTATCAGAAGATGATGTGCCTCCCTCCCCTCCCTCCATTTACCTATGAATGTGTAATTATTGTTAACAATACATTTGTGTACTATACTTTACTTATTATAATTACTGCTTACTTAACTCAGTAGTTAAGTCAGCACTTACATCATTGTCATACTATTTTGCATCAATTCAGTTTCAATGATGCTAAAGATTACATGTTTCAAAATGGCAGCTCAGTTAATCTTTTCACAAGAGCGCAATAGGATATTTACATCTAATTGGTGACAAGATTAAAGCACTAAAGCAGGGATGGTTCCAAGTTCTCACATTATGCACATACTTTTGACTGTTATATTATAATGAAAATACCTCTCCACAACTGGAGCATTGCTTTTAGAACACTTCTGTTTCAACATTAATTTTATTGTTTAATATCATTGAAGCATTATTTATGTCTGTTAAAGTAGGCCAATGTTATGCATTCTTTTGTCTCTATGTATGTACATGCTGATCAATAGATTTCAGTGCTGTTCATTATTCTTAATGTAACCTCTGTATGAATCTTCTCTGGCTTCATAATCTCTTCTAAGTTACTGATGGTCATTTAAGCACAAGTTACTTAAAAGCTATCATCATCATCCACAGGAGTCAATTAACAATTAAAAACATCTACCTTAAATGTGAAAAATTTATATGTACCTATTTGTGATTTTTCTGATCATCTAGGAACAAATTCCTTATGAAATATCTAAAAGCCTTCTCATTAATTTAAGCATAGCACCATAAATGAGGATCTTTAAAATTGTAACTTAAATATGCATAGCTGGTTTTTGCATTTTAAATATAAAATTATCCTTTAGAAATTACTTTATTAATGTATAATTCCAGCATGTCTGTGTATAGTTACTAAAGGCATCAATTTGGCTTATACAGGTATTTTTTCTCTGCAGTATACAGTATAATTTTGAATCACAGCTTAAGTTGAAGAGTAACTGTGGTAGTTTGAATTGTAAATGTGAAGTTTGTTTTTGGTGTAAAATAAACAAAATAAACAAAACATGGCAATTTGCATGCAAAAAACATTTTGTGTCTTGGAATTCATTAATTGTAATCTAGTGGTTACAGATCAGTGGGTGTGCAAAGATTTGGTCTTATGCCCCTTCTAGTAACAACATTCATAGATGGTGCAATAAGATCCAAATGTTGGGGTGTCTCTATAAAGGAAAGAGCACTGGACAACCATATGTGTCAAATGAGAATGTGGAGAGAGTTAGAACAGCTTTAATGTGAAGTCTTACAAAATCTGTGGTGGTGAGTTGAGAACTAGCAATTCTAACAATGACAGTGTGGAAGGTGTTAAGAAAATGTACTTCTACAAACCTGCAATCCTACCTGAATTGAGAGGGATTATTGTAGCAGTAAGGTTAGTTACACCAGACATGCTAACATCAGTATGGCAATAAATGGACTACCGACTGGATGCATGCTGTGTCACAAATGGATTCCATACTGAACAATTGTAATTTGTGATATAACAAATGATGTTGGTAAGAATGGAAGGGAAACAGGCCTTCATAAAGAATTTACGATTGTGGGTCGATGGGCGCATGGTGGTTGGATACGAAAGTGACACAAGGAGCAGCAGATTGCAGGAGCAGGAAATGATTCAGCAAAATATATCTGAGACCAGAGGAAAGGAATGCAGATTGGAAGGAAGTCCAAAGAGCGATCCGAGACCAGAGGAAAAAGATCAACACATGGAACTTACGTCACCGGCACGTGGGGATGGCAGAAAGAAGATGACTGTGTCAGAGAGAAGATGTGGATATGATGTAGTGAGAACGTCAGATCAGAGTGATTAAGGGCAACAGCTGGCAAAGCAAGGAAAATGATTTCACCTAGGAGGGAGGAAGGAAGTTCAATTGGCACGTGACCTGGCAGTGAGCAGGCTGGGGGCATGGTCCCAGAGTGACGGAATGGAGGGAGAGGAAAGCATTGTGTCAACACCCAGTGGGAGCTTACGGATTTTGGACAGAAACTTAGTGGGACCGTCAAGGGAGAAAACAGGAATAGAATTACGGAGCAGGAAAGTGTTGGGTAGGTTTAGAAACAGAACAGGTTCACAATAGGGAAAGGAGAAAGGAAGGAGGAAGATTGGGTTCTGGAATTGCGAAGGACTAAAAAATAAAATATTTACAGGGAAGTTGAGACACCTACTAGAAAAGTTAGATTATCTAGGGGTAGCAGAAACCTGGTTAAGGGAGGTAAACATAGAGATTAAGGATTTTATATACGTTGGAACAAAAGGGGAGGTGAAAGCAAGGAAGGGAAGAGCTTCTGGGGGAGTGGGTTTATTAGTAAGGCAATCCATAGGGAAATTAATAAGAGATATTTGGTCTAGGATTAAAAATGATTTGTGGATTAAATTGGAAGATAAACTGATAAATGAGAAAACCATATGTTTAAGTTGATGCGGTAATTTGTATCACAAATTACTTAAATGTAAATAATGATTGTAATATGAATATGCATTTTTATGTGATATTGATTTCAGATGTTTATTAATTGTAATTATTATTGGGAAATAAGTTTATACAGCTTTACTGAAACTGTTAATAATAGCGCAATAATGCAGCGAGGGGGTGAGCTGTTTATCATTACTGGGAACAAGGAAGTTACGTAATGTTCGCGCGTTTTTGGTAGAACCTTCTGGAATGTTTCCCTAAAAGCAATATGTATTCGTGGTTTTCATTGGATATTAAAATAGACGCTAATATTGGCGCGTTTTATTAGCCAATAGCAGTTCATTTATAATCTTTAGGCATGTCGAGGAGTGGGAGTATATAAAGCCAGGTCCGAGGTAGATCGCCCCCAGTTCAACAAAATTCTCAATACATTACACGTCAGTCCCTCAGTTCATCAAAATTTCTAGCACATTACACGTCGTCTTCAGTCAGTCAGTTCGTCACAAGTTACGCGCAGCAAAATTATTAAAGATCTAAAGTATTATACAGTTAAATATACACAAAGTTGAAGTACGTGAGTTAAAAGTGATAAGTAAGAAGTTATTACAAACAGTTTCAGTTTGGCGAAGTATCTAAATCAATATGTAAAAGTGTTAGTGAACGTGTTCGACAATAAAAATTATAAAACAAATTTCTTCATTAAGTGTAATTTCTAGATAAAAGATTCCTTTCCGCTTCACAACCTGTATAGAGATACATGTTCGACCCAAACAGCTAGCTGGAGGACATTTGAAATAAAATCATACACAAGCTAATACTGCCACAAATTGCTAACGCAAGATGGAGCTACAAACCAAACAAAGAATGACGTCACAAGATGGCAACGCATGAAGTAAAAAAACAATATAGGATCTCCAAGTTCTAATAACTTACGCTACACAAATTACGTAAGAAACATTTTACTTCAAATTGGCTCCCATACGTGGGGCTCAAAACATATACAATTAGTTCTATCGCAAATTGGCGCCCAACGTGGGGCAGAGTGACCAGGAAAGGATCAGAATAACCAGGAAGTAGCAGAATTAACCAGGAAAGTAGCAGAATTAACCAGGATGTGGAACGAATGCAGCAGTGAAATGATCTACAAGACGCAGATTCCAGAAACAACAAAAGGGACGACAGACTACATGGATGATTGGACATCGTAAGTCCGAGATTACAAGGCAACAGGGTAATTTAACTACAAAACAACAAGACGACGTAGATTCATCACAACACAACGCAGAAGCGACATACAAACCTAGGAGAATGGGGCAGGAAGCTGGACATCAATGTAACAGCAACAGACAGCATCACAAAGGTCAGAGTATCGTAATTTTTTTTTAGAAAACAAAAACAATGGCTACTAATAATATTGAAGAAACAATGATGGAAGGGGATAGTGTAACAGTTAGCTGTAAGTCAATACAGGTTACAAAAAAAAGCTCAAATGATATAGTATTGGAGGGAGAAAATGTTAGTGCAGGAAGTGAGAATATAATAGCAGGAAATATTAATTCTGATACTAGAATGAATATGGAAAAGAATAAGAGGGAATTGAGGGAAGAATTAAGGGAAGATATTAGTAAGAAATTAGATCAGAGTTTGGAGGAATTGAGAGAAGCTATGGACAGGAGTCATAGGAAATTTAGGGAAAGTATTGGTAGGAGGAATGAGATATTAGAGCAAAAAGTAGATCAAAGCAGGGAAGAAATTGAAAAGAAAGTTACGAAGCTAGATAGTAGTATGCCAAAAATGAGTGATGAAAAGGAAGTAATAGCAAGTGAGATAGGAGAAGTTTCAAAGAAAATGCTAGACATGAGCAGGGAAATATGTAACAAAGAAAGTGAGGTTAATACTAAAAGTCAACATATTGACGTAGAATGTACAGAGTCCGGTAGTAGAATGAGTAACATTTCAAGTGAGATAAGAGAGATGAAAGAGGTTATGAATGTAGATGTGAATCAGGCGCAAGATAATTTCAGAGGGGAGATATCAGAAATACAGAAAGAATCAGAAATGCAAAGAAATAAATTGTACCAAGATGTTCAGAATGAAAACTCCAGTCCAGTACAGTTTAGTACAGATTTGTCAGAGTATTCTCAAGTTAAAAAGATAGCAGATGAATTGAAAATGAAAGTTGGTAAAAGATGTATTGTTCAGGAAGCTTTAGATGGTTTTCAAATGTTATCATGTGATAAAATTTCTTATCAATACAAGAGGTTATTCATGAACAAAAATTTGAAGGTTAGGTTACGGCTACGAGTAATGTTTAGCCACACACAATTTGATCCAGGAGGGTAAATAGCAATGAGATGTAAAGTAAATGCTGGATAGTTAAAGATGACTTGCAGAGAAATGTATTGGAACGTAAGAGGGTTAACTAAATGTATATGTCATGAGAAAACAGAAATTTAATAAAAAAAAAAAGGGGGGAGAAATAAATATTTAAAAAAAAAAATATAACAATTTTTAGTAACTGTAACAGTATTTGAAAAGAAGAAGGTAATAATTGAAACTTAATATGATATTAAATTAAAAGTACGTAAATACAATTCCAATAACATTGTTAAAATAAAGTACAAAATAACAAAAATGGGTAAAAATAATTAAAAACAAATACTTATGTAGCAAACAGAACATGTGAAACCTTGCCTAGATTTAAGAGATGTAAATATTTGTGTAGAGGGTGAATATTTTGGTAAATATGTGTAATAATTACAAAAATCTTAAATGTATAAATTTTTGTCAACAACTTAAGAAAGTAAACAATTTGGTAACAATAATTAAATAATTCAGGGTACAGTATTTGCTATAAAAAAAAAAAAATTGTGATGTCAGATTAATATCTAAATTAATTAAACCAGAGCCAGTAAGTAGTGGCGAGATAAAACATATGTCGTGTGTTAAATGCGTGTGAAGTGTCAAGTGAAAGTGATAGCGTGTGTACCAAGATTTAGGAGACTAAAAACCCAATTATAAAATTTCCAAACAAGTTGTAAATATTTATAATTATGTTTCTAGTGGGGCATATGATGCGGTAATTTGTATCACAAATTACTTAAATGTAAATAATGATTGTAATATGAATATGCATTTTTATGTGATATTGATTTCAGATGTTTATTAATTGTAATTATTATTGGGAAATAAGTTTATACGGCTTTACTGAAACTGTTAATAATAGCGCAATAATGCAGCGAGGGGGTGAGCTGTTTATCATTACTGGGAACAAGGAAGTTACGTAATGTTCGCGCGTTTTTGGTAGAACCTTCTGGAATGTTTCCCTAAAAGCAATATGTATTCATGGTTTTCATTGGATATTAAAATAGACGCTAATGTTGGCGCGTTTTATTAGCCAATAGGAGTTCATTTATAATCTTTAGGCATGTCGAGGAGTGGGAGTATATAAAGCCAGGTCCGAGGTAGATCGCCCCCAGTTCAACAAAATTCTCAATACATTACACGTCAGTCCCTCAGTTCATCAAAATTTCTAGCACATTACACGTCGTCTTCAGTCAGTCAGTTCGTCACAAGTTACGCGCAGCAAAATTATTAAAGATCTAAAGTATTATACAGTTAAATATACACAAAGTTGAAGTACGTGAGTTAAAAGTGATAAGTAAGAAGTTATTACAAACAGTTTCAGTTTGGCGAAGTATCTAAATCAATATGTAAAAGTGTTAGTGAACGTGTTCGACAATAAAAATTATAAAACAAATTTCTTCATTAAGTGTAATTTCTAGATAAAAGATTCCTTTCCGCTTCACAACCTGTATAGAGATACATGCTCGACCCAAACAGCTAGCCGGAGGACATTTGAAATAAAATCATACACAAGCTAATACTGCCACAAATTGCTAACGCAAGATGGAGCTACAAACCAAACAAAGAATGACGTCACAAGATGGCAACGCATGAAGTAAAAAAACAATATAGGATCTCCAAGTTCTAATAACTTACGCTACACAAATTACGTAAGAAACATTTTACTTCAAATTGGCTCCCATACGTGGGGCTCAAAACATATACAATTAGTTCTATCGCAAATGATTTGTGGATTATATTGGAAGATAAACTGATAAATGAGAAAACCATATGTTTAAGTGTAGTGTACAATGCACCCGCTCCCTCGCAATACCATAATCCCGATTTGTTGAAGGCGCTTGAGAGAGATATAGATAGGTTAAGAGAGAAGTCCGGGAATACGGAAGTAGTAATAACGAGGGATTTCAATGTCAGAATAGGTGAAGGGGATGTGAATATAGATTGTGATATGTTTGTTGGAAATGAAACATGTACTAGAAGAGATCAATTCAGGCAAAGTAAAGACAAGTGTATTGATAAGTCAAGTGATGGATTTATCGAATTTTGTGAAGTGAACGCTTTAGATATATTGAACAGTAAATATGGAGATGATTTGGAGGGAGAGTTAACCTTTAACCTTTGTTAATATGAATGGGCAAAGTGTTATTGACTATATATTATGGCCGATTAGCACGGTGTATACAATAAGTAATTTTAAGGTGCAAAATTTTGCATCTAATAGTTGCCACTTCCCGCTGGTAGTAGAGATTCAAAGAAGATCAGAGGAAGTAAGAGAAGTCAGATGGGAATGGGGAAAGAATACTAAGCAGTATATTGAATTTAAATGTAGGGAGGTACAGACGGTAGAATTCAAACTAACATTAGATTCTAAGCATTGTCGAATATGTCAACTGGGAATGAGTTTTATGACAAGGAACCAGGAAATTGAGAATGAAACCAATATTTTTAATATGTTAATGCAAAGAGCAGGGGATTGGATGAGAAGGGGGAGGGGCAGGGTAATAAAGGAAATAGGCTGGTACGATGAGGAATGCAAAACAACAAAAAAGTGGTGAAACAGGCATTAGTAAGATGGAAAAAGAGAGGGGGTGAGGAAGAAAAGAAGGAATACTTAAAGAGTAGGAGTTTCTATAATGCACTATTAGTAGAAAAGAAACAAGAATGGAGAAATAAAGAACAGAGTAACCTGATTAAAGTTTTAAGGGAGAACAATACCAGCAAGGTGTGGAGAGCGTTAAAATCCACGTATAATAAATGGCTAGGTAAACCAAATATCACTTCAGCAGATTGGATGGAGTATTTTAAAATGTTATTTGAGGAGGAGGGTGTTATTAAGATGAAATTAGTGGCAGATCTTAGGGTGGGATACATAGATATATTAGATAGTGAAGTGAGAGATGAGGAGGTACTGAAACAAGTGAAGGCTATGAAAAGTAATAAGGCAAAAGGTATAGATGGAATTCCTTCAGAGTTTATCAAAGAATGGTGTAGTGGTGAGAATAGAGTAAAGATGTTTACAGACTTATTCAATGTAATAAAAACTAAAGGGTATGTACCGGAGCATTGGAGGAAAGCAATAATTCAACCTATCTACAAAGGCAAGCGGAACGTTGATAAGCCCAATAATTACAGGGGAATAGCATTACCATCAAATGTTGGAAAGATTTTCACAGGGATTTTAACAAATAGAATACAAAACTGGGTAGAGGAATATAATATCCTCTTGGAGTTTCAAATGGGTTTCCATAAGAGGAGAAGAATGGTAGATAGCTTATTCATAATTAAAACTCTGATGGATAAGTATTTAAAAGAAAAAAGGAGTAAACTGTACATGGCATTTGTCGATTTGGAGAAAGCTTATGACCGCAATGATTTAAATTTGTTGTGGCAAACAACTCTTGAGGAAGGGAGTAAGCCAACAGATGGTGAATTTACAAGGAGAACACCTTTTGTGTGAAAGTAGGAGTAGGATTGGTAACAAAAGAAGTAAACCAAAGGAAGGAGTTATGACAAGGATGTAAGCTAAGTCCAGTGTTATTTAATCTGTATATTGATGATATCCTCACTGAGATAGGAAGAAATAATAATTGGTTGCCTGTGATAAATAAGGTATCAATCCCTGGGTTATTATTTGCTGATGATTGCTAGGATCTGTTTCAACGATTGGTCTGAAGCAGTCCCTACAGCACATGAATAAATACTGTGATGAATGGAATCTGAAAGTAAATCAAGAGAAGACTCAAATCATAGTATTTAAGAAAGGTGCCAAATTGGGCAAGTATGAAAAGTGGAAGAATGGAGAGAAGGAATATAAAGTGGTCAGAGATTGTATATACTTAGGGGTCAAAATGGATGGAGGTGGAAAATGGGAGAAACAGAAGAAACTGGTATTGGCGAAGGGGAAAGGGGCAATGTCAGCGATTAGAGGGTGTAAATATAGAATATCAGATATAAATGTTAAATGGCTAGAGAAAATATATAACACAGTAGTTGAAGCAAAAATGTTATATGGAAGTGAAATATGGGGAGTAGAAGGAGGCTGGAAAGTGATAGATATGGTACATAGGAGTTTTTGTAGAGAAGTTTTAGGCTTGCCAAATGCCACAGTAAAGGAATTTGCTCTAATTGAAATGCAGAGAGTGGAGAGAAAAGGGGTAATAATGGAGAGAGCTGTTAAATATTGGTATAGACTATTAAATTTAGAAGAGAAAAACTTGTTGAGACAGTGTCTGGAATTTCAAGAAAGGAGCTTAAAGAAAAACAGGTGGAGTTATAGTATACAAACTAACTTGGAAAATAGTGGTCTGGGAAAAATTTGGAGAAGGAGGGAAAATAATATTAAGGGTTTTTGGAAAGAAGCTAGGCAGAGGTTTGAAGATATAGAGATACAAAATGCATTTAGTAGCATTGGGAAGAAAAGTTCCTTGGAATCATATATATTAATAAAAAATGTATGGACTAGAGAACAATATGTGGATTACTCAAATAAGGAACAAAGACAAAGTATAGCCTGGGTACGAGCAGGGTATGGAGACTAATAGGAATGAGAAATGGGTTCCCACAGAACCAGTGTCCAATATGTGGGGAAAGAGAAGATTTAAAATATATCTTGTTTGATTGTAAAGGTACACAGCATTGGAGAAAGCAAGCTATAAATGGGAAATGGTTAAAACTGGACAGGAAAGTAGCCTTAAGCAAGATTTTTAACAAGGATAATAAAAAGGTAGGAGAGCACATGTCCAAAGTAAAAAAGAAATGGTTATGGACAATAAAAAAGAGATGTGAATTAATTTCATCATGAGATGTTAAGATGTGTAATTATATTATCAGTATTATAAAATTATTATTATTAGATTATCCTTTTGGTATTATTATTATTATTATTATTATTATTATTATTATAATAAATTTTTTATGTCATAAAAAGAAAGTAATGTGGGTAGAATATGGCAAGATAACAACTTGGGCTGATGTATAGCCATATTCTAAGGAAGATTGCTAGTACAAATAAATAAATAAATTAAAAAAAATTGTGATATGGTAACTTCCACAGTTTATGTTCAATGTAAGTTGTGATTCGACATTATATTGTATACAGCGGAGAAAATATATAACTTTAAAACCCCTATAATCATTTGTATACATACTGTATAAGTACAGATAAGCATTTTGCAGTGTAACTTGTAATCCTTTTCATTATGCATAATCATAGTTTAATTTTAAACACACTTTCAAAATTGTGCATGTTCAAGCACATCTATAGTTCAAGAAAACTAGATAGAAACAAAATTTACCTTGGAACTAGGGGATGTTTGAGTGAAACTTCTCTGATATGAGGCCCATTGTTTTGAATACGAAAATATCTCATGCTCTGTATGCTGTTCTCTACAGCAGCATTTAAATGTGTTTGTATTTCATCATATTTGGCCTGATTCAGCTCCTCCAATTTTCTTTTAAAAGCTTCTGCACAACGGCGAAGACGAGTATCCTCATCAAAACAGTCAGACCTGATAAATAAAAGCAAAGCAATGTATTTTATTCATCCTAAAGAAACAGACATTACAGAATGTATCAAATCCATTCATGAAATTAATCTATATAAATTAATATTCAAAAGGAATAAAATGCTTATATGAAATAAATATAAACACTTATTTTAGCCTTGCATGCAGCATTGTATATGTAGGTTTAACTTTCGGAATTTACATGTATATTTATATGATCCTCACTTCCATTTGTATTACATTTACATGGCAATGGCTGAAGTCAAATTGTAAAACTCTTAGCACAATAAACACAAAATAAATACAAAGACAAATGAAAAATTATACTACCATTTTAGTCTGAACACTTATTTCAGCAGAAAAAAATAAGTTTCCTGCGCTTTTCATCACATAATTAAATATACAATGTTTGTTTAAGGTAAAACTTGTTGGAACATATGACAGAAAAGCAACTAATCAACAATTTGGTAACTTCACTTTTTTCCTTTTTTGCCAAATTTGGAATTGTTGTTTGGAAGAAATTGTAATTTATGCTGAAGCTATGACATTACAACTTGTGCTGAATAACTGACCACTTAAGCCTCTCAGACCTTTCATCTCTCTCATCTACTGGGTATCATATCTTTGGTACAAAAGTCATTACCAATATTTTATATAATTTTTATTTCCTTTTATTGGATGTTTGTTAGTTTGGTTTATTAAATGTTAAATCACTTACTTTGTTTATACATCTCCTTAATTTGTTATATAACAGTACCTATTTTCTATTATTCTTAATTCCATTTATACCCCGTCTTTTAACTACAATGGTCTTATTGTGGTTTTTTCCTATGGAACACATTATTGCTTATAGGCAATAGTGTTAACTTGTATTTGCTTGTCGTTGAACTTCTGGTAAACTTTGGTTTTATTCATTGCATCACATACACATTCACACTCTCATTCATACTCCCAGACTCTGGGGAAAGTAGGGAATAATCTTGGCTAGAGAAAAATTCCTTGCCAGGAATTGAACCCAGGACCCATTGCACATCAGGCAGGTGCTCTACCGATTGAGCTATGAGGTCAGTCTTTGTTATTGCTTGTTTCTAATGAATACTTGGATAAGCACCTGAACTTTTGTGTCTGATAGCTAAAAAGACTCTTACACACTTGGTTTTTACATTAAGTAAATGTTTCAATTAATTAATGTTCTTTTATTGTTTAATTCAGAATCAAACAAGTATGCTTTCATTAAGTACTAAGCTTTTTGCTGAAAATACATGAAATATATGTCTTGATAATTAAACATGACTGGCAAAGTAATACAGTTTCTGCAATGCAGTAGGTAACCAATATAGGCTGGTTCAGAGTAACCGAGAACAGAAACCATAACAAGAACACAAAGTTAAAATATGTATACTATAATGTGAGTGTTAATAATTAACAATAAGCTTTCCTGGGTCCGAGGACGGGAAAGAAGCCTTGGTCAAATCTTAACTTTCTTGTTCTAGTTCCCAAGCACGGTACATTAGATCCATATTGTGCATATTAGACTCTTCACTACAGAAATTATTCAAGGCAGCCATGACATGAAACAGCCACTAGAGCTCTTTCCGTTCGCAAGCTGGGAAAATGAAATCAGAAGAAATTCCAGCACATGTGCACCCTGACCACAGATACTGACTCCCTGAGATCCATTGAGTGTTGGTTCTTCTAATAAAAGCATCATCTGTAGTTTGTTTATATGTAACTCAGAAGTGGCTACTGCATTAAAACAAAGCTACAAAGAACAGCAAAAGCTGGTAGAAATTAACAAAGAACAACAAATAACTTTAATGTATGCTATTAATAAAGGAATGGAACTTGACACAAATAGAGGAATTGGAAATAGTAGTGGAATTGCATTTAGAAAATGTTTACTCCAATGACTTTTGACATTGGCTGGCCTGTATTATGTTAGTTGAATTGGAAGCAGGTGTAAAAAATTATTGGTCAGTTACAAACAACTGATGTCCAAATGTGCAAAATCGACCTTCCACTTTTGATATGGTCCTCAATATGGATTTCCGTTCTTGATCCCAGAGTACTGTGAACCAAAATGTTGTATGCTGTTTTGCAGCTGTTCACATTTCCATCCTGGTTACCACTCTCAGATTATCATGAACCCATCTTAATTTGCAGCAACACTGGAGACAGAGCACACATTCTATTCAAAGATGGACCTACTTTGCCTATCAAATGCCATTTTCCCACCCATCTCAGCAGAAAGGGTACTGTTGCCGAACATTCAAAGCATTTTCCAGCAATTTATGAAAGACAAAAAAAAAGTGTTCATAAACTTTTTCAATGTACTCACTGAGCTATATTGCTGCTTTAAAGAATGACATCTATACTCTTCTATCCAGTATAAAAAAGGGTAACTAACATGATGGCTATGGCATCATTTGAGGAGAATGCCTCAGATAAAATGGAATGTGGGATCCCTAGATTAAGGGCATCAAAATGTAGCAAACACCAAATAATTTTCACCTAACAACTTAGTATGTCTAAGTTTAGATTCTTTGTGCCTTAAAATATTAATAACTTGTACTTCTAACAATATCTAGGTTTCTGATTCTAAACTTAAAAGACATACCTGTAAACATTATACAGCCTCAGTGCTAGGTCCATATCAACAGTTGCTTTGAGCCTGCGATATTGCTTATCAGGAATGATCTTGAGATGTCCATTTTCATGTGCCGTGCCTGCTACAGGTGGTAGTCTGTTTCGAGCCATGGAATAGAATTCACTTACCAGTGCAGAAACATCTAGCATGTACAGTTCAGGTATTTTAACTTGGGGAAGGAAGTATCCAAACAAGGCTGAGCGAATTGCCTATTCAAAAGAAAAAGTCTCAGTCAAACAACAGTTACATATAATTGCTATAGCTAGGTTGTTTAGTAACTGCACAATATTTGTCTCTTGCAACTCTTTAATTAGTACACACATGCATGAGAAAGGTGAATTAGAGCAACCTAATCATAGTCCTTCATTTTTAGGTACTCATGTTCATTTTAAGAAGTAAATACAGCATCATGATTATAACTAGAGCCCGAATGTCAGGTAAAATTCCATTTTTACTGGGTGATAATAGATCAAAAGCTACATAGATACAATCATGTTTTGAGGTATCTGAAAGGGATAGGACCAGTTTTTATTTTGCCATTTTAAGGCTTAGTTGCCTATTTGAATTATACATGCTAGGTTTTATCTTTTTAAAATCAAATTAAAATTTTCAATTTATTTTCAGTTTTTCTATTACATTCCGGAAATCTAGATGATGGCCACCCTTCTATCTTGGAACATGGGTATCTTTTTGTTGGAATGTGAACATCTTTAGTACTGTAATATTATTATCTGCTAAGGATTCAGCATTTTTTCTGAAAGTGGGTTCCCCAGTATCAGCAAGTGTTGTAAGGAAAACATTTTGATAAATAGTGATGGCCAGTTACTGTTGTGTGAACAGTAATGTTATGTTGCAGACATAACATTATTTAGTTATGATTCCTAACTTCAGTCAACCATTAAAAGTAAACTTCAAGATATGTTAGTGAATTTGGTGCCCTCGTGTTGTTAACTGATGGAACAGTTTTATTATGTAAGATTTGTGAAAGGGCAGTCAATCATGAAAAAATGTATTTTATGAATCAACAAAGCACAAATCTGCTCTTGCTTCAAAGAGTGGTACAAGAAAATAAGCTAGTTCCAACAACCATTGCCATGCCTAGCAGACAATCTCAGTTTTCATTAGATTAGTATAGTATAGTATAGTATTTTATTGTGCTAAGAGTTTTACAAATTTGATTGTCTACTGCATTTTGACCCTGGTCACTTATTCAGTAGACAATCACTACAGTTTATTTACATTTTACAATTTCTTGTCACTAAATTATCTAGTATAAATCATCAGTTGATGCTGCCAAAGTCTAACACAAGAACATTTACAGCAATAGCTTGTGCTAATGTCAACAATAAAAATATATAATTTGTATGATTTTTATACCAAATGTTTGTTATTAAATGTATTATATATTTTTAAAATTTATAATGCCTTTTTTAGATTTACCATGCTTTTTCTTACATTTGTAGCCTTCTTTGACTGTTATAAATGACTAAACTTCTGGGCTCTAATTATAAGATATCTCCAAACAGAGTCATTCTAAAGTATAAAACTAAAAATTAAAAGATTAATGGTAAAATGAATAAAGGTTTTTAAAAATAATTGGATATGAGTACTAAAGGCATCTAAAGTCTGACTCACCGACAGATGCTCTTCACATGTAACCTCTTGTGGAATGCCTGAGAATTCCCATTTTCCTTCAGCGACTTCTATAGTGAGTTCATTAAGAAGTGCATCAAGAAGATAGGCAGGACGTAGGTGTGGAGAATTCACAAGGTTATAAGTGCACTCAGGATGTTCAAATAACCATTTTGATTCATTGGCAGTGTGATTCAGCACAATGTCACATATGCTCACAATCTGTAAAAAAGAATTAACATCCATATAATGTTTTGGAGGATTATGTCAACAATTAAGCACTGAAATAAATTGCTTTTATCTCATTAGTATTTTGTAGCATTCATACTATTTATGAAATGTTTCCCAATCAAGAGCAAAGGAAAGAGGTTTTGTTATAGTAAAAATAAGAAGAAACATGTTTTATATGGTATGTATTTGACATTGTTCTGAAGTGGTATAAGACATTGCCCTTTTTGCAGATTTGGAGAATTTTGCTTGCATTTGAGAGTACTATGTTTTCTGGCAAAATGAGAGGTATCTGGTATTTTTATTTTAGTGTATATGTTATGGTTGAAGAGTAAAACCAATTATTGTGTGCAATTATTGGTAAATGTAAACATTGTCCAGAGACAGGTAAATGTTGAAAATATTTTCAGCTTAAACTTTTTCAATTCTTGGTAAATGTGCACACTTCTCAGTACACAATAGATTGTTTATCCAGATTACGTGGGACCAGAGGTAATCCAGATTAACCAAAATCCAGATAATCCCAAAACAAACCTAAATGAATACTAACTTTGATGTACAATAATGAAACCTAGATCACTGTAAAAGCTGTAGAGAAAACAATTGAAAGCCATCCAGATGAGAAGTCTATGATCACTATCAAGACTGTCATGAAATCTAATGAAACATATCCTCACATACTTTAAGTTTTGTTGTCCTGTGACACTGACCAAGGTAACAGTTGTTAGCTTGAAGCATGTGACTGATGGCAATCTCTATGCTATCTGCAGTGCCAGAATTACAACCGTATACATTCATATGCATTTGCCAAAAGATGCATATATTTTTATGGTGAAAAAATAAGCAAAAAAACCAATCTGAATAAACCGGAAATCAGGGTCAATGAGGGCTGGATAAGCAAATTTCTTGTGTAATTGCTTTCCTTCCGTCGCCACATTTATCAAGCAACACGATAAATTTTAAAATTGCAAGCAATTGTGAGGGGAAAAACAAATAAACATAAAAAAAATACACACACACCCACCCACCCGCGCATGCGCACACGTGCACACACACACACACAGAGAGTGGTAATATGTTAACATATTTTATAATCGCATAAAATATTCTTGCAGCAGGTAATGATGTTTACTTATAGTATTTTTCTTATCTGTATTTTAAAATTAATTTAATACCAGGTAAGTTTCCTCGTAAGGGCACTCCATTTTGAACAGTAAATAAAAATGTAAATTATACTAAGCAGAGTTACGTATCTGGTTGAATTTTTTTTTTCTAAACTACTCTTAAAGCAAAGCATTGCTTGATTAGCTGATGGTTACAACTGCTTTAAATGTCCGTTAAGTCATATGTCCACAAACTTAGGGTTTTTTGTGTAGTTAATAATGTTATCACTTATCACGAATGTTTAATTTCAGAAATAATTATTTTTATTTACCGTTAATATCAATCATTCCAATAATTTCAGCAGTGTAATGATCAAGATCTGTTTTAATATTCTTAGATTCTTAAAAGAAAATTTCCTATTTTTTTTTAATGGCAAAGAATTACTAACATTACTACAGAAATTAGTATACATTGGATTTAAATTTTAAATTTGTAAACATTTATAAACCCATACCTTCCACTCATTCCGCAGTTTTGATATCAGTTTCTCCACATCATTAATAGTAACTTCTTTACTGCCATCACTGAAGATTGAATTGAGTTTAAGCTGATTGCTAAGGCTATAAGCTGAATTTGAAGCTCCAAGTTCCTGCAAAACAACACAAAAGATCAGAACTTTCTTATTCATACAACAGAAAATAAAGATTGCTATACTATTACAATTTTGAAGCTATATTACTTAAAAATTCTAAAATCATAACAAAATAAATTGATTAAAATGAGCCATTATGTATCATTTAATTTTTAGCTGCTATGGGACATTCACTGACTGGTTGGAGAGGTAAGCACAAACATTTTGTGTATAAAAATAAAACTAAAGTAATATACTGAGTTGCACCTAATTCACTTTATTGAATTCAAACATGTAAAGGGCACAGTGAAGTGTAAAAGTGGCAATTTCTCTGAAAAAACATCCGTTTTTAGTTTTTGCTCTTAAAAAATACATTAAAGCCTAAATATGTCATTGAAGAAGCTTCACCAGCCTATGCCATTTGGAATAACTATTTTAGCAGCTGTTTGTAAATTCTTGCGCTCACAGGAAAATCTTAAAATACATATGTTGTTGTTGTTTAGGTATGTGCTTTTTGTCATTTTCTGCAAAACTTAGTTTCACCATGAAATATATCTCAGAAGTTAATTGTGTATAAAACAATTGTGTTGAATTTAGGTTATTTCATATTTAAATATTGAAATGTATAACATTTTCTTTCATTTTCCTTTATTTTCTTTTTTCAATATAGAATATTTTACCACATTTTATCTTTGGTAAATGCACTTAAAATGTCTTACACATTTTTTTAACATCTTTGCACTAATATCTATCTTCTGCATAGTTTTTGTTATTTTTTTTATGTAAATGCATGAGACATTCTGTAAATCTCACTCCATAAAAGTTAGTGTTTGTTCTGTGAGGCCCAAGAGAGATTTTTTTTTCTGAAACCTATTTAGCATAACCAATGAGAATTTTTACACTAAATTTCTGTTTAAATGCACATATTTTATTATTTTTGTTTAATTTAGTTAACAGTTGTTACAAAAAAAAAATTTAAAAATGCTAAAACAACTCAAATAGCAGGAGGTAGATTTGAAACAATGGTTGGATTTCAAAAAGATTTTAACAGTGTTTGCTAAGGCAGGGAAAAACTAACCAATTACACTGCAGCAAACTAAAATTTTGGAAAATATTTATGTTAAATCTGAAATATCTGTTTAACCGCTCAATTTCCGAATCCTATTGTAGCATCACCTTAATTTTATAAAAAAAACTTAGTAACTGAATAACAATTTATGGAATGTTTTTTATGTCAAAATTAAACTATTCTTATGTATAAAAACAAATTATGACAGAAGGTACTTTTAGTGAAGCATGAAATTAAATTAAGCTTATAATTCCTTCAGAACACACCTTTTAAACATTTTGTAAACTAGCATTACAGTTACAAGGAACTTTTTTATGCACAATAGGCAACCTTCAGAATTAATTCATATTTATTGTAAACATGTCCTAAAGGGATTAAAGAATTTTTATTATACAGGACCTGTTCATGAACATTATTTTGAGCTTTATAAAAATGTGCATGTGAACGTGTGCATGTGCGTGTATCTTATGATTGATTGTATTGTTTATTGTGCTAAGAGTTTTACAATTTGATTGTCTACTACACTTTGACCCTGGCCACTCATTCAGTAGACAATCACTACAGTTTATTTACATTTTACAATTTCCCGTCAACGCATTCTGTAGACAATCACTACAGATTATTTACATTTTACAATTTCTCATCAATAAATTATCTTGTTTTTTTCAGTTTTCATGTCCCATTTCCACTTGTTTTTCACTTTTCACTTATTGATTACTTAACCATCACACATTCACTATAGTTTTCCATTCAAAGTAAGATACGCTACCTCTTACTTTTCTCTATCCACTGTCCAAAGCCATTTATTTTTTACTTTACACAAAAACTGTCCAATGCTTCTAGCGTCCTTGCACATCATTTCGATCATAGGCGTATTTGTATTCCCCTTCAACCACTTCTTATTAAAAAATTCTTTTGTCCAATTTTCTATGTGTTCAATGTCTTCATTACCACCACACAACGGACATTGGTTCCGAGGAATACCCTGTCTTAACCCTCTTAGCCTCCATGCTCCGGTTCTTACCCATGCAATAGATTCTCTCTCTTCTTTATTTACTATGTCTATATATTTTTCCCTACCCCATGTATTTTTCATTGGCCTATAACAAACTAATGAGCTCTTTTCAGCAATCTCACTGAACATGATTTGTATTTCTATATTTTGCAGTCTTTTCCTCGCCTTTTTCCAAAAATTTTTCATGTTATTTTCTCTCCTTCTCCACATGTCTCCTAACCCATTTTTCTCCAAAATGTTCCGTAAATTACTTACCCATCCATCATTCATTAAGCTATTCTCTTGGTATTCTATACATTGTCTTAACACATTACTTTTTCCTAGATTTAAAGTTCTGAACCAACATTTCAAAGCTCTTTCCATTATCTTCCCCTTAGTTGCCACCCTGCCTATTCTAATTCTCAGGAGTTAATAATGAAACCATTCTCCTTCTTGCTTCCCAATATTTTCATGTCAGATTTTCAAAAGCCACAAGAGAGTCATAATTTTTGAGATAATCCATTCCATTTCTTCTTCCATGGAGCACAATAAACAATTTTTAGGTGTTACTATTCCAATTTTGTAAAGATGTTTATTCAAACAATCATGTCCTGTGATAAGTTGGAATGCAGCAACAGAAGATTTTCTTGGTAAAGCAGGAACTATTGATGGATCATTTAAAATTTTCTTCCATTTTGACTGTTCATTTTGAAGTGTCTGTTGGTTATAATCAGAAATGAATTTTATATTTATGATTTGTTTAAATCTTATGAAAAATGTTGTTTTATCACAAAGTTGATTTTAGTGTTCCTTTCTTTGCTAAAATATATGCCATTTCATTTTCAAAAACACTGCAGTATGTAGGAATCCACTGTAACACTATACTTTTATTTAGGTTCTGTATTTGTTTGATCATATCCTGTATTTCTTTAATTTTCATCATTTTGGGCTGAGTAGTAGAAACAATAGCTTGAGTGCAGCTTTAGAATCAGATAGAATAACTACATTTTTACATTTATGTTGCCATGGAAATAAAGTTTGAAGTGAGATATATATGGCATCAATTTCACCATCAAAATTGGTTGTATATTTCCCCACTTTTTTCTAAAAGGAAAAGAATTGCCAAAATGCACCAGCTCCAGCTCCTTCTTCATAAACCAGAAGAGGGCCATCAATATAGATATGAATCCAGTCACTAAGTGGATATATTGTATTGGAGTTTCAAGAGTAAAAGCTTTGGCTTGAACAGGTTTAACATAATTTTTATTGAATATTTCATTAAGATGAAGTCGATAGTCAACTATAAGCCTATTAATTGGATTAAAATTTGGAAAATTTTGTGTTCCAGATGGATAGTCTAACAAATTTTTCAGATTCATGACTGCCTGTATAAATCCAATGTGTGTTTTCATACTTTCTGTAGAGTTTTGGTAGCTATACCATTTCTTATAATCTGGTAGTCTTATTAACTTGTCATAAGTTAGAAGGAATGGCATTTGAAGGTCTATCATGATGGATGTTTGTTGGATGTAACAGTTAATAAAGCTTCAATTGGAGTAGATTTAATGGCACCAGTTATTAATTGTAATGCTTGATTTTGAGTTTGTTCAAGAATTTTTCTGTTTGAAGATGATGAAGTTATAAGTACTTCACCACAATATTTTAAAATAGGTTTAATGCACATGTTGTAAGTTGTGTTTAAAGTTTTCTTAGAACATCCTCATTTTTTAGCAGCATGTCTTTTTAATATTTTGAATCTATCAGTTGCTTTTTTTACTAATGCTTTCAATATGCTTTCGCCAAGTTAGTTTGTTGTCAAAAATACTCCTAGGTATTTAGCTTTTTCGGTTCTTAATAAGTTAATGTTTCCATATGATAGATGGATATCAAATGGTTTCTTTTGTAATGAAAAAAATTGGAAGCAGCTTTTATCTGTGTTTACAGACATTAAATTGTTTGAACACCAGGATTTAAGCTTGTTTAATGATCCTTGTACTAATGATTCCATTTTTTTTAGATTTATCACGCTTTTTAGAACACCAAATAACCATATCATCAGCTAAACAATGTTGATATCATACCTGTATTGGAGTAAAATGCAACATATTATAGCCGCTCTCCTTTGCAACCTTGAGTTTGTTTTCCCAGGTATGGAATGGTCCAAGGCATTTGGCTAGAACAGTCTGGCACTGGATGCAGTCCAATGGCAGGATTTCATCTGTTCCATAAGTCAGGACAGGATCAACAGTGAAAAACCCTGATCCCTGGGGTCCTGGTCCTTCACTGTAAACGGAATGTTCATTTGACTTCTTTAAAACCATTGCAGTGAACCTGACATTTACTTTTTATAACTGCCAAAAGCTTATTTGCTGACAGCAACAGCTTACAGCATTGTATGATGCTGTATATACTTTCAGTGTAGGTATACTTTGAGAATTATCCTGTGAATATTAAATAAGGGCCTTTGATTTAGAGATTTTGTTCTGTACTGTAACTATTGACTAACTGAAGTTTATAGTATTCAACTGTTTATTACTGTAATCTCTTAATATCTGCGTAGAGATCTCAGAATAAAATACCTATGTAAGAAACAGAATACATACTTGCCAACTTGCAGAAATTGAAACCCATAAAACTTTCACTTGTTTCAGCAAAGTATAGTAATTTTGCAATTGCATGAAGTTAAGAATACGTAAATACGTAAAATGCAGTAAATGTACAAAACTTCAATGTAAAATAAATGAGATTTCCTTTTTATAAGAATCTTGAAGACCTGGTAGTACTACTATTTTGTGTCACACATTCTGAAATTCTTCCTGGTACCACAGATAAACATGTATTAAAGCAAAAAACACCACTTCTTAGGGTAAGCAAAGATTTCTAATCCATATTTTATGCCTCATAAGATGAACTATAAACAAAATCTATCACAAAAAAATGGGAAACTTATATTCCACACCATAAAATGAGAATAAGATAAATAATTTATGTGAGGTAATTAACTTCAATTCGTGTCATCCATTACTGAATGTTGATGTCCATTTACCTCTGGTTACTAGAGATCACTATGGTGCAATCAAATTTTAAATCCAAAAGCTATGCATTTTGATGAAGTCCAGTGAAGGGTGGACCATGATTAATTAAGGATAAACACATGATAAGCTCTGGCCTATACCAATTAGCATAGTGCATTCGGCTGTAATCTTAAGTTACAATATAATGTAATAGAATTTAATGCTTTGTAATGCCTGTGGTGAAAATTTGCAACACTTTTAATCTTTCCATAAAGCCATAAAAATGCCTCCTTTGCTGTAAAGTTGTAAAAAGGCCTTCACTCTTGTACATTTAAGGGCAAACTATAAAAGCTGGCAAGCATGAGTATGTAAAAAGAACAGTTGATACAACTAAATAATGTCCATTTGTGCCTATTACCAAGAAATAGATTATAAATATTGTCATAAAACATTACTTACTGCAAACTGCAACTGGCAACCTATTTTACTGAAGCATTGCTTTTGTTAGACTGAATAATATTGTTGCAGCAGGAATATATTTGGGTTATATTCAGAAATACTAAAATTATTTTCAGCCAACACTTCAAAAAGCTTCAAGGGAGGCAGCAAACACACACATAATACACCGAGTGCTAGAGACCACTTTAAGGCATATGAACTACAAGTATTTTTATTGAATAACTTTGTTCTCTACCTCATTGTTATTAATAAAAAATATACAAAGCCTTTGTTTGGACATGTAGTTGGCCTAACAGGAATTTGTTTGGCAAATTGTTTACCAGCAGAGTTGGATGTTCATGACCCCTTAAATTCAGGTGCATAGATTTTTCAGGCATATTATAACTATAATAACCACAACCCTTCACCAAAGAAGATGTTAGAAATGATGTCCTTGTACTGTCACATATCTCTTGCACCTTTTAGAAAATTTGCATTAACTCATTAATCCTCCATGACCATGTAAATAAAATCATGCTTCATCTGTAAAAAAAAAAAAAAAATCAAATGTGGGTCAATAGAGTGATCAACACATTATCTAACACCCAATTGCAGAAACTAACTCTGCAATTCCTCAACTAGAGTTATATTAAAGGGTTTTCATTTTAAAAGTTTGGTGACAATCCAAGCTAAGGTTTGCAAAATTTCTGATTCGTGTGCAAGCTTTCTCAAAGATTTCTTTGCACTTAATTCTAACTTTTCTTCAATGTCATCAAGTTTTTCCTCTGTAACAAAATGGTGATTTAATTTTGGTTTCTTATCAAGAATAGATGCCATTTTCTTAAATCTATTCACAAGATTGCAAACTGTTTCTCTATGAGATGCACGAACAGCCTCTCTATAAATCACTATCTCACTTTGCTCAAGAGTTTGTTGTCACATAGGAATCATACATGAAGATTCAGTGCTAAAGTACTCGTATATGGACTTTTTGGCATTATAACAGCACTAATACAACAATGAAACACATGGTCTCACAACATATCCTCAGTACAAAGACTTTATGTCAACTGTTTAGCTGGCACATGGAGAGGAAGGAAAGCAGAGAGGGAGCATAACCAGTTAGAAACAGCAAAGTGCAGAGCAAACAATTCCCCATAATACAGCCATGCATCCAAATGAAGGCTCTGCAGAAATTAGCTAAACATGTTTTTGGTACTTTTGAGATTATTAGGACCTCTGTTGCCATAACGAAAATCTAGCCGATAAATATTGCACATTAGCTGAATAAATATACTTACCCGCCATCATAGACAAAGTAGTAGTGGAAAGATCCTGATCTCCTTATTGAAACTTCTGCATATGCTGAGGAATCATCACCAGCATGGGAGTCTTCATCTGACTGCCAAGGGACTGCACGATACTGGTTTCTGATGTATTCCTCCTCTACGCTATCAGGATGATTACAATAAATTGTAACCTTTCGGCCAAACAAAGATGGCCCAAGACGGAACTGCAACTGCCAACCTTTTGGAATATACATTAGAGTTATTATTTGCTGTATCATTTTGGTATATACAGAGTTAAAGTTTAAACATATTAAAACACATAGTTGTAAATATTTTGTATCTGATTGCAGTTACTGGAAGTAACAGAAAAGAAGTAAATAAGCACATGGTACAATCACATTCCAGAATTTCAGTTTATCTCATGCTATTAGCTAACTCCAAATTAAATTTACTTCTGATGCTACAAATAGATCAACAAATAGTGTTACGATAGTGGATAAACTGGATAAATGAACACAGAGAATGTACTCTGATATTTAAAAATTCTTATGTATTACATTCACATAACTTTCTCAAGCCACTATCATTTATTTTCATATCTCTTCTACAAAACATTCATATGAAAGCTTATTTTTCTATCTACTTCAAATTAATTTAGATAAACATTGGCAGAAATGGTTTCATTATACATTTCACAGGTAGCAGGCTAAAGCGATAGTCAAGTATTCTTATGGCACTGAAATCTTTACCTCTTTCCATGACATTACAAGCAACAACTGAATGGTGACCACTTCAGAAACTGACAAAATAGTTATGATATTAGGTTAGTTCCCAGATGTGAATATAAAACTCAGCACTTAAAAGCTTAGAAACAAAGATCAGATATGAAGCATTTTTAGAGTATACCCAATTATTAAAAACACATTCCTTATATGTTCATTAGCTTATGATGTGTAACTTTGGTGGCGTGATCATTGCTGGTTCAGGAGAGTTTTTCTATATGTGGTTTCAAGTTAAATGAAATAACTTGAATTCTTAAATTGACAAATTAACTAATTTTGGTGAATATAAAATAAATGTTTTAACATATATGTAAGGAATTATAATTATTAATGCAATCCATTATTTACATGGTGTCATAGTCTCTGTATCAAAATAATTCATTGTTCAGGTTACGCAAAGATTGAGTTTGCTTTCAGAAAATGAGTCTTTTATGATTTATTTTTGGGGGCCTCATTTATATGCCTTTAAATTCTACAATCAAACTGGTATTTTTTTTTTTTTTTTTACTTATAAGGAAAGCACCCCAACTGGACACTTGATTTTTTTTCTAAATCAGTAAATAGGTAGATATTTGGTCAATAAAAAAAATTTGAATTCACATGTACCACTCTGGCACACACTGACTATGGCTATAGGCTATATTCGAAATTCATACTACAGTACATCCTTGTTTAACCGAATTTCAAGGGACTGAAAAATAGCCAATTCGGTTTAACGAAGTTTGAATTAATGAGGTTTTGTAAAAATAGTCCCGCATTGTCTGAAATGGCAAAATACAACTGTTGAGTTCACTTTTCCTCTTGTTATGGATACCAACGAATGAGAGTGCTCTACTTTCATGACCTCTAAGAAAAAGTAAAAATAACTACTGCATACAGTATATCTGGCATTTGTTTAATTGAGAAAGTATACTGCCAAATGCTTGTCATAAATTTTTTAAAACAGTACAACTGTGGAACAATATTGTACTCATTGAATTAGTGAATCATGTAATACAACAAACAGTAATCTTAAGAAACACTATAATGTACTGTTCTTTTAACACTAAGTTTTAATCAGTACACATGTTTTAGTTTACAACAATTTTTATCCATTACACATTTTAGTTCTATAATTTGAAAAATCATTAACTGTTGTTTGACGGACTGTTGGTTGTAATATTCTGGCACTCTCTGAAGATGCTACATCCAGGGCAGCCTGAAATGCCATGGAGACATCACAAGTGGCAGCAAATCTCTTGAGTACAGAAATTGCAACCGCAACTTCAGCGTGGGGTGATGGTGTCGTATCTTCATATTCCTCCTTAGAAGATGACAGTGAAGAATTATCATTATCTTCTGCATCATCAGCAGAACTGATGACTGGTTCTTCAGCAGCACAGATGTTGTTGTCCATCTGTGTCCATTCTTCTATATTGACGATACAAGAGGACACCGACCGGGTGTAAGCCTGTTGAAGAGCAGTATCAGAATCCACAGTTATATCCACATTATGAGTAAGTTCAGATTTTGGATCATTGGTTTCCTGTTCAGTTTCAGTGGTGTTATCAGTTGCTGTCCAGTTAGTTATGGTGTCTGTTGTAACTTGATCCCAAGCAGCAAATATGTTGCTTGCAGTACATTCCAATGTGGAACTGTTTCTTGTAGTTCTATTGCACTGATGGCAGTCTGTAATTATGCTTCTTGAGGCGATTATTCCTTGATCCAATGGCTGCAGACGGCTCGTGGTGTTAGCTGGTAAGAAGACAACTTCTATGTTCGGAAGTTCCAGGACATTGAACTGATGTGCCAAACAGTGGTCCAAAGCTAGCAAAGTATTTCACTTCCTCGCAGCTATTTGTTGTTGAATCTTCAAGAAGAGAGATTTGGCCATCCAAGCTTTATTGTTATTCTTGTGGTGACATGGTAGATTGAATAAGTTGACATTTTTAAAACAACATGAATTTCTGCATTTTCCAATCACTAATGGTTTGAGCTTCTCAGAACCATTTGAATTACAACATAAGAACAGTCGGTCTCTCCTGGCTGTGTTTTCCTCCATGATATTTTTCGCCCTTGACATGCAGTGTTTTTTCAGGCATCAAGTTATAGAAAACACCTGCTTCATCCATAAAAAATACATTTCTTGGGTGATGATGAGAGAGCTTGGATTGAAACTCCCACACCCACTCATTGGCATCTTCCTCATTTAACCTATGTGCCACCCCACAGACACTGACAGCCTCTTCTAAAAACGCCATAGCCACACAAACCCAGAAATTCCCTCTTTCTGGGCGATTTCCTGAGCCTTTTCTTGAAGCATGGGGCTGGACAATGGAATTTTCTGTGAATGCATGTATTGGAACCATTCAAACAGCAAATCCTCCATTTCTTCAGTTACGCTGGCCTCATGTGCTTGCCATTGCAGCTAAATTAATAGCTTAACAGACTTGCCTCTATGTTCTGTTTTGAACTTATAATCGATGAGAGAGTAGACTTCAGAATCTGAAAGTGTTCTGTAACCTGTGTTTTGGTCTTCTCTCCACTGTCGACCATATGTAAAATTTGCTGTTTTTGTTTCAGCATGAGAGCATTATGAGCATGTTTCTGTTTCAGCAGCATAACAAGTAATGGAATGAAAGGAAAAAAACAAACATTCACTATTCACAAGCAGAGACAGAGAGCTCTCTGGATTGTTGTGAGCTGCACACTGTCTGCAGTCTGCTGACCAACCCTTCCCCTACCCTTGTATCATATGCTGTGGAAGTGACACATAACAAGCAAGTAAGCAATCAGGCCATTGTTGAGAAATTACAGTACAATATTGAGTAAAATAATATAAAATGTGCAACAGAAAATACCATATTGCACAGCACAACATACATTTTTGGTTTAAACAAAGAAAATGTATGGAATATGTAATAAAGGGACTAAATTTTAGTTCATAGTACGAATTATCTGAAATTCGGTTTAAGTGGTAGATTTTTCCATGTAATTCGGTAGGAACCGAGCAGCTACTATGGGTTAACAGAGTTTTTGGTTTATTGGATTTCAAATTAGCAAGGTTCTACTTATGCTAACATCATAGATCTTTTTGCAACCTTTATGCATGGATGTTATATAATTATCTTTATCAGTGATAATGCAGATTATTAGTGCAGTGACATTATTGGTGATAATGCAGATTTGACACAAAATGGTCTGGACACAACATCCTGAAAGAGTACAAACCCTTCATGACCACTGCAGTTTCACATTCATCTTCATCTCATAAACAATGTGTAGCATGAAGCATTGTTTTTTCAAAAAGTACGCCCGTATTCTTCACTAATGTATCCACACTTTTGCCATTCACATATCAATATATCTTTCAAGATTGATGAACTGAACTGGTGGCACACAACACAATGCAGTTTAATTACAAAACATCTATCATGTAGTTTTCATTGCTTGCTGAACAGTTCTTCCAGTCTTTGGATTACAGTTTTATACTGTCTAAAAATATACCTATACATCTAGGGGCTGCAGAATCTTGTTGTTCTTAGAGGAATCATTTGAGTCACAATTCTCTTGTTTTGTAACATCCTCGTAATTTTCTCATTATTAAAGATGGCTTTATCAATCCAAGAAACCAAAAGGAGCAATATGGGTTTTGTAATTTCAGAAAATCCTTGCCTATTTGGTATGCTTTATGTATTAGCACAATAGTGGAATACGTGCAGGTTTCAAATCACTATATCTCATTACAGGTGCAAAAGTTGGTACAGTGAGTTTTACCATGTTTCTATCAACAAAACAACTAACGATATACCAATTTAGAAGGAAATCAGGACTGTCCAGTTGGGTTACTTCCCATATTAGAATTGCTGGTTTAGTTTCTTGCTTATATTGGTTTAAAATCTGGATGTACAAGTATAATATTTAAACTTCAAAGCTCTTGCATTCATACTTTCTACCTCTAAGGAAGTTGGGAACCACCCTATTTGAAGATAAATTCTCTCTCCCAGGTGGGAAATGAACTTGGAACCTCTAAGGCTGAAAAAGTCTTACCTTTCTGGAGTCGATATAATGTTGAGTCATGATGCTCTCCATCATTTAGAGTGAGGACTCTTATTTGATGAGCAATGGCTCCTGGGGAATTACCAACAAATCCCAAGACAGGGCCTATATTGGTGAGACTTTGCTTTCTTGCCACCATCCTGCTACACACCTGAAATGGTTTAAAAGTGTCAGTATTACGTAGAGTGTAATTGTTATAAAAATACATTGTAATAGTAACAAAAATATTATTTAAAATTTGATACTTATATAGAGACCAGAATTGAACAGAACTTTCATTATAAATTTTTTGTTCTAAAGACATCCTTAAGACTGACAGGATCAAAGACAGAGTATACAAATAAATAGATGAGAGAAGTTCAATGTTTCTTTTAGAAAGAGAAAATTATAACTCAGTAACAAAAGTGTCAGCATGTAAGCCAAAGGCTTGTTGTTCAAATGAAGAAACAATGAACCAATAATTCTAAAAACTTGCTAAGTTGAGGCAAAATTCATTATCTTTTACAGATAGGTCATCCTATATCGCTGTTAGGCCTTTTGTTCCTATTATTCTCACAAGAAAACTAGTTTCTGCATGTGCACCTCTAGTTGTTAAGGTTTCTTGTAATTTTTATTCTGCTCACTTTAGATCATATCCCAAAAGTTGATCAATTCATTTGCAATATGCCATTTGTAGAAATCTCTCATTAGCCTGTTGTTTTCCCTTGCACAATGGATTACTTTTCCCTAATATTACAAAAATAATATGTTGCTTGCAAGTAATGTTCTGCCTGGAACTTTGATTTTGGCAAGTATAGAGTGGTCTTTGTGGTTCGATATACAGGATGAGTCATCTAAAATGACCACTGCAAATATCTCTGAAACAAAAATAGGAATTAAAAATGACTTTCACAGGCATGAAGTGGGAAAGTGACTCATTGCAGTAGATGATGTAGGCCATTCAAAAATCTAAGCAAATATAATTTTCAACATAAAGTTATGTTTCATAAAATGAGAACTCCGTATTATTTTTTATGGAATTGATAACATAAAAAATAACATTAAGAATGGCACTTGTTACATCACAATAGGTCAGTTACATCCTGAGAAATTGTAACATTATCTTGATGATTGAAACACAATGAAAGAGGTAAATCTTTATTTATATTCCTTTCCTTTTTTTATTATTATTTGTGAATCAAAATGCTGTGTTATTTCTAGCACAATTGATAATGTGAAAATAACATTAAGAACAGCTTTTATGACATTGCAATACCTCAATCCCCTCATGATTAACTGCAATGTGTTTGTCAGTTCGTCACAAGTTACGCGCAGCAGAATTATGAAAGATCTAAAGTATTGTAAGGTTAATTATATAAAAGATTGAAGTACGTGGATTAAAAGAATTATCAGTAAGGAGTTATCATAACAGTTTCAGTTTGGCGAGTATCTAGATCAATATGTAAAAGTGATAGTGAACGTGTTCGACAATAAAAATTATAAAACAAATTTCTTCATCAGTGTAATTTTTGGATAAAAGATTCCTTTCCGTTTTACAACCTGTATTGAGACACATGTTTGACCCAAGATAAGATAATAGCTAGCCGGAGGACATTTGAAATGAATTATTTCAAAAACTGATACTAAGAACCGCAAATTGCTACGCCAGATGGAGCTACAAACCAAACAAATGAATGACGTCACAAGTTGGCTTCAACACTGATGTAAACAAACATTTGCAAGTACATCGCAAATTGGCTACCATACGTGGGGCAGTTAAAATTATGTAACCAAACAAAACAAAAGCAACACAACATAAGATCTTCAAGTTCTAATGTAATACGTAAAACATATTACGTAAACATTTGCTATCGCAAATTGGCGCCCAACGTGGGGCTCAAAACATATACAAATAATGTTACTTCAAAATGGCACCCAGAACGTGGGGCACGATAACCAGGAAAGGAACACGATGACCAGGAAAGAAGCATAGTGACCAGGAAAGGAACACGATGACCAGGCAAGGATCAGAATAACCAGGAAGGGGCAGAATTAACCAGGAAGAAGTGAGATGACCAGGAAGGGGCGAATGCAGCAGTGAAATGATCTACAAGACGCAGATTCAAGAAACAACTAGAGGAGCGACAAACGACGCGGATAAGTGGACACAAAAACATCGAGACAACGTAGATTCATCATAATACAACGCAGAAGCGACATACAAATCTAGGGGAAAGGGGCAGGAAGCTGGACATCAAAGTAACAGCAACAGACAGCATCACAAAGGTCAGAGTATTGTAATTTTTTTTTAGAAAACAAAATTGTAACCTACAAATGTACTTTAGGAGTGGTAGGATAAAGAAAACAATGGCTACTAATAATACAGAAGAAATAATTATGGAGGGAGATAATGTAACATTTAGCTGTAATTCAATACAGGTTACAGAAAACAGCCCAGACTTTTTAGGATTTGAGGGTGAAAATGTTAGTACAGAAAGTCAGAATAGAATAGCAGGAAATGTTAATGTTGATGTTAGTATGATGATGGAAATGCTGAGAAATATGAATGATAATATAAAAAAGAATAATGAGAATATAAAAAAGAATAATGAGAATATGGAAAAGAATATAGAGAAATTGAGGGAAGATATTGATAGGAGTTTAGATCAGAATAAGACAGAATTGAGAGAAGATATGCAAAAGAATAATGAGAAATTAGAACAAAAATTAACTCAGAGTATTACAGATCAATTAAGGAAAGAAATTTGTAAGAATAATGAGAAATTAGAAAGGAAAATATATCAAAACAGGGAAGATATGCAAAAGAGTCATAGGGAATTGAGGGAAGATATTGGTAAGAGCTTAGAACAAAACAGGAAATCAATTGAAAATATTGGTAGGAGTAATGAGATATTAGAGCAAAAAGTAGATCAAAGCAGTGGAGAAATTGAAAAGAAAGTTATGAAGCTAGATAGTAGTATGCCAAAAATGAGAGATGAAAATGAGGAAGTAATAGTAAGTGAGATAGGAGAAGTTTCAAAGAAAATGCTAGACATGAGCAGGGAAATAGGTAACAAAGAAAGTGAGGTTAATACTAAATATGAACATGTTGATTTAGAATGTACAGAGTCAGGTAGTAGAATGAATAACATTGCAAGTGAGATAAGAGAGATAAATGAGGTTATGAATGTAGATGTAAATTAGGCGCAAGTCAATTTCAGAGGGGAGATATCAGAAATACAGAAAGAATCAGAAATGCAAAGAAATAAATTGTACCAAGATGTTCAGAATGAAAACTCCAGTCCAGTACAGTTTAGTACAGATTTGTCAGAGTACTCTCGAATTAAAGAGATAGTAGATGAATTGAAAATGACAGTTGGTAAAAGATGTGTTGTTCAGGAAACTTTAGATTGTTTTCAAATGTTATCAAGGGACGAAATTTCATATGAATACAAGAGGTTATTCATGAACAACAATTTGAAGGTTAGGATACGGCTACGAGTAATGTTTAGCCACACACAATTTGATCCAGGAGGGTAAATAGCAATGAGATGTAAAGTAAATGCTGGATAGTTAAAGATGACTTGCAGAGAAATGTATTGGAACGTAAGAGGGTTAATTATTTATATGTCATTTGAAAAGAGAAATAAATTACAAAAAAAAAAAAAAAAAAGAGAAATGTTTAAAAAAAAAAAAAAATTAAATTTTTAGTAACTGTAACAACATTTGAAAATTAAGAATGCAAAGATTGAAACTTAATATGATATTAAAGTAAAGTACATAAATACTATTCCAAGAGTATTGCTAAGATAAAGTACAAAATAACAAAAATTGGTAAATATAATTAAAAACAAATATTTATGTAGTAAATATAACATGTGAAACAGTGCCTAGATTTAAGAGATGTAAATATTTGTGTAGAGGGTGAATATTTTGGTAAATATGTGTAATAATTACAAAAATCTTAAATGTATAAATTTTTGTCAACAACTTAAGAAAGTAAACAATTTGGTAACAGTAATTAAATAATTCAGGGTACAGTATTTGCTATAAAAAAAAGAATTTTTTTTTTGGTAATGTCAGATTAATGTCTAAACAAATTAAACAAGAGCCAGTAAGTAGTGGCGAGATAAAAAAAAAAAAAAAAAAACATATGTCGTGTGTTAAATGCGTGTGAAGTGTTAAGTGAAAGTGATAGAGTGTGTTCCAAGATTTAGGAGACTAAAAACCCAATTATAAAATTTCCCAAAAAATTGTAAATATTTATAATTATGTTTCTAGTGGGGCATATGATGCAGTAATTTGTATCACAAATTACTTAAATGTAAATAATGGTTGTAATATGAATATGCATTTTTATGTGACATTGATTTCAGATGTTTATTAATTGTAATTATTATTGGGAAATAAGTTTATACGGCTTTACTGAAACTGTCAATAATAGCGCAATAATGCAGCGAGGGGGGTGAGCTGTTTATCATTATTGGAAACAAGGAAGTTACGTAATGTTGGCGCGTTTTCGGTGGAGACTTCTGGAGTATTTCCCTAAAAGCAATATGTGTTCGTGGTTTTCATTGGATATTAAAATAGATGCTAATGTTGGCGCGTTTTATTAGCCAATAGTAATTCATTTATAATCTTTAGGCGTATCTGATTGCAGGAGTATAAATAAGGTAGATTGGAGGTAAAGTCAGTCAGTCCTTCAGTTCGCCGAAAGCATTCATACATTACACGTCGTCGTCAGTTTGTCAGTTCGTCACAAGTTACGCGCAGCAGAATTATGAAAGATCTAAAGTATTGTAAGGTTAATTATATAAAAGATTGAAGTACGTGGATTAAAAGAATTATCAGTAAGGAGTTATCATAACAGTTTCAGTTTGGCGAGTATCTAGATCAATATGTAAAAGTGATAGTGAACGTGTTCGACAATAAAAATTATAAAACAAATTTCTTCATCAGTGTAATTTTTGGATAAAAGATTCCTTTCCGTTTCACAACCTGTATTGAGACACATGTTCGACCCAAGATAAGATAATAGCTAGCCGGAGGACATTTGAAATGAATTATTTCAAAAACTGATACTAAGAACCGCAAATTACTACGCCAGATGGAGCTACAAACCAAACAAATGAATGACGTCACAAGATGGCTTCAACACTGATGTAAACAAACATTTGCAAGTACATCGCAAATTGGCTACCATACGTGGGGCAGTTAAAATTATGTATCCAAACAAAACAAAAGCAACACAACATAAGATCTTCAAGTTCTAATGTAATACGTAAAACATATTACGTAAACATTTGCTATCGCAGTTTGTCCTTGAAAATCAATGACACGGTTGAACCTCCAAATGTGCAACTGAAGTGCATTTCATTGTATCTCAAGTGTCAACTTCAAGTTACTATTTCTCAGGAATGTAATCGATCTATTGCAATGCAACAAATGCCATTGTTAATGTTATTTTACATATTAACAATTGTGTCCATATAATACAGGATTTCCATTTAAAAAAACATAATTATACAATGAAAATCATATTTGCTTAAATTTTTTAATCATATAGCATCTACTTTAATGAGCACCTCTCTTACGTGCATGTCTGTGACAGTCATTTTTCAATTCCTATTTTTGTTTCTGAGATATTTGCAGTGATAGTTTTAGGTAACTCATCCAGTATTACCTCTATTTTGGTGAAACATATCTACATGATTTTTAAGGGCTACTTTCTTATTAATATTCAGTTAATTAAAAGTTTATTGGCACCACCCCCATAACTTCACAAAAATACCGATGTGATATGGTGAACCCGTGAAGATAGACTGTAGTACAGCCTATTGCCACCCGATAATGTAACCTCCCACAGGAAGAAAAGTGCTGTGTCATTTGTTCCAATGTGTAGATGAATTCATGGACATTACTACAGAAAGTCATGGGTAATGGTTTCTGCGCAGAGCAGAAGTAGTTTCTTCACTTGTGCAGGCAAGGTTGGTAGCCTTGTGTAGAGAAACAACACCTAATCATAGAATTGTTTTCACTGAATATCTAAATTCAAAGACAGTAAGCACTATGCATCCAGCAACTGCACACAAGCCAGACAATACCTAGCTCATGACCTATCTGATAATACAGAACAGACAAATCACTTTCAATGAACTAGAAAATGCAAAAAAAATCTGTCATATCTAACAAGTCTTGCAGGCCATCATCAATGAGGAATGGAAGATGTAAAAGGCCTGTGCACAACAAGTGCACCATATCCTCACCATTAAGCAGAAACAGAAGTGTGTAGAGGCACACCAGTGGTTTCTGCAGCTATACAGCATGGATCCAGAGGACTTTAAACATCTGTCACTGCTGATGAGTCATGGTTCTGACACAATATTCCATGAATTGCAAGAGGACTGGGATCCCTCATTCCAAGAAGTTGCGACCAGGACTATTTATCCAAAAGCAAACGGCGACTGTCTCTTGGAATTAGTAAAGAATTCTTCTAGTCAACTGGCTGGTCCTCAGCAGACTGCACCAGCTCTGCCAAAGCATGCAGCAATGCTGGGAGTGCACATTCTTCTCAAGCAGACATGTGGTCACATGGAGTCACCAGACCATTACCACCCTAGGTACTCTAGGTTCACCTATACCACCTCATCCTCCATACTTGCCAGATCTTTCCCTGGTGACTACAGTCTATTCAATGCAGTGAAAGATGCCCCTCAGGGTCAGAAGTTCACTACTAACAATGGGCATCATGCATTTGTCCAGCACTGGCATTGAGATGCCCCAAAGAATAATTTCCTGCATAAATATAAAAACTGCCAGAACAATGGCAAAGGTGCATAAACATAGACTCTATGTACTCCATATTATTTCGTTGCAAAAATAGTCACTGTGGAAAACAAATAATGATCATTGTTCAATCATCTTTTGATGATGCTAGTGTCACTTTTATGGTCAAAACAGATTAATAATGATTTTTTATAAAATAGACATAAAAAGCTTGCAACAATTAGTTAACTAGCATTTACATGGAAATGAAAACTCTAGAAGAATAATACCATACTCGTTAAAACTATTTGACTTATTTTTGTAAAATATTAGATATAATTTTTCTTCTCAAAATTTAACGTATCCTATGATTTTAATGGTTAATTTTCTATGAACAGATTTTTATTTAAAATATATGAACAAGTACAGTGTCCATCTTAACCATATAAGGCAGTTGAAAAGTTGAAAAAGAAATAGCAATAAAGAAACTTCAAATTGCCGATGACAATCCAAGTGGTAAAAAGGAATGTGAACTGTTCGCAAATAAATCTTTTCAAGATTGGAGCCATAAGTCTATTACATAGTTTTTACCCTGCAAAAATGAGTATCACAGTATAAAAAAACAATAGAGAATGAAATAATATTGTATTCTTTAAGACAAATTATGTAGCTGCAAGAGTTGGTAAACACTCTATTGTTTATTCTGTTAATCAGATTTTACAAATTAAAGACCTTTAAAAGATATTCATATCACAAAAAATCAGATCATGTTACATTCTGATGACCTTCTCTACCTACTATAGTATATTTTTATTTCATTTCCACATACTATTCTTACAAAAGCTTATTTTTCTATCTGTTTCATGTTAACCAAGATAAATGTTTGTAGAAATGGTTTCATTACACATCTTTTGTTGATACAAGGGGGATGCAGAAAGCTAAAGCGACAGTAAAATCCTTAACTTTGAATGAGAAAAAGAGATTTGCAAATGTTCTGTATTAGGTGTATTTTGTTCTAATTTGTTTGCTAAATCTATTTGGTTTGTCAAGAGAAGTAATAAAGTTATTTATTTGCATTGTTTTGTTCTGAGAATATAACTTTAAGTTATGAGGTAGCTCAGAATATAGATGTATTGCATAAAAGAGTACATATACTTGATAAACATGTATAGAAGTAGTGTAAAAAACATTTTTTTCCCCAAAATGATTAATAGTATTTGAGAACAAAGTGAATAACACATTGTCAAAATGACCGATTGGTTCTACTAGGCAGGCAATTAACCCGCCTTCCTAGTGTTAACTTAATGGCTTGATTTAAAAGGCAGATGCTGTAAGAAGCATTTTTAATTAAATTTATCATTTAGCCCTAACTATAGCTATTACAACTGGAGCTCTTTTTCTAGTGGAATACTTGCCCTTTAAATTTAAGGATCTCAAACAACAAAGGCATAATACATTTCTTCCTGTTATAGATAAATTTTAAAAATCCATCTCTTGTGTTTATTACTTTCTTTACCATTTAGCTATGATAGCAGAAGTATGGTATTCTACCCAAAAAAAAAAAAAAAATCCATATTGTGATTTCAGTTGATGGAAACATTTTGAGTTCCAATGAACACAATAAGGCATTTTATTGCAGAGGTGTTTTCTTTATAGGGAATTATTGTATTAAGCTATTGTAATATTGTGCAGTTTATTTGTAATGATTTTATGGCACATTAATTCTTGTACATTAGCACAGTTCATTAACCGCTAAGCAGCAATTTCTTGGTCCTATTATATGTATTTAAACATCCAATTTTTTACCTCAAGAGATACTCAGAGCTTGAACAACTTGGCAACACAGACACCCACCACACTTCATTTACAATTCTAAAGTTGAGAACAGTATAGACAAGCAGTTGTAGAAATAGCTTGTACAAGAGTAGAGAAGGTCATGTAAGTGTAACACATCAGATTTTTATTAAAAGGTCTGTTATTATTGATTTTTCTCAAAAATGGCTCTAATGGTTTTGACTAAAATACCATATGTTTAAGATATTTGCATGAAAATGAAATGTATGTCTAGAATTTTCTGGGAATAGCTTCTGAAATTCTTTTATTCTGAATGACTTTCGTATAATTGATAAACTGTAGGAGATATAAAAATCTTACTACACAAAAAATGTAGATCTTGTTAAAGTGTACAATTTATGTAATACAATATTTTTGTGGAGTTAACTGTTTCCAATATATTCCTTATTATTGGTTTGGATTTTCAAATACTTATACTTTTCTCAACTAGGAAATTGCTATTTCTTTTTCTCATAGTCATGGAAAGAGCATGAAATTTCAAAGACATTACATAGCAACATTCTCTTTAAAAATCTAATTGTAGTTTTACTTAGTGTATCCTATAACACAGTACATAAATACAAATTGAAAGTTTATCTAGATTAACAAGAAGAAGATAGAATAATAAGATTTTGTAAGAAGATATTTTGTAGAAGAGTGAGTAAAGAAAGTCTCATGAATTCAACACATCAGCACCTAACAGTATGAATTAGTGTCATAACAATTCAATTTCTTTTTGGGTGCACACTCTGCAATCCCACTGACTGACAAATGCATTGCACAAACAAGAACAAATTTAAATCCTGAATTGTATAAAGTCTCTATAGGAAGAAGAAAACAGAACAAGAATAGTGACAGGCAAATCATCTGCAAGTAAGAACACAGACAGTAAAGGGTGTTCAAGAAAATCTATGGTCCTTAGAGTATAAAAATATTTGAAATGAGTTATTCATATTCTGTAACTGGATTAAGATATATCTCTAAGAGACTAAATAGTTTAGAAACATTTAGGCAATACATCCGATACTACTTCTACTGATGTTACATTTGGCCAAACTTCCCAATATCTGGATTTTAATTTGCTCCTTCAAGTGTAATTTAGTTCTGGATATAAGGGGCTAAGATGCAGCTAGAAACAAAATATTTATTTTATATGCCCTCTAATATCTGAGAAATTTAAACTCGAGAATGTAAAATTACTCCAGATGAAAATGCAGAAACAACTATTAAATTTATGGATAACAGTGGAACTGTGAAAAGAAGTGTAGGCCTTCATTGTTGGTTTATAGATAAGAACATGTTTTTACACAGAAAATAAGCTAAAATAAATACAACTGATGCCAATTAGGAAGTTTCTGTGAGACAATGTAATTTGTATTTCAAATAGGTACTCCAAAATTATTTTTCTTTTCACAGTAGCACAATTTCTTTACCATGAACTTCAGCAGATGTTTTGGATAATGTTTCTGAAAATGCTCCAAGGGTTCAAGTAAAACAGTTAAGCTAGAATGATAAAAAGATTCATTTTGAAGTATTTAATATCTAAAAAGGCTTTGCTTGTTTTTGCATGGTGAAAAAATCAAAAAGGAATTTACGTTATTCATATCTACTCTTTAAATTAATATTAGTGCTGTCACTTTCATCTCCCTTGAGGTAGGGAACTTCAAATGTATAGCCACTGATTAAGTGTAGTCTAAGATAAGAGCATTTCTCAATTTTTTTTTTTAGAAAAATCTGATGTTTTGTATTCGTATGACGTTCTCTACTCACTTTTGTACAAATTATTCTTACGTAAGCTTAATCCACTATCTACTTCTTACTAATTGAGATAAACGTTCATTACACATTTATACATTTCACTGTAGGTATAAGAAGAATAAAGCAGGCTAAATCGATAGACAGATTTTTACAAAATGGGTCGCTATGTGATGGCTTTGAAATTCCGTGCTCTTTGTATGACCACAAGAAAAAATAGATAGCAACTTATATTTGAAAAAGTATAAGTATTTTAAAATTGAAACCAATAAACTAAGAATATCTTGGAAATGTTTAATGACACAAACAATATGACATAAATTACTATAGCCTCTTACTATAGGTAAGTAATGCGAGAAAGTAAAAAGATCCCTGATTATAGGAAAACAAAAATAGAAACTATTTTTGAGGGCAGTTTAATTTATAAAAATTATATTAAAACATGAGAACTTTTGCTATGTCTAAGTTATTGCTACACAAATGCAATGCTACTTACACCAACTGTTAGAAACAGACACCTCTACAGTATCTATTCTAATATGACACGTTAAGAGATTAAGGCACACTTTCTCACCAGAGACACCTAGCAGTTAAACACTATAACAGAACATACCACCTTGGTGACACACAGAGTACTGAGAAAGATGCAGCAGCACAACTTCCCAACAAATGTCATGTGATACATCATGGTAACACAAGACCAGAACAGAAGAAGAATATTATATTACCAGAGTCCTTCACACCTAGGAACAAATGAGGAGCAGCCTACTTTGACATACTGCACCTTATGGCATTGTCTTCATATTGCTCCTTTATTCAGTTTAATGTCCTTGTATAAATATATACTTGATCTAGTAGGTATTTCCTTACATTTACTCACAGTACATAGGAGTGACACTAAAAATAGGAACAAAACATTCTTGAGATTGTTCTCATTAGAGACTGTATTTATTTTTGTTAAAAAAAAAAAACACTTTCAGCACATCTTAAGCACAACATTTTGAAGCCAGGCTTAAATCTCCATCCATGGTTGATTATCCTACAGATACTGAGTTCCTTTTATAAATAAAATAATAATGTGTAAGGATACATTTATCAAATGATAATTGATATGCAGGTCTTTGGCATTTAAAATTTTGCACATGGAATTAGGGGTTGTGAATTGAGTAACTTGTGCATAAATTTATGTTAAAAAATTAAATTGAGTTTTATTTATGGACGCTCTTTAACTACTGTGGTCCTTAGCGTCCCATTCTATATTGGACATGAAAGACCGGTAATTTTGCTCAGAGGCCTCTTTATCAGGCTTGAGGTTCTTTTACAGCCATAAATCTACAACATGGGACCACTGGCTTTACTTCCCTTCCAAAGGAAGCCATGCTAAGGATTTATAAGTTTAAGTTGCTGGCACACTTTTTCACTCATTTATTTACTTATTCGTGTAATTATTTTCTCTAAATATATGAGTAGTGTTGGAATTTATATACTTATCATTTTTGCTTCATATTATTTACTACTAATTACTACTACTTTTCTGTTCTATTATTAGTAACTATTATTCTAATGGTTCTGCCATTAGAAGATGGTTGCAAAAGGTGAATAAATCGTTGGAAGAAAGAAGAAAAAAAACAGTAAATTGATTCAATATGTGTTAAGAGTTTAAGCCCTTTTTGTCTCATTCAGTATTTAATATACAGGCAATTAATATACCATGTAAATATTTTAAATATATGGTATCTTAATCAAAATTACAGCTATTTTTGAGAAAATAAAAAATGTGGAAACTTTTTTCATGTAAAGGGTACTTTTAGTGGGAGATTATTTTGAAAATCTTTGTGTTGCATCTTTGAAAAATATTAAACTTAAATACCAAGTTTGGTATTTACCGAACATTTCATTTTAGGGTTATGCTATTCACGCACGCACGCACACACACACACATGATGCACGCGTGCATACATGGATCTCTTTCTAAACATTTTTTTTCCTGATTCAGGGATTTTAAAAATGCATTTCTAGTGAAATCTTGACTTCAAATTTTTGGGTATATACAATAGAAACTTCCTCTTACTTATTTTAGTTAGGCAGCAGAAAAAGTAAATCTCCCACAGTTCAATGAGTAATAACACCATCAGCTATTTCTCAAAAGCACATGGACTAGTCAACATATAACTTTGCTATAAAGTTACATTTCTTCATTGATATAGTGTGAAAACTATTTTAAGGATAAACTGTAATTGCTAACTTCAACTGTGATGATATGCTTCCACACATTATGTAAAAATTTGAAATGAATTAAGTATCTGTTTTGAATTATTCTCTTTCGGGAAAACACAGTAAAAGTTTTTGATATTTACATGCATAAATTGAAATTTTAATTAACTCTAGCTTCACTTTCTACACCAAAACTTACTGTAATATGTTTCAGAGACTATTGTCTCGATCATCAGTACAGCCTCCGAAACATGTTTCAATAACATAAGTTTTGGTATAAAAAGTGAAGTTAGTGTAATTAAAATATCAGAACTTTAAATTCTCTTAAGTAGATTTACATTTAGATTTATTTCCATGTTTCTTTAATACAATATTAGAATTATAGATATATTTAAAAACTTAAAAAAATACATTTGTCTGTAAATTAGCTCTCCCATACTTTAACCCCTAGGTTATATGTATGGAATAAAGCTACTATACCACCTCTGCACTTTCCAGGCTGTAACCATTCTGTGGGCCCTTTCTTAGACTCCTTGTCCACTTATCTCTTACGTTGCCTAAAAGTTTCTCCACCATTTTAATTGTTTCTGCCCTTGGGCCTGCCAGCATTTTAACTTCTATTTCTTTGTTTAAATTTTCTGTTCTTTTCCCTCCTTATATCATCTCTCCATTTTTAAACCTTTTCAAGTTCGATTAGACAATGGCAAATAGTACCCAATTTTTCACAATAACACATCTCCCCAAGTAATCATTCCCTATTCGTTTTAAAAACAGTACTTCTGTGCGCATCCAAACAAGACCTATTCTTTCAGATTAATCACATATGTCTACATACTTCTCCCTCCCCAAATTATTTTAATCATTTTATACAAAATCAATGAATTTTTATCCTCAAAACTAGCCTATATCTCTTGTTTCTCTATGTCTTCCACCCTCATTCTCATTTCTTTCCAGAATTTATTGTTATCTCTTAAGTAGTAATGGTCATCAAGGAATAAAAGGATTTTAAATTCCTTTGGTGGAATAAAGTGTCTTCTTTTGTCTAACAAATATAATATGGTGTTCCTATATTTATACACAGAAATGCAATATATATTACAAAATTCTGTTGTCACAGCTCAACTTTTATTGCGTGTCGTATTTGTTCCACTTGGCAGCAATCAGCTCAAACTTATGCAAGATATTCCAAACATCACAACTGTTGTTGTCAAGCCATTATGCAACCACTATTTAAGGATCCCAAGCCCTAATAGCATACCTAGACTGCATAAGTAGGGTCCATGAGTACAACTTCAGTGTTAGTACCTATACTAGATAAGGTTCCCTTTTGTTATCTTTTCTCTATTTGATATTTTCCTCAACAAGTGTTCAATTTAATTACAGAAGTGGCTGAGTACACATTCTTGTGAAACTTTACTGGGCAGCATGACAAAATACAACAGCTCCGACCATAAATCCTTAGGCATTTTGTCAGATATGCACAGCATTCTTGTAAACTTTCATAAAAATTCTGTTAAGTAAAGGAAATATTAACCATAGAAAACACAAACTCAGTTTTGGACTTCTAACATCCCACATTGATATCAAGTTCTGAAAACTGTTGCATAACACTTTTACCTTCTCTACTACCTTCCTATATTTTTTTAATTGAATTAAATTTATTTATACAGCTTAATTTACAGGATTTATACAATATACCTCATTTCTAGAACTAACTATACCTGTGTACATATTGTCTGATCTGTAAGTCTATTTTGTGCTCCTCAGTTTACTTGGCTCCCTGGCCTTGTAACCCACTGAGTAGCCTTTTACAGTCCTTTTCTCACCCTCCCCTTGTTATACTTCTTTCCTTTCATCTCTTACTTTTCTTAGTTAGTTAGTTAGTTTATTCATCCGTTAAAGTGGTTTGGTACAATGTACATTCACTATTGGACACGTCAAGCTATAAACATAAACAATAATAGGTTTTTGCAATATATACAATATGTTTTTACATTATACAATAGGTATTTACATGCTAAATACTATGGTTCATGATATACATTTGTGTTCAAGGAAATCATTAATAGAATAAAAGGAGTGGTTAACTAGATGTGCCTTGAGACTGGATTTCAGCTGGTTTACATTTTTAATTGCCTTAATATTACTTGGTAAATTATTATAAAGTTTAATGCCAGAGAATAAGATACTTTTTTGGTAGAGCGAGGTGTTGCAGCTGGTCACATGTATTTGTGTATTTTCCCTAGTATTGTGTTCATGCACCATATTATTAGTTATGAATAGTGAATCAGAAGCATTAATGTTCTTGACTATAAGCAGAATAACTGCATATATGTAAATGCAGGGAAGTGGGAGGATCCCCAGTTTTTTAAAGAGAGGTTTACATGACGACTTTGGGCTGACTCCTTCAATAGTTCTGATAATTTTTTTCTGTGCAATAAAGATTGACTTGCTTGTTTTTCTAATCCATTTTTCTTTTACTTTCCCTAAACACTTCCCCAAATCTCCAATTTTCTTTTCATGTCAGCATTTTCATAGTTAGGTACTATTTTTCTGTCCATTTTTCCCATACTTTTTCCCTCCATATCATTATTTATTTACACTCAGTCATGTAGAGCTGTATACTTCCACTTCCACCACATAATTTGCATATTCCTTTTCCACTTCCTCTTAACCCTTTTAAGGACATTGACTCTATTCTCATCCATACTAATCCTTCCTTTTCCTCTCTTTTACGTTGATCAACATACCCTTCTCTTCCTCGTTCTCTTTTTATTATTTTATAGGAGCTTAATGATTTTTTATGTTCTAAGCTTCCACATACCTCCTGCCTTTCTGTTTTCCACTTTAGTTCTTACTGCTGTCCAAAATCCATTTATATTTCTCTCTCCTAACTTCCATGTATCTCTCATTCCTATTTTTTCCATTCCTGTCCACCAACTATCTTTGACTATCTATAGTAAGAAGAGGAAGAATTGTATTCCTCAACTACTTGATACATAGATTTCAGGGAAATACACTTTTTGAGGTCCTATGAATCCAATAAAAACATTTTTAGTAAAATGTCAGTGTGTGTATCTGTGAACAACATAACTCAAAAACGAAAAGTTACACAAATACAAAACTTGGTATTTAAATTCAGCATCTTTAAAAGATATGACACAAAGACTTTCAAGAAAATCCTCCACCCTAAACTACCCTTTATAGGGAAGATGTTTTAAAATGTTTAAATTTTCTCAAAAAAGCTCTAACAATTTTGATTATAATACCACATATTAAAGATATTTACATGATGTCATTCTTTAAAGTCCTGTCAATATTCAGTTGTTTCTCTCTCTCATGGATTCAGTGTGGAATTTTAAGGCCAGCATTTAGCATCCAGTTCTTAAACATTTATGTTGCTGTTCTCTTTATATCTATAATGAAATGTGTAATATAGCTATTTTTGCAAAGGTTTATATCAATTAAAATGAAGTAGATAGGAAAATAAGCTTTCATAAGAATACATGTCACAAACATTTGGCCAATCATGTAGCAAGGAAGTACTTGGGCCTGCGATTGGTGATTTTATGTGGGTGAATAGGGAGTGTTAAATTCAGGATCCTTTTGGGATAAAGGGGCGACAACTCACAGCATGTGGTGCAGTGCAGCCCTGAGAACGACCTCAACAAGAGGTCAAAACGTTGGCTATTCAAGACAGTTAACATGACGTGGCAGATACCAGAAACCAGTTATATCAAAGACGCTGGCCGCAGCAGTCTAAGAGAACATTTCATAAGAATAGTTTGCAGAAGCTATACAAAAATAAACAACAGTGGGTTGAGAAAGTCACATGAATGTAACACAGATAATTTATTTCCTTCTTCTAAATAATCACCTTTAATTACATCCTTTTTTCTTTTCTTTCTTGTATAGGATTCATGCCATTCAATTACCATACATTTTTCCAATCCATTCACCTAAAGATAAATATTTTTAAGTTAATGTTTTTATGTTTTATGCACTCTCAGAAGGTTAATTTAGCAAATATTCTTTGGTCAGAGTCTTCTGAGACAGTGGAAGGGGAAGATAAGGATGCCATGTGGCTGGTGCAGCAGCTCTCACAAAGTGCCGGCTCACGTAACAGACCTGGGCAAAAGCAAATGATTTTCTTTCCCTGTCTGAAAGACTCTTACCAAAGTATATTTATATACGCTTATGATAGAATGTGTCAACAATTTTTTAAACATTTTTTTGTCTCCACTAAGGTCTAACATAAGCTATAATTATGCTCCCCTGTGTACAATACTTCTTGTTTATTTATATACATATTTATACCCCTGAGGTTTTTAAAATAATATGTGAATGATTATGTATCCTTCTGCATCTGATTGACATTTACTGCTAACCAATAATCAGGTACAGGGTTAATTTTTGTAAGTGCCCAAACATTTCTAAGGCCACTAACCAGCAGTGGAGCCTGCTGCTTACCAAGTGTGATTGACTCTGGGTGGGTGCGCTGACATGAAAAAAAGTATACTGTAAAATGTACAAAAGTTGCTATAAGTGTTGTCTTTGGCTTGTATGCAAGTATGTATGTTTTTATTCACTATGAGAATATTTTTACAAATTCATGGTTCCATAAAAAATTTCAATGTAATAATATAATACAGGATGCAATGAATTTAGATATACACACAAGAATAACAATATAAACAGAAGAGTACAGATATATAAAGTGAATAATTATAAACTAATCAATGGAAGTAACTATGTATACTGAATTAGATTACTCTTGGAATTACAGTATTCAAAAAAACTCTTGCACAGTGTAAAAGGATTACTCAATTAAAATGTTTTTTACATCTCTCCTGAGCTTAGTTTGATTACAATTATTTACTTTATGTATAATTAGATTGTACATTTGTATGCCCTAGTGTAGCACTGAGTTGATCATTTTTGCTGTTCTGGCAGCTGTAAGTGTATTTTATTAACATTTCTAGTGGTATGTTCAAGCACATATTGTTTACACTCAATAAATGAATGCTGTTCTTATTAAGCATACAGTTTAAAGTATGTACACACTTGGCAGAGTAAGAATACTATTTTGCTGAAAGATATCATCCTGTTCAGGTTTAACATTTGCCTAATTATTTTCATCTGCACTGCTGACATCTGCAGATAAAATTTCAATTGACTTGATACAGTTTGTCTTTAGAAATTAACAAAATTTCAGGCCTGCATAGCTCATAGGACATGAGAAATTAAGACGCTTTTATTTGAAATTGTTGACAATAGGATTATTACAGATGGCCAGCCTACTCCTCTGACTTCACACTTAATGACTTTTATTTGTGAGAAGGATGTGTAAGAATGAGTGTACATGTCAAACACATACACCGAGGAAGAATTGAAACAAAACATTCCCATGAAATTTCATTAATTTTTCTAAATCTAAAGTGTGTTGTCAATGGAAATTCTATCTGCAGATGTCAGCAGTGCATACAAGCTAAAGGATAACACTTCCAGCACACTCTGTAACATTTCACATTATGTTTTCTTTCTTGTTGGCCAACCCATCCAGAGTCAGTTATGCTTGATACCTATATAAGTCATTCGTAAGCTCTAAAGAGAAATAAAATGTTAATAATCACATAAGTTTTTTTATTTTCCTTCTTGGCACTTTAAATAACAGGATTATATTGCAATTTCGTTTTCAACTATCATTGTTTTGTTGTTTTGAAATGGACATTTCTTCTCATAAGAGCTAAATGCAATAAGGAGTTTCAGGTGGTTAGGTAATTGTTAATCCATATATTTCTTTTAATATAATTTATGCATAAGCCACATATAGATTCACTACATCATACTTATTCCACACTGTAGCATTAATAAATTGTGAATAAGTTTCACAAATAATCCAGTCCCAAAGTATAGCCTGTTTAATGAGATAAACTATGCTGAGAAATCTGGCAAAACATCTGAATTCAAATGATTTAAAAATAGCACCTTATGGATTAATTCACCTATATCTTCAATATGGAATTAGGTGTGGGGTAGTTCAGGCATGACAAATGTAAACACATTGAAGGTACTGCAGAAGAAATCAGTTCTGAAGGCACAACACGATTAATGAAGGGAAACCTACTAGATGTTTCAGAAGTACATACATTTTGTTATAGTATATCTGAAAGTTAGTTATTAGGAATCTTCTCATTCATTTAGAGCCTCATTAATTATGGTTTTATCTAAGAAATCACTCCTCTGTTCAGCCAGTATCTTTTAAAGTTTTGGAGGGAAGTGCGCTTCAATTCATGAATGCACTTAAAAATGTGAAAAAAATGCAGGCAGCTTAAAACATATTAAAATACACTTATATGCATACCATGTTGTTATTAAGTGCACTAGGAAAAATCTCATTCATTACATTCATATGACTTTCTTTAACCACTATCATTTATTTCTATATACCTTCTACAAACTATTTTACAAAACCTTAAATTTTCTGTCCACTTCATGTTATCAAGTTTAACTTTTTAATTAGTTTCATTACACATTTCATTATAGGTACTAACTGGATGCAGGAAACTGGAGCAATAATCAAATGTTTGAATGCTGTTCACTCTTTCTGTAACAGGTGAATGACAACAACACTTCAAAAAATGCAAAAAATTGAAACATTCAAGCCAATAACAGCTAATTTGTCAGAAATGGCTGATGCCACAATAAAAGTTATTTTAAACAAAATTGTGTGTTTATTCCCAGAAAATTCAAGGTATACATTTTATCTGTCATGTAAAAATAAATCCTGTGAAGGGCCTGAAGCTGCCAACCCGACTGTCAGCCTCATGCCCACTTACGCACAGCAAAGGTGGGCAATCATCCAACTAATATGTCCAGCACCACACATATGAATGAGGCAGCCAGGACCACTTCCTATCACAGTTCCTCACTTTCCTCACGATGCTGAGTGGGTACCAGGACTTAAAATTCGCACTCCCCATGGGTAGGATCAAACAGGCAAATTTCCATAGCCAGGAACCAGAGCTCCATGCTCTAGCCCACAGTGCCATGGCGCAGGACTTTATTTGTCATGTAAGTATCGTTAATATATAGTACTTTAATCAAAATCCTTAGTCATTTTTGTGAAAATAAAAAATTTGGAAACAATTTCCATGCAAAGGATAGTTTGGGGTGGGGGAATATTTTTGAAAATTTTTGTGTCACATTTTTGGAAGATACTGAACTTAAATACCAAGTTTAGTATTTTTTTTACTTTTTTTTTCAGTTATGCTGCACACAGATATACATAAGGTATACATACGTACACAGACATTTTTATAAAAACTGACTTTTTTGTATTCAGGGGACATCAAAACATATATTTATGATGAAATCTTGATACTCAATGCTTGGGTGAAAAGCGGTATCTTCTCTACCTACTAGGTACTGGTAGAGAAAGTAAAAATTGCACTTTCATTATGAGTTTGGTGAAATATGGAAAAACACAGCATTTAGATTGTGATTTTGGGAAGATACATTCAAACGAATGACTACCAATATATACTTTATAAGCTTATAAGACTTTTTGCAACTAGTCTATACTTGAACACTCACCTTAGCCATTGTCAGTAGATGAATCTATGCATATAAACTACCAAAAGATTCTACAATATTATGAGTCAGAATAGTACTGTAGACTAGAATGCATTTCATTTTTTTTCTTCTTCTGTTTTTTTTTTTTTTTTTTTTTTTTTTTTTTTTTTTTTTTTTTTTTTTTTACATTACATTAATATTTTTTATTCAGGTTGATATGTTCCAGAATTCTGGTAAGTCTACTTTGATATATGCGTGCACGCCCACCCGCCCACCCACACACGCGCACATGCACAGAACTTATTCCAAGTATTTCAAATTAGTTTTAAATGTTTAATCACACATAGCATTATTTACATGTAATTTTTAATTGCCATTTTTAGACAACAAATAGAACTTAATAAATTGTAAAATGATACTTTACAGGTATAAAGACAATACTGATATTATGGAACCTCCCAAGACATAATACGTTTATTGATATTATATAAAAAGAGAACATATATAAATTTAGAAATAAAAATTTTGGTATTAATTTGAAAAGTTAATAAACTTCCTGCACTGCTTTCTTCATAAAAGTGTCTCAGTAAAAATTATTGCATCTATATTCAATAAAAATTTCCCAGGTATATTTAAAGTAGTTTCTAAGATAATGGATCATAAATATGGTAAATATAGCAGTGGTGGTATAGATCTTTTAATCTCAGTTTAACAGACAAAATCTGTTCCTATATTTTTCAACTCAATAATTAACTGCTGCAGTGTGTACCTTTTACTCCAATACATTACATTCATATAACTTTCTCTACCCACTACTGTTTATTTTTATGTATCTTCTTGAAACTATTTTTACAAAAGCTTATTTTACCACCTACTTTATTTTAATCATGATAAAGCTTTATAGAAATAGTTTATTACACATTTTGTTTTAGGTACAAGGGGGATAAGCAAGCAAAATCGATAGTCAAATGTTTAAAGGAGGGATGCCATATGCTGGCCTTAAATTTCCATACTCTTTCCATGATATCGCAAGAAACAAGTGAATAGGGACAGCACTTAAAAGAATTAGTAAGTACTGAAAATTTCAAACCAACAATAATGGATATCTCAGAAATGGTTGGTGCCACAAAAATGTTATTAGAAATAAATTGCATATTTTATAGAGATCTACATTTTTTGTGGAGTGCATTTGTATCTATTTCTTATGGTTTACCAGTTTTACAAAATTATACAAAATCCCTTCCGAATGAAGAGGATTTCAAAGGCTGTTCCCAGAAAATTCAAAATATACATTTTATATGTGATTAAATATCTTAAATATTTGTTATTTTAATCAAAACTGTTAGTCATTTTGGAGAAAATAAATTTTTTCAAAAAATTTTCCATGTAACGGGTAGTTTGGGATGGGGAATTTTCTTAAAAATCTTCATGACGCATCTTTGGAAGATACGGAACTTAAATACCAAGTTTGGTAGTTATCAAATTTTATTTTTGGGGTCATGCTGTTCACAGACACACACAATTTTTTGTAATTTTTTTTTTTTATTTATTTATTCAGGGGTTTCAAAATTTCTGGTGAAATTTCAATGCAAAAATTTTGAGATGCAATACCTTCTCTAGCTAGTAGGTACATGATAGAGGAAGTAATACAGGAATCACTTCAGAAACACCAGAACCTTTTTAATGTAAGATGAAATAAGGCTATCTTCTAGTGCTGTGATAGCACTGCTATTTGTGGTGCAAGAGGACAAGGGTTCAATCCTGGGAACCAAGATGGGTGTTTTTTCCCTGCTTGGAGGTTTGCACTCCTCAGGCTTGTAGGATTCTTGAGGGCAACAGAGAAGCCACTTGACAGAAAAGTAGCAGTTAATATATTTGTTAAGCTTATTTAATGATGCTAGCAACTACCAGGGTCATATAATTGCCAGTTTACCACCAGAATTTTGACACAAGAAGCTCTTTTGCATGCTGGTAACTCTTGACATGAGATTGTTCATTTATTTTCTATTTAAATGCCATATCCTGGACGGGATCAAACTCATAATCTTGGACACAGAAAACCACTGTACCACCTAGGCTGACAAAAAAAAGTGGTGCTCTCAGGTCTGATGGACTGCACACAAGCACATAAGTGAACAGGTTTAAGATTACACACCAACCCCCACTATTTCACTCTGCCCGTCATGTCCTGTATAAATGGAGGCAGAGGACACAGCAGCCATGGCCAACAGAGCAGTGGAAGTTATTGTTAAACTAAACTTAGTGGTGTAAAAATTAGTCAAATCAAAGTTTTGGTTATTTATGTATTCTTTGAGGTTATGTTTTAAGTTAATGAAGCTTCAGTGTGATAAATACTGAAGAATTTTCCACCAACAGAATTAGGTGACTCTCTTTGAAAAAGTAAAACAAAACTACAGAGTCAACTTTTTATCTTGTACTACTGGATAGATAGAGATAACTTTTCTTCAATGAAATGTAGGCGAATTGATTTTAAGTTTGCCAAAAGTAGATCTGAGATGACAATTTTGCCTTTCTTCCACTCAGTATTATCCATGAATATTGAAGACAGTATTTGGAAATTAAATACTAGATATTTGTTCTATGGACCATTCCTTCAGTTCTATATAGACTTTTGAGGCCATGAGTTGGAATAATGATGTTTCACCAGAAAAATTACTAGCAATGTTGTTATTGGAGGAAAAGAAATATTCACAATTAAAAATAGGTGATGGGCATTCACATAAGGGTTGATTTAAATTTAACAATTTGTAAATTATTTTCAAACTTAGAACTTATAATTATTTTTACATAAAAAATGTATTTGAGTTGAATAATTTTCACATCTCTGAAGTTTTTGGCATGTTAAGCAGGCAAGTGTATATTTCTTTTTTACTTTGCCTATCACTCATTTACCTAACATTTACTTAACATAAACAAGGTATTAAATTTGACCCAAAAGCTTTATATTGGGATTTCACGAGAAATACACATTTTAAAATCCCTTAAATTAGCAAAAAAATAAAATAAAAATTAATCTTTTTTTTATACAGTCTGTGTTTGTCTGTCTGTGAAAGTAGGGTAAACGCTAAATTTCATAGTTGATCAGAATTATTTAATGATGCCAGGTGGAAGTTTTCAGGAAAATATCTTAACATGCAAAAGCTTTTGTTATTTTTTATTTTCTTGAAAACAACTTTAAAGATTTTGATAAAATATGCTTAAGATACTGGCATGATGAATCAAATGTATATCTTGAATTTTCTAAACTAACTTATGAAGTCCTCTTCATTTTCACTGAATTTTATATAGCTTATAAACCTTTCTACTGAAAAAATGCACAGTTCATTGAAATATATAGTTTGCCAGCAAACCTTTTTGTAGTATTAGAAGGTCCAAAATATTAGTTTTTGATTTTTGTATTTTCCCAATTTAAAGGTATCATCTAATGGAACATAACAATTTTTCTTCTTCTTTTTTTCAGCATCAACTTATGTAGTAAAAGAAAACTGACTTGTGATATACACCATGGATATCCAAAAAGTTGTGGAATCATACACAGTGAAGCAATTAATCTAATACAGTTGATGAAGGTGGAGTCAACCTAAACACTCTTACTAGCTTCATTCACCTATTTATTTTGCAGAACATGTATCGTGAGCATGAGCTCACATCATCGGCTGCCTGTTGACTGAGCTAGTAAGAGTGTTTAGGTTGACTCCACTTTTATCAAGTGTATTTTATAAACCATGGATTTTTAAAAATTTTTTCTTTATATGAATAGTGCAATTCCTATATAAGGGAAACCTGTGAACTATGGGTAAATAAAGTTGTGTGTTACAGATCATATCTTTTTATATATAATAGATCAACTACTCATCAATCAAATGTGTAGTTTTCATGCCAAGGGCAGGTTCTTCATTGTAAACCCTGCCTCTTCCATTCTTCTTTATTTTCTGCATTCCTCTTTGTATCTACATATGAACAATTTATCTTAATATTGGTATTAACTAACATCTTCTTCTGTGCCAAACGTTTTTCCAATTAACCATTCCTTTCAGTGCATTTAGCATCAGCTTTTCTGCTCCTTTTGATAAGTTTCAATATTCACCCTTCCTTCACCGACTATTTTTAAAACAGATTCATTACGGACTCTCTCTATCCATTTCACATTTTTCCTTCTTTTCCATATCTGCATTTCAAATGCTTCCTCATTTTTTATAATTTTGTCACAATATTTAACTTTCAAAATCATACAGTGCTACACTTCATAAAAGCATTTCACTAATCTCTTTCTTAGTTGTTTTTCAAGAATGAAGAAGATCAGAATGCATATATTTGTGGCATTAAAAGCCACTTTCTGATATTACTTTTGTTTTAAAACACACAACTTTATAAATAAAACTTATAATGATAATATGTCACATATAGAAAGTGGAATATTTAAAATGACATATAATAAAACTTAAATGATTCTAAGGGGAAAAATTAATTGCTGTTATTTATATGGAAAAGCTTTCAAGGTGATCTGAATGTCAATCTGATTTTTTTAAATATGGAAACCTACATTGTTTGTTCTATTTAGATTCTTTACAAGAAACACAACTGTTTATATTTTTTTATTTAGAGCACAGTTTCACAACTATCTGAGAAATAAGAATTAATAATCAAAATGCATTATATTCTAAAATAATCTGATTGTTTATCATTAAACGGACAACAATGACATAATTCAGTTGGGTTGTATTAATAAATGCTCAAAGTGATCCCCCTTCTATATTACAGCATTTCTGCTGTATGTTCTTATGATTCCAAAAAACATAAAAGAATATGTATTCAATGCTTATGAGAATACTGAATTAGAATTAATTTTGTATATGTATCAAACACTTCAATTATAAATAAATATAACACACTATATTAAACAGTTGTGAAAGTTACAAACATTAAATATGCTTGTAATACTTCTTTTTTATGGTGCACACTTCTTACTTTATATAATTTATTTTAAGCACCGTAAAATTAGCTTTTAATGTTAAATGTCCATGATTAATGATTAACTGATGTCTATATATTGTCAGATTCAGTACAATTTAGGAAGAAAATAGACTTGAGGTATATGATTCACATAGATTGCAGCTCTTGAAAATAAGAGCAGCTAAAATTCTAAGTTGTGTAAAGGAAGGACTGATCTAAAATAATCTCCCCCCCCTAGTGAACATTCCTCATTGCTACTGATGATTTTGATAGACATAAAACATTAAGATTAAATGCAATAGATTTTAACTTAATGTTGTGAAACATATACCATGTTGAAGAAATACCACCATCTACATGGCTATAGATGTGTGTTTCTGTGAAATATTATTAGAAACAGCTAATGTTTTAGTGTAAAATTTGAAAATTCTTTTGCTGCATGATTGTCAAGGACTGCATCATTAAACAGATGCAGATGGCAGGAGCATATTTAAGGAGGGGGCCAGTGAGGGGCCCTGCCCCCTCCCCCAAATTTCTTCTTTTCTGTTACAACAGCAGTGAAAATAATATGATAAGGAAAGACAATCACAAATATTTGAGCTAAAATCAGTCCCAGAGGAAAGCATTTCTCCAGGAAGCAAATCTTTATCTTTCAAACAGAAATTTTCTTAAGACAATTTGACAACATGGGAAGCTTCAAAGTTATAACTTCTTTGGTTGTTGTATGTTCTTCTCAAGACATTAACCATCTTGCCAGTTTCCCCTTCTTCTGCAGAAATTGCTTTTTCCACACTAAGACAATTACAAGCATATTCAATTTGTGTGTCTGATGATGAAATTACAGATAGGTTTGCTAGTGCTCCAACAAGACTAGATTTTGTATTACGAACATGTTTGTACTTTCAAATTGTTTCTAAAATTTTAAATTGAAAATATGTTAACACTAGTGAAACATTTTCTAAAATTCACTTTATAGGAATCAGTATATTTATATAGATGCAGCACACAGAAATTAGAGATTTCTGCCTCAGAAACCAAAGAGTGTACTTGTTTGAAATAATACCTTTTGACAATTGTGTGTATATATTACAGCTGTGTTTCATTTGCAAGTGTCCAAATTTTTAATTTTATGCAGGTTAGTCACTTTCAACCCCTCCCTCTAAAATAAAAGTCTATGCATGGCAGATGGAGTGTTAAAGTCTGCTCTATGCAAAGCTGCCTTGAGGCTGTCAACACTTTAGCAACTGCATCAACCAGATCAGTAGCATAAATAATCAATTATAATCACCAAAGTCATCACCCAGATTATCCAGATACTTCGTAGTGCATAAATCAATAATAGTGAGAATGGCATCTCTTGAGTCTATTGTATTGTAGATATGCACACTTCAACACATTTGTACACTGAAGTCCTGATCACTGCCACTGTTGCAGTTTGAAATATCATTGGGAATGGGAAGAAAATCATTTGTTCACTTCACATGAATAAAATCTTCAGTTTACATACAACACAGAACTTCACACAGCAACACCTTTTTGTTTTCACGCCCATTGTTAGAGATGTTAAATTGGTTAGGTTACACAAAACAGGTTGCGTTTTTTATACTTACATGCTTCTCCCCTATCCTGAAACCTAATCCTTTTAGTATGAGACAGGACTTTTCTTGAAGCTTTTTTAAAATACCAGCTATGAATATAAAAATGCTGTATAGGGTAACCTTGGCAGTCAGAGCCATGTTACATAGCTCCTGATATCAGATTCTTTTCCACACTCGAGTCTATTTGCAGTCACTGGAAACCTGATTTCAAATGCAAAACATATGCTTCAGAGCATGCAAAGGAAGCATGCTGACTGCATGGGATCTAGTGACAGTATAAAAACAGGTTCTTTGTACACAGCTATGGCACATTATCAGTACTGCCTTTGATAACCTCTGGCCACTTTCTATCACAGGAGAAAACAGATCTCTGTCAATAGCTTAGCTTTTCATGCAAAATGTTTATTCCTTTAATTGAATACAGAGGCAGATCTAGGATTCCTTTAGGGAGGGGCTAACATATTTTGAAACACACCTTACCAATGAGCAAAATACAGTCAGTAATAATGATTTAATGATTTTCTTGGGTACCTTCAAGATGAATATTCTGAAACATATTTGTTTACTGATGATCTTGTCATTAATTACTGCTGCACTGTTAAGAGACAATTTAGATGTAATGTTAGAAATTTATCAAATACAATTATAAAATGTTGTGAGCAAACAGTTTGGATATTAATAAAAATAAAACAGTAAATTTAACTTTTAATTTAAGCCATTCTAGTCTTGTTAAACAGGTTAAGTTTCTGGGCATTCATCTTCAAGGTAACTAAGGATGGGAAAGTATATTACTTATATTTCACAAAAAATTAGTAAAGGATTATTTGCCTTAAGAATTTTAATGCAGTATCTTCCATTGGAATCCTTATTAAATGTTTACTGTGCACTAGTCCCTTGCATATGGCACTCTATTGTGGGACAACCATTCCTCAACAAATAATTATTGTTTCTGCAGAAAAGGGCTATAAAATTATGTGTGTAGTTTCATTAAGAACTCATTGTAAACCAATGTTTTTCAAATTCAATATCTTAACTCTGACATAAATGTTTATTTTGGACTGTTTATTCTACTTGAAGAGAAATATTTGCAATTACTCATTATTTTCAAATGTTAATAGGCCTCCACTGAAACTGCTCCAATATTTATGTTCATAAAAATAAATTTTCCAAAATTAAAAACTGAGCCCTAAAACTTGTTCAATAGTTTACCAAATAATGTAAAACATCTTTCATTTTTCCTTTTCAAGAAAACAGTAAAATCCATATTGTTATCTAATACTTTTTACAGTCAATGAATTATAAAATAGTAGAATGTTTTATGTAGAATGTATGTAACTCTAATGTATGTATTTCATTTTGAGTCGTTGTACAATGTTTGATTGTCCCGGCAAATAAAGAGAGCTATCAACATCTATCTATCAATAGTCATTTTCATTTCTAAATTTTCAAACATCATATAAGTGATCCAAGGATTATCATTTGGATGCAAAAATTTATAAAATTATTTGTTAAATATTTTAAAATACATAATATTAATGTATATATTACATATATTGAAGAAATAGATTTACCTTATCTTTTAAATAAAGATGCCCTTTAAACATAATGTTTTTTAAGTAGTTTGATTATTCAGTTTCACTGTAAGTAATTTATTCTCATTCTCTGAGAGCTTCATTTTTATTCAGAAGTTATTTCACTGTAAATGTAAAGCATTTTTGATTTGGCCTATCTGATGTTTTTTCTTTGTTTCTTCCTGAATTAATGCAATAGCTTTTAAGATACTAGTTCTCTGCATGACAAATTCACTCATTGTGAACAAATAGCTGCTCATTTGGTTTAAGTAAATAAGATAGAAATAAGGGTTGGTTTTGGTTTTACCAAAGCAAAGCCACCATAAGTATAATAATTGCCATATTTTTTTTTATGATTAAAAGGTTGGGCCCCTCTCAGCTCTTTCCTGGATCCGTCTAACGTTGAATATATACTATAATATTCTAAGGTAACCAAGATATAAATGAACACAGACTTTTAAAACTATCTCAATTGTTTTACTTTTATGGGAAGAAAATTAAGTATTCTCACTAATAAGACGATACATTAAGGTATGCATTAGGTTATGTATAAAGATACACTTTAGTACCATTATACAGCTAGAAAGTTGACATTTTGTACAATTATTATTACTTATAAACTTAATGAGCATTATATTTCTAAAACTAGTATTTTTGAAAGTAATATGATGTTTTTAAACATTACATTTGTTTTCATGTAAAGAAAATTTCTGAACAGAACTATGTTAAACACTGTGGCTCAGTGTAATGTAAAGAAAAAGCTTTTGTTCTAATTCAAAGGCATTCCACAAAAAATGCACCTAAAATCATACTTTTCATTGCTTTTTATTAAAAAAAATATTTCTCATAAATATTCTTATAACTAACATTACTTTAGTGCATTCTATCATATGAGTTTGCAGTATGATGAAGTGAAATTAAGACTTCATGATTCATGAAGCATTACCTTTACAATTATACTCTGAAATCAGCAGTTTCTTGTAATTACAACAGTTCCCAATTGAGAAACTGGTGTTTGTAAAAATGAAAATATGTAAGAAGAAAAATTCTTGGTAAACAAATTTATTCAATATTTGTTTACATTATTAAGGTTTCACTAAAATATAATATAAATGGTGGGTTACATACACATAATACAAAGCATCACCAGCATTCCCCTAAAAACTTGTAAAAACCAAGATTTATAGCAGGCATTTAAAATTACATTAGAAACAATTACAAAATTATATTATTATATTATAGTGCAGAACACTACTCATAACTATTCTGAATACCAGAACAATATTGCTAATCAAACTCTTATTACTGCCATAAAATAAATTTAAGTCCTTAATGATAAAATGCTATCTTCATCTGAATGTTATGATCATATTAACAAAATTATTTACTAAGTAATATCAGATACTTTATTCAAACTTTAAATATACAATATTTAAAGGTCATGTCAAAACTTCAATTTATATATACAGACTGTATCTAGTGTAATGCTGTGCCATACTTGAATTTCTCCAAGCTATAAAATGCATTTATTACAACATGCTTCTTTATTGCCTTTATAGTGAGTTCTGCTTTATTAAACACTTTAATTTCTTTGGGTAACTTATTAAAGATTTCTTTCCCCATGTGTATTACATAATGTTTGTTTCATGTACCACCCTAAGTAAGGATCTGTAGTAATTATTATTGTTTCTTAAACTATACAATATGTGTATACCAATGTGAACATCCAAAATCAAATGTGACCAAATAATCTCATTTTATAGATAAAATAAGCATAATAAACGAAGGCATTGACTTCAGGCTAATAGGTATATTTGAAAATTTACAATATTAATTTGTTAATATTTATTTTATAATTCTATTATAGAGAAACAGTATATGAAACTTGTTTACAATGTTATACATAATTAATGCATTTGTAAAAATTGAGGACCTAGGTTTTACATTTTCTAAAACTTATCCCCACAATACAGCATGTTTAAAATTATAAAGAAATTTCAAATGATGATGTTATACAACTTAATATCTCGCTTCAACATAAAACAAATAAAAATATATTTGAAGAAAAATTACCGTTAAATTCATACTTTTTTAATTCTAAAGACTGCAGAGTGAAGCACTATACTCAAAAACAATTTTAATTATTTTTCACTCAACTTCACTATTGGGTGTACAGTAAAACCTGACTTAAATGGATGCTATATTAAGGGGGAGATACTTCCCCTAGTATAAAGTTAACAAAATTCAACATTTTATAACCCAACATTCAAAAGTGCTAATGATATAAAACATTTTAGGATAATATAAATTATAAACACATTATAAAAATGTATAATTTCTTAAAAATAGACTGACCATTATCTAACGTCAATTTTTTGAAAAGCTATGTTTTTATGCAATTGATTAAGGTTGACTATTATAAGAAAAATTTCTTAAATTATTGAATAGCTGAATGATTTTTGCACTGAATTGCATCTAATGGTTGACTCGATAACACACACCAGAATTTGTATCATGCTGCAACAGAATTTTTTCTCTTAGTTGTTACTATTTTCATCATCTTTTTAAACTGTCATAATACATTTTTAAAAAATAAGTTACGGCCAACATAAGAAAAGTTCTAGTGTAAGTGGTACATATTTACAAGATACATCAGCACACAAAATTCCTTTCCTGTATCATGAATAGTTTCTGAGCTATGCTGAAAACCATTTCTAAAAATCTGATGTTACATTCACATCATTTTCTCTACCTAATATCATTTATTTTTATATGGCTTCCACAAACTATTCTTCTTATTTTTCTATGTACTGCATGTTAGTCAAGATAAAACTCTGCAGAAATAGTTTTGTTGAAGGTATAAGGGGGCATAGAGGAAAACTAAATGGACAGTCAAATGTTTTAAAACTACCTTATATATGTTGGCCTAGAAATTCCATACTCTTTCCATGACATCATGAGAAACAACTCAATAGTGATAGCATTTAAAACAATGACCAAGTATTGAAAAATACAAATCAATACTAACAGATATCATGGAAATGGCTAATGCCATAAAAAAGAGCGTCATTTTTATGTACGACTTTTTGCCTGTGTCTTATGGTTGACTAGTTATATAAAATTCCTTCAGCACGAAGAGAACTTCACAGGCTATTCCCAGAAAATTCAAGATAAACAATTTATTTGTCATGTAAATATATTAGATATATGGTATGTTAATAAAAATTGCTACAGCCATTTTTGAGAAAATCATAAATTTTGAAAAATGTTCCATGTAAAGCATAGTCTGGGGTTGGGAGATTTTGTTGAAAATATTTGTGTCACATCTTTGGAAGATGCTGAATCTAAATAACAGGTTTGGTATTTACTGGACATTTCGTTTTTGGGTTTTGCTGTTCACAAAATGTTAGTTTTATTCTGTGAAATATTTCTATAAAAATTTTGGTTGGAATGTAATACTTCCTCTACCTGCTAGGTATGTTGTAGAGAAAAGAAAAGAAAAGTCATGTATGTTGCTTTATAGATGCTGCATCACTTCAAGATGGAAAAACTTAAAAGATGCAACAAAAACTACTACAAAATCTGCTAATATTACAAAAAGAGTTGTTTATATTCAATTGTCTATTTTAACAGTTCTACATTTCTCATGAAGTAAGTTTTTGTCTATCTCTTATGGTTTACTGGTTAAATTATACAAAATTCATTACTAGTGAACAGGACTTCACAGAGTATTCACAGAAAATTTAAAATATGCATTTTATCAGTCATATAAATATTTAAAAAATGTGATATTTTAATCAAACTCTTCATAACCATTTTAAAGAAATTAAAAAACAACAAAATGTCTTCCATGCAAAGGATAATTTGGGAGTAGGAGAAATTTCTTGAAAACATTCAAATGGCACCCCTCTCTCCATTTTGTGCATCCATCATTCAAAGTTCCATGCAGAACTTTTTCTAAAAATGTTTTTTTCTTTTTAGTTCAATGGACTTCAAAGCATACATTTCTGGTGAAATCTCCACATTGATTTTTGTGTGCAATACAATACTTTCCCTACCTATTAAAGGTAAATGGTAGAGAAAATGAAGTTCGGCCATGAACATACAGTGGGAAGTTAGATAACTGTAACATTCAGAAAATAGTTTCTTTTAATTATTTTTTTCTCCGATTTGTCCATAGAATGTAATTCTGAAGGGCTAATGTATAAATTTGTTTTAGACATTTTGAATATATACTTTCTGCTTCATAAACTGGATTGCATACCCAATATTTTGCCATTTGTTTAAAAAGACTAACATCAGAGGTGAGGAGAATTATAATCCTAAAAATCTTATGTGTTATATTTGCATCTCTTTCTCTACCCACTAAGATTTATTTCTATATAGCTACTACAATCTATTCTTATGAAAGCTTATTTTTCTATCTACTTCATGTTAATTGAAATAAACTTTTGCAGAAATAGTTTCATTAAACAGTTTGCTGTAGGTACAAAAGGGATGCAGATAACAGAGTTGATAGTCAGATGTTTATATATATAATTTTATTACTGTTTATATGCTGCATTTAACATCTTGTCATATCAGCAGCTTTTCCTTTGGAACAATTGTTCATCGTCAATGATGTTTATTCATTTACTATTCTGTTCATCTTTGGATTTGTTTATGTTAGGTTTTTCTTTATAAACATTCAATTCACACACGCATATTTACACTCTCACTCATACTTCCAGACTTTAGGGAGGATGCTAAATAATCCTGGCTAAAGAAAAATTCCCATCCTCCAGCTGGGAATCGAACCCAGGATATCTGGATTTGGAAGCTAGCATGATAACCACCAGACTGCAGAGAAAGTTTTGTCGTATTATGCTAGCCTGAAATTCCATACTCTTTCCATGTAATCGAAAAACAACTGAATAGCAACAGGACTTGGAGAGAGAGAGAGAGAGAGAGAGAGAGAGAGAGAGGGAGGGAGGGAGGGAGGGTGAGGGGAAAACTGACAAAGTACTGAAAAGTTCAAAGCAATAATAACAGTTATGTCTGAAATGACTGATGCGACAGAAAAACTTATTTGAAATAAACTGTGTTTTACACAGATCTACAATTTTTGTGTAGTACATTTTTATCCATATATTAAGGTTTACCCATCATACAAAATTTCTTCTGAATGAAAAGCACTTCACAGGCTATTCCTAGAAAGTTCACGATATAAATTTTATTTGTGATGTAAATGTTTTAATTATATGGCATTTTAATGAAAATCATTAGAATAATTTTTGGGAAAATCTAAAATTTTTAAAACATTTCCATGCAAAGAGTAGTTTTGGGGTGGTGGATTTCTTTGATAATCGTGTCGCATCTTTGCAAAATTTGGAACTTATATACCAAGTTCGATAGTTATCCACCATTTCATTTTTGAGTTATGCATGAACGTATACACGCGCACACGCACCTGGTCCTTTTTCTAAAAATGCCTTTTTGGGTCCAAGGTACCGCAAAACATGTATTTCCAGTGAAATCTCAACATCACATTTTTGGGTGGAATACAATACTTCCTTTTACCTACTGTAGTAGATGGAAGAAAGAGTAAAAATAGTGGCAAATAAACATTTTAGAAGTGCCCCACCCTATAAAATAACATAACTAGCAGATTTATCCATTAAGAGAAATTAACTAAATTTACTCATGTGTATAAATTTTTTTATAGGATTTGAGTATTACCTGCATATAGATAATACATAACAATTTGGTGCCATACTCGAACAATCTTCCTCTCATTTGGAATTTAGTGAATTTAAACCCTATTTATACATATTGTTGCAGAAAGTGGACTCAGATAAATATTAGCGTGTGGAAATAATAATAATACAATATTATTATTATTATTATTATTATTATTATTATTATTATTATTATTATTGATAATTAATTGTTCTTCCACTCATGTTATGTAGGACAAAATTTACTGTCCAAATAGTGGTTAACTATGACGCCCAAGACTTAAAGCACATACAACACTGTAAGTCACCATTGGGGTATGTTATCTCAAAATTAATTTAAGAACAAATTGTGGTTTAGCGGGAAAAAATGTGTCAGTTGGGGAATTTAATGTTGTACCGGCATTTTGCCATGGTAGCCCAATTGCTTAGAGCAACAGCATGAAGAGCCAAAGCTCCAAAATCTTGTTGTGTCCATTTCTTTTTTGGTTGTCCTGGGTTTCTGTATCCTTGGGGTCTGTAGTTATATGTTGCTCGATGTATTGTATTTAATGACATTCTTTCTAAGTATTGTTTCCAGTTAGTTCTATATTCTATTATTACTTTATTTTACTCTTATTTTTAACTTTTGCCTTATTTCATTGTTTTGCTTTTTATCCAATCTTGTGTATCTTGCTATAGGTATGAGAAATTTCATTTCAGCTGTCTGTATCCTTCCTTTATTTTTTGCTGTCACTGTCCATGTTTCAGATCCATAAGTTACTGTGGGGATTGCCATTGCTTTATACAATTTTATTATTGAATCTTTTCTAATTTTATTTGTTAGTGTTCTCTTTATGGTTCCCGTTATGTAATTGAATTTATTTAGCTTTTTATTAATGTCTATTTCAGACCCATATGTTATTTCACATCCTAGAAAATTAAATATTGACACTTGTTCTATACTTTTATTTTCTATAATTACTTTAGATCGGACCAAGGGAGTACCTTTAAATGCCATAACTTTAGTTTTTTCAGTTGAGATTTCCATGCTGTATGTTTTTGATATTAAATTTAGTTTGTATGTCATCCTTTGAAGTTCCTCTTCACATTTCGCTATTAATATCTGGTCATCTGCTGTGCTTGACCCCAAAGTGTCCTCCTATTGTTTGTTGCTTCCATGATTTAATCATGCCGTCAAAATATAGATTAAAAAGAGTGGTTGACATTGGGCAACCTTGTCTAACACCTTTTAGAATTATTATGGGTTCTCGATTATGTATTACAATTTTAATTTTCAAATATAAATTTCTAATTACATTTATTAAGTGTATTGGCACTCCTTTATTTTCTAAAATTTCCCATAATTTTTTTTCTGCATACCTTGTCAAAGGCTTTCTTATAATCTATAGAGAAAATATGTGTTTCTAAGTTGAACTCTCTAGTTTTTCGATTATTTGCTTAAGGGAGAAGACGTTATCTATACAACTTCTACCTTTCCTGAAGCCTGTCTAAGGACTAGAAGTTGTGCGAAGGGCTGGTAACCCATCAACGTCAAAAAAATTTACTCCTATGCTCCAAAATAAATTCCGGTCTGATACATTATTATTATTATTATTATTATTATTATTATTATTAATTTTCTCTGGCAGCAAATTTCAGGGAATTTGCAAGAGTTCCAACATATATTTCAGCTGCACAGCTACAGCTCATTTTCTCTTCTGAAGAACCCTTAATGATGTTAGCGCGCAGCTATGAAGAACAGAGAATTCGCGTCCATTCATTGTATTTGCTTGAAATGTTTTGCTTCGTAACATTACTAATGTTGTTGAACGAGATGCGCACCCGGTGCTAGAATTATTCCCTCTGCCGGTTATCGATTCATGGGCCGTAGGCGCTGGCGCAGTGTTGGGGGGGGGGTGGGGGCAGGGTGTTAGAGAAAATTGGGGACTCGTAGTAGTGGTGGTAATAAAATTCTACGCTAAAACTACAAGGACGAACTCTAGGCCGTCCTTCGCATCCCATCTAAAGGACAACCGCATCAAATTCTTTGCAGTAGCAAAGCTTGAACCATCCAGTGAGAAGTACCAATTCGATGAACAACAGGGTAACAAAACGAGGAATATTTTTGTTGTTCACGACAGGCATAAAAGTACCCTCGATGTATCACGTTTTACGTTTTTCTAAGTCACAGTATAAAGGCATTGCACATTCGACTCAAAGTTCACTATCGAGATTTCATTGTAAACGCGCATTAGCTCGAAATTGAAACGTGGTGTAGCTAATAGCGTTTAGTATTCCAAGTGAAGCAACTTCTGAGGGTACAAGGGAGAAGTTCCTCAGTCTCAAGTAGCCCTTCACTTGAAAACATTTCTGTTATTACTTTCTTTATTGCTTACATACAGTAGATAAAGGAATTATTGCGCTCCACTATTTCGATACCGAGATTTCACCGGAGATGTAGACGTTTTGAGCTGTCCTTTGAACACGTACACAAAATTGAGCGGACTCTCACTTTCACTTTCTCAGAACAAATACCAAGCCTAGCACTTATGTCAAGCATCTTCAAGGATGCGACACGAAGATTTTCACGAAATTCACCCGTTCCAAATTAACTTTTGCTTAAAAAAGTTTCGTTATATTTCATTAAAAAAACGCTCTAAAACAATTTTTATTAAAATATCATATGCTTGACCTTTTGACATGAATAAAACGTATATCTTGAATTTTCACTTCATTCTGAATGAATTTCGTGTAATTGCTTGGTCAACCATAAGATGAAAGCTTGTTGAGCGCATTTAAACATACAATTTATGCCAAACTCCTTTTTTGGGGGGGGGCTTTAGTCGTTTTCGAAATATTCATTGTTACACCTTTAAGTTTCCCTGACTGAACTGCCATGCGTAAAGTACAAAACAAATTACATGATTCTGTTTTTTTCCCGCAGTATATACGAGTAGCAAAAACTGACTTACTCGTAGGATATGCAAAGTTACTTTCAGCCCGTGCGTGAGTTTATATGCTTACTTTGAAACTACGTCTAGTATTTTTATGCAAGGGATTACATAAAATTGTAAGGCATAGAAAAAGTCGTGTGAGTATGACACATCAGATTTTTTTCTAACAATGGCCGTATTTATTTTGATTAAAACATCATATGTTCGTCATAACAAAGGGTATATGAAGTGTATGTATTTTAGATTATACGTTTATATACTGTGTGTGCCTTATGCACATTATATTTGGTTTGTTTGTAAAGCAAACGTTAACCCGTTATTCTTGTGATATTTCAGGTACTTGAGTAACGTGAAGGAAGAAGGAAAATACGCATCTCATTAAAATATACAACTTATCACTGAGCCTGTAGGTAGCATTTATCGACTTGTTTTATGAACAGTTGACTGTTGCATTAGCCTCCCGCATATAACAAAAGTATTGCTTGGTATTACCTGAACTGAGATTATTTCTATACAGGTATTTATAGCAGTTAATATGACGAAGATATAAACAGCACTATACAAATTTTATGAAATTAACTATAACGGGTAGAAAGTCATATACCCCCACTATTATTACTATTGTTGATACTGTATTTATGTTTAAGATAACCAAGAACACCAATGTTAGAAATAGGTAATGCTAATGCCCCCCTTTTACTTTCTTCAGCACTTACTTAAGTAGGGGAAGTATTGCACTCCATCCAAAAATTCAATATATCTAGACTTCATCGGAAATACACGTTTTGAGATCCCCTGAAGAAAATAATTTTACAAAAAAAAGTTCGCGCGTGAGGGAGAGAACAGCATAACTAAAAAACGAAACGTTTGATGAATACCAAACTTAGTATTTAGGTTCAGTAACTTTCAAGGATGCGACAAGAAGTTTTTTCATGAAAATTCCCCACTCCCAATTTCCCTTTATAATTTTTACCCCTTTATTTCCCTTTATAGGTACATGAAAAAATTCTTGTTAGTTTTGAGTTTGTCAAAAATGGCTCAAACAACTTTGATTAAAATACCACATGTTTAAGATATTTGCATGACTAATAAAATATATCTTGAATTTTCTGCGAATAGGCAGTGAAATCTACTTCTTTCGGAATTAATTTTGTATAACTAGTAGGTAAACTATAGGAGGCATACAAAAATTTAATGCACAAAAATTGTATATATTTTTAAAAGACACAGATTATTTCAGATAGTTTTTTTTGTGGCATCAGCTATTTCCAAGATATTCGTTGTTATTGGTTTTAAGTTTTCAATGTTTTTGTCATATTTTAATTGTTGTAACCATTCGATAGTTTCTCGCGATGTCGTGCAAAGAGTATGTAATTTCAAAGCCAGCTTATAGCGAGTCGCTTTCAAACATTTGAATATCGTCTCCTATATTCCCTTTGTTCGTACAAAGGAGTGTGTAATGAAACTATTTCTGCAAACGTTTCCCGATTAACTTGGAGTAGATAGCAAAATAAGCATTCGTAAGAATATTTTATGGAAGAGATATAAAAAGAAGCGATAGTGGCTGAAGAAAGTTATGTGAATGTAACAAATCAGATCTTTTTGGGGGAGATGCTAAGTCTCCTTTAAATTTCGCTGTGTGTAGCGAATACTAGACTGAAACAGTAGGCGGAACCTAAGCCACTAGATAGGGTTACTGTAATGCGATATTCCTGTATTTAAGACCGGTACTGAGTTCCATTCCAGTTGCGCCGGGCTCCTTGAACGAAGGCATTATTTGCAGGGTCTCAGATTCTCAGCTACCTACTTAATGTCACCGCCCTGTGACTCACGTTAACACGACTAAAACAGGCTGGGTTCGAATCCCAATCCATCTCGCTGTTAATGTCTAGCAATGTAAGCTTTCATTAACTGTACGCATGTATTATTTAGTTATAGCTGATTGTTTTTGAGGATAGTGGTTGCAACATGAACAAGCACACTTCCCAACTTCATAAAATTGAAACCCGTAAATTTCTTCCTCGTCCAGCAAAGCGTAATAATTTTGCAATGACTGAAATTTAGAGGTAAATGTTCAATACAGTAAATGTACAAAAATTACCGTAAAATAAACGGAAATTCCGTTTTATAAGGATCCTTGAAGGTCTGGTAGTATTACTACTGCTTCTTTCTGTCACACATGTCGAAATTCTTCCTGGTATACCACAATAAACGCGTATTAACGCTATGCACAGGCTAAACACTGCTAGCTAGGCTATACGCAGATTTCTGGTCTATGTTTTACGCTTCATAACACGAACTATCAACAAAAACTGTCACACAAATGAGAAACTTAGCCCACAGCCACAGAATGCGAATAAGGTAAATAATTTACACGAGGGGGTTACTTTACAATTTACGTCGTCCATTACTGAATGTTCGCGCCCATCACTACCGGTTACTAGTGGTGCAATCAAATTTTAAATCCGCACGTTATGCATTTTATTGCAGCCCAGTGAATTGTGATGGACAGACACACAGATAAGCTGTGGCCTATCATAGCACCGTATAACAGTTAGCGCGGTGCAATTAGTCTGTAATCTTAAGTTACAATATAATACAATAGAATTTATAGTTTTGTCAAATCCGTGTGGTGAACATCTGCACTTTGCATCTGCCCAAAAAGCCTTAAAACGCCTCATTTGCCGCAAAGTCGTTAAAAGGCCTCCGCTCTCGTACATTTTAAGGTCAAACCGTAAACATTGGCAAGTTGAGCGAGGTATAAACCTCTACTCTTTAGCAGAGTGGTGAATAGAAGGTGGCACCGTAAATATTTTAAATACTTTTGAAGATACATAATTTTCAATATAAGTGATGACATTATCTTCATTCCTTCCTGCAAACGAACTATCTTGAATCATCCTACTGCATTTACTTCTTCTTTTTTTTTTCAAGAAAATCTCCCATCCCAAACTATCCTTTACATGGACAATTTTTCGTAAGTTTTCATTTTCTCAAAAAAGACCAACGATTTTTATTAAAATACCACATGTTTATGATATTCGCATGGTTTCTAAAATGCGATCTCGAATTTTCTCTGAACAGCCTGTGAAATCCTCTTCTTCTGAACCACTTTTGTATAAACAGTAAATCATAAGAGACAATATCACTGCTGAAAAATGTATAGCAAACTGAAATATATACTCGCGTGCAGAAAATGTGGCCCATGTGGCTGCTTGTTTTGGTACTGACAAAATCTAGCCACACCCCTACCAGCGTGACCACCTCTGTCTTTCGAGGATAATTACTAGCCACTGGATTGGCAGGGTACTTTACCTCCCCAAAAGTAGGTATGGTCGAACTGCCGAAGGGTAACATTACAACTTAAACCTTATATTTTCGTGTTACACTACCGTTTTCTTATTGCCGTTTAGTAGCAGCAATGACAACATTCGTCTTCATGTCGACAAAGCTCTCATACTTATATGTAAATGTCGTAGCTGTCATTCAATTTAACCGGACATGCAAATGAATCTTCACCCCTTCCTCCAGAAGACCGAATTATTTATAATTGGTTTAGCCTTTCCTTGTGTGCCAATCTTAGCAAACTCTTTCGAAGAAGGATATCCAAACCACTCCTCCATTCCACATAGATTATAAACATCGGTCATTGGTTAGTTTTTATTCCCCTGAATTGTTTTTAGGCCAGTCATATAAAGAATTTATACCGTTGGGCGCAGTGAAAAGCTGGTTACTTGAAGGTGGAAACCTTACGGAAAGAAAAACAATATGGCGATCTAGGGGAATGGACCACTTTTTATGCACGACAATGTACATATAATTTATGTCAAATTGCTTTATCATAGTATTAGCAGTTTTCAAAATGTTTGCTGTTACATCTAACTTTTCTTGGGCTGAACTGCCATGCGACAGCTACAAAGCATCTTACGCGATTCTTACTTTTTCTCGCAAGAGTTCGTTAGTGACGATATGTGAGCAGTCGTGTTTTGTTTTCTGTATTGTACATACAATCAAGTCCATATCGCTTAATTTGAAATTCTTTTTAGTCAAAACGTTATCATGAGTGACGTAACGTGAATAGAGGAGTCGCTTTTTATATGAATCCTGGGATATATGTGGGGATTATGCGAAGTTGGTAATGGGTAGAGAAAATCGTGTGAGAGTGACATTCTAGATGTTTTTACATTCTTTCTTTCTTTTGTGAGGACTCTTCAGATCATGACAGCCAACTGACAATATTTCTGACATCGTTTAACTTGCAAGGTAAACAACTTGCTTGAGAAGATACAGATATCACCCAACAGAGGAGTATATCGAAATTTATTGAGGGGGGGGGCGAATAAAATTAAAAACTTGGAATACTTGCAAATGAGACACAGCCGTATTACACAGATTGTACACAAAATTGCCAAGAGTTGATTATTTCAAACAAGTACACTTTTTGGGTTCTGTGTGGCGTGTCTATATAAAATATTACTACAAAATAAATTTTGCATAAGTTTTCACGAGTGTTAACTTTTTTCAATTTAAATTTTAGAAAAAATTTGAAAGTACAAACATTTTCATAATACTCATAATAGTTCTTGCTGGAACACTAACAAACTCTACAACTTCCTCATCAGACACATGAACATATCATGGTGAACTGACAGCAAGGTAGCTCCAGATGTGCTTCTCAAGTGTGCCTGTAATTGTCTAATGTGGAAAAGTTATTTCTGCAGAAGAAGGGAAAACTGGAAAGATGGTTAGTATCTTGAGAAGAACATACAACAACCAAAGAAGTCATAACTTTGAAACTTCCCAACTGTCAAATTGCCTTGAGAAAACTTTCCTTTGAAAAATAAAGATTTCCTTTCTGAAGAAATACTTCCCTCTGGGACTGATTTTAGCTAAAGTGTTTGTGATCGTCTTTGCTTATCAAATTGTTTTCACTGCTGTTGTACCAGGAAAGAAGAAATGTCTGGTGTGGGTGCAGCGACTCCTCCGCTTCCTCTTTAAATACGCCCCTGTCACCAGATATATATCTGATTCTGGGTTATACCACTGAAACTTTCCTAACCTGTGATCGTGTCGTGAGCACATCAAATCTGATTCATCTTTCATAGCCAACAACGGCAGCGTGAGAGAACAATTATTACTAGACATAAATTAACACAGCATTGGGGTTACTGGAAGCCCAGAATTAAAAGATGCGAATTTTTGAAGTGACCGAGATCGTCTTGGAGCTTAACCAGGGTATAAATCAGGCAAGAGAAGTTTAAAAGCAGGTTTCTAGTTTCGTCACAGTAGTATAGTGGTAATGCATCGTCACATTAAATCGAAGTATCGTAGTTCGTCTCTTAGCTGAGGCAAGAAGTTTTCAAATCTGACTCAGTCTTACAACTTATACAACGTACACACTGGCGGAGATAATCGCGATTAGCAACTCTTATCAGCCTGCAGATATCTAGACGGTGCAGAGTGATTATCTAAAATGGGAAAGAGAAATTATACGCAAAGCATTTGAGAGAAAAAGAAAATACGCATTGAGATACATAAACTGGAATAGATATTTTTGTAAATACATTACTTTATTTGCTAAATTTTAAATGTTGATTGCCTGGCCACTTAATGTATGAAAACTCTAAAATACCGCAAAGTAAGATTGTTCTTATGTTTAGCTTGAAGTCCTAAGAGAATAGTTGCCTCAAAACTACCTCCATTCCATTGCCACTAATTTAAATAACTCACTGACGATAAAACCTCAGATCTAAACGAGATTATCTTTCTACAGTGTGTGTACCTCGGACTGGGTTTGATAACTACAAAGGCCAGTGTGAAAGAACATTTAATAAGAACAAAGCTTCGGAAACCTGCGACGTACAGTATCCAAAGATGCTTCTACTTCCCAGTGGGGCACTCGACCATTCATCGTCTGCACAATAGCTTCAAGTGCGACGCTCGCTCTATGTGCCCTATAGCCTCTCTTCACTCTTGCTTGTTGAGTGACAATTAAAATCGCAAAAAGTTGTAGCAGAAAAGTTCGTCATATTTCTTCTTGCTACCGCAGACAACGAGCGCAAGCCAAAATTTGGCATAAACAGAGATGCGAATGATATCCTATCTTTCATAGCTTCTAGGAAAAGTAAATTGTGACGAGGTGCTGAAGTAGAAGGGTTTTCAAACAGCAGCCGGACTTTCTCAAGATTATTTGTGTCTGCACGGCATGTGAGCCCGGTGGCGCCAACCATTTTGGCAAAAGAAACAAGACGTGCGAGAAAACTGCTTGGCTTTGTCCACGTGAATTCAAGGTCGTTAAAATGAAGAACGAAAACTAACATGGGGTGATGAAGGTAATACAATGTCAGATGCAGAAGCAATAGTTTCATGCAATTCTCTTCCACATGAACTAAGTTACTCTATCAATGCTGAGTTATATTCGCAGTGCTGCGTTTCTTCAGATGAACACCCGTCTCAATTTCCGGATTTTGTGGATGGATGCATGCAGTCCCGTTATTTGAATACTTCGTTTATGAAAAGAATATTCTCTTGAAGGATAAAATCTAGAAAATGAGTGTTCATTTCAAGGTGTAATGACGCTATTGTTAAAGTCAATTTTGTAAGAGAGTGTCAGCTCTAAGATGAATAATAACGTAGCACACGTCTGGCGGAGAAGTTGCCTAGCAAACACGGCTTGAATAAAAAAACGAAATTGAAGTTGAGTTTTATTTATGGACCCTCTTTGACTGCTGTGGTCCTTAGCGTCCCATTCTATATCGGGCGTGAAAGACCGGAAATGTCGCTTAGAGGCCTCTTTATCAGGCTCAAGGTTCTTTTACGTGCCGTAAATCTACGACACGGTGCCACCAGCTTTACTTCCCTTCCGAAGGAGGCCACGCTAAGGATTTTTATGCCCGAAAAAAACCCATCGCTCTCCGTCAGGTTTGAACCCGCGACCTCGGAAACTAGACACCCCTAGACCAGGTAGGACGACGCAGCTTGAAGCCGAAGAGTACTAATACAGTAATGACATCAATCATAAAACGTAGATCAAATAATGTGCCCCGCAATGTCACACGCAAAAACGCAAAATATCGTAAAATAAAATAAACAATAAAACAAGTTAATCTTTCTAGCGTAACCCTACCAACGTCTATTCATTCCGCACAGATGTCTTTATTTAGGTACATTCGTAGAAGGGAGCAGCAACACACACTGTTGACAAATTCATGTTGTCTTACGCTAGGATGATGATAAGCACCCCGCTTACAGCTTTCACCGACCTTCGATATCGACCACACATAACGCAGTGCGAAAAAGTTTTAAGGACGCATACGGTACAAACGCTTTCTGTCGCTACGACGTGGAAGTTTATCACATTCAGATTGAACGTCTTGCTTGCTAGACAACAACTACATACGAGTCATACACCTCTGTGGAAGTACTAGGCGGATTGAATTCTAGTCTCAGCTCTAGACAAGTGAAGTCATATAGCATGCCATGGTACACTTTGAAATGAACACCCAGTACATACATGTACACATATATTGGCGTTTACTTCGTACTATGTAGAAATTACATTATTTTGATCTAATATTGGAAGGTGTGTTGAAGATGCGGGTGGATAGAAATATATTTCTTGTAGGCTCCCACGCCCCTGCACCGGCCAAATTTGGCTCACATATTCTTTAGGAGAAAGTAAAAATACTGTGAGGGTGTTATCACTAAAACCACCCTCAACGGAAGAGGTGGAAAATGTTCGATGGGAGGCAATTTTGATGATTCTCAGCATGAATGGTCCTGTTTTCTAAACAATTTTGCTAAAGTAAAAATATAAACGTTTTCCCCTTCATTCTTCAAGGGGTGGTAATGCAAAAAGACCACCCCTAATGGGAGATGGGGTTGAAAATTGTTCGTGTAGGACACTATGGAGGGTTTTCAGCACGAATAGGACCGGAGCGACATTTTAGTTTCTACTTGGGGGGGGGTCAAAATTGCATGAATCAGTTTCTCGAATTTGCATGTCAATTTTAACGATACATTTAGCCTAAACGGAGACCTTCTTTTATTTAATAAAATTAATGTGACGTGTTTGTATTAAAAGTACAGTTGTAATTTTTCTTTTAGTAGAGCAATAACAACTAGCAGCCTAATTATTTCTCGTAGCTTAGGGGGCAATTGAATCCCCCTGCCCCCTTCCTAAATAACGCCCTTGGAATTGAAAATTTGACATATGAAGGTGAGATGATCAAATTAAAAGAACTGATTACCTGCAAAATTATATTTGCTTTAATTCATTTATGTGTAAATAAACAAATATTTCGAACTGACGTTTTACCAAAACCATCACAGTCCGGGCAATGTAGACACTTCTGATAGTATACAACATATACAATAAGATAAATAGATGAATGCGTTGTTTTTTTTGTTTTTTTTTAGAGTGGCCTTAGAAAGCCTTGAGAATTAATTTATGCATAAATGCGTATGTGATTACTTCTTAGAGCGTTCCTAAGCGACGTCATGTGGTACAGTATTCTGCCATAGACAACTTACTGCGAGTATCTCTGTAATTTGCATGCTTACATTATCACGAAGTCTTAATTTGAAATATTCCAGTTTTAGATTTCTCCCGGCCATTCATACGCCGCGTATTTGATATTTGCCAATTACATTTAGCAATGCCCCGATATCAAACAACCGTTTATCTTATAATATGCTTGGAAGGATGCGATTTTATCGAATGAAACAACAGCTCGTTACTGAAACATGTTGATTAATGATTAATAAGCTACGTCATCCATCTCTATAGAAGCATCAAACATGATTCAGATTGGAATACAGGAGCAAGAATTAATATAAATTTAGGTCACGCCAATGCATCTTCACATATGCATCTTCTTCATATTCAGATGATTCAATTCTGAGAAAATTATGAAATTCTACCACCTCAACATTCACTTCGGTTTCCATTGCCGAAAACCGGCACATCTTTCAACTTTGAAAATTGTGTTTTTAATCAATGCACATTCAAGTCCTGTGAATTTCGAAATAAATTATGTTCTTGAAAATAATGTCTCTTTATTGGATTCCGATTTTAGTTTATCTGAATTTTGAGATTAGCTATTTTTACTTTCTCTACTACGTATAGTAAGTAGGGGAAGTATTGTATTCCATCCAAAAATTCGATACCAAGATTTCACCGGAAATACATGTTTTGAGATCCCTGAATAAAAAAATCTGATGTGTTACACTCACATGACTTTCTCTACTCTTGTACAATCTGTTTTTACAAACGCTTATTCTCCATATGCTTCATGTTAATCGAGATATCGAGATGTCAATCTTATTGGTAATTTTCTTTTAGATGCAAGGGGAATATGGTAGCTTTTAAGCGATAGTCAAATATTTTAACGGTGGTTGCTATGTGGCGCATTCCATTCTCTTTGCATGTCCAGAACATAAAAAAAATGAAAAACGAATTTGAGAAAAAGTATAAGTATTGTAAAATTTAAGGAAATAACAAGCAATATCTCGAAAACGGTTCACTCAACAAAAGAAATGTATATGACATAAGTTGTGTATTTTAACGCGATCTACATTTTTTGTGTAGTAAAATTTTGTCTATCTCTTATGGTTTACCAGTTATGCAAAAGTCGTTCACAATGAAGAATACTTTTGGAGACATTCCCAGGAAATTCAAGATATACATTTTATTTGTCATAAAAATATCTTAAACATATGATATTTTAATCAAAATCGTTAGAGCCATTTTTGAGAAAATTAAAATTTTCGAAAAATCTTCCATGTAAAGGGTAGTCTGGGGTGGGGGGATTTTCTTGAAAACCTTCGTGTCGCATCTCTGGAAGATACTGAACCTAAATACCAAGTTTGGTGCTTATCCGATTGTTCGTTTTTGAGTTATGCTGTTCACACACACACAGACACACACACACACACACACACAGACACACACACGGACATGTTTCTAAAAATGCTTTTTTTGGATTCAGGAGGTCTCAAAACGTGTATTTCCGGTGAAATCTCGGTATCGAATTTTTGGGTGGAATGCAATACATTCCCTACTTACTATACGTAGTAGAGAAAGTAAAAAACGCATTTTTAGAAACATGTCCGTGTGTGTGTCTGTGAACAGCATAACCCAGAAACGAACAGTCGGATAAACACCAAACTTTGTATTTAGGTTCAGTATCTTTCAGAGATGCGACACGAAGGTTTTCAAGAAAATCCCCCCAACCCAGAATACCCTTTACATGGAACAGTTTTCGAAAATTTTAATTTTCTCAAAAATGGCTCTAACAATTTTGATTAAAATATCATATGTTTCAGATATTTTCATGACAAATAAAATGTATATCTTGAATTTTTTGGGAATGTCTCCAAAAGTATTCTTCATTGTGAACGACTTTTGCATAACTGGTAAACCGTAAGAGATAAACAAATTTTACTACACAAAAAATGTAGATCGTATATTTTAATACACAATTTATGTCATATACATTTTTTTGTTGAGCGAACCATTTTCGAGATATTGCTTGTTATTCCCTTAAATTCTTATTTTCTTAAATGGGAATTCGTTATTCTTTTTTTGTCTTGGATATGCAAAGAGTATTAATCTGTGGAAAAGAGAATGGTGCTGCATCTAGCAACCAGCTATAAGATATAATTACGTCGATGCTTAAAGCCTACTGTATTTCTATATTGCCCTTGCAAACACAAAACAAGGGGAACATAGTACGCCTTAAGCGATAGTCAAATATTTTTAGAACTGGTCGCTATGTGTAAAATGTAATTCTCTTTGCATGTCAAGATATCGTCTCTGCAAATGTTTATCTCGATTAATATGAAATAGATGGAGAATAAGAGTTTGTAAAAAGTTTGTACAAGAGTAGAGAAAGTCTTGTGAGTGTAACACAGATTTTTTTTATGTCCTGGACATGCAAAGAGAATGGAATGCGTCACATAGTAACCAGCGCTTAAAAGATTTGACTATCGCTTAAAACCTACCATATTCCCCTTGCATCTACAAGAAAATTAGGAATAAGATTGACATCTCGATTAACATGAAGCATATGGAGAATAAGCGTTTGTAAAAATAGTTTGTACAAGAGTAGAGAAAGTCATGTGAGTGTAACATATCTAATTTTTTTTTGTCTTGGATATGCAAAGAGTATTAATCTGTGGCAAAGAAAATAGGCTGCACATAGTAACCAGCTATTAAGAGTAATGTCTATGCTTAAAGGCTACTGTATTTCTATATTGCCCTTGTAAATATATATTCCCTTTACATCTACAAGAAAATTAGCAATAAGATAGTCTGCAAATGTTTATCTCGATTAACATGGAGTAGATGGAGAATAAGCGTTTGTAAAAATAGTTTGTACAAGAGTAGAGAAAGTCATGTGAGTGTAACACATCAGATTTTTACTTTATCTACTACGTATAGTAAGTAGGGGAAGTATTGTATTCCACCCAAAACTTCGATACCGAGATTTCACCGGAAATATATGTTTTGAGACCCCCTGAATCCAAAAAAGCATTTTTGGAAACATGTCCGTGTGTGTGTGTGTGTGTGTGTGAACAGCATAACTTCGAAACGAACAGTCGGATAAACACCAAACTTGGTATTTAGGTTCAGTATCTTGCAGAGATGCGACACGAGGTTTTCAAGAAAATCCCCCACCCCAGATTACCCTTTACATGGAACATTTTTCGATAATTTTAATTTTCTCAAAAATGGCTCCAACGATTCTGATTAAAATATCATATGTTTAAGATATTTTCATGAGAAATGAAATGTATGTCTCGAATTTTCTGGGAATGTCTCCAAAAGTATTCTTCATTGTGAACGACTTTTGCATAACTGGTAAACCATAAGAGATAGACAAAGTTTTACTACACAAAAAATGTAGATCGCGTTAAAATACACAAGTTATGTCATATACATTTGTTTTGTTGAGTGAACCATTTTCGAGATATTGCTTGTTATTCCCTTAAATTTTGCAATACTTATACTTTTTCTCAAATGGGAATTCGTTATTCATTTTTTTTATGTCCTGGACATGCAAAGAGAATGGAATGCGCCACATAGCAACCCGCTCTTAAAAGATTTGACTATCGCTTAAAGCCTACCATATTCCCCTTGCACCTACAAGAAAATTAGCAATAAGATGAGCATCTCGATTAACATGAAGCATATGAAGAATAAGCGTTTGTAAAAATAGTTTGTACAAGAGTAGAGTAAGTCATATGAGTGTAAGATATTTTGTCCTGGATATGCAAAGAGTATTAATCTGTGGCAAAGAGAATGGTGCTGCACCTAGCAACAAGCTATTAAGATATATGTCGATGCTTAAAGGCTACTGTATTTCTATATTGCCCTTGCAATTATAAAACATGGGAAACATGATACGCCTTAAGCGATAGTCAAATATTTTTAGAACTGGTCGCTATGTGTAAAATGTAATTCTCTTTGCATGTCAAAAGATCGTTTCTGCAAATGTTTATCTCGATTAATATGAAATAGATGGAGGATAAGAGTTTGTAAAAATAGTTTGTACAAGAGTAGAGAAACTCATGTGAGTGTAACACATCAGATTTTTTTTTCCTTCCTACTCTTGGTAGCATTTGTTAATATTCAACTGTTCATTCATTTTGTATGCTGTGATCTGACAGCTTAGGCAATGGTGATTTGATTTTAAACAACACAAGTAAGATTATAATTGATATAATCTATTATATTTTATTCATGGAATAGTCTTAATAACTCCTATTCGAGGATAAGTGTATCATCAGATACATTCGTAACCTCTCGTGATAATTTAGTAGTAATTTAACGAGAGCTCCAGAATTAACCTATCGATAAATTAGCGAGTTGCGAATGACTTTATCAAGAGAGAATCTGCAGCTCAAATTAAATTTATTTTGACTACTTAGGAATAACTAGAAAATTAACTAAGTAAAGATTAATACAAGGGAATAAATAAAAACAAATCTAACTCATAGGTATTTGTTATGGTTGGCTGCATTTATTGAGTCAGTACAAATGAATTGATTCAGCCTATAATGTACTCAAAGAACAAAATATACCTACCTTTTCCTGCATTCTTTGGTAACAAGGTAGAGTTAAAAACAACCGAAGTATCATAGCCTAAAAACTAATTAACAGACTTTTATCTCCATTATCTACCAATAAAGCGGAATGCAGTGCTTTAGGTTATCTAACCCCCTGACGGAGTATGGGTAGGAATGAATCGGTTGATATGCCGTACTGCAGTTAACTTCAATTTTCGGTCCCCAAATTACAACCTGCTAATTAAATACCCAGAGGAACTATGAGGATGTTTCGTCGCGTTGTTCTAATGACTTTACGTAAAAGCAAATGCACTTGGGTATGATAAAATTAAAATCATAAAACGAAAACGATAAAATTGTAGCAATAGTTGGTTAAAATTCTTGGTATTCTTGCATCGGATTGCTCTGTCATTTACGTGCTGAACAGTCGAAATCCTAAATGTGACATAGTATGAAACAATACCGTTGACCTTGTTGCTTGCTATATCGAGGAATGTTAAGGTGCCTAGCCAAGAGTTTGTTGATCCCGGTGACACGGTGAAGTTAATACAATTTCTTACGCAGGTGTAGACAATAATAAGAATTATTCTTGGAAACACTCCCAGGGGCAAGGACGGCCAAGATCCTTACATCAGCTGCACTCCGACATCTTCAATGGCACATCACTCTCCCTTCACCTCAAAGTGGTTGGAGGTGGTATAGGAGAAGGAAGAGGAAACAGGATTCTCTGGCGACTTCGTTCATTCCCTAAAGCAAAAACCTGAGGTGTTACGTTCACATGACTTTCTTAGATACTATAGTTTATTACTTTCTCTATTACGTACCTACCTATAGTAAGTTAGAGGAAGTATTGCATCCCACTCACAAATTCGATACCGAGATTTCGCCGGAAATACACATTTTGAGACTACCTGAATACAAAAAGAAGCATTCTCTCTCTCTCTCTCTCTCTCTCTCTCTCTGTGTGTGTGTGTGTGTGTGTGTGTGTGTGTGCGCGCGCGTGTGAACAGTATAATTCAAAAAGAAAAGTTCGTTAAGTACTAAACTTGGTATTTAAGTTCAGGATCTTCCAGAGATGCGACACGAAGATTTTCAAGAAAATCTCCACACCAAACTACTCTTTACATGGAAATATTTTGGTTATTTTTTACTTTTTTCCAAAAACGATAGACGATTTCGGTTAAAATACTATATATTTAGGATATTAGCATGACAAAACCTATCTGTTGAATTTTCTGGGAATAGCCTGTGAACTCCTCTTCATTCTGAACGACTTTTGTATAGTTGATAAACCGTAAGAGAAAGATAAAATCTTACACATGAACAAATGTAGATCTTGTTAAAGGACACAATTTGCCTTTTTGTGGTGTTAACCATTTCCAAGATATTCTGTGTTATTGTTTTAAATGTTCCAATACTTATACTTTTTTCAAGTGGTAAGTCGCCATTCGTTTTTTCTCGTGGCCAAAGAGCATGGAATTTCAATCATCACATAGAGATCCGCTTTTTAAAAATCTGACTATCGCTTTAGCGCACTGTATCCTTCTTATACCTCGCACAATGAAATGTGTAGGTAATGAAAGTTTATCTCGACTAGCAAGAAGTAGGCAGAAGGCGTTCAGGTAGTTTTAAAGAAAAATTTGAAGCAGCTAACAACTGTGTACGAAATAGTTATGATATTTGTATATGTGGTGATCAGGCAGAGGGGTTTTAGTAAGTAAACAGGGCAACCGTGTTACCGCATGGAGTATAGGCGAGGTCAGGTACTATGGCGGACACACTCCTCCCCTTCCCTTCACAACAGTAGGTTTCGTTGCGACCGCTCCATTTATTCGCTGCATTACTGTAGCAATATGCATAAAGTAAAGAAGAATCACACCCCAAAACCATCATCACAATTAGCATCGTTTGTGGTGGAATTTGGCAAAGAAAACTTCAGCGCAAATGGCGAAATCATCAGATGTAACGTATGTCACATAGAGCTCAAAAACGTTTAAAATATGCCAAACATTATGCCACATTAATGCATTAAATATGTCTAGCACATGGTTGTTACGGAAGAAACTAGAGCCTGTTTTCCGGATGTGATACTTTTATAGCCAAGGTGAAAAAGATATTTCGCGAGGCACTCTCAAGAATCAAAATATTTAAGGGGGGGCGGAACCTGGAATTCCCTTGGCTCCAAAACCAATTGTAACACAGTTGGGGGCTACAGGCTGTAGTATACTAAGCTCAATATTACGACAGAGTTCTTAATGTAATTAATGTTTTTGACGAGAGAAGGATGCTGCTATACGTTCAATGAAGGAAATAATTTCACCAGCTTTACTTAATATTTTTCATGTATTCAGATTCATTCCAGTAATATTGCAACTACAACAAGGTACGTATTTGCAAGCATAGACACTAAAAATATCAGAAGCTCTTGAGGCAATTGACAGGTTTCAGAAACACTGAGTAAGGTATAAAGCTGGATCTTTATAGAAAGGGTAATAAAGAAACTTAAAAGTATTCTAGAGAAGAATTAAGGGTGCGCAGAAATGTGTAAAACGAGGGACGCATTACTGAGGCAGGGAATCTCAAGCAAGCCGGATATTTCGTTTCTTATTTCCTCCTACTACAACGGTGATATGGAACGTAGTTTCTCAAAATATAACAACTGTCTATGTGTTATTCGCATGCGATTTACGTTCATGTATTTCGAAATGCATTATTGTACACTGTAAAACTCACGATGTAACAGAAAAGCCAATTTAAGATTTCTGTACATTAATAACTTAATTAAATAATGAAGTAACTTTATTGCACACTGCCAATAGCCTAGGCATATCTACATTGTTTTCTTCCGATACTGGTAATCCCTGCTTTCGAAGCAGGGAGGTAGTGCCTTCAACTGTTAATATTTGTTTACAGAGAACCTGCAAGGTCGCAATCACTTCTACCTTCTCTCGCCACTAACCCTCAGTGCGTTCCTAATTTGATGGTTTACTTACTAAAACCCCTCTGCCTGGCGATGATATAAACAGTAGAATTTTCTCAAGAACCTGTTTCTTTTCTTTTCCCTTTTGAGTAGGAATCCTATTGTTGCAGATATAATTGCGCACATCGTAACAAGATGATGATGATGACGACTTGCTATTCCTCAGACTGCAAGAACTATATTAGCACATAAAGGCGGTGACCAGAAGGACTAAAAGAATTGGAGACCAATCACCATAAGCTCTGTAGTGAGGAGGATAATTGCAAAATCTTTTGACAAAACAGTGAGGGAATATATTGACCTACATGAATACCAACAAGGATTTGCCATGACGCCTAGTACATATATTAATCTAAATATTGTAGATGGTACTCTACGTACAGCTAAAAGTAAGAAAAAGTGTTTCAATTTCCATTCATTTTTTGACGTAAGTAAAGTTTCTGATAGTAATGGACATGCTCACCTCACTGCCACAATTGAAAATTCCACCTTACCTTTACCTCTCAAGAAACGTCTAATTAATATACTTACAGATAACTCAACTGAAATATATAACAGTGGATGAACTGATAACATTCACTTCAAGCGAGAACATCCAATTTCACCACTCCTTTTCAACTGGAGCATTAACCACATCCTAAATGAATTAACAGAAAGAAATGTTTCGGGAAAATACGGATTTCATTTGAAACCCAACATAGATCCACTTACGGGCTTGTATTCTGCTGATGGTCTGGTAATTATAGGAAGAGATTAACATGCATCATCCATCCTTGCGACCAGTACTATCCACCAGCTCCAAGAAATTGGATTAACTGTCAACGCAGGTAAATCAAATGCAATTATAATTAAAAAAGTAAAGCTTGGGCAAGAGGAACTAAGTACAGCAACAGAATTAATCACAAACATTGGTACAGACGAGGAAATTACATACTGGGATGCAACATTTAGGCCATTGGTTATTATTGCTCTACCAAAGAAACGCTACGACAGCTGTACTTTTAATACAAACATTTCACATTTAAGAAACAAAAGATTTTCTTTTAGGCTAAATGTGGCGTTAAAATTCACAGGAAAATTCGGGAAACTCTTCAGACAATCTTGCCCCCCAAGCAGAAACTGAAATGACGTTTCTGATTGGGTTCACTTGATCTATCCTTTCAGCCTACACCGATAGGCAAAGTTCCAAACCTGTGCCTCATAAAAACAGACAAGATGATCAAAAGTGCTGTGAAAGAAATTCTACAACACCCGAATGACAAACATTTAAGGGGCTGTCGATAATGCGTACAATTACACCAACCTTATCGAGCACCTTGTAGGTGCTGTTAAGGTGATTTTGTAGCTATTAGAAACGCTGCCTTGCAGATTTGTATATAACCGAGGACTCCCCCACAAACTCCATTAAACTACTTAGGAATAAACTGAGACACCAAGAATTTGAGGCCTTGTGCGCATTTTCCCACAAAGGAAGAGGAGTCGCACATTTGCTGAAGTTCAATCTTCATGGGCGTTAATACAGGGTAGATTATCCAGCTCAGAATGGCTTGATATGTTGCGGATGACAGCAGTGGTCATTCCATCACTTCCAGGACGTTTGACGGTTAAAAGCCACTGCAGACATAACAGTGAGATACAATCCTTACCTCCCGAATTGTCCTCAGTGGCAGCTGCTGCAAATTAGGCGCCATAACATCGCAAGAACAAGCTTGCCAATGCTCTGCGCAGCTCAGGTTTAGAAGTTCACGAAGAAGTAACTGGGTTGACTCAGGAGTTTAGCTATGTATGAACTTGGGATTGACGTAAGCGAACTTGAGCCAGCGGTGTATTATTTTACATCCTGTTCCAAAGGTGCTTATCCTTTCTTTCCCGAAACAACAATTATTACATGAAGTAGCATCACTAATACATTATATTACCGCATCAAACAAAGCAGTTGTGATCATACTTTCAATAAGTAAACCTGTAAAACCTGCATATATGTAAAACAATATAATTATGACCATACACGCGTGAAACTACACTTTCTGAAAATAATTTTGAACTGCTGGTGTTACACTGTTTGCATCTCAGGCAAGAAGTTCCCTAGTCCACGGCATGCTTGCAGTTCAAGGACAAAGACATTCCTGAGTCAACCATTAGTAGGTACATTGCGTGACTGATTGTCGAAGTAACCGCCGTAGACATTGCTATCGACAGGGATCAGCTGAAATAGGCTCGTTTCACCTGGGATACAAGTGACGGTCGCAAGTGATGGTCACCGATGATTGCGGTGAGCACTCCTACATCACTGGCGTCGTACACTGCAGGTATTGCCAACTGATTATTAAAATGGACTCAAGCAAGGAGGAACTTTTGTTGTTACTGCTTCTACGCAGGAGGGGGGAGAAAATGAAGAGAAAGCGTCCATTATGTATATATCCACTGCTGTGTGATTGGCGGGAGAAAATATTGCTTTACACTCTCTATGACAAGCTGAAAGGAAAATTTTTTGAGTATTTTCAAATGTCAACTTCATTTGATTAACTACTACAAAATGTGAAACGAAATCACAGGAATCAACACCATACAAGGAAGGCTATCCCAGCAGAAGAAAAGCTTGCTCTTACTTTAATTTATGTCTATAATATTATTTTATTGAAAGCATATTTAATATATTTTAGCTGGTATTAGTATACATTATAGAATACAAGACTTTCACTGATAGTCTAAGTTCACTGTTGCTCTTCGTGTGCTGTGAAAAGTATATCAAGGTTCTTCACTGTACTCAGTGTGTTGGCGAACATAAAGCTGGCAATCTGGATTGTCCTGCAGTGTAGCCTTGAATGGTTCCGCGATGTGCACGGTCATGATACGGACCCCCAGTAGCGTAGTTTGGTACAAATCCTATTTGGGACGAAGAGGAAGCAGAAGTCCTGTAGTAATGTTGGCTATTAAAAATTACATTCAACAAATCAGCTTTTACTTTCAATCTTGCATGATGTGGGATTTGTTTTAATTCAGGCACCATAAACTGCGTGAACAAGGTATCTTTCTCTGCTTGCTGTGAGGAATAGTCTTTTTCTGGCCACCTTTTTGAAGGAAAACCTTCAAAATATTATATATAGTATCTTGTTCTTCTTCAAGGCTTTATTTTTGGTGTTTTTGGGTAGCACAGCAGATTTTCAACGTTCCTCCTGATCTACGTTTTATCCTTCATTAAATTCATCTCTGTCTTTTTTGTCATCGTTGATTGCAAGAACACGAGATGTAGTTCTCTCGCAATTAGTCGTTAAAAATCGCAGCTGATCGAAGTAGATATACTTCTTCTTACGTGTCGTTCTCCGTGGTCTAGGGGTACCATGCTAGCCTCTAGTTCCCGAAGTCGCGCTTCAAACCCGGCGAGGGCGATGGATTTTTTCGGGCGTAAAAATCCTTAGCATGGCTTCCTTCGGAAGGGAAGTAAAGCCGGTGGTCCCGTGTCGTATATTTACAGCACGTAAAAAATCCTCAAGCCTGATAAAGAGGCCTCTGAGCAAAATTTTTGGTATTTCACGTCCAATATAGAATGGGAAGCTAAGAACCATAGCAGTTAAAGAGCGTCCAGAAATACAACTCAATTTAATTTTTTTGATACCCCAAATAGCAGGACGACTTTCTACTTCGCTTATAAAATATTCCGTGTTAAATCTAAACTCATGGCTACAATAAGGTAGGGTTCAGTGTGCTCGAGTATACTGCAAAAATGACTCCCTGTCTCAAAGGCTTTTGCTGTTGGCAAATCTACAACGCTGAGTCTGTGATCACTGATCAGTGTCCCAGTACGAACACTCCAATTCAAGCTAATGCAAGTCGGGCTGTGACTGCTTTGAACACAGCGATCTTGTCCGTTACATGTGGCGAGGGTCGGCTGTGTCACAGTGGCTGGATGAAGCAGTGTACTGTCCCGGAGTGAATAATCCAATTCAAACGAACGTATCTCTATCAGAGACCGTGACTGGTGACTGTCACCAGTGCCCCAGTGTGAAACGAACCTCAGATTCACAAATCAGATTTGAGACTTCTTCAAACCAACAAACCAACTAGCGGAAGTGGACGAGTAAAAAGAACATATACGAGCCGACCATTCCGTTCTTCGCTACGCTTTACATCTGTAACGTGGTCACTTTTTTTTTGGTCCAGCGAAGACAATGTATCCACTCCAAACAGCTACAGGACGACATTGTTGTGTGCATCATAAAAATGCTCCGTGGCTATCATCCGAAACATTTATATAGTAAACACAGCATTTAAAACGAATGAAAGAGAAAATCATAAACTTTCGTACAATATGTCTTTTAACATAAAAAAGCTAATCCATTTTTTTCTTTTAACCACTTGTTTCCATTTCTTATAAGTACATATATGCCTTCAATGTTCGTGTATCTAAAAAAAAATCTGATGTGTTACACTCACATGACTTTCTCTACTCTTGTAAAAACTATTTTTACAAACGCTTATTCTCCATATGCTTCATGTTAATCGAGATGTTAATCTTATTGTTAATTTTCTTGTAGGTACAAGGGGAATTGATAGGCTTTAGGCGATAGTCAAATATTTTAAGAGCTGGTTGCTATGTGGAGTATTCCATTCTCTTTGCATTACCAGGACAAAAAAATGAATAACGAATTTGAGAAAAAGTATAAGTATTGGAAAATTTAAGGGAATAACAAGCAATATCTCGAAAATGGTTCACCCAACAACAAAAATGTATACGACATAAATTGTGTGTTTTAACGCGATCCACATTTTTTGTGTAGTAAAATTTTGTCTATCTCTTATGGTTTACCAGTTATGTAAAAGTCGTTCACAATGAAGAATACTTTTGGAGACATTTCCAAAAAATTCGAGATATACATTTCATTTGTCATGAAAATATCTTAAACATATGATATTTTAATCAAAATCGTTAGAGCCATTTTTGAGAAAATTAAAATTTTCGAAAATTGTTCCATGTAAAGGGTAATCTGGAGTGGTTGTGTTTTCTTGAATACCTTCTTGTCGCATCTCTGGAAGATACTGAACCTAAATAACAAGTTTGGTGTTTATTTGACTGTTTGTTTCTGAGTTATGCTGTTCACAGACACAACACGGACATGTTCCCAAAAATGCTTTTTTTGGATTCAGGGGTCTCAAAACATGTATTTCCGGTGAAATCTCGGTATCGAATTTTTGGGTGGAATACAATACTTACCCTACTTACTATACGTAGCAGAGAAAGTAAAAAAAAGAGAAAAAAATTGAGTTATTCTGTGTCATGTGGCAAACATTGTACGGTCAGATTTATTAATAAAAAAAACTTTTGTAAGAAGAGGGAGCAGAGAAAGTCATGTGAATGTAACACATCAAATTACACACACACAGCTTTTACGAACTATTCTTGCAATAGCGCATCCTTGTACCTACTTCATGTTAGTCGAGATCAACATTTATCGAAATAGTTTAATTACACATTTTGTTTTATCGTATGTACAACAGGAATACAGGAGGTTGGAGGGATAGTTAAAGGTTTAAAAGGAGGGTCGCTACTTCAAAAAGTATTGAAAAATTCAAACCAATAACATCAGTATATCAGAAACAGCTGATGCCATAACCTAAGTTGAGACAAACTGTGTTTTAAAGAGAACTACACCTTTTTTGTGCAGAAGCTTTTTTATCAATATCTTATGGTTTACGCGCTATACAAAATTATACATACAAGCTCACCTGTGTGATGTGGGGGTAGCGTGTCTGCCTCACATTCAAGAGGTCCCGAGTTTGAATCCCATTTAGGATGAGTAACCCGGATGAGGTTTATTTCTGGGTTTTCCCTTGTCCTGAGAACACAAATGTCGAGTAACTTTAAGCTCTATAGACACCGGGTTCATTTGAGCATCGTTTCACCCATATCATTCATTCATCGTCCGATATGGCTACTAGGTTAAAGGGTGTTCAAATATATATATTACCGGGTGTGTCTTCTCAGCCTGCGGATTGAGAAGTTACGGCATTGTACAGCCTATGCCGTAAGCACTGTTCACTGCATCGCGTCTTATCAATTTCGGCCGAAATGACTGCTTTGCACCACTGTGCGTGTAGTGAATTGCACTTGTAGCGCAACAGTGTGCGCGTTGGCCTTCAGTGGTGAAAGTCCGAGTTTCAAATACGTTTTGAAGGTACTTTTTGTATTTAGTAAATTTAACGAGAACTGATAGTTTGGTGTGTAAGTGTCGTTTCACTGAATTAGTTTAATTTCATTAAAACAAAAATTGTTTACAGAGCGGGATGGCTCAGGCGGTAAAGTCTGTAGGCCGCATTCGGGAGGTCCGGGTTCAAATCCCGTGGGCCGACCAATCTGTCTGAGATTTTTACGTTGTCGTCAAGGTAAATACCGGATTGGATATTTAATACCACGACCCAAAGTTCCATCTTAAGTCTAAAACAATAGTAAAATGAAAAATAAGTGGTAATAGCGAATGCTATACCATCTATCCACAGACAATTAAGCAGTTAGACTGGACGGCATCCTAATGCCATCAGCACGGCATGAAGCAGGGGTTACAGGAATGAGACCTTGAAGGCTAACTGTCCGCTTTTCTGTGTGAGGGCGGCGGTTAGACTGGACGGCACCCTAATGCCATCTGCACAGCATGAAGCAGAGACTACAGGAATGAGACCTAGAAGGCTAACTGTCCGCCTTTCTGTGCGAGGGCGGCGGTTAGACTGGACGGCATCCTAATGCCATCTGCACAGCATGAAGCAGGGACTACAGGAATGAGACCTAGAAGGCTAACTGTCCACCACATATCGTTCTAAGAGATATCTACCAACAGATCCGTCGCGATATGACCAAGGAGTTAAAGCAACGTAAAGTAAAATAGAATAAAAAAAAATTGTTGCTTGATAGAGTATGCTTTAGTGAACATCATAATTAAATGCGTATAACGTTGTAATCATAACTTACAAACATAAGGCATCATTAAATAATATTTTATATTCAAAGCTATTCTTTCGTACAAAAGAAAGCCAATAAATTGTTCTGAGAGTTTACAAAATGCAGTACGTACGTACAAACTAGATAACGTTTGCAAGCCCATATGATCGTTGTGAACATCTCTGGTTCCCAAAGTAGTGCATTTAACAGTGATTATGATATCATCCCGGACCATCACACAGATAAACCATTACAATTTACCCGTTTCCTCCATGTGGTTGTAATAGGTGTTCGAACTAGCCACCATGCCGGCGGATGCAAGATCTCAGTCTAACCATCATCGCCAGCCTAACCCGGGGCAACATGGCTGGTGTGATGTCACGGAAAGCTAAGATGATGTGTTCCCTAAGCTGTTGAGGGGTCATTGGCCGCTCCAACATTAACCTTAAAAACAATTGGTCATCAATGGTACTGAAGTTATGAATATTCAGATTTTACTAATATTGAATATAACTCTTATATAATTCGATATCTTTAAGATAACCCCATAAGAAGAAATCTAATGGGGTTAGATCTGGTGACTGTGCTGGCCACCCTATTGGTTCATGCCGTCCGATCCATCGCTCAGGGTAGGTGGCAACGAGATAACCGTTACACGACGGGCCGAATGAGCTGACGCCCCGTCATATTGGTACCACCTAGTTAGTCATCCAGTAGAGTAGGCATGTGGTGTTGTAGGAAGTGGATATAGCGATTCTCAGTGAGTTGGCCATCATAAAAATACAAGCCTATTAGATGATCACCAAATATACGAGACCAAACGTTGAAACCCCATCGGACTTGCATGGCTACCTCTCGCATCCAATGTGGGTTTACAGTGCTCCAGTAACGAATGTTGTGGCGATTTACATGGCCTGTGTAGTTGAACCCTGCTTCGTCTGTAAATAACACATTTGCCAAAAAATGTGGATCTTGTTCAGTTTGTCGTATGATCCACCTAGCGAACGTCACTCTCCGTCCATGGTCCGGCTGCAGTAGTTCCTGGTGTAGTTGAAGATAAGGATGAAACTTTGTATGATGTAGTATTCTCCACGCGGAAGATTGGCTAATATTGAAATGCCTGTGAATGTCCCTCGTACTACAATGAATGACAGTCACACGATCCGTCGTTGCTTGGTCACAGACAGGGTGATGTCTTCGTGGATGTGGTATCTTGTGCACTGTTCCTGATTCCAGAAAGCGGTTCGCAACTAACAAAAACGTGTGATCTGTAGGAAGTGTTCTCTGCGGAAACCTGTTGGTATAGACGACGTGCCTCCGTTGCATTCTGCTGCGCTTCACCGTACTAAAGATATTCTCTATTCGAAAACATTGTTCCACAGTGAGCACGAACGGCTAGAACTTCGTATTTATAGGCAAATCCACTTTCTAATACATTCGGAAAGAAATCATGATTTGCCAGAATGTTTCGAAACATGAACAGAAATGAATAATAAACTCATTCATTCGCAGGCGTGATTTAAACTTGCGAACTTCACCATGACTTTCCAGCAAGTTAACCATTGTGCTACTACAGCACGTTAACAAGGAGCGCCACGTAGCCCTAATCATCGGGCTGGTGAATGCGGTGTCACCACCTGCATTTTGCGTCGACTGTAAAATGCAGGGTTGCCTAGTTACCAATCCGCAGGATGAGAAGGCTCACGCGGTATATATATGTTATATAATTCATTCAGAATGAAGGGAAGAGGCATTCGTAGAAAACTTCAAGATATACATACTATTTATCATGCAAATATCTTAAACGTATAGTATTTTAATCAAACTCGTTAGAGCAATTTTTTGAGCAAATAAAAACATTACGAAAATGTTTCCATTTGTTTGTGGTGGGGGTTTCTTGGAAATCTTCGTGTGGCATCCTTGGAGGATACTGAACGTAAATACCAAGTTTGGTATTTATTCTACTTTTCGTTTTTGAGTTTATGCTGCTCTCTCTTGGACCTTTTTCTAAAAATGTTTTTATATGGGGAACCTCAAAACGTATATATCCGATGAAATCTCGAAATCAGAGTTTTGGGTGGAATACAGTGCTTTCTCTACTTTATAGATAAGAAGTAGAGAAAGTAATAAATGGAATGCAACCAGTTTGCGAAAACAGAACGCGAGTAAATTAATTAGGAGCAAGCTGGCCGCCGTGCTCATTTCACCCGCGCCAACTAGCTCCTAATTAACCTACTGCAACGGCCTAAAAGTGTACAGAAACCGTTAGAGGAACTGAACCTCTATTATTAATTTCGCTGCATCTTCCATAGTTTTAAAGTAAGATAACGCTACAACGTAGTGCAAAGCAAGTCGCACGCTGCAACGACAGGATTCCACAAGCAAGAGTATTCTTATGAAGCACGTCGAAATTATCCCACTTTTAACATTAATTTCTGAGAAAATAAGAGGAGTATAATCTATGTTAAAACCAATCATTACGGCCGAACTACTAACAGGTATAGCAACAGTCGTCCTGTAATTGTGACTCGTTTTCACAATGTGAACAAAAATACAATACTATGTACTTCATTTATTACTACGTGGACCTTCTTATTGTAATGCATTTAATAAATATTATTACTGCAAAGCATTGCCCCACGATAGGAACGTAGGTAGTTTAATTCCTTCCATTCTGTATACTCCAGGAATTTGGACAGGGTGATGCAGTAATTTGTATCACAAATTATTTAAATGTAAACAGTGATTATAGTATGAATATGCATTTTTATGTGACATTGATTTGAGATGTTTGTTGATTGTAATTATTGTTGAGAAGTAAGTTTATACGGCCTTACTGAAACTGACAATAATAGCGTGCAATAATGCAGCGAGGGGGTGAGCTGTTTATCATTATTGGAAACGAGGAAGTTACGTAATGTTGGCGTGTTTTCCTTTAGAATCTTCTCGAACATTTCCCTAGAACATATGTATTCATAATTTTTATTGGATATTAAAATAGACGCTAATGTTGGCGCGTTTTATTAGCCAATTGCAGCTCAGTTATAATCTTTAGGCATATCGGGGTGTATGTGTATAAAAGGTAGGTTAGAGGTAAAGACCCCGTCAGTTCGTCGAAAATATTTGTACGGCACACGTCGGATATCAATTTGCAGGTTACGCGTAAAAGAGTTATGAAAAATCTTAAATGTTGTAAAGTTAATTATACAAAAGGTTGAAGTACGTGGATTAAAAGTGATCAGTAAGACGTTATTATAACAGTTTCAGTTTGGCGAGTGTCTAGATCAATGTGTAAATGTGATAGTGACTGTGTTTCAACAATAAAAGTGTAAAACAAATTCCTTCATCAGTGTTATCTTTGGATAAAAGACTCCTTTCCGTTTACACAACCTGTATAAAGAGAAGTGCTCGACCCAAAAAGATCATAGCTAGCCGGAGGACAGTGAAACAAAATTAAATAAAAATAAAAGTAAAATTCTTTCAAACAAAAACTAATACTGCCGCAAATTGCTAACACCAGATGGAGCTACAAACCTAACAAAGAATCACGTCACAAAATGGCTTCACCACATGAAGTAAACACACATACACAAATAACATTATAAATTTACCATCGCAAATTGGCTCCCAAATGTTGGGGCTCAATAAATAAATACAACATAAATACCGTCACAAGGGTCGTCCATGAAGGAGGCAGACGAGACATGCCGAAGGGTTCAACATTTCAGGGGGTCCTGGGGGTTTTAGGCAATAAAATATAAAACCAGTTGATGCAGCTTTATCAAGATTTATGGTATTATTCTTTAGTCCCTACACACAGAACACTATTTTACCATTCCTTAAGATAAAGGGACGGGGAGCATTACCCGCAATCTATCAGGGAACCGAGAATTTATGTGCGCAGCCCTGAATCTGGACACTAGTAATGAGGCTTCACCCAGAACCAAAACATCATTTCTGGTCAAAATCATGCGGTCCCTTTCTCTGTTTTATTTGTTAGCGTTGGGACATTAATAACTTTAACTTATCTGACATTATAAGCTTAGTTACTATTTGGGGGGGAAGAATGCTTCGACAAGTATTTGAATTTTCCTTAAACAGACAAATCAAATTAGTGTCCGAAACGATCTCAAGGCTCAGTTTGCACAGCCATTCTAGTTATTCATAGTTACGAAATATTTACGAAAGTTTAGGGCTTAAAAGAACACTAAATCTGTGAGACAGAGTTCGGCCTTGAAAGTTTGAAGACGATTTATGGATGTTATCTAAGGCGTGTAATGATCTGACATTCACCGCATATGACCCGGGCAAGTCGATGTCCTCTCTGAGCTGGTATTTGGGGACCGTATGTTTACTCATGATATTTTTATTCACTGCCCTGCTTTTACTACTGCGGACTGTTTTGTAGACCTACGCAATTGGCATCGGCTGCATTATGCACATGTTTATTTTCTGGGTGCGTTTCTAAACTGTCAGTTCACGGATGCTGTTTGCGGTTAAAATTACACATTAAACTCATCGATGTTCGATATCACCGCAAAGAATAGAGTTTTCATTCATTGGCCTTCAACTTACATCCATGATTGCAGCACTAGATCACAGTTTCAACGCAAATAAAAAAAATCTGGTGTTACATTTACACGACTTTCTCTATCCACTAACGTTTATTACTATTTATAGCACGTACCTAGAGGTAGAAAAGTTAACGTATTCCACCTAAACATACGATATAGAGATTTCACCAGAAATACATGTTTGAAGCCCCTGAATTTTCAAGAGAATCCCTCCACTCCAAACTAATCTTTACTTGAAAATGTTTCGATATTTCTGATTTTCTCAAAAATGGTTATAACGAGTTTGATTAAAATACCATATAATTAAGATATTTATATGGCTAATAAAATGTTTATCTTGTATTTTGGAAATAGCCTATGAATTCTTCTTCATTCGGAAGGAATGTCGTATAATCTTGCGTAACAGGTAAACCATAAGAGATAGATAAAAACATACTTAGTCGGTCTAGTCTCCTCGTATGTAGGACTTACATCCCCTAGGATTTAAAACCGTGCCTAGGGCCAGAGGCTTGTAGAGGAGCACGCGAACGTGGAATCAGAGAATGAAGAACCCGAACTGAGAATCGGCCCACGGCCAGATTTGAGAGGGAAGATGTTATGAAATGAAGGCGAAATGGTTAGAAGGAAAGGTGACGATGGAGTAATTGGTTTATTATTTTTATTGACTTTATTTATGGACGCGTTTTAACTGCTGTGGTTCTTAGCGTTCTATTCTATATTGGAGGTGAAAGACCGAAATTTTGCTCAGAGGCCTCTTTATCGTGCTTGAGGTTCTTTTACGTGCCGTAAATCTACGACACGGGACCACCGGCTTTACTTCCCTTCCGAAGGAAGCCATGCTAAGAATATTTACGCCCGAAAAAATCCATCGCCCTCCGCCGGGTTGGAGTAATTGTTGGAATTAATAACGGGGAAAACCCGAGAACCCGGAGAAAACCCGCCCAGACGCCGCTTCGTCCACACCACAAATCCCACATGCGGGTCTCTGGGATCGAACGCCGGCCGCCTTGGTGGAAGGCGAGCGGTCGAACCACTTGGGCACAGCGCCGCCTAGATAAAAACCTACTACGCGAAAAAATGTAGACCTCTTTAAAACACATAATTTATTTAAAGTCACCATTTTGAGACATCAGCCATTTGTTGAGTTACCCGTTAATAATTGGTTTGAATTTTTCAATACTTTGTCATTTTTACTTTCTCTAGTACATATAGTAGAGGAAGCCTTGTATTCCAGCTAAAAATTCGATGTCGAGATTTCACCGGAAATACACGTTTTGGGCCCCCTGAACTCCACAAAAGCATTTTTAGAAAGAAAGAAAAAAAGGGTCCGTGTGTGTGGACAACATAACTAAAAACGAAAAGTCCGATAAAACCAATCTTAGTATTTAAGCTCAGTATCTTCCAAAGATGCGACACGAAGATTTTTCAAGAAAATCCCCCTAATCCAGACTACCCTATATATGAAAAAATGTTGAATATTTTTGATTTTCGCAAAAATGGCTCTAACAAGTTTGATTACAATACCGTACATTTAAGATATTTACATGACAATTGAAATGTATATCTTGAATTTTCTGAAAATAGCCTGTGAAGTCCTCTTCATCGCGAATTACTTTTGTATAAGTGGTAAACCGTAAGGAATAGACAAAATCTTACTACATAAAAATGCAGATCTCGTCAGAGCACATCCTTTATGTCAAATAACATTTGATGTGGATTTAACCATTTGCAAGGCATTCCTTGTTATTGGTTCGAATTTTCAAATACTTATACTTTTCTCAACTGGAAAGTTGCTATTCATGTTTTTCTTGTGGTCATACAAAGAGCGTGGAATTTCAAAGCCATCACTCTCTTTAAACATCTGACTATCGCTTTACCTACTGTATCCTACAACGAGATGTGTACAGTTTGTGTAAATCGTCGTAACAGTCCCCCACTGCTGAAGCATATATGCGCAATAGCACTGACCAGTGATCTTGCATAATATGAGAGGTGGGGGTCAGTGTTCCACCCACTGCGAGCTCAAATGCAAGGTAACCTTACACATTTGGTTACAATGGTTGTGTGTGTGGCTGCCTCCGAGTTCTGATACCACTTGCTCCCCACTACTCTCACCACTACTCCTCATTTCTCCTCTATTGCGCATATGGAGTATCACGGCATTTTACACAAGCTGTAAATGCGAATTGAAAGTTTATCCGGATTAACAATAAATAGATAGAATAATTAGCTTTTGTAAGAATAGTTTGTAGAAGAATGAGTGGAGAAAGCTAAGTAAATGTAACAGATTTTTTTTAAAGTGCAGTTGCTGTTCACTTGTTTCTCGAATGTCATGAAAACAGTGTGGAATTTTAAGCCCAGCATATAAAACCGCTTTTAAACATCTATTGATTCAGTTTCCTCTATTTCTCTTGTGCCTAGAAATGTGTAATGAACCTATTTCTACAAATGTTTAGATACCTCGATACGAACTAGACAGAAAAGAAACCTTATGTGATACATTCACATAACTTTCTCTTCCCTCTATCGTTTATTAAGAGTATACAAATTACTCTTACTGGAGTTTATTATTTTATCTACTATATTTTAATCCGATAAACCTTTGCAGAAATAGCTACATTACACGTTAAGTTATAGATACAAAGGGAACAGCGATAGTCAAATGTTTAAGAACTGGACGCTATGTGCTGATCCTAAAATTCCATACTGTTTTCATTCAGTTGTTTCGCGAGAAGCCTGAATGTTCAAAGGACTTTAAGAGAATGATCAAGAAATGAGCAATTCGAACATTTAATGATGGATATCTCAGAAACAGCTTATGCCACAAACATCTTTTTAAATGAATTATGTGTTTTAAAGAGATCTATATTTTCTGTGTAGTACGTTTTCGTCTATCGCTTAGCATTTACCAGTTATACAAGATTATACAAAGCTCCTTCCAAATGAAGAGGATTTCATAGGCTATTCCTCGAAAATTCAAGATATACATTTTATTTTTCATGTAAATATATTTCATATACAGTATTTTAATCAAAATCACATTTCGAAAAATTTTCCTTGTAAAAGGTAATTTGGGGTGGGTTGTTGAAAATCTTCGTGTCGCATGTTTGGAAGATATTGAACCTAAATACCAAGCTTTTTTTCGTTTTTTGAGTTATGCTGTTCACAGACACACACGGACATTTTCCAAAAAGGCTTTATTTGGATTCAGAGGACCTCAAAACATGTATTTCAGGTGAAATCTCGGTATCGAATTTTTGGGTGGAATGCGATACTTCCCCTATTTAGTAATAGAGAAATTAATAAGCTTTCGTATGTAAAACAATTGGTCGACCATGTAGCGGAACAGATACTGAAGAACATAGCAGTGATAATACAGGCCGTAACTCCTCCCGACATGAAAACAAAGGTGAATAAAACCATGCAAGATTCGATTAAGAAAACAATGAACAAAATACTAAACCTGACAAACATCGGCCCGCAAGTCGCTGTGCTCATCAGCGCCACCGAACCGCCAACTTAAGCTGAAGCGGCAAACAGGACAGCAACAGCTCAGTAACCGCCAGCCCCCTCTTGATCAAGAATTATGGCTCGCATCATAGAGAAAGACAACCTCATAATTCTTCATATCAACATAAATGGAATACGGTCAAAGAAAGAACAGCTCAAAGCACTGCTTACACAATACGATCCCGACATCATAACTGCAAATGAGACAAAACTAAAGCCATACAACACCTTCAGTTTTCCCCCCTACCAGGTATACAGACATGACCGCCAATCAGAACCAGGAGGAGGAGTACTTATGCTAATCAAACCGCAACACCGGACTAAACTCATATCACTACCGGACCAATTTAAAGCAGAAGAGGCAGTGCTAGTCCAAATTAAAATCCACACGCAAGTACTGCATATAGCCACGATTTATGCCACACCGACGAACATGTCGACAAAGAATAACCATTTCCCTGCAGCTCTGCTTAAATATATGGACGCCAAATACAACAGCCTCCTGGTAGTAGGGGATCTAAACGCCCAACATCAGAGCCTCCTGGATGTAACTACCAACTATTATGGAAAGCAACTACTCAAACTCTTATCCAACACATCACTGCAAGTTGCACTAATACCAGGACCCACCAGAATCGGTACAAGAAATCAGCAACCCTCATCACCGGATAAAATACTAACTTCACCACAGCTATACCACAAAATCACCGGCATAACCACCGACGCACCCATCAACACCGACCATCTGCCTGTAATAGTTACCCTGGCCACCCAAAGATGGCACTATGAAGTGCAACAACCATACGAAGTACCGGACTTCACCAGAGCAGACTGGAAGGCCTACAGACAAAAGATAACTGAACAAATCAACAACACACCTCCAAACGCCCAGGGCACCATCGTGCAACAGATAGAAACAGAAGAGGCAACACTACGAAACATAATTACAGCCGCTAAACAGCACGCTATACCAACAACCAAAAGGAACCCGGACAGAAATATTAATACACTCCCACCAGACATAATCGCCGTCATCAAGCAGAAGAGAAAGGCCCACAGGCAGTACATGAAAACGCATCACCCATATGACAAAATGGTGTTTAATCACCTGCAGGAGGCCGTTAAAACAGCAATTACAAAGTATAGGGAATCAAAATGGACGCACTACATCAACACACTAAATGAAAAACGAACCAACGACCCGCGGACATTCTGGCAGCTAATCAGAGCAACAAGAGGTAAACATCACACCACATACCCAATAAAACAAAATGGACGTCACATCTGGAACACAACAGAGAAACTAAGCATTTTTAAAACACATTATGACAATGTATTTAAAACGCCAGATGATCCAAAGTTTAATAGCCAATACTTCAATCGAATCAACTATCATGTCAACAACAGCCCACATCTGTACACACCGCAGGAGCAACTATGCGAGCCCCCTGAAGCGGACGGTCCCGCCAAACCCATCACCAAAAATGAATTGAAGACCACAATACAAATCCAAGGAAATACTGGCCCCGGGCCTGGCCAGATAACCTACCAGATGTTAAAAGAACTACCAGATAGCATAATAAACCGTCTGCTGCAACTCTACAACGCCTGCCTTCAACATGGCTACCACCCGACCAACTGGAAACATGCGCATATCCTCTTATTCGAAAAACCAGGAAAAGACCACACGGATCACCAAAACTACAGACCTATCTCACTCACAGCAACGCTATCAAAAATCTTTGAAAAAATACTGGTCACTCGTCTGCAGTCTTATCTCAAGCACCACAACATAATTCCAGAAACTCAGGCGGGCTACAGAAACGATATAACAATACAGGACCAACTACTCAGGGTGATATCAGACATGCAAGACAACTTCAATAAAAGCAAGACAACCGTAGCAGCCTTTCTGGACATAAAATCTGCGTTCGATAAATGCTGGACCAACGGCCTCCTATACAAAATGACCTCTCTTAACCTTCCGAGAAAGATAATTCGATGGACGGCCAGCTTCCTGCAGAATCGGACAGCCAATCTCAAAATCAACAACACACTATCGGATACAATTCATCTAAAAGCCGGCACGCCGCAAGGGAGCGCCATTTCCGGCCTCTTGTATATAATCTACACTGCTGACATGCCAAAACCAATAGTACCCACCGTCAATCTAGCGCAATATGCCGATGATACACTCTACTGGTGCTCGGAGTTCAGGCCAACAGTAGCCAAAAAAAGACTGGAACGCCAGCTCAAGGAGTTCGTACAATGGGCAAAAAACTGGCGAATTTCAATTAACACGGATAAAACCCAAATACTTACCATCAAAAGAAAAGGCCGCTTTGCAAAGACTGCACTTCGCGTCAACATCGATGGGAAACTCATTAAATCAAAAGAAACGGCCAAATATCTGGGCATTACAATCACAAATAAACTAAAAACTAACCAGCACTTCAATCAGAAAATAAAGCAGACCAAAGCCATGCTATCAACAATGAGATACCTGGCAAACAAAACTAACGCAGGCCTCACCACAAAAGCACTACTCCACCTATATGTAGCACTCGTCAGGCCGGTACTAACCTATGGAACAACAGCGCTGGCGCCCATAACGTCAGCAACAACAATACATCTCCTACAGACAGTAGAACGTAAATGCCTTCGGATAGCAGCAAAGGTGCCCTACTGTTATTCCAACAGGAAACTATACCAACTAGTAAAGACCGAAACGCTGCCACACTTCATAGAGAGAGGGCTCCTCAACTACGCAGCGAAAGCAAACAAACTCCAACACAGGCAACAACTACTGCAAAATTCTGAAAATTACAAGAAAGACGCACCTAACCAGTGCAAAAAAATCACGACACCACCCCTAGCATACATAAGGGCACTAGTCCAAGAGAGAGAGAGACACAAGACCAAATGGAAGCAACGCTCTATCTCCAGAATCTCCTTCAATGAAGCAAGAAGACTATCAACATACAATATTAAAATGACTGGCCATGGTTACCACACCTTCAAATAAAAATGAACAACCACAGACAAATAACCCTCATCCTAGTCCCAAGACAAATACAAACACCAGACCGAGAAGTGTGTTCTATTTACAAAAAAAAAAAAAAAATATATATATATTAAAAAATTAAATGAAAAAAAAAGGCATACAAAACTATGATAGCCTTAATTAAAAAAAATATATATATAATAATAATAATTAAAACTCAAATAAATAGACACAAACTAAGAAGCAATGGTCACCACAGCAAAACCCAAGACTCGACACTTGGCACCTGCGCGCTCCTCACCTTCTCCTTTGCCCCCTCCCCCAAACCATCATTACCATCAAGCTGCTGTTGCCAAGTGACTGCGGAGGGTCGAAGCCACCCCAAATAAAAATAACCATTTGGCTGAAGAGGGACATAAACCCTAACCGGCCATGGTTAGCCTAGGCTAACCTAAATTACACATTTGTTGTTGTAAATTACACATTTGTTGTTGTTATAAGCTTTCGTAAGAATAAAAGAATCGGACTGAAAAATTCAGTAACACAGGGTATTTGAACCACGGATCTTTCAGTTTCCGTCAAGTTGCTATAACCAACCAGCTACCATGGCAACATGACGGCACGACATTAAATTCCCGAACTGATTCGCATTTTTTCCGGTAAACCACAAGGAGATCATACCCCAATGGCGACTTAACAATGTCGTAAGTACTTTTAGTCCCGGGCTTCATAGTTTAATGAAGTATTAGGTCAATGGGGAATGTAATGTCGTACCGGTATGTTGCCATGATTGCCCAAATTGGTTACAGCAACCGGAAAGTCCATGATTCAAATCCCGCCTATGGTATTAATTTTTCAGTTTGATTCTATCTTTCCAACCTTATGCCACACAGGGCTTGTATGAAAGAGCTATTGAGGCCGACAAGTGCAGAACTCGTCTTATCCAAAAATTTAAAAAATTGAGTTAGACATGGGATTCAATACTTCTTGCTGTTTTCTACGAACTGGTGACTTTGGGTTTGAACAAAACTCATCTAATACACCTGCTGTTCAATGCAAAACTCTTCAAATCCATGGTGGCGGTTGATGCAGAACTCGTCTAATCCATCTTACAATTCAGAGCAAAACTTGCCTTATCCAGCACTAAAAATATAGCAGTTTCGCTTCTCTGTTTTCCAACATTGGCAGTCCTGTGTGATTCGAACTGTTTTTAATTTAGTTTTGACCATTGTAGTCTAAGGTGCAGACGTATCATTATGGAGTCCTCTGATATCCCGAAGTTGGTGGAAAGGAAACTAGGAAACAGGCATCCCATGGATCCAAACGTGAATGAGGAAGAGGTATGTATGATCGAATTACACTTAAGTAGTATTCTTCTAATGTTGACAGATATGACTCATCTAGGAATAAGCAGATGTGTTTACAATATAGTCTCAATTGTTAACCCGTCATTTGTCGCTAAATGACCATTTTGCTCACACTTTCGATTTTTTTTACGGTAACGACAGCTGGTAAAATCTTCTCGCTCAATCTAGCTGACTTTTAAACTTTCCTGAAGCAGTTGTTTAAGTTAGATTTAACAACAATCACATTGACAACGGTTTATGCAATCTTTGTCCAGTTGCGGCACAGCTGTGAGCGGTTTGGTCATCAAGCGACAAACCGTGCTATTCAATTGTTGTGCAGTCCGCAATCATCCTGGCGTGAAGTTGAAATGTAGAAGCCTATTTTGTGTTCGTTAAAAATATTCCTTCGTTTAAATTGTTTTCATTGATATTCAGTTAGGTTTTTACAAGGAGTCGAACAAAAAAAATCCTTCTGCTGGCCTTAATTATTATTATTATTATTATTATTATTATTATTATTTTAGGCATCCCTGCATGGTTGAGTGAAACTAGTACTTTTGTTGGCCTAGACAACGGTGATTTGAACCAGGAAGAAAGATTAGATGAATGTGAATCTGATGCGCCCTCTGAACATAGTGATCATATAACTGATTCAGAACAATCTGCAGGAGATGACTCAGAAACCGAAAGTGATTTTAAGCCGACAGGTCTCTCATATATCGGAAAAGATAAAATAACAGTATGGTCCAGGCATCCACCACGCTCCATTGATCGAAGCCCTAGACATAATATAGTTAGAATACATCAAGGCTGTAAATGAGAGACAAAAAATGCAACTTCAGTCGTAGCTGCATGGAATTTATTCTTTCCTTAGGAGACAATTTTACATATTACAAACTGTACTAACATATATCTCCAAAAAATGCGTACTAAATATGCACGACCGAGGGATTGTCCTGATACAACTCCACATGAATTAACTGCTCTGATTGCTATTCTATACATGGCAGGCTTGAAAAAGGCTGCTCATATCAACATCCAAGAGCTTTGGGCTGATGATTGCACATCTCCTGAATGTTTTCGTGCCGTGATGCCAAGTCGCAGGTTCTATATTCTTCTCAAGGCTCCACGATTAGATGACATCAACGATAGAGCTGGTAGAAAGAAAATCGATAATCTGGCGCCCATTAGAAGAATATTTGAGGAATTTGTCGTCAGATGCATGAATAATTATGAATCAGGAGAAATCACAACACTTGATGAAATGCTACCTGCTTTCCGAGAAAGATGTAAATTCTGCCAGTACATTCCATCAAAACCATCAAAATATGGAATTAAAATTTATGCATTGGTAGATTCTGAAACACATTACGTTTCAAATCTAGAAATCTATCCAGGGAAGCAACCTGAAGGTTCATATCAGACCGATAATAAAGCATCTAGTGTTGTGAATAGAGTAGCAGCACCCATTTTGAATAGCGGAAGAAACATTACCATGGATAATTATTTTAATTTTCTGCTCCGCTATCCTTGGAGTTGCTACAGAAGAAACTATTGTGTTCGGAACACTAAAGAAGAGGAAAAAGAAATTCCACCTATTTTTGTAAATACCAAAGAGAGGCCAGCTTGTAGTTGTATGTTTGGTTTCCTCAAAACGGGGGTTCTAGTGTCATATGTGCCTAAAAGAAACAAAAATGTGCGGCTTCTTTCAACTCTAATTCTGGTGACGAAATTGACGTGGAAACTTGCGACCAAAACAAACCGCACATAATTACCTTCTACAACAAAGCAAAAGGTGGAGTCGATATTGTCGACGAACTGATATCTCTATATTCAATATCTAGAATTACCTGCAGGTGGCCAATGACGGTATTCTTTTTGGCTGTTGAACATTGGTGCAATAAATTCTCAGACAATTTATTTCACTAATACAGAGAAGAAATTAGCGCGTCGAATATTTTTGAAACATTTGGCTCTAGAACTTATAAAACCCCATGTGAGAGTACGTCTGTCTATTTCAAATTTGTCAGACAACTTGCGCGTCTCAATGAAGAAAATTGTTGGTAATGAAGAGGATGCAGAAACTGCAACTACCGTGACAACTCCTGGTGTATGTTTACTGTGCCCTCGGCGAAAGAACAGAAAAACCAAGAAAAGCTGTTGTAAATGTAACAAATATTTGTACAACGAACACGCAAGAATCACCTGTGATAAGTGCCTTGAGCTGCCAGTGTTGCCACCCCCATCGCCATAATTTGTTTTTAGGAGTATATTGAATTTGTGCTATATTTAGGTATTGCATATAGTACCATATTTAACAAATACTAAACTCATAATTTTGTCAATGAAGACATTAGATTTGAATTTCTTTCAAATACACACACACACACACACACACACATATATATATATACTACATTTAGTCAACCTCAAGTAAACATTCTTTACTTTTTTTGTGAAGACAAATATTTTGTGATCACTTATTAAATTGTGTTATTGGCATAATGTTCTCTTGTTACGTGTATTTATGCTCACGGTGCGACAAACCGTGCCACAACAATGGTAGTGACAAATGACGGGTTAAAGGCATTCAGCCAGCCTCGGCCCACACTTGCCTGCCTACAATCACAACAGGTCATTCCAATGCAGTAACTTGACACAAGCAGATATGGAAATTCTACGAAGCCTTCTACAGCTGCAGTTCTAAAATTAAACAAGACTGCATTATATTGACTTACTATTAAACTGATATACCTAATCAGCAACGTGCAGTAAAAGACGATTCTAGGAAGGGGTTTACAACAAAGTATCACGTGAAACGTCTGCCAGTTCAGGTATGTGAGAAAACTTTTCTGGACATTTTGCAAATATCAAAAGACAGAGTACAAGACATTTTGAAACTGGAGTGGCGCCAAACGAATTCCAAGGTGAAGACAGGGTGTCACAAAAATAGTAATAAGAGAGAATCTGTGATTAAATTCATACGGAATGTTAAACTACTTGACGTCCATTATTGTAGGGGCAAAACACGGCAATACTTACCAAGGGAATTAAGCAGGTGATAGAACTGATCTTTCCTATTCCTAGCCATTCATTCATCCCTCTCGATCGTGAAAGAAATAAAAATGAGAAACAGTATCAGTAGGCCTGAAGAATATTTTGAAATCTACAAAAATCATGAAAAGGTAATCAGGCTAAGGACAGCTGTATCTGTACACGATTGGAAGTATGCTGCAAAGAAACACTGAAGTCACCAAGATCCAGGCATTTTAAAATAAAGGCATCTAAACATATTATTTTGCGTTTTACCTCAAGCAACGTTCTAGTGAGAGGTGAGGCAAATTATCGCTCCGATTTGTGTGAAGGCCAGACCATCTGAAGCGACGCAAAACCTTAGAAATGCATTTTGCAAGGAATTTAGATGTAGGTGTAAAAGTAAAGGAGGAAAAAGTTAAGGGGGTCAAAACTTTATTAAAAAACCCTTTGGTAATAACTGGGAAGAAAATGAAAGCCTGTATTTTATGAGAATTAATATTTAAAAACAATATTGCTAATGATGATAAAGAAGTAGCTGCTGTTTGTGAGAGTTTCTTGGATAGTGAGGAAGGACAACTTAGAATTTGATATGTTTGTTTTTGAACATTAGTTATTAGTACTACATTTTAAAAATAGTATATAAATTTTACAAGTCATAAGATGTATGTGAAATGAAAACTGGTCAATTTTAGTGAGCAAACTATGAAAGCAAACATTGATATTCTTATGCGAAACTGGTAAAAACATTGTGAAAATTTAGCTTTTTTTTACTTTCTCTACTACGTATAGTAAGTAGGGGAAGTATTGTATTCCACCCAAAAATTCGATACCGAGATTTCACCGGAAATACGTGTTTTGAGACCCCCTGGATCCAAAAAAAGCATTTTTGGAAACATGTCCGTGTGTGTGTGTGTGTGTGTGTGTGTGTGTCTGTGAACAGCATAACTCAGAAACGAACAGTCGGATAAACACTAAACTTGGTATTTAGGTTCAGTATCTTCCAAGGATGCGACACGAAGGTTTTCAAGAAAATCCCCCCACCCCAGAGTACCCTTTACATGGAAGATTTTTCGAAAAATTTAATTTTCTCAAAAATGGCTCTAACGATTTTGATTAAAATATCATATGTTTAAGATATTTTTATGACAAATAAAATGTATATCTTGAATTTCCTGGGAATGTCTCCAAAAGTATTCTTTATTGTGAACAACTTTTGCATAACTCGTAAACCATAAGAGATAGACAAAATGTTACTACACAAAAAATGTAGATCGCGTTAAAATACACAATTTATGCCATATACATTTTTACTTTCTCTACTACGTATAGTAAGTAGGGGAAGTATTGCATTCCACCCAAAAATTCGATACCGAGATTTCACCGGAAATACATGTTTTGAGACTCACTGAATCCAAAAAAAGCATTTTTGGAAACATGTCCGTGTGTGTGTCTGTCTGTGTGTCTGTCTGTCTGTGAACAGCATAACTCAGAAACGAACACTCGTATAAACACCAAACTTGGTATTTAGGTTCAGTATCTTCCAGAGATGCGACACGAAGGTTTTCAAGAAAATCCCCCCACCCCAGAATACCCTTTACATGGAACATTTTTCGAAAATTTTAATTTTCTCAAAAATGGCTCTAACGATTTTGATTAAAATATTATATGTTTAAGATATTGTCATGAGAAATGAAATGTATATCTCGAATTTTCTGGGAATGTCACCAAAAGTATTCTTCATTGTGAACGACTTTTGCATAACTGGTAAACCATAAGAGATAGACAAAATTTTACTACACAAAAAATGTAGATCGCGTTAAAATACACAATTTATGTCATACACATTTCTTTTGTTGAGTGAACCGTTTTCGAGATATTGCTTGTTATTCCCTTAAATTTTCCAATACTTATACTTTTTCTCAAATTCGTTATTCATTTTTTTATGTCCTGAACTTGCAAAGAGAATGGAATGCGCCGCATAGCAACCAGCGTTAAAATATTTGACCATCGCTTAAAAGCTACCATATTCCCCTTGCATCTACAAGAAAATTAGCAATAAGATTGACATCTCGATATCTCGATTAACATAAAGCATATGGAGAATAGGCGTTTGTAAAAATAGATTGTACAAGAGTAGAGAAAGTCATGTGAGTGTAACACATCAGATTTTTTTTATGTCCTGGACATGCAAAGAGAATGGAATGCGCCACATAGCAACCAGCGATAAAATATTTGACTATCGCTTATAACCTACCATATTCCCCTTGCATCTACATGAAAATTAGCAATAAGATTGACATCTCGATATCTCGATTAACATGAAGCATATGGAGAATAAGCGTTTGTAAAAATAGATTGTACAAGAGTAGAGAAAGTCATGTGAGTGTAACACATCAGATTTTTTTTGTTGAGTGAACCATTTTCGAGATATTACTTGTTATTCCCTTAAATTTTTCAATACTTATTTTCTCAAATGGGAATTCGCTATTCATTTTTACTTTCTCTACTACGTATAGTAACTAGGGGAAGTATTGTATTCCACCCAAAATTTCGATACCGAGATTTCACCGGAAATACATGTTTTGAGACCCCCTGAATCCAAAAAAAGCATTTTTGGAAACATGTCCGTGTGTGTGTCTGTCTGTGTGTCTGTCTGTGTGTGTGTGTGTGTGTGTGTGTGTGTGTGTGTGTCTGTGAACAGCATAACTCAGAAACGAACAGTCGGATAAACACCAAACTTGGTATTTATGTTCAGTATCTTCCAGAGATGCAACACGAAGGTTTTCAAGAAAATCCCCCCACCCCAGAGTACCCTTTACATGGAAGATTTTTCGAAAATTTTAATTTTCTCAAAAATGGCTCTAACGCTTTTGATTAAAATATCATATGTTTAAGATATTTTTATGACAAATAAAATGTATATCTTGAATTTCCTGGGAATGTCTCCAAAAGTATTCTTTATTGTGAACGACTTTTGCATAACTGGTAAACCATAAGAGATAGACAAAATTTTACTACACAAAAAATGTACGCGTTAAAATACACAATTTATGTCATATACATTTTTTTAGTTGAGTGAACCATTTTCGAGATATTGCTTGTTATTTCCTTAAATTTTCCAATACTTATACTTTTTCTCAAATTCGTTATTCAATTTTTTATGTCCTGGATATGCAAACAAAATAGAATGCGCCACATAGCAACCAGCGCTTAAAAGATTTGACTATCGCTTATAACCTACCATGTTCCCCTTGCATCTACAAGAAAATTAGCAATAAGATTGACATCTCGATTAACATGAAGCATATGGAGAATAAACGTTTGTAAAAATAGTTTGTACAAGAGTAGAGAAAGTCATGTGAGTGTAACACATCAGATTTTGTTGTCTTGGATATGCAAAGAGTTATAATCTGTGGCAAAGGGAATGGTGCTGCACCTAGCAACCTGCTATTAGGAGATATTTATGTGTTTAAAGGCTACTGTTTTTCTATATTGCCCTTGTAAATATATTTTCCCCTTACATCTACAAGAAAATTAGCAATAAGATAGAGTCTGCAAATGTTTATCTCGATTAACATGAAATAGATGGAGAGTAAGCGTTTGTAAAAATAGTTTGTACAAGAGTAGAGAAAGTCATGTGAGTGTAACACATCAGATTTTTTTTAACTAAAATTAAATCAGAAATGGTTAGACTTATACAAATATTGCAAGAAGTCATTTATTAACATTGTCAAACACAAATACTGAGAAGTAAATGCGAAAATGTTTGCACTTAATTGTAATTTAGTATTGCGTTTTCACCAAAACTCGCCAAATCCACTACCGTTGTGTGCAAAACTCCCTTATCCAAAATTAACTTTTGATTTAGCGCCATATTATTTGAGACTGATTTTCAAGAGAATACATGCATCTTTAAGGGTTTAGTCCGAACATTATTACATTAAGAGAATTTTCAAATGTTCTGCTGTTTGCCTAATTTTAGTATTTCGCGTTTTCTGAAAATCCGTTTTACCTGGATAAGGCGAATTTTGCACTTGACGACCTCAATTAACTACCATTTCGTAAGAATAATTTATAGAAGCCATATAAAAGTAAATGATAGTGGTTAGAGAAAGTCATGTAAGTGTAATACACCAGTTTTTTCTTTCTTTCTTTTTCTTCGGAAGTACATTGATAGTACTGTGTTTGTGTCAACGTTGTCTCCCATGGGTCCTATTTTGACGAGAGGGCGATAGAGTAAAGCAATAAGCACATAAACGATTCAAAATAAGCACGGCATTATATAATGAAAATATGAAATTACATTAAAATAAAACGATAAGCAACCATTTGTTACTGCGAACACAAATGGAAGGGAAATGTTTTTATTAAAACAAGAAAGCGCGGGAAAGAAAAGCGATGCAAGTGGCACATTTCGCCACTGTGATATATCGACAATGTATCGCAAACTCAGAGAACAAAAGACTAAGCTGATAAGCTTATAATTAATGTTTATTTTCAATGTGTTTTATGCAAATGATTTCCAACGTGATCTTAAACTACAGGTCGAAGTATTTTGTAAGTTTAAACATAAACAAATGTCCATTTTCCTCTGTATCTTGTGAAGATGCACAGCTTATGTTATTCAGTCATAACTCATAAGTAACTTAATGGGTTTTTCTTTCCCAAGCAGCTTAACATGTTGGTGCATAAGCTCTACCCCTTTTCTTCTTTCTTCTATTTAAGTATAATGGGAGGAAAAGAAAACCCAATGAAGTTAGAATTTAAATAATTTATAAAACAACTCTTGAATTAAACCTTTTTAAATATAACGACCAATTAAGGTATAGGATTAATGCACAAATGAGCTCGAGGACCTAAAACGTCAAAGCTTCCTGTCATACTAAAGAGTGAAGAAAATCCCTGAATAAAATCCTCAGGCAGCAGCTTGACCCAACTAAGATAAAAACAATTGTTTTGATAATTATAGGTACCTGATCAACAGTGTAAACTTTGTCTTCAGCATCTCAAATTGAGGCAGGAAAGTATTAATATTTACAATGTCATGCATATATGCAATACAAAGCCAATAACTATATAATTTAAACACGTATTATTTATTAGCTTGTTTTAGCTGACAGTAGGTACTTCGTGTACCTGCATGCAGTTGTTCAGGACTCTAAAGCCATTGCAGAATCATTAATATTCGTAGTTTCATAACACAGGAGAATGTTAATGCATGTATTGTGTAACAGGTTACTTAAACGTGATTTTCGGAAAACTTATCAGTCAAGTATAAAAATGCAGCTATAATTAGGTCAATAAATAAAACATCAATTTCGGTTTCTTGAAAAATAGTTAACTGTGGCAATTCTAATCAGGCATACTTAACTGTACTCACCATTCAGCTTTATTCCATAGAGAATATCGTAAGTGTTTTTCTTGCTATCATTTCCTTTTAGATCGTACTTTGTATTAATTAAAAGTACCCGCATTATGATGACATGATTGTCCTCTACAGCTGTTTTGACTAGATACAAAGGTTAACTGTGGGAACACGGAAATGGACCATGCGCTGCTCGCCGTTCATTTGTTTACATTGCGGATGGATGTGTATGCTTGACGTGTGAATGAATATTTGGAAATAAAATTAACTTTTATTTTGGAGGTTTTTAGGGCTAAAATAATAGCTCCTCGTTGCCAATTTTTCTTGTTTTCAATGTAGCTAGCTGCGAGTGACTTAAAGATACGATTTAGGAGAATGTTTCCTACAAATAATGTTACCATAACCTCACACAAAATAAAGGAATGCGGGTCGTTTCTAGCATTCAAGATTTAAAGGACCTAATCCATGCCAGATGTTCATTACCCATGAATAAATTACGAGAATTTTATTTTATAACCTAGAACGGTAAGGTAAATAAGTGTTTGTTTTTGTTCTTTATATTGGGTTGGTTTTCATTGATAACCATCAGCCAGAGCCATCACATAAATTCTGAGTTCCCAAGTCAGGATAGTGGCCCGCCTTGGTCACAAAAATTGTTCATAGTGTCTACAATAATGTGAACATAGTGAAATACGTACGGTCAGGGAGATTAGTATAAAATGATGTATCTCGTAAAGTGGACATATCCACTGTACCTGTATTTTATTAACCCAGCCCACAGACCCAGCCTTTAAAGACCTAAAACTCTTACCCTTCGACATATGTCCCCCTGCCCTAGGGTGACGTTGCGTCCAGTCTTTTCTTTTGAGACATGAGCACATTAAAAAAAGCCTTGTACTATTTAATTATAAATACATTTGCTACTACAAAAGGGAGAGCCAAATAGGCGAACATGTAGACAAAATATCAGATGTTATGCAAATATATCAGATGGAATTCAAATGCATGAATACAGGGACATGTACCGCAATTTACCATCAGTAATGTAATGTGAATGTCACTTTGTGATAGGTTACAAACCAATATTTTAATCTGCAGATTATAGCAAATTTATAAAAGATCATAACAGCAAAGTTAACTGAAAGAACTAATGCTTAGAATTTAGCAGTATGACCTCTAAATCTCTCAATCCAGAAAAGTGCATCTCTCTTTTTGGTGGAGGTTGGGAAGGTGTTAGGAAAATTAAAATGTTAAGTTTTGAGAAAGTATTTATTTAACATTGTGGCATTAATAATGTAGAATATTGTAATTGAACATAATTTTTCAATGTAATAATTAGACCCAAATGTTTAGGCATTTATAACAATCAAAATAAAAGGCAAAAACAAGTAATAAAATATAAAATGGTACAGTAAATTTTAAAAAGTCATAATCATAATATTTTTAATAACCAATATTTGGTTTAAGAATCATACAGATTATACGTTTTTATTGTTGCACATTTCATCAACGTATTGCTGTAAATCTTCTTGTGTTGGATTCTGTCAGCATCAACTAATGATTTACACAAATCTAATGAAAGCTGTGACTGTCTGCTAGATGTGGCAAAGATGGTAGAAATATCCATACTTTCTTTCACCATTCTTTGAAGTGGGAGCATATTTTTTTTTTTTTTTTTTTTTTTTTGTGATTAACCGTCTTTTCTCAAACCTTATGCAATAAAACTGTTCTATCAGTTGAAAACACATGGGCAACAAAATCACTGACTTAACTGGGAGGTCTTTTAATGGTTGATTGAGTTTAGGTATCATATCTAAATTATGCTATGTCTGCTTTCACGTGGCAGTAACTTACCATCACTATTTGGTAAAATGTTTTCTCTACATACTTTCTAATACTAAGGAACCCACTTTCAAAGAGAAATGCGGAACCCTTAGCAGATAGCAAATATTAAAATACAAAAGATTATTTACTTTTCAGTGTAAAGGATGTCTAAGTGTGTGTATATTAGAGCTCCCTGAATGCAATAGAAAAATCGAAAATAAATTGAAAAAGTTTAAATAGGTTTAAAAAAGAAAAAAAATTGTCATAATAGACAATTACACCTTAAAAGGACGAAATAAAAACTGGTTCTTTCACTTCCAATTACCTCAAAACACGATTATATTTAAATAACTTTTGATTTATTACCACCCAGTTAAAAAACATTTTGCCTAACATTCAAGCTCTACTGATAATGTATACATTACTTTCTTTCAGATGTCTGGTACAAGTGTAATTAAAACTGTACCTTCTCAAGATCTTCTGGGTGACTTGAGAAAGTTTGTGGCAGGTGCTACTCGTGGAGTTAAATCAAATCCTTTGGATTTGGCACGCACAGCTCTTTCTCTCCTGAAGACACTTCCAGCTGCTAGAGATGCAGTACTGGAGTATTTTTGCACTCTGTTTGATGTGGCGGTGTCAAAGTATGTTATGCAGATCGAAGTAAGTATATAAATATCAGCCTTGAGAGTTCTTTCACAATAAATGGTTGTCTTGATGATATTTGGGAGAGTTTCTACTTTATTTGTGGAATTGCACATGTGATCTGAGAACACTTATGTCACCAAATGTTATCAAGCACGCGTGTTGTGCTTTGTTAACATATTTCTGAACAGAGTTGGCAGTGTTTCTGCATTAATAGAAAACTAAGGCTAGTTCACAATAACCCAAGAACAGAAAGCAGAATGGAAAGCAAAACCATATGTAACATTTTGGTTCACAATACCACAGGAATGAGAATGACCATATCTATAGCAAAATGGAAAGTATATTTTGCATAATACCATTTTTTTCTAACTGACTAACAATATTTTTTCATGTACTTACAATTCAGCCAATGTAAAAATTCTATAGAGTAAACATTTACTAAACCCAGATCCATTACTATTTTCGATTCCTGTCATTCCTTTGTTAATAAAGTAAAGTTATTTGTTGTTGTTTATAAATTTCTACCAGTTTTTGCTATTGTTTTTTGGGGCAATAGCCAATTTTGAGTTGCATATAAACAAACTACAGATGACACTTTTGCTATAAAAGAACCAATGTTATGGTTCTGAGGTAGTCAGGACGCACAGTCGTTGAAATTTCTTCCTGTTTCATTCTTCCAGCTTGCAGCTAGAGGGAGCTCTAGTAGCTGTTTCAAGTCACAGCTGTCTTGAATAATTTCTACAGTGAAGGGACTATCATGCACAATATGGATCCAATATGATGTCCTGGGAACAAGAATGAGAAAGTTCAAATTTGACCAAGTTTCTTTCTCATTCCTGAGATCCTGGAAAACTTTGCATTAATTGTGAATGCTCACATTACAATACATATATCTTAACTATGTCATTCTCATTCTGGTTTCTGTTCTTGTTTATTATGAACCAGCCTTAATTATGCACAAGTTGGGCCAGGAAATAAGAAAAAATTAAACATGGCCTTGCCAATAAATTATTTATGTAGGTTAAGCTGTTAGTAATTTTACTTGACAAAAAGCCTTGTTTTGTCATCCAGAAAAGAAAACTGCAGAGACAGTATAAAATAAAAAATCTAATGTGATACTTTTGCATAACTTCTTCTACCCTTTATCATTTATTACCGAGTTTACAAATTATTCTTACTTAAGCTTATTTTCTTATCTACTACATTTTAATCCAAATAAACCTTTGCAGAAACAGCTACATCACACATTTCGTTATAGATACAAAGGGAATAGCGATAGTCAAATGTTTAAGAACTGGATGCTATACACTGTCCTTAGACCATACTGTTTCCATGCACTCACAAGAAGCAGCTGAATGTTGACAGGACTTCAAGAGAAAGCCAAGTAATGAAAAATTTGAACCTTAAGTATCGCAGGTTTCAAAAATGGCTTATTTGAAACAAATTGTGTGTTTTAAAAATATCCACATTTCTTGTGTAAGTATGTTTTCGTCTATCACTCAACATTTACCAGTTATACAAGATTATACAAAATTCTTCCGAATGAAGAGGACTTCACAGGGTATTCCCAGAAAATTCAAAGTATACATTTTATTTCTCATGAGAATATCTTCAATATATGGTATTTTAATCAAAATTGTTAGAGCCATTTTTGAGAAAATAAAAAATGTTGAAAAATGTTCCATGTAAAGGGTAGTTTGGGTTTAGGGGATTTTTTGAAAACTTTCGTTTTGCATCTTTGGAAGAATACTGAACTTAAATACAAGTTTTGTATTCTCTTGGTTTTCGTTTTAGAGCTATACTGTTTACACTTGCGCACGCACATGCACACACACAACAGTTGCTATTTACACAGACAGTAAAATAACGATAGATTCTCTTAAGAACCAATAAAATCACAGTTTTCTCATAGAGAAAATCAGGAATTAAATCAAAATACTTGAACTTGACAACTATGTGGGATGGGTAAAAGGACATGCTGGTATTCTCAGAAACGATCTAGTGGAAACACTGGTGAAAAAAAGCAATTGGAACAGGAGTTGAATTAGTGTACCAGAAAATATCTATAGTAGTTGCAGTAGTCCTCTCTCAGTATGTAGATGTGCTAGCTATGTGTCCGGATCTACCACTTGAAGGATGCAATGACCCTTCTGCGCCCTGGTGGGAGTTGTTTAACCCTAGAGAGGTGGCGTGGGGTATTTTCTGACCCCAGTCAGTTTTATTTGCAAGTTATATATAATGATTTTGGATACCTGAACCCTGCCTTTCCCTTACCTTTCGCTGCATTCCTTGGCTTTTGTTAGAGGTCATTAACATTGGATTACAGGTCATACATTTCTAGAATATAGGCTATTTGTGTTCTTCGGCTGAAAGGAGGGCAGAAAATACCCCACGCCACCTCTTCCATTGCCTGTTATGTGTCTCATCTGCATATTGTTTCTGTAGTTACAGTGTGTTTTCAGCTGAATCTTAGAGAAGTTGTGGTTACAATATACACATTTTTTTAGTCTTAAACATAGTGCTGTTTTTATATCTCAATATAAATTACAATGAACATCAGGCAAGGTTATTAGCCCTAATAAGGGAAGTGGAAGAAGAGGGAGCATTAAGTGGTGAAGGTAGTGAAACCGAAGATGAACTTTAAATACTGAGTTCAAATAGTGAAAATGAGCAAAGTGCAGAAGAGGAAGAATATATGAGTGATGACATTCCACTATCACAAAGAATATGTAATATTTATGGAAAGGATCGAGTTACGACATGGAAAATGGTTCAGCCTCCTCAAAATTCACGTACTTGCTCCCACAACATAGTGACTCACTTACCAGGTGTAAAATCTGCAGCTAAAAATGCAAAACCTCCTATAGAGGCCTGGAAGGTGTTTTTTACCGACGATATGCTCCAAAGTATCGTTACATTCACCAATTTGGAAATTCAGAGGAAATTCAGTCAAGTTTCTGGGATTTAACACGGTAACTGTCAATTCAAAGTTTTTGTTTTATTTTTTAAAGTAGATTTCTACAACCAACAGTTATTTTAATAATCATGTATTACTCGGTATATGTAAGCAATAATTAAACAAAAGTATTAATTCGGCCCATTTATAACAATTGTTTTATTCCTGGGGTCGCAAATGACCCTGCGCCACCACTAATGTAAGACGTACATACGCCACCTCTAGGGTTAACAAAGCCCAGATTTCATTGGATGGGGGTGTGTAATTTGGAGACCAATCAGCTTTTGGCTGGATTGGAATGGAGGTCAGCTTTAGCTGCTATTGGTTACACTCCGTGGTTATCTGATATGCCCGCATGCCATGCGGGGAATCTGATGATGCAAAGTTGGCGAGTTCAAGAGTTATAATCCCCAAGAGATCTAACCAGGGCACTCTGGTGGTTAGGTAAACTCTCGTAAAATTTAGATGCCCGGTGCCTAATTTCATCTTCCACGTATGGAAGAGATGAGACTTCTTGTAGTAGCCTTATGGGTAAGGAGCGGCCAACAGAATAGATGGACCGAAGTCCCCTCTTCTGTGCCTGTTGTATCTATAGCAGCCAACTGTCTGCGGCCATGCCCCAGATCTCGCAGGTGTGTAGCATGAGGGGGACTATCAGGGCATGGAAAAGATGTAGCTTTAAGCAAACAGGCATTCTGGACTTCAGCATTGGCTATAAGGAAGCAATTGCCCCCTATGCCCGGTCCGAAAGGTCCCGGATATGCTCGCAAAAAGTTAGACCTTTGTCCAACTTCACTCCCAGGTAGGTGATTGATTTCCTCCATTCAATCCTTTAGCCTCTTTATCTGAATGTGGGGCAGTCTGCGGGGGCGTGGTGCTTGTCCATATTAATGGGCATGTGCCAATGCCGGCACCACTCTTGGATGAGGCGGGGGTGTCTTTAAGCTGGGTTGAAGGCTCTAGCAGCACGTCGTCAGCATACTGAGCCATTTCGACTTGCTGCTGTGTTGGAAAGTTTGCCATAAAGACACTAAATAGCATGGGGTATAGCACAGGGCCTTCAGACGCTTCACCTCTTACTGACCAACGCGGATGTTTGGCATTGAAGTCACCAGCCAGGATAGCACTGTGATGTAGGGCGGATTGTAAGGTAGACGTTGGACACAAACTGCCTTGCAGGGGATGGTACATGGAGATTACCAAAACCTCCATGCTGCCTAAGTCCATGCACACTGCCTTGACCTCTAGGGTTTGAAGAGTTGGAAGCTGGATTGGGCGATGGACCACATTCTGCGTCGTCCTCCGTGGTATATTGGTTACCATGCTAGCCTCTAGTACACGAGGTCGCAGCTTCAAACCCGGCGGAGGGCGATGGATTTTTTTCGATTTAAAAATCCTTAGCATGGCTTCCTTCAGCAGGGAAGTAAAGCTGGTGATCCCGTGTTGTAGATTTACGGTATGTAACAGAACCTCAGCCTGATAAAGAGGCCCTTGAGCAAAATTACTGGTCTTTCACACCCAATATAGAATGGGACGCTAAGGACCACAGCGTTTAAAGAGCGTCCATAAATAAAGCTCAATTTCATGCATGAGGACCGGTGTGTCGCCTCCTGAGTGAGCTGATGGTCCGTCTTGTGGCAGATGCAGCCTAAAGTTGGAAGCGCTTGTCAGGACATGGATGTGTTTCGCTGACTAAGATGACGTCTAGTGCACGGGTGCGGGAAAAATGCTGCAACTCATCCCTCAAGCGTTCCTGAACGCAAACCGAAGCGATGTACGGGATCTAGTTCTTTGCGCCATTCTGGGCTTGCCCTTCCATGGCTACCAGCATTTTGCCAACAGGGTCATTGGCAGTAAGGAATTTGACCAGAAGCTCGCAGATCTGCTGCCCGTGGTTCAGCAACAGCTGCTGTAGCCACCTCAGTATCACCGCGAGGTCCAAGCCAGGAATTGAAACAGAGGTTGGTGTAGGATTGATGATGGGAGTTGCCCGAGAGGGAGCAGGCTCCTTGTCAGCCCTATTGGCCCTCTGCTGGAATGGGGGCACCACTCTTCATTGCTGGGGGTTTGGGCTTTGGGGAGCTGGATCATTATTGTTTTGTGTACTGTAGTATGTGTCTGCTGAGCACAAGACACCCATGGGTCACAAGTAGGCTTTGCACAACCTGGGCGAGTGTGGGCTTTGTAGACTCCTCCTGATGGTGTGGCGGATGCTGCTGGATGATTGCCTGGTGTTGTCTCTGAGGTAGGCCAGACCAGACTGGGTGTTGCTGGTGGAGGTGCACCCCTGTGCTCCCCAGACTGGCTGATAGGGAGTCCTGATGCTGCCTCTGGTGAGGCGGCTGTGGTTGTCTGGAAGCGATGACGGTCTTCCTCTTTGGGCACCCGCTGTAGGAGGCCATGTGCTCGCCCTTACAGTTTGCGCACATGGGCAGATCTCTTCATGATGGACTTTACTGCATCTAGGACAGCGCAGTTACAGTGACAACTCCAGAACTTCAGGAGGCCTCTACTTTTACCTGGAGGTAACAGATAGTTGTGACACTGTCTATCTTGGCCTCCGGGTCGTTAGCCCGCTCCATAACTAAGAAGAGAGGACAGGGATTTTGGCTACATGGCCATCAGGAGCGTGCATGGTGAACTGCTTTACCTCATGGGGTTGAATGCCCTGGCAGCAGAGGTCAGCCTCAATCACCCACTGATGTGTCCATGGGAAGCTCCTGTATGACCTATCGGATGTTCTTTGCTTTGTCCAGGCCAAAGTGAAGTAAGGGATCTTTTTCCTATCCAGGAAGGAGAGAATGAGGTGGTAGTCCTCTACATGCGTCCTGGAAGATGAAGCGGCTTTTCTGGCTAGTCACTGCGCATGGCCCCAAAAGGGTCGGCATGACCTTGAGGAAGCCTAACGAATTCCGGAAGTCATTCGCAATGATAGGCAGAATGTGTCGCCTGATGACTTCTGCTGGTGAGAGGTTGTACCCTACATTGGCGGTGGGTAGTCTTCTGCCTCCTTTGGCGATTCACTACTCCTGAAAGCCAGCATCCTCAGCATATGTGGAGATGTCAGAGGAACTAGCCTCATTGGCTTCCATATTGGAGATGCCGGCTGAGGTCACAGCCCTGCCAGAGCGAGCCAAAATCACTATGACATCACTATAGTCACAGTCCAAAAGATCAGACTCTAAAGTTTGGTCTAATCGCATAGGTGTAGGTACACGGAAAGAGCCCTGGTCAGATGACTGATTGGCCATAGCCAGACGTTTGGCCTTGCCCTTTGTGCGTTTTCTATGGCATTTTTGGCAGGGCAAGATGGAAGATTGGTTGGCCTGAACAGAGCTCAAGACTTACACAATGGGACCACCAGTGCTGGTGCTAGGTGTTGCTGCATCCTGGATCGAGGCCTGCTCACACGATCAGGGTTCGGGTTAAGGAAGAGTTGAGGGTGGGCATCTTGCCCTGCACCCGAGGGTGCAGCATATCCTAAGTACACTAAACTGGCCCCTAGCCTACAGCAGCAGGTGCTAAGAAGCTGGACCAACGAGGGCCGGACACCTAAGTGTGCCTAAAAACTGCCAAAGGTATTACTGTGGCCTTGTTGGTCGCCCGCTGTGTTCTCGCAAGATGTGGATCTACTGTTGGTGTTGTGATATTGGGCCGACTGCTTTTACAAAAGCATTTTGGCAATGTTAAAGAGAAGGAGGACTTCTTGCTTGAAGTATGCTGCTTAACAAATTGAGCTTGGTCGCAAGTTGGTTGCATTACCCTTTTTAAGTCGTTGTTAAGCAGCATTGAGCTTGGTCACTAGATGGATGCATGATCCTTTTTTTAGTTGATGTTTCTTGCTGAAAACGAAGTGCTTAGGCTAGCAGTGGCCAAGTGCCCTCAAGCAATTTGGTTGTCTGTAGCTCCTTCGTCATCAGGTGGCTGTGCCACTGGTAATTGACTGATTCCTCTCCCTTTTATACCAGAGCCTATGACTCTTTAGTCCCTTGTAATTACATGGCGGTGCTACCTTTGTTTTATTGACATAACTATTTACATTAGTGCTTTTTAGTGGTGATCTTATTAACTATGTACAGTGTGGTCCAGCGAACCTTGTCTAGAATCTTTATTCCACTATTTACATAGTTGGTTCACAACAATAGTTATTGAGAAACAAAATCAGAGACCTACAGTTGTGTTCAGCCTTAATGTCCATCTCTCATTGCACTGCTTTTAGAGTGTGAAGTGGTCGCATGGACAATGTTGTTCACGTCTTTTGCTTTGGTGACTGAGGTTAATATTAAGTCAACTAGTAGAATGTTAACAAATTTTAATCTTTTGATTTTCTTAACTAATAAACATTATTACTGCATTTTGCAATATGAAAGGTATAAATATTAATTTTCGCCATCCTTATAACTATACCTGCAAGTTGTACTTTTAAGTTTCTAAACACCAACAATGAATGCTTATCTTAAATTTGTGTTATTCATTATTGCAGAAAACTTATCTTATTAAATAAAAAATAATAAAATAATCTTAAATATTCCAGCAATTTATAGTTTCATTTTTTCTTTATTACTGTGTATAAGGTATCCTGCATTCTGGGCACAACATACCTCACCGATTTTCTTAACAACACTGAATTGTTAAATGGTCGATCCTGCTGTAATAATGCAAACTTATAGTTTTACTTTGAATGCTAGTATTTATTACTACTGTCATGCATCATATCAAATAAAAATAAAATCATACCTTAAAGACCTAATCTTCGTCAGTTTCATCTGTCCCAGAGTTGTTTACGTCTATACTTAGGCTGCTTCCCATATCGAACACTGATTGAACTTTTCTGTATTAATTTTCGGTTTTCTCTGTATATTTTATATAGTTTCACCATTGTTCTGCTGTCACTTGGTGACACATATATTTTAATAATTTATCACATTTATTGGCCGTCTTTTTAGATTTTGAGATGCTACCTTACACTGTATTTGAGACCATACCATCGCTATTGGATTAAAAATACAGTGGTATGGTGGTAGCCGTACCACTAAATGACCATATGACACAGTCATCTCATCAATTGCATATTTTTTCTTTTTCGTTTGTAAGAAAGTCATTGATTATTTGTAGAAGGACAGGTATAATTGGATTTGGATTTGGAACTGGAATGTTAGCTCTTGCATGGAATGTAAAATTTTATCTTTTCTCCAAGATGTTGAAGGTCTAGGGTTTAGGATTCAGCTGTGGTAAGGGGCATTACCCAAAAATATCATATGTTTAAGATATTTTCATGACAAATGAAATGTATATCTCGAATTTTTTGGGAATGTCTCCAAAAGTATTCTTCATTGTGAACGACTTTTACATAACTGGTAAACCATAAGAGATAGACAAAATTTTACTACACAAAAAAATGTGGATCGCGTTAAAATACACAATTTATGTCGTATACATTTTTGTTGTTGGGTGAACCATTTTCGAGATATTGCTTGTTATTCCCTTAAATTTTCCAATACTTATACTGTTTCTCAAATGGAAATTCGTTCGTTCGTTCTTCTTTTTTTTTGTCCTGGTAATGCAAAGAGAATGGAATACTCCACATAGCAACCAGCTCTTAAAATATTTGACTATCGCTTAAAGCCTACCAATTCCCCTTGCATCTACAAGAAAATTAGCAATAAGATTGATATCTCGATTAACATCAAGCATATGGAGAATAAGCATTTGTAAAAATATTTTGTACAAGAGTAGAGAAAGTCATGTGAGTGTAACACATCAGATTTTTCTTTGTTGACCAGGCAAAAATTATTTTCTTTTGCAAAATTATACCCATATCTTGTATCTTTTGGAAGATTTGTCTGTGTTTGGAAAATTATGAAAATGAGCTCTCCTATGTTTTTTACTGTTCACATTGCAGCCATATGCTCTACACGGAGGCATCTTCTTTTTCACAACATTTTTCACCATTAATGTTTAATACTAAAGTGGCTCAGTAAAACCACACCAAAAACACTACCACAAAACTTACACCTCTTGGACTTAAAATACTGGGTCATCCATATGTCACAGCACTGTAGCTGAGGTAGTCCTGCTTGGCCAATAAGCTATCATTTCCTGCTGGGCAGGCAATATGAAAGTCAGCTGGATATTATTCTCTCACCAGCAACTGTGCAGCACACTCCTACTTTCTTGTCATGAAGAGGTTCCTCATAAGCAAATTAATTGTTTAGCATCCAATGTTGCTAGTTTTGAGAATTTACATCCCCATGTAAATGAAATCATGCTTTGTGTGGAAAAAAGAATGAGATTAGGATCAATTTCTCTGTTATGCATGTTATTAGTTATCATTTACAAATTGTAGTCCTACACACAGCTCTTGCACCTCTGTACATTCATAGGATTTTAACTCGAGTAACCTTGTGGACCTTCGTACAAAACAGTAAGAAATTCCTGTTTGCTGAGAAAGATGGCAAAGAGATTTCTTAGGGGAATTTTACAAGCTTTGACCAGTCTCATCTAAGAACACTGTACTTTGCCTTCTTCCCTTCCTATTTCACGAAATTTATTAACTAATCTATGAAATATCCCATGACTTGGGACTTAAAAACCTGGGAAATTCTCTTCAAATAATCTCCTGACAGCACCATTGGATTCTACATTGACATACAAATCGTAAATAAACATAATTAAGAATAATTAAGCAGATTATTTGCCATTACCCTGATTTTACCTCCCTTCAGGTATTGCTCTCGCTGAAAACCAACAAACTTTTTTTCGGGATCTTGAACAAACAGTTATCCCCACACACCACTCCCCTCTTACCTCACAAGTGTGCTGCATCAGCTGAGGTGTGTTACATAGCTCCAGTTCCAAGATATTTGGATGACCCAGTACCAGTAAAACCAAATTATTATGAAAAAATATTGCTGCCTAGTAATTCCCAAACTCTCCCCAGTGCATGGTGTACACTGATGACAACAAATTTTATTTAGCTTACACAGGATAACAGTATGGCGGCATGTAAAAATAATCTTACAACTGCATTTTACAGACCATATCCTTTATTTAGGAAGCAACATGATATTTATTTTTCATTCCCCTTTATGCACCAACTTAGGTATTTATCTTACTTTTTGTTTTGAAGTACCTGTGCTGTTCTCTCTCTGTCTCTCTCTCTCTCTCTCTCTCTCTCTCTCTCTCTCACCACACCCACTCACCCGTGTACCTTGTACTTCCTCCACCTACCATAGAATAAGTACAGTAATATTAGAGAGTACTTTATAAAATGCAAGCCACATTTTAAGCTAAAACATTGCTTTTGTTTTCTCATAGACTGACATGCGCATGGGCTCCAGTACTACTACTGCTGGGTATGAGGAGGCCACCATAGCAGAGATCCACAATGTCCTGTGTGAATTTGTGAGCTCAAATCCAAAGGCATGGGCCCCGATCATCTCAACATGGTCCTTGGAATTATTAGGTACGTGTTACTAAGAGAATGCAGAAAATATGCATATATTCAAGAAAACAGTTTTTATGTAGTTAATCATAATCAGATAAGTTAAACACCACTCAGGGCATTGAAGACAAGCATTTTCATTTCCAACTGTTATCTTCTGAAGGTTTTTTCTCTGTGTGTTTCTGGTGAATCTCAATTATCAGATTGTTGGTTGGATTACTGTTTTCTCTGCCTACAATAGGTAAGGGATAAAGACAGTAAAGACATTAAGATGAAAACACTGATGACATGAATTATCCATTTTCTGAGGCAGGAAACACTTAAAATTCTTCAAGAAGCTGTTAAAAGACCATCTTTTTATGTTTTTGATTTTTTTGCATTACAATAAGAAATAATCAGACTTTACAACATTTGTTTTCTTCTTTTGTAAAAGTCAAAATAAAGAAAATGGAAAAGAAAATACCTTTAACTTAGAAATCAAAGCTGCAAAGAGTGTAACAAAGTTCATTTAGAAAACAACATGCAAAGTCTTAAAACTAGAGCTAAAGAATAAACAGAGACTCCAAAAATTACAGAATAATAGAATACTCATGTGTTTTGTTTTTGCCTTTAAATTGTTCCTTGGTATGTTAAAAACAGATATAAATCAATTAAAATCATTCTCCAATCATAACCCTTGATTAGGCAGTCATTTTAATGGTTTATCAGACCAGTTCAGCTGTAGAGCTTCTTTTCTTGGATACGATGTTATTTACAGTTTGCATCACAAAAAAGCTTTTAATTTCCACAAACATTAAGTTGGAAGAATAATTGTTTTTGAACATGTTTAATCAAACCATAAAGACTATTTCATATAACATCTCAGGTAAGTTGAGAAGTATAGTAAAAAAACAAAACCTATCAAAGGAAATAATAATAATTCAGCAATTCAGTTTTTCTATATCTTTTAATATTTTGGAACTTAAAATATAGAAATGTTCAGTTATGATATGAAGAATATGCTGAAAAATAATTGAATAATGTTAAAGAAGCTGAAACATTTGGAAGTAAATGAATAAAATAATGACAAAAAAATTTATAACTGCTAAATCAAAAAGAGGTACAGATATGAATTGAATGGAGATATTCCAACATACTTGCAAAAATTATAGTTCAAAGAAAACCATTTTTACTTTAGTAGTGGTGACAGGATGACATTGGTCAGCTTGCCAGCCTTTTATTCATTTGAATGAGTTTTATTGGTCATCACTCTGGAAGGAACTGACATAAATAACTGAGAGCATGAGGCACAGACTCATAAATGGGAGGTTCATGGTTCAAATTCCACCAGAATCCTCTTCCCTGACTGAGCATTTTTCCAGGTTTTCCTCAGTCCTCATAACTAGTGAATGTCTAGGAGGTACCCTAAGCTTAGGACTGGAATACTTCTTTTCCCAATTATCATTTCATTTTGTGTACCACCACTGTCCACCACAAGTGGTACCATGTGAAGTAAGAATGGGCTGTAAATATTATCCCCCCTCCTCCCAAAGAAATAAATCATTCTGGATTATTATATCTTCCCAATTTCCTTGTTTTGTATAGCTGCTCTTAGCTCTGTACCATTTTTTATTTCTTCTAGCCATCATATTCTAATTCTTCCTCTTCTTCTGCATTTGGAACTTTTCCTAAAATTATTTCCTTCTGCATAAACAATGGTCTTCTCATGAATTATATCTTCCCAATTTCCTTGTTTTGTATAGCTGCTCTTAGCTCTGTACCATTTTTTATTTCTTCTAGCCATCATATTCTAATTCTTCCTCTTCTTCTGCATTTGGAACTTTTCCTAAAATTATTTCCTTCTGCATAAACAATGGTCTTCTCATGAGATGTTCAATATATCACAATTTTTGCTATACAGCAAGAGCTTGTATTGTGAGTTTGCATATTACAGAGGCATTAGTTCATTTCTCACACAATATTGTGCATAATCCTTTGCCAAACCCATAGTTCAAGGGTGTCTAGTTTCTGTTTATGTGCTTTATGTAAAGTCTAGCTTTCGCTTGAGTGTAGTACAACTGAAAACATGTATTTTATAATTTTCATCTTTGTATTTTTTGACAGATCTATATTTTTATGACTTTCTTCAATTTTCTCTTAGCTGCTTTTTCTAATGTATTCATTTAATTTCATTAGTTAGTGTGCATCTTTATATACATGAGAAGGAAGTTTAATTCCTTCACTTTTTCTAGCTCTCAATCACCAACATTGATCTTCATATCATCTCGTGTATAACTTTTGTCTTTTGCACATTTAGATACAGTATGTATATTGTGCTGGTGTTTTTCAGTTATATTATGAGCTCCTGTAGATCATCTTTGGTTTCTATGACAGTTGTGCTATCAGCATATCGCAGATTATTAATCTTCTGATCCCAAGCTTTTACTCAGACTTTCGTAAGGTCTAGTTTTGCTTCTATTAAAATATTTTCAGTTAAGTAATCCTGGTGAGAATACACTCATTGACACACCTTTTTTACTTTCTCTACTAGACTTACCTATAGTAAGTAGAGGAAGTATTGTATTCCACCCAAAAATATGGCCAAGATTTCACATAAAATACACGTTTTGAGAACTCTGAATCCAAAAATAACAGGTTTACAAAAAAGGTGCATGTGTGTGTCTGTGTATCTGAATAGCATAACTCAAAAACAAAAAGTTGAGTGAATACCAAACTTGATATTCAAGTTCAGTATCTTTCAAGGATGCAACACAAAGATTTTCAAGAAAATTTTCCTACCTCATTCTACCTTTTACTTGGAAAATATAGATTTTCTCAAAAATGGATCTAGTGATTTTGATTAAATTACCATATATTTAAGATATTTTCATCACAAATAAAATGCATATTTTGACTTGTCTATAGCCTCGGAAGTCCTCTTCATTCGGAATTACTTTTGCACAATTGATAACCATAAGAGATAGACAGAATCTTATTACACAAAAAATGTAGATCTTGAGAAAACACACAATTTATATATATATATATATAGGATGAGCCAAAAGACTCCGAACAGCCTGCGCAGTGTTTTTCCTGTCCGCATCCTTGGCGCTCGCCATCTGCTGCTATCATAGAAAGGTGCAGATGAAACCATATAACATTTTTAAAACTACTTTTAAAGGCTTTACTTACCAACTTTATGAAAGGAAATGCTGAAACTGGCCACCACAGTCCATACATTTTTAGCACCTCTTTAGCAAACTATCCATCATGGAATTTTTGGGGGGGAATTTTCCAAACGATGACCGATGTCATCTAATGTTTCTTTGGTAAGAACCAAATGCCGTCTTTTAGATTTCTTAGCCTGAAAACTTTCTGTGGCCTGAAATTTACTGTTAAGTTCATGGATTGTTGTATGACCTGGAACTTTTACACTGGAAATCTTTCTGTAAATCGTACTTTTACTTGGCAAGCTGACCGAGTTAACACATACGAATCATAAATAAATACACGCTGAGCAGTAGAAAACATATATGGAGCCATAATATACTTTGTGACTAAGTACGGGACAAAATGATAAATAACTCGTAATAACTGAACTATATCACATCACTGTCAACTCAAAACTGCACTTCACACTGCACAGCAAAATCACAACAATGTGACTTTGTTTATAGCAGCAGTGCATTATCATGTTTTTATCATATTTCCACACGCCCAGTGGAAAAACACCATGCAGCTGGTAATATTGTTCTTAAAATACCCCTCCGGGGTAACTTAAAACATAAAGTGTATAAGACAAACCCACACACCGTGGAAGAATTAAAACAAAATATCCGCCAGGAAATTTCTCAACGTGAACTACGGCGAGTGATGGATAGTTTCCTAAAGAGGTGCCAAAAATGTATGGACAACGGCGGTGGCCAGTTTCAGTATCTTCTTTCGTAAAGTTGGTAAGTAAAGCCTTTAAAGATGTTGTATGGTTTCATCCACACCTTTCTATGATAGCGGCAGACGGCAACAAGCGCCGAGGACGTGGGCAGGAAAAACACTGCGCATGTGGTTCGGAGTCTTTTGGCTCACATTATATATATATTTTGGGGGGGGGGTTAACCATTTCTGAGATATTCCTTGTTATTGGTTTGAATTTTCAAATAGCTGTAGTCTTCTCAAATTGGAAACTGTTAAATGTTATTTTCTCCTGGTCATGCAAAGAGAACAGAATTTCAAAGCCATCATATAGTGACCAGCTGTTTGACTATCGCTTAAACCTGCTGTATTCCCCTCTTCCCATTGTAACTACAAAGAAATATGTAATAAAGCCAATTCTACAAATGTTTATCTCAATTAACATGAATTAAATAGAAGAATAAGGTTTTTTAATAGTACTTTGTTAAAGAATTGGTAGAAAAGTCATGTGAAAGTAAAATCAGATTTTTTTTGTAAGGAACCGTGTTTTACTTTGATCTACCACATTGACCCAAATTTAAGAAAACCCTGATTTTTTTTAAAGGTTTTCACAAGGAAAATTATCTGAATAATGAATGCAATTAGAAAATATTCACAATATATTGGAAATCCTGGCTTCATTTCTTCTGTACAAACTTGACTTGCAAGCATAGGTATCAATTTTGTGTAATCTCTCTGTCTTTGGTCCTCTGAATGCTTTCCTTGGCATGCCAGCATTCATAAGCTTTTCTTCATCTTTCTGCCAACATTGTACATTATACTTAGAAGTATTGAACTCATGCTGTGCATTATTAGCATGTTTTATCTCACACAACACTCATAATTTGAAGTTCATATCATAACTTCTCTTTCATTTATCCAGCTCAACAAAGACACTCTCCTTTCTACCTATCTGCCACAACTAGAACACTGATCAAAACTAAATGTATTAACGTAGTGGTGCCAAGTCAAGCAACTAGGGATGGGACCTCGATACCTTGATACTGTGTAACAATTCGGACTCACCTTTAAATAAATTCAATACACATCACTGTTTCTAGCTTCTTTTCATTACAATATCAACGTAAAAACATCATCTTATATTTGGATCAATATGGTATTTGTACCACAGTTTCATGGCAGTCACATAGTTTTCTTGTTAAGGGGATAAAATGGTCTGATACTCCAATTCTTCACATTGCTTTCCATGTTTACCAATGGTCCACACAGTCAAATACTTCAGTGTAGTTAAAGAAACATAGGGATCATTTATTTTGATATTCTTTTTGCTTTCTGTTAACCACCTCACATTTGCAATTTGATCTGGTATACCTCTAGTTTTTTCTAAAATCTACTTTTTCTACTCTTAATTCTTGAATTATTTCAAACAACATTTTACTGGCATGTGATATTAGTGCTACTGTTCTATTAGGTAACTTACTGTGTAAGGAAGTTAGACAAACGAATTGCAGCAGAGCATTTTTAGGTCAAAAGTGCTGTTTCTAAAACACACTAAACTGAGGCTAGGCAGTTGAAAATGACAGCACAGTTTGATGAAACAAATTCAGCAAATTAAACAGAGGAATTGCTATAGGGAATGCAGCATAACTCAGGTTACTAAAGAACAAAGATGGCTGATGCCACATGTCAGAATGGTGAACATTTTAAATTGAGTCACTAAATGTATAACCAGAGAAATCACCAGATACCTATTTACAAAATACATACTATTTCAGTCTTCTGCTACTATTATGAGTCATTGGCATATCGTATACACTGCTCTGTAGTATTATTTTCTTTGGTACAAAGATTTCTTTCCTTTTCTGCCATAATCGCTGATTACCTATAGCCTGGCGCACCTTTAGTGTTAAATGAAGCACTGAACCATGCTATGGACATAAATTACGAGGTACGTCCAGAAAGTAAGTTCCGTTTGGTAATAAAATTAAATTGTGTTCAGATACAGAAAAATTATTTATTGCACAAAATTCTACAACTCTTAAACTACTTTTCCACACAACTGCCGAAATTTTGCAGGCATTTGTCATAGCGTGGCACAAGTTTTTGTATACCTTCTTCATAGAAGTTTGCCGCCTGTGTCTTCAACCAGTTGGAAACATTTTCTTTCAGCTCTTCGTCATTGTTGAAGTGTTGACCGCTAAGGAAAGACTTGAGATGTTAGAACAGATGAAAGTCGCTAGGAGCGAGGTCAGGGCTGTACGGAGGATGGTCAAACACGTCCCAGCCAAAACCCTGTAAGAGATTTTGCGTCACATTTGCAGTGTGTGGTCGTGCGTTGTCGTGAAGAAAAACAACACCTTTTGACAGCAATCCTCGGCGCTTATTTTGTATTGGGCGGCGAAATTTCCTAAGTGTCTCGCAATAAACATCTGCTTTGATTGTTTGACCACGCGGTAAGAAATCAATGAGTAAGATGCCTTTCCAGTCCCAGAACACTGTGTACATCATTTTTCAAGGTGTCAAGATTTGTTTCGGCTTAACCTTTGCTGCGGATGAAGTGTGCCTCCATTCCATTGATTGCCGCTTACTTTCAGGGGTGTCGTAAGAAACCCAAGTTTCATCTCCTGTGACTATCTGTGTCAGAAATTCTTTGCCGCCTTCATCATAACGGGTCAAAAACTGAAGTGCACTACCCATCCGGTTTGTTTTGTGTTGCTCAGTAAGAATCTTTGGTACCCAACGAGAGCAAAGTTTACGAAATTTCAGGTTTTCGGTAACAATTTCATGAATTAGTGATCGAAGATTCCATAGCGAGAGCACTAATTGTAAACTTGCGATTTTCCTGGATCTTGTCATCAATCGCGTGAACCAGTTCTTCTGTAACCAAAGATGGACGCCCACTTTGTTCTTCATCGTGCACTTCACTACGTCCTTCATTGAACTGTCGGACCCATCTTCTCACCATTGAATCACTCATCGCATTTTGTCCGTAAACTTTGCAAATTTGCCGATAAATTTCAATTGGTTTCACTTTCCTAGCATTCAGAAAACGAATCACAGATCTGATTTCACAAGCGGCGGGATTTTCAATCAACACCGACATTGTAAACAAGCACAACAAAGCGTACGTGGCTGACAGCGATCTCAAAATGGCGCACGTTTCTTCTCCTTGATACAGAGCGTCTACCGCACATGTGCGGAACTGCGATCGCAGCGCTGCAGCGGAGAGAAATTGAAACGGAACTTACTTTCTGGACGTACCTCGTATATAACTTGCATATGTTATTAAACATTGGAAATCATTGTATGAAGAACAACTTATAGTTACATTTTAATAAGATTCCACCTACTTTTACGTAATCAAGTAATTAAATTTCTTGTTTTTTTTTTCTTTCTTAGCAAATCTTCCTCCTCTAAAAATAAAACCCCACATAGACAATGCTTACACCAAAAAACTGGCAAAGACAGTTAAAATTTCTAGTTAACTGCAAAGGTGAGTCCTAATAATTAATGATAACCTAATAATAATTAATAGGTAATTAAATAATTAAATTCTCGTATAATTTGCTTAATTGATATAACTATAACCACTCTAAAGTAAATAATAATATAGTATATAATAAAATTAATATAATATAAGGAATATTATCATCAGTGCATCAGTTGGCGACTAAATGTTTGGCATGCAAAGTTTCAACACCAAATATAAAAACAAAGTACCAACGTAACAGTTACAATATAAGTAACTGGTGCGTATTTGCAGAGGAGTTGCCGGTTATGAATGGAGCTAAACAACCATCAGATCTTAGTGACTTATCCCATAATGGTGGGAAAATGTCAAAGTTGCACCTTAGTAATCTCTCGTATATTGTAACCTCTATATTTCTGACATTTCTTACAGAATTCGATGATCCTTAAGAAAAATAGCAGTATATTTGTAATGAAATCTGGTAACTGTTAGGCAAAAATGTTTATATACAATTTGGGGAAATTATCAACACTGGGTTGCAGTATAGCCTGAATGTGTGGAAATGGTGAGGCTAATTGTAAATAAATTATTTCTTATAAGACCTGCTGACTGAGTATTAATTTAAATGTGACTGTGATGCTTTACTTTTGTAGTACTACACCTTTTACTGCCAGCATAGTATAGTTCTTTTTGTATAGTTGAGTATCAATAAGTTGGTTTTGCAGGGGAGCTGTCTAGCCGCTATGCTGGTCGAGCTCATGTTCCATTGTCAGCTGGTCTGAATGAAACACTGCAGTTGTGGATGTCCTGCCGTGCAACTCGAACACTTATTGACATCACTACACAGTGCCTCTCATGTCTTATGCACTCAGATACAGAGGCTTGCATTAACGCTTTGTTAGGTATTGTATTTAATAATTTAATTTTGTATATAATGAAGTTAAAAATGGCAAAATAAATGATTACTAGTGGTGGACTTTTGTAACAGTGATGCAGAATGATAATTTGAGTCAATTTTTTGTAACACTTGCATCACTTATTTTTAATGCAGGAAAGCTAATCACTCGTATTGTCAGTTTTAAGTTGACTGCTGATGTTGCTCCTTATGGTCATTGTGTTTCTCTCTAGTGGCGGCCAGATGAACTTTTTCATCGAGATGTTGCTGGGTGGGATTTCAAAATTGAATATTCAGTTTTACTTTTTTTCTAAATTTGGACATTTTCCTAAACTGCTAGAATGTTTTTGATGAGTTTTGGGTTTCTGTTGTGGTGTTTTTCTTTCCAAAAGTGCCAAGCTACTACTGATTTTTTTTTTTTTAATTTTAAATAGTATAATTTTAATGGAATAACTCTTTTGGGGGGCCAAGACAATGTTATTTGGGTGCCACCAGAGAGAAATACTACCACAATTACTTGCAGCTGAGAATAGGGACAATTAGCTCCCAAAACATGTTTTTTCCTTAATTAAAAATAAGTGATGCACACGTAACAAAAAAGTGACTCAGAGTATCAAATTATAGAATTGTTTACTGCTGTTGACAACTAAATCATTAGCTCTGTTTCTCTCCAGTATTATACTTATATCTATGTAACAAATTTTGCAATGTGTCCTTTAACTTAATCATAAGTAATTTCTTCAAATGGATTTCACACTGAACAAACATAGAGTATTTGAATGATAATGGGTGGGGGAACTGATTCTCTTAAATCTATCCTAGCAAACACTGATAGTTAGAAAGACTTTTTATTTAGTTTCTTGTTAAAAAAGAGAAAATGATTGATCTTAATTCACAGGAACTGTGCAGAGATTATTTAAAAAAATTAAATATTCCAACTTTTCTTCTCTCTGTTTATTTTTGAGATGATAATGTATGTAAAACATAATGAAAATCATACAAAAATTAACAATCAGAAGATTCGTGACCACTTCACTAGAGGTAATTCACATTTCATGCAACTTCACATAGATTACAACAATTAAGACAAAACCCATTGTAGCTCCATGTATGTTTTATAAGAAACTACTAATACTTATAAAATATTTGAAATAATTTAAAAGGGAATTGAAAAAAAATAGTGTTCAAGATGTTACTATTCAATACATGAGTTTGACATATCAATTTTAATGTTAAATTATATTATTATGTTTTGTGTTTTATACATTATTAAATTATTATATTTGACAAAACTCTGTACATATATTACCTTAAGGTGAAGCTCTATAAATATATTTTCTTTGTTATTATTTGTAAAAGTAAGATTGTACGTATGTAGGTAGGATTTAATGTATTTATGTAGTTTCTTTGTTCTTTACCTTTTATACTTAATGTGACAAGCCATGAATTAATGTAATTTTTAATCGACAGATAAGTAAATGAAATGAAAATGAAAAGGAATACTATTATGTTTGAATTTCAGATACAAGTGTAGCCCACAGTCCACATTTTGACTGGGTGGTTGCTCATGTTGGTAGCTGCTTCCCACATACAGTCATTACTCGTGTGTTATCTTGTGGTCTGAAAGATTTCAGTCAGCATGGATCAGCAGATCAAAGTGCAAAGGTAGAGTTGAGCTAATTTTCTCTTCTTTAACTACATTTAAATTACTATAAGTAAAGGAAATAAGAGATGGTTAACCCTTTCAGACCTGATCAAAATGGACTTTTCAAATTTGATAAAATGTTTCAACTACTTGTGCCCTTAACAATTGTCATTGCCTGTTCTCATACTTCTAGCTCAGATAGCTAAAACATTGAACATCACTGGCCGGGATTTCAGTGTCTGAGATTTACCAGATTTGTATCCTCGTGGTGCTACCATGTCTGCGGTGAAGGACAGGGTGGGTGCATGTAAAATAAATGTGTTCCATACATAAATGTTTGTGCTACTGTAACACTGTGGTAAACAACCGTTTTGCATTTCAACTTACAAAATGAATTGTTTATTGTGTTTATTAATTTTAGTTGCTGATTACAAACCATGCTGTTGTCCACAAATTTAGTCAGATTGCTGAAATATGTGGCATTAAACATAGTGGTTTGTTCAAAGCAAAGTCTCTTGAAGTCATAGTTTGTTTTATTTTCAGTACATCAGAGTTTCCATTGTAATGGACTTGGAAATTGAAAGGGTTAAATAAGTGATCAAAAAGAAAGTAATTTTAGACTTTAAGTAGTTGTATTTCGTGTAACATATGTGTTTCCACTGCCACCTTTTTTTTTCACCTCACATTTTTTTTCTTTTTTTTCTATGGCTTTGTTCAGGTTAGAGAGGAGTACAAGGTAGGAAAATGATACACAAATTGTTATAAAGCATTTTCAGATATTGCATTTAACAATAAAGGATCTAATTAATAGTATATATGAATTAAATTATACAATATCCACCAGTTTTATACATTTAAATTTCAAGTCTTTAAATTAACCATGACTAATTAAGTTATATAGTAAATTGAAAATGTAACAGGATTATAAAAGGTAGAAATTAAACTTATAGTTTTATAATTTGCTTATTTCAGGCACCAAAGCTGAATTCTGTAGTGGGAATTCTGGGTCATCTTGCAGGAAGTCATTTTGGGGATATTAGAACAGCCCTTCTTGAACTTTTCAAGGTAATGAAAACAAAGAATTGGACAGATATTCTAAAGTCAAGGAGAAAATTGCAGTTTTTAGGCATACTGGTAAATAACTATTCAGGTATAACTTGATTCCACACTGAATTCCATAATTAGTAGGAGAAGAAGGCATTTAGTTTACTAGTTTATTTTAGAATATTAAAACATAAGTGAATTACACACACAATAACCAAGAAAGTCCTCAGTAGCAATTTTTAGATTACTGAAAGGCCTCAACAAACATCCACACAGGATTGGCATAACAGAACCTCCTATATATCCTTTCTGTGAATTTGGAGAGGATATGGAGTGAGACCACCTACTTCGCTGCCCAGCTTTTCATCAAAATATTGTAGTGAATGCCTTTATTGCCAACAGTAAACATTAGAAACCAACCAATCAACATACTCAATGTAAAAAGTCTGATTTTATTTTTATATACCTTCCACAAACTATTTCTACAAAAGCTTATTTCTCTATCTGCTTCATGTTAATCAAGGTAAACCTTTGCAGAAATAGTTTCATTACATATTTTGTTAAAGGGGGATGGAGGAAACTGGATCAATAGTCAGATGTTTAAAAACTAGTTGGACTAGAAATTTCATACCCTTTCCATGACATTGCAAAAAACAACTGAATAGTGACAACATTTTTTTAAAAATGACAAAAGTATTGAAAAACTCAAACCAGTAATAATGCATACTTGGAAATGGCTAATGCCACAAAAGAAGTAATTTGAAGTAAATTGTGTATTTTAAAGAGATCTGTATTTTGTGTGTAGTGTATTTGTTCTATCTCTTATGGTTTACCAGTTACACTTTATTATAAAAATTCCTTCCAAATGAAGAGGACTTAAGAGGCTATTTCCAGAAAATTTAAGATATGCATTTTATTTGTCATGTAAGTATCTTTAACATATGGTGTTTTAATCAAAATTGTAAATGCCATTTTTGAAAAAATTGAGAATTTTAAAGAATTTCCATGTAAAAGTTAGTTTGGATGGATGGATTTTTCCTAAAAATCTTCATATTGCAGCTTTGAAAGATGCCAAAACTAAATACCAAGTTTGGTATTTATCAAACATTTCATTTTTGTAGTATACTTTTCACAGAACATGCTCACACATCATTCTTTTGCTAAAAATGCTTTTTTTTTATTAATTCAGGGAGCCTCAGAGTGGGTATTTCCAGTGAAAACCTGATATTAAATTTTTGGGTTGAATGCAACACCTGCTCTAGTTACTAGGTGCATGGTAGAGAAAGTAAAAACAGGCTTGTATAATTAAGAATCATAAAAAGCTTTTGCAAACTCACTGCTATATTTGAGTTGAAATTTGCACTGTTTTACCATCTGTTGAAAATATTGTACAATTACACTGTAGTGCATGGTAAAAATCATACGTTACCTTCCAACTTTCAAAAACTATCCAACCCTTACTTTCTCTCCTATAGTACCTCAAAATTTATAAACCTCTATTTTCATCCCCTTAAAGACAAAACTACACTGCTTGGCCAATCAGGGCAGAAATTTGTGTGCTTGAGCTGCAAGACTTGGTTAGAATCATAGGCTACCATACAACTTCAAAAGAGTACCCCTACTCATATTTTCAACCCCTTATGTTCAAATTTGTACCATTTGGTGAATCTAGACAAACCTGTGGATGCTTACATTTTAGGTATGAGTGAAAATTGCAGGCTACTTGCGGGTTTCAAAGACACCCTAACCTTGTTTTCAATCTCTTACTTACAGAATACATCATGCAGTGCCAGCAACATCCCTGGTATAGTATATAAGGGTTACCTGTGAAATAAAACCCAAAATTTTACATTCCATCTCGAAAACACAACCTTAAAACAAAAATTTCTGCAGAACATACACATCCTAGTGCTCATTTCGCAGGTTAAGCCGCAAAGCGGCTCGGTACTGCGGCAACTGACACACGACCGGGGCAAAGTCCCCGATCATCCTGACATTCCTCTGGCCTCCTCTGGTAATCTGTAAAGTATTTTGAGTGTCGCACATAAGATTTTTGAAGTGCTTTTTCATTACAGCTGTGACTAATCACTTTCTCTATTAATTACCCCTAGCAAGTAGAAGAAGTATTGCATTCCACCCAAAGAGTTGATACCGAGAGTTCACCAGAAATACCTTTTATATGGAAAATGTTTCATTATTTTCTTAAAAATGACTGTAATGATCTTGATTAAGATACCATATATTTAAGATATTTGCATGACAAAATGTATATCTTGAGTTTTCTGAGAATAGCCTTTGAAATCCTCTTCATTCCGAATGACTTGTGTATAATTGGTAAACTGTAAGAGAGAAAATCTTATGACAGAAAAAATATAGTTGTCTTTAAAGCACACAATTTACATAAAATAAATACATTTTTTTGTGGTGTTAACCATTTCTTAGATATTCTTTGTGTTGGATTTTCCAGTGCTTACATTTGAATGGTAAATTGCAATTAGTTTTTTCTTAGAATTTCAAAGCCATCACATAGTAACTCACTTTTTAAACTTCTGATTATCAGAATGTTTTATTATTATACAATTAATTATAATTCTTTACAACTAATGAAATTAATTATACATTTTATAGACCTAACCTGGTCTGGGCATTGTTTTTAATATAGTCATTGTAATGAATTATAATTAAGTATATAATATAAACATTCTAACAAAGAAACCTGTGTACCCAGTAATGAAGTACTTGCCATTGACATTGCTCTCTCTAAATGAGATGCCTTGGTGGTCTACCTGGGAAACAACTTGAATCAGTTGGGGGAATTCAATGCCCCACTGGCATGTGGTCACAGTATCTCAGTGTTTAGAGCGCATGGAAAGTGTGAGAACCATGTTCAAATCCTGGCTGTGGTGTTGAAGTTTTGATTATCGTTTTAACCTACTGTATCCTCCTTATACCTTCAACAAACTGTGTAGATATGTAATGAAAGTTTATCTTAATTAAGTGGACAGAACAATAAGCTTTTGTAAGAATAGTTTGTAGAAGAGTGAGTAGCGAAAGTCATTTGAATGCAATGCATACAACTTTTTGAACAGCATTTTCACCACGGCTGTCTTTTTTTTTAATTTTATTTTACATACAAAGCATTAATATGGATTACTAGATGTTGTATTAGTGACATTTGATTAGGTTTAAACATGTATTTAAATGAATTAAATGTGTTTCTTTTTGCATTTTGGGATAATAGTCAAGCCTGGAGATTGATCATGAGGAAGGAGAGAACAGTGAATATGCAGCTACAGTACCATATTTGCTACAGCTGGCATCGTTATCTCCGACACTGTTGCGCGCCTTAACTACTGATGTACTTCATACCTGTGAGTGTTTAACTGTTCATTATTATTATGATCTTTCCTGCCTGAGAATGGGTTTGCACATAAAAAATTCTCATTTTATCACTCTGTGCTTGACATCTTGTGAATCCATCCAGCTGCTCAGCTGTTTACTTTCGGAAGCTCAAGATACTGTCATTGTTACCTCCTAAAGTTATCAACCATGGCACTATCTTTCATTGCATCAGCACTAAGTGATAAGAAATACATACCCCTATGCCTGTTAACAAACTAAATGTATTAATTCAAGGATCTTTTATTAGTAAAAACTTGTGTGTTAATTGGAGTCCTCGGGTAACAGCATGACATTCAGCTTGGAATCAGAAGTGGTGATATCACTTGAGTTGTCTTCCAGGTTTATAATCAGCCTTTGAATTCTTTCTCTTTTAGGAAAACACAGTGAAGTTTTTTTGACATTTACTTGCAAAAATTAAAACTTTAATCACTTGACTTTCTCACCAAAGCATACTGGAACATGTTTCGGAGCCTGCCTCCATCAGTGAGTCTAAATTGATGATGGACCAATCTCTGAAACACATTTCAATAAGTTTTGGTGAGAAAGTGAAGCTACAGTGACTAAAATTTTGATTTGTGCACGTAAATGTTATAATCAGCCTATCTACAATTTGGTCGCAAAGCATTCGCAGACATACCAGTTGCTTCTGATGTTAATTTAATGAGGTCCTTAACAGCAAACAAAAAGTTGAATGCACTGAAAACTGTCAGTTTTTTTATCACTTTTAATGGCTTTGCTCTTCTATGTTTAATTAACTGCTGTGACTTGCTATGAACTCAGCATAATTACAACATAAACAATACTGCATTCCATGATTGTTGCTTCACTCCTGTAAAAAATGTGGGAATACCGATGACTGCATAGCCATGATAATAAATAGAAGCTAATTATTTCATTTATGTTTAAATGAAACCATCATTAAAATTCAGTGTGGGGCATGTTGTTGGAATATCACATTCCTTAGATGGACATTACCTTGACGAGAATATTTTTGGGCTCTGCTAATTATACTCTATAATGATGCAGCAAGTGTATTTGGAATGCCCTCTTAACTTCCTTCAGATGTTATTCTTGAGTTCACATTTGTTGTTGTAGGGTTACCTAAAGGAAAGAGTGTACACCACAGGACCCAGTATGATTACTGAACTCAAAACAGCCGAAGGAATATAGAAACCATTCCGTCTGATTTGCTGCACCACAATAGAGAGAATGATTAACAGAGTAAAAAAACATCCATCAACAAGGTGCCCATCTAAGGGAAGTGATATTCAAACAATCACCTTTTGCTAAATGCCAATATTTTGGTTACCTAATATGATAGTGTTTAACCCTGCAGTAGTTGCACCCAGATTCACAGTCCACACAAAAGTATCTTTTTCATTCCCTTTAAGCTCTTTGAACTTAGGAATCTCATGACCCAAGTGCCTTCCTATAATCAGCAGTATTATGTTATTCCTTTGTTCCACTTGGACTTGTGCAGCGGTTATGGAATGCTCAGCAATTGGGGACTGACACTCCCACGCAAGCAACAACATTAGAAATTACCTGTATTGTTGCATTAGCAGAAATTGTAAAAGTGAGCTATTGTAGTCATACAATAGTTTATTTTATAAAGCATAAGTACTTAGTAAATTAAAATTCAAGCATAGTAAATTCTGTGCTACTTTGTTATTATTTAGTTATAAATCCACATTTTTCCTCATGCGGACTCACAGTCTACAGCGACTACTAACGGTATAAAAGATTGTGCAACTACTGCGGTTAATAAATGTCTTCATCCATTCCTAGAAATATGATTCTGAAATGTGTCCCATCAATATGGTCCACCCTGTACTATGTTTATTCGTCATCTTTATTGTATGGACCACAAAAAGGGTGATAATGCATGCAGTGCAGTAATAAACTATTTTCATTGGCTTGAAAGGTGTGCAGTGGTGAGGGCATGTGCATTTGTTTACACCAGGACCCTTTCTTGGGCCAAACTGAGTACAATAGTGTATAATTAAGGCAAGGAGTTTCATGATATTGTTGTAGACACCATTGAATTGACTATACACATGTACAGTCCATTTCATCACCCATTGGACAAAGTGCACAAAGTCAAACTTTTCCTGAACATTCAGCCAGTTTGTAATGCAAGTTTACTATTATTGCAGCACTAAGGTCAGGTTACGCATATATAGTGTAACATGGATATCAACAAAGGCATATGCACCACACTTCTCTTTTTTTTATTCTAAGGCACAACCTCAGTCAATGAAAAGACACATTACAAACATTTCTGTTGCCAACCTTTACAGACTTATGTTAGAACTGACAAAGTTGATGCAACTTCAGTTTGACACGATTAATGATAATATAGCAAAAACTGACGAAGCTTTGGTTTAACGTCCCTCAAGCTACATTTGTCGATGTTTATGAAACCGAGTATTAAACGTTTCCAACCATTGCTGTGCTTAAGCCAATTCCTTTTGTTTCAATAATTGCACATATCCATATTTTATTAGAATGCAAAGGCATGCATATCTGGAGGAGTTTATGCAAAATAATGGTTGAGGATGGCAAAATAGTAGTAATTCAAAAAAAAAAATTTGTAAACAATCTCAGATTATTAATTTAGGAGAATTCTTATTTACAGTTAAGAAAAAATGGATCTGGTAAATAAATTAAACTGAAGTATATAGCACAAACTAGTTTAAGTATAAAGTGTAGTCATAGTCTGGTAAAAGCAATGTATGAGCTAATAGTTGTAGAAAGTATTTTTATTAATTATCTTGTATGGCCTGGAATCTGGAACCCATTCCATATGAACTCTGTAAAGAGGTTAGTACAGATAAACTTAATTTAGTATTCAATAATTGCACTTCACTCTAGTGTTGTAAGTATATTACCCAATGGCAAGTAGAAGCAGTAAGCAGTATTGTAAGTGAGCAATATAACATTTTGCGAGAGCAATTGTATATGTTTTAAAGCACCACGTTGTGGAGCCCATATGATGCGGTATTAATGTTGTGTGACTTCATGTGTGTTGCCATCTTGTGAGTTGTGACGTCACTCCTTATTGGTTTGTTGAACTCCATCTGGCGTAGCAATTTGTATCATTTAGTTTCTGAAAGAATTTAAGGTTATGTATATTGTCCTCCGGCTAGCTATCATCTTTTCTTGGTAGAACTTGTATCTCTTGCAGGGTGTGAAGCGGAAAGGAATCTTTTGTCTAGAAATGATATTGACGAAGAAATTGGTTTTATAATCTTTATTGCAGAACACGTTCACGAACACTTTCACATATTTATTTGGATACTCGCCATACTGAAACTGTTTATAATAACTTCTTATCACTTTTAACTCACGTACTTCAACTTTATATATTTAAATGTATAATACTTTATAGGATTTCTCGTACTTCTGCTGCGCGTAACTTGACGAACTGAAGGACTGACTGACTATATGTAGTGTACTGAGAATTCCGTTGAACTGGGGGGACGCTCCCTTGAATCTACACTATTTATAGGCTTGCCTCAAGATACGCCTAAAGATTATAAATGAAATGCTATTGGCTAATAAAATGCGCCAACATTAGCGTCTATTTTAATATCCAATGAAAACTACGAATACATATTGCTTTAGGGAGAAAACATTCCAGAAGCTTCTATCGAAACCGCGCGAAATATTACGTAACTTCCTGGTTCCCGGTAACGATAAACAACTCACCCCCTTGCTGCATTATTGCGTTATTGTTGACAGTTTCAGTAAAGCCGTATATTATTATTTACCAATAATAATTACAATTAATAAACCTCTGAAATTAATGTTACATAAAAATACATATTCATATTACTATCATTAATTACATCTGAGTAATTTGTGATACAAATTACCGTATCATATGCCCCACTAGAAACATAATTATAAATATTTATAACTTGTTTAGAAATTTTAAAATTGTGTTTTTAGTCTCCTAAATCTTGTAACACACGTTATCACTTTCACTTAACACTTCACACGCATTTAACACACGACATATGTTTTATCTCGCCACTACTTGCTGGCTTTGGTTTAATTAATTTAGATGTTAATCTGACACAAATTTTTTTTATAGCAAATACTTTACCCTAAATTATTTAATCACTGTTACCAAATTGTTTACTCTCTTACATTGTTGACAAAAAATTTATACATTTAAGATTTTTTTTGTAATTATTATACATATTTACCAAAATATTCACCCTCTACACAAATATTGATATCTTTTAAATCTAAGCACTTTTTCACATGTTCTATTTACTACATAAGTATTTGTTTTTAATTATTTTTACCCATTTTTGTTGTTTTGTACATTATTTACGTACTTTTACTTTAATATCATATTAAGTTTCAATCATTACCTTCTTCTTTTCAAATACTGTTACAGTTACTAAAAATTTAAACATTTCTCTCTTTTTTTTTTTTATATAATTTATTTCTCTTTTCAAATGACATATATAAATAGTTAACCCTCTTACGTTCCAATACATTTCTCTGCAAGTCATTTTTAACTATCCAGCATTTACTTTACATCTCATTGCTATTTACCCTCCTGGATCAAATTGTGTGTGGCTAAACATTACTCGTAGCCGTATCCTAACCTTCAAATTGTTGTTCATGAATAACCTCTTGTATTCATTTGAAATTTCGTCCCCTGATAACATTTGAAAACAATCTACAGTTTCTTGAACAACACATCTTTTAACAACATTCATTTTCAATTCATCTGCTATCTTTTTAACTTGATAATACTCTGACAAATCTGTACTAAACTGTACTGGACTGGAGTTTTCATTTTGAACATCTTGGTACAATTTATTTCTTTGCATTACTGTCTCATTCTGTATTTCTGATATTTCCCCTCTGAAATTAACTTGCGCCTGATTTACATCTACATTCCTAACCTCTTTTATCTCTCTTATCTCACTTGAAATATTACTCACTTGACTGCCTAACTCTGCACATTCTACATTAACCTCACCTTTTTTGTTACTTATTTCCCTGTTCATGTCTAACATTTTCTTTGAATTTTCTCCTATCTCACTTACTATTACTTCCTCATTTTCATCTCTCATTTTAGGCATACTACTATCTAGCTTCATAACTTTCTTTTCAATTTCTCCACTGCTTTGATCTACCTTTTGCTCTAATATCTCATTACTCCTACCAATATTTTCAATTGATTTCCTGTTTTGTTCTAAGCTCTTACCAATATCTTCACTCAATTCCCTATGATCTTTGTTTATAGCTTCTCTCATCCTCTGAGTTAATCTTTGTCCTAATTTCTCATAACTCTTTTGCATATCTTCCCTTAATTTCTCATTCATATTTTTTATATCTTCTCTCAATTCCCTACTCATATTTCTCAGCAATTCCATCATTTCCTTCATCATACCAGCATCAATAGTAATATTTCCTGCTATTCTATTCTTACTTTCTGCACTAACATTTCCTCCCTCCAATACTACATTGTTTGAGCTTTTTTTTGTAACCTGTATTGAATTACAGCTAACTGTTACACTATCCTCCTTCATCATTGTTTCTTCGATATTATTAGTGGCCATTGTTTTTGTTTTCTAAAAAAAAATTACTATACTCTGACCTTGGACCTTTTGTTATGATGCTGTCTGTTGCTGTTACTTTGATGTCCAGCTTCCTGCCCCATTCTCCTAGATTTGTATGTCGCTTCTGCGTTGTGTTGTGATGAATCTACGTCGTTTCGATGTTTTTGCGTTGAATTCCTTGTTGCCTCGTAATCTCGGAATTACGATGTCCAATCTGCGTCTTGTAGATTATTTCACTGCTCCATTCATTCCACCTGCTGGTTAATTCTGCTACTTTCCTGGTTAATTCTGCTACTTCCTGGTTATTCTTGTTCCTTTCCTGGTCATCTTCGCCCCACGTTGATGCGCCAATTTGTGAAGGTATAGCTTACGTAATATGTTTTTACGTAATTTGTTGTTGAGCCCCACGTTGTGGAAGCCAATATGATGCGGTATTAATGTTGTAGATCATTAATTGTAGCTCCGCGTTTGGAAGCCAATATGCGACGTTTGCTGCTTTACGTAATGTTGTTTACATCACGTGTGTTGAAGCCTTCTTGTGACGTCATTCTTTGTTTGGTTCGTAGCTCCCTCTGACGTTAGCAATTTGTATCAATTAGTTTCTGAAAGAATTTAAGGTTATGTATATTGTCCTCCGGCTATCTATCATCTTATCTTGGTAGAACTTGTATCTCTTGCAGGGTGTGAATCGGAAAGGAATCTTTTATCCAGAAATTATACTGACGAAGAAATTGGTTTTATAACTTTTATTGCCGAACACATTCACAAACACTTTCACATATTTATTTGGATACTCGCCATACTGAAACTGTTTATAATAACTTCTTATCACTTTTAACTCACGTACTTCAACTTTATATATTTAAATGTATAATACTTTATAGGATTTCTCGTACTTCTGCTGCGCGTAACTTGACGAACTGAAGGACTGACTGACTATATGTAGTGTACTGAGAATTCCGTTGAACTGGGGGGACGCTCCCTTGAATCTACACTATTTATAGGCTTGCCTCAAGATACGCCTAAAGATTATAAATGAAATGCTATTGGCTAATAAAACGCGCCAACATTAGCGTCTATTTTAATATCCAATGAAAACTACGAATACATATTGCTTTAGGGAGAAAACATTCCAGAAGCTTCTATCGAAACCGCGCGAAATATTACGTAACTTCCTGGTTCCCGGTAACGATAAACAACTCACCCCCTTGCTGCATTATTGCGTTATTGTTGACAGTTTCAGTAAAGCCGTATATTATTATTTACCAATAATAATTACAATTAATAAACCTCTGAAATTAATGTTACATAAAAATACATATTCATATTACTATCATTAATTACATCTGAGTAATTTGTGATACAAATTACCGTATCAATTTCTTGTGTAAAAAATTTCTCACTTAAGGCTGGCTCACAACAACCGAGAACAGCAACCAGAACGAACAGCAAAAATGAGTGTTCACAATTGACAGGAAGCTTTCCCAGGCCCAGGAATGGAAGAAGACTTGGCCAAGCTTTAACTTTTTTGTACTCGGGCACAGCATATTAGATCCTTCACTATAGAGATTATTCTAGGTGGCTGCTAATGCTCTCTATAGTCGCAAGCTGGAAACATAAAACTGCAAGAAATTCTAGCATATATGCCTCCTAATCTCAGATTCTGACACCTGCAGCTCCATTAAGCATTGATTCTTCTAGTGAAAGGGTCATCCGCAGTTTGTTTATATGCAATTCAAAACTGGCCATTGCCTCAAAAACAATAGCAAAATCTACAAAGAACAACAAAATGGTAAAAATTAGCAAAGAACAATAAACAACTTTAATGTATGCCATAAAATAAAGGAATAAAAGCTTGGTACAACTACAGGAATTGGAAATGTAATGGATTTGCATTTAGATAATGTTAACGTTGGCTAACCCACATTATATTGACTGAATTGGGAGCAGGTGAAAAAATATCATTGGTAATTTAAAAACAACTGAACTCACAATGTGCAAAATTGACTTTCCACTTTGTGATCGATATGCATTCTCATTCTTGTTACCAGCCTATTATGAACCAAAATCTTGTATGTTACATTGCCTCCCACTCTGTTTCTGTTTTGGTTACATTCTTGGGCTATTGTGAACCAGTTTTTATTTGTTAAAATCCATACTTATGGCAGATTTTCTGTTCATGGAAGTACAAACAATAAGGTGGTAGTATTAATGCAAATGTCTATAGCCTGTTGTATTTTATTGTTTTTATTACTCTTAAATGAACAAATAGAATTTTAATAGGTTAAGAATTTTTTTGAAATTGGCCTTCATATTTCCTATAAATGCCTCCCTTTGAAAAATCTTTATCTGGTCACCCTATTCTTTCCCAAACCAAATATTACAACATTTGTAATGCTTTACTTTTTGTGGTGTCTTGATGGTTGAGATAAGCACTTACAGTTATTATTTGTTGTTTAATTGTTTAACGTGGAATCCATCTAACAATAATACTGTATTAAATTTGCAAGGACCATAATGCTGTATTTGCATTGCAAAACCAATGTAAATAAAAGTTTGTACTTTTTGGGGGCATTCTGTATCTAATGAAACAGTTACATAAAAGAATAAACCAAAGAAAAAAGATTAGTTCCTCCCTCCCTATCTCTTCCCATTTTCTCCCTTGTTTACTCCCTCTCTCTTTCTCTCATTGAAAACAAGGTGTTCCAACTTTTTGAATACAATTTTTTCATTCATGTTTTTACTTTTTCTACTAATCCATTATATGTTTACATTTGGCAAGTAGAGGAAGTATTGTATTCCACCCAAAAATCAGTATAAAATTTCATCCAAAGTGCATGTTTGAGGTGTGTGTGTGTCCAAAAATAAATGCTGGTTAAATTACAAAGAATGCAACACAAAAATTTTCAAGAAAATCCACCCACCCCATATTATTCCTTACATGAAAAGATTTTATTATATTTTGTTTTCTCAAAAGTGGCTCTAACGCTTTTGATTAAAATGTTGCATGTTTAGTGTCCCAGAAGTACCCAACCTTATAAAGGAAACACAAAAATTTTGGGAAAAAACATCTTTATTTCTCTACATAGTCTCTTTTCAGCTCGATACACTTTTCCCAGCGATGTTCAATAGCTTTGATACCCTGTTTATAGTGAAAACCATCCAGTTCTGCAAAATAGCCATCAACTGCAAACTCCACCTCTTCATTGTTGGCAAATCTTTTACCACCAAGCCATTTCTTCAACTTTGGAAACAGAAAATAATCAGAGGGGGCTAAGTTGGTGAATAGGGTGCATGAGGAAGCAATTCGAACTTTAACTCATTGATTTTGTCTATGATGATAACGGATATGTGAACTGGTGCATTGTCTTGATGAAAAAAAACTTCCTTTTTCGCTAAATGCGGCCATTTTTTGCTTGATTTCATCATTCAAATGCTGCAATACGTTTGCATAATACTTGCCTTTGGTTGCTTTGCCTTTTTGAACATAATCAATGAAAATTATCCCACGCGCATCCCAAAAAACTGATGCCATGACCTTGCCTGTAGATGAAACTGTCTTCGCCTTCTTTGGAGTCGATTCTCCCCTTTCAATCCACTGTTTTGACTATTCCTTTGACTCGGGTGTGAAGTGATGGACCCATGTTTCATCCATGGTTATGATTTGAAGCAAAAGCTCGGCTTTATTACAGCGAAACATCACCAAACACTCGATTGAAACATCCTCACGACGCTGCTTTTGTTCCATTGTGAGTAAATGCAGCACCCATCTTGGCACAGCTTTCTCTTGTCTAAATTTTCGTTAGTATGCAATGTACAGCACTTTTTGAAATGCCTACAATGTCTGCTGGCTCGCGCACTTTCAGTCGAGGGTCATCCAAAACCATTTTCTGGATTTTCTTCACAATTTCTGGCATGGTCACCTCATTTGGTCGACCACTACAATGTTCATCTTGGCAGCTTGTACGGCTTGCTTAAACTCTGCCACCCAATATTTTACTGTTGTAAATGAAGGAGCAGACTCCCCCCAGAGTAGAATCTAACTCGACTTTAATATTAGTTGGATTAAGACCTTTCAAATGAAAGTATTGTATCACATAATGATGACCAGTTTTATCCATGTTCGCTGAGAGAGTTCACTATTAATGACTGCCAAACAATTACTAAACAACGTAGCATCGTCAAACTTTAAACTTAAGCTTTATAAGGGTGGTGCTTTTTACCATAGTCATTTGTTTGAAACAACAACCACTATATATACGTCAGGTCAGGTACTTCTGGAACTGTCCTCGTATATTGACTTTTATTGAGAAATAAAACATATATCTTGAATCTCTTGTGAATATCTAGTGAACTTCCTTTTATTTGTTTGAATTCTGTATAATTAAGTGTATCAAGGAGGTCTAAACAGATAAAAGCTTAAAGATTAAAAACAGAAGCACTATTAACAGTGAAGTATTCATCATGATGGTAGATTGAGTCTCACTTTTTGACACTCATCTTCAGTAATTAAAAGTTGTATAAAACAGAAACGTTTTTGAGGGCATTCGTCCTCATCGTCAGTGACTGGGTGACTGATGACTGATAAAGACTTACTACAGCAAAAATGTAGAGCTCATTATACTGTACAATTTGTGTCAAATAGAATTTTGTCATAACATTACCTGTTTATTAAATATTCCATGTAGTATGTTTACACCTTTCCCAAGCGTCACCCAATGAATATTCAATTCCTCCCCTTTCTTTTTTTTTCTGTCACAAAAACTTCTTTGAATGAATGCTCTTTCCCCATGTGAAATCTTTGTGCTTAATTTGAAGTAATTCCTAGGTAAAAATATATTGTAATGTAGTGAGGATAAAAGAACCACTTTTTATGTGAATAGTATAATATATATATATTTAATATATGCGAATTTCTCATTAGTAGAGATAATCGTGTGAATGTATCACATCAGATTTTTTGAGTTCAATTGGTTTTGCAATGGAGATGCAACATATTTTGTATACAGAGGCATACAATTTCTTGGCATAGCTAAGGCAGATGTAATTATACAGTTGAGTTGAAGGTAGTGGATATAGGAAAAGGAAAAGAAGCAATTTATGAACAAAACAGTAATACATTTCTTAATAAACCCTGTGGGACTTTCCAGTCTCTTCTGTTCTAGTAACACCAGATATGCTACCAAAACTGACAATATTGGCTCCTGATTGGTGTACATATTTTGGTGGCAGTCAAGCACTGGAAGATCTGATTGTGCACTTAGCTCGAAGTTGTGAACAAGGAGGAACGCAAATACTGAAGCTTCTGCTGGATGCTGCTACGCCAGATGACACGCTGATAGTACCTATTGATGCATCTGTACGAGCAACAAGTAGAGAAATTCTAGGTAATCTTATTTAGAATTTGGTAATCTGACTAATTTTGAAGATTTAGAAGCTAGTAACAGTGATGTGTCATAATTTAAAATAAAGAGAATTGAGGGTTGTTACACTACATCCTATAATATTCTTACTTGAACGCGTTTCGGGAGATGGTTTGTTCCCATCGTCAGCATGTCCTCAACTGATTTTGCCGGTCATCGTCTGGGAGATGTGTGTGGTTAGTGGTGTTCTCTGGTGCTGGCCACAACCCCCAGACGATGACCGGCAAAATCAGTTGAGGACATGCTGACGTTGGGAACAAACCGTCTCCCGAAACGCGTTCAAGTAAGAATATTATAGTGATGTAGTGTAACAACCCTCAACTCTCTTTATTTTAAATTGGTAATCTGAGTTGATTTTTGTACCGTTTATATCACTTACTTTCAATTAATGAAAACATGCTTTAGGAGCTGATTGCTCCCATCTCCTCAGTTCCCGCTGGACTAACAGTGTTGCTCCTCGTGGCTATCATGCTTCTCTCTGGTGGCGGCCATTTCATTAAAATGTCTCCAGGCTTGATTTCAAAGTTCAGTATTTAGTCTTTGTTCTTCCAAATTTGGATATTTTCCCAAAATTCACTTATCATCTTTCAGTTTTTTACAAAATCAGGATTTTCAAACAATACAACATTGTCTGGCTTCCCAAAAGAAGTAATCCATTAAAAATATAAATCATTCCTGGTTAAGAGAATATTGCGGTAAAGCTCTTTAAGTTGAACAGGGTAAAGTTGTATTTCTGTTGCACTGAGTTCGGTTGTGACTTTACCGGCATTTAATCATGGTAAGATGTTTGCGGTTAAGAATCAGAACGGAGCATAACCATTACATTTGTATCTTCAATATTTTCATTGATTTGCATGCAACAAAAAGAGAGAGTAATAGGAGAGAAAGAGTGTACATATTTGAAGAATTGAACGTTTCATTTCAAAGATTCCAGTTAAAAAGGAAGGGTTTACTGCAAGTTTGGATCTAATGGCAAACAACTCCAGTTCCCTAAAGCAGGATCTTCAGAAACCATCATCGTATAGCTCTGCAATTTAATGTGACTGGAACATTTCAAGGAATAATAGATAATGTGAGTGATTCAAGATAGAACAACGGATGTCGCAAATACACAGAATTTCATATGTAATTGCTTCGTTATCACCTCAATGCATAAAGTTGCCTCTCGCACAATGGGGACAAAGATGCGACACAAAGATTTTTAAGAAAATCCCAGAACTTCAGGCTACCCTTTACATATATCATTTCACAGAATTTTTTATTTTCTTAAAAATGCCGCTTAACGATTTTACTTAAAATACCATACATTTAAGATGTTTACATGCCAAATATATCTTGAACCTTCCAGGAATGCCTGTTATGAACTTCTCTTCATTCGGAAAGAATTTTGTATAATTTTGCTTAGCTAGTAAATTTTAAGATATACACAAAAACTGCTCTTTAAAACAGAAAATTTATTTCGAATAGCTTTTTTCAGGCATCAGCCATTTCTGACATATTGGTTTGAATTTTTCAATACTTTTGTCATTTTTTAAAGTACTATTAAGTTTGATGAAATCTTGAAATGAGTCATAATCTTTTAAACACAATAAAACTTCACTCGCATGATGAAATTCTCAAGACTAGTTTCAGGGAGTGCCTCCCTATCTTAGTTACTGAGGCTCTGATGTCATGCCGGGTTCTATCAGTGGATGTGATACAACTATTTTCTCTGCCAAATGGATGACGTCATCTACTTCTGTAATCTCAAAATTCATAAGTTCTCCTTTGTTTTTTGTAATGAAAATGTTTTCCCATGTCTTCATTTCAGTCAGTTTCTTAATGTGTTTTAACAATTTAATCCCTAAATTGAGTTTTATTTATGGACGCTCTTTAACTGCTGTGGTCCTTAGCGTCCCATTCTATATTGGGTGTGAAAGACCGAAAATTTTGTTCAGAGGCCTCTTTATCAGGCTATCTACAATGGACCACTGGCTTTACTTCCCTTCCAAAGTAGCCATGCTAAGGATTTTTACACCCAAAAAAATTGTCACCCTCCGCCGGGTTTGATCCCACAACCTTGGGAACTAGAGGCTAGTATGGTAACCATTGCACCACGGAGGACAACAATTTAATCCCTGGTTCAATATTATGATTTTCCAGTCCAAAAGTGATGAGCTACTGCCTATTTATCAGTGTATTTGAATTTTAAATTTCTTACATGTTCTTTCCTTCTAGTATCTAAATTTCTCTTTGTCTTTCCGATGTATATTTTCTTCCAGTCCTGGCAATTCATTTGATAGATACCTGATAATTTTGTTTTTAGTGTAATATCTTTCAAAGGATGGTTTAATAAATTCCTAATATTCTATTTATTTTGTGGCACAACTCGATATGCAATTCTTTGAAAATTCTTTTAAATTTCCAGAAATACACTGGTGTGCAAAACCTAAAGATGAAAGTAATCTTCACATGCTGTGACACTGCCAAGTAACATAGCTTGATGAAACTTGAATCATACATAGAGGGAACTGCTACAGTATGTTATAGTAGGCAACTAAACAAAATATGCAATGAGACGAACAGAAATGCCACTTTTATTGATAGACCATAAACTACACTAAAGTCAATACAACATATGATGGCTCTCTAAATTTACAGAAACAGATACATGGTGCTTAAAAGGGTGTATGATCACCACGGACAGCAATGCATGCTCTGCATCGTGCTCCCATGCTGGCCACAAGGTTGGTAAGCAGTTCTTGTGGTAGGGCATTCCATTCCTCCACCAGTGCTGTTGACAACTTTGGATGGTCGTTGGTGCATGTGGATGTGCTGCAATACGTCTCCCCAAAGCATCCCACACGTGCTCGATGGGATTTAAATGGGGGGAACGGGCAGGCGAGTCCATTTGCCGAATATACTCGTTCCAAGAGATCCTCCTTCTGTGCTATTCGATGCAGTCGCACATTGTCATCCATAAAAATGAAGTCAGGACCGACTGCACCCCTGAAAAGATGCACATGGGGAAGGAGTACAGTATCACAATAACGTTGACCAGTGAGCGTACCGTGTTAAAAGATTTGGAGGTCGGTGTGCCCATGCAACATTATGCCTCCCCAAACCATAACACCCGGACCACCAAAATGATCATGTTCAAGGATGTTCCTCGGTTCATTACGTGTTCCCACCTCTCGCCAGGTGAGGGTACGTCGAGAATCACTACTTAGACTGAATCTGCTCTCATCCAAGAAGAGCACGTGACCCCATTGCTCGTTGGTCCAATTTTGATGCTCTTGGGATCATCGCAAACAGTACAGACGATGTGCACATGTCAATGGAACACAACATACTGGCCATTGGGCAAAGAGACCACCTCTATGTAGTCACCATGCCATTGTGTATTGTGAGATTGTGTGCCTAGCTGTCCTGTTAAATGTGGTTGCAGTTACACCTGCCGATCCCTTCTTTCCTGTTGTACAATATAGTGGTCATCTGCTGCTGTAGTTGAGCGTGGTCGACCTCCTTGGGACAGCAGTGCCTGTGGTTTGGAAGGTTCCCCATGCACGTGAAACAATGCTGTGAGCAATTTCAAACTCTTGAGCAACACTCGTCACACTTCGCCCTTCTTCCAGTTTCTCGATGATTCTTCCCCATGTGAAGTCATTCAAATGGTGTCTGCGGGCCATGTTGTAATGAAGAACATCACTACAGTGCACTGTAACAGCTCGCTAATTGCTACACACTGTCTTGTCCTGTTTCGTCAACTGTCCCGTGTTGCGGGACCAGACCCATTTGGCACTATAGGCTCGCTACACTCACACCATGCGAGCTTTCTGTGTACGTGTGAGAGACCTCTGGCAACATGCTCCTGCACCTTCATCTACTTTCACCAAGTAGTTCATTTGTTATGTTACTTTACCCATCTTGTCCTTAGGTTTTGCACACCAGTGTATTTCGGATGGAATGTGAATTTACAGTATTCTGTGATGGATTTGTTCAATTTTTCCAAAGTGGTGATGTCTTTTTGTTGTTTTTACCTTTTATATTTATCAATTAATTTGCCTGAAAGTTTTCAAAGCTATCCCATGGTACCTAAATTATATTGTTTACCAAAATTTATAAAAATGACGATAGTATGCGACCAATAATTAACAACATAGATTCACCTACTTACCTGTTGGACAAAGTGGTTACTTAAGGAGTTCATAGCTTTCAATCCTTGAGCATCAAAAATTCCTTGGAACTGGTTAATTCAATAAAGAATTGAACAGTGAAAACAGGAGAAGTTATGGTATTGTTCGATATAAATATAGTAAATAATTGTATCACACCCACTGATAGAACCCAGCATGGCATGAGAGCTTCAGTTGACTCAGCAACTGAAGATAGGGAGGATGCTCCCTGAAACCGGTCTTGAGAGTTTCATCATGTGAGTGGAGTTTTATTGTGTTTAAAAGATTTCGACTTGTTTCAAGATTTTATCAAACATAATGCTCTACTGTATAAAATACTTCCTAATCCTCTACATTGTATACTATTAAGTTGTTTTTCGTGATATCATGGAAAGAGTATGGAATTTCAAGGTATACTTTTAAACATCTGACTATTGATTTGGTTTCCTCTATCCCCTTTGTACCTTCAGTGAATTGTATGATGTAATTATTTCTATAAAGGTTTCTCTCACTTAACATGAAGTAGATAGAAAAATACTTTCATAACAAGGTGTGTAGAAGTTATATAAAAATAAATGATAGTGGGTAAAGAAAGTAATGTGTATGTAACACATCAAAATGTTTGCTGGGTTTTCACTTTGTCTTTAATGGTAACATTAATCATCCTTTTATTTTTGATTGTAGATTTGCATTTCTCAGCTAAATCCAGTAACATGGAATTCTCATAGTGCTAAAATTCGGATATCTATGGTTTATCACCTATATTCTTCATAGGGTCCATTGCGAATGTATTTCAAGACAAAACTGTCTGCAAATGGATAAAATACAGGTTAAATGTAGGCTACTAACACCAGCCATTGCCTACACTCTATGCAGAAACACAACAAGCAGATGACTGTCGAAATTAGTCACTGCCTTCTGAACTACTATTAATTGTTTTGAAGGAGAAAAATAGTGAGAAAAATCAGGCACTACAAAACCGCAGTATTTAAACCAAGAGTTAGCAATGATCCACAGGTTTTATGACTTTACCGTGGTAATAGTTTAACTGTGATATTGTAACAGACTATATTTACTAGGATTGATGCATTCAGCCATAAATTATAAATTAAAAGACAAAATCCCTCAGGAGGACAAGTCAGGAATCTACCAGATGGAATGCAGTAATTGTGAAAAACCAAAAGAAACATAAAAACAAGAACAAAAGAAGATATCAGGAACAAATTTAAAACAAGAAGAAAAATCAACAGTAGCTTGATACTTTTGGAAGGAAAAATACAGCATTAATAGAAACAAAACTCATCGAGAACATTCCAGACAGAATACAACTGGCAGTTTGAGAAAATATCCAAATCTGGAAGAACAAAGATTAAATATTCAACTTTGAATTCCAGGCTAGTGATATTGTATAATTTTGTATAACTGGTAAACCAAAAGAAATGGACCAATACTTATTGCACAGAAAATGTAGACCTCTTTAAAATACACAATTTATGTAATAATTGTGTTGTTATCCATTGTTATTGGTTTGAATTTTTCAATACTTTGTCATGTTTTGAAGTGGTCATTATTCATTTGTTTCTCATGAGAATTTCACGGCCAGCATATATCCATCTGTTTTTAAATATTTGACCATCATTTTGGTTTCCCCTATTCTCCTTGTACAATGAAATTATCATGAAACTATTTTTGCAAACATTTAGCTTGATTAATATGAAGTATTGCCCGATTAACTTGAGGTGGCAGCTGAGGAAAGGTGCGCACTAAATGATAAGTCCGTTATCTATCCCAAGAGGAGAGTGGGGATCAGTTAAGCATGTGGAGTTGTTGACGCTGCACGTGTGTTATCTGAGCTTCTGTAATTTTTAAGGCTCGTGCGTGTTATATGTTCGTCTATAACAGCATATACACGAAACAGTTTGCTTTGTTCCGGGTTGTATTCTCTGTATGTGTGTGTAACTGTGAGTGCCTGCGTTGAGTATTTTTTTGATTTGCGTTTTAGTTACTGTAAATACATGGGCAGTAAACTTCAAGGCAATGTACTGCACTCCCAAACCAGGGAAGTTATTAGCAATGTATATAAATACATGAAAAGACATGCAGTGGCTGGCGTGGTAAACATCAATGTGAAAAACATTGGAAAAAGTGTTGCTGAGGCAACAGGCGCTTACAAAAGAAGTGCAAGAAGAATTATTAAGGAATCCATAGATATTGATAGTGGCATTTCGCCTTCATTCTCCACACTGCATAAAAAGAGACCTGAAAGGTCTTATTGTGCGAGCTTAGATACTTTCAATGAGGCAGTAGTGCACCGAACTATGAATGAATTCTATATTCTTCACAAGCAAAGACGACACTGAAGAAGGTGCATGCAAAGTTAAAGGAATCGATCACCTTTGAAGGGAGTGTATCCACATTAAGAAATATACTACTTAAGTTGGGTTTTACCTGGAAAAGGACAAAAAGGAATAGAAAAGTCCTAATGGAGTGGCACGACATCAGAATTAAGCAGCTCCATTATCTTAGAATGATAAAACAGTACAGAAGTGAGGGCTGTCCCATAATATATATGGATGAGACATTCATCACACACCACTCCATATGCATGTCATCAATGTTGAGCTGGAATTCAAACGCAGTGAAGGCTTGCTGGATGGCGGACAGGAAATTATCATTCATCTAGGGGGCAACACCGACGAAAACAGTGATTCCTCCAAATTTTCTAGCGAAGAGGAAGGTGAAGACTGTCAAGAGCAAGGAACTGCAGATTCAACTGGATCTTCTGCTAGTGTTGCGTCTGTTGTCTGAAACCAGGCTCAAGGTAAGATGCATGTGATTTCCCCTCCCTCTTGGCCGCATGTGTCTGCAGTTGGTCTCCTACCACTCTTAGTTGCCCCTCTTGTACTGCGCAGTGAGCTGCCACCTCAAGTTAATCAGGCTGTACAGAGCTTGGTCTCCCTAATGAGAATTTTCTTGACACTGGCAGCCACATTGTTTGCCGGCAGAGTCAATATTCATAGCGCATGGATTTCTGATGCAAATTATGACTACAGTAACCACATATCTTCATCATAGAAGATATTGGAAATGATGTCCTTATGCTGTGTCACATCTCTCACACCTTTTAAGAAACTTTGCACTAACACTCATTAATTCTTCAGGGCCATGTATATAAGACATGCTTCATCTGTAATGCAGGTCAATAGAGGGATCATTAGCATTATCCAACACACACATTATCATATGGTTGCAATTCCTGAATTACAGTTATCCTATAGAGTTTGTATTTTAAAAGTTTAATGGCATTCCAAGCTGAGGTTTCCAAAATTCCTGATTCTTGTCAAGCTTTTCGGAGATTTCTTTGGACTTCATTGTATTTTTCTTAGATGTCATTAAATTTCTCCTCTGTTAGAATGTGGCCATTTAATTTCAGTTTCTATCCAAAAATAGATCCTGTTTGCATAAATCTACTCACAAGATTTACAAACTGTTTCTCTGTTAGGTGCACACAAAAGCGGGGAATCAGTCTATAAATCTCACTTCTCTAGAAGAGTTTGTTGTCACATAGGAATCATACTTAAGATTGTGTGCTAAATTATACACACTTTTTGACATAACAGCACTAACACCTATAGCACTTAAACACATGTCTTACTATATATATCATCTTATGTACAGCACAGACTTTGCGTCAACTGATTAGCAGCACATGGAGAGGAGGGAAAGCGGAGAGGTAACATAACTGGTTAGAAACAGTGTAATGTGTTTTAAATTTGTAGTTGCTCATTAGGTATTCTTGTTTTTATAGGTTTACACTGATGCATATTTTGTTCTAGAGTTGTTACTTCAAGAGATTGATAACTTGCTACGCAGTTCCATGAAAAATAACAGCATACCACTACTGGAGTCCATTAAACAAGAAATTAATGCCATACAGCCATTATTGCTGAGCAAGCACATGCTGCATGTACAGACTGCTGTCAGACTGCTAGGTATGTACCTATATGTCCAAGTATCACATTTGTGTTTATTACTTTATCTACTACGAAGTAGGGGAAGTATTGCATTCCACCCAAAAATTCGATACTGAGATTTCACCGGAAATATATGTTTTGAGACCCCCTGAATCCAAAAAAAGCATTTTTGGAAACATGTCCACGCGCGCGCGTGTGCGCGTGCATGTGTGTGTATGTGTGTGTGTGAGAACAGCATAACTCAGAAACGAACAGTTGGATAAACACCAAACTTGGTATTTAGGTTCAGTATCTTACAGAGATGCGACACAAAGGTTTTCAAGAAAATCCCCCTACCCCAGTTTACCCTTTACATGAAACATTTTTCGAAAATTTTAATTTTCTCAAAAATGGCTCTAATGATTTTGATTAAAATATCATATGTTTAAGATATTTTTATGACAAATAAGATGTATATCTTGAATTTTCTGGGAAGGTCTCCAAAAGTATTCTTCATTGTGAATGACTTTTGCATAACTGTTAAACCATAAGAGATAGACAAAATTTTACTACACAAAAAATGCGTTAAAATACACAATTTATGTCATACATTTTTGTTGTTGAGTGAACCATTTTCGAGATTTGCTTGTTATTCCCTTAAATGTTCAATACTTATTTTCTCAAATGGGAATTCGTTATTCGTTTTTTTTGTCTTGGATATGCAAAGAGCATTAATCTGTGGCAAAGAGAATGGTGCTGCACCTAGCAACCAGCTATTAAGAGATATGTCTATGCTTAAAGGCTACTGTATTTCTGTATTGTCCTTGCAAATACAAAACAAGGGGAACATAGTACGCCTTAAGCGATAGTCAAATATTTTTAGAACTGATCGCTATGTGTAAAATGTAATTCTCTTTGCATGTCAAAAGATCATTTCTGCAAATGTTTATCTCGATTAATATGAAATAGTTGAGAATAAGAGATTGTAAAAATAGTTTGTACAAGAGTAGAGAAAGTCATGTGAGTGTAACACATCAGAATTTTTTTTCATTTCTTTCAAACTAAACTTGCTCACTATAAAAAGATTGCTTTATATAAATTTCTAGTTTTTTTCCTACAGAGAGAAATTACATTATAATGGAATACGGGTATTTGATAAATCCTCCCTATTTTTAAATTGTAACTCTTTATTACTTATCCGATTTTATTGAAACCAAGGCATTATACACACAGACCTTAAGGTGTTGTTTGCCATTGGCTACACTTCCACATAAGCCCCTGCTTGGCAGCACATTTTGCAATCGCAATCGATTGGTATGTTTGCAACTGTTGCTATCAACATGTCTCATGGAACCTTCGTGAGCACAGTGAACTCCTACATATGCATATGTGACACTGTTAGTAGGTGGTACCTCGTCTGACTCTCAGAATTTCATTACCTTTCTCTTCTCTTTTTCAGAATTGTGGTATACATGCTGTTCAAATGTACTGAGCTTATAATGTAATTGAATTCCAAAAACTTTTATACTAGTGAATTTGCTACAGTGGCTGTTACTAATGACTTTGGTTAACATGACTCGCTAATGACCTTTTCCTTGGACAAATCTTTTCAACTCAAGCTTATTACATTACACAATATACAGAAATTATTTATTGCAATTATTTCTTTATCTTACTATCACTTCTTTATTTAATTATTTATTTCCTTCTGTCAATAATTACGGCATCAACTTACTATAGATAAGTAGTAGAGAAAGTAAAAATATCATTGGCCAGTTACTAACAAACATATCCAAAAGCACAATCATTTTCTACTTTGCTATCGTTAAGGTCGTGGATATGCATCCCTGTTCTCATTCTCAGTGTGTTGTGAACCAAAATGTTGCATGTTGTAAACTGCTTTCTGTTCCAGTTTCCGTTCTTGGTTATTGTAAATCAGCCTTAAAACGTCAAAATTGTCAACATATGCATACACACAATTATCTCTGTATTCTCTCATGCCATGCTATGTATTGTTACATAAATACAGCTCTGTATATAAAAAGGCAATTAAAAGTAATCAGATACCTTAATTGTACATTGCAGGTCTATTGGGACATCAGAGTATGTCTGTGTTGGTTAGCTCAGCAGCATTCTTACTTCAGAGGGCAACAACAGATGAACACTTGGCTGCACTTGTCAAATTGGTCACAGTAAATGTCTCTAATGCTTTGCCTTTGTCTCAGCTTGAACAGGTATGCAGATAATACCTGTATATAGAACTATAAGTTTAATTGCCAACCCATCCATGTTCTTGTATGAACTTTGGGTAATAAAAAACCACTGACATTTTCTATTTTCTGTACCATAAAATGATGGTTTCATAGAATTTTATATTGATGTTGTGAAAGTGGGAGAGTTTTATATAATGTTAACAATATGTATTTGAAATAATAAGACTTTTCTTTTATTTTAAATTTTTCCCATGAGACTGTTCAACAATTTTCTAAAATTTGCTTTTTTATTTTATCTATAACTTGTGCAGTACCTATTCTATGTTTTCCCCTTTTTTTCAGTTATATGATTATCTGTTCTTTTCTTTTGCAATGTGGAAATTTTTAACTGCGGGGTGGGTAAATTAATCAAAATTAGTTTATGATAGTTAAGTGTAGGAGGTACTTTATGTATAAGGAGATGCTGTACTTGACACCTATCTGCATAGTTTAAATCTGTTTCCTATTTATTCACATGACTTTGAAGCTTGTAATGCTTTTATGCAATCTTCTACTGAATTCTTTCCACATTCACTCTCAAAAAATGTAGAAACTTGTTCCACCTTTAAATTATATCTCCTACTCTCATTGTATTTCTTCCTTGCATAGTTACCCTACGCTTCTGAGATGCTTAGCACCATTTCTCTCCATCTTTAGCAATCAAACCTCATTGTTTCAACCTTTTCTTTTCTACATCATTCAACTATTTATGTTATTCTTCCTTTGCTTTCTATCTAAGCCAACTATGTTGCATTGATAACATTCCGTACTATTATTGTTTCTACTTACAGATATTTATGTACCTAAACATTTTCTATTTGAAATTAAATCCTAATATTCCCCTATCATTTGTCATCACATTATGTTGATTCCTAACATTGCATGATAAATTGTTTTCTTACATTACCTATTTCCATTACTTTCCGTTAAGTTGTTTTCTTTTTCTTCTTGAAGTGAGTACATAAATATTGCAATTTTTTGCAAAACTATTCTGTTTACATTTAATTTTTTTATACATTACAGTTCGTTATTAGCTTTAAATTTTAAATTATGCACATTGGCTTTGGAATGATTGTACCCAGATCAATTCTAGCTTCGGTTTATACATTCATTTCCTCAGTGATAATGTCCCTTTTCCTTCTTCCCATCTCATGGAATGTCAGATCTGCATTTTTGCTGATAGAGTTTATGATTTCCTATTATTTTGGTTTCTGTTAATATTTCCAACTGAGGAGTCTTGAATTTACGAAACTGTTTATTATTATTATTATTATTATTATTATTATTATTATTATTATTATTATTATTATTATTATTATTATTATTATTATTATTATTATGATGAAACTGTTACCTGTGAGGGTATTGTTATCTAGATATAGATAATACAGATGGTTAGTGTAAGTAGGCACTCAAATTTTATAAATAATTCATTATTTTGTGTTGATGAAAAAACTTCGGATAATTTAAGCTCATGGAATATTTGTTTGAAACAGGAGACTGGAAGTCAGCATAAACTGACATGTGTGGCACAGGCACTGGAACAGGCCATTAGGAACAACACCTGCTCTATGAATGGTGATGATATGGATAATCAACCACCTCCAGAACAGCTTTGGCTGAACATTGCACGTTTATTGAGGTAGTGTGATATTTGTTGTCTCTCTCCATCGCAAACTTCAGCATATTGTGACATTGTCTTGTATAATAGCTATTTATGTATCAAGTATGGGACAGTAAGGCTGTAGTGGATGAATTCAGTGCTTCTAGATGAGGTATAAACTGTGTCCAGAATCCAGGATGAGTCCTCTAAAGCTTTTGCATACATGGTGCATAAGGTAGTTTTTAGTAAAAGCTCTTTAAATCATGTAAGTAATTTAAAGTTTTATTATTCAGTTATGCAATAATGTATAAATTAAGCAAATGTCTATTTATGAGTTTGTAGCCATAGTGTGTTTATTGCATGTGTTATTCTGTAATGAATGAATATGCATTTGGTGCTAAGCTCATTATATAATGGACTCTATGGGAATTGGTCCTGGCCACTTTATCCCACAGGCCTCCAGTGCTTACGAATTATTTTGTTTTTTTTTCTTCTCCATATACTGTTTTCTATACATCTCCGATGCTGCGCTTTTTTCAGACTTTTTCTCTAAATAGTTGATACCATGCATACAAAATCATATCATTTCACTATCTGTAGAACTCTTCACCTTTCTCATTAAACCAATTGGACTGATTCTGTTTTCACTGCAAAATTGCTCCCCTATGCTCTGATCACTTTATCTACACTTAAGTCTATCTTTTATGCAATATTCAAAACAAAATGTACATTATTACCAAAATCATTTAATATCTATTTGATTACCTTCTTCCTGCCATGTTTCAGCTACAGCCAAAATTTGTATTTACACCCCTTTCCCTCCTGCTTTCTTCTGTTGTGAACCCACCTTGAATCTGAATTCCTTTAACTTCCTCTGACTTCTACGCACAATTCCTTCAGTCCCCTTCTCTCTTTCTTGCTCTAAACCCCATACATTCCTATTCTCACTTTGCCTCTTGACTACCCGTTCAATTTCAAAAAAACTTCCTCGGGTTGTTGAAATGATGCTAGATGATCTTTGGAGTCATTGGCCTCTTCTATGTTTCCATGAGCCAGCTGTCTCATTTATTGTGTCAGCTTTCTGTCCACTGTAATTCTCCTCCTTGGTGAGGCCATTAGCTTACCGCTAGTTGACCTTGGCAGCTCTCCCCTTCTCTCGTTGGTGACACCTGCTTGCTTGTCGAATCTGTTGCACTGATCCTTGACCTGTCCGCCCCTCCTTCCCATTGTGTTAGCCTTAAAATTCACCAATTCATCTCTTCACCCTGGCTATTGTACTTTAGCTCCCTCTCATTCTCAACTACTGCTCTTCCATCTATCCAAAGCTGGAAACTTTGTATGTATGCTTGTCTTTCTTCTGCATGGGTTTTCTTGACTTGTTGCACTAATTTAAACATTAATTTATGGCTCAACTGACAAATTCCTGTTAATGAATTAGGCATTTGCAATCTCCCATCCGTGCAATTTCATTTCCAGTTTACTTTCTAAAATTTCTATCACTTCTTGAGTAGACCATCTCCCTCTTCTTTCTTCTATTCCAGAGAATACCAAATTTAACTTTCAAAATCTCTCTTCCATTTTCCTAATCTTGACATGTTTCATTTCTCTATTCACTCCTTGAATTTCTTGCTTGATTTCTTCCTTAATTTCCTTCACAACTCCACTCATTTGATTACTTAGCCGCATTTCCATCCCTTCCATCTTACTATCTGCTCTAAAAGTATCTGTTCCTCAGTTGGTCCGGGATTAATTTCTATACTTCCAGTTACTAGCATTGTCATGATAACCATTATCATAGCAAAGATTTTGATTGATACTCTATGGCCCCTTAGTTTCTTGTTTCCATAAGAGCCACTCCCATTGTTCCTTAATTCCTTTTTACACTAAACCAGAGCTCTCACCACACGTAACCTTCTTCTTCAACAGATAGATTAGCGCTCCTGTTATTCTATAGTAATACTAGATTATTATAGAATCAATAGAGTTTTGCTGCATTGAATTTAGATCTTTAGTTCCACTTACTTTGATTTAAATCTTGGATATGTTTTGAGGACCTTGATCCTCATGATAAGCAATATGTTGACTGATGCTCAGAGAGGAAGATGTTAGGGTAATTATACTGTCATTGAGGTTTTCATCTGGTTGTAAATTTGTCTGTCTTCTTCGATTGGTAGTATTTCAAAGTTCATAACTTTATTGGAATTTTTTTTTATGTGGTTGCTTTTGCATAGCAAACTATTAGGCATACACAACACAAGCAGTTCCTGCTTTGTAGCAGCTCATCACAAATTTGGTAAACAACTGAGACAAAAATATGGATGGTTATAGCTCAAGCAAATATCTGCATAGACAATGACAGTGCAGACAAGGTAGTAATGCACTGAAGCTGTTCAGCACAAGTTGCTGGGCCAGTAGCTTTTACATGAGTTAAGGTGTTGTTGCTTGGTTTAGTGAAGTCTGAAGGAAACTTTATGTTAACAGATGGGAGCAGAGTGGCAAAGTGCCAGTCCTCAGAGGGAACCTGATCTCGTCTGCCGTCCGCAGTAACCTGAAGCAGGCTTCACATCTCCTGTACATGCTAACAGATGCTAGTTTGGCACATGCAGTGGCTGCTGCTCTTGACCTAGCCATTGTACCACCAAACAATACCAACTCTGTGTTTGTATCAAGTGTTCAGCTCATGTTGCTGCTAGCTAAGGCAATTGTTGCCTATTTCTTCCTTTGTGTTTCAGAAAAAGGTAAGAAACAGCCAGAAAATGTTTGCTGTGAAGATTAAATTGCATTAATAATTTAGTTTTGAGTGAAATAAAACATTCTTTGCTCCATTTGTTCTTGGATCTTACCTAGAGCATGTTTCATTAGCTATTGCTCACATCATCAGCTAAACCCAGTTTCTTCTTAGCTTATTCTGCATGTAAACATATGAAATTGTGATGCTCCATGTCCTCTTGGCTAAAGCTGTTCTTGCCATAATAGTGCACTTTCATAAACGTGGGGATCATGGGGACCAATGAATTGTAACAATGGGCTCTCATACAAATGAAGTGCACAAGGACTTGGCAACAAGTGGAAGAGCTTATGAGGAACAAACTAAAAATTAGAACTAAAAGGATGGGAAATAGTGGACTCCTTTAGAGTAGGGAGACGAGGAATAAACCCAAGACCCATAATAGTTAAACTGGCGACGGTAAACTTCAAATGGAAAATCTTAAGTAATACAGCAAAGCTTCGGGGCTCAAAAATGTTCATCGAACAGGATTACGGAAAGAAAGAAAGAGAAATTAGGGGCAATTTGATACGACAAATGAAGAAAGCTAGAGAGCAAGGAAAAGTAGCTTTTGTAAGAGGATTGGACCTGTGGATTGATGGGTTCAGGCAGGACATAGGTCAGCAAATTACGACGCGTGCATTGACTCCGGAAGCGAACGAATACAGACGACACAGCAGAAGTGACAAAGCGTCAGGCAGCCAGGAAACAAGAGATGACGTAAGAACCATATGGAGTCAGACAAGTGACGGTAGGGGGAGTGATGTCAGAAGCGGAAGGGAGGGAGAGGCAAGCGGGCAGTTTGAAGAGATGTTGACATCGCTGTCAAAACGAGTATCACCTTCGTATCAGCTGAGAGAGGATTCGAGAAGATTGGCATTAGGAGCAGAGGCGGGGCTGGACGTGTGGAACCAGGAAGGTATTAGTACGTGGTCAATGCCAAGAGGAAGTACTACGCAGGGACAAGGTGCATACGAAGAGGTGGGAGAGAGAACGGAGATAAAAGTTGAAGGTCAATGGATGCCACCAATAAGAAGATAATCTTCAGAGGGGCAGAGGGGAGAAAACACAGCAGCAGTGGCAGGGGTGGACGGCTTGAGTATATTCTCATCAAGGGATGGAAGCATCCTAGCAATCAGAGATCAGGGGAGAGGGCATGGACAGAATTGACAGAATCACAAGGAGTAGGGCAAGGTTACAGGACTTCAGATTCGAGAGAAAGGGTTCGGCATAGGGACACGAATGGGGGGTTATATCATGGAATACAGAAGGACTGTTGAAGAAAGTGAAAAATCTGATGTGTTACACTCACATGACTTTCTCTACTCTTGTACAATCTATTTTTACAAACGCTTATTCTCCATAGGCTTCATGTTAATGGAGATATCGAGATGTCGATCTTATTGGTAATTTTCTTGTAGATGCAAGGGGAATATGGTAGCTTTTAAGCGATAGTCAAATATTTTATCGCTGGTTGCTATGTGGCGCATTCCATTCTCTTTGCATGTCTAGGACACAAAAAAATGAATAACGAATTTGAGAAAAAGTATAAGTATTGGAAAATTTAAGGAAATAACAAGCAATATCTCGAAAACGGTTCACTCAACAAAAGAAATGTATATGTTATAAGTTGTGTATTTTAACGCGATCTACATTTTTTGTGTAGTAAACTTTTGTCTATCTCTTATGGTTTACCAGTTATGCAAAAGTCGTTCACAATGAAGAATACTTTTGGAGACATTCCCAGAAATTTCGAGATATACATTTCATTTCTCATGACATTATCTTAAACATATGATATTTTCATCAAAATCGTTAGAGCCATTTTTGAGAAAATTAAAATTTTCGAAAAATCTTCCATGTAAAGGGTAGTCTGGGGTGGGGGGATTTTCTTGAAAACCTTCGTGTCGCATCTCTGGAAGATACTGAACCTAAATACCAAGTTTGGTGCTTATCCGACTGTTCGTTTTTGAGTTATGCTGTTCACAGACACACAGACACACACACACACACAGACACACACACACACACACAGACACACACACACACAGACACACACACGGACATGTTTCCAAAAATGCTTTTTTTGGATTCAGGAGGTCTCAAAACATGTATTTCCGGTGAAATCTCGGTATCGAATTTTTGGGTGGAATGCAATACTTCCCCTACTTACTATACGTAGTAGAGAAAGTAAAAATGGGGAAATAGTGCAGTTGTTGAATGCAGGTGATGTAATTGCCATAGTGGAGACTTGGTTGGACAAGGATATTGTCATTGTGATGGCAGGATTTACCTTTAATGGAAAGAGGGGGTTGAGGAGAAAAGAGAGGGGAAGGGTATCTGGGGGAATAGGGTTGTTCATAAAAGACAGTGTGCTATTGAAAGTGCAAGTTAAAGGGCATAGGAGGGGTTTAAAGGGTGTGTGTGGCAGCAGTGTATAACCCACCAATGACATCAGAGTTCGACATCAGAGTTCTACTACCCAAATTTGTTAAATAAACTAGGGCAGGACATGGAAGACCTGCATAACAGGCATATGTATAAAAACTTTATAATAATGGGAGACTTTAATGCAAGAGTAGGTGAGGCACAAATTAAGTTAGTAGATATTGAAAACGATAGAGACAAAGAAGTGGGAGTACAGAGAGCTAGTAATGATAAAATTTGCAATAAAGAAGGTAGGAAACTTTTAGATTTATGTGAGGAATTTAATCTAGTAATGTGTAACAGGTCAAGGGGGACAGTCACTGCTGGGGAATTTACCTTCGCTAACAATAATGGACAGAGCATGGTAGACTATATGATGCTTACAAAAGAACTGGATGAGTATCTGGTTGATTTTGAGGTGATGAATATAGTATGCTCAATTAGTCATTTCCCGCTAAAGGGAAAATTTAAAAAGATAGGGGAAAAGAGAAGAAGAGTACAAGAGCAAAGGATACAAGATAGTGAGATATAGATGGTGAGAGGGGCAAGCAGAAGAGTTTCAAAAAGAGCTGGGTTTACTTGTAGGAAGTGTGGATTTTAATGTTAGTATTGAACGAGGGATGAGGGAAAAAATCATTGAATATTTACAGGGAAGTAAAGCTAGAATGGGAAAAGGAGACATATGTGCAAAAATGAGATAAAGTTGCCAGGGAAGGAATTACATGGGCGAGAACAGGGGTAGTAAAATTGAAAGATATAGGAAAGAGAAGGGAGGTAGACAAATGTCCAATGTGTGGAAAGATGGACAATTATTGGTATGCAACTTTGGAATGTGAAGAAACTAAAGAAATGAGGGATAAATCAATACTGAGGAAATGGGCTAACTTACCAATAGAAATAATAGGAAAAAAGATATTGAAAATAAAATCAGATGAGGACGTTAAGGAAATTGGTAATTATTTAGGTAGGGTAAAACAAAAATGGATGAGAAAATTATATATAGAAGAGATATAGGCACAACAGAGGTAGATAGTAGCCAAAGAATTGTAGATATAATGGTTTCAGCAGCGAGATTACTGCTGTGTTGAAGCTTGCTGGAACCAAGGATAGGTAGGCAGCAACTCACAGGTTGGGAGTTATTGCATTCAGGTTAAAAGAATCTGTAGTGTTAACAAGTAGGTTAAGGGTTAGTAGTAGAGCTGACTGAATGTAATTATACTATGTATATGTATTTTGATAGATATGGTGAAATAAATTATCTGTCTATCTACAAATGAAGTGTCAGAAGCATCCAGTTGTAAAGTATTATTAAATAGCATTTAACTTGCACTTGCAGAGTGCTCATAGTGAAGTAGTATCTGTGTGTATTTGTGTATTTGTGTCCCCACGTGGTGGATAATGTTTCTCACGTAATGTTGTTTACCTCACTAGTGCAGCCATCTCGTGTGACGTCATTCGTTGGTCTGGCTCGTAGTTCCCTCTGACGTAGCAATCTATATGAATTAGTTTTAAGGTTATGTATATTGTCTTCCGGCCAGCTATTTAGGTAGGCATTTAATTCTTGCAGGGTGTGAAGCGGAAAAGGAATCTTTTATAAAAAATTTACTAGTGAAGAAATGTGTTTTATAATGTTTTATTGTCGAACACGTGCACTAACACTTTCACAGATTTATCTAGATGATCGCCATACTGAAACTGTTTATCATAACTTCTCACTTTTAACTCACGTACTTCAATTTTTGTATATAAGTGACTTTGTAATATTTTAGATCTTTAATGATTTTCACTGCGTATAATTTAACGAACTGAAGGACCGATAGGCGACATGTAGTCACGTATTGTACACGAATCTTTGATGAACTGAGCGGGAGACGATGTGTAATGCTTCGTGAATCTTGCCGAACTGGGGACGATGTGTAATGTACGGAGAATCTTGTTACACTGGGGGACGCTTGACTTCGAGCATGGCTATTTATAGGCTTGCCCCAAGATACACCTAAAGATTATAAATGAATTACCATTGGCTAATAAACCGCGCCAACATTAGCGTCTATTTTACTATCCAATGAAAACCACTAATACATATTACTTTTATAGAACATTCTGGAAGCTTTTTTTACTGAAAAGGCGCGAAACATTACGTAACTTCCTGGTTCCTGGTAACGATAAACAACTCAAACCCTTCATTGCAGTATTGTTATTGTTAACAGTTTCAGTAGAGCCGAAAATTATTATTTACCATTAATAATTACAATTATTAACCCTCTGAAATCAATGTTACATAAAAATACATATTCATATGTAAATAATTATTTACATTAAAGTAATTTATGATACAAATTACCGTCTCATATGCCCCACTAGAAACATAATTATAAATATTTATAACCTGTTTGGAAATTTTATAATTTTGTTTTTAGTCTCCTAAATCTTGGAACACACGCTATCACTTTCACTTAACACTTCACACGTATTTAACACACGACATATGTTTTATCTCGCCACTACTTACTGGCTCTGGTTTAATTAATTTAGATATTCATCTGACACAAATTTTTTTTTTTTTTTTATAGCAAATACTTTACCCTAAATTATTTAACTAGTGTTAAAAAAAAAATGGTTTACTTTCTCATATTGTTACCAAAAATTTATCAATTCAAGAATTTTCTTGTAATTACTATACATATTTACCAAAATATTCACCCTCAACACAAATATTTACATCTCTTAAATCTAGACAATGTTTCCCATGTTCTATTTACTACATAAGTATTTTTTTTAATTATTTTTAATTATATTTACCAATTTTTTTTTTTTTTTGTTATTTTGTACTTTGCAAATATATTTACTTTATCTTAACAATACTCTTGGAATAGTATTTATGTACTTTACTTTAATATAACATCATGCTTTATTTCACATGTTCTGTTACTAGTAAAATGTTATTTTCCTCTCAAACATTTAATCATGTCCAAAATTTATTTCTCCTTTCCTATGATGTACATATTTATTTAACCCTCTTACGTTCCAATACATTGCTCTGCATTTCGTCTTTAACTATTCAGCATTTATTATTTATCATCTTTGTCTTTTGTTTCACCATGATCTTCATGGTTATATGGTTTAAGCATCTCGATATGGAACTTTCCTATGCTTTTTCGATTTGTTGGATTACATAACTCATATGTATTAGTTCCATATACTTTAACAACTTCATATGGTCCATGGTATTTGAGAAACATTCGCCAATAAAGTTTATTTTCTTTGTCGGACAATTTCTTGGTTTTAACCAAAACTAAATCTCCTATTTTGATCCTCCATTCCTTTCTCTTCTTTTCTTCATGTTTCATTTTTCTTTTTATGGCCTTTTTCTTCATCCTCTCAAATGCTTTTCGGAACATTTCTTCTTCTGTTGGTGGTATCGAATGCGCCTCTGGAATGGCTTCTGGAATTTTTTTACACATTGTATTGATCTTCTTTCCCAACTTAAGTTCACATGGTTTATATCCTGTCACATTGTTTATGGTTTCATTTAGTAGGTTCTGAACAAAGTTCACGTATCCATACCATTGGGTGTGTTTTCGATGACATAACACCCTTAAGTAATTTGAAATTTCCTTAATTTCCCTCTCCACTGGGTTAGAGTTCGGTCTGTATCTTGACGAAAAATATTGTTTAATGCCATTTTCTTTCAGTCCATCCATAAATTTTTTTCCTGTGAAGTACGAAGCATTGTCGCTCAATACAGATTGAATAGGTCCTTCTTCTATCACATATGACTTAAGTAGTCTATTCAAACATGCTAAACCTGTAGGTTTTCTCAAAGGGTAGATTCTTACATATTTGCTGAATATATCATAACAGACAAATATATATTTATTTCCAAATTGACTTGGAGGCATCGGACCATGAATATCAATACTAATTACACATCTCGGCTTATCCCTTATAACCGAATTAGTTTCAAATGCATATGCTGCATTTATTTGTTTTGCCTTCTGACACAGGTTGCAGCACGATATAAATTTGCGAACTTTTTGACGCAATTTGGATATGTATAAATTCTCCAAAATCATAGAAGTTGTTCGGTCCGTCCCTGAGTGTGCTAACCCTTCATGAAAATTCTTAATTAGTTCCTTTTCCATGCTTTTCGGAACCATTACCTTCCAACTAGGCATTTCTTTTCCATGCTTTTTGTATAATGTCCCATCTCGAATTGCTATAATTTCTTTCTTTGCCTCCTCAATCAATGGTGCATTTTCTTTAAGTTCAAATAATTTTGCATCCTCATTTTGAATTTCCCCCATATTTTTCAATTTTCTAATCATTTCTTTACTTAAAGGAATTTCAATTGTCAATATTTTGACTTCATTTCTAGGCCTTTCAATATTTTCGGGAATTTGTGGGTTGTAGTTCAATCTTGATAGTAAATCACTGAAGGTATTGTTTTTGCCAGGAATGTGGATAATCTCAATATCGAATGCAGATATTGCATGAATATATCTAGCAAGTTTTCCACTACATAATCTACACCGTTGTATGAAAGTTAAGCTTATGTGGTCTGAATATACTTTCACCTTTTTCTGATAAATATAGGTTTTAAAACGAATTAATGAGAAATATAGTGCTCCAATTTCTAACTGAGTCACTGAAGAATTCCTCTCAATATTTGTAAGTCCTCTTGAAGCTGTACTAATGACGTGAAAGTCATTGTTGATGTCTCGCTGTCCTAGAATACCGGCATATCCTTGCATTGATGCGTCGACATAAATTTCATATTCCAAATCTTCTCTGGGCCTTTCAAGTAATATGGACTTAGCAAATAGTTCCTTTACTCTCTCAAAACATTTTTGATGCTCCTCTGTCCATCTCCACTTATTGTTCTTTCGGAGTAGCTGCCGCAGTGGTTCTATCTCCGCCGAATATCTTGGTACGAACTTACTCTGAAAGTTCAATACCCCTAAGAGACGTCTAATTTGTTTTACGTTCCTGGGTGGCGGAATTCTCATTATTGCTTCTATTCTTTTCTGATCAGGTCTTATACCTCGTTCATCCACTACATAACCCAGAAAATTTATTTCCTTAACACAAAATTTTGATTTTAGTATGTTCACAGTCATACCATGTTGTTGTAGTTTATTTAACACATAATGGACATTATTCATGTGTTCTTCAAATGTTTGACTAATGATTAAGAAGTCGTCAATATACTTTATTAAAAAGTCATCTGCAGAATTTCCAAAGATACTGTGAATGGCTCTCAAAAATCCACTTCCTGAGTTTTTTAAACCAAAAGGATTTACACAAAAGCGATACTGGATCCCTGAGTACTGAAATGAAGTGTAATCACGCACTTGCGGATCTAATTCCACTTGCCAATAGGATGCAGTGAGGTCAATGGATGTCAAAAATCTTCCTCTTGAAAGTTTTGTAATTAGTTGTTCAATTCCCTCACTTTGAAAATGATCTGGTTTCATATACTTGTTGACATATCTACCGTCTAAAGTTAATCTCAAACTACCATCTCGTTTAATACTCCAGCAGATTGAATTTATGTATTGAGAATTACTTTGCTCAATAATCCCATTTTCTAGCATGCTATTTATTAATTGTCTAGCTTTGTCTCGAAGACTTATAGGTAAATTGTCATACTTGTGCCTATATGGTGGTACGTCTTCTACTTGAAATGTATGCTGATATACATTACATCTGCCTGGGATATTACTAAATACTGAACTATTGTTCATCAAAACATCATGAAGGATTTGTTTTTGCATTATCGTAAGATTATAAGCTTCTTCACACTTGTGTATTATTTCCTCATTTCTCTTCTCCTTCCTGCTGTTGTTTGTCTCGCTCACATGGTCGTCTTTTGTTTGGATTACACATTTCTCTACTTCTTCTGGCATTTCTGCTAGCTGTTGAAAATATGGCGTGGTATTCCCTTCATATTCTGTGACTACCTGCTTTATTTGATTATTTCTATCAGTTTCTGTTATTTGCACAAAAAATTCTTGGTCACAAATATTTTTCTCATCCTTTGTCATCTCGATTACAGAAATTTCTTCTTTTATAAATGGTACCCTTATTTCTCTACCTTCTTTTGTTATTTTTAACTCTTCATGTTTAAAATCTATACATGCTTCATATTCATGTAGGAAGTCACATCCTATAATTATGTCACAAATCAGATGGTTTACAATTAGAAACATAACCTCAAAATTCTCTCCGCCAATAAGTATGCTAAGTAGAGCTTGTGTTTTTATGACCTGTGCAGTTCTTCCAATTGCAACACGACAAACTAAATTACTAGTGGGAAGAGCCATAATCTTGTTACCTTCATTAATCAAATTTATGTAAAATTTCTGTGAGCAAATTGAAGCTGATGAACCAGAATCTATAGTTGCAATGATTTCTTTCTTCGCAATTTCCATTCTAACATGAGGTGACTCAAAATTTTCTCCCTTATCTTTTGTTGCTGTAATCTTATTACAGGGTGTATGTGTAGGCGTATGATTTGTATTGGTAATGGATACTGAATTATTAAAGACGTCCTGAGAACCTACTACACAGGAGTCTGTTAACAGTTTTCCTGGTTATTTCCATGTTCACGTACGGGACTGCCATTCCTAACAGGCGCTAAATCTATCTCTGTGTCGCTACCATTGTTTTGAGTTCCCCTTCCTCGAGTTCGAAATCCTCGATTTCTGACATTTTGTCCCCTTGGCACGTAATTTTCTTGCCGTTCCTCAGATCTTTCTCGGTTATTATTTTCCCTCCAGTGAGTGAAATTTCCCCTCTGTCTAATATACCTCCTTCCATAGTTTTGCCCTCTTTCAGGCAATCTTTCTGTCCTGACATAATTTATTTGTTCCTGCCGCCCTGGTCTCCTATCTATCCTTGATCTTTCAAATTGTGGAACATATGATTGATACCGTTGTCTGGTATTAATTTCATGATGTCTGTCTTGTCCTCTTATTTGTTGATAACTACCTTGGTAATTTCTTCTATCCCGTACATCTAAAAATCTATGTTCCCATTCCCGAGACATATCTTCTTCCTGTTGTTCCAAAGCTGTTATTAATTCTGTCATCTCATAGATGTTCCGTGGTTTTGCAATCAATAAGTAATTTTGTATCCTGATAGGATAATGCCTTGCGAGCAAACTCACAAAATCTTCCTCACTGATTGGAGGTGAAAAGTTTCTAACCTGACTTGCATGTTTTAGTAAGTAATCAGTCATCGATATTCCCCCTCGTGGATTAAATTGACCATGACTAAGCATTGCTCGTATTCTTTGCTGTACCGTAACATTCCAAAATCTGTTCATGAATAATCTCTTAAAGGATTCATATGAAATTTCACCCCCTGATACCATTTGTAACCAATCTAAGGTTTTCTGGTCCAAACATCTTTTGACAACTATCATTTTCAATGCTTCAGGTATCTTTTTAATTTGAAAATACTCTGATAATTCTGCAATGAACTGTACTGGACTGGAGTTTTCATTAAATTTTGGAAGTGGAAAATCACTTAAGATATGATTGTAATTTTGCAAATTCCCTATTCCCATATTTAAATTCTCTAGTGTAACTTGTGCACTCTGAGTTTCAGCATTAGCTATAGATGAAGCTGCCGCATCACTCACATTATTTGTCATACCTGAGGAACTACCTCTATCATTATTTTGTACATCTGACACATGCACATCACATATATTTGCCCTTGAATTCAATTCTAACCTATTTACAGTACCCTGCAGATTTTCTATTGTCTGTTCCAATTTTTTATTATTCTCATTTTGAACAGTTTGGTGTTTGTTAATTTCAGAAGTTAGCTTTTGATTCAAATCTTTAGACAAATCTTTAACTTCATCAGACAATATATTTCTCTGTTTTTCTGACTCCTTCTGAATTTCAGATATTTCCCCTCTGAAATTAACTTGCACCTGTATTAGATCTGCATTTGTAGCCTCCATCATCCCTTTTAACTCACTTGAAATGCTACTCATTCGGCTACCTAGCTCTGTACATTTTACATTAACATGCTCTATTTTATTGTTAACCTCATTTTTTTGGTTGGATATTTCCCTGCTCATGTCTAACATTTTCTTTGAAACTTCACCTATTTCATGTGCTATCATTTCTTGATTTTCATTTTTCATTCTAATCATACTACTATCTAGCTCCATGAATTTCTTTTCAATCTCTTCCCTGTTTTGTTCTAAGCTTTTACCAATATCTTCCCTCAATTCTCTCTTATTCTGATCTAGTTTTTGTTCTAAACTCCTATCAATATCTTCTCTTAATTCTTCCCTCAATTCCCTCTTATTCTTTTCCATATCTTCCCTTATATTTCTCAGCATTTCCATAATCATCATATTAGTATCAAGATTAACATTTCCTGCTATTCTATTCTCACTTTCTACACTAACATTTTCATCTTCAAACCCCAAAAAATCTGGGCTATTCCCTGTACTTTGTATTGGATCACAGCTAACTATTACACTATCTCCCTCCATAATTATTTCCTCCGTATTATTGGTAGCCATTGTTTTTATTATCCTACCGCTCCTCAATCTCATTTAATTACCTTTTTGATGCTGTCTGATGCTGTAGTTTTGATGTCCAGCGTTCTGCCCCATTCTCCTAGGTTTGTATGTCGCTTCTGCGTTGTGTCGTGATGAATCTACGTCGTTTCGATGTTTTCTTGTAGCTGAATTACCCTTCTGTCTCGGAATCTGCGTCTTGTAGGTCGTTTCACTGCTGCTTTCGCCTGTTTCTGGTTATTCTTGTTCCTTTCCTAGTCGTCTAGCCTTCCTTTCCTAGTTGTCGCTCCACGTTGATGCGCCAATTTGAAGTAGTTTTTGTGTGTATTTGTGTATTTGTGTCCCCACGTGGTGGATAATGTTTCTCACGTAATGTTGTTTACCTCACTAGTGCAGCCATCTCGTGTGACGTCATTCGTTGGTCTGGCTCGTAGTTCCCTCTGACGTAGCAATCTATATGAATTAGTTTTAAGGTTATGTATATTGTCTTCCGGCCAGCTATTTAGGTAGGCATTTAATTCTTGCAGGGTGTGAAGCGGAAAAGGAATCTTTTATAAAAAATTTACTAGTGAAGAAATGTGTTTTATAATGTTTTATTGTCGAACACGTGCACTAACACTTTCACAGATTTATCTAGATGATCGCCATACTGAAACTGTTTATCATAACTTCTCACTTTTAACTCACGTACTTCAATTTTTGTATATAAGTGACTTTGTAATATTTTAGATCTTTAATGATTTTCACTGCGTATAATTTAACGAACTGAAGGACCGATAGGCGACATGTAGTCACGTATTGTACACGAATCTTTGATGAACTGAGCGGGAGACGATGTGTAATGCTTCGTGAATCTTGCCGAACTGGGGACGATGTGTAATGTACGGAGAATCTTGTTACACTGGGGGACGCTTGACTTCGAGCATGGCTATTTATAGGCTTGCCCCAAGATACACCTAAAGATTATAAATGAATTACCATTGGCTAATAAACCGCGCCAACATTAGCGTCTATTTTACTATCCAATGAAAACCACTAATACATATTACTTTTATAGAACATTCTGGAAGCTTTTTTTACTGAAAAGGCGCGAAACATTACGTAACTTCCTGGTTCCCGGTAACGATAAACAACTCAAACCCTTCATTGCAGTATTGTTATTGTTAACAGTTTCAGTAGAGCCGAAAATTATTATTTACCATTAATAATTACAATTATTAACCCTCTGAAATCAATGTTACATAAAAATACATATTCATATGTAAATAATTATTTACATTAAAGTAATTTATGATACAAATTACCGTCTCAATAGTGGTGTAATTTCTTCGCGTTTGGTGTCTGATTCCAGGATGTCAAGTTCACTATTGGAAGAACTTTCTAGCTAGCTTTTCAGTTGTTTTAATTTCTTTTGGATTTCCCTACATTGCTAACATTTGCATCCATAAATTGAGATATGAGCTCCTCAATTTTCATATTGGTAGAATGAAGAGACATTAAAAACGTGTAACACAATATTTTTCTTTTTAGTTCATAAGAGTTTCCCTATATGGTGTTTGAGCTTAAAGGTAGCCGTGGATTCTGCCATTATGCAGCATTTACAAATGATATACAGTAAACTCACACACACTTTGTCATCAGTGAATAACAGGCAATATTAATGCCCTTCAGTTTTATGCTTAACTGAGGTCTTAACCTACAATCAAGCACCGAGCACTAAAGCAACCTGCAGTAATTTAATCAAAGTATGTATGCCTTCTGCTACATGAGCCAAATTTGTAAACACAAGAAGTAACCTCTCACATATTTCACAATACTGACAAATGAATCAATGCCTCCACCTGCTAATTCCATATATGTGCTTGCATTTTCTTGTCATTCTTTGAATATGTGAAGGCAAATTACCTTTTTAAACACGGAACTAATTTCTTTTGCAATAAGCGGTTATGTGTCCAGCAACCAATAAGAGAAGGCTAGATGCACGTGCTTTGGTTGACATGCAGAGTACAGGGATCGTTGGTATGGATCTGAAGATCTGCATGTTGACAATCAAGGTACCTCTCTCAGTGGTGTAATGAATTTTAGGTTAAGTTTGTCTTCCCAAATAATGGCAAAATTTGTGAGACTTCCTTCAGATTTCCTTACGAATATCTTTTCCCACATTGCCAATGCTGTTGAATCTTGAACACCTTTTCTTCTAACTCATGGTTTTCCCCTCCTGGTTCTAATATTTCTGAAGTTTTGTTGAGCCTGATGTCCAAGTTTGTCTTCAATTCCAATGTAGATTTTGTTGCTTTCCTTGCAGTTGATGTGGTAAATGCTAAGCTTTTTCCCAGTGGGCTTTTTGTCTGTTCTATGTGAGTTTTAATAAGTTTTTGATATGGTATTTGTTCTAGAAAAGGTTTGTAGGTTTGAGATGGTATATAAAGTTTCTTGAGAGTTTTTAAACAGCTCCTCATTGTAGCTATTGCCTTCTACAGTGTGAATTATTGAGGGAAGCCATGAGATAATTTGAAGAAAAAATTAAGCTATTAAAAAGTGTTCAAGGTCAACAGCATTGACAGTATGGGAAAATGTATTTATTAAGAAGTTCAAAGGAATTCTCATGAATTTTAACGTTGTATGGGAAGATAATTCTAACCTATACCCCCGCCGCTATAACGTTGCACTTGACAGTTCGTGTGGCTTCGCGTAAGGTTGGCTACATCGTGGTTGCGACGTTGCCAGAGTGGCTAGTAAACAACAGCTGATTGTTCTCATTTCTATCGTGTGTAAGCCGCATACAGAAAGTGTACGTAAGTAGCGAACGTCACTGAATAATAACTATTTCGTATTATTATTGTTAATTGAAAATAAGCGACATAAGCAGCTTTGGTATGGTCGGATACTCCTTTCTATGATAATAGGCATAAATGTGTCTACGTATGGCGTCTAATTGGAAAGCATCAATATTTGTGACTGGACGAGGCTTCTTTTTTTTCTTCCCTGGAGTTGATAGAAATGCCTGTTGTGTTCCAGATGGTTCAGGAATTTTGTCCTCTTTCTCTTGTAGTTTCACTCCTTTGTGAACAACAGTTCTCGTGCTTAAATCAAGAGCTGCTGCAGTTCGTTGTACGGCTTTATCAGCAGGAATAGAGGGATTTCCGTGAAGCTTCACGTACTCCTTTTCCTGTTCAAAGAACTCCCGGGTTCTCCATAATAGTTCCAATGCCTGACTATTAAGTGGCACACCTCGGCGCAAAGGATTTTCACTTCGTGAATCATCACTCGGCGATCGGCGTCGTTTTTCCGACATTGTCGCACTTAAGTTTTGTTTAAATAAATAATATGAATGAAATATATATAAAATAGATAAATATAAATAAATAAATAAATGTATAAACGAACAATAACAAAACTATCAAACAATAACCACAAATCTAAATAACAAATAACAATGAACAATATGTAGCTTGCAAAGAACAACTCGACGCTCTGCTAGAGATTCACAAACTGAAGCACATGGTTGGGAATAGTTACATCCGGCAACAGAGCCGATTCTAGATCCGGTTCCGCTTTGTCATCGACCATCCGGAATGCTGCCTTGTGATTGGCTTAGGAAGTCAAACGGTTGAAGCTTTTCATCTGTTTTTTCGCGAGTGTACCAACTTAAACGCTAGCTGTCAAGTGCAACGTTATAGCGGCGGGGGTATAAAGTTCATTAAACCACCAAGAGAAGCACTTTATCATCACAAAGATGTAAAGTTCCACATCCGACAGTCAAGTAAAAGTTGAACAAAAGCTTAAAATTTTCAGAATATAACTTAAACGTTTTTGTGTAAGAACTGTTTTTATACTAAATTAATATATCTTTAAATAATGTGCATTATGATTTCTTATCATCTACATCAATTAATATTTGTTATTATTATTGTGCTTGTTAGCTTTTAAGCTTTGATGTGTTGTGTATCAGATATGCAAAACTGTACAATATTGATTAAAAAGAATGAATAAATACTTAGTACAATTGACTACTTTTGAAGATTTAGAAGCTGGTAACAGTGGTGTGTCATAATTTAAAATAGAGAGTTGAGGGTTGTTACACTACATCACTATGATATTCTTACTTGAACGCATTTCGGGAGACGGCTTGTTCCCATCGTCAGCATTTTCTCTCAACTGATTTCTGCCGGTCATCGTCTGGGGGATGTGTGTGGTTTGTGGTGTTCTCTGGTGCTGGGCTGATGAACCTCCAAAGGCTGTTGGGTGGCGGCAGTTCAAAATTCATTAGGTGATTCCTGTGTTTGACAATATGTATTTTTTCCAGATGTCCAATTCATTGCTGCTGTTGATCGGTTTTAAGAGTTTTATGTTTGGAGTGATATCATGGTTTGAAGACCAGAAATGATGTGCTACTGCTGATTTATCTTGCTGCTTTTGGTAAATGCATCTCATATGCTCTTTAAGTCTTATTTCAAGATTTCTTTTTGTTCTTCCTATATATACCAGGTTACATTCATTACAATCAATTTGATATATACCAGCTGATTTATCGTTGGAGATAGGATCTTTTGTTCTGTTGCATAGTAGTTTCTGTATGTTGTGGTTATTCTGTGGAGACAGGGTGATGTTGTATTTTTTGAAAATCCTTTGAAATTTATGATGTGTCCAAGGGTGATAAGTGAATTTTCTATATGCTTGTGGTTTTTGTTGTCTGAGTAACGTAGTCATTTGTTGGATGTATTTCTGTCTTTCAAACCTTTTTATCTTCTTATCTATTGTTTTTTTCTGGTATCCATTCATAGTGGCTATGTTGATAATGTGTTGGTATTCTTTCTGGTATTCCTCTTTCTCCATTGGTATATGTACTAACCTGTTTGTAATACTATTTAAAATTGCATGTTTGTGGCTTGTAGGATTGTAGCTATTGTTTTTAATATAGTGTTCTGTGTGCGTTGGTTTTCTGTAAATGCCGAACGTTAGTTTGTTGTGTGCATTATTTCTGATGATCCTGATGTCTAGGTAAGGTAATTGGCCATTTTCTTCTTTTTCCATTGTGAATTTTATAGATCTTTTTTGTAAATTTAATAATTTCAAAGCATCTTCTGAAAGTTTTTTTGGAACAATAGCAAAAATATCATCTACATACCTATACCAGGTTTTGAATAGATGAAAGAACTATATATGAGCCATTTTGAATCCCATATTACTAAATCTTTCCCACATCTATTCAAAACCTGGTAAAGGTATGTAGATGATATTTTTGCTATTGTTCCAAAAAAACTTTCAGAAGATGCTTTGAAATTATTAAATTTACAAAAAAAAAAGATCTATAAAATTCACAATGGAAAAAGAAGAAAATGGCCAATTACCTTACCTAGACATCAGGATCATCAGAAATAATGCACACAACAAACTAACGTTCGGCATTTACAGAAAACCAACGCACACAGAACACTATATTAAAAACAATAGCTACAATCCTACAAGCCACAAACATGCAATTTTAAATAGTATTACAAACAGGTTAGTACATATACCAATGGAGAAAGAGGAATACCAGAAAGAATACCAACACATTATCAACATAGCCACTATGAATGGATACCAGAAAAAAACAATAGATAAGAAGATAAAAAGGTTTGAAAGACAGAAATACATCCAACAAATGACTACGTTACTCAGACAACAAAAACCACAAGCATATAGAAAATTCACTTATCACCTTTGGACACATCATAAATTTCAAAGGATTTTCAAAAAATACAACATCACCCTGTCTCCACAGAATAACCACAACATACAGAAACTACTATGCAACAGAACAAAAGATCCTATCTCCAACGATAAATCAGCTGGTATATATCAAATTGATTGTAATGAATGTAACCTGGTATATATAGGAAGAACAAAAAGAAATCTTGAAATAAGACTTAAAGAGCATATGAGATGCATTACCAAAAGCAGCAAGATAAATCAGCAGTAGCACATCATTTCTGGTCTTCAAACCATGATATCACTCCAAACATAAAACTCTTAAAACCGATCAACAGCAGCAATGAATTGGACATCCGGGAAAAAATACATATTGTCAAACACAGGAATCACCTAATGAATTTTGAACTGCCGCCACCCAACAGCCTTTGGAGGTTCATCAGCCCAGCACCAGAGAACACCACAAACCACACACATCCCCCAGACGATGACCGGCAAAAATCAGTTGAGAGAAAATGCTGACGATGGGAACAAGCCGTCTCCCGAAATGCGTTCAAGTAAGAATATCATAGTGATGTAGTGTAACAACCCTCAACTCTCTATTTTAAACTTCAGTACAATATTTTCTGACATGACAGTCCCATAACATGTTGTTGTCTAGTGCTTGGCATTTGGCAATGAAGCAATTAGCGCTCATGCATTCCAATATTTTTCTATGATGAATCCAGCAGGTAACACTTTCCAAGTTTGAAGATGTTCTTCAGTCATTTCTTCTTCATTGTTGCATAGAGGGCAATTTGGATTGGTGTAATTATTTAAGTGTTTTGCAAAATAGTCATGTTCTGTGATGTTTGAATTTTGCTACTGCAAGGTTCCACAACATGAATAGAAACATCACAGAAGGGGATCTTGCAAGTGCGCTACTTGTGTTCATTTTTGTATCTCAGCTCACATGACTTTATACCTGGGTTCACTAACAGCACACCTTGGATGTAGTATATTATTTGTGCTAGAAGAAATCAGTATACAAATCCAAATAGGTAACAGGGAATAGCAAGCTGGGACTGACAGTCAGTAACCGGACTATAGTTGTAAACTTTGTGTTTTTATAGATTCTATTCAAAGACTCCGTGGAGTGAGGTTATGCTGCCGTCTCCTATCACATCTATCAACGCAATCACCGCCAGCTCGTGCATTGGCTCTTCGAGAACTGTTGGAGGGTTCCCTTTTCCATGAGTATGCACACCTCTTTGGGGCTCGACCTTCAAATCAAATAACCACACCAGACAAAGAATTGAGATTGTTAATTGAAAACCATAAACAGGTGAGATGACATTTAACATTACATATTATCTATTAACTGTTTCATGTTTTTCTTTCCTTTTCCTGAATTTTGTACAAGCCAATTTCAATAAAAAACATTATTGCTATTTTGGTGGTGTGAAAGAAACAACAAATGTCTAATGAGAGCACATTTTAGTGTGTGATTCAAGAACTAACAGAATTGCACTTGGACAATGTACTGCGTTGTGAGGTTACATATTCATTGCCAACAAAATACAGATTAAAAACAAGCAGCACATTATTATGGTGAAAATAATTAATGTTCTGGAAGAAGTATTAAGGAATGTAGCACTATGATGTTGGCTGTTGTGTAAATGAATTTCGCCTCAGTTAGCTTATATTGTAAGAAAATGTGTACAGTTATTTGCATTTTTGCAAACATATTTTTTATATTTTATATTAAACTTTATATATTAATTTGATTTAAACAAAATAATTTGTTTTATATAAATAACAAGAAAGAAGTATTGTATACAGTGGAGAGCCATAACTTTTATTGGAATGAGTCAACAACTTTTTAAAATGCTTTTTTATCTTCACTTAAGTCTATTCATTAAGACTAGTTTTGCGATAATCATTTGGTATTCCCATGGATGGTTTGGTCCTGCTTATGTTGTGTTTAATAGGATGCCGTCATCAATGGCAGGGAATTCGAAATCCATAACTTTTTCTTGATTCTTTATGGTAAATTAGAGAAACCATAAGCACTTGGGAGAACATCTTTATCATCAAAAATCAAGAAAAATTATGAATTTTGAAATCCCAGCTATTGATACTGTCATCTGATTAAACAGGAGTACAGAGGGCAGCACAACACTAAGTAGAACTAAATCTTCTATGGGAACATCAGTTGACAGCAAAACTAACAATGGGGAAGATGTTCATAGAAACTAGTCTCAATAAATAGATGTAAGTGGAGAGAAAAAAGCATTTAAAGAAGTTGTCGACTCATTTCAACATAAGCTAATTTGTTTCGTTTAATTCTCCTTTATATAATGTCCTTTCTATTTTAACTTGAGCATTAACTTGCAAACAACTACAAATCTCATACCAATTGTTAAATTTTAATTACTGTGGCACTTTAACAAGGCTTCTGTAGTGCCAAAATCTGGAAATTCACCTCTTAGAGATGACCACAATCCTTCAAGCCTTTGTCTGTAATAGTACATGATTAAATTAGTTAAAACATCCATATGAGGTCTGTTTGATAAGTCTTGTAAGTTTCCATACAATGGCAAGAAACTTTGTTAAACTTCACAGTTGTTGATAAGAGTGATTTGTTTAATATTTTAGACAAATTTTCAGATACATGTAAGGTTCAGTTAATTGTTGAGAGCAGTCTGAAGTGATCAGTGCCTTATGAGCCATAGAAAATGGAACAAAAATTTGTTTTGTAGTGTTATTAAACATTTCCATGTAAACAGTTGGATTGCAAACAGATCAAAGCAGAGTTGGATGAAGTTTAGCACTGTTATTGAACACCATTTAGTTTTGGATGAATGAGTTTAAACATGGTTGAAGAAACACAGAAAATAAAGCATGCTCCAGCCACAGAGTTGATGTCACCACAAAGGAAACCATGAAGAAAAAAAATCCATGATAATGTAATGCAAGTCTGCCAAGTGAAAGTGCACAAGATAGCTGAAACTGTAAGCATCTCAACTGAATGACTACACAATGTCCTGAATGAAAAATTAGAAATGAGAAAGCTGTGTGCACATTGGTGTTGCAATGCTGACTGTTGGTCAAAAATCCAATGTAGAAGAACATTTCAACATAACGTCTGACTGTTTAATTGCAATGTGCAGGACTTGGTGCACTGGGACTTTTTGTTGGCTGGAAAGGTGATTGTCAATGGCTTTTGGGATTCCCAGGGTATAATATTGATAAATTACTCGGAAAAAGGCTGAACCATAACTGAGGAGTATTATGCTTCACTGTTGGATATTTGAAACCTGCATACAATGAAAAATGCCCAAGATTGGCGACACATAAAGTTCTCTTTCATCAGGACAATGCTCTAGCCCACACAACAGCAGTTACAATGGCCAAAGTGCACATGAATGATTCCTGATCCACCCTGTTCTTTGGATTTAGCCCCCAAGTGACATTTACCTATTCCCAGACTTGAAGGCGAAAGGAAAGTTTTGTCAAATGAAGAAGTGATCAATAGAGGCTGGGTTTATATGTACTAAAAATCATAAATATGTATATACATCCATTTATACGGTAAAAAAGTTGAACATTTGCTTTAAAAATGCAAAAATATGCATCAATCTCTTATATTATTTATGGTCATTAATCTAGCATGAAGTATTACTCAAGCTTTTAACAATAATTGTATCAATTGTTTGTATTACAATAGCCAACGTTATAATTTTCTAGATTTTCTGGCAGAAACTTTTGCTTCTGCCACTTAAAATCATTTTGTACAAAGAAAATGTCCTCTTAATTTCACAGGAAGTCACAGGGCAGCACCTCAACAGACTATGTCATTCACAGAATACGAATTAAACTGTGACTGGCCTTGTAACATGTTAACATACTGAAGAAACATTAGTCCTGGATTCCTGGCTTTGATTTTTTCCAATTTGTAATGAAGCCTCTTTCCAAATTCTCCAGGCACATCTTTGGCAATAGCAGTTTCGTACTGTGACACCCCTCTTTCTTCCAGATGTGTGGTAATTTGCTAAAATAGCTTCCACAAAGAGTAATTTAGCCTGGAGACATCACTGAGCATGTCACTTCAGCCAATGAAAGCCCCCCCCAAAAATTTTTTTTTTCATTCCACTTGGAGTTACCAACACCTGAAAGCCTTACAAGAAGTAAAAGCAAACCATCTGTTAACCTTTAAAATAGCAGAATATACCTGTCCCGCACAGCATTTGTCACTATGGAGCCGAAAATAAAATATTTTATGCAAATGGAAAAGCTGGTTGGGCTATATGAAAACATTATTGCTCTCTTCAGTAAAAACATAAAACTCTTCCATGCACATGTTTAACTTTCAAGGCAGGGAAAAAAAATGCAAATATATAAGAATCTGCCCTGACCATCGCTATCAATGAGTATTTTGCAGTTTGAAAGATCCTTGTTTTCCAATGAGATGAAAAAGTTGAAAACTCTCTAGTCCAGGTGTATAGACATCAAGAGAGAATATGTTGAGAAATAAAATATGTTAAGAAAACATAATTTTTACTTGTATTTTTGCAACATTTTCAAATAACCTTGTATAATATGCATAAAAATGAGCTAGAATACTTAATACAGCCACAATAGAATGAATGTTAAAGAGAATCTAGCATAATATATAGAAGTGGTTGCAAGTATACAATTTCACTAAAATAGGTTAAATACATCGGAACTAGTTTCGAGGAATCACTTTCTCATAATCAGCTGATTGCAACTGGTTGGCTTTCCTTTGATGGTTACAGATGTCTCTTTGTCCCTGTAGTGCTAGTTCTACAAGTTTAGTGATCAAACTTTTGTCCATAGGGATGTTGAAATTCATTAACCTTGGACGAAATTTCCAAAGAAATATTTTCTCCCAAATGTTTAATTCAATAGGTTTTTGTGCCTGCTTGACAAGTGTCCTCAATTTCATGCCCTTGTATCCAAAAATGTGCTGCGACTGCTGATTTTTCTTCTTCCCTGGATTTGATGTTTTGAAAATGTTCCTTAAGCCTCGTTTCTATGTTACGCTTAGTTTGACCAATATAGATTTGATCACAATCCTTGCAATCTATTCTATAAATCCCGGATTTTTTATGAACTGGCATTTTTTCTTTGCATTTATGAGGAATTTTATGCTGAATTTATTTTCGAGGATGAGTGCCACATTGCTATCATTAAACATTTTCTGCAATTTGTTATGTGTCCATGGATGAAATGTGACTTTTTTGTATGTCGGATTTTGTTTGTGTGGTTTGAGGGTTGTATTTTATTTTATCATTTTTTGTTGCTTGAATTTTTTGATTAACCTATCCACCATATCTGTTTTGTAGCCATTTTTTTCTAGCTGTTTTTAAAATTTTTTGGTATTCTAAATTATATTGCTTTTCAGTGAGGGCGATGTTCACTAATCTATGGGTCAAACTGTTAAAAACCGCAACTTTGTGTGATGGAGGGTTGTAACTATTGTTTTTTATAAGTTATCTGTATAGGTGTTTTTTCTATATATTCCAAAAGCTAATCTATTGTTCTTCTTCATGATTCTTAGATCCAGGTAGGGGAACTGGTTATCCAATTCAGTTTCCTTGGTAAATTTAATATTACTGTCTTGTAAATTCAATCTAGCATATTTGACATATGTTGCAGGGAACAAGTGCAATGTTGGCCCAACGCCACTCCTCTGTATTTCATGCTGGTGTTATTGGTTATGGACCCCGAAGGGCTATCCCAGCCAAGCCACAGCAAAATGATGCTGTCATGCACAGAGTCCAGTTACTTATTGATGTCATCAAGGCTTGCTGTGCAGCAAACACTCAAGGTGAGCTATGGCTTTAAGAAACTGTTCCTTCACACTAGGCTTATTAAAGTCAATGGTTTGAAAGGTGAATTAAAATGGGAACAATTTAAGATCATTTAAGGGACTAAAACCATTAATCCTTAAAGGGAAATATGAGTGAGAAAGTTGTAATTTCGGCCAACATTTTGGATTTTGATTGTTTGTCAAAAAGCTAATACTGTGCAGTATGATTAATATTCTCAGAAAGTTTGCTGCCCCTACATGTATTGATCAACTAATTTAACACCCATCTTTAAAAGGCAATGTAATATTACTAATACCAGTAATCTAAATCTTTAGATTGGTTTCCTCTGCTTTTAAATTTTAGATGTTTTATGGACTTCAATCTCTATCTTGTGCTTCAATCTAGTGAAAACAGCTTATCGATGTTGTATAGCAGATGTTTAAGCTGATAATTTTAGGTGCCGTACTCTGTAATAATAAGTTTATTTAAGGTAATGCATCAGTGTAATAAGGTAAAAATGTGAAAATTTTCAAATATTTTGTTTTTTTCCATTTTTATTACAGTTATAACTAGTACATTCATGCTACTCATTGGGTTTTGTAATATCAAGAATTTTAAAGCCACAAATGGATATTGTAACAAGTGAGAATACCAGTTTAAAATAGAGAAAGTTGAAGGTTGTTACCTACATCACTAAAATATTCTTACTTTGATCACGTTTCGGGAGAACATTTTGCTCCCATCATCAGAATGTTTTCAACTGATTTTGCCGGTTGTTGTCTGGGGAATGTGTGTGGCTAGTGTGTTCTCTGGTGCTGGGCTGATGAACCTATTCTATGGAGGAGAAGAACTACTAGCAACAGTAAACAAGAGACTAAAAATAAACTAGAAATTTCACAAAATAATTCACTAAGAATAATAACATGAGCTGTAAAACCAACACTAATTACAGTACTACAAAGCTTCACAAAAAACATGGCTATAGAATTGGAACATGAGTTGAAAGGAATTACTCAATGCTTTTTCTTTTATTTATTCAAGGGATCTCAAAACATGTATTTCTGGTATAATCTCTGCATCAAATTTTTGGGGTGGAATAAAATATGTCTACTTACTGTAGATATGTAGTAGGTAAAGTAAAAGCATCTGCAGTGTCCTTCAGCTAATAAATGGGACCAAACATCACTTAATGGAACAAGATCTCCCCAAGTAATCTAGACATTATAACTAGAAAAGGTTATTCATCTGGAATAACCAAGATTCCCTTATGAATTCTCTAATATCCAGCGAAACAGGTAAAACGTAGGAAAAGAGCTCTGCAGGAAACAATAAAATTGCCTTCGAAACATGCCGTACATTTTGTAAGCTTTTGTATGTTAGTGGTTGATGAAATCTTGCTTTTTACTTTCTCTACCACAACAACATTTAGAACAACATTTTAAAAGGTTTAGCAGGAATAAAATGAGGTGGAAACATGGACATCCTTAATAATGCATATAAAACATACATAAAACCTAATCTATTGTATGGAGGAGAACTACTAGCAACAGTAAACAAGAGACTTAAAAGTAAACTATAAATTTCACAAAATAATTCACTAAGAATAATAACAGGAGCTGTAAAAACAACACCAATTACAGTACTACAAAGCTTCACAAAAACCATGGCTATAGAATTGGAACATGAGCTGAAAGCAATTACTCTAGCAGAAAAACTGCAAGTTCAATAGAAACAGATACACATCAGATACTATAAGTAATTTAAAAACTCAAATAAGCTTCAGAACATATATTAATAACTTAAAATACAAGAATATAATTACAACAAATATAATTGCAACAGAGATAACGAGTCCAATAGAATATATTGATATACAATATCAGAATGTCCTGATATATACAATATACAAACAAAACAATATACCAGATGAAATGAGAGGCATAGCTATGGAAATTGAAAGATACCCAGAAAAAGAATGGCTCTGAATATATGCAGATGGATCCCTCATCAATAAAAAAAATGCCTGTGCAGGAGTATACTGTAAACATTTTGCACAGTATCTAACATTGGATGAAACGTCAAACCATTATAATGGAGAATTAACAGCTATAAAAGCAGCATTTCAGAACATTTTATACAGATCATACAGAAAACAAAAAATAGTCATCTTATCAGACTCAAAATCAGCCATAGATGGAATAGTATATTACAATAATAAAACAACAAGAAATATTAAAGAAATAAGAAGCCTAATTAAAGCAGTTGAAACTAGAAATCATGTCACTCTACAATGGATCCCAGCACATGTTGGACTTTTGGGCAATGAACATGCGGATAATTAGCAAAGAAAGGTGCACTACAACAAATAAAACCTGTAGGACAAATAGAAATAAATAAACAATTAAATAACATTAAACAACATTTCAAAAGACAGCAGAGACTTGATGAAGAAGATGAATTAAAAGATAAAGGTTCTAAGAATATTAAAGATAAGAGTTGATATACAAAAAATGCCAAGGAAGACTGCAGTGGCCTTATTTAGGATGGCAACTGGCCACGATTGCCTCGCAGAACACCTCTACAAGATACGATGCCTACCTACACCCAAGTGCACTCTCTGTGAAGAAGATGCCATCCTGAACAAACAACATCTCACCAAAGGCCTTAAAAGTGATAACTTACAGACTTTATATTGGGAAGCCAGAGGGAAAATGATGCAGATCAATTAATCCCCAGTGCATTGGTGAACAACAACAAATTTTTCTTAATATAAAAAATGTGATAATATTTTCTGACTTGACCGCAGGTGCTGAACCAGGATCTCAGGAACAGCTGTTGTCCCAGCCTGTGTCTCTGGAAGCTATAACAAGTGTTTCACTACTGTTGGTGGAACTGATATCGCCGGATGTGATGTACAATGGCCTTCCTTGGCCTGAAGAGGACTTCTGCAAGGTAATGCTCAATATGTATTACATTGCATACAAAACAGCAGAGCTTCAAATCTACTGTTTTATGAGATCATGTTCATTGGTTTTCAATTATGCTTAATTTCATGCTCTTTGTTTTATTATCAATGCAGTAACCCCTTAGCTCAAGGTTATTGTTACACATATTATAGGTAGGAAAAAGAAAATCTGCTGTGTTACATTCACATGGCCTTCTTTACCCATTCTTCAACAAACTATTCTTACAAAAGCTTAGTCTTCTATCTACCTCATGTTAATCGAGATAAACAATTGTAAAAGTGATTTTACTTCATATTTGCTTGTAAATATAAGGGTAGTAGGGGAATACAATAGGCTTATGTGATAGGTCTTTTAAGAGCTTGTCGCTATGTAATGGCCTTGAAATTCTGTCCTTTTTGCATTACCACGATGGAAAAAAAAAGAAGAATGACTTCCTATTTGAGAAAGCTATAAGTATTTGAAAATTCAAACCAATGAGGTGTTATCTTGGAAATAGTTAAGTCCACAATTAAAAAAAAAATGTATTTGAACATAAATTGTGTGCTTTAACAAGATCAGCATCTTTTGTGCAGTAAGATTTGTCTATTTCTTATTTACGAGTTATGTAAAAGTTGTGCTGAATTTAAATACCAAGTTTGGTACTTAAGCAACCTTTTGTTTTTATGTTATGCTGTTCAAACACACACACATACACACACAATTTTTCTAAAAATGCTTTTTTGGGAGGGGGGTTCAGGAAGACATAAAACATGTATTTCCAATTAAATCTCAGTATCAAATTTTTGGATGGAATATAATAGTTCTACTTACTATAGGTAAATATTAGAGAAAGTAAAAATATAACAATTGTTTTGGAGCGGTGCTGAGAATGGAACTATTTCCCTAGGTTCAGTTATACAATTCCAAACTAATAATCCTCCAGCATTGTATCAACATATTCATTTGAATATTTTTATAACTGATTCGAAAGGTAGTGCACTGATTATATAAAGTACATTGCTTTGCAGTATAACAGTTCCTGCTTCCAAGTTCCAATAGAGAGCTAGAAATCTTCCAACAAATCAGAATTAATTATGCTATTGAGCTCTTGCAATACACATGCAAAATGTAATTACCCAAGATGCTGTTTTGAAAGATAGAATCATTAGTGTCACTACAAACTGTAAATTCCTTTCTGAGTTAGTGAGCATTAATTAAAATAACAATTTAGACGTATTGTTGTTAACAGTACATTATGGGAATGAGCTGTTTGGTGAAGAGGGGAGTAATATCCAAATGAAGAGTCATAACTGGATGTTAAATTAAATTATCTGAGTCAGGCAAGCAATGTAACAGTGAACCAAGAGTACCTTGCTGCTTCATTTAGGCAGAAATACTTTCAGGATGTATTTCACTGTTATTTTGGAACATAGTATTGTTTTGGGACTGTAACATTGGAACTGTTACACAAATATAACTAATTTTCCTCACCTCTAACAGGTACTCTCTGTTCTACCTTATGCCATTGAGAAAAACAAACAATGATTAATAGCACCAAAGCTAATGTGTGCATGTTTACATGATTACTAATGATTATATTTTATTTTCAAATTAAGTCAGATTTCGAAAGCCTGGACTTTGCTGCTATTGGTGTAAAATATATATATGAGGTAAATATTGTCGAGATTGAGTTCATGTTTTACTTTCTGCCACTTCCAAGATTGGAATGGAATGCTTAGTGTTGTTAATATAAATCACTGATCTGTCTACTCATCACATATGTTGCTCTGATATCGGGTGTAACCAGCAAAATACACATTCATTGATTACAGGTTCTGCAAAATAAATTTATTCAAATTGCCACAAGCACTCCGTGGTTCATAAGAAACAGTCAGTTTCATCAAGAACTAGGTATTCTTACCATAAAGTAATATATCAGGTTACTAGCCAAATCTTTCTACAACAAACTACCTGAACATATTGAAATTGCGAGTGGATTGATGACACTTTAGTTTCACATACCAGGTTTTCACTCAGAACATGTTTGAAAGGTGTTTGCCTCCATTGTCAGCTGTACATATGTTCACTGGCATCTGGAAGGGGATCTCCTACTTCAGTGTGCAGTGACTATATTAGAGACACTAGCGACAAGAACCCTTAAGTCCCACCCATTCTCCATGTTCTTGCTAACTCAACCAAAGGCGCTATGGATACGAGATGCATAAAAATTTATGAAATGGAGGCTAGTTTTTAATCCAGAGCAATTCAAATATAATCCAGAACTAAAATCTACATTTACAGACTTCTTTGTAGTTTCAAAGCTTTACTTGCTCTACACTAAGAATTGTGTTAATCAGTAACGAAGCATTTTACCGTTTTTTTTTTATGCACAAGCTATCAACATCTTAAATATTGTGAATGGGCATGAGAAAGAAGAACTACGGTGATGATAATGGTATCGTGATGTACAAATGACATACGTTTACCACACGTTCTCATTTTAGATACAAAACTGAGCATCCACTTACCTATAGGTTGAAAACAAATTAAGTCATGCACCAAATATAACATGTGCATGAATGAATGCTTGTTTTTTGCATTGTTTATAAATGCCCACGAGTGACTTATGAAACTGGCATATAAATATTTTTTGTTAGTTGTTTTTGTTCTCTTTTGGCAATAGATCCTGCTTGTTGTGAAGTTTTCGAAATTTATTTACAACTCTATATAAATAATAAAACTGAAGCCGATAATCTTTCCCTAATTTTCAATTTTGGTTGAATAATTTATGTTAACATATATAATGAGCTATCCTGATGCCAGAAATAGCATTTTTAAAATATATGTACATATATGTTATGTTTTTATGCAAGAATGGTGGAACAATTGTTGTGAAATTAGGAAATTAACTTGCCTTAGGCTCCACTTATAGAGTAGGCTGTATGGTATATATGGCATATTAATTAAATAATTACTTTTCCCTAAAGGGGAGGGGGATTCCAGTAGGCTCAAAGTAAAGAAATCTATGGAATTAATTGTTCTTTCACACAAGCCGTGTGTTGGACAGGGTTGGAAAGGTAGAATCAGATGACTGAAAAATTCAATGCCATAGCCAGGATTTGAACCACGGATCTCCTGGTCTCCGTCCGGTTGCTCTAACCACTGAGCTACCATGGCAACATGCCGGCATGCCATTAAATTCTCCAGCTGACTTGCATTTTTCCCGGTAAACCACAAGGAGATCTCAAATTGTACTGAGATGTCATACCCCAATGGCGACTTACATTCTTTGTAAGTACTTAAGTCTAAATATATAGCTTCTTATTGATTTTTGAGAACATTACATAACAAACATTTATAATCATGATGTTTCCGACAGGTTGTATTGTTTACTAAGTTTATACAGGATGAGTATTTAAGAAGTTAGGCAATTTTTTTTTCATTACTGTTACCTATTCGTGCAGTTGTCTTGGTAAACAGTATAGTTCCAAAATTATGTTTTAATTTTATATAAGTACCCCGAAAATGCAGTTTTTATTATCTGGTTTTAAAATACTGCATGCAGCGCTTTGTACATTGAGGAAGAGGGCGACGGAAGGAGAAAATGAGAAAGGGGGAGATAGCAGGAGAGGGAACTATAGAGAAAGAAATAGGTTGAGGGAAAGACTGAGGCAGTGGGAATGTGACAGAGGGAGGAAAAAAGTAGGGTAGAAATAGAGAGGAAGGGAAGCCATGCTAAGGACGTTTACCCCCCAAAAGTCCAAAGCCCTTTGCCGGATTTGAACCTATGACCAGTGGAACAATAAGCTAGCATTGTAATCACTGCTGATGGAAGGCATAACATTTGGGTAATTGTTGTAAAAGAGGTTACTGTTCCACTCATATATTTTAAACATTTTCTATTTGATACTGTTCTTAGGAAAAATAGATCTCAAATGGAGGTTTACTGGCATAGCACTTAGCGGTTGTCTAGCACTATTTGGAACTAATTCTTAATGTCTTTGAAAGAAATCCATTAGCTTTCTTTTGAATTCATGATAGCTAGATATACTGCAATATTTCAAATCAAATTCATACTCTTCTCAAGGAATGATTGGAAAACATCCATTTCCATTTAAACGCTTGTTCATGACAAAAAACAGGTCCTTTGGGAAATATCGCAGTAACATGCCCTTCTTGGTTGAGTTTCTGCAACCTACTGCAGCAAAATTAGGCATGCTTAACTGCCGAATAAACTTACGTAGTTATCTTTTATTGCTATATCGCTATTATAATGAAATAAATGGAGAAATCTGATTATTCAGTCACACCTGCACTGGCATGGGGACATGTGCACAACCAGCAATAATATGGTGAATAATACAATGGGCCTTGTTGACCAATAACAATTGACACACCACTTGTCGCCACTGTCTCTTAATACAGTCACTGTAACTTAGTGTTGGTTGTACTGCCATCTAACTGTCTAGTGGAGAACTTCACTGTGTTGTCAACTGGTGCAATTTCAAAATTCATTGCTTCGTATGCATTTTTGGTGATGTGCATTTTTCCCATTCTGTGAATTTAATGTTGTGTTCTATTAACCAAAAATGGTTTTATACTTCTTAGGCATTCCTTTAGTGTGGTTTGTAGGTTTTTTCCATGATATTTTATGGCAGTCTTCACAATCAATTTGGTAAATCCCTGATTTCTTAGTGTTCAGTATAGTGTCCTTTAGTGGATGATGAAGTAAGTTACTGAGGTTGTCTTTATTCTATGAAGCCAATTTTATGCAAAATTCTAGAAACAGTTTATTGAATTTGTTGTGCATTTTTGGGTAGAACATGAATCCACTACATCTTTTCAGTGAGATGTCTCTGCTGTTGAGTTTCACTGTTTATAATCACTTCCAATAACTTGGCATGTAAAACTACATGAACTCTGGAGCTCAGGCATATCTCTTGGAGCAAAGACCCGATAGAGAACAATATTAAAGAGAAAGTTACATTCTCAGAAGTACTCAGGACATTCTGTTCTGCCAATCCAACAACAGTGATTTTTCTCACCATGAATAATCCACATGCAATAAATGTTAAATATTTTACAGCTTTTGTTTTTGTTTAGTTTTTTTACCACAGATTTTGTTAATATTGTATATTTTATACTTAAATGTTCACAACCAATTATTATATATAAGTATTATTCAGAGTATGAGTCTTATAATATTATATACATAAACATAATGTATTTATATAGACAAACTTTATAGGTCAATCTCAATATGCAATTGTGATATGATATAGTTTAATTTTACTGTTCTCAATGGCCCATAAAGCAATACTGCTGATTGGTGAAAAATAAATTTAAAAAAGTAATAATTTTTTGTGAAGGTAACTGTTGAAAGAGACCTATACATTCGGCGGCTGTTTGATGACCTTCCCTTGGCATGGCACCTGATGACATTGGTGGCAACATACCGGCCAGCACTCTGTTATTGTTCAGTGCTGTTGCGGGCACTGACAGCAACACTTTTGGCACAGTGGGGCTCAGCAGCACAGCAAACACAACACAATGACAAGCTTTTAGCCACCACTGCGCAAGTGTTGGAGCTCATGGCACTCGGTCAGCTGTTACCCCCTCCACTCTCAAGTCTGAGAGATATTATTCCTCATCTCAAGGCTCAAGAGGTAAGAGTAATTTTTTTTAATCTGTTAAATAGTTTCATCCAGCAGTCTGCCTTCCAACTTAAAAGGCCCCAGTACGAATCTTGGTCATTGTGACCTTCCTGGATAAGACTTTTTCCTGGGTTTGTCTTTATTCTCATATAAGATAAATATCGGATAACTTTGACCTCAGTGGTCACCAGGTTCATTTTGCATTCATTTCCGCAAACTTGAGTTGCTAAGACGCATGTTGTAGCCCAGCAGAACTTTACAAGCAAGTAAAAATTTCCATTATAAAAACAAAACAATACGATGTTACCTTCACATTACTTTCTCTGCCCAATCTTTAAAAACTGTTCTTGCAATAGCGGGGATTTAAACCATGGATCTTCCAGTTTCTATCTGGTTGCTCTAACGAACTGAGCTACCATGTCAGTATGCTGGCACGACATTAAATTCCCCAACTGACTTGCATTCTTCTGATTAAACTACAAGGAGATCTCAAATTCATTTTGAGATGATATACCCTAATGGCGTCTTACAATGTTGTAGGTGCTTTAAATCCCGGGCTTCATAGTTTGACCAACTATTAGATCAATCAATTGGAATTAATTGTTATTTCACACAAGCCATATGTAAGACAAGGTTGGAAAGGTGGAATCAGACTGAAAAATTCAATACCATAGCCAAGATTTGAACCATGGATCTTCTGGTTTCACATCTGGTTGCTCTAACCAACTGAGCTACCATGGTTCAGATCCTGGCTATGGCATTGAATATTTCAGTTTGATTCTACCTTTCCAATCTTGTCCCACACATGGTTTGTGTGAAAGAACGATTAATTACCATGTTCTAATAATGGTTTATTCGTCTATCTGCTTCTTGTTAATCTAGATCAGAGGTGGCAAAAATGTGACTCGCGAGTCATTTTGATTCACAGGCGCACATTCCCTCTCTGCAACCGTCTGTTTGATTTTCACATGCTGCTGAGTGATGCAGTGCATGTTGCATATTTGGTGACTCGCGGAAGGAAGTCGTTTTCGCCACCCTTGATCTAGAAATGCTTTTATTACATGCTTGGTTTTGGGTACAAGAGGAATAAGAAGGTTGGAATTATACTCATATCTTTAAAAAGTGGGTCTGCTAAATGATGACTTTGAAATTCCACTCTTTCCACGACCAAGAGAAAAGAAAAATGAATACCGACTTAGCAATTGAAAAAAAAAAAAATGAAGTATTTGAAAATTCAAACCAATAGCAAAGTGTATCTTGGAAATTGTAATGGCCACAAAAAAATTTATTTGACATAAATTGTGTGGTTTAATGAGATCTTCCTGTTTTGCTATTTTTTACAGTTTACAAGTTCTACAAAGTTATAAAAACTTCATCCAGAATTAAGAGGACTTCACAGGATATTTGTTGGTGCATTTTGTCATGTAAATGTCTTAAATATATATGTGGTATTTTAATCAAAATTGTAGAGGCACTTTTGAGAAAATAAAAAGTAATAAAAATTTATCCAGTTTGGGGTAGTTTGGGGTGGAGGGATTTTTGTTAAAATTCTTGTGTTGCATCCTTGAAAGATGCTGAACTTAAATACCAAGTTTGTATTCATAAAAGATTTTTTTTTTAGTTATTCTGTTCACATCATGCTCACTTTCCCAAAAATGTTCTTTTTTTATTCAGGGCTCCCCAAAAAAACATGTATTTCGTGAAAACTCAATATGAAATTTTTGGGTGGAATGCCATTTTTTTCTCTAGTTACTGTTGATGAGTGGTAGGGAAAGTAAAAATTAATGGATTTTGATACTAAGTGTATCAGTCAGTATGGAAAACCAAAGTTTTTATATACTTGCACATAAAATATGGGATAAATTATAAGGAGCTATCACAGCGATGGAAATGATAAAAGGTTTTTATACTAAAGAAAAGGAATCAAAAAAGCAATTACAATAATGAGAAAAGAAAACAGATGAAGATAATAGCCATGTAGATTAAAGTTCAAACAATTCAGTATTTTAACTGTTCCATGTATATATGTGAGACTATAAAAAATATTGTATAATTAAAAGAACCAAAAAATTGTGGTATACACATATGCGAGGTCTGTTCAAAAAATTCTGGAACTTTGTCCACAACATTTCTCTACGCTTAGCTTTTACTTATTGTGCATGGTCTCCTTCGAAACACACTCTTCCACAATTGATACACCACTCCCAACGCTGTTTCCACTTCTGGAAGCAGTCTTGTTACATCTCTTTCTGGATCGCGCGACGCGCCATCTGCGAATTTTCTTTTATCTTGTCTATCGTTGCAATTCTTTGTCCTTTCAACGGGGTTTTCAACTTTGGAAATAAAAAAAAGTCCACAGGGGCCAGTTCTGGAGAGTACGGAGGATGAGGCAGCACAGTGATATCGTTTTTTGTGCAATAGTCACACACCAACAGGGATGAATGTGCAGGTATGTTATCGTGATGCAAGAGCCATGAATTGTCTCGCCACATTTCAGGCCATTTCCTTCTCACATTTTCTCGCAGGCGTCGCAACACGTCCCAATAGTCAGTCTTTGATTGACATGCACGATTTCATTGACGTTCCTGACATGAGCATCGTTGGTAGACATCGAAGGGCGTTCTGAATGAGGGTTATCATTAACTTCCATCCGGTCATTTTTAAACCGCGTGAAGCATTCATAACACCGAGTATGACTTAAGCACTCATCACTGTAGGCTTCCTGCATCATTTAGTGTGTCTCTGTAAAGGTTTTCTTGAGTTTCACGCAAAATTTAATGCAGACACGTTGCTCCTCTAATTCTGCCATCTCGAAATTTGCAAACTGTGCGACACAACGTTCTACTCAATACAGCACTGAACAATAACTAACAGACATAGAATAATGAAACTTCCGGCAGTTACACATTAAACACAGTGTGTGCAGGGATGCCAACCACATTTTGCTCCAACACTCCATTGGCATAAAATTACGAATTTCGGAATTTTTTGAACAGACCTCGTACTTAAGAAACAATGATGATTACTTCAGACCCTAATTACAGTGGTTAATAAAACATAACTGATTATAAAGGCAATAAAGAAGTATTTAATATCAAATGTATTTTATACCCTTGAAGAATTTAAGTGTTATGCAGTATTATACCATATACATTCTGTATGTATACATGTGCATATAAATGGGGCGTTGGGTTAGCTCAGTGCTTTTGTTTGTGGCTCTCATCCTGAGATGGTTTGATTTCCAGCTGCTCTGGAGTGGCGATTTTAAGCTGGCCCTATCCTCTGACTAGCTCATGTGATGTATCCCCAAGACCCAGTGTGGTTCAGAGTCCACAGTAAATGCTGTAGACTCTCTTGTTCCAGTGCCATTTACCATTATCACCCCTTCATCGGAAGCAGTGGACTCCCCGCTTTGGGTGCCTCCAGTCAATAAAGGGGGTCCATACATCACTTGGTGGAACAAGGTTTCCCCAGAGGTCATCAACTGTATGGGGACCATTGTAAACCAGCCAACAATAAGATGAAATTTTGACATATCCTGAAATCTTGTGTATTTAAAGGATAAATATAGTATCTTGTCACTGTGTGAGGTGGCACTGTGGTAACATGTGCAACTCGCATTTAGGAGGTCCCAGGTTCAATCCCTAATGACTGCCGACACTGATTCTGACCCATGGGATTTTTGTGGTTTTCCGATTGGCAGGCGAATGCTGGGTTTCTCCTCTACCACAATTTCCTTTCCATCATTTCCCTTTCATTGTGTTTCCTTCTCATCTTTCAGGTATGCTTCTAAGTTTCGTGGCATATGGCAGTGCTGTACAGATTGCTCGGATGCATATTCAATGGAAAGAGTATTCCCTGCGGACACCAGAGGCTGCTTGATTGGCGGGTTGTTCTTTGCCCACTCTCAGCAACTCCAATAGGGGACGGGTCTGTGAGCTTGGAAATGTTAGGGACTTCCATGTGTCTCTGTGGCTGTGTGCCTACGACCTGCACCTCTTGTGGTTCCTTCACCTCATACCTTCCTCCTGGTGGTGGTAGCCACAATACATCTTTGCAGGTCATTACATGAGGTGTCCCCCTCCATTGAGTAACCTATATCTATAGTATCTTATCTTGTTTTGTGGCTTGAACCCTGAACAGGATATTGAATTTTTGAAGTCTGATCCACCTTTCTAGTTTTAGCCTACAGGCAGTTAGTGTAAACAAGAACAGTTTCTACAACTTATTATAAGCCAAACTAAGTTAAACTTTGTATAAAATGTTGTAGGTGGTGCAGCTGTTACGTGATTGTGTATGGAACTACATGAGGGACCATGTGCCTTCTCCTGCCCTTTTCACCAGAGATGAGAATGGTTTAATGTGGAGAGATGCCACACAAGCATACCCAGGACCTCAGTATACAGACACTTTGCGTATCATCATGCAGAATAACATAAAACATCTTGGCTCCCTGTACTGTCAACTGTTTCCAACCAAACAGCAATAGACTGTCAAGTTACTGTTCAAAAATGTGCCTAGTACTTCATTTTGCAGCATAAAACACTAGTTATTACTGTTCCTTACCAAGTTTTACCACAAGCAAAATATTGATTCATCACAATGATTTGAAATTTTTCAAAAACTTGCAGCATGATCCAGGCAATTTTGATCAGATTTTATAAGCTCAAAACGGATTGTTACATTGTTACAACTAATATGCATAAGTAATTAGTAACACTTCTTCACCTGCTTGTGCTGAAAATTCAAGATGTGTCACTCCCACTTTCATTGTCATTAGTGTGCCTATCTTCCAACCTGAATGGCCCAAGTTCAAATCTCAACTGGAGGAGTTGTCTGGATGAGTTCTTTCCCACGGTGGGGAAAAAAGAAATAGAGACATGCTTTTAGGGATATTGCCCTATTCATTGTGCATAACTGACTTTTAGGAACATCTTCAGACACTTCTATGTATTTGGAAGCATTTACTGGAAAAATGAACTTTCATAATGTACATTTTTGCTCCTCTTGTAAAGTTCTGCTAGATTACAAAGTTATTTTAATAATTAGGGGGTGCTGTGCAGCAACAAGGCACATCAATAGTCCTGTTGTCCTCCGTGGTCTAGGGTACCATGCTAGCCTCTAGTTCCTGAGGTCACAGGTTCAAACCTGGCGGAGGGCGATGGATTTTTTCAGATGTAAGAATCCTTAGCATGGCTTCCTTTGGAAGGGAAGTAAAGCCAGTAGTCCCATGTCATAGATTTACGGCACATAAAAGAACTTCAAGCCTGATAAAGGGGTCTCTGAGCAAAATTTCCGGTCTTTCATGCCCAATATAGAATGGGACACTAAGAACCATAGCATTTAAAGCGTGTCCATAAATAAAACTCAATTTCAATTTTACATCAGTAGTCCTCGGATGAACACATACTGTATTCTTCTCCAAATATGAGATCATGCCAAATGCAAGATTATCCCTCTTTTTCCTGAACCTGGTTAGGATTTTAGTATGTTATAAAGAAAGAAAAAGAAAAAAAGACATGTAACTTAATGTAAAAAGCATTGCACATGTTTTGTGTATAAAATCAAATTGAGATTGTTCCCTTTGCATCTTTTTCAAAATCATCCAATGGCATTGAGACCGGAAAGAGATGACAGTGATAAATGCGATTTTCTTTAAGATATACTCAGATAATATAACACATAGTTGTTATGAATTCATGCATAAATGTATGAATTGAAAGTAATGTTGAGAAAAGGCAGTATAACAACAAAATATCTTCTTTTTTTCTGCAGGACCATTGGCTGCCAAACCACGATTAGAAAAGGAAATCCTGTAATTTCTATTTTAACTTCATAAAGAAAACTTTTGTGCCTATGGGAATATGTATAATCCTCAAATGTTCTGTAAAATACATTAAAATTTATGTAAATCACTTAACTAACACAAAATGAAGCATGCAGAAATTGACCGATACACTGTGATACTTAATGGTAATCTTCAACAGTTCCATGCATCTCATTCCCCTCAACCCAAACTTGTGAAGTATGAAGCTTATTTCTTAAAAAGTATATACTGTAGATGCAAGATAATCTGTAGTTTTCAACATGAATATTTTGGAAATATAACATTGTCATGTATTTAGAGAAATAGACTAAATATACTTGCGTTGATATTGTAATGAAAAGAAGCTAGAAACAGTGATGTGTATTGAATTTATTTAAAGGTGAGTCGGAATTGTTACACTAACATCACTTAAGTTTACTCACTTAACATGTTTCGGGAAACCGTTGTTCCCATCCTCAGAAGGTTAATTCGACTTCATATACTTGCTTGCCAAAAGGTCCTTGTTATGGTACCACTAATCATGTGCAGGTATTTACAATCATACATTTGTAAATTTTATCATGGGCACCAATGCCCCAAAGAAAAAAAAAGGCATGCAAAGACTAATATGCAATGTCAGTGAAAAGAACCATTGTTTAGATAACATAACCCTGCAGAACCTGCAACATTGCAGTGCCATTTAAACATGTAATTTGTGACAGTTGCTGGAGGCATGGCAATCTCCTCCGTTCCTCTAGTCAGTAAGGTGCCACCTTTCCTTTCCCTTACAAGTTGAGCTTTAAGGGTTAATATGTTGCTGTGCTATGTTACATTGTACCATATGGTTTCCTATTGCTTACTAGCATTCATTTGTATTCTCTTTATTTACTATTTGTTACTGAGTGATCATGAGCAGGGAGTCATTGTTCTTCATGCTGGGTCTTGGGTAGTAAGTGTTCCCAACTCTTTCTCTGTGTTTTGGCTATAAAAACCATCATATCCTACTGCCACATTCAGTATATTTTATAAATTCCATTTTTAAGGCTGGTTTACAATAATCCAAAAACGGTAACATGAATGGAAAGCATTATATAGCACACAAGCCTGGTAACGAGAACAGGAATGCATATCGATCACAAACGGGAAAGTCAGTTTTGTGCATTGAGATTTCATTTGTTTTTAACTGACCAATGATATTTTTTAACCCGCTTCCAATTCAACCAACATAATACAGGTTATCGAACATCAAAATTTGATAGAGTATACATTATCTAAATGCAGATCCATTATATTTCGAGTTCCTCTGGTTGTACCAAACTTTCATTCATTTATTTAATGACTTACGTAAAAGTTGATTATTGTTCTTTGTTAATTTCTACTGGTTTTTGTAGTTTTTATATTGTTTTTGAGGCAACAGCCAGTTTTGAGTTGTATATAAACAAACTACAGTTGACCCTTTCACTAGAAGAACCAAAACTGAAAGGATCTGAGGTTAGGATGCACATATGCTAGAATTTCTTCCAGTTTCATGTTTCCAGCTTGCGACTATAGAGAGCTCTAATAGCTGTTTCACATCATGGCCGCCTAGAATAATCTCTACAGTGAAGAGACTAATGTGTAATGGATCTAATATCCTGTGCCTGGGAATGAGAACAAGAATGTTAAAAGTTGGCCAAGGCATTTTTTCCATTCCCAGGGCGCGGGAAAGCTTCTTGTCAATTGTGAATGCTCCCATTGGAATACATATATTTCAACTTTGTCATTCTCATTACCCTGCTCGGTTGTTGTGAACCAGCCTTTATCATTATTAGGCCATTATGAGTCAAGGGTATATTTTTAATAGCTTGTTTTGAAGAATTAACTTTTTGCCTTTTTCCACCGATCAATCATTATTTTGCACACTATGCCAGTCTGTGAAACCAAATGTAAAACCCCTCTTGCTTTATGTCTCCACCCCCACCTCCAACTGGTCTATTGTGCAACCCATAGTGTTGTTCATGCTAAATCTTCTCAGCAATACATCAGTACATGCAAGGAGCCATATCTGAAATATCATTGAGAGAACTGCAAAAAGCAGCAACAACAATGCAGTGTCATATTAAGATTATGCACAAGTTAGATACAACATTTTATGCAATCTTAGAATTATAAATTGTAGGAAATAAATAATTTGGCATTCATAGCTGACATAAGTGAGAGCATCCTAATAAATTATGAGAAGGGACAGGATTTTAATGTAAATACATATTTTTTTTGTTGTCGAAAAGTATGCTCACTTGGTAAATGACCTAATTGCTAAATTTCCAATAATTTAAGCAATATTTTACGTTGCATATAATGTATATTTCCCTGTTTTATTAATAATATTTCTGCAAGTTGCAAATTATGTTGTATATATTTGCTTGTTTTACTTGTATATTTTATAAATATATTTTTATTTTATTCATTTTATCTTCATAAATGATACTTCCATATATTACATGCCATTGAGTCAGTCTTGAAACTGGCAACATTGATGGAGCTTACACACAATACAATCAATAGCTCATGTCACATTGGTGAATCCCCACCTTCTCTTCTCATAGCATTGAGATTTCATTTGTTTTTAACTGACCAATGATATTTTTTAACCCGCTTCCAATTCAACCAACATAATACAGGTTATCGAACATCAAAATTTGATAGAGTATACATTATCTAAATGCAGATCCATTATATTTCGAGTTCCTCTGGTTGTAAAGGAGTTCTTAGAATTGCAAAACTTTGGAAAGGAAAACTTTTCAAAATATTCAACTGTAAATAGTTTTAGAAATTCAATTATGAAAATATTCCTGTAGGTTCACAATTGTTCTCCAATTGAAACTTCAGGTCATTCAATTCAATAGTGTGAAGCTTATATATGGTGAAGACCTTGTTTTAGTGTGTATTCTAACCCTTAAATATTAAAGATAAACTTTGATGAGTTAAATAATTCATATGGTTTACACAGTAGTTTTATTCAAGGACAGGTTACATAAAATTGCTTTAAATTTTTATTTTATATCAATATCATGTCTTTTATTTTTTATATGGCCATATTTATGTGCATATCATGGAAATTTTCAGTGTATAAATACATACTTATAAAAGGGAACATTAAAGCATAAAATTCCTGTCCCTAGTTATAAAGCATTAATTTCTTTCTCTGCATTTCCCTGGCATGTTGAACCAATAAGCAAGACAGCCACTTACATGCATTTCCTTCCTGGGAGAGAAGTGAGCAGGTGTTACGGACTGTGATGTAGGCTGTTATCAGCATAGCATAGTAAGTAATTATAAATTCAGATCATAACTATTCTCTATTTAATAACAGAGATTTTTGCATCTTTGCCACTCAGAAAAAATAATATCACAAAATGGTTTCATCTTCCCCCTATAAGCCATGGCAACTTAGAATACCAGTATTACGTCATTGCTATTATTGGCACACATGCCATAATGAGCCAGTTATGAATGATGTTGAATACAATAACAATCTGCTTGTATGCTAAGATTGCATAAAAGTCTGTAACCTATTTTGAGATCTTTAGTAATTTAGCATTAAGAAAATGTCCATTGAATAATGCAGGCCTGCGAAAATTTTGCAGCACGGAATATTTTACATCATAATGGTCAAATTGGATGCTCTGATTTAGAAAATAATAATGGTTTTTGTGTATCATGTACAAATTTTGAACAATTCCGTTTGAACACAACTTTAAAAGTTGAGTACGTTAGTATTAACTTCACTGCTTATCCGGCTTACAGCATGGTTGATTAGTATATGTAAACATGCTAAATCATATGACACATTGTACCACCGTGTATCACTGTTTACAGGTAATGTTGAACCTATCTCACAAACATTTATTGCCTAAGGTATCAACAGGAACCTATCTTAGAATCCTCAGTACAGCTTTAAACTTCTTCTCAGTGGGTCTCTTTTGAAGCTGTATTGTGTTGTGAACTTTATTTGTGGAAAAAAATGGCAAGTTCGAGTGGTATATCTAGGAAGGCCTGTGTGAACAATCCTAACAATATCTGTTATGTCTGTGGGTATTATGTGATAAAGCAGCAGAAAAGAAACATTACTGCATTTATCAAGAGTTTGCATCTGGCCTATTTTAAAATTAAATTAGGAGATCAAGGCAAGAATTTTGCTCCTTATATTGCATGTAAAAGTTGTATAGAAAATCTAAGACAGTGGTACAAAGGAGTTTGTTCATCTATGCCCGTGGTGTTCCTATGGTATGGCGTGAATAACAAATGATTGTTATTTTTGTCTGTGTAATATACCTGGATTCAATAGGAAAAACAAAGAAGGCATTATATATATGCAAACTTGTGAGGCCTGTGCCTCGTGGACCTGATGTTCTTGTTCCATCACCACTTACGGTATTATCTGAGAGTAGTACTGATTACTTTGAGTGTAGAAGATGATTTAAATTGGTCCCCAGACTTAGAAGATGACATCCCAAAACCATTGAGTCAGTCAAAATTAAATGATTTGGTATGTGATTTAGGTCTTACCAAAGAAAAAAAGTGAACTTTTAGGTTCAAGGCTGAAAGAAAACAATCTTTTAGGACTTGCAACAGCTTTCTACTGGTACAGCCATTGAGAAGAAGAGTTCCAGAAATATTTTGTAAAGGAAGGGGAACTAGGGTATTGTTATGATAGCCCTAACTTGATAGGTTGTCTTGGATCAGCTTACAAAGTAAAAGATTGGTACCTATTGACTCAAGTAAGAGAAGTCTGAAAGGAGTTCTGCTGCACAATGGCAATATGTCTGCTTCAGTTCCAACAGCTCACTTACATCCTTGTATACTGTCTTAGAAAAAATTAAATATAATGAACACAAGTGGTACGTGTGCTGTGCGGTATTTTATTGGGCCAACAAGCAGGGTACATGAAATTCCCATAGAGAAAGACACTGGGGTAAAACTAATTGGCCAAAAAGAAAAGATTTAGTGCCAGGGACAAAAATGTAATAAATCGCCTGTTGAATGACTCGCAAAAGGTTTTGCTACCCCTGTTACAATCAAATTAGGGACAATGAAGCAATTTGTCAAAGCTTTGGAAACGTGGTCCGTGCTTCCAACATCTTATTCAGAAATTTCCAATGTTGTCTGAATCAAAAGTGAAAGAGGCATTTTTGATGGCCCACAGATTTGTAAACTCACGAAGGACATTCATTTTAGAAATATGACAGACATAGAGCTTCAAGCTTGGGACTCATTTTTGAAGTTATAAACAAGTTTTTGGGTAATGTTAAAGATGGCCAATATGAGCATATTGTTAAAACTATGCTCAAAAAGTTAAAGGCGCTTGGATGCAATATGAGGTTAAAATTGCACTTTCTGCATTCGCATCTTGAATTTTTTGCTGAAACTTGGATGCACTAAGTGAAGAATCAGGGAGAGAGATTAGATCAGTACATAATGTAGATGGAAACAAGGTACCAGGGTCAATGGGACTTCTCCATGATGGACTACTGTTGGTGTTCAATTAGAGACAACCCTCGTCAGGACCACAAACGCAAGTCAACTCAACATTTGCTTTCAACAAAGTGGAAGAGAAAATAAAATCATAAGGTATGTTTGAAATTTTCTAGTTCAACGTAAACTGTTGCATTCTGTAGAATTGAGATTGTTTCTTAGTTTGCATGATTTCACACATTTTAAATTGCACTTAAAAACTAGAAATAAACTCGAATATTACTTATTTCCTTTCTGCATGCCAAAAAAATGGAAAGCAGATTCAAATTCAGCATACCAAAATTAGGTTTAGCAACCTGTTTAACCCTGTGCCGCAGAAAAAAAAAGAATTGAATTCGCAGGCCTGTGTAATCTACCTATTAAGCTGTACCTCATATTAACTTACAGCAATAAAACAATAAGTGTAAAAACTCTTAAATACTTTTTTTTATTTATTTAAAGGTGAGTCGAAATTGTAACACTAAATACTTGCTTTTGACTAGCCATTTTACTGCAAAGAATCCTTAATTTTGTCTCCAGCTGTATTTTAAGATTGCTGTCTAAAATGTATTTCAGCAAGAAGAAAGTGAAGTTAAGTTGCAAAGTTACTTCATTCTATTAGTTTAATATTGATAGGTTGTATTGTAAATTATTATGCTAGGCCATATTTCAACTCTCATGACAAGCTTTTGCAGTGTGCATAAGTGTACAATGTCTTAGAAATTATAATTCATGATAAAAGGGTTATAAAATGAAATAGATATATTTTTTTCTTCTTTGTATTTCTGTATTTATTGAAAGATAAAGTGTTGTAAAAATTCCTATTAGAATACTGTAAATGAATGAGTGTTATTCGACTTTTCTAATAAACATTTTTAAAAACGTACAAGTTTATAAATTACAAATTGTTTCAGATAAAGTGTACTTTTTGGGCACTTGCTCTCCTCTTTGATAGATAGGTAGATAATTTCAAGTGGTGGGGGGGGGGACAAAAAGAAACCCTTTAGATACATTATTTCATATTAGAATAAAATCTAATACAAATGAAACCTTCGATAAACTTGTGCATTCCCTAAATATAATTCTGTCTCTATTTGTATATAGCTCTGTTTTTTTTATTTATTTATTTATTATCATCCTTTTAAATACATTTAAAGGACAGGTCCAATTACAAATATAAAATAATTTAACAAGTACAGCTTATAATTTTACATTACTTTTCAACATTTTTACCTTAAGTATCAATTATCCTTTTACATTGCATTTACATTAAGTTTACCTTAAATATCATTTTCACTTTACATTGCTTTACCATGTCTAAATTCATCTATACTATAAAATTCATTTTCGATTAAGTATTTCTTTATTGTTTTCATCCTTACATTTGGCTGGTTTATGTTCTTTATTTCTCTAGGTAATTTATTGAATAATTCTCCTCCTCTAACTTCTATGGTACGATTATTTAGAGTTCCCCTTAATGTTATTCTATAATAATCGTCATTGTTTCTTAAATTCCAGTGTGCATAACCATAATTTAAGAAACAATGACTTGTTATATATATATACATGGCACTGTTAACAAGTTTTGATTCTTAAACACTCCCCTGCAAGTTTGTTTGTTTTCCATTTTGCTCATTATTCTAATGGTTTTTTTTTTTTTTTTTTTTGCAGTTTAAAGACTTTATCCATTTCTCTTGCTGTAATATTTCCCCATTACGTAATTCCGTATTTTACATGCGAATATATGAAAGCATAATAGACCTGTTTCATTGTCTATTATTTTAGTTGTCTCATTACATAAATGCCCTTATTTATCTCTTTTCTAATTGATGCTGCATGAGATTGCCAATTTAAATGTTTATCAATTATTACTCCAAGAAAATTAGTGCAATTAATTTCTGATATGTTTTCCCCATCTATACTTAGTAAAATACTACTCGGGTTAAGTTTTGTTACTTCAAAGTTAATACATGCTGTCTTTTGTGTAATTATTAAATCTAAATTAGCATAATTTTGTTTTATAATTTTTAAAATTGAATTTGCCCTAATTTCAACGTCTTTTGCTGTTTGACCTTTAATTATGACAGTCATGTCGTCTGCATATCCAATTGCAATGCCTCCATTTTCTTGTATGACCTCAAAAATTTCATTTTATAAGAAATAAAAATGGCCCCAATTTTGAACCTTGCGGGACTACTATTTTGAAATCTGATTTTATCTTTTTTATGACACCATTTGTACTTACATGATTTATTTTGACACATTATGTTCGACTTTCCAGATATTTTGATAACCAATCCAGCGCCAAACCTTGAATACCATAGTGCATTGGTGACCATCCTATTTTACAGTCATTTTCTGATTTTATTCTATAATTTACTTATCTAACATATTAAATACTTTCTCTCCAAATCCTTCTAATTGATATTTCTCCATCAAATTTTGCTCCTCCACACCTTCTGTGTGTCTTAAAAATATCCTCTTAGGGAGATATAAAACCAAATGATGAGAAAGTCATGTGAACATAACACACATTTTTTAACTTGCTTACTTTCCTTAGTTCCTGTACACACTTAATATCCTGGATGTTGGTATATAGGCATCTGAATTAATTACAGTTATTTAAATTTGCTACCCTCCAGTATTACCTCATGGTTCCAAATTTGTTATATCCTAGCTATTTCTCTACCTTTCTATTCCCTTTGTGATACTGAGCTTTACATACTGAACAGGGTGAAAAGGATAATACAAGTTCTTTCTTTTCTTCCACTTAGAGGTTTGGGGCAGTAGGGAATATTTCTGTCTTCTAGAAGTTGTTAAAGAAATGTAGCATAGGTTTAGGATGAAAGATGGGACCAATGGTATAGGAAGTAAAATGCACAAAAGATGCTGCACAGAAATAACACATTTTAAAGAAGAAAACATTTATTTCACAAATAAATAAGTTTTCATACACACATTGCGAGGAACATTATTACAATTGCTGTTTTGTTTTTGTTGCACAAAAAGGCAAACTGCTTGTATGCGATGTAAATAAATTCATTTTATAGAATCAAAAGGTTCCATAATGAGTTATGAAAACACAAATGGGAGGTCAGTCTTGGATTTAAGGAACATGTAATTGGAAAGGGATTCAAATACAGAAACAATTTCAGCCATTCCAGCATTTTCTTTAGAAAAAAATCATATCTGATATTATAATCAAAATATTTCACATTTAGAGCTTCTACATCTCCAACATAAAAAATTGTGCAGTAGAGAGAGAGCAGTTTACAAAAAAGCTGATAAAGATATGGTGGAAATATTTCCTATTTATAGCAGGAAGAAAAGATGTTTAAACAAGGTTGGAATTGCTATTATAATTGTGGTAGCTAATCTGTATGTTTTTATTTGTTTTTTTCTTGCAATAGATATGTTACCCTCTTTGCTGCAAATGGTTCATATAGATGGAAGGAGACTGATCTGTACAAATTTAAGTCATTAAAGTAGGCCGAATACAGGTGGGTGCAAACACTGAAGCAGTAACAGATACAAACCGATACAGAAGTTTATCAAGTGTGATGATGGAAACACATGGTCCAACAAATAGCTGAGGATGTCAGCAATAATTCAATGAACATGCCCCATAAAAATAGTAAGTGAAGCTTGGAGTAGCTGTACAGAATTTATTATTATTATTCAAAATCACTAGATGCTATGATGTTAGCTTCCAACCCAAACAATTGTCCCCCCACTCGACTACTGGTCAAGTAACCAGTGATTCCCCAATCTTCTTACTTGGATATCTGTAGTGCCATTTCGTGTGGGATTGGTGAATCTACAGATTAAACTATCATCTGCAAGAATTTCAAAGTTCAAAAATTTTGATCTAATATGTTCTTTCATATTAGCTCAGTTCTATGGGGTTATGCACTGATGTTAACAGTTTGAATTTTAAAATAAAGAGAGTTGAAGGCTGATGATGGGAGCAAATTGTCTACCAAAACACATGTAGTGTAACAACCTTCAATTCTCTTTATTTTAAATTATGACACATCACTGTTACTAGCTTCTAAATCTTCAAAATTAGTCAATAGTTTGAATTTTGTATTGTGGTTTTCTACCCAGAAGTGATTGGCCATCACTGGTTTATCTAACTTAAGTTGTATTTATTTTGACTATGTTGAATTCTTTAAAGATCTCTTGTAATTTAAGAGATTAATTCTTAATTTAAGTTTATCCTTGTTAGGGATTAACATAGCTATCTGTTTGTGCTGTTTCTGTTTCACTGTGTGCAAGTTCCAGTGATTTTAAATTTATTTGACTTTTAGTAATTATTGAGGCAATTGTAACACTACATCACTTACTTGTTTTTATAACGAATATATGTTTCAGGAGCTAATTGCTCCCATCCTCAGTTCCTTGTCGACTGCCTGCATCATTCGTCTTAGTTGTTAGCTTGATCTCTGGATGATGCAGGCAGTCGACAAGGAACTGAGGATGGGAGCAGTTAAACAAGTATTCGTTATAAAAACAAGTGATGTACTGTTACAATCACTGTCACAAAGTCCACCAAAGCAATTTTATTGTAAATTATATTTGACCTTTACTTTAATAATTTACCAAAGCAAATGAAAAAATGAATTAAATTATATTATAGGCCATACTTGAACCTCTGGAGGGCACACATTAGATATCCCAAGAGTATATGGAGGAAACAATATAATAAAATTCCAAAGTTATATTCTGTAAATGAATGCCTCTCGCAACCACTGCTTTTAGTTAGCTGAGATGAAATTAGCTGAATGACATTCCAAAGATTAGCACTAAGCTTACTTCTAAAGTAACTTTGCTCACATGCATACAAGCAGCAGAGTAAGTTAACCTTAATATTATAAAATGTGGAAAAATAAATGTATCCACAGTCAATAAATAACATAAATTTGAGCTTTTCAGTCGTGTAGTAATTTTTTCTTCATTCTCATATTCATAACAAATGTGATGCGTGTAGGTGTATAGTCATTAAAAATATTTACAAACTGAGGTATACAATTTCTTTCTCCCTAAATTGAGCTGCATTAGCTGGTATATGCAGGCATCAGTAAGTCAAAAGCATTTAGCAGTAAGCTTTGCATTGCCACTTGCCACAATTAGGCAAATTCAACTTCAAAAAGGGTTATGGTGAAGGTTAACTTGGGTGAGCAGAAATTGTTTGTCGGACGACATGGTCCAAGTGTATCCCAATATCTGTGACACTTCCTTCTCTGTGGCTTCATACGATGATGCTGCAGATCTCAGCCACTCGTAAAATTCAGGGCTCCACTCTGGGCTTTGTGGCCAGTCACATTTCTTTATCACAGCATTGCGTCGCACAAACAAGTAATGAAGGTTATGTGCAGTGTGAGCTAGCAGTAGAACTGTAGCAGTTGAGATTCGTTCACGTACCACCTGCAACAAAACATTCATATCATTGAAACTTAGTTGTTCATTCATACAAGCTATATGTAGGCTAAAGTTGGAAAGGTAGAATCACACTGAAAAATTCAATGGGATTTGAACCACAGATCTTCAGTTTACCATGCTGCTGATGTAATAACTGAGCTACCATGGCAACATGCCAGCAAGACGTTAAATTCCCTAACTGAATTACACTTTCCTGTAAACCACAAGTTGTTCTCATATTCATTTTGAAATAACATACCCCAATGCTAACTGTAAGTACTTTAAGTTCCAGGAATCATAGTTAACCACTATTAGGTCAATCAATGTTAATTGTTCTTCCAGACAAGCCAATTGATTATAACTGATTGACCTAAATGTGGTTAACCATGAAGCCCAGGACTGCAGTACTTAAGTGATCGTAAATTGCCATTGGAGTGTTATCTCAAAATGAATTTGAGAACACCTTGTGGTTTACTGGGGAAAACAAATGTGGTCAATTGAGGAATTTAATGCCAAGCTGGCATGTTGTCATGGTAGATCAGTTGATAAGTATGATTCTACCTTTCCAAATCATACTATTGTTATAATTCATCATTTGTAAACCATAGCTTCCACAGTTGCCTTTGATGGACAAATGCTCCTTTTAAACTCATGTGACCTGTTTTACGTTCACCTTAAGATCTAGTCAATACCCATAGAAAACTGCCTACAAAAACATATATATAAAAACTATTACAAAGCGCACACATGCACATGCTTTTTTTATGGAAATCTAGATAATGGCATTTTGGATAGAATACAATATTTCCTCTACTTAATATAGGTAGGTTTGAGTTTGTTGGGGTCCAAGGTAGAGTTAGAGTTAGTATTGAAGATTAAGTAAATTTATAATTGAACTTTTAGATTAGGAGGAATACTGGTCAGTTGTTAAGAGGTTAGTTTTCTTTATATTTTATTTTATTGTTATTTTTAGAAACTGGATTAAGAATAAATTTGTAAAATTGTTGTAAATTTGTACAATTATTGGGTTAATAATAAAATTAATTACTTACTAATATAGGTAAGCAGCAGAGAAAGTAAAATTTGGATGAGTAATTTCCCGGTTAAGAAGCAAAGGGCATTTCAAAAAGCAAGCCGCAATTTTACAGACAATAAGAAAACTAAAAAAACTGGAATTGGTACAGAGTGAAGCAAATGATAATACTAAATTGCAATGCAAGCCAGATGGACACTCGAGTTGCTTCACTAGCAATTTATTATCTGAACATGCTTCATAGATGATATTGCCTATATCATAGCAGATTTCAATTTTTGGACTTGTTGCTCATATCTTCCACTGGACCCCTCAGTCAGTTCGTTGATGTACTTGTATAGCAGATTGTCTTCAGCAGTAATGAAGGTTATTATTTATAATGAAAGCTTATTATAATTATACAAATAGAAAGTAGTGTTCACTGTTAAGATCAGTACAACGACCACCAGAACTGGACATCTGGAAAAGATTTTTACAATAAAACACAAAACAAAAAGCCTAATGAATTTTGAAATTTCTAGGCAAGCAGCTATACAAGTTCATCAACTGACCGACAAAGGGATCCAGCTAGTCCACGGAAGATACCCTAAAAAAATCTCCAACAGTTAAAATCTGCTGGTGACGTAGGCAATATAGCCTAAAAGACATGCTCAGGTAATAAATTGTTAGTGAAGCAACTCAAAAGTGTACATTCAACTTGCACTGTAATTTAGTATTAACAGCTGGAGACAATTGTCTGTGCATTTAAATGTAACAGTTAAAATCTGATGCGTTAAATTCAATCTCCTTCTCTATCCCCTGTCACTTATTAGTAGGTATACAAATTATTCCTATAAAAGTTTATTTTCCCACTACATCATTTTAATCAAGGTAAACTTTCTGAAAATAGCTGCATTAACCACTCCATTATAGATACAAAGGGCACAGTGATAGTCAAATGTTTTAGAACTGGACGATATACGCTGGCCTTAAAATTCCATACTCTTTCATGACATTATAAGAAACAACTGAAAATTGACAGGACTTTAAAAGAATGGATAAGTATTGAACAATTCGAATCACTAATAATGGACATCTCAGGAATGGCTGATGCCACAAAAGTTATTTAAAGTGAACTGTGTGTCTTAGAGAGATCTACAATTTTTATGTACTACATTTTCGTCTATTGTTTAATGTTTACCACTTTTAAGTACAAGATTGTACATTCCTTTCAAATGAAGAGAACTTTACATGTAAATATACAGTATTTTAATAAAAATTGTTAAGAGCTATTTTTTAGAAAGTAACAAATTTCAAAAAAATGTTTCATGTAAAGGGTAGTTGGGTAGGGGATATTTTTTTTTTTTTGAAAATCTTCATGTTGCATCTTTGGAAGGTACTGAACTTTCAAGTTTGATATTTATCAGACTTTTCGTCTATACCGGAATTATTAACTCTGTATGATTAGGGAGATAATTGCAATTTCCATATATGGAATCGATGCATAATGGAAGAAGAAAGGGTTACAACTTTGTAAGTGAATGAGAAAGTCATTAACAAGCAAACTACATGTTAAGGAAAAGCAATTAGTTAGGTTCCAGCAAACTCAAGTCAAAAAAAACCCATTAGCTCAAGGTTCAATACGTGTGTGGAAGTGCACATAGGCCAGTTCGGATATTAGAAAGAGTTGTCTATCCTCATTCCACCCATTCATGCCCTGAGAGAAAGATCTCATAACCAAGTACTATAGCAGTAGATATTGGAAATGACGTCTAAGTGCCGTAGAGGGTTATATTGTCCAACTTGATGCACACCATGTTAGAAAACATCATTGGTTTTTATTTATTCTGTTCACAGACATACCCTTTTTCTAAAAATACTTGTTTTGGGTTCAGGGGGTCTCAAAACATATACTTCCGTTGAAATCTCGACATTGAATACTCTTACCCTATTTAGTATACATAGTAGAGAAAGTAAAAATAAACTTTCAGGCTGGAGTGCCTTAAGCTTCTGTTGACACTATTTGACAGCAGTTATATTGTTGTGATGATTATCTCTGGATACTGTTTATTCATATGGCACAGTAACTGAACAAAGAAATTATGTCTTTAACATGCAGAGTGCATGCATTTCATTTATTGAAGGGGTCAGGCTTGGGCCAATGATTCCTCTTTTTACTGTAAGCCCAAACATTTTATCCATATGCACCCTTATGTGTAGTCAACTTGAACACCATTAATTGCTTCGCAGGCTAATGATACATGTCCAGCATAAACATCACATGACTTCTCTACACATTATTGTTTATTTTCATACACTTTCTGAAAGATTTTTTTATCTACTTCATGTTAATTGGGATAAACCTTTGCAAGCTCATGATGCATGTGTTGCATAAAAATCACATGACTTTCTGTAACTGCTATTGTTTATTTTCATACAGTTTCTGCAAACTATTCTTATGAAAGCTCGTTTTCTATCTACATTGTGCTAATTGAGATAAACCTTTGCAGAAATATTTCATTACACATTGTCTTGTAGATACAAGAGGAACAGAGGAAACTAAATCAAGTCGCTATATGCTGGCCTTGAAATTCCATACTCTTACCATGATATCATGAGAGACAACAGAATGACAAAGTATTGAAAAATTCAAAGCAATAATAATTGATAGCTCGCAAATGGCTGATGCCACAGAAAAGTTATTTGAAATGAATCTACATTTTTTGCATAATACGTTTTTTCTGCATCTCTTAACATTTATCAGTTATACAAAATTCCTTCTGAATGAAGAGGACTTCATGGGATGTTCCCAGAAAATTCAAGATATACATTTAATATCTTGAATATGTTGTAATTTTAATCAGAATGATTAAGATTCAATTTTTAAGAAAATGAGAAGTATTGAAAATGTTTCCACGTAAAGGGACCTTGGGTTGGAGGAATTTTCTTGAAAATCTTTGCTCATACCTTTACAAGGTAATGAACTTAAACATCCAGTTTGGTATTTATCCATGTTTTCATTTTTGAGTTATGGTGTTCACGGATACACACAGACCTTTTTCTAAGATGTTGCTTTTTTGTATTCTCGAGGCCTCAAAACATGTATTTATGGTGGAATGCAATACCTTCTCTCCTACTAGGTACCAGTGCAGTAAAAGACACATATAAGAATGATCAAGTTGAATCTGCATAAGTGCATTAAGATTTGCTTCATTGTGTGTGAACCCACCTTTCCATAAACTGATTTACAGACGAATTGTTGTTCCTAAACTCCAAGAGAACATTAGGAGTAAAATAAATAACATGCATGAGGATGCACTTTGGAAAACATACAATACATGTAACATGCACATGAGAAATTTCCAATAATTACTATGACTACCTAATGAAAGTTGGCTATCACCACAATTTTACCCTTTTCATTTTATCACATCTACATGCACTCATTTTAAATTCATCAGAAAGGCATGTTGTAGCCACCTTATACCAAATAGTTTAAATGGAAAAATAAAAGTATTGCTGAAAGGTATGCTCTTTGAATACAGGCAGAATGAATCCATGACTCATCAAAATCAATACATTTGATTTTTTTATATATTTGTTCACTTGTAATGTGATAAACAGTAAAAATAAATAGAACATGAGCTCCATGTTTTCTCAAAATAAATTCAATCGCAACTTCATTGCAATAAAATCTGGAGCTTTCATTGTATTATTAAAGATAAAACTACTCTTTCAAGTTACTATTTAATTTAGATAGTACAGTTTTTTCTTTTCTCTTTAATATGAAATGCATTTCTGATCACTTATAAACACATGACTGGCTTTCAATACTGTGATATATACATCATGTGTTTTTATTTTCTGTGAACTGTAAATCTTTTATGTGAATATTCCCATTCTGATTTCTGTTCTTAGGTTTTAGTCAATCAGACCTTAAAATAAAACTGTAGTTTACTATGTAATGAATTCACTGTTAAAACTAGTTACAAGAATTGTTTTAAAATTTTGATAAAAATACACGTAAAATTTATTTTTTTGTAACATACTCACTCTATTTCTCAAAATAATCTCCATCATGTCTATACATTTGGATCAGAGACTTACTAACTTTTTCATCCAAATGGAACCAAATCTTCAAGTTTGGGAATAGGAAAAACTAACTTGGAGGCTAAATCTGGAGAATAGGGTGGATGAGGAATCATTCAAAAGCACAATTCATGCACTTTGACTGTTGCTATGTGGGCTGGAGCATTACCCTGGTTAATTTAAATTAAATTGAGTTTTATTTATGGATGCTCCTTAACTGCTGTGGTCCTTAGTGTCCCAATCTATATTGGGCATGAAAAACCGAAAATTTTGTTCAGAGGCCTCTTTATTGGGCTTGAGGTTCTTTTATGTACTGTAAATTTACGATAAGGGACCACTGGCTTTACTTCCCTTCTAAAGGAAGTCATGCTAAGGATTTTTACACCTGAAAAAAAAAAAAAAAAACCATTGCCCTCTGGCGGGTATGAACCTGTGACCTCAGGAACTTGGAGGCTTGTGTGGTAACCACTACACTATGGAGGATGACATTACCTAGGTGAAAGAGCATATTTTGTGTACCAATCTTGGTCATTTAATGCAGCATGTATCAAATGATCCAAAAATAAAGCATAACAGTTCCCAGTTAGGATTCTACATTTTTCCCAGTAAATACCAAAAAAAAAAAAAAACCCAATGGCTGTAACCTTTCCAGTCAACAAAACAGTTCCACAGTCATGAGGATTGCAACTGAACAGTAACAGACATTATGTGAAATGTTCTTCTGCATGCATTTTTTTATCAACAGTCAGCAATGTGTACACAGCCTTCTCATTTCTAATGTTTTATTAAAGAAGTTTTCATTCATTCAGTTGAAATGCCTATAGTTTCAGCAATCTTGCCTTACATTATCATGGACTTTTTAATGGTTTCCTTTATGGTAACCTCAACAGGACAGCTGGAGAATCCTTCATCTTCAGATTATGGTACTGTGTCTGCATAACTTCATCAAACTCTGCTTTGATATGTTTCACTGTAACCCTTTAAATGAAAATGTCTAATAAGAGCATAAAACTCTTTTCTCTCTCTATGGTACATGTGACAATGTTCACTTATGATAGCTCTCAATAATTAACTTAACATCTGTCTGAAAATTTGTCTAAAGCAATTACATGAATCACTCTTACCAACAATGGCATACTTGCCAACTTAACTTCCTGGAACTGAAAGCTGTAAAACCTTCCCAGCAAAATGTAATAATTTTGCAATGAAATGAAATTTACAATATGTAAAAGTTCACTGCAGTAAATGTACAAAAATTATGTGTAATATAAATGGAAATTTCTTTTTTTAGAACCCTTGAAGACTGCTAGTACTGTTTTTTTCTGACACACATACTGAAATTCTTTCTGGTACCATAATAAACATGCAGAGAACACCGCTTCCTAGGCTATACACGGATTTCTAGTCCATATTTTACACTTCATAACATCAACTATAAACAAAATTTCTCACCAACAATGGGAAGCTTATATCCCACAGCCATAGAATGTGAATAAGATTAACAATTTACATGAGTGAGTTGATGTCCATTACTCAATGTTCGTGTCCATTTAATGCTGGTTACTAGTGGTGCAGCAAACTGTAAATCCGCACATTATGCATTTTGTTGCAGCCAAGTGAAGGAGGACCATGATTGTAATGAAGGATAGACATACAGATAAGCTTTGATGTATTACAGCACTGTATACCAATTAGCATGGTACATTATAATCTTAAGCTACAATATAATGCAATAAAAGTTTTTGTTTTGTTATGTCCATGATGAAAAGTGTAACACTTTGAATCTGGCCATAAAGTGGTAAAAAGGCCACTGCTCCTGTACATTTTGCAGGTGAGCCTGGCGAAGTTGGCAAGTATGCAATAGTGCCGCTTAACAAAATTTCCTGCCACTTCATGGATTTACCAGACTTATCAAAAAAACCCTCATACTTTAATAAGAATACTCATTACTTTGTTGGGATATTGGTCATGTTAGCATGTACATACCTTCACTATATGGGTAATTTAGTATACGTAACTTCAGAAGCACATCTCAAAAACAGCTTGGTTAGAATTTTAGCTGCACAGATTAATTTCTGCTTTCAGCATTCTACAAGGATGTGAGAATTAGTTGAGGAGAAGTTAGGACACAACTCAAGCCGTTTAGCAAGGAAGGGATCAACCAGGCTGCAGTACCAGAGTGTGCAAGTAAGGACACTGCCTGCAGAGCAGAAGTAGCAAAGAATCAATCCTTTCATGGAAAGATTTGGGTCTGTAGAATCTTGGCAACTTATAATGCCCATACACTCTTAAGTCCAAGCGATACAAATCTATTGCTGTAAGAATTGATGCGGACAGCCCCTATAAAACAAACAAAAGTTATTAATAACATTTATATAAATAAAAATAATAAACATTTGCAGAAACTATCTTATGCTAATTTCCTGTAGGTGCAAGGGAAATATGGTAGGATTTAAGCAATAGTCAAATATTTTAAGAGCTGGTTGCTATGTGGAGCATTCCATTCTCTTTGCATGTCCAGGACATAAAAAATAACGAATTCCCATTTGAGAAAAGTATAAGTATTGGAAAATTCAAACAAATAACAAGGAATATCTCGGAAATGGTTCACTGGACAAAAAAAATGTATATGACATAAGTTGTGTGTTTAAGGAATCTATATTTTTGGTGTAGTAAAATGTTGTCTATCTCTTACAGTTTACCAGTTATGTGAAAGACATTCAGAATGAAGACTTTTGGGAACATTCCCAGAAAGTTCAAGATATATATTTCATTTACCATGAAAATATCTTAAACATATGATATTTTAATCGAAATCGTTAACAGCCATTTTTGAGAAAATCAAAATTTTCGAAAAAATGTTCCATGTAAAGGGTAGTCTAGGGTGGGGGGATTTTCTTGAAAACTTTTGTGTCACATCCTTAGAAGATAGTAAACTTAAATACCAAGTTTGGTATTTATTCCACTTTTAATTTTTGAGTTAGATGTTTAAGACTGACAGACAGACAGACATGGATATGTTTCCAAAAATGCTTTATTTGGATTCAGGGTACCTCAAAACATGTATTTCTGGTGAAATCTCAGTATCAAATTTTTGGGTGGAATGCAATACTTCCCCTACTTACTATACGTAGTAAAGAAAGTAGCAAGAGCACTTTTTGCCAATATTAGGTTTTTTAACTTACTTTACTACTTGCCTAAGGAAGAGGAAGTATCACATTTGACATAAAAATTTGATTAGAAATGAGTACATTTTCAATCACTCTTACTTAAAACAAAGGGAGGGAAGAAAAAGCATTTTTTGGAGAAAAACATTTATAGATGTGTGTTTGTGAAAAATGTGAGTCAGTTAATTTTTTTAACGTATTTTAATCAGGTAGGTCATATCAGACGATGAATGAATGAAATTGGTGAAATTATTCTCAAATGAGCCCAGGGTCCATAGAGCTTAAAGTTACCCAATATCCATCTTCTCAGGATAAGGGAAAACACCAGAAAAAGCCTTATCCGGGTATCTCACCCAAACCAAGATTTGAACTTGGGACCTCTTGAATGCAAGGCACACATGCTACTCCCACAACACAGAGGCTGGCTAATTTAATGTTGTACCAGCCTGTTGCCATGGTAACTCAGTTGGTTAAAGCAATGACATGGAAAGTTGAAGATCATGGTTCAAATCCCAGCTTGGCATTACATTTTTCTGTCTGATTCTACCTTTCCAACTTAAGCCTACACATGGCTTGTGTGAAAAAACCATTATTATTATTATTAATTATTATTATTATTATTATTATTATTATTATTATTATTATTATTACAAAAGCTTATTCTTCTGTCTACTTCTTGTTAATCAAGATAAACATTTGCAGAAATTATTTTATCACACATTTGATTTTAGGTACAGAAGTCTGAAAGGATAGTCAAATGTTTAAAAACGGATTGCTATATGATGACTTTGAAATTCCATGCTCCTTGCATGACCATGAGAAAGAATGAATTGTGACTTACCACTTTAAGAAAGCATTTGAAAATTCAAACTAACAACAAAGAATATCTCGTGAATGGTTAACGTCACCAAAGAAATCTCCCCTCTGGCATGCTCTCTCTAGTAAGAAATGTCTATTTTATCACCTTTTTCTTTCTTTCTTTTTTTTTTTTTATTTTTTTAAGTTATGCTATTCACAGAAAGATGGATGTTACACATGCAAATAATGAACCTTTTTCTAAAAATGCATTTGGAGGGGGTTTAGAGATCCTCAAAACATGTACTTTTGGTGAAACTTCAATACTAAATTTTTGGGTGCAATACAATATTTCCTAAATGATAGAGAAAATAAAAATGTTGCCAGGTTTAATAAATAATCCTTGTAGTTGCTACAAATAGAGTATTTATCCATGAAATATACCTTTATGTGTGGAGAGTCATATATGATGGAGTGCACAGGAGCCCTTTCCTGCCAGAGAACATCTCTTTCACGGCAGCCTTTGACCTCTAGATGTACAGCAAGACTTGGATTAGCATTTCTGCACATGCGCCATGCCTTAGCAGAGACAGTCCTGATGTTGATGTCACCGGGAGTGTACTGGTTCTGCACTATGTGAAGGTGACAAAGCTTAGTGTTACCTAGAAGTTGCACCAGGTCATCTCCAAGATTCTGAGGGCTTATCATCAGCACCTGCAATGTTGAAAAATATGTGTGTAAGGGTCAGTTTCACAAACCCATGTTAAATCTCTTTAACACTGAAGTTAACACAAATTCTGTGTCATCGAACAGTGTTAGCTATAACATTGTGTTAAACTTCGTGTTAACATCACATATCCTTGTATTAAAGCGTTTAACAGGTGTTAAAAGTTGGAAAATGGCTGCCGCAAACCAAGCTGTTGAAGCAGACTATCTATTCCTAACTGAAGAAGAGCTGTATATCATAATGAATTTGAAAAGTTGCAACAGGAGGAATTTTTAAGGTGATATAGACTGTCCAAAGCAGTTGTGAACTGGGTTGTAGAGGAAAAATGAAAGGTTTACAATGTCTTCAACAGAAACACACCTCTTTCTCATATGCTATAAGTGTTAGTTATTCTGACATTTTATGTTACTGGCACTTTTCATTTACTGGTAGGTGACAGTGTTGGCGTTTCCGAAGCAATTGCTTCAAAAGGCAAACAATAGTTTTGTTGGGGTTTTGATCCTTGAATGTCCACTTAAGTTTCAATGTAGTGTCCACCACGAGTTTTAAAACAGTCCAAACATTCTTTGCACCTGGCCCTTTTGTTGCTGTTTTATGCTAGCATAAAATTTCTGCAGTTGGTTACCGGACTTGAGTGAAACATGCGTATTGCAATTAAATTCCTAGTGGCTTCTCTCCCAGGTTGCATGCTTCCCCTTTAATTTAAGTCTGTCAGTTTTATAGTATTCAATAATTCCTCTATACTTAGTAACCAGCTCTATAATTAACACCTTTTCAAGTTTTTTAAATTTATTTATGGATGCTCTTTAATACTATGGTTCTTAGTATCTCATTCTATATTCATTCATTTATTAGCTCCAATTATAAACATTTTACAAGGATTGTCAATTTGTTCAATAATGAGTGTTACACAAAAAAGAATAAGTATGTATGTGTGTATATCTCAACAAAGAAACATCTTTTACGACAGTAGGTACAATGAAACATTTACATCAACATTTATGTGCACTTAGCAATTTTACTCTTTTACTGAATACAACACATTTTCTAACATATACATTTTAGTTACTTTAAGTTTTTTCTTATCTTGTGTTATTTGTTTTATTTGATTAGGTAGGTGATTGTACAGATCTTTAGTATTGTTTGCTATACTTTTATGATCCAACATTCCTCTTAATCTATTAATACAACAGTTTTGCTTTGTTCTTGTATTATGTCTATGTATGTTCATGGTTTTGATTTGATTACTATGATTTTTTTATTGTATATTTAATGCATTCATATATATGCAGGAATCGTTGGCATATTTAATGTCATGTTGGGCATGAAAGATCGGAAATTTTGCTCAGAGGCCTCTTTATAAGGCTTTTTCAAGTGAAGAAACATTAGTTCCTGTGTACCTAGATTTTTCAGTTGACAACACAATGTAACCTCAAACAATCATGAAAACCATATGGCAATAATTGTCTGTGAACCTAACATAGACTGCAAATGTGGCTGTGTAGTTCAATCACTGCCTTCTTGAAAGTCGTCGTTTACAGTTGCCTTTGACATTAACAAGATGTTGCTAACAATCCACCATTAAAGCTTGATGAAACACAAGATTTTAACAATACATTAAACTTTTAAAATAAAGAGAGTGTAACAACCCCCAACTCTCTTTATTTTAAATTATGACACATCACTGTTACTAGCTTCTAAATCTTCAAAATTAGTCAATACATTAAACCTTTAACATAATATTAACAAACAAGATTTTAAGACTATTTTTAACACTGGTTGGTGAAACCAGCCCTAAGCCTAAAACAAATTATTTATTTAATGGCATTCCACATAAAAGGAGATATAGCAATCCAAAATTAAAGTATATTGGTGGTGATTTTTGTTTTCACTGATATCTAAAAGAAAACCAAATTTAATACTAAAGGATCATTGATGTGTCTAGTGGCTCTGAATAGCATCAAGTTTTGCCACATTTTACAGAGAATAAATACTTATTCAACATATAACAACAGAATTTAAAATTACCAAAACCCAATGTCAAGGATGTTATTTATCTCCAGCTTTACTAAGAATCTATTTAGAGTAGGCATTAGATATCTGGGAAAACCAATGTAGAGGAATAGGTGTTAAGGTTGGTGCTTACCATGTTGACCCAAATATAAGACAATGATTTTTATCTTAAAAAACTGCAATCATCTTATGTACGCAGCATTTATTTTAAGAGAATCATTTGCGCGAAGGACTGTATTGGCTTGGGAGTCAACATGTCCATCACAGCTAGGCTCCTCAAGGTCAAAAACAAACAAGAATTTCTCGAGTTGACAATTACTTCCAACATGATCCATTGTTGCTTAGCCCCATTGCATTAATACATTCAGTTTTGATCAAAGTTCCAGTCATGGCAGATAATGTAGAAAGAACAACATATTCATTACGTCATTTGAATAAGGGAGACTCTAGAAGTTATGATATGAACTTCGAATCATGGGTTTTGCAAGAGGAAAAGCTTATAGACTGCAATGAAATTTGGTGTTTCTATGTACAGCTTGTGTAAAAGGTTGTGACAGTCCATATGCGCAAGAGGAGAAATGAGGAGAAGTGGTGAGAGTGGTGGGGAGCAAGTGATATCAGAACTCCTAGGCAGCCACATACACAACGCATTGTAAACAAACGTGTAAGGTTACCTTGCATTTGAGCTCACAGCAGGTGGAACACTGACCCCCACCTCTCTTATTATGCTAGTGGACTGGTCAGTGCTATTGCGCATATATGCTTCAGCAGTGGGGGACTGTCACGACAATTTACACAAATTGTATAATGTACAATGTTGCCAGAAAGTTGAAGAAAAGTTTAGGAATGATGGCGCATAAAGAAAAGAATTCCGAGGACCAAAAATACGGAAATTTCACAAAAGTGATGCGCTTGTCACTCAATTTGTCCAGGAGAAACCAAATCAGGGGTTTCCAATATGTCATGAATATTTTCTAATTGCATTCATTATTAAAGTAATTTTTTCTTCTGAAAACCTTAAAAAAATTCAGGGTTATCTTATTATGTGAGGTTGATTTATATTCAGGCCAATAGAATATTTGCAGGTGACAAAATTAAATTAGCTGAAGAAAATAATGATTTAGAATACATGAGCAGGAAACTTGTTGAAGAGTATGGAAAATCTGGACTCAAGTTTAGTTTTGGAAAATCTTATTATATGGATATAGAAGAAGCAAAACAAGATTTTATAAATCTATAGATTACCCTCCTCTCTGTAAGACTTATAAGCTAATGTTGAGAAGCAAGCGAACTCTAGATCATAGCATATCCAGGATGGGTGTTCAACCCAATGTCTGGTATGGTGGTCAAGAAGAAGGAAATGAAATGTAGTGATGAAAGGGATAAGAAAATTTGCGAATCAAATTATCCAACCAGGATTCGCCTAGCAACCAAGGAAAACTGCAAAAAAATCTTCATTCAGGTTGCTTGGCCCAGGAGGTTTAAACCTGGGATCTCCTGAATGCGAGTCGTTCAACTCTATTTTTAACATCAACCTTCAGCTTATTTGTGTCTCCATTTTCTGTCAAATATAATTGCCACAGTTGAAATCAAACTTCTAATAAAATTTTGCAGTTTTGTTTTGCAATTCTTGTGTCATTTTGTAATATACTTTACCATGAAATTACTGATTTCACTCTAGGATAAAACAATATTAAATCGAGGAAGTATTACCTTGAGGTTTAGGAACACTCCAGCATGCAAGATCTGATATTGCAACTTTGTGGTGTTGATAAGGATCAAGGCCCTCAGTGTTAAACAGCAGAGTGCACACACTTCATCAAGCAAGTGCTGAGCTTCACGTGGCTCCAACATCAGATCTATCAGCTCAAGGCATTGAAGCGATGCAAGATTGCTCATCAGTCTCTTCAGTGCTTCAAGCAGTCGTCCTGGAGTCACAGTAGAACAATGTGTGAATTTACAAGTTCCTGAGGCAGATGGTGTCACAACCAGTTAAGGGGAGATCCCTGCCTATGTTATCTGCTAATTTCATGACTCATCTCAGAAACTATTTAACATATCAGACTAAAATATTTACAGGATATAGATAGATGCATTTTTTTTTCACTGACCTACTTTTACACAGTAAGTTGTTTATTAAGGAAGATTGAATTATTGTACAAGGGTGGATCAGTAACACACAATTTTTTTTTAAAAAAAAAAGTTTAATACATAAGACATAATAAACTACATAACAATGAACCCACATCCTTTTAGCTACGAGGGTCAATCAATAAGTCCTCCTATTTTTTTCTCCTGAACTAAGTTATGTGAACATTTGAATTTGGCGCAATTCCTAGAACCTTCTTCTCCACTCCACTGCAATAGCAACTTCCTACATCAACCAGTGGCAGCCTGTTGAAAAATGGCTGACTTCAATGTTCGTATTAGATAGTGTTCTATCATTGAATTCTTGAATACAGAAGGTGAAACACCCATTCGCATCCATGAAAGGCTCACAAAGGTGTAGATGGGTTCATCACTGTAATGAAGCTGAAAGGCCAACACTGTTGGCTGATGAACAGCAGACCCATGACTGCAGTGACTCTACGTAAGATTGAGTGATGAGATCATTTGAGATGACTGCCGGGTAACAACGGATGAATTGTGTCGCATTATGTCCCTCAGTAAAGACAGTGATGACAATTATTCATGAACTGGGATACTCAAGTTTGTTCATGGTGGGTACTCCAAATGTTAACAGACCAGAATAAGGAGACATGAAAGACAATAGCCTCCAAACACTTGCAGCGCTTCCATTCGGAGGGAGAGGAGTTCCTGGACAAAACTGTGACTGGAAACGAAACATGGTTTCCATTTTTTGAACAGAATCAAAGAGACAGTCCATGGCATCACACAACTTCACCGTGGAAGAAAAAATTCAAAACTGTGCCCTTGGCAGGGAAAGTGATGGCAACCGTGTTTTGGGATGCAGAGGGTGTGATTCTGATTGATTTTTTTGGAGCAGGGTTGCACAACAAATTCTGTGCAATACGTCAGCACCCTCAAAAAGCTTAAAGCACATCTTCAGCAAATTCATCCAACAAAAACCATGGCAAATGTTCTGCTTTTGCATAACTATGCAAAACCACACAAGTCGCCACACCACTGAAGCAATTGTGAACATTGAGTGAGAAGTCCTTCTCTTACCTCAATCCCCGTACAACCCTGACCCAGCACCACCAGACTTCCATCTGTTTGGGCCACTAAAAGAAGCTCTTTGTGGGATTCACTTTCAAGATGCGGAGGCCGTGAAAATATCTGTGCGCCAATGGCTTTAGAAGCAAGACCATGCGTTTTACCACACAGGAATACATATCCTCATTAAAAGGTGGACTAAAACTCTGGAGAAGGATGGGAATTACATTGAAAAGTAACAATTTAATCCTCAATGTTGTGGCTTTCATGCTGTATAATCAAAGTTTAAGTTTCTTGCAAATTACAAGAGAAAAAAATTAGGAGGCATTAGTTACTGACCCTCGTACTTTTCTACATAGGCGTCTAGTCTCTCACATTCTGTCACTGATGCATCAGTTTCATTATACCCTCTTCATAGAACTCTGTTTTCCTGGAGTATAGTATCTTTGCACAGCCAGTTTCCATTCTGCACCGGGATCAAAGCAACAGCTGCCCAGGAATTTTTTCATGGGACCAAACAGATGAAAGTCAGATGGTGCGAGGTCTGGACTATAAGATGGATGCTGGAGCCCCTCCCAACCAAATTTTGTGATTTTCTCATCAACAGAAGCTGCAACATGGAGAGAGCATTGTCATAAAGCAGTTTGATATTTTGAGCGTTAATGTTGCGGCATTTGTCATGAAGGGCACGATGCAACTTCACCAGTGTTTTACTGTAACTTGCAGCATTCATAGTGGCCCCTCCTTCAGCAGCCTACCAGCAAAAACAAAACATATTCCAGAACACTGTCACAAGCACTTTCTTCACAGATTGTGTCACTTTGAATTTTTTCTTTGCTAGGGAGTTGGTGTTTCCACTCCATAGAGGCCTGCTTTGTTTTGAGCATGTATTGGTATGCCCAGGACTCATCACCAGTTACAATTCCTTGCAGAAAGTCATTCCCTTCTGGGATGTAGTGCATTAAGTGGCCCAAGCGTATCATCATTGTAATGATCTGTCACATTCTTAGGAACCCAGCGGGCACCAACTTTCACAGATGGATCTGCCAGTTGCTCAAAATTGTCACCTCAATGGCTGTGACATTCTGCCATGTTGCACCTTTACTGGTTGCCCGGAAAGTGGTGAATCAGCATCTAGATATTCTTTCCACACATTTCACAGTGAATTCCAATTGCGTTATGTCTTTTTGCCCAAAAAATGCACAACACCTCACAAGTTGTCGACAGTAACTTGCCTACCATTTTTGCTACTCTCTCACAAAAGCTACACCTGATTGAAAACTTGTTATCTCTAGTGCATACTTCAAACTACAGCTCTGTGAAAATTAAATGTCCTAACCAGAATAACAATGCAAGAAAAAATTACTGTGCGTTACTTACTGATCCTACCTCGTATTAATTATACATCTTTTGATTAAAATTTATCAGTAATTGTTACTTTCTGTACCACATATTCAATAGATGGAGAAGGTATTGCATTCCACCCAGAAATTTGATATCGAGATTTCACCAGAAATATTTGTTTTGAGACACCCTGAGTGGAAAAAACAAGTATTTAAAAAGAGAGTGTGTGCAAGAGAGAGAAGGAGAGAACAACATATAGGTTCAGCAACTTCCAAATATGCGGCATGAGAATTTTCAAGAAAATCCCCCATTCCAAATTACTCTCTGTATGAAAGATTTTTCCAAATTATTTATTTTCTCAAGAATGGCATTTAGCAATTGTTGCAATTAAGATATCGTATGTATCTTAAATTTTCCGGAAAAACCCTGTGAAGCCCTCTTCATTCTGAATGAATTTTGTGCAAGTGTTGAACTATAAGAGATAGACAAAAACACACACAAAAAATATATACAGTCGAACTTGGCTAATTCGAAGTTGAAGGGACCAAGAAAAAAAATTGAATTATTCAAGATTTCGAATAACAAAAGTTTGATTTTTTAATTAAAACAGGTCTAAATTAAATGAAATTATAGGAAAGAACAACATTACAGTGTGTACTTAGTTTTGAAATTCAGGTTCAGTTCAGATTCAAAGTTTTTTAAAGAAACTTGATATCTTTGTTTGTTTTTTAGCATTTAACCTTTGATTCACACAAAACACTTCTAGTTTATTGAGTGATTGGAACATTGTTTCACTCACATTTTGTTGTCCCTTAACATAACACCTTAATTGTTGTAAGTGATCCATGACCTCAGCAATTGTAGGAATTGTTTTCACGGGTTGTTCTGGTTCTTCTTCATCTGAAGATAGGGCTGCAGTTTGTGTGTTCATGATGTTGCCCAAAATGTCTGCATCGGTTACCTCCTCACAAACTGCCAATTCATCGTCCATGTGCACAAAATCCTCATAGAGAACACCAGTTTCAGAATTTACATCTTCCCAGTATTTAAGTGTAGGCACAATCATTTCATTTTCTTCAAGACCTTCAAGTCCAATATGACAGAAGCTGGCCTTTCAGAAACAGTTGGCTATGATGCTTGGTTTCACTTGGTCCCATGCACTACTACACATACGAGCTGCTTCAAACACATTTACAATTTTGAATTTGTCACTTTTGTCCAAAAAGGCTTCTAACAGAAGATTCTGAACGCCTGTAGAAATGCTTGAAATTTTTTATTACTCCCTGATCCCTTGTTTGCGCTTCTGCCATCATATTGGGGTGGAAAAATAAAACTTTGATATTCCCTAACAATGGAATACTGTTATGGGCTGTACAATTGTCAATAAACAGTAAAACTGTGTGATTTTGTTTGCAAAACTTTTTGTCTAGCTTCAAGAGCCATCTTCCAAAAATTTCACTTGTCATCCAAGCTTTTTTATTAGCTTCATATTCCACAGGCTTAGATTTAACATTTTTAAAACTCTGGGGGTTGGCTGACTTTCCAATCATTAGTAATGGAAGCTTTTCAGTGCCATCCATATTGGCACCAATCAGGAGTGTGATGCGTTCTTTGCCACTACATCGTTCTCCTTTAAATGCAAGTGTTTTATCTGGTGTATATTTATAAAACAGCCCTGTCTCGTCGACATTGAAAATATCTTTTGCAGTTTTTGTCTTGAATCCACTCTACCAAGCTAGTTTTCCAATCACTGGCTGCTTGCTGGTCACCACAAACAGTTTTAAAGGAAATACCATTTCACTTTTTAAAACTATCCAGCCATCCACTGCTTGCCTTAAAATTAGTTTTTTCCAATTGCTGTGCAAATTCCGCTGCTTTTGCTGTCATAAGAGGTCCACTTACTGGAATTTTTTTATCCCGTGCCTGCTTGAACCACTTTTTAACACATTCACCAATGTCAGGATTTTCAGGCCCTTTTGCTCTTTTTATACTTTTGTCACTGTTTGTAACTACACTGTTCAAAATTTTGTCCTTATTTTTGAGGTACATAGACAACGTATTCTGGGGGATTCCAAAATCTCTTGCAATGTCACACTTTTTTTTAAAACCTTTTTCCACTTCGCGAATGGCTGCTGCCTTTTCAGCTAAAGTAAGAGTTTTGTAATTTATACGTTTAGGTTTGGAGAGAACCATGGTCGGCTCAGTTCACTACTTAAAAACACACTGATGATTTTGATGTAACTGTGTACACTGTTTAAAAATGCTCACTTTACTGCAAACGTAGCAGGTAGACAATGGACTGGGTGCAGTGTTCACAATGACAAGTGCCTTGTACGAGGCTAGGGGCTGGCAACAAGTTCCTAGAATTGCACAAAGAAGCTTGAGTAACCAACATTCCTTACCAGCAAAAGAGGAAATTACAATATGATGCATTTCCTGGAATTTATCTAGCAAGTTTGACTAACTTATAATTTTTTCAGTCATTCTCGTTGAATATTATATCAAATTATCCAACAGAAATATCAATTTACAGAAGGCTTTTTAGCATTGCTTTGTATAGGAATGTTAAGGGACCATGCTAAAAGCTTGAATTATCCAAAATTTCGAATTAATCAAGTTTGACTGTATATATATATATATATATATATATATATATATATATATATATATATCTTTAAAACACACAATTCATCTCAAATAACTTTTTGTGGTATCAGCCATTTTCCATATATTTGTTGTTATTGCTTTGAATTTTTCAATATTCTATTATTTTTTGAAGCACTATCTCCTTTTAATTGTTTCTCACAATTCCATGGAAAGAGTATGAAATTTCTATATATAGTGATGCAGTTTTTAAATATCTGACTATCAATTCGGTTTCCTCTATCCCGTAGTACCTTCAACAAAATCTGTACTTTAACTGTTTTTGCAAAGGATTACCTTGATTAATGTGAAGTAGATAGAAAAATAAGTTTTTGTAGAACAATTTGTAGAAGCTATGTAAAAATTAAGGATAGTAAGTAGAAAAAGTCATGTGAATGTAATAAATGTGTTTCTTTTTTTTTTAAATAACCAACCACGTTATTAACACAAAGTAGATCCACAATATCACTTACAGGTTTTTTTATCATCCTGTAATTTAATTTAGCTATCTTCAATAGTTTCTGAGATTTGTATAATTTATACCAGAAAACATTCACAGAAAAAGCTGTTCAAAGCAAAAATGGAGAAACAATCTCACATATATTTGCAAAGAAACTCACTTGGCTCGAGCAGAGTATACAGAAACTGCCATACTTAACAGTAGCACCAATTTGTAGAGCAAAACATCTCCTAAAAAGGGGTTAAGTTTTTTCTCTACTCCAAATGTATAGGAGTTATGACTTTTTTTTTCTGTAAAATGGTGCAGAATTCAGAGTACAAAATGACAGATCTAGTAAACATTTTAAAGATATACTTAAAATATAAGTAATGTGGCCACAATGATAAAATATAACTCACACTTAAGAGAAAATTCCAATTGATAGGACTGCACAAAAAACTAAAAATGTAACTTTTTGATAATGTTTGCCATTTAGTTTCCACTTAAGAGAAATTTCATCTAAAATGTATTTGAGTAGGCTGGGAGGAGTGCAAACCTTTTGGTACATGAGCCAAATTTGCTGGAATTATTTGAATGAGATTTATGCACACATTATGCAAAGTTGACAATAAATATTGCACTTAGAGCAAAAATTAATCCTGGCATCATATGATTCATGCATCTTTAGACGACAGCATAAGAATAACAGCTCTCCTGTTGATGAAACAACTGCATAAACATGACACAACTGTCAGATTACTTTACTTAATGTAAAGGCTTTGTAAACATCTCATTACTGTGACTATTGTGCGAATTGTTTTAATGTGGTATGATTCACTTGTAAGATTTCTAATATGACTGATAGTTACTATCACATCATAATCCAGAATTGCTTATTTTCTTGTTATTCACTCATTACAACAAAGATATTTTGCAAGCTATATTATGAAGACGATACTGAAGATTTTTAGAATGCCATGTTTCTAAAAACAAATGAAATTTCTTTATATTTGACAGCTATTTCCTAATGTTTTGCGAGTTGATTGCCATGCAGTTTGTTCAATTTGCACTAATAGTTTGTTAATTATCACCATTTAAAGATTTTATGTTCACCAAAAAATAAATTTGATTACAGAACATTTCCGGGCTATGATTTTTTTAAGTCATTATTAACATCCAAACAATGTGAAGATCAGCTTAGAAATGCATTTGACGAAGAAGCCTCATCTAAGGCAACAATTTATAATTGGTGCAGCAAATTCAAAAGAGATCCATTTTTTTCTTAGTGATGAGTTTGTGAAGGGCCCCAAGAACAGCTGTTACTGATGAAAATATTGCCACTGTTTGAGCAATGCTTGAAGAAGACCGACAGACATCTTATGAATTTATTTGGGCGACACTGGACTTTGGTATGAGTCAAATCCAAAATATATTACATCAACAGTTAGATGTGAGAAAACTTTGTCATTGAAGGATTCCACATAAACTGACTCCAATCAAAAACAACAATGTATTCACTGGTGCAGAAAAGCTCTGGAAAAATTCCAAGGCGGCACTTCAAATTTTGTTTGGAATATCGTTACTGGTGATGAATCTTGGCTTTACTGTTATGATCCTGAAAAGAAAAGTCAATCGGTTCAATGGGTCTTTCGAACAGAACCTAAGCCTACAAAAGTCTGACGAATTCTTAGTGCTGGTAAGAAGATGATTGCTAGTTTTTTCTTTTTTCTAAAATAGACCACATTGCTACTATAAAGCATTATAAGATAGACGTACTAGTACTGTCAACTGGTACACAAATGGCTGTTTACTGCTAATTTTTAAAAAATTCGTGAAAAACCCCAAAAGAAAAAATAATGTTACATCAGGACATCACATCATCACATACAGCAAAACTAACAACTGACTGGATGCCCTAAAAGTCAGCGCCATGGACCCTCCACCATACAGCTCTGACCTAGCATCTTGTGATTCCTTTTTGTTTCCAAAAATGAAAGATAAAATGCGTGTAATCACTTTTTCATCATCAGATGGAGCAGTGGAACATTATAAAAACCTGAAGTGCCTCAGGAAGAGAGATATCATTGCTTTAAGGACTGGTGTCATCCTCTGTGGTCTAGGGATACCATGCCTCTGTTCCCGAGGTCATGGGTTCAAACCTAGTGGAGGGCAATAAATTTTTTGGGGCATAAAAATCCTTAGCAAATCTTCCTTTGGAAGGGAAGTACAGCTGGTGGTCCTGTATCAGATTTATGCCACACAAAAGAACCTCAAGTCTGGTAAAGAGGCCTCTGTGCAAAATTTCCAGTTTTTCACACTGAATATAGAATGGAATACTAAGAACCATAGTAGTTAAAGAGCATCCATAAATAAAACTCAATTTAATTTAAGGACTGGTTTCATCGAATGCAAAAATGTATTGATGTTTAACAGGAATATTTTGAAAAACAATAAAAAAGCATTTCAATTTTTAAAACCTAATGCTTGTTTGATTTTCTAAAAATTTTCAGTGTCGCCCCATAAGCTTTATTCACAATGAAAAATAAGCATAGAGCAGCATAAGTGTAACACTTTGCACCCATGTTATTTAATGGAAACATGCACATAGTCACGTAATGTGCTATGTAAGAGATTGCAAGCTACCGACTTTATACTTGCATTGGATGCATAGAGGAAGAATTCTGCATTTCTGGTTTCTCAACAGCCAGTACATAATCACAATGCAATATTTTATACCATTTACTGCATATATATATGCTGGTCATGCCATGCCCTTTAAATGCTACTCTAAATTTTGCTTGGTTCAACACTTTTAGTGTCCTAATTATTACTTTCTTTACTATGTACTTAGAGGAAGTATTCTATTCCAAACAAAGATTTTATGTAGAGATTTTGAAAAAGATGTTTTAAGGCCCCCTGAATCTCCCCTCCAAAAAGCATATTTAGAAAAAATTGTCCATGTGTGTGAATAGCATAACTCAAAAAAAAAAGTTGGATAGATACCAAACTTGGTATTTACATTCAGTATCTTCCAAAGATGTGACATGGAGACTTTCAAGAAAATGCCCCAACATGAAAACATTTTTGATATTTTAGATTTTCTCAAAAAAGGCTCCAATGTTTTAGTTAAAATATCATATATTTAAGATATTTACAAGAAAAATAAACTGTCATCTCTAAAGCTCCCCAAATATGGTCTATGACCTTTGGGGGTTACCTCATTACACCAAGGGATGCTGGACCCATTCCTGAGGTGGAGATTAAGATGGCTGTGGAATGAGAGGACCTATAGCTTTTACAGTGGACTTCGAACTATGTTGGACCGTGGAGGTACTCCACATAAGCAAGTCAGAGGTGAAGGCATGGATAGAGCCAAATTGCCACCACAGAGTTGGGAATCGAACCCCATAATCTTAGAACAAGAGCCGGAAATAAAACCACTGTGATAACCTGGTGCCTCACAAATAAAATGTATACCTTGAATTTTCTGGGAATGGTTTGTGAAGTCCTGCTTATATGGAAGGAATTTTGTATAGCTGTATATAATGGGTAAATCATAAGCAGCAAGACAAAAATGTATTGCATGAAAAATGTAGACATCTTTAAAACACAAAATTTCTTTGAAGCAACTTTTTCTGTAGCATCAGCCATTTTCAAGATATTCATTTTTTATTGGTTTGAATTTTTCAAGACCAGTGTATACTGACTAGCTTTAAAATGTCCAACAATATATTCGGTTTCCTCTATCCCCTTTGTGCCTACAGCAAAATTTGCAATGTAGCTATTTCTGCAAAGGTTTATTTCAATTAATATAAAGTAGATAAAATGTAAGCTTTCATAAGAATAGTCTGTACTGTATAAATGATAATGGATAGAGAAAGTCATGTGAGTATAACACATAAGATTTGTTATCAAAGACTGGATGAATTTTTTTATGGAATATAATTGGTTATGCTATTCAGTTTGAAACTTACAGTACACTTGTAAGACTTCCACATACCATTTACAATTCTAAAACACCAAGTCCTTGTGTTATGCTTATGCTGCATTATGTTACCATTATGTATTCAGTATGAATGGGTGGAGTAAATGTTTAGTATAAAAACCAGTTAAGTACATATAAATAGATATATAAGGTCATTAGTTTTTAAAACATATACCATTTTAAAACTATATTTTTTTATATTATCCGGAATCAATTTTATGTAGTTTAGACTTTACTGGTTCTTGTACCAATTACTTATATTAGCTATTTAAAGTACCTCCTGTTCCAAATATCTTTGTACGTTCTGATTCTTCTACTCTAACTGCCATATTGCAAGGAAAGATAAATCGGAGTGTTCGGATATGAGAAGATATAGAAAGACTGTTTTCAGTTCCTTCTGGTCTTTCAGCAAAATAAGACAGCATGTTCATAAACTCATAAAGGTTAAAAAAGTTCATCATAGGCCCAAATACCAGATGACGGAAGCTATTGCCCACGCTGCTCAAGCACATCTGTGTGCGCATGTGGTCCAGCACATGCTGTAAAGAAAAAGCCAACTATTAATTACTGATAAAACAACAAACAAAAAAGACACCTCAAATTTTAAACCAGCAAAAAGTCGCAATATTTATGAAAAGGTCTATATAGTAAAACAAATTGAGATATTCCTAATATATAGGTTCAGCCTTTAGAGATACCCTAGAATGCCCATGACTGGCCGACATGGATGTAACAATGAATCTTTCTGATTAATCTATTGTTTTATGCTGGTCATGTACACCTTAAGGTGGTTTACAATAATTCGAGAACAGAAATGGGAAGCAAAATAGCATGCAACATTGTGGTTCACAACACACTGCGAGCAGTGAGAATGCATATCAATGACCATATAAATAGCACATTTTGCACATTGGAATATCATTTGTTTGTAACTGACCAATGATATCTTTTCACCTGCTGCCAACATAGTGCTGGTTAGTCAAAGCAAAATTTTATAGAGTAAACCTTTTTCTAAATTCAGAGTAATTTTCTCATTTCTCTAGTAAAAGGTTGTACGAAGCGTCATTTCTCTGTTAATAGCACACATTAAAGTTACGAGGGCGGATCAAAAAGTAACGCACAATAATTTTTTTTTGCCTTGGTATTGCAGCTGGAATGTTGCAATTTCACAAAGATATAGTTTGAAGTTTTCATTACAGAGGATATTTTTTGTTTCATATGCAGCTCTAGTGAGAAAAGCGTGAACATGCAACAAAGATGGCGTGCAAGTTACTGTCGTCCACGTGTGAAGAGCAGAGAGGTATAGTTCGATATTTGTAGGCCAAAGGGCATAAACCAAGTGATATTCACAGGGACAGGTGTGGCGTGTATGAGGATGATTGTATGGGCCGTAGCAATGTCTCCAGGTGGTGTGCATTCTCTCTAGAGGGCTGTGTGAACCTTAGTCTGCAACCCCGCAGAATGTCAGAGGCATTGAGGCGGCAATTTTGAATGACCAGCGTGTGCAACTGAGAACCTTATCGCAACAGTTCAATATTTCCTATGGTGCAGTGTACAATATTGTTCATGACACGTTGAAATTTCGTAAAGTTAGTGCTCGCTGGATGCCTAAGAACCTGACAGACAACCACAAGGGCCAGTGAATGATGACGAGCTTGGATCACCTAACGTGGTGCACCACAGAAGGGCATGACTTTCTGAAAGGAATCATCACTGATGAGTTGTGGGCATAGCACTACATGCCCGAAACCAGGCAGGCAAATATGGAGTGGAAACATGCTGGTCCTCCAATGAAGAAAAAATTCAAAGTGACTCAATCTACTAGGAAAGTGCTTGTGACGGTGTTCTGGGATATGCATGCTGTTGTATTGGTGGACTTTGCTGAACACGGGACCACTGTGAATGCTGCAGCCTACATGAAAAGTTTGGTGAAGTTGCGTCGTACCCTTCGTGACAAATGCCACAACAAGAATGCTGACGATGTCAAAATTCTTTATAACAATGCTCACTCCCCTTGTTGCTCTGCTGTTCATCAGAAAATCACCAAATTTGGTTAGGAGGTGCTCCAGTATCCATCATACAGTCTGGACCTTGCACCGTTGGACTTTCATCTGTTTGGTCCCATGAAGAAATTCCACCGGCCAATGCTTTGTGACAGATGCGGAAGTGAAATCAGCAGTCCGCAGATGGCTATACTCCAAGGAAACAGACTTCTACGAACAGGGCATATTGAAACTGGTATCATGATGGGAGAAATGTGTTGAGAAACCTGGTGACTATGTCGAAAAATAGGTAAAAGGTGTAAGTTCATTTGCGATTTTTGTTATGTTGTTTTAATTATTAAACTTTTTTTGTAAAAAAATTATTGTACGTTACTTTTTGATCCGAGGGTATTTGCTGTTCTCTGTTAATTTCTATCATTTTTTGCCCCTCTTTGAAGTTTTTGGTATGTTTTTTGAGGCAATAGAAGGGTTTGAATTCTATAACCAAACTGCATGTGATGCTTTCACTAAAAAAAAATCAACTCAATGAATCTGAGGGAATCAGAATGCACATTTGCTGGAATTTCTTCTGTTGTCATTTTTCCTATCTTGTGAATAGAGAAAGCTCCAGCTGCTGTTTCACGTAATGGGAACCTTGAATAATTTCTACAGTGAAAAGTCTAATATACACAAATGGATCTAATATAGCGTTCTGGGAATGGGAAAAGCTTCCCATTAATTGTGAAAGCTCACATAGTAGTTAATGCATTTTAACTTTGTCGTTCTCGTTCTGGTTTCCACACCCAGTTAATTGAACCAGCCATAACTTTTTTGTAGCATTAGTTGCTTCTGAAATATTCATTGTATATTTAAGTTTTACCAAAATGGAGTTTGATGCTTTGTAAAATATTTGAAAATGTGTGATTTTTTTTTCCTTCTCTTTTTTATCCTTTGCACAAGTTCATTAACAAAAATATATAAACAGCTGAGTGTTTAAATTTAAACTCATCAAACTTACACACAGTATAGCAAACAATTAAATTTAGAAAATGAATTGACATTAAATGCTTATATTGCTCCATTTACCAAATTATTGGCAGGACATATTTTGAGGATGAGGAATGTTGTTTCCACAAGTTGCGTGTGAGTAAGTCCATGATGTGTAATTTGAAATCATTTTTAGGCAAATAAGTATGATTAATATGAGATGGATAGCAGAATCAATTTGTATATGAATACTGCAATGGATAATAGAGATATGTGAATTGGTAATAGGTAGAGAAAACAAAATCTCTTGTGTTGCTTCACATGACTTTCTCTACCCATTCTTCAACAAACTATTCTTAACATGAGCTTATTCTTCTATCTACTTCATGTTAATCCAGATAAAGATTTGCACAGATATGGTTTTATTATATATTTCTTGGGAATAAGGGAATACAATAAGCTTAAGAGACGGTCAAATCTTTTAAGAACGGATTGCTGTGTAATGGCTTATAAATTCTGTTCTCTTTGCACGACTATGAAAAGAAAAAAAGAATAATGAATAGCAACTTTGCAGTCAAAAAGTATTTGACAGTTCAAACAGTAATAAAGAATATCTCAGAAATGGTTAATGCCACAAACATTTTTATTTATTTATTTAACATAAATTATGTGATTTAGCAAGATCTACCTTTTTTTGTGCAGTAAGTTTTTGTCAACTCTTTATGCTTATAAGTTATAAAAAGCATATTCAGTATACAGACGGCTTCATAGGGTATTCCCAGAAAATTCAAGATATGCCCTTTATTTGTCATTCAAATACCTTAAACTTATGGTATTTTAAAATTGTTATAACCATTTTTGAGAAAATCAATTTTGTGTCACATCCTCAGAAGATGCAGAACTTAAATACCAACTTAACATGTTTGAGTTATGCTATATGCACGCATGCGTGCACATGGAACGTTTTCTAAAAATGCTTCTTTTTTTTTAATTTGGGGAGTATCAAAATGTGCATTTCCAGTGAAATCTTGGTATCAAATTTTTGGGTGGAATGCAACAGTTCCTCTACTTATAGGTAAGCGGTAGAGAAAGTAAAAAAAATGCATGTTATACAATCAGAATTTTTACCTATACAGTACAAAAAGTAGTTTTGGTGAGCATTAAACGTCAACCATGCACTAAAAGCAGTCAACTCATACAATTAACATTTATAAAGCAAAGTATGGCGACTTTGGTGATACTCACTTGCCATCCATAGTAATAATTGAATTTTCTGCGCGTGAGAGTAGTATCATCCAAAGCAAAAGTTGACCAAACATATGGGAGATGAAATGCTCTATACCAATTTCTGCAAACCATTGATGCATAATATCGTTCTCTCATTGAAAGATACGAGAATACCTTCTCAAGAATGAGGTCTGGGAGAAGTGACCAGTGACTATAAATATTTTCTTCCTGTGCTTTATATTTCTCATCTTCAATGTCAATAAACACTGCTAAGTCATGAAGAAAGAAAAAAAGATTAGTATAATGTCATAATATTCAGTTCTAACAGCCATACTTGAAAAACTACATCCTGATATACATACTTTTAGCAAATACAATTAATTTAAGTGGGAACAAATTATAAAGAGAATGTCTCCTCAACTATCAAGGATTCTTGTAACAAAAGAAAAATTATCCCACCCCCAACAGGGAGCAAAACTTGAAAACTAAGCTGAGAAGCCAGAACACTTGACCACAGAGGCAGTCAAAATTATTGGACACACCAAAGAAGCACATTGTTCACAAAACTTTTAAAAGCATTTTCAGATACTTGTGCTTCAATATAATAATATGAAAGAACATTTTACTACAATGTTGTATATTATGTATGTAAATTTGTTTATTTACAGGTATATACTGTAAATGAAGATGATTTGCAACTTAGTCCTACATCTCATGTTCTACATTATATTTATATGTTTTGTAACTAGACAGGATTATAAACAATGATGGATGTATACCAACATGCATAAAAAAAGGCCCATAAGTGAATTCAACTGTTTAGGTTGGTAATGACAAACCTACCCCACCCTCTACCAGCATGAGCTGCTCTGTTCTTTGACTGTAATTCTAACCACTGGATTGGCAGAGTACTTCACTTGCTCCAAAAATATAGCCAAACTGCCGAAGGATAACATTACAAGCTTCCCACTAGCAGAGTACCATTAAGGCAATGCTTCATTGAATTTAGGTGCAAAAATAAAATATATAACAGAAACGTAGAAATAAAAGTGAAAAACTATTTGTCTTCATTCCATGTCACTGGATGAAAGCTCTCATATAAATGCTGTGCCTGTCATTCAGTTTGACAACACATGAAATAATTAATTTGAAGATTAAGAAGCTAGTAACAGTGATGTGTCATAATTTAAAATAAAGAGAGTTGGAGGTTGTTACACTATCTCACTAAAAGGTACTTACTTTGAACGAGCTTCGGGAGAATGGTTTGGTCCCATCGTCAGCTTGTTTCCAACTGATTTTTCTGGTTACTGTCTGGGGGATGTGTGTGGTTAGTGGTGTTCTCTGGTGCCAGGTTGATGAACCCCCAAAGGCTGCTGGGTGGCGGTAGTTCAAAATTCATTAGGTGATTCCTGTGTTTGATACGTATTTTTTCCCAGATGTTCAATTCATAGCTGTTGTTGATTGGTTTTAGGAGTTTTATGTTTGGAGTGATTTCATGGTTTGAAGACCAGAAATGATGTGCTACTGCTGATTTATCCGTCTGTTTTTGTAATTGCATCTCATATGCTCTTTAAGTCTTATTTCAAGATTTCTTTTGGTTCTTCCTATGTATACCAGGTTACAGTCATTACAAACTATTTTATATATACCAGCTGATTTATCGCTGGAGGTAGAATCTTTTGTTCTGTTCCATAGTAGTTTCTGTATATTGTGGTCATTCTGTGCAGTCACAGTGATGTTGTATTTCTTGAAAATCCTTTGAAATTTATGATGTGTCCAAGGGTGATAAATGAATTTTCTATATGTTTGTGGTTTTTGTTGTTTGAGTAAAGTAGTCGTTTGTTAAACTTCAAACTTTTTAATCTTCTTATCTATTGTCATTTTCTGGTATCTATTCATGGTGGCTATGTGGATAATGTGTTGGTATTCTTTCTGATATTCCTCTTTCTCCAATGGTATTTGTACTAATCTGTTTGTAAAGCTATTTAAAATTGCATGTTTGTGGCTTGTAGGATTGTAGCTATTGTTTTTAATATAATTTTCTGTGTGAATTGGTTTCCTGTAAATGTCAAATGTTAGTTTGTTGTGTGCATTATTTCTGATGATCCTGATGTCTAGATAAGGTAATTGGCCATTTTCTTCTCTTTCTATTGTGAATTTTAGAAATTTTTTTGTAAATTCAATAATTTTCAAAGCATCTTCTGTAAGTTTTTTTGGAACTACAGCAAAAATATTATCTACATACCTATACCCAGGTTTTGATAGATGTGGGAAAGATTTAGTAATATGGCATTCAAAATGGCTTATATAGTTATGCTAGGAATGGTGAAAGGGGGTTTCCCATAGTTAGGCCGGTGGTTCGTTTAAAGCTTTTATTGTGGAATGAAAAGAAATTCTGGTCCAGACATAATTTTGTTAGTTTTAAGTAATCTTCTGTTTGTGTTCTAGGTGGCCATTGTTTAATATCCAAGTTCCTAGGAGTGGTAATAATTCTTCTTTTGGTATGCTTGGGAAGAGTGCAGTGACATCAAATGATACCATCATGCCTGTGGACAATATATTTATATCAGAAAGGCAACTGGTTAATTCTAATGAATTTTTTGTGCTTAGACTTTTGAACACAGGCATGGAATTGAAAGTATTTGAAAGCCATTTTTCTAGATTTATGTGGGAGAGTTTATGTTGTTCACTATGGGCCTCATTTTGTTACTGAGTTTGTGTATTTTTGGTAGTACATATATATCTGGGTATGGTGGGAAAATCTGGTTTAATTCTTGATTTTTTGTTTCTATCAGTGTGTTTTAGAATGACTTGATGCATGTTTTTAATGGATTTGTGTTGAAAAAAAAAAATCTTCACCTCTTCCTCTAGAAGGGGCGAAATCAGTTGAAAAAGTAGAATCAGACTGAAAAATTCAATGACATAGCTGGGATTAGAACCATAGATCTTCCAGTTTCCATCTGGTTGCTCTACCAATTGAGCTACCATGGCAATATGCCAGTAGGACATTAAATTCCCCAATTGACTCGCATTTTTCCCTGCAAACCACAAGGAGATCTCAAATCATATTTGGTGACTCACACTGTTGTAAATACTTTAACTCCTGGGCTTTATACATAACCTCAATTAGGTCAATCAATGATAATTTATTGTTCTTTCACACAAAGCCATGTGTAGGACAAGGGTTGAAAGATAGAATCAGAATGAAAAATTCAATGCCATAGGTGAAATTTGAACCATGGATTTTGCAGTTTGCGTCTGGTTGCTTCAACCAAGCTAACATGGCAACATCCCAGTAGGACATTAAATGGTAACTCAGTTGGTTAAAGCAACCAGACAGAAACCAGAAGATCTATGGTTCAAATCCTGGTTATGGCACTGAATTTTTCAGTCTGATTCTACCTTTCAACCATGTTCTACTCACAACTTTGTGTGAAAGAAAAATTAATTATCCAAACCATTTTGTATTGGTCTAGAGTTTCCTTCCATACGTATCATAGCGAAACTCTATCATAGAGGGAGTATCTGAACCACCCCTTCATTTCTCATCGATTATAACATTGTTCGTTGATTCATTTTTGTGTATCTGGATTGTTCTTTATGCCAGTCACATAGAGAACTGATGAGTAAAAGGTTGGTTATCTGAAAGTGGAAACCTTATGAAAGGAAAACTGCTATTACAATCTAGAAGCTGGGCCATTTTTATGCATGTCAGTGTACAGATATTTTAGTTGAGTATTATGAGCCGGTATGACTGCAACAGTCCCTGTTGTGGGATCCTTTTAAAAATAAATAAACAAAAAAATAAGACAGCAATTTTAAGATGTCCAGTGTTGAATGAGTGTGGTGACAAGAATAATCTTTTAAGATACATTGTAGATGTTATACTGTAAATTAAATACATTGAATGAATATCTAATGCAAAATTTTCTTTAAAAAATTTAGTACCTTAGAAGAAATCATTGTCATACTCATATTTCCACATGAAAGAAAGAAAAATGTATAACTCTTTAATATGTCAGTACATAACACATTTCCTTAGTTATAACTACTTTTTTGTTTGGGTATTTAAGATTATGAGGAATCACAGGGAAACACCTTTAACTTTTCTTATTGTCAGAATTACAACTTTGCCACGTTAAAGGACTTGCTACAGTGTATCATCTGTATCTGATTTTGGAAACACACACAACTGGAAAAGTAGCAGCTCTTATATTTCAAATCTGAGCATAGTCAAATGCCAAATGAGTAACATAGTATTATGATGGATTACCTCCAAAGTAGATATTTTTGTCAGCAAGTACATTTTGGTAATGTGCTCTTCAATTGTAACTTTTGTGACAAATGTGTAACACGCAAATGCAGCATGCTTGCCTTGTACATGTGTACTCTGTAAGGGAGCACATAACTCCTTTATGATGATTCACCTAGGGTCCTCCAATAGCATAAGCTCTCAGTTTGTAAGAACTATTACATTTATTTAAAACATGCTTGTACCTCTTTGACCTCATAACCAAATCTGCAAACACTATCCCTACGACAAAGCATGATGTTTTGTACGCAAAACTTTATAACCAAACTATAGGAGTAACTTAACCTATACCTTAATTGTTCTCCTATAGGAGTAACTTAACCTATACCTTCATTGTTCTCATCTACTTTCCACCCTGCTTTGTACATATCGGTATCGTCAGATGATACCTTGATTTATATTACAAAATATATCTACTCAAACCGACGTCTGAATGAGGCTTAATAAATTTGTGTTGAATTTTGCCAGAGCGAACGATAATAACTTTACGTCATATTGCACCAACGCTGATATACTTTGGTGTTCTGTGGATATTTCTCTGCTATATTCACATAATGTTGCCTATACTGAAAAGGGCAACTTCACAAAAGTTACTAGGTTTAGCATAAGAGGAGGCAATCGCTAACAAGAATTTCGAATAATTTTTACGTCTGAAGAAAAATAAAATGCTTTGGTGTTCTTGATTAAAAGCATATCTGTTCTCAGCAGGAATAAAGAACGAAAGAAAAATGTCACTGCTATATGAAATACTCAATTCATGAGCTTGTGTGCTATCATTCTGTAAATCGAAAGTTTCAGCAGCAGAAAGAAAAAATGCTCTATATTAGTGTACTGAACAGGGTTCTCCGTCATGACCACAGAACACGAAAGTGTCATGACAGAATACGCGTAAGCTCAAGCAGACAACTGTACGTAAACAAATCGCCAAAGATCGCTGAACTCGCTAAATGCTCCTAATTGGCTAGGATGACAAATTCGTAATTTCCGGTTTTACGAAATAACAGGCGGGAACGGGAACATATGTATGTGCCATACATATGTTATATGCCTGCTGTAAAGATTTGAATGTGACTGGAGGAGAACAACTAGCAACGCCAGAGAATGCAAGACTTTCGCGTCGTCGCTGGTTACATAAGGAATATTTCGGCGACAATGATCAACATTAAAGAAAGAAAAAAAAGTGGAAATTATGTGCTTGTGGATAAAAAATAAACGACATTTTGCTCTAGTTGTGGCCCGCACATCTACTCCAGTATCAGCCTCAAGGCGTAGCCGAGAGATTGAGGGCCCTCAGCCTCAAAGCGTAGCCGAGGGATGTTTTTTAGAAGGAGAGGAGTGTAGCAAGTTGCAACTGCGAAGCGACGACAGGGCGTAGCCGAGGGATCTGCGCGTCTAAAACTCGAATCATTCACGTTCAGCTACTTCGACGGGCCACAACTAGAGCAAAATTGACAAAATAAATTAGTGAAATGCATGGCTATGGAATTAAGGCAAATTTGTGAAAAATGCATTTGTGTAATCATGCTGCAGCAACTAAATTATGGAAGGATCAGATTTACAGTATATGAATAAGCCTCAGGTATTGCAACTCAGTCCTTTAACATTTACTTTGAAAGTAAGATTTGTACCTTCTAATGACATAGCTAGCATTCAAACCATGAATCCAGCTCCCTATGCCAATGTTGTTATTTGAAGTCATGGTGAGATGCAAGTAACTTTTTAGGTATGGTGTCTCAAGTATTGTAGATCGCCTTGACTTATTGGGTTACTTGAATCAGCACATAAGGGCACCTCACTATGGTAGCTTAAATGGTGTACAGGCTCTTATCTCTCAGTGGAGAAGTCATATATTTAAATGGAGATGACAATGTCAAATAAAAGTTATTAGTAGCTAATGAATTGGGGAATGTGGTGTAATCTAATAGCTACATAAGCAAACTATTGGATTTATGTATATTAGAAAGTTCTTTTGTCTCTTGGTGTCCCTGCACCTAATTTTTCCCTCTATAAATGTGCAACTCTGCACCATCTATTGGTACCATATGGTTGTGCTGATAATAGATTTAACTTATCATAATTCTGTGACTTAGTATGTGTACTCAGGTGTTTACACAGCGGCAATCCTGAACTCTTGCCCATTCATATTATTTTCTCTACCCATTCTTCTGAAAGCTATTCTTACAAAAGCTTATTCTTCTACATATTTTTAATTGAGACAAATGGCAGTAATGCCTTTTTATTACACATTTCATTGCAGATACAAGAAGAGTACAGATTCTGAAGCTATAGTCAAATCTTTAAAAAAGCAGGACACTATGTGATTGTTTTGAGATTCCACTCTTTGGATAACAAGAAAAAAAATTGACAAATTGTGTTTTAATGATATCTACCTTTTTATAATAATTTGTTGTCTTCGTGTCTCTTGTGGTTTGTTACACAAACTTCATTCGGAATCACAGGCTATTTGCAGAAAATTCAAAATATATATTTTGTTATGCAAAATCTTATACATATGGTATTTTAATCAAACTCATTTGTGTTAATTTTGAGAAAATAAAAAGTAACAAAAATTTTTCCATGTAAGGGGTAGTTTGAAGTGGGAGGTTCTTGAAAATTTGTGTTGCATCCATGGAAAAACCTAAATTTAAATGTCAAGTTTTTGAGTATGCTCAAAGTTATGGTTATGCTGTTCAGACACACACAAAACTTTTTTTTTAAAATGCTTTATTTGCATTTAGGGAATCTTAAAATGAGTATTTCTAGTGAAATCTCAACATCAAATTTTTGGTTGGAATACAATAGTTACTCTACTTACTATAGGTAAGCAGTAAAGAAACCAAAAAGATGATCCATGATTCTGTTTGAACTTTGTGTTGATTTTTTTACCCCTAGTAAATGGTGATTCAGCACCTGGTTTAAATCCACTTCTATGATGAACTTGATATCAACAGGAATTAAATTGCAATAAAACTACAGTAATTCTGAAAAATCACAAGCATTTTTATGGTTTAGAAAACAATTGAACATTCATTTACAATTTTTATTTTATTTACATTTACAACCACATTCAGAAATAGATGTGTTTTATTTTTCCATCACAAATTTCCATCAGCATTTAACTTATGAAATCCCAAAGTTGTTCTTTCAAAATATCTAAAAAGTTACTCAGTCAATAACTTTGTCATGTATAGATTTATTTAATTTGCATTGAAGTCAAAACATGTATAAGCAAAATATTTATAATGCTAATACTTGAAAAGATATTCACACCACTTTAACATTCTGAATTTTAAGAAGTATGAATGTATTGTCGTTAAGATTCTAGTCTCATCAGAGATTGGTGCTTAGCTTCATTCTTTATAGCTGCCTTTAATTGAGCAATTCCATTTATCTGCATGTTTGCTACTGTTGTAAAGCAAAGTCTTTTAAAACTAAGCAGATGAAAAACTTGTTTCTATTTTCATATATTTCAACTTTTTTTGTATATTCTATTCCTTATCACAAGGATGTAAAATATATTACTAAAGCCAAAATATAGCATATCTTAATAGATATTTTTAATAAATGGAATGCATTTTAACATATTTACATAAAGTAAATTACAGTATTTATTATAAAAAAGCATAAATTAAAATATTTTATATAAAAAGACAAAGACCTAGCCTCTGTTTACAACATACTTTTATCTACAGAAATCCTGCAATACATTTTCAAATACCTTTAGACAAATTTCATCTCTTCAAAACAAACATTCTTTCACAGTTTGGGAATGTTTCTAATTTGTTCATAACATGAAGTTGCAAATTTGTAAAAAATAGATAAGGATACACCAATTTAAAGGATACATTTAAAAATCTGAGCTGTACAGAACTCATATAATAATGTGTTGACTCTCCCACCAAGAGATGGTTCTTAATATAATCCAAAGTAATTATTGAAATATAGATCTTAAACATTTGTCTTATATAGAAAAGTTGTAACACATCTTTAGGTTGACTTTTCAGAGTTCTGGGTGAAAAATAACAAGACAATGTGTACATGTTTTCTTCCATAGTCCCTACTTTGGTAGTAAACTATATCTTAGATGCTTATAAAATAACCATTATAATTTACAATATAATACAGTGTGTTTCTTACGAAAGGGCTGGTTTTTAAAAGTGCAGAACTTTGTACGTTTTATTCCTTTTCAAATTTGGTTCTTTCCAAACAATGCATTTATCAAATTTGTGAGCTTGCTAAGATATCTAAATTACATCTCTACTAACTTTTGTTTAATTTACTGCTGTCCATATGTCTTTTTTTACTTCTTTCTTCAGATTACACAGGAAATTTGGGATTTGATAAGATGTCTACATTTTGTTTCTCTTTTGTTTCATTTATCATTATTAATTTATTGTTGTATGTGATCAGAATGTTGCACACATTATGTCATGCATTTCTAGCAAAAAATTAATGGTGATCAAACTTCATTTTTACCACACAAAGAGCATTTCAAAGAGAGAGACACTATAGTGGCCAAAGTCAAAAGATAGGAAACAACACAGTTTGATTGAATGAGACTGGCAAATGCTGCTTATCTAAAGCCTATTTGCAGCAGTCTTCCCAGAAATTATTTTATTTAACCCCCAGGTATTCCTATTTCACCTGTCAAAGAGTAGGAAAACTGGAGCCGTGATGATTGAAAGCTACAAGAGCTGGATCACAAAACACTACTGCACAAGATTGCTGAATTACTTATACCACTACTTGACATCATATAATCACATGATTCACAAGCAAGGTCTAGTTCCAGATGTGCTAATTCATGGAATACAAGAATTTGGGCCTCAGGTAATCCACAAACAGTAAAACCTGTACAAAAAATAAACTCCCCTGCACCCAGAGAAGAATGGAATTTGGTGTACAGTTCTGGCAAGACGAGTAATGTGAAATTGTTCAATTCCTGAAAATACAAAATAAAATAAATTGAGTTTATTTATGGACGCTCTTTAACTGCTATGGTTTTTAACGTCCCATTTTTATTGGGCACAAGAAACCAGAAACTTTGCTCAGAGGCCTCTTTATCAGGCTTGAGGTTCTTTTATGTGCCATAAATCTATGACACAGGACCACTGGCTTAACTTCCCTTCCAAAGGAAGCCATGCTAAGGATTTGTATGCGCTAAAAAAAAAAAAAAAAAAATCACCCTCTGCTGGGTTTCAACCTGCAAGTTTGGGAACTAGAGGCTAGCATGGTATCCCTAGACCACAGAGAACAACATTCCTGAAGATACAGTGAACACAATCAAGTAGATGAGCATTTTGCAAATTGAGCAAAAAAAAAACTGATGTGTTACACTCACATGACTTTCTCTACTCTTGTACAAACTATTTTTACAAACCCTTATTCTCCAAATGCTTCATGTTAATCCAGATATTGAGATATTAATCTATTGCTAATTTTCTTGTAGACGCAAGGGGAATGGTAGGTTTTAAGCGATAGTCAAATATTTTAAGAGCTGGTTGCTATGTGGAGTATTCCATTCTCTTTGCGATACCAGGACAAAAAAAATCTGATGTGTTACACTCACATGACTTTCTCTACTCTTGTACAAACTATTTTTACAAACGCTTATTCTCCATATGTTTCATGTTAATCGAGATATCGAGATGTTAATCTTATTGCTAATTTTCTTGTAGATGCAACGGGAATATGGTAGGTTTTAAGCGATAGTCAAATATTTTAAGAGCTGGTTGCTATGTGGAGTATTCCATTCTCTTTGCATTACCAGGACAAAAAAAATCTGATGTGTTACACTCACATGACTTTCCCTACTCTTGTACAAACTATTTTTACAAACGCTTATTCTCCATATGTTTCATGTTAATCGAGATATCGAGATGTTAATCTTATTGCTAATTTTCTTGTAGATGCAACGGGAATATGGTAGGTTTTAAGCGATAGTCAAATCTTTTAAGCGCTGGTTGCTATGTGGCGCATTCCATTCTCTTTGCATGTACAGGACATAAAAAAATTGAATAACGTATTTGAGAAAAAGTATAAGTATTGGAAAATCTAAAGGAATAACAAGCAATATCTCGAAAATGGTTCACTCAACAAAAAAACTGTATATGACATAAATTATGTATTTTAACGCGATCTACATTTTTTGTGTAGTACAATTTTGTCTATCTCTTATGGTTTATCAGTTATGCAAAAGTCGTTCCCAATGAAGAAGACTTTTGGAGACATTTCCAGAAAATTCGAGATATACGTTTTATTTGTCATGTAAATATCTTAAACATATGATGTTTTAATTAAAATCGTTAGAGCCATTTTTGAGAAAATTAAAATTTTCGAAAAATGTTCCATGTAAAGGGTAGTTTGGGGTGGGTGGAGTTTCTTGAAAACCTTCGTGTCGCATCTCTGGAAGATACTGAACCTAAATACTAAGTTTGGTGTTTATCCGACTGTTCGTTTCTGAGTTATGCTGTTCACAGACACACAGACACACACACGGACATGTTTCCAAAAATGATTTTTTTTGTATTCAGGGGGTCTCAAAACATGTATTTCCAGTGAAATGTCGGTATCGAATTTTTGGGTGGAATGCAATACTTCCCCTACTTACTATACGTACTAGAGAAAGTAAAAATAATAACGAATTCCCATTTGAGAAAAAGTATAAGTATGTGGAAAATTTGAGGGAATAACAAGCAATATCTCGAAAATGGTTCACTCAACAAAAAAAAATTGTATATTACAAATTGTGTATTTTAACACGATCTACATTTTTTGTTGTCTATCGCTTATGGTTTACCAGTTATGCAAAAGTCGTTCACAATGAAGAATACTTTTGAAGACATTCCCAAAAAATTCAAGATATACATTTTATTTGTCATGAAAGTATCTTAAATATATGATATTTTAATAAAAATCATTAGAGTCATTTTTGAGAAAATTAAAATTTTCGAAGAATATTGCATGTAAAGGGTAATCTGGAGTGGGGGGATTTTCTTGAAAACCTTCGTGTCGCATCTCTGGAAGATACTGAACCTAAATACCAAGTTTGGTGTTTATTCAACTGCTCGTTTCTGAGTTATGCTGTTCACAGACAGACACACACACACACACGGACATGTTTCCAAAAAGGCTTTTTTTTTGGAATCAGGGGGCCTCAAAACATATATTTCTGGTGAAATCTCGGTATCAAATTTTTGGGTGGAATACAATAGTTACTATACGTAGTAGAGAAAGTAAAAAGGAGAACAGCGATAGTCAAATGTTTAAGAACTGGACGCTATATGCTAGCCTTAAAATTCCATACTGTTTCCATGCAATCGCGAGAAAACTAAGAGAAAGCTGAAAAGCGATGGAACTGAAAAAAATCTGATGTGTTACACTCACATGACTTTCTCTACTCTTGTACAAACTATGTTTACAAACGCTTATACTCCATATGCTTCATGTTAATCGAGATAAACATTTGCAGACTCTATCTTATTGCTAATTTTCTTGTAGATGTAAGGGGGAAAATATATTTACATGGGCAATATAGAAAAACAGTAGCCTTTAAGCACATACATATCTCTTAATAGCTGGTTGCTAGGTGCATATCCAAGACAAAAAAAGTGAATAACGAATTCCCATTTGAGAAAATAAGTATTGAAAAATTTAAGGGAATAACAAGCAATATCTCGAAAATGGTTCACTCTACAAAAAAAATGTATATGACATAAATTGTGTATTTTAACGCGATCTACATTTTTTGTGTAGTAAAATTTTGTCTATCTCTTATGGTTTACCAGTTATGCAAAAGTCGTTCACAATAAAGAATATTTTTGGAGACATTCCCAGGAAATTCAAGATATACATTTTATTTGTCATAAAAATATCTTAAACATATGATATTTTAATCAAAATCGTTAGAGCCATTTTTGAGAAAATTAAAATTTTCGAAAAATCTTCCATGTAAAGGGTACTCTGGGGTGGGGGGATTTTCTTGAAAACCTTCGTGTCGCATCCTTGGAAGATACTGAACCTAAATACTAAGTTTGGTGTTTATCCGACTTTGTTTCTGAGTTATGCTGTTCACAGACAGACACACACACATGGACATGTTTCCAAAAATGCTTTTTTTGGATTCAGGGGGGTCTCAAAACATGTATTTCCGGTGAAATCTCGGTATCGAATTTTTGGGTGGAATACAATACTTCCCCTACTTACTATACGTAGTAGAGAAAGTAATAGCCATGAAAGCTGACAGAATATATTTATATAAAGCACCCATGTTGATGGAATGCTGGAAAGATTATGAAGTAGTAGTTGAATAAAGATGTTGTATGGAGTAGAAATTTGAGGAGTGTCAATGGGGTGGTTAAAGATTGACGTTGCAAGGTGCAGAGAAGTTTTGGGATTACCTAAGGGTTCACTGAGGACTAACAGAACTGGGAAGGGTAGGGAGATGGGTGAATTAGCAGAGAGAATATTGAAATACTGGTGCATATGTTTAAAATTGGATGAGATTAACACAATAAAAGAATGGTTAAAGTTTCAAAGAGATGTAACGGAAGAGAGAGTTAGTTTGAGGAGTTAAGAAAATGGCTAGAAGAGAATAGTATGGGGGATATTTTGCTATTAGGTGAAAAAATAGCAGTGGATTTTGGAAAGAAGTGAAACGGGGTGGAAGACAGAGAAGCAAGAAATATGGGCTAATTTTGAGGACAAATGTTCTTTAGTTTTGTACAAAATAATTAAAAGAAACTGGAAGAGGGAGAAATATGTAGATGTGCAAGATGAGTTTGGAAAAGTGGGTTATGCATGGATGCGAACATAGTATTATTCTTAAAAGAAGTAAGAAATAACAGTAAAGAAATTTTCATTATGTGTAAGAAATTGGATGGATGTTCCATTGTCTACTAGACAAAAGTTGGAGGGATTATGGGATAGAAATTGGAATAATCTACAGGATAACAGTGGCAATTAAAATAAGGGAAGAAAGAATTAACGATAGGAGCATTTTTAGGAAGAATAAGGGATAAGTGGAAGCACATTTACTACTAATTCCTTCCAGTTTGCAACTATAGAGAGCACTAGCGGCTGTTTCATGTCACAGCCGCCTAGAATAACCTCTAGAGTGAAGAGTCTAATATGCACAATATGGATCTAATATGCCGTGCCCAGGAATGAGAATGAGAAAGTTAAAAGTTGGGCAACTCTTCTTTCCCATTCTCGGGGCCCAGGAAGGCTTCCCGTTGATTGTGAACACTCCCATTTGAATACATGTATTTCAACTTTCTCATTCTTGTTCTGGTTACCGTTCTCGTTGGTTGTGAACCAGCCTTAAGGCTTCTATTAAACACAGCACAAGTTTGTTACATTCATTTACCAGCAGTGCCCAACAATAACATACTCACAAAATTTCTCGGATTATTCAACCTGGCAGGATACAATCTGAGATAGCAAATTCTTATCAGTTGATTTTCAACCTTTAATTAGAATATGTTTTATTAAACTAAAGGTGTTTAAAAATCAATAAAGGCAATAAATCACAACTCTTCATGTGTAGTACACTCTTCAAGCACATATTTATAATTCAGAGTAGAGCGCTATACATTATGCATAACTCCAAAAAAATAAAATCTTCTGGAATTTGCTTGTATCAAGTAGCAGTCTACAAATTGATCAAATGGCATTTTGTAATCAGCAAATTCTCTTAAAAAAATTAACAACTTTAAATATTTTGATGTGCAAAGATGAGCAAAACATATTTACTACTAGATCTTGAATAATGCAGCTTGATTAGTAATTGTGTAGTTTTCTTTGACTGGCTTTGGTATTTTCATTACAGTCTACTTTATTATGCCTTTCTTTCAGTTTGGCACAATTTAATACATATTTATTATATTTTTTATCAGCATGCTCTGAAAAATATATTTTGATTTTAAATAACTGTGGTAGTAAAATATATTTTGATTTTAAATAACTGTGGTAGTTGAACACACAAACTCTGAGGTACCAATCTTAATTTATGAAGTGAACTAGAAACTTCTCCAGGTTGTTGTTATTGGTATTTTTTCTCAGCCACAATACCAAAAACTCTTAAATCTAAATATTATTACAAATACTGAAAATATAATATCAATTTCTGGTGTGCTGCCATCTTCAAAACGTTTTTACTATGCGGTTCTGAAGCCCTAAATGAAAAAGAACCACCTTTATATTTATGAGGTAATTAATGGACGGGAATATTTCTCTTATAGTTCAAACAAAAATGATTTAAAATTACTCTGTTAGGAACTCAAAGACAGATTATATAAACTTCATATGTGATATTATCTTCAATTTCTCTCTCAAGTATTCAGCTGCACAATTCATGCCTAGCCTCTCAAAAATTTGTACAAAATCAAATTCAACATAACCTCATTTCTGTTTCATACAGTTAATATTAACAATGGGTAGTAATAAATGAAACACAATTACAATTCTGTGACATCTCTCATTACTCTAAACCATTTGGAAGTTAAATGCTATGCCTTAGCTGCAGTTTTTTATTTTGCAATCATAAACAGTGACTTTCTTTAAAAGTGAAATTCCTTATAGCACCAATTCTTACTCCTGTATTCAATGTTTAATACCCCTGAACAGGCAGTTATAAATGAAAGATGCTTTTGAATGTGAAACAGGAATATAATTATTTCAAAATAACACTGTAACCAAGTACTTCACTTATGGTTTCACCAACCAATGTTAAATTTTAACACAGTGTTTTAAGGTGATTTAACATTGAAGCTAACATAATTCTGTTTCATCAAACAATCTTAGCTGTAACATTGTGATAAACTCGTGTTAAGTTAACATGCCCTTGTGTTAAGGTAGTTAACAGATGTTAGAAATTGGAAAATGGCTGCCGCAAATCAACTATTGATGTGTTGCTATATTTGGAGTTTTTAATGCCGTTCTTAATTGAAGAAGAGCCATGTATCATGAGCTTTTTAGAGTGACACAGACTGTCCAAAGCAGTTGAGCAGGGTTGTAGAGGAAATACAAAGAGGTTACAATACTACCAACATGCATCTTTCGCCTAAGTTACAAGTGTCAATTACTCTGAGATTTTATGCTACTGGCACTTTTCATATAATCGTAGGTAATAGATAACATTCATTCACATTTCCAAAGCTGCTGTTTGTGGGCTTATCTGGCAGATTTCTGAAGCAATTCCTTCAAGTAGGAGTATTTTTGTTGGGTCTGCTTAATCCTCAATAAGTGATAATACAGTCTGCACCTGGCACCATAGAAATAGAAAAAGAGATCATCAGAGAACAAAAGAACCTAACCTTTGGTATATACAGGAAGCCAACACACTCTACTAATTACATAAAAAGTAAGAGTTTCAATCCAACCACTCACAAACATGCGATACTAAACAGCTTAGCACATAGACTTGTATATACTCCCTTAAATAATAAGAATACCAGCACATAGTAGATACAGCAATAAATAATGGGTACAACAAAACAACAATTGACAAAAAAAATTGCAAAATTCAAACAACAGAAACACATTAAAAACATAACAAATCTCACCCAGCATGATAAACAGCTAACGTTCAAGAAATTCACACACCATCCAAGAACATATCACAAATTCAAGAAGATTTTCATGAAACACAACATCAGCCTAGCCCCACAGAACAAATTTAACATAGAGAAATTACTTTGTAACAAGTTAAAAGACCCCATACCACAAGACAAAAAAGCTGGTATCTACAAAATCAATTGTTTGGATTCCAATAAAGCATATATAGGTAAGACAAAAAGAAACCTAGAAACTAGGCTAAAGGAGCACATGAGATGTATCAAATACAAACAGATGGACAAATCTGCAGTTTCACACCATTTTTGGATCACCAATCACAGCAACAAACCCAATATTACATTAGCCAAATTTGCAGCTGAATTAGATGCATGGGAGAAGATCACCATTCTAAAACACAACACACATCTAATGATTTTTGATTTGCCACCACCAAGTCCCCTCTGGAAGTACATTTCACCACCACAAGATGCCACCACAGTACCCAGTCAACAAAACAGAAACACCAACAACACCGGCCAGTTGGATTAGCTTCTGAGGATGGGAACATGTTAAGTGAGTAAACTTAAGTGATGTTAGTGTTACAATTCTGACTCACCTTTAAATAAAATCAATAACACATTGCTGTTTCTAGCTTCTTTTTCAAATATCAATCTAGAAATGAATTAGTTTATGAGCTTTCTTATGGAATATACTATGTTTACATTTCCAAAATTTAGTTTAGGTACCTACTCATGTAAGAAATTAGGATTTGTGTATTACATCAAATTAGACCTGTTCATTTTGTACTAGTAATTGTGTTGTTGACGAAGCCAATATTTCTGTATTCAAATGGTGATTGAATCATTTGCCTTCTTTCCTGATCATTTCTACAAACACCAACTGGCCGTACTTATCAAAGAGATGCACAACGCAAACTAAATATTACTGAAGAAAATTAAGGCTTATAACTTGTATGTCTGTAATCTGAATGTCTACAAATGTAGTAATTAGGTTATAAAACATAACATGCCCCATATGATTACTGCATAATCTGTGTTAAAATTTATGTTCCCATTGGGACCCCAGTTTTAAATTTTCACCATATGCTAACAAATCTTGGATAAATATTTCATAATTCTTTCAAAAGCATAGACATTGCAGGGCTTTGAGAAACTCACATTCTTTTTTTTTTTTTTTGAAATGGTTTAATTTTTATTTTTTACAAAACTGTATTGTCTATTAAATTAAAGCTTACTGTACAACCTTTAAAATGAGACCTCAACCATCTATCTAGGACCATAGAGTCTAAGCTGTAAGGGTTTCAAGATGGATTCACATGAGAATTTTTTTTTAAATTTAGTGACAGCCACAACTCAAAAAAATCTGATGTGTTACACTCACATGACTTTCTCTACTCTTGTACAATCTGATTTTACAAACGCTTATTCTCCATATGCTTCATGTTAATCGAGATATCGAGATGGCAATCTTATTGGTAATATTCATGTAGATGCAAGGGGAATATGGTAGCTTTTAAGCGATAGTCAAATATTTTAACACTGGTTGCTATGTGGCGCATTCCATTCTCTTTGCATGTCCAGGACATAAAAAAAATGAATAACGAATTTGAGAAAAAGTACAAGTATTGGAAAATTTAAGGAAATAACAAGCAATAACACGAAAACGGTTCACTCTACAAAAGAAATGTATATGACATAAGTTGTGTATTTTAACACGATCTACATTTGTTGTGTAGTAACATTTTGTCTATCTCTTATGGTTTACCAGTTATGCAAAAGTCGTTCACAGTGAAGAATACTTTTGGAGACATTCCCAGAAAATTCGAGATATACATTTCATTTCTCATGACATTATCTTAAACATATGATATTTTCATCAAAATCGTTAGAGCCATTTTTGAGAAAATTAAAATTTTCGAAAAATCTTCCATGTAAAGGGTAGTCTGGGGTGGGGGAATTTTCTTGAAAACCTTCGTGTCGCATCTCCGGAAGATACTGAACCTAAATACCAAGTTTGGTGCTTATCCGACTGTTCGTTTTTGAGTTATGCTGTTCACAGACACACACACACACACAGACACACACACACACAGACACACACACACACACACACACACACACACGGACATGTTTCCAAAAATGCTTTTTTTGGATTCAGGAGGTCTCAAAACATGTATTTCCGGTGAAATCTCGGTATCGAATTTTTGGGTGGAATGCAATACTTCCCCTACTTACTATACGTAGTAGAGAAAGTAAAAAGGAAGGCTGAAACACTTTGAACAAACAAACAAAATTAATAACTCATGATGAAGTAAAAATAACCCAAAAATGAGCAAAATCTATAACATTGAGGGTAATGTAATTGGTTGATTTGAAATGAAATGACCCATGTACGAGGGTTGTCCCAGAAGTACCCGAACCTGATGTATAGATAGCGGTTGTTGCTTCAAACAAATGACTATGGCAGGAAATACCAATCTTATAAAGCTTAAGTTTGAAGTTTGACAATGATACATTGTTTAGTAATTGTTTGACAGCCATCAATAGTGAACGCTCTCATCAAATTTGTAAGCATGGATAAAACTGGTCATCCTTATGTGATACAATACTTTCATTTGAAAGGTCTTAGTCCAACTAATATTAAAGGTGAACTAGATTCTACTCTGGGGGAGTCTGCTCCTTCGTTTACAACAGTAAAATATTGGGTGGCAGAGTTTAAGTGTAAGAGCTGCCAAGACGAACATCGCAGTGGTCGACCAAATGAGGTGACCACGCCAGAAATTGTGAAGAAAATCCACAAAATGGTATTGGACGACTATCAACTGAAAGTGTGCGAGCTAGCAGACATCGTATGCATTTCAAAAAGTGCTGTACATTGCATACTGACTGAAAATTTGGACATGAGAAAGTTGTGCATAAGATGGGTGCCATGTTTACTCATAATTGAACAAAAACAGCGTCGTGAGAATGTTTCAGTTGAGTGTTTGGCGATGTTTCGCTGCAATAAAGCAGAGTTTTTGCATCAATCCATAACCATGGATGAAACATGGGTCCATCACTGAGATGAAGGAACAGTCAAAACACTGGATTGAAAGGGGAGAATCAGCGAAGACAGTTCCATCTGCAGGCAAGGTCATGGCGTCAGCTTTTTGGGATGCGCATGGGATAATTTTCATTGATTATCTTCAAAAAGGAAAATCAATCAATGGCGAGTATTATGCAAACTTATTGCAACATTTGAATAGTGAAATCAAGCAAAAACAGACGCATTTAGCGATATCGCATTATCACCATGGCCAAAATCAATGAGTTAAAACTCGAATTGCTTCCTCATGCACCCTATTTGCCAGACACCCCCCTCATAGTTTCCAAAGCTCAAGAAATGGCTTGGTGGTAAAACATTTGCCAACAATGAAGAGGTGGAGTTTGCAGTTGATGGCTATTTTGCAGAACTCAACAGTTCTCACGATAAGCAGGGTATTGAAGCGATTGAATATCACTGGGAAAAGTGTATCGAGCTGAAAGGAGACTATGTAGAGAAATAAAGATGTTTGTTCCCAAAATTTTTGTGTTTTCTTTGTAAGTCGGGTATACTTCTGGGACATTTAACTGGAGTAGGGATGGGCTCTCGATGCTGCCCATGCCTGGATACTTTTTCAATACTTCTAAATTTTTTAATTTTTGCATTCAGAAAAAGTTATTGGCAGTTGTTGCATTTCACTTTGTGCTAACCAAGGATGAAATAATCCAGTGTTTGAAAACGTTTTAGTTTTATTAAGTTTGTGGCTAGGAATCACATTCAGGTCATGCGTATAGCATGATCAGTACTATTAAATAAAATGTGATTGAAGTGTGGTGCTTGCACACATTTTGAAGTGGACACTACCCGTAACAGAAGAACAGTATGTAAAATGTGAAGAAATTTTTTTTTGCAGAGTGGCAGGTCATATAATACATAAAATTTAAAGAAACATGTTACATCTATAAACCGAGTGAAGTTTACAAAACATCCATTGAAAATGCAATGGGGAGTTATCTGATGCTGTCTGAACCTGTTGCTTTAACATCTGAAAATGAGGAGCAATGGGATAGTCTATACAGTCCTGTAGCTTTCACATCACATTATATGTGATAAAAGTGATAGGTACATCACTGGAGAACAAGGAAGAGTTGGAGTATTTTCTACTTCTGAGATTGGCAAGTTTATGGCAATCGATTAGCCAAGCATGGTTGTTGATCTTAAAAAGAATCAATAACTTGCAGCCCATGATTAGCTGCTGTGCTAATTAAATCATAAGTAAATATTAACAAATTAAAAAAATGAAGTAAAGACCTAGACAAGATTTAAATGCTAAAATTTAACTGTCAAATATGATTATATTCCATGTCTGCAATAATAAATATACAAAAAATTAAAGGATTTAATATAGTTCATGCACAAATGTGTAGCAAAATAGACAAAACACACAGGTAGGTGAGGTTACCAGCACTGAAGGCATAAAATTCAAGTTTCTATCATGACAGCATGAATAGGAAGTGGATAAACAAACACTATCATTAAGAAAATATTGGAAGATATTTGAAAATAAGGGATACATAATCTGTGTTATTATTAAATGGAAAATAACTTCTGTCAATTGGAGAATGCAAAAGAGAAACAGTTGCAGAATTAACATATAATACACAACTGTTTATAAATGTTTATACAGTAAAAACTAAAAATATTTCAGTGAACAACTTAGGCTTTTTTATAATGTGAGTACTGATTTTTTTTTATTTATAAACAATTGTGGTTCTTAGCATCTATTCTATATTCGGCATGAAAGACTGGAAATTTTGCTTAGAGGCCTCTTTATGAGGCTTGAGGTTCTTTTATGTGCCATAAATCTAAGACATGATACTACCTGCTTTACTTTCCTTCCAAAGGAAGCCATGCTTAAGGATTTTTATGGGGGGGGGGGAATCCATCGTCTTCCGCCAGGTTTAAACCCGCAACCTTGGGAATAGAGGCAAGCGTGGACCCTAGACCATGGAGGATGACAAGTGAGTACTGCATATAGGTGATCAAAAATCAGTATCATCCCATTCTTAAATTGCAGGTAATTATGCAAAAGGATACCAACCCACAAAACCCTGATTTTTTAGATAATGGAATTGAAAAAAGAGCCTACCAATTATTCACAATAGTGGCCAATATAACCAATCCCAACCCCTTATAGGAAAATGTAATGCAAGGAAAAAATTTAATTAAAATATTTGAGAACCTACTTTCTTTGATTGGATTCTTTTTGCATAAATACCTTCAATTATTAATCTTTCTCTTGTATGTACACAAAAGAACAAAAATATATGCATAGAATCTCATATGCAAAACAGATTTCTACTAACAATTTTAATATTAACTGAAAACACTCCGATAACTATTGTAATTATTAAAAGCAGCATTTTTCCCAAACCTTATAGCAGCTTGACACTTTTTGGTTATAAAAATTGTGCACTTTCTCAGATAAAAACTCGTTCTTCACCCCTTGCCATTCATCACTACATACAATATGTAACAAATGGCTCTAAGGGTATGTCTAACAGCAAACAGCAGCTAAGGCAGCTATATCTATTAATACATAAATAAAACACCACTCATCTCTGAAGAATAATAAGTTACAACACAACCTTCATTATTTTAAAAACGTTATTTGTTATTTCCAATCAATACTTTTGAGTAACCTGCTTTTGATGCTGAAATTGTTGCAATCTTCTGCAACTGAAATCTGGATGGGTCATGAAGCCTGGATGGCTTTCTCCTTCAATCCTGCTTCTTTCAAAATATTTCTGACTAGATAAATTCAGCTTTGTTCTTGCTCGAAGCTTATTACCGATCATTTTGTTCTTGAGCTTTCCTCTGCTGTGCATGCTTTGCTCTCAGCTTCACAATTAAGTTCCTGGGTAAGGAACCAGGTACCTTAAATATGCTCTGAAACAATGGTTGTATAGAGTTTATTCAGAATGCTCTCAACATTCTTTTACACTATTCACTTTATATAATAACTTCAACAAATAACTCTAAAAATAGTAAGAAGAAAATAAAGGGTGGACCAAAGAATGAGGTGATTTTAAATCTCGATTATTTCTGTTACGCTCATGTCGATTCGACTGTTTACATTGTTATTGTGTTGTCAAGTGAGTAGCATTTAGTCATGATAGAAAACTGGATTGGTACTCAATGTGCATTTTCAAATAAGGCTTATTACAAGAACGGTGATAGTTTTGTCACTGCACAACACTCATTTTGGCAGCATTACAATATCCACCATAATGATCAGGTACCTTCTGCTCATGCTATCACAACATGGTTTAAAAATTTTGAAGAGACAGGCTCTGCTCTAAAGAAAAAGCCTCCAGGTAAAGTGTGCAAACACGGGAGAATGTTGTTGCTGTAAGGAGCGCATTCAAGCGTAGTCCTAAACGTTCAGCTTGATGCCACTCTGTGTACCTTGGACTATCACGTTCCACTGTTTGCAGAATTCTGCAGAAGTTCCAGCCTTACAAAATCCAGATGGTTCAGGCATTAACAGGTGACAAAGTGAGTCGTATGATCTTTTGCCATAGATTTCTTACAAATGATAATGAAAACATTGTCCATAATCTAATAATGAGTGATGAAGCAAATTTTCATCCATCGGGTTATACAAACAAAATAATGTCCAATATTGGTCAACATCTAACCCCCAAGAGCTACACCAACAACTTTTACATAGTGCCAAGGTCAATGTATGGCGTGCCATGTCAACATTTGCAACCATCAATCGTTTCTTTCATGAGAATGAGGACGGGAATTGTCTAACAGTAAATGTCCAGCATTATTCTGCAATGTTTGATAACTTTCTGATGCCTCAGACTGCCAAGCACCCAATGAACAGTAGGAACACATGGTTCCAGCAGGATGGAACAACTAGCTATACTGCTCAGATATCTATGGAACATCTCAGGCATTTTTCCCCCAATCATCTTATCTTCCAGTACAGGAATATTCCATGGCCAGCAAGAGCATAGGATTTCTTCTTGTGGGGGTACTTAAAAAGCAAAGTCTACTGTAATCCTTCACCATAAGATATTGAAGGACTCAAACAAAGAATTCCTCATGAAGTGTCTCAAATTCCCGTTGAAATATTGCACCATATGATGGTGATTAGCGATTGAGATACAAAGTTTGTGTGCAGAGAAATGGAAGCTATCTTAGGAACGTAGTTTTCAAAACCTGAATACTGTGTACACAAATCAAATGCTATCTTATTTGTTTTACATTTTTGTATCTAACAGTTCCTCAAAAATATTTCTGTAGTTTATATTAATAAATCAAAATTGCCTGTTTCTTCGGACCACCCTGTATTATACAGTTTGGACACCCAGCTGTATTACAGGGAATTGCTTGCCCTGCACTGCACTGTTTCTAACCAGTTCTGTTCCCCTTCTCTCCATGTGCCAGTTGACACAAGTCTTTGTACAGAGGTTGATACATTGTGAGACCATGTGTTTCAATGTTATACATGTGTTAATGCAGTTATAGTGCCATACAGTCTGTATACTTTAGCACACAGAATCTTCATGTATGGTTCCTATGTGACAACAAACTCTTGTGGAGAAGTGAGATGGTGATTTATAGACAAGAGTTCCTGCTTCATGCACCTCACAGAGAAACAGTTCCTAATTTGGATAAGAAACTGAAAGTAAATCGCTATGTTTTAACAGAAGAAAATCTCAATGACATCACAGAAAATTTACAACAAAGTCCAAAGGAAATCTCTGAAAAACCTTGAAAAAAACCAGGAATTTTGCAAAACTCGGCTTCGAATGCCACTAAACTTTTAAAATTAAAACCCTATATAATTGCAGTTCAACAATGGCAACCATGCAACGTGAGTAGAGTTAAGGTACTCATCCACGATGCCAGTTTTATGGCATGCCACTTTTCTTGCGGGCCACCAATGTGGCACGTTCTGTTTACACACAGCTTGCAAAGTTGCACGATTTCGAGTTGCACCACTATAAAAGTGGCATGTCCACAGAAATGTTGCACCAAGCGTTTACACGATGCTATATTTGTGGCGGTAATTTTTCTGCATGCCACTTTCTAGTCAGCTGTGTGCTTGTTATACTTCAGTGAAATTTGAGGAAAATGTGATATGAATGTATACAATCCCCCTAAAATAATTCAATTTTAGAATATTTTACGCCGGCACATTTATTTATTCATCCCTTTGGGCTTGAAGTCATTAAAAATCTGCCATATTTGCAATAAAATGCCAGAAGTGGACTCTGATATCCATATTCAACAAATTGGGATTGAAATTTGGTGATACAAATATGAAAAAGAAACCCTTAAAAGCTGGTTCACAACAACCGAGAATGCTAACCAGAACAAGAATGACAAAGTTAAAATGCATGTATTCTAATGGGAGTGTTCACAATCGAGGGGAAGCTTTCCTGGGCCCCAGGAATGGGAAAGAAGACTTGGCTAAGTTTTAACTTTCTTGTTCTCATTCCTGGGCATGGCATATTAGACTCTTTACTGTAGAGGTTATTCTAGGTGGCAGTGACATGAAACACCACTAGTGCTCTCTATAATTGCAAGCTGGAAACATGAAATTGGAAGAAATTAATAGCATATGTGCTTCTTAATCTGAGCTTCTCAATTCCTGACACCTGCAGATCCATCGAGTGTTGGTTCTTCTAGTGAAAGGGCCAGCTGTAGTTTGTTTATATGCAACTCAAAACTGGCTATTGCCTCAAACACAATGGCAAGAGCTACAAAGAATAGCAAACACCAGTAGAAATTAACAAAGAATAAATAACTTTAATGTATGCCATTAAATAAAGGAATGAAAGCTTGGTACGACTACATGAATTTAGATAATGTTTAATCTATCAAATTTTGACATTGGCTTACTTGCATTATGTTGGTCGAATTGGAAGCAGGTGAAAAAATATCATTGGTTGGTTAAAAACAAATGAAATCCCAATTCGTAAAATCGACCTTCCACTTTGAGATCGATATGCATTCCCATTCTCATTGTTGGGCTGTTGTAAACCAAAATCTTATATGCCTCATTGCTTTCCATTCTTGTTTCTGTTTTGGTTACCTTCTCAGGCTATTGTGAACCAGTCTTAATCCCCCAGTTTTAAAAGTTTTGAAAACATTATAAAGCCTATGACCATCTGGAAGAATAGGGCTTTTCAATGGCGAAAGAATTATTGGTTGAATGATTTTTGAGATTACTCTACATACACACACAATTTTCTGTCTCTCTAATATTAGTATAGATTGATTTTCTCCTATTGCTCTTACCTGCATAAAATCATGGCACTGCATGACTAGGGAATCTTTTGTTATTCCTTTGAAACACTCAGCAAGTGAGCCAAAGTCACTGCATTGAAGCAAACAACTTTGATTTCTTTTTATCAAAGTTAGACAAACACGAAATATGATTTTTGTGCCTTCATAAAATAAGCAGTCCCATATTCTTAAGACAGTCTGCAAACAAATATAAAAGAAAATTCATTAAGCAACGAAATTAAAACTTGGAAGTAAAAGCTAAAATAAAAATTTTCATTATTAATTTGGATATTATCTATATATTTGAACAACACCTCAGAAAATCAATCACTGTATATTGTGGTTCCATTACAGAGAAATCTACATGCAGTCCTGAAATTCAAACAAACAATTGCAAGGCTACTTTCTGAATGCTTACATTCAATTCAAGAAGTTTTAAAAATATGGCGTTAATACATAGTAAGAGCTGTTAACTGCTGGCAGTTAGAAATGGATATGTTGATGTGCACTCATGTGGAGGTAAAACTGGGGATCCCGCTGGAAGCATACAGAGCCAGAATTGGCATCTTTAAAACATCTAGATATGTTTTAGATGGCGGGAGATCTCACGAGCATGACCATGATGTCATGGTATGTGTTGATGCTAATGATGCTGCTATTTATTGGAGGAATAAAACTCAAACCTGGTCCGGAAACAGAGCAAATTTTGGGTATGTTAAAGTGCATTACCAAAGACGTGAATTTAAAAGCAATGAAGAGGAGAATCAAGGAAAAACTAAGTGGCAAATTTGAGATAATTAAGTCAATATTGGGAGAATTCAAAAGGAAAAATGAACAGGGAATTGCCAGAATACAATCAAAGAAAATAAAAAACTGAAGGAAAATGTATGTATAACATTTTAAATAGAAGTTTTGGGGGAAAAAAACAAACCCAAGACTGGTATTATTTAAGCTTGCTACAATTCAAGTAAAAGGGACAATTCTCTCAAATATGAAAAAATTAAAAAGGCACAAAAATATTTGTTGAACAAGATTATGGGAAGAGGAGAGAAAGAGAAATTAGAAGCCTGCTACTATGGCAAATGAAGAAAGCAGGGGAGAAAAAGGCTTCATTCAAAGCTTAGACTTTTGGATAATTGATACGAAAAAATATATTCAATCAGCTAAATATGAGATGCATGTTGAAATTGAAGAGAGATCATATGACAATAAAGAAAGAAGAGCGATTCTAAGAGGTGGAGTAGAAGAGAGAAGACATTGTGCCGCATAACAGCTGACTGAAGATGTACATGGAATAGCTTTGGGAGCAGTTGCAGGAATTAACATTTAAAGGAATGAAAAGAAAATACATTCAGAATATTAACTGGATAATTATAGGTACTTTCCCTTTATGTTTAAAACAACTACTTTTGAAATGAATACCAGTAGATAACTGCAGTTCTGGTCATTACACTTCTATACAGAGAGGCAATTGATTTTCTCCACTAAAAGTATTTCCTCAATTATTATATCCAAAAACATAAAATTCCAGTTAGTTATGAGATTTAACTCACAACAGTAGAACCTACTCTGTGTAACTCCTGCTTGGATCAAGACTCCTAAAGCTAACAACAAATGTAGATACCGTCCATTAATCAGAGTTCCTAGGACAGCTTATAAGCCTGAGGACAAAAGCTGGTATGTCGTCCCTTCAGAAGATCCTAAGCACATTAAAGGTACATAGGTGGGAATGATAGAATCAAAACTGAACTAGATGAGAAAAAAAAATTAAAAAGTTAAAGAAACTGAAAAGGCTAAAAGAAATATCAACACTAATCCTGAACAAGGGAACAAGGATAAACCTAAATTTAAATAATTCACATATCACCCTTGGACATTTTACAAATTCCAAAAGATATTTAAAGAGATCAGCGTAGTTCTGGCATCACAAAACTGTGCCAAGTTAAATAACATATTGCAATCAGAACACATAGACAGAATCGCACCAGAAAAGAAACCAGGCATATATAAAAAACTGTTTAGATTGCAACAAAACTACATCAGAAAAAAACAAGGGAAACATAAGCACAACACTAAAAGAAAATTTCAGAAATATCAGATACAGTTAAATAAATCAGTCATACCCAATCACTTCTGGGAAGAAAATCACAATGTAGAACAAAAAACCAAGCTGCTAAAATTTGTGGATGATCCCATAGAATTGAGCTTATGGGAAACAACATACATCACAAGTTTTGAGCACCGAATTATGAACTTTAAAATTCCAGCAAATAATAATTTAATCTGGTAATTCACCAATCCCACACCAGATAACGTCAGATACCCATGAATCACCAGTTAGTTGAACAGCCAAAAATAGGGATAATAGATCCTCAAAACAGGTCTTGCCAGTAATTTGGTAAGTGGAGCTATATAAGCGGTTAATGTTGATTCATTTTTCATAATTTAATTATTTTCTTCAAAGTTTCTCTCTTCGCTCTTACACAGTAATTACACGTTACAAAACATTTGGCTGAATAGAAATGAAATGACTTTACCTCAATAGGAAGAACTTCTGCAAAAAGACAAATGAACCATTTGGTAGTTATTACAGCCCATGGTAGTCCTACAGCAGCTACATGCTTATGCACTTCTGGAATTTTTAACCTGAAAAGCAGCAAATACAGTGGAATCTCATTAGTATGTTCAGTAACACGATTTCCCACTCCCACTTACTGCATTCAAAGTTTGACGTCCTCATTCATATTTTGGTCAATCCTTAATCAGTGCAGTTGGCATGGGAACTGGCAGCCAATGACATGCATGCATCTGTATGATACAATTTGTGAGGGTTGGATAGATGCTTTAGCTTGAGTTGCTAGTGTTGACTAAACATACATACATTGTATTTTAACTTAATACTATTTACGTTTACAATGGAGAAAAAGAAAATGCGACAAATAACAAACACTAAAAAACTAAAAATCCTTCAAGGAGATCGTAATCCAAATATGAAATGTGTGGATTTAACATGGCTCTAATGATTTTGATTAAAATATCATATGTTTAAGATATTTTCATGACAAATGAAATGTATATCTCGAATTTTCTGGGAATGTCTCCAAAAGTATTCTTCATTGTGAACGACTTTTGCATAACTGGTAAACCATAAGAGATAGACAAAATTTTACTACACAAAAAATGTAAATTGCGTTAAAATACACAATTTATCTCATATACATTTTTTTTGTTGAGTGAACTATTTTCGAGATATTGCTTGTTATTCCCTTAAATTTTGCAATACTTATACTTTTTCTCAAATGGGAATTCGTTATTCATTTTTTTTTTATGTCCTGGACATGCAAAGAGAATGGAATACTGCACATAGCAACCAGCTCTTAAAATATTTGACTGTCGCTTAAAGTCTACCAATTCCCCTTGCATCTACAAAAAAATTAGCAATAAGATTAACATCTCGATTAACATGAAGCATGTGGAGAATAAGCATTTGTAAAAATAGTTTGTACAAGAGTAGAGAAAGTCATGTGAGTGTAACACATCAATTTTTTTTTTTTTTTTGTCCTGGTAATGCAAAGAGAATGGAATACTCCACATAGCAACCAGCTCTTAAAATATTTGACTATCCCTTAAAGTCTACCAATTCCCCTTGCATCTATAAGAAAATTAGCAATAAGATTAACATCTCAATATCTCGATTAACATGAAGCATATGGAGAATAAGCGTTTGTAAAAATAGTTTGTACAAGAGTAAAGAAAGTCATGTGAATGTAACACATCAGATTTTTTTTTCTATCTATTTTGTTAATTGAGATAAATGCTTGAGTAATAGTTAAATTACACATTTTATTGTAGTTACAAATGGCATACAGGAGGCTGAAGTGATAGTGAATTCTTTAAAAGGTGGGTCGCTATATGCTAGCCTTGAAATTCCATATCTTTCCATGTCCTCGCACAAACCAAGTGAATGGTGACTGCACTTCAAAAAATAATAAAAGTAATGAAAATTTCAAACCAAAACCACAAATATCTCAGTTATAACTGATGATATAAAGAAAGTTACCTTAAATTATGTGTTTTAAAGAGAGCTACTGTTTTTTTTAGTAAGTTTTGTTTATCTTATAGGTTACCAATTACTATACAGAATTCCTTCAGAATTAGAAGATTTAACAGCTATTCAAGAAAAGTGAAGATATACATTTTATTTGTGACGTAAACTTCTTGAACACATGGTATTTTAATAAACATTAATAGAGCCATTTTTAGGGGGGGGAAAAAAACCACATATTTTTCCATGTAAGGGGTAGTTTGGAGAGGGAGGGATTTTTTTGAAAATCTTTGTTGCATCCTTAGAAGATGCTGAACTTGGATATCAACTTTGTTATTTATCCAAATTTTCATTTTTGAGTTATGGTGTTCACAGAAACACATTTTTCAAATTCTTTTGTTCTAAGACCTCAAAACATGTATTTCAGGTGACGTTTCGATATTGAAGTTTTGAATGGAATGCAATTACTTCCTATATGTACTATAAGTAGGTGCTAGAGAAAGTAAAAATGCCATTGTTTTACTCGCAATGGTTTCTGAGAAAAGGTGCATTAAAATCATTATCAGAGTTTCAATAGGACAATACATTTTCTTTTCTTTTTATATTCCCTAAATGGCTACATAACTAAGAATTAACTAGGAAAAAACTGTATTCATTTAAATACCTGACTAGTTCTTCTAATACAGCAATATCTGTAATTACTCCATCCATGCTGCTTGTATAATAATCTGGAAGAATTCGTTCCACCAATATCTTCAACAACCAGAAAGCCGTATCCTCACTCTTGGTAACCAACAGCAACAATCCAGCAATGTAATTTAAACCCTTTAAAAATAGTAATAATCATTACTAGTATATACAAAAAAATGTATTAAATCAAACAATATTTTGTCCATTATGAACTTACAGTAAGACATTAAACCTATCACTTTTATGTCCGTTATAATAGACATAAACTAACAAGTTTGCTGAAACTCGTAAGTTTAATACAATTTGTGTACAATCAAAGCAATTGCCTACTAATTCAACTGCCCAATCTCATGGTCTATAGGGTAATTATATGAAGACAGAATGATAACACCTGCACTTTGCTACCATTCCTGCAACATGCATGACATTGTAGCATTAAACCATACTATGCTGGCATAATGAAATGAACAGTTTAAGTCCCAAAGCAAAACTTAACTTAAAATATAATTACTAAGGGCAATTAATATATAAATTAATATTCAGATGTCAGCTGGAAATAAATTTCAATGCTGAAATAGAGCTAATTTCCTAATTATCAACAAATTCCCTCTTTTGCATGATATAGGCATTTCTATAATTTTTATCACTTTCACTTCTTTTACCAAGAATGTGTAATAGGACATCTATACTAGATATCAGAGAAACAGGCTTTACATACAGAAATGTAGTACTTAGCAACCCTTATTATAAAAAGAAATAAAGCTTCATCTTTGTCACTAGATAGAACACTATGAAGTTCTGACAATGCATTGTCAACATTTGACAACTTTAACAATTGCATGTTAGCCCAATGGCTTATATTTCTCATACTAGTACACATATGCTATTCTACGATATATCTGTTCAGCCTTGCAATTACTTATACATATCAATCCAGCCTTAGAACCAGACTTGATGCAAACAAAACATTTGTAATGTTCACATTAACCTCATGCTCATATCAGCTGTAACAAACAAAAGCCATTGAACTTTGTCTCCTGTTTATAATGCAAAAAAATGTATACTATAATTATAATAATAATAACCACCAAAATAAAAGAGTTTAAATTAAATACAGAATAATTAAAATAAAACTCATGTTAACCTGTAGCTAAATTAATCAAGTTTTTATTTATGGACGCTCTTTAACTGCTGTGGTCCTTAGTGTCCCATTCTACCTATATTGAGCATGAAAGACCGGTAATTGTGCTCAGAGGCCTCTTTGTCAGACTTGAGGTTCTTTACGTGCTGTAAATCTATGATACAAGACCACCAGCTTTACTTCCCTTCCGAAGGAAGCCATGCTAAGGATTTTTAAGCCCGAAAAAAAGCCCTCCGCTGGGTTTGAACCTCGGGAACTAGAGGCTAACATGGTAACCACTACACCATGGAGTACGACTAATCTGTAGCTGCATCATTATTGCGAGAGGTGTAAAATCTGGGTCTCCATCACATGCTATAATTCTGTCAATAATTATATTCTCTTTATTTCTCTTCACAAACCTAAATCCAATTTCTAGCAATAAGTTATGAAAGGTGAATTGTTTAAAAGAAGGCAACATAGGATCATTGTTGATGAATTTAAAACTTCATCTAACATTGGCGGTTTATTATCAAAGAAAAACTATGGCACTTTCCTATGAACAGCCATTTGGTAAAGTCATCTGATTTTTCTAATACTGGATGTCTTTTCTTTTCTTTCTTGGAGTTTGCAATGTTCTTTACATGCACAACACAATGCTCCACTTGGAAACACCGGTATAATCTGCACTTTAATAATGTTATTCATAATGACAGTTGGATTTTCCTGCATTAATTTGTTAAAAATACTCAACACAATTCTTTGCCACTTTTAATGGCTTACCTTTAAAATGCTTCACTATTTCACCTTCATTGTCATTTACTAAGTTAACAGCACTTGTAGAGGCAGCTATGTATATCGTCCTACTGACTGCTTATTATCATAGTCATTATAATCGGCGCAACAGTTCTAGACACGTGAAAATCTTAATGAGAGCTATGATACGAGTTGCTTACCAGATCAGGTGGTGACCGGTTGTCTCCATGCTGCAGGAGTGCGTGGGACAGTCATCGTCAAATATCCACAACGGTTATGTCTGTGTTGCACTGATAAACTTAGTTATATACAGTATATTAAAATCCACGCTGTAAAAAGCACTTAATATAAAAAACGCTGTCAATCATTGCCTCCAATTCTTCCACATCTAACAACCCTTCCTCTTCTGCGGAATCACTCACATTATTGCCGTCATCACTGCTGTCACTACTTTCTGCACCATTATCCAGGATGAGAATTATTTCTATTTGATTTTCTGCAATTCCATATTTTTCGGAATAATGATTCTTAATTTATTCAGCATGTCATCATACATTTTCCCATTCTGGCCTTCACATTTCAGCAAATTGCTGGCATTATAACTGCTCCACATATTTTAATTTGAAAGTGATATTTCTGCATGCCACCCATTTTTTGATATCAGCCCAGATTAATTCGATTGGGTTTAGATCTGGGCGATACGATGACAGTCTAAGTACATTATGGCGATGTTGTATTACTATCTGGTCAAGTATGTATGACTTCTGAAGCTGTTTGTTGGCTTTAATTAAGTTATATAGCTTTGTTTTACTCATGCTTTCATCTAAAGCTTTATTATGTCTAAGTAACCAAGCTCTCATTTCTTCTTTCAAGGAAGTTGAGGTAGGTGGTTTGTGAATTTGAGTGTTGACGCATTGTGAAGCATTGTCGATGACCAGAACAGACCCAGCAGGCATATTAGGTATCAACATGGCGTTGATTCACTTCATGTAATTTTCTGTATTCATTTCTTGATGAAAATCTCCTGTTGTTTGTTGCGACTTGTAAAAGAAGGGCATTTAGAACGAAGCCGATCTTTCCAACAGCATGAACGATAATAAGTATTTGCCCTTTGGCAACAGGTGCCTGCAAACCTAATTCGCTATCGTCACTTCAACTTTTAGATGCTGTATGACTGCTGTGTATGTATGACTCATCTTCATACATTATAGTATTTTTCTGAAATTTGTAGCACCACCTTGAAAATTGATGCTGATGTAAGTACACACTGATATAAGTACATATAAAATTATAGTCATTTGGAAAGTTAGAATCAGACTGAAAAATTCAATGCCATAGCCGGGATTTGAACCACGGATCTTAGGCTTTCCGTGCCGTTGCTCTAACTGACTGAGCTATCATGGCAACATTTACTTTTTATTTTTATTTTTTTTTATTTTATTATTATTTTTTTATTTTATTTGTTTATTTTGCTTTTCTGTTAGAACTCTTCTATTTGATTTTGGTTTCTTCCATTTGAACCCTAAATGTTTAATAATTTTTCTGAGATTTGTAGCACCACCTTGAAAGTTTCTGCTGTCTTTCAGCTGGATGAGCAATCTGCTTATTGTTAGCACAGTTTTTTCTTCCACACAGGAATTGTGAATCGTGCGCCGAATGACGCATTCGAAATCGCCTATTTCTGTAATACGTTTAGGGACCTTATGTTTCTTCCCAGGTGTGTCAAATGGTACTCTTTCATCCATATGTTTTTTTTCTCTTATCTTTGAGAACTCTGGAAACGGAACTCGGTGAAACACCAGTTGCTTTGACTACTCTTTCTTTCACTCTCTTAAGGCTTTTGTGGAACTCGGATATAATTTCTTCCTTCATCTCTGCTTCTTGCTTTATGAAGTCGATGACATTTGCAATTATTTCCCTACTTTGACTATGTAACACCTTACCACTTAACTTTGAAAACATAGGAGCCATGGTTATAAATATAACAAATATAAAATAAGTACTATTTAGATACAGCAGCTCTCTTTAAAATTACAACAAGCTGCAGACACTTTCTATGCAGACTGTATGTGTTTAGGCACTGTGAGTAAGCAAAGGTATTATATCGCTTTCGTTGATAAAGCTAAACATAAACCATTCCTAGGCTCGGCAGCTGGGTTGGCAATCAAGGTCACGATTCCAGAAGTTTTGCGCGAGTAATAACATATGAATGCAGAAGAGGGGAGAGCAACACCATACAGAATTAAATGAAAGCTACAACCTTCTATAGTTATATTATTTGCTATTTAGTATTAATCAAAAGTTTTGTACTGTGTTTGATTAACGTATTTCTTGAAAATCTACAGATAATCATGCATATTTAAGGTTCTATATGTTATAGTGTGCTTTGGTTTCCCACGTATCACAAGCTAACTAATGACATTTTTTTACATCAAGCTGGTTCTAAGATAAGGTGACCATATTTTTTAAACAAGAAAATGGGAAAAGTTTTCTCAATGAAGCAAGGGACAAAAGAGTATGCGTAAAATTGTTTTATCATAAATACGCAGGTTTCGAAACTAATAATAAATAAATAAATGTGTAGCTTACATATATAGTAGCTCTGAATTCACTCCAGCCAAACAATGTAGAATTATTAGTGCTGGAGTCATTTCTCATATATTGGATAACTTTAGAAGTACAGTCCATTGATCTGAAAGATAAGTTATGGTGGACAGTATGGTAAGCGAACGCTCCTTCAATAGCTGCTAGTTTCATATTTTTAACACCAAAGCTTTCACTTTTAAAAACATTAGTCAATACGGTGCTAGAAGAAGCACTGTCATGCACCATTCTTTTATGCTTTTCATTGTTTATATGTTGTGATGTATTTGATTGCCCCCCCCATGACTTATACTGAAAGTAGGTGCACATTTATTGCATTCGAACATCTGAGTCAGAAATTGTTTTTTTTTTTTAAATGTATGGATATTCCTCTTTTTACTTTCTCTACTACGTATAGTAAGTAGGGGAAGTATTGCATTCCACCCAAAAATTCGATACCAAGATTTCAGCGGAAATACACGTTTTGAGACCTCCTGAATCCAAAAAAAGCATTTTTGGAAACATGTCCGTGTGTGTGTCTGTGTGTGTCTGTGTGTGTGTGTGTGTGTCTGTGAACAGCATAACTCAAAAACGAACAATCGGATAAGCACCAAACTTGGTATTTAGGTTCAGTATCTTCCAGAGATGCGACACGAAGGTTTTCAAGAAAATCCCCCCACCCCAGACTACCCTTTACATGGAAGATTTTTCGAAAATTTTAATTTTCTCAAAAATGGTTCTAACGATTTTGATGAAAATATCATATGTTTAAGATAATGTCATGAGAAATGAAATGTATATCTCGAATTTTCTGGGAATGTCTCCAAAAGTATTCTTCATTGTGAACGACTTTTGCATAACTGGTAAACCATAAGAGATAGACAAAATTTTACTACACGAAAAATGTAGATCGCGTTAAAATACACAACTTATGTCATATACATTTCTTTTGTTGAGTGAACCGTTTTAGAGATATTGCTTGTTATTTCCTTAAATTTTCCAATACTTATACTTTTTCTCAAATGCGTTATTCATTTTTTTTATGTCCTGGACATGCAAAGAGAATGGAATGCGTCACATAGCAACCAGCGTTAAAATATTTGACTATCGCTTAAAAGCTACCATATTTCCCTTGCATCTACAAGAAAATTACCAATAAGATTGACATCTCGATATCTCGATTAACATGAAGCATATGGAGAATAGGCGTTTGTTTAATTAGGTTGTACAAGAGTAGAGAAAGTTATGTGAGTGTAACACATCAGATTTTTTTTTTAGTTTTGTTTATGGACGCTCTTTAACTAATATGGTCCTTAGCGTCCCATTCTATATTGGGCATGAAAGACAGGAAATTTTGCTCAGAGGCCTCTTATCAGACTTGAGGTTCTTTTACGTACCGTAAATCTACAACGCTGGACCACCGGCTTTACTTCCCTTCAAGGAAGCCATGATAAGGATTTTACACCCGAAAAAATCCATCGCCCTCCACCGGGTTTGAACCCGTGACTTTGGGAACTAGAGGCTAGTATGGTACCACTAGTCCACAGAGGACGACATTCCTTAGGTCACTATTAAAAACACACTTCCTTTAGGGCAATGGCATATTATTAATTTCAAGTGGTTTAGCACTCGCAGTTTACAAAACTTCACTGTATTTAATTATTTCACAAATGCAGAACACAGTACTATCCTCTACCAAAGTCACAACTGTAATGAATTTCCTTTGACTCAAGCATATGCGTTTACAGTTTTCGTTATTGTTGGCTGCATTCACATCAAACACTAGTGATTATGATTTGTTTGTTGATAGCACAGACTGGCACAGTTCAATTGTCATCCACAACTGTACTTTTCCAAGCAAAGTACACGGTTTCAGGTGTACATGTGTTGTAGACCCATAATATATACAGTGCTTTGCTTTGTCAATTGTTAGTATCTTTAAATATTTCATCAAACTGATGCCAAACAAGGTATTTTGAATTTTTGAGAACTATAGTTAACAGCATTTTATGCTGATAAGTCATTGCCACAAAAAGGGTCATTTTGGCATTCCATTTCAACCTTTTAAAAAAAGGGACTGTCCCAACTAATATGGGACATCTGGTCACCTTATTCTATGAGTGGAGCAATAATAGAAAATGGCTCCATATAATGGTATCGTTTAGATTCCAGTGTGGAGCTCCAAATACACACCATAGTCTTTAAAAAATATTAGCTTTTGCTGACATTCTCCGTATGCCAATATAAAACCATATATTGTATAGCTTATGCAGGAGATGCGAGAGGCATTTGGAAATGATTTACAATAGCAGTTTTTGTAGCTTATTTATTAATGAACATGATTCAATTTGCATGGGATCTCTCAATGTACTCCCCACTGACATCAATACACCATTGTCACTTTCCTGGCAGCTTCATTATTGCATCATGAAACCAGTTTGGAGGTACTACACTTCCACTGGCTGCAATTCCTCATTGTTGCTAAACCTTTTATCTTGCAGCACGTCCTTCATGTCGTCAAATAAAGCATAATCAGATGCAGTTTTGAATTCATGGCTTTGCTGGTGTGGGACTGCGCATTGTCGTGCTGGATGATCACTCCTTTTGACCACTTTCCCTGTCACTGTTGCTGAATCCTGCATCTAAGTCATGCAAGGGTGTCATAGTACACCCTGCTGTTGATAAGTTGTTCTTTGTGGAAGCCAGTCCATTAGCGGTATGCCACAAGTGCCCCAAAAGACTGAGATCATCTGCTTACCCGCAAATGGAGCAGCGTGAAATTTCTTAGGCCAGGGACTCCCAGGATGTTTCCATTGCATGGATTGGCGTTTTTTCTCAGGTATATGATAGTGACACCATGATTTGTTTCATCAAAATGTGAGACACCAATTTCTCCAAAAAATCAATCGTCATTCTTCATTTCCAATAGCCAACAACAGATTTCAACTTTGTTCTCCTTCTGGGCCTGTGTCAAGTCCTGTGGAACCCAATGTTCACAACCTTTTTCGTATCCAAATTGTCATGAATAATGGTGCAAAGGGTTGTGTGGCCAAGGCCTGTCTGCCATTCCAGTTCATCAAAGGTTACATGCCTATCAGCCATAATCAATTCAGACATAACCTCAATGTTCGTCAGAGACCGCGATGTTGACAGATGACCAGCACTCACGTTTTTGCATGCAGATTCCCTTCCACTGGCAAACCCAACGATCCAGTTGTAAACAGTGTTTTGTGCAGGAGCTTCATGATCACATACCACAGTTAAATGTTTATGAATATCTGCTCCTTCCTTCCAAAAAACCATGCAGTCCATCTTTGTCCATGGCTTTCTCCACTTAACAACAAACAAGTGCTGTACTTTCACTATAGTCTGTTCACAACTGCCATCTAGCATCTGCGACGTGTATAGTATCATTTCATCGTCCCTGAGAGGACATACCCATGGATTGAGCAGTATTTTTAAAATAACACAATTGTAAATCATTTCCTAATGCCCCTCCTAACACAGAGGCTAGCATGGAAAGCTCTAATATGTCAATTGTATTCTTAGACTTTTCACCAATGAATTATCACAATTTCTGTCCACCACAGAACCAATTGAAGAGACATCTCATCAGAGATAGTGGGTGGGTGATATAAATAACATCAATCATTAGCTGATATCTCACTAATTCCAAGTAGTTACTTGGTTTCATATTTGATATACATAAAAATGTTCTCATCCTCCTCACAAGTAACTGCTTGATAACCTTGATTGCTGAGTTATTACCCACAATGGTATAAATAAAAACAGGTCCTGGTCACTTTTAGTAAGCCATGCTTACTATTTTGTCAAGTACCTTTGTAGGTAACTCAGCTTGCTCAACTGAGTTTAGTATCGTGGCAGAATTCATGATGGTAGTTCCTGAGTGGAAAATAAAAATCTATAAAAGACGCAAGGACTCAGATGTAAGCAGATATAAATAATTATATCGTTTAAATGAGAAAATGTTTCAATTGCGCAATATTTTCTTCCAAAGGCAAGAAGCAGAACACGAGATGAGCTCTTAACAACATGATAAAATGTGGACATTTCATATTACTTGGGTATGATAATGCCAAACAGAATGTGAGTGAGGTCATAGTGATCCCTCTCATTAGCAGAAGATTGATAACATAAACAAAGCAATGTACAAATGTGCACACATACATAAAACAGAATGCTTGTACCAATCAAAACTGGATTTAACCAAAGAATATCTTATAAACCAGACCTTAAATGTAACTTTTAATGAAATTAAACTCTTTTATCCAGTATAACTTTAATTCATGAATGTTACCACCTTATAAAATCTTGGAATTACTTAGTGTTATTTTATATACATTTGACTCATCTAGTTGCAGTAAATATCAAGCGCAGCCCGCAAGCAGCTGCTTAATTTTATTTATAACATCCAATGATGCTGATGGCATGAGCACCATTCTAAGAAACTCATCACATCCAAAGATACAAGTCAGTTTCACGTAACAGAACTACTGGTTGAAATGGAGATTATTTTTCAGAGTAAAATTAGTTTGTTTCTTTCTTAAGGCTTATCAAGTGCTCCTACAAAAATTAACAAGCTTTATTGATCATTAAATAATTACTACTTTGAACACAATCTACAAACCTGACAGTAACCAACTTCCTTATTGTCGTGTGCATATGCTACCAGCACGTTATAAAGTTGTTGTTGATGATTTTCAGCTGCATTGAAAAAAATATTGTCAGGAAATGTCCTTGGCAAATCAGTCTTCACAATATCAACTATATCCTGATTTAATGGACTTGACAGCAATCTGCGATACAAATCGGATCCCAATTCCTCGCGCAGTGCCTCAGCACCACTCACAGTAAGCCAGACCTGTAATGCAATTATAAAAATTCAAGATTAAAACTGTGATTATATGAAGTGCATTTAATTACAAGAACTTAGTGTACCTGTACTAGCATACTATAAAGAGAAAAAAGTCCTCTCTCTCTGCTAGTATCTAATTTCAATTCCTAAATGATAAAAATGGTTTATAAAGTCTATGTACTAGAATACAAACACACTAGAGCCATAAAAGAACATGTTTTGATTTTTGTTGAGAATCCCACAGAGTAGAAAATAGTTATTTCAGACAAAATATCTGTAAAAACAAAACAAATAATGCAGTTATTTCACTCCATGCAGAGCCTTTGTTTGGACGCATAGACGTATTACAGGGGAATTGCTTGTCCTGTACTGCACTGTTTCTAACCAGTTGTGTTCCCCCTCCACTTTCCCTCCTCTCTGTGAGGTGGTTAATCAGTTCTGTACAGTTCAGACTCCGACCACCGCAGACACTGAATCACTTCACCCTGAAGATGTCAAGCGCTGTACTTGGCGAAACGTCGGTATCCACGATGCCTTCTAGACTACGGCCTACAAGCCCAGATAGTTGTAATTCATTTATTAGTTCTGTACAGTCTGTTAGTGCTGTTATAATGCCAAAAGGCCTATATTTTTGCACACAAAATCTTTATGTATTATTTGTATGTGAGCTCAAACTGTTGTAGAGATTTATAGACAGATTCTCTGCTGTTTGTGCATTCACTAATCTTATGAATAGTTTTAGGGAACTGAAATTAAATCACTGTGTTATGACATCAGAGAAAAGTTAGAATGAAGTCCAAAGAAAACTCTGAGAAAGCTTTCACAGGAATCAGGAATTTCACAACCTAGACTTGAATGTCACTAAATTTTAAAATTAAAACCGTATAAGCTAACTGTAGTTCAGGAATTGCAACCATGCAATAACGTTAATGCTCATTCTATTAACTCTTATTTTTTTATGGATGAAACATGGTTTTATTTACATCCCCATGAAAAATTAATTACTGCTAATGCAAATTTTCTTAAAAGGTATGAGAGTTTCATGGTAAAACAACATAATTTCCAAAATCTTCTATATGAAGGTGTGAGGCTATTGTAATTATAATTGGCATGAGAAATCTATGCATTTGAATTTAAGGGACTATGAATATCCAACACCTGCAGCAAACCCCATGCTTCCTGGTGCCAAGCACATTACCATCACGCCTGCCACACATCCAAATGTAGTATCCATAGATGGTCACCATTTACTAATTAATATAATAGAAGACACAGGAAAACAAGACAACTGGATTTGATTACAGTGGTAGGATATGTATATGATACTTATGCCACAATATTTTAATATCCCTTATGTAATAAAGTTTTGCTGCATTTCCTCTGTATGTTATAATTGACTTCATTACCAATGCATGCCTAGTAATTGTATAAACTGAGAACTTTGTGTCCAACATAAGAACATAAATTAATCAACCAATATTTTGTAATTACCAAATGAAATCATTTTTCTCAATGATTGCAGACTATATGTTATTTCCAAAACATTTAACGCGTGGCCTTGGGGATGGGGAAACTTCATATTCACCAATTTTGCCCCTATTCATTGTATACTGATGTTAAGACGCTTCTGCAGTGTGTCAAAACTGAAAAAATGCAACTTACCACTTCAAGAAATATAAGTATCTTAAAATTCAAACCAACAACAAAAAATATTTCGGAAATTGTTAACACCACAAAAATTTTATTTGAAATAAATTTTGTCCCGTAATTTTATTTAAAAATTTAATCCACATTTTTTTGTAGTAAGAATTTGTCTATCTCTTAATGGTTAACCAGTTATACAAAAACATTTAGAATAGAGGGCTAAAAGGCTATTCCTAGAAAATTCAAGATATATATTTATTTAAAGGTGAGTTCCGACTCACCTTTAAATAAATTCAATACACATCACTGTTTCTAGCTTCTTTTCATTACAATATCAACGTCAAGATATATATTTTATTTGTCATGCAAATACTTAAACATAATATGGTATCTTAATAAAAATCGTCGTCCTCCGTGGACTAGTGGTACCATGCTAGCCTCTAGTTCCCGAGGTCGCAGGTTCAAACCTGGCGGAGGGCGATGGATTTTTTCGGGCATAAAAATTCTTATCACGGCTTCTTTCGGAAGGGAAGTAAAGCCGGTGATCCCGTGTCATAGATTTATGGCACGTAAAAGAATCTCAAGCCTGATGAGACCTCTGAGCAAAATTTCTGGTCTTTCACACCCAATATAGAATGGGACGCTAAGAACTATAGTAGTTAAAGAGCGTCCATAAATAAAACTCAATTTCATTTTTTAATCAAATTATTAGAGCCATTTTGAAAAAGTGAAAAATAAAGAAAAGTCTTCTAGGAAAAGGATAGTTTGGTGTGGAAGGGTTTTTTTTTTTAAATCTATGTGTCACATCCTTGGAAATTGCTGAACTTAAATACCAAGTTTGGTAATTTAATCAACTTTTCATTTTTGAATTCCACTGTTGACAGAAACAAATACCTTTTTTCTAAATAAATAAAAAAAAGCATCTTTTTTTTTAGATACTGTATTTCTAAATAAAGCAGAAAAAAAGCAGTTTTTATTTTTATCTACTTCTATGCAGCAAAGATCACACTATAACTCTCTCTGCAACTTATTCTTACATGAACAGAAACCTTCTGTGTCTGGCAAATGTTATATTCATCCTTTTCACCTTCATACATTGTTTGTAACTTTGAACAGAAACATAAACATTCCTGCTTTTATAACTTAATATTGTTGTTTTCCCTAGATTGTAACACTGAAAGTCTATGAAGTTTAGTATTACATTAATTCTAAAGAAAAGCACCACTTCAAAACAGTTTTGCTTGAAATCAAATATGCATTTTGTTGCAAATGAATAGTAAGCACCAGAAACATCCTTTAAATAGCAGTACTAGTATAACATTCCATAGCTACACTTTCCTTCCTTTGACATTAGTAAAACCTGATTTTAAAGCAGAAAAAAAAACGATAGAAAGGTCTCAAGGTCCATTATGCAAACTTGAGCACAAAGAAGTATATCCATATGGGACATCAATTTTTAGTGCTTTACATACCGTTCTTGCAATTTCTTACCAGGCCTCGATGCTCTCCTGGGATACCTTTCCTAACATAACGTTTAACCGTCAAACTTCTTTTCAAAGATTTTCCTTCACCTATTAGTTCTGCCCACTTTTTCGCTCTCTTGGCAAGTACGATCAAATACTGAGACATGAAATCTTCATAGGTTTCGTAATCAAAATCAATGGGCCGTTCGAATCCATATTCATCAACTTTGCTGAAAAAACACAATACAGATGTTTAAACTGGAATCCCTTATAAAGTGAACGAGTGGTAAAGTTCTATAGGTTATGGTCTTAGGGCGACGGCCATTCCGCTAAAGCGGAATTTCGAAAGTGATGTACAATAGTCTGGGTATCCTAATCTGTCTGTAACATCGATTTAAACATACCTGAAACAGGACTTGGCCATATCTTCACTACCTCATTACTATTATTATTAATCAGCTGTTTACTATTATGTTTACGTTTACCACCACAATATTAGAAATACGCTACTAGCCCTTGTAGAAAGCCACCCGAAGTTGCCCGACGAAGTTCGAGCGAATGCCGAAAATGAACGAAAGGGAACGATCTTCCAGTTCAAGGGAGAAGGTAGTCCATTCCGGCACATTTTGCTCCCATTGGCTGTGGTCAAATACGTAACGTGGAACGTTGGCGCGCGCATTTCGACTGGCTATTGAAAGTGAATACATAAAGCCATGCGCTTCAAAGCATGAATTTGTACATACATAGTACAAATCGGTTTAAGTTCAGTACCTTCCAAAGATGCAACACAAAGATTTTCAAGAAAATTCCCCACCCAAAATAACCATTATACTCCTCCCCATTCCTGACATGTCTTTTGTGATATTGTCATCTTGCTACAGTGCCAGTCTCTATAGACATAGCAGGTTTGATATTGGACTTTAAATACTTAAGCTACCATGTAAATATTATTGCTGGATAGAAAGTAGTAGGAATACCGGTAGCACACAGTGATTGTATAATTGTTAGTCAATGGGATAGATGGATCTGTTGCATCCCAGTTTTATATGTTATAATGTGTTATGTATATGCAAACTCCACCATTTTCTAAATGTTTTCTTATACAGGGTGAAAGGTATTACTTGAACTGTAATAAAATGGCTAATAGACACAGGCACAAGGAACATCACTATGTTTCATTTTTGTAGGTTTAATGACAAAAATTGTATTGGACATATTTGCACTAATCATTATATAGAATCCATGATTAACGTACAATTCAAGCAGTACCTTCCACCCTGTATACTGTCTTCCCAAATAATACCCATGCAGTAATAATGAGAATTTCTCGTTTCAAATGATGTCTTTCTCAAACATATCTTCAAGGTAATAGAAATTACATGGGAAATTGAAATTTAAGCATAACAAGTATAAAGTTATAATTTCGAGCTTATTCAAAGTGAATTAATCATCATAATAGTATCAACCTCATGTAAGCACTTTATGTAGGGCAGATTGCATGTGATGGTGATTAACACTTATTTGCTATTGTTGTCCTACTGTAATGCGTGTCGAGAAGTTTACTGTTGAAATGGTGATGGTTTACAAATTTTTCTCTCTTAGATAATGCATGATGGGGAGGGGAGCATCCCCCCCCCCCGAAAGGCTGTTCTTGGCTTTGGGTATATTCCTACTTACTCTGTATACTTCATAATTGTATGATGTGTTCAATTTCCCTGAGCATTGCTCACAGTGGAGCCAAATGAACAAACACAAACAAACATCACTGTATGGGCTCAATTTGTTTTTTTCCCATATGACCTGTCAATAAATTTAAAGTTCCCATGTGCTGTAGGACCTCCACTGTGTTATACCAAATGTTATATATAGAACCTTTCCCAGGAAAAGGAATCAAAGTGTATTTTCTATTCAAAAACTGTAAGTTTTATTAACTAGAACTGGCTTTGTGTATGCATAAGTGACTAAGTGCAATTACCTATAAGATCATTCCAATAGATTGTAATAACAGACATTCAAGAGGTTAGAATTTAATGGACATTTTAATTGGGTAGGCTATTCAAATGTATATTAATGTAGGCACATGTTCCTTAAAATACCATACAAATGTTTTATACAGTATTATTAAATATGAATGTGAATGCAATGTCTCTAAATAAGAACAATGTCTCTTTGTGTTTAGCCATATCACACCCACCGTTCATAATTGTCAATCACTTTAACATGTAGTTTAGTGTGCCAGTATTAATTGTTTTTTCATATGTTGACTGCAGAAAAAATGTAACAGCACATGCTGGTTTATAAATTTGGGTGGCTGGATGAGACACTCGTTCATTACTATTGCTCTCTGTCCTCCATAGTATTTTTAATTTTAATGTCCCTTTTAACTTCACAGGGTTACAGAGATTCGAGACTGGTTGGAGGGGGGATGACAATGATAAATGGTGCAATTGATGGAATTATGGTGGGGAAAACCAGACAACATTCATCCTAAGTGCCATTTTATCTACCACAAAATCCCACCTCTGATCCCTAGGATTGAATCCAGGCTTTTTTGTGAGAGGCCATAGTGCTGCCCAATTAGAAGTATGAATGAGACAACATTTAAAACAGAGATAGCATTACTTAATACTATCAAGTAATGAAACCAAGAAGTTGTTTTACAAGGCAGCTCCCACTATGACTTCACAAATGAGAGAATAACTATTTCAGCAGATATTTTGCCGTGCAATATATATTATACATTTATATAATTTAAGTTGGGTGTTTTGTCATAAATATGGTAGCTGACATTTCGATATGTAGAAATCATTCAGCAATAATGTGGTAATACACAAGTTTTATGTAACAATTTGTGCTTCCAAGGCCAGCGCTTAACCGAGTTACCCAGATTGACAAAAAATTCCCAAAGATATACAGTACATATGGAGAATTTTCTGTTTATGAAATGCTTTAAGTTATTTTGCAATGAAAAGAGCATTATGTCCTAATTTATTTATTTGGTATAACAGCAGGAAATAGTGTTTGAGCACAACACTAATACACATCCAAAATCAAACTATGGATCCCAAACTATTATCATTACATCACATTCAAAATTGAAATAGGTATCAGACATAACCTTTGAGCACGAGTTCTCTTGTTCGTTTTACGATATTAGTGTGCAATCCATAAAAATAAACTTTTCGAAATACAGTCCCTAATTCGAACACATTTTAACACCTTAAGATACTAAGTTATAGTTTATATTTAAGGTTAGCTTGTTTTCGCTATATATCTTTCAATTCTTCATTAAAACCAACTAAACTTTCGATTCATAACCTGTCTTCTACCTTACTAGGTTTTCAGGTCATGTTCCAGTTTTAAACATCGAATGCGCGTTATTTGGTAGTCAATATTAAATGAGGTATCACTATAAACTCCTACATTTACACAATTGCTCGTTGATACGAAAATTCTGCTTTATTTTATTATTTTCGGCATTGCTATATTATCAGCTGACTTCCATCTTAGTTTAGTTTCAAGCCTCAGCAATCAGCATGGCAGAGGTCGCGACACTCGCTTTAGAAGCGAGGTGTTCATACACCTGCAAGCGCTTGTTAAAAATTTCTTGGAATCGTTCGATCCCACCCCGACCCGTAACATCACAAGAATAATGACGCAACCAATCGCGCTAGATCAGACTCACTCAGTAGTCCTATCTCGCTACAAAAATTCAAATGTAATTAATGATAGTAATATCTGATTTAAACGGCGTAACTCACTTATAGTTAAATATAACGCATTCAAGGAAACATCATATCGATTCTGTAACAAATATTTCACAAAATCATACTGCTTTTACTTTTTCAAGATTATTGCATTATATAGATTAGCAATTTCAAGAAAAACTGATGACTTTATTTTGTATAACGTACTACATGGTTAATTCTGGCTTCTTTTTCTAAAATAACAGAAATAAAGCCTTATGCCGCCATCTTTCGTCGACCTTGCACGCAAATGACTGATCAGAAGAGTGTACTAGGTTGATGTAGTTATAGAACTCCACGGTAGAGTGCATGGCTCCGTCGGCAACATAGATCAATGCATTACCTGCGGAGTGTCTTAAAATGTAATACACGAAGGAATTACAATGGGAGGGAAATTTATAATTTAAATGAACAAGATTACAGGGAAAAATGGACATAACACCTCAGAAAATAGAAATCCAGCAGATATTGTAAACATGCGTAGAACGCACGAGTAAAACATAGAACTCATTTTGTTAAGTCGAAGCGGGCATTGCCTAAGCCGTTTGAGGCGGAAACTGATGGCACATCTAGTAGGCACATTAAACCCACAGAGCACCAAAGTATAAACCCGAGAACTGCTCATAACCTGGCAATAAAGCCGAAGCCACATCTCTGCTGACTATAATACTCTGTCATTTGGCGGTAATTCTTTGTACCCGTTGTGCTACCTCAGGACCCTCTAGAAACAACGGTCCTGACACTGGGTTGACTGGGTTCGAGATTGAGAAAAATGGCGGCGGTAGTTGGTGGTGATCCCTAACGTGTTTACACTCGCCAACTGCTGTGTTGTGTTTCCGATGCCTGTGATTTATAGTATTTTAGTAACTGCGGCAGTTTGTAATCACATTAGCGAAGCAATAGTGTTTGTAAACCTTTATTTGTGCAATTTGGGAAACGGGAATAATCCCAGTCATTCGTTTTCATTGCGTGTGCTTTCCAAGTGTTACTTATGTTTACTAATATATTACATGTAGATTATGGCTACGTTAAATGTAAAGTATAATTATACATTTTTTAATTTACCTACTTGAGAATATAGTTTGTGTCACGGTTACTATGGTGAAATAAAGAAATTGTTACAGTTAAGACGTGTTGGTTGTAAATATACTTAACCTAAAACATTACAACGCCATTATGTTTCCGGATGGAAATCGAACTTTGATTATAATGAACAGAGGTGCAAATAATTGTGATAAATATTTTAAAATATGCTATATACAGTGTTAATTTGAGTTATAAAATATATTAAATTATGTATATTTGTGAGATACAATAAAACAATTATGAGTATTTGAGAGTGTATGTGTGTAATGAGTCCCAGTTATTCTCATATACCGGAGTATTGCCATTCATATTTCCAAAATATAAAGATTTAAAAGAAAACGTTTAATATTCATAAATCGTAAACACTTTTACGCTTTCGAAGGATTCACCTGTATGCATACATCGTTGTTTCCGACTTAGTTATAAGAAAGGATAAATTCCGTTACGGTGGTTATTTTATAACGGTTCCAAGAAAGTGGTTATACTGCAGAATGGTGCATTTCTGACAGTTTGTCTTAATTCAACCATCGTATTTATGCTGTTATGTTGTTGCATGCAATACTGTAGATTGCATGAATGTTGCTTTGCAATGCTGTTTAAGGTTATGTATTTCATTTATTTCACTTGCAGTGCTGGTTTAAGACTACTTATTTGTTATATTTCAATCTGTCGGTGTGGACTCTCTGCAAAAACTAGTAAAGGATGCTATAAGTCGCCAAGTGGTATAGTTTGGAATAATTATTGCAAACGTATAAATGAAAAGCGTTCAGTGAAAGCAAAAGTAACCCTAAAGCTTCTAAATTTAATAGCTAATTACTGTAAACAATGCCATTTCGTGCCATCCAGTGTATATTTTGTGCATATAATATTGTGTACGTACAGTGTGATTAACAGTGTAAACAGTGACACGTAATTTTGAGTGAACTCAATCAGTGTCAACCTCAATATCAACAGTTCTGTTTCATGCAAGTACTACAGTGTTTGCAATTTATAAAACTATGTCCATTGTAATTTAAATAAGTAGCTGTAGTTTAGAAATGCTGTTAAATAATAGCATACAAAACTGTAGACTGCATGAATGTTGTTTGAGGTTATATTTCATTTAATGTTAAAATGCATTTAGTTTATTTAAAAGACAGCGTTTTTGCGCACAACAGTATATATCTACACAAAGGACATGTCACTGCACCACATTAATTGTATTTTACTGTGGAGAAGTCATAACTTGTAGACAAGAACTGATTAAGACATTTCCCAAATTCCCACCACACACGGCCGCCATTTTGAATGTCAGTGTCAGGTCCGGTATCCAGAGGGTCCTGGCTACCATCTGGTAACAAACATTTTTAACACATATTCATTATTATATAAACATTTTATTTCTGCTTTCCTCCAGCTGATTTGTATTAAACCTTTTTGCACGCATTTGCCGAATAGGTCAGTCCAGAAGTGGATTAAGTAACCTTAGGAAGCTTTTATGTGTTCTATAGAAATATTATCAGAGCCGGGTTCTTTCTTTAGTTTTTTCTTGTTTTTTAAGCGTCTCTAATGCCATCCTCTGTTATCTTCACTATAATTTCCTCGCTGTTGTTTGTTGGATTGGTGTTGCTGTAGGTTTCTTGCTTGTTTTCTGTATTAAGGATTTCCCTGAATTCATTCTCCAAGGTTTCTATAGATAATTCTATTATCCCACTACTTTTTGCCTCTTTCTCAACGTCACAAACGAATCCAGCCTTGCTTCTTGTGTTTTCTTTGGGGGGGGCTTCTTCCTTTAGGTATTATGCTTACCTTTTCTCTAGTAATGCTTAGCATGCTCTTATTTTATCTGCATACGTCATAAATCTTCTCGTACTTTTTATCTTGCTTTATTTATAGCTTTCAGTGTATCTTTTCTCATATGATAGCATTCCCTGTTAAACCATGGTTGAGATCTCATCTTCCTGGATGCGATGATTGTTGACATAATTAATATATTTAATTAGATATTATAAGCTGACGTATCGACATGAGCACTGAGAATAAAACAGGCTCCTGCGCAAAGCCAACTTTTGCCGATAGAGACGCTCAACCAGCGTAGTGCGTACACAGAACAGCAAACCTCCGTAATCAGCATGGTAGAGGTCGCGACACCTTCCCGCTTGAATGGGAAGACCTTTCCCTTTCGTTTATTTTCGGCATTCGCTCAAACTTCGTCGGGCAACTTCGTTTGGCTTTCTGCAAGCGCTAGTAAAATCGCTAACGTAAATGTTACCAACTAAATGGAACACTGCACAATTATTTCAGTTCTCCAAATTGGCAATTATTTTAACGCGGGAATTTCAAAACCGAACAGCAGAATAGCATGCCTTTTCTCTTTTGCGCAGTGCGCACAACACATGTTTGTGAAAACTAAAGACATCGCATTTTTTACATCACGCTTCGTCTGCTAGTATATCTCCATAGTATCTTATACAATATTTTGTATACCTGATCGTCCTGGTATAATATAATTAACAAATATTACCTATAATTCAGAATAAGGGCATAATCGAATCTTATTTTGGGAGGCGGCCGAAATGACAACTGCATAAAATTAAAATTTTGGAATTCATAAATAAGAGATAGCCACAATCACACAATACTCTGATATATACACACAATACACTCTTTGGGTTCTGGGGGTGAAATCAGTCTTGTTAATCTTGATTCAACCGATACGGCGGCGATGTTTTCTCGTATTAAGATCTGAATATTGCAGACAGTCTTGCTGAAATCTTCACTTTCTCTGTGGCGTGTCTATATATCTAAATATAGTGATTCTTATTAAGTGGATTTTATAGCAATTTTCAGAAGTGTTAACATAGGTACTTTAAAATTTTGGAAACAATTTGAGAGTACAAACATGTTCGTAATACTAAATCAAGACTTCTTGGAACACTAACAAACTTGCCTACAACTTCATTCATCAAGCACATGAATATCTAAATTGACAGCTAGGCAAGTCCAGGTGTTGTGCTTCTCAAGTATGTCTTTAATTGTCATGTTCTTTTGCAGAATTCGTGGGAACTGACAAAATGGCTAATACCACACTTCGTTTACCCTCCTCTTAGGTAGGGCTTACACTCCTACAAACACAGACGGATATTGAATCAGAAAACGAAAAACCCCGAACGGGGCATCAGGCCTGTAGCCAGATATTACAGTGAGGAAGAAGATATGAAATGAAGGCGAAATGGATGAAAGTAATTGTGATAATGGAGCAATTGGCAGGGGAAACCAGCTAAATCCCGCCCATTCACCACTTCGTCCACCACAAATTCCACATGCGGGTTCCTGGGATCGAATCCGGACCACTTTGGTCACTTAATATCTTCATTATAGCTTCCACATCAGGCACATGAATATTAAGGTGAATTGACAAGACAAGACCAGATGCTGTACTTCTCAAGTACCTGTGTTTTTAATTATCTGTAGGTAGAGTATTATACCTTTATCATATCAATACGAATTCCAGACAGCATTGTTTATACATTAGTAAGAAGAATATAGGCAACCAAAGAAGTCATATCTTTGGAGCTTCCCATGTTGTCAGATTGTCTTAGAACATTTCCCTTTGAAAAATAAAGGCTCCTTTTCTGAAGAAATACTTCCCTTTGGGCCTGATTTAGCTAAAATGTTTGTGATTGCCTTTGCTTATCAAATTATTTTCACTGCTGTTGTACCACAAAAGATGAAATTTAGGAGGTTAGATCCTTCTGCCCCACACACCTTAAATATGCTCTGATTCAGAATGCTAATCATTGCTCAAAATAGTGTACACATTCGTAATGTTAAGAGCATTTACGACGTGTTTGTAAAAATCAGTAAGGAACTTCAATTATCCAACTTATTATTTGTTTAGAAGTATTCTTACTCATCCGCAGAATAGGTGCATTTTTCTGCAACAAGTTTGTTTGGATGATGTTAGTAGCCCTCTCTCTGGTATATGAATATCACACTGCATAATTGTTTATGTACTCATGACTATCTTCAATATGTCTTTCTCTTTTAAAGAAATGGATGATCTTCATAGTAACAGCTTACGCTTCAACTGATAAAAAACCAAAACCTTATGTTCAATAGCGGCTCATGAGTATACATTTTGGGTGTTAACCAAATTTTAGTCGGACAGTCCTGAAAATATGAAATAGCATCTGCTGCATAACATTTATGATTATGAACAAATTGATACAACTGCAACCACTAATGATGATGATTATAATATAATAATAATCTCATAGTGCTACAGCCCATGAAGGGCCTTGACTTGCCAACCCGACTGCTGGTCTCATGCCCACGTATGCACAGCAGAGGTGGGTGATCATGCAACCAATACGGAGAGGTGATGTGGCCAACATTCCCCAGCCAGACTGTTGGCCTCCATGGCCAGGATCGCTGCCTATCACAGCTCCTCACTTTCCTCATGATATTGGGTGGGCATGGTCCTATACCCGAGACTTAAAATCCACACTCCCATGGGTGGGACCAAACCCGAGTGCATTCTGTGGCCAGTAACTAGAGCTCTGCGCTCTAGCCCACAGTGCCATGGCACAGGACAATTGGCATGCATCAATGCCTTCTTTCTTATGGTTACATCTAAGAGTACCAGATGTGTTAATCGACCTGGCCATTTCGACAAGGAATCCCTGTGACAATGTGCACATCCTCAGTGCATGTGTCTGGAGCTAGTCTTTGAAATTATCTAATGCTTCTTTGTTTCTTCAGCAGTACATATTGAATATTTTTAGCACATAAATCCAAACAATTTTGTGAATGTATCGACAAATAAGTATTTGTACAACTTACAACATCGGTCCTTGGTGGTGAAAATGATACTATGAAGCAGGGATCACATGAGTTTTAAAGTAGTTCCTTCCTTCCTTCTTTTTTTCCTTTCTGCTTCTCTGCCAAATAAGAAGTGATGCAACGTGCAAATCATCTAAAATTCTCTCTAAAAGTTCTGGATTCAGAATTTGTGTTCATTTTCCTCTATTATCCTCTTCACTATAAAATGGCCATTTCCATGCTCTTTTCTGATATTTGTCTGCATACACGGTGGAAGTACAACAACATTGTTCCCTATGGTCTTCTATAAAACTTCTTCAATGAAGAAGTCAATGGGACAGTCTTCATAAGATTCATGCTAAGAATATGCTTAATGATACAAAGTCTGAAGAGTCCTCTTGATGATGTTGAGAAATCGCCAAGGACAACTTATCTTCAACCAACATAACTGGTAAATGACTTAAAGTGTCTACATATTTCATACTATTCCCACCAGTACACTAACTCGTACTCAAATTCTTGCATATCAGTGCCACATATAGTAACTTTTGGAGACATGTCTTCTTATTCAGACCCTTCCAGAATTTCTAGAATTCAGCAATCATTTTAAATGGTGCATTGCATAAACAGACATGTAACTTTTTCAAAGCTTTTATTATTGTAAGCACTTCTCTTCTAGTTTGTCAAATGTGCCTATATTTCTTTTCAACAATTGAACTATCAGACAGGATGAAAATCCCTATAATCTGCACATTGGTACGAGCATATTCAAGATGTCCAAATGAGCCCAAACAGTATCTATCATGGAAGCACATTTGGGACCTGATTGGTACTCAAATTAGACATAAATCAAATACAAAAATGTCTTTAATCCTTCAGTGCTTGCATGGTTGACCCTTGTCAACTAATATATTTATTTTCATTGTGTACTTCTGAGAAAAGGATGGTAGCCATGTTGACTCAGATACCTTATAAATTAGGCAAAGACAACATTTCTCAGTTTCAGTTCTATAGTTCTTCTTGTAGCCTGTGTAGCTCAAATTTTATTCCTCATGTGCTTTTGTGCTATAAAATCCTCTTGGCTTTTTAATTTTCTGCTTTTAAATGTATAAATGTTCCAATAATTGTTATATGGTAGCTTTTCAGAGACATATTCCTTTTTCTTCAATGTCATACTTAAATGGTCTGTTTTGCTATTATATGCATTGAGTTTATTGGAGTAGTTTTAATGCCTCCTCTTATTATTCTTAAAGCTTAACTTTAAACTTTTTCTGGTTTATTAATATGGTTGGAAGATGCTGCAATTAAAATTTAGCAGCCATAAAACAGAACTATTTTACATAAGATTTATTGTTGATCTTGAACCATTTTGTGGAAGCTAGTCTTATAGGATTATAGGCATAAATATAACTAAAATAAATATGATTCAAGTAAAGCAGAAGTCACTGGTACTTCTTATTAAATGTAGACCCCCTCCCCATTGTTTCACATGTATATATAGCCCCCTTGAAAAATTGAGTTTTATTTATGGACGCTCTTTAACTGCTGTGGTTCTTAGTGTCCCATTCTATATTGGGCGTGAAAGACAGGTAATTTTGCTCAGAGGCCTCTTTATGAGGCTTGAGGTTCTTTTACGTGCCATAAATCTACAACATGAGACCACCGACTTTATTTCCCTTCCACAGGAAGCCATGTTAAGGATTTTTACGCCTGAAAAAATCCATCGCCCTCCACCAGGTTTGAACCCGCGACCTTGGGAACTAGAGGCTAGTACGGTACCACTAGTCCATGGAGGACGACAACTCTGCTCCCTTTAACCAATATGGTTAAATATATAATATAGCCCCCTTTAACCAATATGGCCATGTAGAGGACTTTGGTTTGAGAAAGGACAACCGTAGTTATAACAATTCATTGAATTCTAGGTTTTTTAATTTTTACCATTAAACATACTCACATTCATACTTCCAGATCCTGAGGAAAGTAGGGAATTATTCTGGTTAAGGAAAAATTCCCCCAACCCATCCTGGAAATCGAACCCAGATAGTGCCAAATCCTTGAAATACAACTGCAACATTTTAATAGGGCATAGGAGTAGCTGATACCTATTCTCATTAGGCAAAATATATTCATATTTATGTTCTTACATGTTTGGAAATGGTTTACACTTATATGGCATCATCAGATACTTAGTAAGTTTACAATACACTATAAAGGTACATCATTTATACATTGTTTACAAACTGTGTGCAACTGAAGTATTCATTCAACTTTTATGTAGTATAAAAATGCTGATAGATAAAGAACCTCTTAACTTTCTTTCTGAATCCAGTTGACTGTCTTATCAGTTATTTTATTACTAACTGGGTTAAACATTGGGTGGCAGTGTGCAAAACTGAATTTGTCTTTTTAGTCATTCTAGCTGCTTGTAGATAATTATGTTACGGCTTCTAGTAGTATGTTTTGAGTAAAAGTGTTGAATACTGTTGTTTATAAAGCACATCATTTTTAAGATGAACAAACAAGACAAAATAAGAATATTATTTGGCTTAAAGTGAATTTTATAGTGTGCAGATCTATTAAAATTAAACATGTTTCAAATTATAATTATTAAAGACAGAAGCACTATTAACTGTGAAGTTATCTTAATTTTAATTTTTTTAAAAATATGAATGAGACAATGTTCACACTTAAAACTTGACATAAGTGAAGTTTTTTAAGTGTAAACATCAACTTCATTCATAACTTTAAAAAATTAAAATGTTTCATATTATTTTCTTTTGTGTTATAAACAAAGTATGAGCACCTACAGAATTTCCCCGTAAGATAATACCTATGCAAATGCTGACTGCAAAATGAGAAATATATCATTTTTAATGTTCTAAGGTTGCATATATATATATATATGTTTTTAGTACTGAAATTACATAGTGAGTTCTGTTAACCTATGTTGTAATGTGACTTCCATTTTAAGTATTTGTATATTGTTATTCCTAGAAGTTTTGCTTCAGAGACATACTGAATTATTTTATTATTATATGTGATCACTGGATCTATATTCATAGTCCCTCTGTGAGAGAGAGCAAAACTCGTGCATGGGATTTATGAGTATTTAATAACAAGGAATGGAATGGATGTTATATGGCTAAGAAGAGGTGAATTAGTGAGAGGGTTTTGGAGGCAGCTTCAAGCTAGATTTGAGGACATAGACAAACAGATGTTTTTCTCTGTAATGAAGGAGAAGAGCTTACTGAGATTCTATCAGGTGATAAGGAAGGATTCTAAGAAAGAATCATATGTCAGCAAGCAGCATAGGGAGGGAATGACATTGTTTAGATTGAGAATTTGGAATCTAAACTGTTTTAGAAGTAACTTCAAAAGTGGAATCTGTCCTATGTGCAGGTATTCAGAAAATTCAGTCCAAATTTTATTTCAATGCCTACGAACAAATGAATGGCAACAGCAGATAATACTTGGAAAATGGCTGAGATTAAATGGGGAATTGCAGAAAATCTTTGATGACCAAACACGAATCTGGAGAATTGGGGAGTATATATAAAAAACCGAGCAAGGTGGCATCACAGTAACGTGTGTGACTTGCATTTGGCAGGTCCTCATCTGTTTCAGGGTTGTAGGACCAGTCAACGATGTTGGCGGGTTGTGGCTGGCCGGTGGCTGTGCACTGTGTAAAGGTTTCTTCTGTGACGTCGTTACAGGGTGGGACTGCTCAGTTAGGACCCACCTCTGAGTGGTCCCCACTGGGGGGAGGTTGGAAGTAGGAGGCTTATGGGTGGGCCCTGGTGGCTTGGATGTGTTCAAACTGGAAACATTAGAGACCCATCCATGCTTATGCCCGTCATCATCTAGATCTGGTCGCCCTTCGGGTCTCTCCCCTAATCCCTCCCTCCCAGGGGTCATGGTAGCCTACTTGCGGTGTTCTGCCCAGTTGCAGGTGCCCCTCCTTCATATGTACCTTTACCTTTATCTATATAAAATTAAGAGGAAATGGCTAAGGACAGTAAGGAAGGAATATAATTAAAATTAAGTTCTGATTTGGTTTATAGAACTTCATAATGTCCTTAGTGGCACAATAAACTTAAGAAATAAATGTTTTATTTTGTCATATGCACAAGTTATCTACAGACAGGAACTGAGATAAGAAAGGAATAATGTAATTTTCAATTATTTCTTTCCTGTTAATATTTAACAGTAGCGGCTTGTGAGTATACATTTTGGGTGTTCACAAAATTTTAGTCAGATAGCTCTGAAAATGTGAAATAACATAGGCTGCATAATAGTTATACTATGAACAAACTGATACAATTGCAGCTGCTCCCAAAAACAACAATAATGATTAATATTGCATAGTTGTCTGACAAAAGAAAGGGTTGTTTTTGTAGATGTTCGTTGTTGTATACATTAATTACGTACAGCATTTTAAGGCAAGAACAAAGTAATGTATAAATTAAATTATAGTTGAGAGTATGATGGCCTGGAATAACCAGGAGAACTTTCTGCACTTGTGCAGGTATTAGAGTAATACAAGGCACTGTCTGCTGCAGCGTGATACCATCTAGTGGCATTAACATAAAATTGCAGTAATAGTTGAAAACACAGCATGAGAGAAGCTTCATGCACGCCTTCAAATGTGCATGATCCATATGTATTTGACTCTAATGTAATTATGTCAACAGTCATGTATGTAACAAAAGCTCCTTAAAATGTACACAAATCAAGATGTGCTACTGACCCTGTGCTACATTTCATCGAGTTTAGAAGAGTAGTACAATATATTTAAATGCCATAGATTTCAAATTACCACATATACGTTATGTTTAATAACGTTCAAAGAAAAAATAACCAATAAATCTACAAGGTGTCAAAAGTTAGGGTATTTGTGTGCTCTTATATAACAGTCACCACTGATATTTCATATTTTATGGTATGTTATGAGTATTTTGAGCTTTAGAGGATTATGGCTTGGGAAAGAACTAGAGCTACAACCAAGCCATTTTTAGTGTGTTTTACTTAGTACAAATAAATTATATTACATAGCATTTAATATCACCTTTTTTGTGATGAGCCATCCCCTCAAATTAGTCATAATATTATTATATGTTTTTTCAAGTCCACATGATTGTTTCTCCTAAGCAGAAGGATTTGAACCAATAGACATTACAGCACAGATTAGTTTAAGTTTGCCTAAAATGTTTGATTTACTAGTCTCTATATGTATCTACCTGTGTTACAATACTATAAATAAAGTAAGCTATTGAAAAGCTCCTTATATTTTAATAGTTTTACTCTTACTTGCTTTAGCTAACACAAAATGGTTTGCATTGCATTTCAATAATAACTACTTGCTGTGGTAGCTACTTTTAAAAGTATGAACTATTTATATTACTTGGTGCTCTAGTCTAACTGTTGCAGCTTTCTGAAATATTTTTTGTACTCTTAGAGGGTCCTATCATAGTTTATTTCATGATGAGGATGAGCAACAGCTGATTCTTGCAGAACTGTAAAAAATGAGTAAGAAGCTCTCAGCACCTGAAAAAGAGAAAATAAATAAAAGTAACGTTGTATAAAAACAAAAGATGAAGATTTATTAAAAATATTGTGCTGAGCAATTAATAACTATCCATATAGTAATTAATTAGCTAATGATATTTCAGTTCTCAACTACAGAAGTGTTTTGTTGTATAGTGATTACTCTAAGCAACTACTTTCCCTATTTCCTAATATAGGGCAACTTGTCTGCCTCATATTTCAGAGAGTCCAAGTTTCAATCTCAATTGAGGTGATTACACTGGATAGGGTTCTAAAAAGAGTTTAGTAACTCTAAGCTCTATGTGCATTGGGTTCCTTTGAACAACTTTTCACTCATTTCATTTTTGGATGACATGGCTTGCCATTTAGATGTTAAATTAATAGATCAGTGAAATTTAATAAAAAAATATCAACATTTTTTATTTATTTTTGCTTTCTTTACTATGTATAGTAAGTAGGGGAAGTATTGTATTCCACCCAAAAATTCAATACTGAGATTTCATTGGAAATATAAACTTTGAGGCCACCTGAATCCATAAAAAACATTTTTAGAAAAAGGTCATGTGTATGTCTGTGTGTGGGTGTGTCTGAGAACAGCATAACTCAAAAACGAAAAGTTAGATAAACCCCAAACTTCATATTTATGTTCAATATCTTCCAAACATGCGACACAAAGATTTTCAAGAACCCCCCTCCCATCCCAAACTACCTTTTACATGGAATATTTTTCAAAATGTTTTATTTTCTAAAAAATGGCTCTAATAATTTTGATTAAAATACCATATATTAAAGATATTGACATGACAAACAAAATGCATATCTTGAATTTTCTGGGAATAGCCTTTGAAGTTCTCTTTATTCAGAAGGAATTGTATAATCTTATATAACTGGTAAATGTTAAGCAATAGACAAAACATATTATGCAAGAAATGTAGATCTCTTTAAAACTCCCAATTTATTTTAATTAACTTTTTTTATGGCATGAGCCATTTCTGAGATATCCGTTATTAATAGCTTAAATTGTTCAATACTTAGCCATTCTTTTAAAGTCCTGTCACTATTCAGTTGTTTCTCGCAATTCCATTGAAACAGATGGAATTTTAAAGTGAGCATATAGCGTCCAGTTCTTAAACATTTGACTATCGCTGTTCCCTTTGTATTTATAACAAAATGTGTAATGTAGCTATTTCTGCAAAAGTTTATTTGGATTAAAATGAAGCAGGTATAAAAATAAGCTTTATTAAGACTGGTTTGTATACTCGCTAATAAATTATAAAGGGTAGAAAAAGTCATGTGAATATATCATCAGATTTTTTTATTGCATTCTTATTATACCTATAACTTGTATTTTCATGCTACACAGTTGTTTTTTAATATCAAAACTTTTAAAGCCACAAATGACTATTTAATTGGTCCTATGCCATTTAGGTAAATGGTATAGGACCGCACCACTTTGAACTTAAACTCCATTTTTCTCTATTTCCTTTTTTCAGCATTTTTCAATTTTCAAAATGCTTCTTGGACCACAGATTATAACTTATTGACTTGAAATTTTCAGGAGAGCTTCAGGAATTATGGAATAGCATATGAAATAGTTCAGCTGAAATTATTATTTTTCATAACTCAAATTAAAAAAGTTGAACAATTCAATAACATGCAAACAAAACAATTTTTTTTCTCTAAACTAATTAAAATTAAGACATTTTTGCACAACAAATTCTTTATATTTATACACTAAGCTCAAATTAAAAATTTGGAAGTGGTACAATAAACCATAGGATTCTAGGAGCATTCTATATTATATAAAAATGTGATTAAATATGAATAAAAGATTAATATCTTAATGATTTGACATAGCTTATTAAAATTTTGTGTGCGCTATATGTTTTATGCTCTGAGTATATGATATAAAGGTCAAAGTAATCAGAAGAAAACTGTGAATTTTTTTTTTTTTTTTTAATCCACATATGCATTGCCTTAAACTAATAAAATTACTTTCCCATTTTTCTTACATCTACAGCAGGCTACATGTGGGCTAAACTTCTGTGGTGAGAAATTATAAACTTGGCAATGTATTATGTTCATCTTGGCAACTCTCTTTATTTTTACAAAATTCCTCAAGTCATTCGTACTTTCATTCTTATAATACTTTTAACCAAATATTATATCAAAGTTAATAATTTATGATAATCTGGTTTATAATATTCATTAAAATTATTCTTTTTTCTTTCCTTGGTCAGTCTTCTTTTTCTTTCTGTTTCTTTCTCTCTCTCTCTCTCTCTCTCTCTCTCCCTCCCTCTCTCTCTTTATCCTACTGATTCCATTTCTCTGAAAGTTTTCTATTTTATCTTTTTGCTTTATAAAGGCAAGATACATACTCATACAGACATCAGCAAAAGTGGCCAAAATGGGCATCTCCTAAAAACCTCTGTGAAAAGCTGTAAGAATGTACATATCAGATTATAGCTTCTCAACACAGAAGTTAACACCATGGCACAATTTAATAAGCCATTTTTAAGAAATAAGAGCAAATGAAATGTTATATGTAAATGATGTATAATCTGACTGAAGAGGGAACAAAGAAACCTGTTAAATGAGATAGTGAAAAAGAAGTGAAAACCAAAGAGGAAAAAATGTAAATGTAAATTTCATAATGTAAAAAGAAATGAAGTTAGGACTGTACATAAAGCATAGAACATTATTGCTCACAGCAATTACTGAATGGAAACTATGAATAGTTCCTGAAATTTTCTGTATTTTAATTTCAATTGTAATCTCCAACTTATTCATAATCATGCTTTTCCTTAGCTTGAAACTAATCAAATATAACAAGTGATTGATAATTACTGTAGTAAAGGAAACGAGGTTGAAGTCCATAATTTTTGCAATGGTGATCTTGCACGGATACTGTGAACGCATCATTACCATCTTAAGAGAACGTTTAAACTTTGTGTCTGCTATGTACCAGTCAGCTTCAAATGCTGCAGAGCCAACATCTTCACTCTGTGAGATAAAGAACCTGGTTTCAAACAAGGGTATAAAAGCAAATCATTTTAAAACTTTATTTTATTATGCTGATGTTTACAATTGAATACATGTGGGCAAAAATCATTTAACCCTCAAAATTGTAAATTTGCTGATCTCTACTTCCATCTGTGGATCATAGTGGAAACTATCTGAAAGTTGTTGGTGGTAAAATATTTCACTACAAAGCTTTTGCATGAAACTAAGAGCTTTTCCAGAGAATAAAAGTGGTGTAATCCCTTAAAATACAAACCAAACAATTGTAGCCAGCATCTGTGTGCAACCACTGATAGAAAAACTCAAATAAAAAATCCTTAAGTTGTGATTAAGCTGACCAGAGATAACAACAAAGTGTTTCTTAGCTAACAATAGCAAAAACTGACCAGTTGCTTTCAAAACTAAACGTACTGATAAATAAAGTGGTGTATTATAAGGTAGAAGCAGGTAAACCATTTCTCTTTTTCTTCAAGTACAGTTATTTAACTGTGTCAATATAAGGCACAAAAATATTGCAGATAGACTCTCTCTAATAAATGTTGCATTGCTGAATAATTATGATTATCCCAGGCCAATAGTTGCAGCCAAACTGAAATATTTTCTGGAACTATTAAATTATGTGCTCTGAGTATTATAACATTCTAACAGGCATATAAGAAAGTAATGGTGAAAACAGTGCAGATAGTGTTAACATTCATTTCAATATCCCTAAGATTATGATTAGGTTTTTGTCATTAAATACTAACCTATTCACTGTCAGCCATTTTGTACATCAGCCAATATTGGTTCAAATCCCAGCCAACAATTTAACTCTATAACAGTTGGTTGAAATGCAAATTATTTCCTTATTTTTTAAGATATTTTAATGAATAAAAAAAAACAAAAAAAAACACACACACACACACGCACCCACGCACGCACACACACACACACATTTATGAAATTTGTAACCAATAAGAATAAACTCGCTAAAAGTAAGCATCAATTGCAGTTGTATTTTAATTTGCACAAGAAAAAAAATTGTATTTTCATTTCTTTCTTTTGAGAACTTAGATAGCTAATGTGGGTATAATATGGAGAGAAGCTTTTTAGATGCTTCACTTCTAATTTGACTGTACTTTGTACAAGCTAGCTGAAGATGCAAAGTCAGCAGATAGATTCTAATGACTAGAGCAGAATACTAAGAATTTCCAGATATGCATTGTTTGTCCTTGTTTATACCTTTTGTATTAACTTTCATGAACCATAACGGATGCCTTACTACACACAAATACAAGTAAAGACATGATGAATGATCTTTGTAATCTTAAGACTCGGTAAATACACACATGATTCAGGGGTGAACAACAGCTAGGTTCCATCTTCTGTAAAGCCTATGTAACATTCATATGAAAAAGAAATTCATATGCATACTTCCTTTATTTTAAATAATTCTTCTTGTGCGGTACACTTCAAACAAGGTTCCACACACAATAGGCCACCACAGGTTGCACACTAACTTGAACTTCTTTTCTAATGAATTTTGTCTTGCAATATATTAGAATAAGTAGACTGTGATATGAGTATAATCAACAGGAGTGAAAAGTGTTAATACGCACATAAGTCATAAAATTACATGAAAAATTTTGCTAACATGGATAAAACACCTTCACAGCATGCTTCAGTTCTTACACTAGTGTATAACAAGTGATACTGTCCACAAGTTAACTGCAAAACAACGTTCTGTCTAAGTTAGCATAGCTCTAATCTGCATGCAGAACCATTCCATCCATAACAATTGAAGGGCATCTGCATGCGGCCAAACGATTCCATCCATAACAGTGAAGGGGTTAAATCATATTATTATTGTTCATATATGCAAGAGTTTATTTACTGATTATAATACATTTGTGTGCCATACTTAATTTAAAATATTATTTTTGTTCATCCATAAGTTCCCATATTCTTAAGATATAAATCCATATCCATTCAATTCAATATACATTATTAGTGATGATAATTAAATCATAATTATTAAAATTGTTGCACTAGAACATCATAAAAGTATTAAGGTTTGTAAAGTTTAAATTAAGGTAAAGTAAATATTTTGACGTCTTTGCAAAACTTAATTTTTCTGCTTTAACAAATTGAGGATTAGACCATTATTGTGCACATGTATTCAATTTTAAAGTTGTTTTTGAAGAAAGTATTACATGACAATAATTAGAACTGATGAGTTAGAAACTTAATCAGTTGTTGAGGGCAGATACCTTTATTTTATCATGTATATGTTTCACTTGAATTTTAGTAATGTTCAGGGCTTTAGTTGTAAAATTTGAACTTTTGAGAAGTTTCCAGAGTATTCAGGGTCATTTTTCCATCTAGATGCATCATTTACTAACCACTGGTTAGAAGAAAGACAATAATGTTTGTAGTGATCAGTGGTGAAGATCAGACTCTTTGGAGATAACAACCACAAACATTACTACACTTGTCCCAGATACAGATACACACACTTCATATGTAACCATTAATGGCAATATGAAATTATCTAATTACATAATGTTTTATTTCTTTGTAACGCAAATCTAATGAAAACTGTGGCTGTTTGCTAGATGTTTTAACAGCTGTTGAAAGTACCCTTATTTTCTTATCACTGCTCTTTGAAGTGAGAGTAGTATGTGCTTTGTTGTTAATATGTGTTGATTAAAAAATACATTTTTTTCATTATTAGCTGTCTTTTCGCAAACCCTACACAATAAAATTGATGGAACAATGGAAAACACATGGGCACCAAATTCACTAACATAACCTTGTTTTCAATGGTTGATTGAATTTAGGCATTGTAACCAAATAATATTATTCTGCTTTCATGCAACAATAACTGACTAACACTATTCATCAAAATGTTTTCCCCTTCTTGATACTGGAGAACTCACTTTCAAAAAGAAATACTGAACCTTTAGCAATAGCTCGCCCTCCCCCCCCCCCAAAAAGAACCTAAATATATGCTTTTTCACAAATCCTCTAGACCAAATACAAAGAGTATGCCAATTAAAATCTTAGATAATGTCATAGAAAGGGTAAAAAGATTTATATACCGACCTTACATAGGACTCATCCCTGACTTGGACATACCATATTGAACATATTGTCAACAAAACAAACTTTGTTATTCGCATATTGTACAGACTAAAAGATTTAGAGTTAGATAAAACCCAAAAAAGGAGTTCTACTTTGCACTCTTGCACCCCAATTTTCTATATTTAAATACAGTATGGTCTAATAATAATAAAAAGAATGATTAAACTGTTTATAAATCCTACAAAAGAGAGCTATTAAAATACTTTTTGGCTTCAAATTTTGAAACCCTCCACAGAAGTACTTAAGGAAACAAATATCCTACCATTCTCCTTTCTCTGAAAATGTAGTGAATCTTTACTTACGATAAAACTAAAAATAATCTCCTAAGTACCAACTCAGTTATCAAGCACAAAAAAGATATTCACTCCTACTAAACAAGTTTAGCCAATCACATCTCCATAAAATCAGTTAACTCTACCAAATATTGAATAAAAGATATATTACATAGTGCTGCCAAAACATACAACAATCTCCCATGAAACATCAAAGCATCACTCTTAACTTATCTCAGTTCAAAAACAAACTTTTCAAATACCTACTCGGCCAATATTGTAATTCCTAATAACTAAACAACAGAAAACCTTTGTGTGCTTGTTGAAATAGTTAATAAATGTTGCCCATGCACACTCTAAGTGGGTTAAAAATATATATATATATATATATATATATATATATATATATGTTTTTTTTCTCTGCTTGGGTACTCTTTTTATGTGTATTTATTTTTTTGTATTTTGCTTACTGCGTCAATTGTAAAGAGCAGTCCCTACCTAGAGCAGTATGCTATTCTTTGTGAATAAATAAATGAAATAGCAAACATAACAGTACAAAGGATAGTCACATTCCAACATAAAGGACGTTCAAGCTCCAAGATAGAAGGTCCGTTATCTAGAATTCCCTGGATGTAATAGAAAAATTGAAAATAATTTGAAAAGGTTTAAGTTGATTTAAAAAAGGAAAAAATTGGAATTTATATTTCAAGTAGGCAGCTATATCTTAAAAAGACAAAATAAAACCTGGTTCTATCACTTCCAAATACCCCAAAACGTGATTATAGCTAAATAACTTTTAATTTATTACCACCCAGTAAAAAAAGCAATTTGCCTAACATCTGGGTTCTAGTTATAACACGTCTTAGCATGTAGTTTTTGATTACTACACTCTCATATAGAGTACCTAATATAAATGTTAAATGGCTGGAAAAAGTTTATGAGATGGTTGTGGAGGCAAAAATTATGTATGGTATAGAAATATGGGGATTAGATAGAGGATGGGAAAGTATAGATGTGGTGCACAGGATGTTTTGTAGAGAAATACTAGGGCTACCGAAGTCAATTGTAAGACAGGTAGCACAATTACAGATGGGCAGGGTGCCAACTAAGGGGAAGATAATGGAAAGAGCTTTGAAATTTTGGTTCAGAACTTTAAATCTAGGAAAAACGAATGTGTTAAGACAATGTATTGAATACCAAGAAAATAGCTTAATGAGTGATGAATCGGTAAGTAAATTACGGAACATTTTGGAGAAAAATGGGTTAGGAGACATGTGGAGAAGGAGAGAAAATAACGTGAAAAATTTTTGGAAAAAGGCTAGGAAAAGACCGGAAGATATAGAAATACAAATCATGTTCAGTGAGATTGCAGAAAAGAGCTCATTAGTTTGTTATAGGCCAATGAAAAATACATGGGGTAGGGAAAAATATATAGACATAGTAAATAAAGAAGAGAGAGAATCTATTGCATGGGTAAGAACCGGAGCATGGAGGCTAAGAGGGTTAAGACAGGGTATTCCTCAGAACCAATGTCCGATATGTGGTGGTAATGAAGACATTGAACACATAGTATTTAAGTGCCAAGGTACAGAAAATTGGAGAAAAGATTTTTTTAATAAGAAGTGGTTGAAGGGAATAGAAATACACTTATGATGGAAATGATATGCAAGGACGCTAGAAGCATTGGACAGTTTTTGTGTAAAGTAAAAAATAAATGGTTTTGGACAGTGGATAGAGAAAAGTAAGAGGTGCAACTTTCATATCTTGGAGCTTGAATGGAAAACTATAGTGAATGTGTGATGGTTAAGTAATCAATAAATGAAAAGTGAAAAACAAGTGGAAATGGGACATGACAAAAAAAAAAAAAAACTAAAAAAAAAAAAAAAGAGCAAGATAATTTATTGACAAGAAATTGTAAAATGTAAATAAACTGTAGTGATTGTCTACTGAATGAGTGACCAGGGTCAAGGTGCAGTAGACAATCAAATTGTAAAACTCTTAGCACAATAAATACAAATACTACACTCTCCTCCTCCCAATGTTCACTTAACTGCTATATTATTTTCCGAAATTCCTCCTTTCTTTACAATCTCTCTGTCTCTCTCTTCTTTTGGCGAGCTTGGCTTTATTATTCTGCTGTTTTCTTCCTTTCTTACAATATTGCTTTCTTCTTTGTAATGTGTTTTAAATAACACATACTAATGCAAAATAAAGAAGGCCACAGATAAGATTCTTTATTGCTGGATAGATTTTGCTTTTGGTCCTTTATCTTGCAGCTTATGATATTAAGCTATTCTCAAATAAGCCACTTCAGAAACATATTTGTATTAAATATATAGTACTCCAGTTCCTTTTCATTGTTTGGTTTTAGGTGCATTATGCTCACTGTTTTAATGCATATGAACAGCATCGGAACAAAATACAATATTTCTTTTTGATACAGATTTTCCCTATTTTGATAGCACTGAATTGATCTGTGCAATCCATTTCCTTCAAAAAGCACGTCTTTCTATCATAGAATGACTTCGAAATGCAGCATGTGGTTCATCAAGACGATTGGAACAAAACGCACTGTTTTATGGAAGCAAAGAATTGCTTATGCAACTTTGGATTGGATTGTGAAGCGGAGGGGATTCAGCACTGATCCAGTGAATTCAGGTATGTACCTATGCCCCCACAAGGGGGCACCCCCGGGAGGAAGGGATGAGGTGAAGGGAGACACTGGGCAGCCGGAACCAGGAGTGACGGCACAGCAATGACTGGGTCCTTACAGTTTCCAGATATAAATGCCCCAGCAGACGGACAGGCAGACCGGGGACGCTGCCCCACATGGGGGTCCAACGCCCCTGCTGGGGGTGGTGCTTATACCCCGACAACTAGCCAAAGACCAAGGGATGGAGAAAGTTTACAGAGAGCATCCCTTTTCCCTGCCATGCTGCACCGAAACTCCATCGCTGACACTTCCAACCCTGAAACAGACCAAATGGGGTCAAGGATAAATGAAATGATTAATGGAACAAAATGGAGGGGCAGGAAATTTGGTGGGGGAAAGAAACCACTCCAACATGTGACTGACAACTCGGGAAACCTCCCGAAAACCCCATGGGTCAGAGTGGGCGGTCACCGGGGATCGATCCTGGGACCTCCCAAATGTGGGCCACAAACGTTACTACCTGATTCATCTTGAAGGTCTGAGATAGGAAGCTGTGTCAAGGAAGCATTATAGTAGATTTGCTAAAGTATTACAGCATGAAAAAGGAAGTAATGGCAATGGTAATAGTACCAAAAAGAGAATGAAAATGCAGGAAATGAAGAGAAGCAAAGAAGTAAAAGTGAGGTAAATATCATGTATTGTATCATGTCATTAAAACATATTTTTTGTATTACTCTCTTGCAAATAAATGCAGTGGAATGCCTGTAAAGGATACTGAGTTGGCGTACTATATGTTTTTTTTTTCTTTCATGCTAGTTTTTAAAAAAATAGCAAAATGTATTAAGTTCTCTTTTTCTTGCATTATCCTTCATATAAAGCGATAAGATCCAAACCCAATGACCTTTTTGACATCCTCTAAACCATTCATATCTCCACTGAAATGGGGAGTTACGTTTGTGTGTATACCATAGATCCAGTGTTTAACACTCCAAAGCAGAGTCAACTTAGTAAAGAAGGATGTTGACACATTCTTACAGAAGTGGTTCAGGAGTGAATGGAGATGTGAGGCTGAACTGCAGTTTTATGTGAAGGTTGTTGATGAAGAATGTGCATGTTGCAGCAAAAATCAAAATGAAGAAGAATATTAACTATTTGAAGGAAGAAATGGGCATTGTTTAAATATAAAAATACAGTTGTGTTTGTTGAAAAAACATTGGCATTAAAGTCTTTACAGAAAAAGTGACAAATGAAATTTGAAGGCTTGCTTTTCTTTCCAATAAGTGCACAAAGCAAAGAATAAAACTGCTTTTGTAAGTGGAATTGAAATTGTTTATTAAAATATCAATAAATATAATTTTTTGTCATTTTTTCTTAATGTTTCAGCATAATTGGTTCAGAATGCACTAATTGTAAATTATTTTTAATTATGTGGTGTCAAACAAAAAATTATTTTGGTGATAACAGTGTTTTTGAAAATGGTATTTCCACTACAGTTAGGAGTGGAGAACTTTAAAAAGTTCCAATTAATTTAGGAGATGTCAGTTTTTCCTCTCTCCTGAAAACACTTACTGCTTATGCACTTACTGCTTTTTGAATTGATGCTCCTCATAAATCTTATACTGATTCTTTGCAAATTAGAAAATTAATACACTGTACAAAGAAGTGCAAGGCGCATAAATAAAATGTCTACCTTATCTGCCAGCTCTCCTCCACACCAGCACATCAAGCCCAAAATACTCAGTGCAGCAACGTATACAGAAAATGACGACACAAACTGGAAACTGATATAAGAGTCCTGAAATTAAAATATGCTATATTATATTTCATTTTATTGTAATCAATTTGATTAATAGATGGACACACATATGTACTAATGGACCCTAATACCACATATTAGGACATTATCATAGTTACTGATCAGTAATTAGTAATTTCCTGTTCTGAATTCAAAAGTAAGCGTACGACAATCATCATACCATGTAAGCTTTGCAAAACGGTGTTTATACATTTGGAACACCCAGTGGCGACATGCACATTGCAGTTGGTGGACAACTTATAAAAATAACATCGCATAGAAGCCATGAATATGGATTTATCACACTGCATTGCAAAAATAGGCCAAGACAAAAGAAAGATATTTTTACTTTTCTCTTTAGTCAAAAGTAATTTTACGTACCAGTTTTCAATTTTTATTTTAGGTAAAATATTCACTACACACTTAATGTTTACTGAAAGAAATAATTTACCTTCACTTAAGTTTCTCGTGCATTTCAGATCTTTATTAATAGTTATTCCAGGTACTTTTGTTCAGAAACAGCATGCAAAAATTATTGTCAGCAATATATATAAATACTTACAGTGAAGCAGCACATTTAAATAACATTACTGTCTGCAATGTTACTATTTTATTTTTTGTGGTGCAAGTGCTTTAAAATGTATGAAAAACAACAAAATGTAATGTTAATGGATACAATAAATACTAGCCTTTCTATTTATAGATAAAGTCAATTCTGTGATCCTCCTCTCACTAAACATTCAAACTTTTTCTTATGATAATGTTGGCTCTTTTCAAAATGTAATGTTATGGCTATTGAAAGACAAAAGTTGTCCATTTTCTACGTGCCAAGTGGTCCCTGAGCAATATGTTACACATCCTCAATGAGCTCTTACTTTTTTGTTTACATTCTATACTGCCTATTTATATTGTTAGCATTCAATAATGACATCATTACTTCCTATGCTCAATTATAATTGTGTTTTAAGAGAGAAAAATGTAAAAAATATTCTACCCTCTCTATCTTTGATTCGCTGCTTGGCCTTCCATCTTGCGTCGCTTGGACACAATTCACCACCAGGGTATCCGGCTAGCTACTGGTGCCTTTCGCACCAGTCCTGTTTTGAGTCTTTGTGCAGAAGCTGCCGAACCTCCGCTTTCTTATCGTCGCGACGTTCTTCTTTACAGCTATGCTTGCCGGTTATCCAGTGTGCCTCACCACCCTACTTCTTCGTCGTTCTTTGCGGACTCGCTGGATCAGCACTATGCATCTCGGCCCCTTGCCTTGCTCCCACCAGGGGTTCGTTTCCGCTAACTCCTTCGGACTTTGGACGTCGTCTTGCCGGTTTTACTCCCAAGAGGCCAAACACGTCTCTCCCCTTGGCTACCTTCAGACATCTCGTACCATCTTGATTTGACGTCCATGCCAAAGTCCACAACCCCTGGTCCAGTCATCCGTTCGGCTTTTGCCGAAGTTCGTAAGCCATTCTTTTATTTATACCGATGGCTCGAAGGATGATCGTGGAGTTGGATGTGACCTTGTGTGTAGTGTAGAACATTTTAGCTTTCGTCTCCCTGATCAATGCTCGATTTTTACTGCTGAACTTTTTGCTCTGGAGCAAGTTCTTTTATCCGTCAGCGAAGTCTACTGCGTTGTGTTTTATGCACGGACTCACTAAGTGCCCTGTACACAGCCTTCGTGCGCTGTACGCTCGCCATCCCATTGTGCAGCGCCTCCAGGATTGCTGCCGCCAGCTTACCACCGATGGTGTCAGCCTTTCGTTTGTATGGGTTCCTGGTCACGTCGGCATTCAGGGTAACGAGAGTGCGGATGCCGCTGCCAAACGTGCCGTTTTCTCTCCAAGTTATTTTAGCTCTTCTGTTCCTGCAAATGATTTTAGCCATTTCTTACGGAGGTCTATTCTGTCGTGTTGGTTTGATGCATGGTCCTCTGTCCAAGATAATAAATTGCGGCAGATTAAACCTGTACCCTCAACCTGGACCACTTCCTCTCGTTCCTCCCGGCGGGAGGAGGTAATTTTAAGTAGACTTCGCATCGGGCACTGTCGTTTTAGCCACTGTCACTTGTTGCGCGGTGAGCCTGCTCCCGTTTGCGATCGCTACGGTGCGCCGTTGACAGTGCGGCATGTTTTAGAGCAGTGTCAGTCGTTTTCTGTCCTTCGCTCATCCCTGCGGATGGGCGGCACACTGCTGATGACTTACTAGCTGTAGGACGTGTTTTAACTTTTATTCGCCGCGGCCATCTACGGAACCGCGTTTGACCTGTCGAGCGATTTTCCAGTTTTAGTGTGTTTTCGACCTTTAGTTTTAGCCACATGTGTCAGCTCCGCGTTCTGCAGCCTCTGACACTGTCCTGTTTCATTATTTTAGCTGATTTTATTATGGCCTTATACCCCTCCGTTTTGCTTTTAGTATGATCTTATGGTGGCCTTTGTTTTAAACTATTGTCTTACCTCGATTTTATCTTTGTCAGGCGCTAATGACCTCCCTGGTTTTGCGCCCTTAAACCTCACTACATCATCACATCTATCTTTGAACTATTTAAACCAAATAGATAAAAGTGCAATACTTACAATGAATGGTATACAAATTGCAACTTAGAAAGAAGAAGTAGTCAATGATATTGGATTTGGAAAACATACATAAAATGGAAAACAGTAACACATGGAGTACCCCAAGGTTCAGTCCTAGGTCCTTTACTATTGTTGATCTATATAAATGACCTATCATTTTATATAAATGATATTGCAAGTATCATTCTGTTTGCTGATGACACGAGTGTTCTGGTGACTAGTAAAAACTTGAATGAGTGTGTAATTAAACTAAATTATGTTTTGAACTGTATGTCACACTGGTTTAAAGCTAATAAATTATCTGTAAATCTAGGCAAAACAAAATCTGTTAAATTTATAACCCATTAATCATCACACACTCCAATAGAAATTGGGGTTAATGACATGTTACTAGAACAAATAGACAACATTAAATTTCTGGGCCTACAAGTAGACAGATATTTAGATTGGAAAGATCACATTACGTATAACTTACCCAAACGCAGTTCTGCCTGTTATGCTATCCGAGCACTGGTAAATGTCAGTTGTATAGATACACTTAAATTAGGTAGTATACTATGCATATTTTAACTCTATCATGGAAAATTGTTTTGGGGAAACTCAGAAGAAAGTAAATGGATATTCCTCATGCAAAAGAGGGTTATAGGAATCATTTCCAGCACCCACAGCTGACTCTCTTGCAAACATCTTTTTAGAAGACTGAAGGTATTAACCCTACCTTGCATGTACATATTTTCAATCTTAAAATTCTTTGTATGCAATTGAACCACATTTATAACAAAAATGGAAATTCATGAGATAAACACTAGACAAAAGCGTAACATCCATCATCCCAGTGCAAAACTTTCTTGCTTCCAGAAAGGTGTGCATTATGAGACCATAAAAATATTTAATGCTCTCCCTAATTATCTTAAGGGAAAAGTTGATAATTCCAATGTCTTTAAAACTGCTGTTAAAGAGTACCTATGCTCAAAAGCATATTATTCTGTACAAGATTATCTGAATGACAAATTATCCTGATGATAATACATATATAGCTATATAAGTAATATTATTAAATATTAATGACAATTGCCAATTACATTTGATGCCTGCTCTAGAATTAATGAAGCTATTTAAATGCATGTACCTATATTAAGAACTGACGGTAAATGCTATGCATTACAAATCAAATAGAACAAATGATGAGACAAACAAAAGGTACAAGGCAAGTGAAAGTTAAAATAACTGTTCTTGTCTATAAATATGTTAGCCTTATAATGGTAGGAAGGTATTCGATTTTGCACAAAATTACACCTGCTTTGTTTCATTTTGTATATAATATGTCTTTATTTTATTTTAAATGTTCTGTATTCTATGTAATATATATGTAACTATATTGTACATTTCTTTGACATGCGTATATTATGTCTTTATTTTATTTTAAATGTTCTATATTCTGTGTAATATTTATGTTTATATGTAATTTTTGTACATTTCCTTGACATGTTCTATGTTCACAAGCCTTTATGGCTGCTAGTGAACTCACAGAATGCAATCCAATCTAATCTAATCTATTAAAAAATAAATAAAACAAAGTGGAAACAACCTAGAAAAATTCCAAAACTGGTGCAGCACATTTGCAACAAATTCCATACACACAATGTTATTTGCAATGAAAGCCACTGTACGTAAAACAGTTGGCATCATCTTATGCGAATAAGGTGTTTTGTCAAAATTCAAGTTTAAATATTTTCAAAAAATGATACACATTGAGTCGATTAAGACACACTATACTTCACATATCTTGAATTTATTCTCAACACGTTTTGCCTTCACTTGAGGGCATCATCAAGAAGTTGTAGACTTAATTAATTTCAATTAGGTTTTCAAATTATCAAATATTCTTCTCTCTTATAATTCACACATCTTAAAAAAATCCTGTACACTGCTCTTTAAATTGTAAGCCTTGATTGGTTCAATGGCCTGAAATTAATATTATACGTTACCTTAAGGAAATGCAATACTATTAAATTTAATTAACTTAATTTTCTGAAATTAAAAAGAACTTATTCAGTGAAACCAGTAGTAATTAAATGAGGACTGAGTTGATTTGACTCAACACTTTTTTATGCAGAATATGTTTCAGACTGTTACCCACATCGTCAGCTGCTATCAATTGGTTCATCATCAGAAATTATATATTAGAATTAGAACCATTTGTAGAAAATAAAATGGACATTACTTCCAAACAAATGAAAATATACACTTAATTTTCGCTAGAACTAATCTTTGTAAAACAAAAACACAAAAGCCAAACCCCCCCCAAAAAAAAAGAGAGAGAGAGAGTTCAGCATTCCAGTATATAGAAATACGAGGGCTGATCAACAAAGACTGAGACTGATTTTTTCCTGTAGCTTCCGTGATAGTTTCGTATCTGTAACATAAATATTTGAAAAGAGCTGGTTTTTATGTATAATGTTGGTAGGCGGCAGCACTCTCATATTGGTAGGTTGGTAGTAATGCTCTATTTTGTAGACCCTATGTGCATTTCGCATACCAGCTGCATCTCTTTGCTGATGGAGGGCATGCATTTTTTAAATCGATTATCACCGGTGATGAGTCATGGCTGCAACATTATGATCCTGAAGGAAAACAAGCCAGCACAGTGTGGAAATCGCCAGGTTCTCCAACATCAAAAAAGGCAAAAGTTGTTCCATCTGCAGGGAAAGTGATGGTGATCACATTTTTTGACTGTAATGGAATGATTTACCAGCATGCATTTCACCCTCACACTACTGTTACAGCAGCATACTACACGTCACTATTGGCTACACTGAGGAAGCACATTGCAAAGAAACGACCAGAGCTTTCTTGGACTGGGTGGCGACTTCATCATGACAATGCACGGCCCCACGTCGCAAATCAAGTCATGCAGTTTCTGGCTCAGTTCAACATTATCTGTGTACCACATCCACATTATAGCCTCAATCTTGCACCCTGTGACTTCTTTTTATTCCCATCACTAAAGGCAAAGCTTAGGGGTATTCGATTTGAGAACTCTGAAGCAGTGCTCAAGAAAAGTGAGGCAATTCTCAAGGACCTGACAAAGAATGGTCTGCAGCACGTGTTCAAGGACTGGCAGAGATGCTATAAAAAGTGCATTGAAGTAGGAAGGGACTACTTTGAAAAAGATCATGTAAACATTGAATTGGAGTAATAAACATCTGTGAAAAAAAATCAGTCTCAGTCTTTGTTGATCAGCCCTCGTATATAATTCCCATCCAAATTCAATAAAAGCTACAGAAGAGATTAATATATTTAAATCAAAAGTAAAGGTTGTTTTTTTTGTTTTTGCAGGAACACTGCTTTTTCTCAGTTGATGAGTATTTAGAATTTAATAAATATCCATTTGTTTAGTTTGTAAGCTTTACATTTATTACATATAATTATGTTTTAAATTGTATATTCTTATCATCTTAACTAAATAGCACTTGTAAATTTTCAGCATTAATGTTTATACACTTTGTATACAGGGTGAGGCAGAGGAATCTGACGATTTTTAAGATGAAATAACTCAGTTAAAATTGGATTGAATGAAATGTGATTTATAATATTAGATATTACATTTCATGCCATTTGTTTTTGAAAATTTTATCAGAGAGACGCTTTCCTCCAGTTCTCAAACATTCATTCAGTTTGACCTGAGGTTTCTCATCACTCTCTGAATTAGGTTAGGTTGGATTGCACGTATCCCTTGTGAAATTCTTTGATTTAAATCATTGATGTTTCTAGGTCTTGTGGCATAAAACTCCACAGAAAATAGTCACAGGCTGTTAAATCGGATGAACATGCTGGCCACTACACATTACCATTTTGTGATACATGTTCTGGAAAACTGTACCCAACATATTCATTGTTGCTCTTGTTGTATGAGCTTTGGTCCCATCCTACTGGAACCATGTTGAATTAATGTCAATTGCTCTTCTCTGCAATTAAGGTATTGCAAAATCATTATTTCCATATAATGTTCTGAGTAACACTTAGAGTTTTACCATTTTCATCCTCAAAAAAGTATGGCCCTATTGCTCCAAAGCAAGCAGTCCCACACCATACTATAACTCTTTCACAGTGAAGAGGTTGTTGATGAACCAATCTGGGATTTTCTGGACTCCAATATCTGAAGTTTTGCTTTGTCATCAGGAGAAGATTGAGTTTCTCTTACATAAAAAGGAGAAATTGTTCCATGAAATTCTGCTTTTGTGCAAAATCCTGCTCTTTTAATTGGCAAATAATCAACATTTTGTAAGGATGGAAGTGTAAAACCTGGTGAAGAATTCTATGTAGCTTTTGCAATGTCAAACTTATTGCTCTGGCCTGTCTCCTTGCATCATCTTCTGTGTTGTAGTGGTTGCCATGCTAGCCTCTAGTTTCCGAAGTTATGGGTTCAAACCCAGTGGAGGGTGATGAATTTTTTTCGTGCATAAAAATCCTTAGCATGGGAAGTAAAGCTGGTGGTCCCATGTCATAGATTTATGGCACGTAAGACAACCTCAAGCCTGATAAAGAGGCCTCTGAGCAAAATTACCGGTCTTTCACGCCCAATATAAAATGGGCGATTAGAACCACAGCTGTTAAAGAGCATCCATAAATAAAACTCAATTTAATTTCTGTCTCCTTGCAGACCTTAGTGGACTTCTGGTAACAGCTCTCCTTATATTTTCATATTCTCTGGTGTTTGTTCTGCCCAAATGGATACCAGAGACTTCTTTTGTGCAGAAGCATGTTTCATGTATGTTTTTAATCCAGAGGTTTATTGTGTTGGGACTAGAACTGCACCGTGACGTGGAACATTAAACTCCCTTCAAAAGAGACATTGAGTTGTGATAACAGAATCTCCAATTTTGAAGTATACTTCCACAACAAAAGCACAATGTCACATTGTCCAAAACTCCATTACAACTAAAATGGCATCATTTTACTTCAACAATAACATTAAACCACTTTCTTTTTCTCCCATATTCCACGCAAAAATGACAATAATTGAAAACCATCAGATTCCTCTGCCCTACTCCAAATTATTACTTAATAGGTTTATCATCTTGACCTATTCTATATCAGTGTACATTGTACTGCATGATTGAAAGGAGGAGTAAACTGAATTGAACTATATCCCTTATAGGTGAGCAAAATCTCTCTGTGGTTGTTTGAGTAATTTCGTGCAAGTGTTCATTTCCATTGCATTTTCAAAATTCCTCATTAATTTTCATCTTTAAGAGTACCCTCTCCCATACATCCAGTTATTTTGCATTTCTTGTTGTCTTTAACAATCTTACATTGTTTCTCTTAATTTCCAATGAACATCATATCGCAATCAAATACCACACATTGATCACACCACAGAGTTAATAAGTGCTAAGTTTTCAAAGAAGAGGCAGTCAGATTTGGTGTGTTCTAAGGCTCAATTCTGGGACCAATTCCTGTTCTCTGTATACATTCAAGAGTAGTTGACTATGTACCCAATGCTGATATAATCCTATGTGCTGATGACATAAAGTTTATTTCTCAAAGATAGCAGCATCAATAGCAAGTAAAAGAACCTCAAGCTTGATAAAGAGGTCTCTAAGCAAAATTTCCGGTCTTTCATGCCCAATATAGAATGGAACACTAAGAACCACAGCTGTTAAAGAGCATCTATAAATAAATAAAAAAAAGCTCAAATCTTACAGATTCAATCAGCAATAGACTGGTAGTTAATGAAGATAAAACAGTATAGTACTATTTCACCATGCAAATAATAAGGCCTTGGACAACCAAGTGCTAAAACTTGGGGATAAACCAATAATATGTTCAAAGTCAACAAAATTTCTAGGGATATACATAGATGAACATTTGAAATGGCTCACACACAAATTTTCTAGCACAAAAATCAAGCAAGTACTGCTTTACAATAAAAACTGTAACATACAAGGGTAGGTCAATAAATATCTGCACATAATTTTTTAAATTTTTTATAACAACAATATAAACTTACAATTACCTCGCTTTTCAGCGTAGTCCCCTTGCTTCTGATTGCACATGGTTCATTGTTACACAAGCTTTCTAATGCCTTCAGAAAAAAATGCTTTTTGCCTGAGCAGTAAGCCATGTATGCACCGCTTCCTTCACTTCTTGGTCTGTGGTGAATCAGTGACTCCTTAAGACATTTTTAAGTGGACCAAAAAGATATGGTTTGCCACTTCATCGACAGTCAATCTTCAGTTCTCTGAATCATGATACAGATTTATTTGCTCAATGTTGGCATCACTACTGGATATGGATGGGCATCCTGCTCTTTTTTTGTCCTTCACAGTTGTCCAATAGTTTTTAACTTTTCAAACCATTTGTACATATTTCGCAGGGTAAAACATTGCCCCATATTATGGGAAAGTCTTTGATGGATTTTGGCTTCTGATACACCTTCAGATGACAAAAAATGGATAACTGCACGCTGTTGTTCTTTGGTGCAAATAGTGAGGAGTGCAGCCATACTTATTATGCAATGATGCAACACTCAGTGGAGTAATAATGGCCAAACATTCCACAAGCGGAGACAAAGGAACAACATGTTGATGTGCACGTGCACAAACTAATACAACCAACCTACAAAAAATTAAAAATGATGTGCAGATACTTATTGACTTACCCTCATACATTTTAAATGAAAGGTGCTTGAAATCATTTTACTGCTCGTAGTTTCATTCCCTTTTCTTATATGGCATCATTTTCTGCAGCAATTCATCACACAGCAAAGAAATTTTTAAAATTTCAGAAAAGGGCGGTAAGACTTATTGGAAAAAAGATCATCAACAAATAGCTGTAGGCCACTATTACAAAAAAATGGGAATCTTGACCCTACCATCATTGTACATGTATGAGGTATTACTCCATGTTAAGACAAAGATACACAAATTTCAAGCCAACTCACTTGTACACTCACACCACACCCAGAATAAGGACAGGCTATCAATTATGTCTCACCAGTTGTAACGGTATTACAAATAATGTTGATGCTTGTGATGTTTATGTATGTGTGTTTACTTCACACGTTGCCATCTTGTGACGTCACTCCTTGTTTGGTTTGTAGCTCCATCTGGCGTAGCAATTTGTATCAATTAGGGTTCGAAAGAATTTAAAGTTTTGTATATTGTCCTCCGGCTAGCTATTTAGGTCGAACATTTATCTCTTGCAGGGTGTGAATCGGAAAGGAATCTTTTATCCAGAAATTATACTTAATGAAGAAATTGGTTTTATAACTTTTATTGCCGAACACGTTCATGAACACATTTACATATTGATTTAGATACTCGCTACACTGAAACTGTTTGTAATAACTTCTCACTTTTAACTCACGTACTTCAACTTTGTATATTTAACTGTATGATACTTTAGATTCTCGTAATTCTGCTGCGCGTAACTTATGACGAACCGAAGACAGCGTGCTAGAAATTTTGATGAACTGGGCGACTGACGTGCAAGGTATTGAGAATTTTGTTGAACTGAGGGGCGATCTACCTCGGACCTGGCTTATATACTCCCACTCCTCGACATGCCTAAAGATTATAAATGAACTGCTATTGGCTAATAAAATGCGCCAACATTAGCGTCTATTTTAATATCCAATGAAAACCACGAATACATATTGCTTTAGGAGACATTCTAGAAGCTTCTACCGAAAACCCGCGAAACATTACGTAACTTCCTTGTTCCCGATAATGATAAACAACTCACCCCATCGCTGCATTATTGCGTTATTATTGACAGTTTCAGTAAAGCCGTAAATTATTATTTACCAATAATAATTACAATTAATAAACCTCTGAAATCAATGTCACATAAAAATACATATTCATATTACAATCATTATTTACATTTGAGTAATTTGTGATACAAATTACCGTATCACAGTTTATATGAGGAAAGCTCCAGTATAAGTCATAAGTCATTTTATTCATCCTTTAGCTTATACAATAAAGGACATGTCAAAATTTAAATATATATACACATGATTACAATAAAGTCTTTTATTTACAAGTTGTATTTGTGTTCTTCTATGCTATAATATGCATTCTCAGTTAAGTATTTTTTAATTCTTTTTAAAGCAACTTTAGTTTTACTTATTTCTTTTTTTTGGGGGGGTAATCTGTTAAACAGTTATTTTCCCATGCTTTCCAATTCCCTGTTATTTAATGTACCTCTTAGTGTTGTTCTGTAATAGTCTTTGTTGTTTCTTAAAATATATTTGTGTACATTACAATTTTTGGATACTTTTTGCTCTTGCAAAACATGCTTTACACTTTCATATATATATATATGCATGGGACAGTTAAGATATTTAAACTTTTAAAAGCATCTCTACAAGTGTATCTTCTATCGACATTCCCTATGATTCTGTTCTTTTTTTGAAGTTTAAATTTTTTTTTTCATTTCTACTGATGTAATATTCCCCCATATTTTATATGCGAATATATAAAGGCATAGTAAACCTGTTTAACTGTTTCATTGTCCATTGTCTTCCTAACCTGCTTCATAATATAGATACCTTTATTCAATTTTTTATGATATGTCTTATGAATGGTTTCCAATTTAAGTGTTTATCTATTATTACTCCTAGAAAATTTGCACATTCCGTTTCAGGGATAGTTTCTCCATCTATTTGTAATTTTATGGAGCTTGTTAAACTGCTTCCAAGTTCAAAATTAATCCATGCAGTTTTTTTAACATTCAATATCATATCTAAACTCGAGTAGTACTGTTTTATGAGCATTATATGTTATTTGCTTTTTTTTTCCACTTCCAATTCAGTTTTATCTTTAACTATAATCGTCATATCATCTGCATATCCTATTGGTCTTTCCCCATTTTTTGGGATTATTCAAATATATAATTTATGTATACTAAAAACAAGAATGGACCCAATTTTGAAGCTTGTGGGACTCCTTGCCTAACATTCTAAAAATCTGATTTTATTTTTTCTGCTATGCATTTGTATTTCTATAGCTCACTTCCACACATTGATCTCTGTTTTTTAAGTATGAGGTAATCCACTTTAATGGCAATCCTCATACTCCATGGTTTTTTCCAGTTTGTTTATTAGGATATCTATGTTTACACAGTATAGTGGTGTACAACAAACTGCCAGAAGCAGTTAAACAGGCTATACCTTTGAAGCCTTTTAAGAGGAAATTAAGTAAATTCATTCATGCATGAGCAATTTTTCTATTGTACACAGGGATACTGGGAAGCTGGTAACTATTAACTTTCACTTAACATTAAACATATTTAAAATGCACCCCATGTATAGGTATATATGATTTTTATCATGTATATGTAGGATGTAATTGAAACTGATATCATGCATAATTGTATGCGTGTGTATGAATACTTGTGTACTAAAAATTTGACATGACCTATATCAATGGTATTTGATTCATTGGATGAAATAAATAAAGAATTGTCATATTTCAAAATGTATAAGCACTTTTGATTTGCATATTGCTGGGCCCCTCACATATGCTGTGAAATTGTGCTGAAGGTGATATGATTGCTGCAGTATATAGAAAATTAATAAATAATACCTTGAAACTACTAAGTACGTAAGAATGACTCCTAAAATTTAGAATCAAGAAAAGAAATAAAATAGTTTCACTTCTAAATACGAGATTAATAAGAAACAGAGACAGGATTGAATCTGGAATTTTTACTACTTACACCTGAACTACATCAAAGCTAATGGTTTTGAATCCTAGGCAGCACAACTTGCAATAATAAGCAAAAGTAGCTCATATATTCGTGAATTTGCCTTTAAACAGTATAGAATATATTAGGAAATATAATGAAATTATTAAAACAGTAGAATACAATGGCTTACATAAAGATTTGATGACAAAAATTAGTTAATACTTAAGTACACAGAAAGGTACTTATTATTGAATTCGAATGTACTGTTTCTGAAAAGTCTTCAACAAACACAATGTTAAGTTTTGCAACACAAAGTGTATTCATCCTATGAAATTTTAAAAAATCAAACAAAGCATACAAATTACCAGCAGAAGAAAAAGTAGGAATATAGTACATACTTTAACTGTTCTGATTGTGGCAAGATGTAAGTACTTTAGAAAACAACAAACAAACAAATCAGCAGTAACTCGCAATTTCTGGGAAAGGGATCATAAAATATATAGAAACATAAGATTGTTAAAGACAAGAAACCACCAGTCACTAGGGAGAAAATGACCAACCAGTTAATAGCAGCTGATAATGTAGGTAATACATAGCCTTCGTTTGGATGCATGGCCATATTAAGGGAATTGCTTGCCCTGCACTGCACTGTCTCAACCAGTTCTTTTCCCCCCACACTTTTCCTTCCTACTGTGTGCCAGTTAACCATCTGATGCAAGTCTGTGCTATACAGAGGTTGATACGTTGTGAGACCACGTGTTTTGAATGTTATAGTGTGTTAGTGCTGTTATGATGCCAAAAAGTCTGTGTACATTAGCACACAGAACCTTCATGTATGATTTGTATGTGACAACAAACTCTTGGGGGAGTAGTGAAACAGAGATTTATAGACAGATTCCCTGCTGTATGTGTGCGTCATGGAGAAATGGTTTGTAATTTTGTCTATTGATTTAGGGAAACAGGATCAATTCTTGATAAGAAGCTGAAAGTAAATTGCTGTGTTCTTACAGAGAGAAAGCACAATGACGGAGAAAAGTTAGAACAAGTTCCAAGGAAATATCTGAGAAAGCTTGCACAGGAATCAGGAATTTTGCAAACCTCCGTTTGGAATGGCATTGAACTTTTAAAATTAAAACTCAATAAGATAGCTGTAATTCAGGAATTGCAACCACACAATAATGTGAGTATAGTTAATTTTTGCAATTAGGTGTTGTATAATGTTAATGATCACTCTAATGACCAGTGTTTAATTATTATTCATTTATTTTTTGTTTTTTGCTGATGAAGCAGGTTTTATTTACATGGCTATTGAAGAGTTAATTAGTGTTAATGCAAATTTTCTTATTGTAGTTATAAGTTGCATAGAAAACTATGCACTTGAATTTAAGGGGCTATGAATATTCAACTCTGCTGGTAAACAGTATGTTTCCCGCTGGCAGGAAAATTCCCTTTAGGCTCACCACGCATCCTAACGATGGCTCTGTAGAAGAGAATAGAAAATGAGAACATGTATTACAAATATGGTTATACTTACAAATAATGTGAACTGCACTGTCAGTATGCACAGAATAATAACATCTACAGCCATTTGAATAATTAAGAAGAAGCTGGCCAGATTCTTCAATTTCTCTGCAAAACTAAAATTATCATATGTAATTTCAGTAAATGTAAGTAATTAAGATCAATAAGTATAAAAAATATATTTTTTTTTCTTACTGTTACTTGTATTTCAATTTTAAAGCTGTATATTTTGATGTATTTCAATAAATATACAGGATGATTTATGAAGAACTGAAACATTTATTTCTTTGATTGTTTCAAAACAAGTTATGCTAGCGACAACTTATTATACCTGAAATGCAGAGGAATTTTGGAAGATTATTTACCTCTATAGCAAATGTTGAAAATGTCCTCCATCCTGATTAGGCACAACTCAACACGTCCTTCCATGTTACTGGCCACTCGTTGGAGGACTCTGTTGTCAATAGCTTGAATCTCCTGTGTAATGTTGTGCTTCAGATCGTCCAATGTCTGGGGATTTGTGGCATAAACGCTGCCTTTTAAGTAACCCCATAGAAAGAAGTCCAGCGATGTCAAATCTGGAGATCTCAGTGGCCACAGGTTCTTGGAAATTATCTGGTCGTCAAAGAAACTTGCAATTAGTGCCATTGATTCATTTGATGTATGGCATGTAGTGCCGTCCTGCTGAAAATATCCTTGACTCAGCTCTACATCGTCTAGTTGCTCAGCAAACGCCATGAAAAATCTGTCAGTACTCTGCAGTGTTCACATTATTTTTAAAAAAAATTGGTCTCACTATTCTCTGTGTGGATATTGTGCACCAAGTTCTGATTTTAATCGGGTACATAGGTGCTTCATGAATAACATGTGGATTTTCACTGGCCCAATAGTGTAAGTTATTTGGGTTCACATAGCCGGATAAATGGAACCATGCTTCATCTATGAACCATATGATGGACAATATGGCAGGATTTTGCACAATGAATGCCTGAAACCAACGACAATAATTCAGTCATCTATCTTTATCTGGTTCCTGCATTGATGGACAACTATAATCCTAAATGGCTTTAGGCCTGCACTTATTACAGCTCTCTGACACATTGAGTAGCTTTAGCCTATCTCCTGCGACAAACGTCTTAGTGATTTTTTGGGCGACTGATCCAGTCATGCTCCTATGTTAACAACAACCATGGGAAGCCTAGATGAATGAGTTTTGCCTTTTTCACTCACCAGGGATCCATTGTTTCCAATTTGTTTACTAATCCCAGTATTGTGTTTATTTGGGGAGAATCCCAACACCAAATTCTCTCTGGTATGCCCTTTGAGTAGCTGTAATTGAGTTTGTAATCCAGTATTGCTTTACAAGGAAGAGTCCATTCATTTAATGTGTGCTCCATTTTCATGTTGACTAGAACAAAATCTCAAAAACTGTTGCCAACAATAGAACTAACAATTACGAATAAAACATGAACATCTGTGCATCTAGTGACAGGCAATCAAAAATCCAGAACATTCTGCTTAATTTGGTGCTAAAATTGGGGCATTGAGTGAATTTCGAACAGAATAATTAAAGAAAGAAATGTATCAGTTCTTCATAAATCACCTTGTATTTTTATATGCACTTCTAATTCTGAGCAACTAATATAATTCTGCTGCAATGTCATTTAAACAATATTCCTAACACTGAAAGACAAGGGAGTTTCAATTTTTCTGCACTGAAAGCATTTTTTAGCAGTTTAACACCTGTTCTTATTGCATATGACACCATAGGCAGTGACACTGGTGATACATGAAAATCACAAATGATAATTGGGAAAGGAAATGTTCCTTTTTGTCAGCATTTACCAGTTATGAGGACTGAGGAAAACTTTGAAAAAGCTTGTCAGGGAGGACAGTCCTGGTAAGATTTGAGCCAGACCTTGCCTTAACGACCTTGGCTGCCCATGTTAGTACTGAAGAGGTTGTAACTTTTTACAATTCTGGAGGTGTCTCTGTCTTCTGAAAACAGGAGAAAGAGTAAAAGAAAAAGAAAAATAAAGCAGGAGAAATGATGATTTACTTTTGTACATAGTTGTTTCAAATGCTAATTTGTTAATGTCTAGTTTTTACACTTTGTAAAATAAACATTTTCTGTTTCAAAAGCAGTTAAGACAAAATAACTTTTAAAATGTGATAGCTTCCATGAAAACGCAATTTGGTAATTAATGTGACTCTGTGGATTAGCTATGTTTTACACTTCCTAAAATCTTTCAAAGCATGATTTGTTATTGCGCTTAAAATTTTTTGTTTTACTGAAAGTGATTTCTAATCTCTTATTTTTAAATGTAACTTCCTGTAATCATACTTTAGACATTAAGGAAGTGCCTCAATTTTTTTATTTCTATCCAGTTTCCTGGACTGAGAGGATTTTGTAATTGAGTGCCTCATTCTTATAATGTGTATAAGAATTAGACTAGTACCATAGTTTAGGAAATGAATACTGTAATCAATTTGCTCAGAACAATTTTAAAGTATTGTGCCACTTCTGTTTATCATTGCTCAAAACATGAGGATTATTCATTAACTATCACTGCTGCCTTTTCTAGAGTTACTTGTTAAGGCAGGTATCCACTGCCTTAACAATCAATACACAAGACTCAATGCTAAACATAAACAACTTTAAAAATAGATAATGTGAAACATGTTGAGTCATAGTATAATTAGAGTTCTCATCAACATTATGTCTCCACTGCATTAACAAATGAGGCACAGTGTAAACACATTGCGTTTGTTAATATCAATAATACATAGATTCTGATTACGAAGGTTTATCCTTTATAGTCACAATGTGCTTGGTGAAAGAGGTGCAAGAATAAAAGAAGAAAGTTAGGGGTACACCCTTTTATAAGCAATAGAAACAATGTAAATTGCATCTTGTCTGACCTGAAAGTTGAGGATAGATTCGGTTTCTCAAGAATTTTCTAGGAATGTCAAAAGAAGATTTCAATTTGTTGCTGACTGTAATTTCACCAGCAACTGCAAAGCAGGTGATAAATTTCAGAGCAGGCACATCAACTGAACTGAGATTAAGCTTAGCCTCTTTCTTTGTTTTCTATCAAAAGTACAGACAAGCTCACGTAAACACTCCCTTTTCTTAATTTTATTCCAGATGACGGGTCTTGCATGAATCTCATTAATTAACTGTATTGTCTATACTTTCATCTACTCCATTTTTCTTGCTAGTAAGCAATAATAATATGCATGAGCCAGTTGTCTACATGAGTCTGACCAAAGCTAGTGGGTCTGAGCGAAGTGAGCTGAACACATATTGCCTCAACATGTTTTCCACTCTCAATGGAAAACAGTCTTGTTTAGCCAAGACATGTTTAATCAATGTGCTATGTAAAGGTAAGTCCACACTGTTCAACATATCAACAGTTAACATTCAACAATTAACAAAATGTCACATTCAATATGTTAAATGCCTTCAACATGTTGTAACTGTGAACGTTTAACATTCTATCCACGCCAGTTAACTTGTTGGGACAACAAAATCTCTTAACTAAAAGCAAAATGGACTCCAGTGATTAGGTTTGACAATTGCTATTTGTATCTGGTATGTAATAAAAAGAAAAGTGGAAGGTGAAGAGGCTCTATCTTGTTAATCAGCACAGGAGTGAAAATATTTTTAATGAGTTTAAAATTCGGAGCAGGTTTGACTTCAATTTCTTGCATACAGTCAAAGTGATTTCAACTTTGTTTGAGCAAGGTTTCTAACCTATAATTCACAAAAAGGACACACATTTGAGAGCAGCCATTCCAGCTGTCAGACTTGAACCTTTTTGCAATTCTCTAGCAAAGTAAGGTTGTTTTTTTTTCTTCTGATATTGCCTCTGAAACAACAATAAATTGGACATGGTTTGGTATATTTGTCCATCCTTTTTATTACATATATTACAATGTTTGATAATGATAGCCTCAGCAAAGATTTTATTAATGAAAGTGTCTTTTCTTTCGTCCATTCCATAACTTCACATGAAGCAATCCAAATCAAAGATGTAAGCACAGAACGAGTCAACATGGAACTACCGAACACAATAGCATGAAGGAATTACAATAGCTGCCATATTTACAGTCTGAAAACTTCCGAAGTTCACCCAATCACATACACAGAGAGCGAATTGACTTAACAAGTTTTCCATTAAAAGCCGAAAACATCCAACATGTTAAAAGTGTCAAGCACAACTCTTTCGGTTAACATGTTAAGTCAATTCTGTGATCGAAATTTGGCCAACATGCAAACTGTTAACATGTTGCACTTGACAAGTTTTGTTAAATGTTAACTAAACTTGTTGACATGTTGACAACATGTTGACATGTTGACATGTTGAATCAACGTTTTGTTGATTGTTGAGGCAGTGTAGACCTGCCTTTACTCTAGTAACTACAACTCTACAAGCATGCATTACCTGAGAAGGTTGTTATGGTGATGAATAGTCATTAGCAAAATGTGATGCATGGCTCGAACTTCCCTTTCGTGTTCTGTTTCATTCCCACTACTTTGTAGAAAAGAGGACCCATGTCGTAACAAAGTTAAATGCTTCTCTTCTTTATACTCATCAGCAATTTCTTCCCATGCAATTTCCTTTATATTTTTAAATAGTACTTTCAAAATGTCAAACTGCTTGAAAGTGTGTATGATTAATGATACAATCAGGACATCAGTGCTTGAAGTATAAAAGGCCAAAAGAAAAGCATTTACAGCCATCAAAATGTATGCAGTTTCATAGCATGGTGTTTCTGTCGTGTTACAAGGAAACCATCCATCATAAGGAAGTTGTCGTGCTTCATTTGAGGTAAGTGGTGTAAATAGCACAGACAATCCACCTAAAAAGCATGGAACTGTAACTAAATACAGAAGCATTTGTGTCATATGATTACCACTGTGAATAATTTCCTTTTTCATTTGCTTTAAAGGATAAGTTGCTTTAATGAATAATGTATCCATGCTACCAATCAGCTCTTGAAATTCTGTTGTCTTGTATCTGACATAAGCTTGTTTAAATAGGCAGTTAAATGATACTGTTGCCAAATAAATAGTATTAATGAGTTCAGTAATACTTTCTGAGTTGAGATACGCTGCAAGAAGTATGCTTAAGAAAACCAAAAATTGAGCCAAATATCCTAGTGCAAACAATAAATTGCTAGTGAAATATTTCACTGTTGAATCAGATGTTTTGTTAGCCCAAAGACCCAATAGTGTCAGATACTTAACATTTCCTGCCATGGAAGCAGAAATAACATTCATATCATCTTGCAGAAACACCATTTTGTGCTCAAATATCCCTCTGAATACCCTGTTAAAGAAAGCTAATGGCGTGGCATTAAACAAATGCACACAACCAAACTCATTGCCTGTGTTCACATAACGTTACAGCTCATTATGGGATTAAAATTTATGAGCACAAATTAGAGGCCATTTACTTACTTTACATTTGTGTCCGGCATTAAAAGTTTTAAATGAAATAATAGCAGGTTTAGATTGTGCAGCCTTATAATACCTTGGCTAGGTTCTTAAGATACAATATTTATTCTAGCACCTTGGAAATACTGACTGACAGTGCTGCTACAAGCTAGTAGTGTATTTTCTATTTTAATTTAAAAAGTTTTAATATAATGCTATTTACCAGCTCATTTCTGTTAAATAATAAGAAAATTTTAAAGATATATTTTTTGAACAAATTTGTAAGACTTTGATGTTAATGACATGGCTTTGAAATGCATTGTAGCAGTATATGTCTGGGTTTATCAAAGAGAGGATAAAAAATGCAGAATAAGTGAAACCATGCGCGCATGAGGAGCATTGTTTCAAGCCATATTATGTGCACTGGGGATGAACTTTAGTATAGTCTGTCTGATATGCAATCTTTCATACTGTAAGCTCATATCATGTCAAAGGGTGTTTTGTTCCAGTATAAATAGGCTTATGTCATTGCTTTAAATCATGTTATATCTTCATTTGTGTTTAGTGCAAATTCAGTTTGCTTATTGCAATACTGTCTCATATTGCATAATTTGGAGTTTTGAAAAAGCTTATTAGTTACAGTGAATGAGATGGTTGTTATTGTCTTATTGACGAGCTGATGTATTTATTAAATAACTGTGCCACAATTCATGCTTTACTTATACTTTGGGATAAATAAAAGCTTTTATCAAGTTTAACTTTTTCAACCCTGTATATAGCATGAATGAATGCATTTACTTATCTCAGTTTCTATGATATATAATTTATACATAAGCAAGTTTTTATCACAATAAATACAGCTATAAGCAAGCTCTTTTTTACATAAATAGATTGTCTAACTTAAATTGCCTCCGGTGCAAATATGTATAACACTGGTTGTTGATATACAGGATGTAACAAAAATGTACGGCATACATTGCAGGACACATTCGAAGACAAAGAAATTATGTTATATGAACATGGGGTCTGAAAAAGCTTTGTTTTCTTGTTACAACTCATTTTCTCCAACTCATTAACCATGGGAAACGAACAGAACGTTAGAATCATGGGGAACATGCACTCTTGGTTACGTCTGGTTACGTTGTCATCGTAGGTGCACTGCCAGTGTTTTGTTTTACATGTCCCTGTTGCCATGTGATTTACGTCATTGCTTGTTTACAGGTAACATCAACTGTTCCAGTGAGCAGTACGACCTTGGCAAGCACTTAGGTTACTACATACTAGTAGAGTTGATCACAGACTTGGCTCGTGCAATGGCAGTGTACACAAATGCAGAGATGGCAGATGCCCATTTGATGTATGGATTAGCAGACGGCAACGGCGCTTGCGCTCAATGTTTGTTCCAGGAGAGATTTCCAGGATGAAGGTGCCCTGACAGGAAAACGTTTGAAGCCATTGATCATTTTCTTAGGGAACATGGAGCATTTCAACCTGATACTTGCGACCGGGGGATGCTTAGAAGGATGAGGACACTGCAACGGGAGGCGGCAATTCTTCAGACAGTTGACGACAACCCTAGTGTCAGTATAAGACAAGTAGCTGCAACAGTGAATGTTGACCACATGACATTCTGGCGAGCGTTACACGAGGTCCAGTTATATCCATACCATTTACAGCATGTGCACGCACTATGAGCAGCTGATTTTGCTGCATGGGTATGCTCCTGCGAATGGTTTATGCAACAAAGTGTCAACCTAATTTTAGTGCAACGGTGCTGTTCACAGATGAGGTGTTGTTTCAACGAGATCAGATTGTAAATTATCACAATTGCCATGTATGGGCTGATGTCAATCCTCACGCAACTGTTGAAGCAAGTCATCAACAAAGATTTTCTCTCAATGTTTGAGCTAGCATTGTTGATTGTTTGGTAGGGCCTCACGTTCTTTCACCCAGGCTCAAACGGACAAAGTTACCATAATTTCATAGAGAATGTTCTACCTGATCTGTTAGCAGATGTGCCTTTAGCTGTGCGACAAGACATGTACTTCATGCACAATGGAGCACCTCTTCATTTTAGTGTTAATGTCCGTCGGCTTCTAAATAACAGATTCATTGACAGATGGATAGGTAGAGGTGGACCAATTGCCTGGCCTCCACGCTCCCCAGACCTAAACCCACTGGATTTTTATCTGTGGGAGTATTTGAAAGCTCTTGGTATCGAACCCCAGTACCAGATGTTCAGTCTCTATGCCTGTATTATGGAAGGCTGCAAAACCATATGCAATACTCCAGGGATACATCAGCGCATCTGGGATTCACTACGACTGCAGGTTGATGCATGTATCAATGCTCATGGAGGGCATATTGAACATCTCCTGTGAGAAAGAGTTGCATTTGGTATGCTGGTATACTCTATTCTTGTGTGTTTCCCATGATTAATGAGTTAGATAAAATGAGTTGTAACATGGTAACAAAGCGTTTCCAGACCCATGTTCATATAACAAAATTTCTTCATCTACGTGTGAGGAATGTGTCCTGCAATATTTGCCGTACATTTTTGTTACATCCTGTAGTGTATGCCAGATTCACTACTACCTAATTATCATACCCAACTTATATTAACCCTTTAGAGCCTGGTGTATCGTATGTTACAAAGGTGGCTTTTTGTTTGTAAGTTTTAAGTACTTTAATAGGTTTCTTTTTCTAATTTCATATTATACTAACCTTCAGAAATAAAATTAGGCTATTTATTATATTGTGAAAATATAAACTTTTTGATGTTGACTTTCACAGCCGAAGTCTTCATTATTAAAACTAATATTTCCAGGCTTATATGTCCACCTCAATGTGTGGTGAAACGTCAGGAGAAAATGATAAGACCTCTAGACCATGACCAATAAGCCCAGAAATAATTAGTTTTAATAATTAATTCTTTTGCAATAAAACTGTGTTTTTTAATAATAATAATAATAATAATAATCATCATCAGTAAAACCCATTCAGCATTTAAGCCTACCACTATACCTGTTATTTTACTTGGGGCCTCCCAGACCTTTACACAGGTACTTTGACTGCTGGGACTCGAACTTGCGACATTTGGCTTTGAATGGATTTCATATCGCTCTAACAATCACGGCTATTTGAATCGTTTAAGTTGTGGTGCCATTGAAAGGGATATAAAAGCCAGTTTAGAAATCAGAGGAAGAGCAGCATATGTAGCAAAATAATTCTGGCAATAAGGAGTTAACAATGTCAATTTTTAGATAGGTATCCTTAATAACTTTATAATTTTAAAGCTTTGAACTACTTCTCCATTTTTCTTCAGCTTTTCATAATAATTTACCTATCCTTCTAATCTCCATTATATTCCTAGATTTCATAAGTTCTATTTTAATTATTTTTCTCGATGATTGCAATCATTTCACTGGTACAAATTGGTCCCACCATAGTTTAGTCTCTTCACATTCTAAAATAAGATGGAGGTCACGTACATAGTATGTGGTGAAGGTGTTGCGTTCCACTTCACCTGAATCCAAAAAAAGCATTTTTATAAGGTCCATAAGTGTGTGTTTGTGAACAACATAACTCAAAAACTGGGATATATAGCAAACTTGGCATTTCTCCCAAACATGCAACACAAAGATTTTAAAGAAAATCTCTCCACACCAAACTACCCTTTTGCATGGAACATTTTTCAAATTTTTTTTTATTTTCTCATGAATCCTGCCTTCAAATGAGTCAGCTATCCATCTATTATGCAAGTGCCGAGCACTTGCTCTCCAAAGTGTGCTCATTTTTCAGAATCAATTTCCTAAATTGGAGGAGCTCTCAACCATCAAGGTCTAGAGCCAAATTCAGTTCATTATGAACATCACAGTTCTGGATCAACGATAATAAGATCTGCAAAGGTCGCAATGCAGGGCAGTGGTGTCCCCCTGACAAACTAAACTAGACTGAGCATTATTGTTGTCTTACATTATGGTGCTTTGCTTGCAATTATTTCTTAATTTATTCTTTATTAAATTGTAAGTGTACCGTAAAATCTGTTAAAAAGTAATGTGAAACCATACTCGTTGAACACTCTAGCACATACCTTGCTCCTGTTCTACCAGGGGGGGGGGGGGATGATTGGATCATTGTCAGTGTTTAATCAAGTCAAACTGTTTACTTGCAACTGAGCCATGATATTCAACACCTCTTGGCAGAGGGTATGATGTGTGCTCTGCATGTTTCTAGCACACACAGCGTTGCCAAATATTGCATTGCAAATCATTTAATTTTAGAAAAATGCTTGAAGATGGATCAAGTTGTTTTCGGCAAGTTCTATTTGCAGTTGGAGACATGTGTACTTCTTTCAGACTGCATTGTAAGTGTTCTTTTTGGGATGCTGTAGTAGTGCAGTGGTTTCGTTTCCAGCTCTCTTTCTGAGGGTCCGGGTTTGATTCCTGGCTCTGGGATAGTGATTTTATGTTGGCTCTATCCATGCCTTATCTGATTTTATTTTTTCCTCCTTATATCTATTGTTAAGTTAGGCTATTTCTCCAACCTTAATTTTCCTTTCATTACTTTAGTTTCTTTATATTCAAGCATCACATACTAATAATAATTATCTTTCATTCTGCACATTGGACATTCATCTAAATCTCTTCTCCCTCTTAAACCTTTTAAGTTTACTACCCCTTTTCTAGGCCATGCAATTCCTTCCCTGGTAGCTTTATCTTATGTTTCTGCATAATTTTCCCTTCCCCATTCTAACCTGAAAATTTCAATATCATCAATTCTTAATTCAATTTCTTTCTGAAAGCCATAAATTTTTCCCAAAACAATTTTAATTCTATTAGTCCAAGTGCTACACTGGGTAGTGTCTCCTGGGGAACCAAACAGTGTTTCAAAATACTTTGTTCATGTAAACTCTTTAACCTAAACCAATATTTTAAAATTCTTAGCCTTACTTTTCCTTTGCTCCCTACTCTCCCTATGCAACCCCATTAGGTAAGGTTTGCTACAGAAGTTCCTGTTAATCAAATCCATGTTTCTCCAGCCCTCCTCTATACTTTCATCCCATACAGCATGTTGGTCTCAGCTGCTGCTGTGTATACTCATTCCAACCACTTTGTGTGTGTGTGTGCATGCGTGTGCGTGCAACAATAGCTTTCAGTGCCACTCCTCCCATTGTTAATTTCTTTTTCTTTTATTCATTCCAACCACCATTTCTATTGAATCTAATGATGTTGGTAAATACTTTGTGTAGTTCTCCTGGATGCCTTGAATTAAACTCTATCTAACATAACACTTGATGGGAAACACAGTGAAGTAGATGAAATATTAATAAAAATCTAGTGGCAGCACACTCTAACTTCACTCTTTCAAGATAATTACCTTGTATGCATTTCCAAGACAACTTGTCTTCATCATCAGTTAAGAGCCACTAACGTGTCTGTTGGTTCCGGTGTAGAGGTAGCCTACAAAAACAGCTTTGAAAAAGAATTAGTATACAAGAAAATCCAAAAATTTAAGAGAGAGAGAGAGAGAGAGAGGGAGGGAGGGAGAGAGAACGAGAGAGAGAGAGAGAGAGAGAGAGAGAGAGACAGAATTACCACACTACAAAAAATAACAGAAGACAATAGTTTTAAAAAGTTTACATTTCATCCTTGGGCACATAAAAAATTCCAAAAGATATTCAAGCAGTGGAACATCAAACTAGCACCCATCAATAAACATAGTTTAAATAACATATTAAGGACAAACACAAAAAAAAATTCCTAGAACTAAAATGCCAAGCATTTACCAGATAAATTGTAGTGATTGCAAGCTTAAATATATAGGCAAAACAAAAAGGAACATAGGGGTGAGACTGAAAGAACATTTTAGAAATATAATACAAAAAGAAACTGAAAAACGTACCATCGCATATCATTTCTGGAATACAAACCACAACATCCATAATGAAATAAATTTAATTAAATTGATGCAAAATCCAATAGAATTGGCGATATTGCAAAAACTCTTCATACAAAAAAACAAAAGCCAGCTAATGAATTTCAATTTCCCTCCGGAAAAGAATCTCATCTTTAAATACATCAAGCCGAAAATGACGTCAACGTCAAGAAGCCCAACGGCGACCTCTACACTGGAACCAACAGACTCATTGATGCAGACTCTTAGCTGATGATGAAGACAAGGTATCTTCGAAACGTGTACAAGGTAATTATCTTGAAAGAGTGAAGTTAGTGTGTGTTGCCACTAGATTTTTATTAATAAACTCTATCTATTATACACATTTATTTATCTTGTAACAAATGAAAACTACAATTGCTGCCAAACAACTTTGTCGCTTAGACACTCAGCATAGCCCAGCTTCTTCGCTGCACTCAGTTGTTGGCTACACTCGACTGTCTCTCTGACTGAGCTCTGCGCAAGCAGTCCCCTTATATAGTTCTGCAACAAAGCAGGATGTTTTCTGACAGCTTCTCAAACTGCTGCCAAGGAAATTTCCAGAAAGGCAGGGAGTGCACATAAAGGGTTTGTTGCATGGGCCATTTGTTTTAAAGGGACGTTCAAGGCACTAATAATCCAGGGAGCTAGGCAAAGGGGCTGGCATGCTCTCACACTGATGCAGCCCACCAACAACTTTGTGCACATGGTCACAATCTATTACTGCCAGACCAGAGGCACCGGAACAAAAAAAATATTGTGCGGGTTCAATAACACAGAATTGAAATTACGAAATTATTATTACTAGCTGTAAATGTTTATTTGTCAGGCTATGCTTAATATACTGTATAGAATAATTCAAAATATTAGGTCTTTTCAAAAATAATTAAGGATTTCTTAATGTCCAAAGATTGAAATTAGAATAAATATTATTTGAAATATTAAATGTTTTGAGTTACATTTAACACTAATATGCTACATGTAGGCTTATATATGATGTACCTTATGTGAGTTCACGCTACATTAGTGGACTGATTGTAACCAAAACGAGATAATTGTGTTCCCAACCCACAATGATCATGGAGTATATATGTATTTACTATCTGGTTTGTAGCAGCATAGCAAAAATATAAAAATAATAAAACTAGAAAACAACTGAGGGGGCTGAAAGAGCCTCAGCCCCCAGCTTTCGGTACCCCTGTGCCAGGCTCTCACACATATCTAAGAACGTTGGTTCATTGTTTAAAAAGGAACAGGAATTCTTCCTTCATCTTGGACAAAGTATGTCAGACAACAAAGCATATTTATAATTATACACCTCTACTAGTTTAGGAAACTGTACACGGGGTGAGCTCATAAATATTGAACACTTAACTACATAACTACTAAGTAAGAGCTCATAAGGGATAAATATTTAAACAGTACTAAGTAAGAATTCTTTTCTTACTTCACTTTTAACGTGCACAAAAGATTTTATACATAATAGCAGGGTTAGGCATGTGTTTGCTTTTCAGTACATCACTGAAGTTCAAACAAGTGCCTTGTAATTATGCATTTAGTTGAAATACACTGCCCACCAAAGACTGCTGTTTAAAGAAAATTAAAAAACTCTGCTACAGAGAATAATTTAAGAGCAAATCCCTTCTATCAGAAGCCTGGAGAATGTGTACATCAATCCAAGTACTTTTAATGAGTTAAAACTAAAACTCCATTAGATTTGAAACAAAGGCTTTTCTTGTAATTTCATTTCTTTGATTAGATAACCGAAACATATGCAACTTTATTTTCTGAATAATGTGGAGCTAATTGCAGATATCCACATTTACTTCATTAACTTTTCCAAGCTAGAATTTATGTTTTTGAAAGGCTTCTCAACTTTATTACTTTCTGTTACCTATAGTTAGTAGTGGAGATACTGCATTTCACCCAAAAATTTGATATACATATTTTGAGGTCCCCTGAAGGTCTATGTGTTGTGAACAGCATAACTAAAAAATGAAAAGTATGTTAAATACCAAACTTGGTCACTTGTATATACAACTGGAAATTTTTATTATTCTAGCCTCACACACCAGAACTTACTGGGAATGTTTCGGAGATTGTTGTCTCCATCATCAGCCTGGATTCACTGCTGCATTTCCTCTTGTTTGGGGAATCACAGGGAAGTTTTAACACTTGTATGTACAACTTGACATTTTTATTATTCTAGCCTCACACACCAGAACTTACTGGGAATGTTTCGGAGATTGTTGTCTCCATCATCAGCCTGGATTCACTGCTGCATTTCCTCTTGTTTGGGGAATCACAGGGAAGTTTTAACACTTGTATGCACAACTTGAGATTTTTATTATTCTCGCCTCACACACCAGAACTTACTGGGAATGTTTCGGAGATTGTTGTCTCCATCATCAGCCTGGATTCACTGCTGCATTTCCTCTTGTTTGGGGAATCACAGGGAAGTTTTAACACTTGTATGCACAACTTGACATTTTTATTATTCTCGCCTCACACACCAGAACTTACTGGGAATGTTTCGGAGATTGTTGTCTCCATCATCAGCCTGGATTCACTGCTGCATTTCCTCTTGTTTGGGGAATCACAGGGAAGTTTTAACACTTGTATGCACAACTTGAGATTTTTATTATTCTCGCCTCACACACCAGAACTTACTGGGAATGTTTCGGAGATTGTTGTCTCCATCATCAGCCTGGATTCACTGTCACATTTCCTCTTGTTTGGGGAATCACAGGGAAGTTTTAACACTTGTATGCACAACTTGAGATTTTTATTATTCTCGCCTCACACACCAGAACTTACTGGGAATGTTTCGGAGATTGTTGTCTCCATCATCAGCCTGGATTCACTGTCACATTTCCTCTTGTTTGGGGAATCACAGGGAAGTTTTAACACTTGTATGCACAACTTGAGATTTTTATTATTCTCGCCTCACACACCAGAACTTACTGGGAATGTTTCGGAGATTGTTGTCTCCATCATCAGCCTGGATTCACTGCTGCATTTCCTCTTGTTTGGGGAATCACAGGGAAGTTTTAACACTTGTATGCACAACTTGAGATTTTTATTATTCTCGCCTCACACACCAGAACTTACTGGGAATGTTTCGGAGATTGTTGTCTCCATCATCAGCCTGGATTCACTGTCACATTTCCTCTTGTTTGGGGAATCACAGGGAAGTTTTAACACTTGTATGCACAACTTGAGATTTTTATTATTCTCGCCTCACACACCAGAACTTACTGGGAATGTTTCGGAGATTGTTGTCTCCATCATCAGCCTGGATTCACTGCTGCATTTCCTCTTGTTTGGGGAATCACAGGGAAGTTTTAACACTTGTATGCACAACTTGAGATTTTTATTATTCTCGCCTCACACACCAGAACTTACTGGGAATGTTTCGGAGATTGTTGTCTCCATCATCAGCCTGGATTCACTGCTGCATTTCCTCTTGTTTGGGGAATCACAGGGAAGTTTTAACACTTGTATGCACAACTTGAGATTATTATTATTCTCGCCTCACACACCAGAACTTACTGGGAATGTTTCGGAAATTGTTGTTTCCATCATCAGCCTGGATTCACTGCTGCATTTCCTCTTGTTTGGGGAATCACAGGGAAGTTTTAACACTTGTATGTACAACTTGACATTTTTATTATTCTAGCCTCACACACCAGAACTTACTGGGAAAGTTTCGGAGATTGTTGTCTCCATCATCAGCCTGGATTCACTGCTGCATTTCCTCTTGTTTGGGGAATCACAGGGAAGTTTTAACACTTGTATGCACAACTTGAGATTATTATTATTCTCGCCTCACACACCAGAACTTACTGGGAATGTTTCGGAGATTGTTGTCTCCATCATCAGCCTGGATTCACTGCTGCATTTCCTCTTGTTTGGGGAATCACAGGGAAGTTTTAACACTTGTATGCACAACTTGAGATTATTATTATTCTCGCCTCACACACCAGAACTTACTGGGAATGTTTCGGAGATTGTTGTCTCCATCATCAGCCTGGATTCACTGCTGCATTTCCTCTTGTTTGGGGAATCACAGGGAAGTTTTAACACTTGTATGTACAACTTGACATTTTTATTATTCTAGCCTCACACACCAGAACTTACTGGGAAAGTTTCGGAGATTGTCTCCATCATCAGCCTGGATTCACTGCTGCATTTCCTCTTGTTTGGGGAATCACAGGGAAGTTTTAACACTTGTATGTACAACTTGACATTTTTACTATTCTCGCCTCACACACCAGAACTTACTGGGAATGTTTCGGAGATTGTTGTCTCCATCATCAGCCTGGATTCATTGCTGCATTTCCTCTTGTTTGGGGAATCACAGGGAAGTTTTAACACTTGTATGCACAACTTGAGATTTTTATTATTCTCGCCTCACACACCAGAACTTACTGGGAATGTTTCGAAGATTGTTGTCTCCATCATCAGCCTGGATTCACTGCTGCATTTCCTCTTGTTTGGGGAATCACAGGGAAGTTTTAACACTTGTATGCACAACTTGAGATTTTTATTATTCTCGCCTCACACACCAGAACTTACTGGGAATGTTTCGGAGATTGTTGTCTCCATCATCAGCCTGGATTCACTGCTGCATTTCCTCTTGTTTGGGGAATCACAGGGAAGTTTTAACACTTGTATGTACAACTTGACATTTTTATTATTCTCGCCTCACACACCAGAACTTACTGGGAATGTTTCGGAGATTGTTGTCTCCATCATCAGCCTGGATTCACTGCTGCATTTCCTCTTGTTTGGGGAATCACAGGGAAGTTTTAACACTTGTATGTACAACTTGAGATTTTTATTATTCTCGCCTCACACACCAGAACTTACTGGGAATGTTTCGGAGATTGTTGTCTCCATCATCAGCCTGGATTCACTGCTGCATTTCCTCTTGTTTGGGGAATCACAGGGAAGTTTTAACACTTGTATGCACAACTTGAGATTTTTATTATTCTCGCCTCACACACCAGAACTTACTGGGAATGTTTCGGAGATTGTTGTCTCCATCATCAGCCTGGATTCACTGCTGCATTTCCTCTTGTTTGGGGAATCACAGGGAAGTTTTAACACTTGTATGCACAACTTGAGATTTTTATTATTCTCGCCTCACACACCAGAACTTACTGGGAATGTTTCGGAGATTGTTGTCTCCATCATCAGCCTGGATTCACTGCTGCATTTCCTCTTGTTTGGGGAATCACAGGGAAGTTTTAACACTTGTATGTACAACTTGACATTTTTATTATTCTAGCCTCACACACCAGAACTTACTGGGAAAGTTTCGGAGATTGTTGTCTCCATCATCAGCCTGGATTCACTGCTGCATTTCCTCTTGTTTGGGGAATCACAGGGAAGTTTTAACACTTGTATGTACAACTTGACATTTTTATTATTCTCGCCTCACACACCAGAACTTACTGGGAATGTTTCGGAGATTGTTGTCTCCATCATCAGCCTGGATTCATTGCTGCATTTCCTCTTGTTTGGGGAATCACAGGGAAGTTTTAACACTTGTATGCACAACTTGAGATTTTTATTATTCTCGCCTCACACACCAGAACTTACTGGGAATGTTTCGGAGATTGTTGTCTCCATCATCAGCCTGGATTCACTGCTGCATTTCCTCTTGTTTGGGGAATCACAGGGAAGTTTTAACACTTGTATGCACAACTTGAGATTTTTATTATTCTCGCCTCACACACCAGAACTTACTGGGAATGTTTCGGAGATTGTTGTCTCCATCATCAGCCTGGATTCACTGCTGCATTTCCTCTTGTTTGGGGAATCACAGGGAAGTTTTAACACTTGTATGCACAACTTGAGATTTTTATTATTCTCGCCTCACACACCAGAACTTACTGGGAATGTTTCGGAGATTGTTGTCTCCATCATCAGCCTGGATTCACTGCTGCATTTCCTCTTGTTTGGGGAATCACAGGGAAGTTTTAACACTTGTATGTACAACTTGACATTTTTATTATTCTCGCCTCACACACCAGAACTTACTGGGAATGTTTCGGAGATTGTTGTCTCCATCATCAGCCTGGATTCATTGCTGCATTTCCTCTTGTTTGGGGAATCACAGGGAAGTTTTAACACTTGTATGCACAACTTGAGATTTTTATTATTCTCGCCTCACACACCAGAACTTACTGGGAATGTTTCGGAGATTGTTGTCTCCATCATCAGCCTGGATTCACTGCTGCATTTCCTCTTGTTTGGGGAATCACAGGGAAGTTTTAACACTTGTATGCACAACTTGAGATTTTTATTATTCTCGCCTCACACACCAGAACTTACTGGGAATGTTTCGGAGATTGTTGTCTCCATCATCAGCCTGGATTCACTGCTGCATTTCCTCTTGTTTGGGGAATCACAGGGAAGTTTTAACACTTGTATGTACAACTTGACATTTTTATTATTCTCGCCTCACACACCAGAACTTACTGGGAATGTTTTGGAAACTGTTGTCTCCATCATCAGTCTGGATTCACTGTCACATTTCCTCTTGTTTGGGGAATCACAGGGAAGTTTTAACACTTGTATGTACAACTTGACATTTTTATTATTCTCGCCTCACTTTCACACCAGAACTTACTGGGAATGTTTTGGAAACTGTTGTCTCCATCATCAGTCTGGATTCACTGTCACATTTCCTCTTGTAACTCTTAATGTGAAATATAAACAAACAGACAAATCAGCAGTTGCAGAGCATTTTTGGTCCATAGATTATCATCTGGAAGAGAAATCAAAGCTCTTAAAAGCCGTTAGAAAACCGGCAGAACTTTCCATTTGAGAGAAATTATTCATATATAAGAATAAACACAACATATTAAACTTTGGTGTCCCATATGAAAATGATCTCATTGTGCAGTACGTCTAGCCAGAAAACGCCATCTACAAGTCACAAGAGGAAGCACGTCAGTGAATCCAGGCTGATGATGGAGACAACAGTCTCTGAAACATGTTCCAGTAAGTTCTGGTGTGAAACTGAAGTCGGAATAATAAAAATTTCAATTTGTGCATACAAGTGTTTGCGGTTTCCCAAAAGTATTAGTCCAAACTTGGTATTTAAGTTCAGCATCTTCTAAGATGTTATCTTCCGTGGTCTAGGGGTACCATGCTAACCTCTACTTCCCAAAGTTACGGGTTCAAACCCAGCAGAGGACAATGGACTTTTTTCGGGCATAAAAATTCTTAGCATGGCTTCCTTCAGAAGGGAAGTAAAGCTGGTGGTACCGTGTCTTATAGCATGTAAAAGAACCTCAAGCTAGATAGAGGCCTCTGAGCTAAATTTCCGGCTTTCACGCCCAATATAGAATGGTACACTAAGAACCATACAGGTTAAAAAGCGTCCATAAATAAAACTCAATTTTATCTTCTAAGGAAGAAATGCAAAGACTTTCAATAAAATCTCCACACCCCAAAATACCCTTTACATTGAAAATATTTCATTAGTTCTTATTTTCTCAAAAACGGCTAACGAAGTTAGTTAAAATACCATATGTTTAAGATATTTGCATGACAAACAAAATGTATATTTTAAAATTTCTGGGAACAGCCTGTGAAGTCCTCTTCATTCTGAATGACTTTTGTGTAATTAGTAAATCATAAGATACAGACAAAATCTTGTTGTACAAAACATGTATTGTTAAAGCACTCAATTTATGTCAAATTTTTTGTGGCATTAACTATTTCCAAGATATTCTTTGTTATTGGTTTGAAAAGATGGTATGTAACTAGTCTTTTTTGTTGTGATCATGCAAGGAGAATGGTATTTCAAAGTCATCACATACCACCCAGTTTAACTGACTGTACCCTTATACCTACAACAAAATATGTAAATGTGAAATGAAAGTTTATCTCAGTTAACAAGAAGAAGACAGAAGAATAAGCTTTTGTAAGAATACAACACACAAGACCTTTTTTGTGTGTGAACAAGTAAATAAAATATGTATGTATTTATAAAAAGAAGGGAAAACATAATTCAAATGGATAACTAATAAAAATTTGTTTCTGAGGAGTTGCTAAACTACATTAATCCCATAGTATTGTTAAATGGGTATGAGATCCATTCTCATGTTTACACTTGGCTCATATAGCAGAGGACATGTGCACTTTGATTAGATAACCATAGGTTGTTTACTGCTTGGTGCTTGACCGCAGCAGAAGATTAACAGCTCAGTTAAGCATAAAGCTGAAAAGCATTAACGTTGACTGTTATTCACTCATGACTGAAAGAGCATGAGTTTTCTGTATATCATTATGTAATTGCTGTATAATGGCAGAATCCATGGGTACCTTTGATTGGGCTCAAACATCATAAGGGCAATGTGTTGCTGTTTTACTACATATATAAGTAGGAGAAGTATTGTATTCCACCCAAAAATTTGATTTTGGGATTTCACTAGAAATACATGTTGTGTGTGTGTGTGTGTCTCTCTCTCTCTCTCTTAACTCAAAAACGAAAAGCGGTATCAACACCAAACTTGTATTTAGGTTGAGTACCTTCTAAAGATGCAAGAAATGTAGATCTCTTTAAAAACACAATTTATTCCAAATAACTTTTTTTGGAACATCAGCCATTTCCAAGATATCCATTATTAATTAATAGTTTGAATTGTTTAATACTAAGTAATTCTTTTCAAGTCCTGTCAACATTCAGTTGTTTTTCATGACTTCATTGAAACAGTATGGAATTTAGGGTCAGTATATAGCATCCAATTCTTAAACATTTGACTATCACTGTACCCTTTATATCTATAACAAAATGTGTAATGTAGCTACTTCTGCAAAAGTTTATTTGTATTAAAATGAAGTAGACATAAAAATTTAGTAAGACTAGTTTGTATACCCACTAATAAACAGTAGAGTAGAGAAAATCATGTGAATGTATCATATCGGATATTATTTTTCTTGTCTTTCTTTTTTTAGCTCTACATGTCTTAATGTTCTTTTGGAAAAAATCTAACTCTACTAACATGACAAATTGAGGAGCTTGTATCAGAATTTATGGCTGTGTTAGCAGTAAACGGAAATTCCCAAAAGAAATTAAAACAACTGAAAATCTAACTGGAAAGTTCTTCTGATAGTGAAACTGACATCACGAAATCAGATTCTGACAGAGAAGAAATTATGCCTGTAGCAAAATATTATTTTATAACATTTTACAACTGCATGCTTCCAACACTTCATTTACATGAATGCATGTTGTTACAATTCAATCGCAGATATATTGTCTATTGGTTTCATATATTAGGAAATGTACACTTTATGGCAATGAACAGCTTTCGCTAGTCAGGGTAAAGCAGATGCAGAAGGACACATTTGGTATGTTTACATATAGAGTGAGCTTAGAAGAAACAGAGTTTAGGTACACAAGGTAGCAGGTGATTAGCCCACTACCCATAGTGCCATGGTAGAGAAGCAAAATACTGATGGGCGTGAAATGGTTCACAATTTTGTTTAGGACCTTCTCTTTCAAGGTGTGAGTTCTCTTACATGCAAATAAACATTACATGGGATGTGCAACTTTACTTTTGTTACAATAGAAGCCATCCTAAGGATTTTGGAAAACAGAGGCTAGAATTGTAATCACTAGACCATGGAAGTTGACAACATGTGTTATTAAGTTTCTGCTTTTTTATGCACCGAATGAATCTGTGACCTGGTCTCTAAATGTAACTAGAAACCATATCATTTTAGTTATGCAGTTTAACCAGTGAATCTATGAAAATACAGCAAACACAATTTTGTTTACTAATGAATTAAGAAGTCAGATGTGATTTGCCAGTTCCAAACATCCCTGTCCTAAGTAGAAACCTGACATGTGAGAATATAAAGATTTTTCATTTTGGTGATAAAAGTTAAGGTGTGTTTTTCCTAAGAAAGACAAACATTTTTAATTTTCATATGTACTTTAATAATTATCATCACTACAATCTGGCAAGAGCATTATAAAATTATAAAGCACAGTACAAATTCGCTACCAGGTGTTAAAAACCTTTTGCCACATTGGGCATGGAGTCAAAAAACAAAAACACACTATAATCGTTAAACCATCTGGACGTGCCCTGTTTACAATGATCACTTCAAATTACCTTAAGAAGAATCATTATTAAACTGAAGCTTAGCTGCCTTTAGATTATATTACTTTTATTTTAACCCGCTCTTTGAAAAACAATTTGGTTTTCCCAGAATCGGAAAAAAACAAACAAAAGTTACATACACCATTAAATGAAATTTCTCCCTAAAGTATACTACCTTTTATCATTTTTTCCCCTTTCATCATTCTTATAAAGCCTTCTGGCATTTTGTCTGTTGAGATCTAAGTACTCTCTTTCTGCCCTGTTCCTTCAGCTAACACTTCCATATGGAATGTATTTATTTGCAGTCATTATTGATTGAAGCTTTGTAAGTTTTATTTCTACTTTTGTAGTAAACAATGGTACAAAAGGTTACTTTAACATTAATGCTCTAGCTTATATTTCTGTAATGCTTTATCTATGGCTTTATATAAATAAAATATATAGCATGTTGCTAAAACATATAAATAAATTATGTAGCCAAAGAAAAATAAACAACACATTTAAAATTATTGAATTCATTGTATATAGCTGTCGCTCAATGCACTGTTTAAAATTATTTTTAGCTTAACTTGTTAAATAGTTCCTTTTTAATATATAAGTTGTTGAGTAACAAGGTCATTTACAAAAATGCATATTAAATCTGATATTAAAAGCATATTTGAAAAATCGTTTCTTTAAAAACTTTTTAAAAGCTTCATAAAACAGCAATACAGCACACCTCTTAGATTTAAAAGTCTATAGAGGCTAAAATGCTTGTCAAAATTGGACAGCAAAGCATTCTTTTAGAATGGTGGGCAAGGTAGTGGTGTTTTAAAAGCCACTGTCACTTGTTAAGTTTTCAGAAGATGATATATCAGGTAACAAATCACAAGTACATTTTACCATGACACTATTACATCTGTTACAAATGATTTCCACTAGATCTGAATGTGCTGGAGATGTTTCTGCTGAACTGTTTGTATTTCTGCAGTCTCTAATGACAGAAACCTTAATTTCTGAACTAGAAGGCTGTTTATGGCTGTTTTTCTTCAAAGTAGGTGGTGGTTTCTCTGGTACCCTCTTGTCCAGCAGTGAAGAGCTGTCTGGATTACCACTGTCAGATTCAAAGCAAGAAGCTACATCTTCCCATTGGATTCCAAAACTACCGTAGAAAGCCTCTTTATCTTCAGGTGTAGGATTTAAGCCCATTTGTGCTAATGCCTGCAAAATCCTGGGAGTTGAATTTTTCACATCTTCTTCTCCATCCTTAGTACTGGAATCAATGTTTGGTTTTTCAGGTTCAACAGAGGAAGAAATGGAGGCCTTTTGATCAGGCTTAAGTGTTTCTCCTCCAGCTGAAGTTCTGGCCCAGCTCAATGGGCTACTAATGAGTCCTCTTCGCAGCATTTCCGCCATCACATCCGGCAAAGACTCGTCATCACTCTCTGCATTTAGGTTTTGTGCATTCTGTATTGATCTTTCTTTCTCTCTGCTTCTGTCACTGTCCCTCCGGGATTCTCGATGCTGGGAGCTTACACTAGAATCCACCTCAAAGATTGTTGATAAATTTCTTGCAAAACCAGCATTACCATTCCTGAAAAATGTGCCAGAAATTAACAATGTTCTTATACTTAAAATTATAAACAAACTAGAAGCAGTACAATAATGATAGTTTTTCCATTTTTTTTTGTTTATACCAATATTTTACTGATAATGAGGATGATGCAGCAGATTGTCCAGGAACAAAATATAAAGAGATGAAGTATGGAATAAGAACTGGGATAAATTGTAGACAGAGATTTTGTCATTAAAAATTTCTGGAATTAGCAGAAGAGATTTTTTGGAACAATTTGGTAACTGTGTAGGTAAAGTAAGGGAAAAATGGTGGAGGAAAGCAATTAAGGCAAAGTTAGAATTTAATGACCAAGACAATGAAAAAAGTAGCAAAACAGGGATGGAAAGATGATCTTTCTTAAGAAGAGCCACATATTAATGTCCACTTTTAATAAAATGTATAGTTAGAGTGAAGCAGGATGCACTGTACACAACAACCAGGATGTTAACTGCATGCATCCAAAAATAACAAGTGCTCCAAGAATAGTAAACTGTAATGTAAATGTGTAGATCATTCAATCAATTCATAGATGTTTCAATTTACTGTATTGAAATATACCAAGGACATACAATCCCTTATTGTGTCGAACTCCAATCTGAAACCTGACATATACTTGGACATTTAAGTGATAAACATAATCTGTAAACATGTATTACCTAACATATTCAGCTGCATTTATTATAGCAACAAAATAGTGACCATCTAAGTTTCAAAAGCTAAATGAGCCCTACTCAAGAGTGGCAATAATGTGACAAAGCGTGACAACAATACTCTCACTGGGGTAGCATAATAGTTCATTTCCGTCTCTTGTTTTGAGGGTCTGGGGTTCAATTCCTGGCTCTGGGGTGGTGACTTTAAGTTGGCCCTATCCATGCCTTCACCTCTGACTTGCTCATGTAGAGTATCCCCAAGGCCCAACGTGGTTCAGAGATCACAGTAAAAACTGTAAGTCTTCTCATTTCACTATCACCCTTATCCTAGGAGGGGGACTTAGCACCTCGACCTATGCAGATCCTTTGTACTTAGGTCCTGAGGGGCCGCCCTTGGGAGGGATGAGGTGCGAGGAGACAGACGGCGGCCAGACCAGGAGGCACGATAGGTAGAGAGCAGGGTGCCTACCATTTACAGATTTGAACTCCTCGGGTGGTGGCTAGTGCAGCTGGCTCCGTTCCCCCCTGTGGGCTTATATCCCCTGGGGGCCTGGACTTCGACACTGCTTGCAATCCGGAAGACAAAGGTTTACTCAGAGCATCCTTTTCCCCTGCCATGCATGTACCGAGACCTCCCGCCAACACTTGCAACCGTGAAAGAGACCAAGCAGATGAAAGGTGAAGTGAAAGGAGAATGGAGATGAAATGGAGGGACAGGAAAATCAGGGGAAGTAATGATCCTTCCCGGCATTTGCCTAGCGACCTGGGAAAACCCCCGAAAAATATCCACGGGTCAGAAAGGTCGGCTGCAGGAATTGAACCCACGACCTCCCAAATGCGGGCCACAGATGTTACTGCCTGAGCATCCGCTCCATTATCATCACCACAACATAGGTAACAGGCTGCACCATCTGAGTGCCTCCACCTTAGAAATGGGTCCAGTCATCGCTTGGTGGAATGAGGTAACCCTGAAGGTCATAGGCCACATATGGGGAGTATTAGAGATGACGACGACAGTATTCTCACTTGGGTGTGTCAAGCAAGAATAATTTATGATCATTTTTACTTTCTCTGCTACTTACCTTTAGAAAGTAGAGGAAGTATTGCATTCCACCAGAAATTTGATAATGAGATTTCACCAGAAATGCACATTTTGAAATCCCCTGAATCCAAGAAAAGCCTTTTTCTAAAAAGTTCCATGAGTGCATGTGCCTGTGAACAGCATAACTCTAAAACAAAATGTTGGATAACTACCAAACTTGGTATTCATGTGACATTTGAATGGCTTGTGTGAAAGAACAATTAATTACCATAGATTAACCTAAAGTTGGTTAAACTATGAAGCCTGGTACCTGAAGTACCTACAACACTGTAAGTCGCCATTGAGGTATGTTGTCTCAAAATGAACTTGAGATTTTCTTGTGGTTTACTGGGGAAAATGCAAGTCATTTGGGAAATTTAATGTTATGCCAGCATATTGCCATAGTTGGTAAGAGCAACTGGAAGATCCGTGGTTCAAATCCCAGTTTTGGCATTGAATTTTTCCATATGATTCTACCTTTCAACCTTGTCCTACATATGGCTTGCGTGAAAGAACAATTAATTACTTTTGCAATATAGTTTGTAGAACATTGTAAAGTCATGTGAATGAACATATCAGATATTTTTTTAAAGATGCTTAACATCCCTTTGAACAATTTGGATCCATGACATGGTGAATGGAATGGAGTGATGCTCGAATGAGTTTACCTATGTCTCAGATAGGGGGATGCCCTGGAAATTTTTTTTTCGCACAACTCTCCCAACTGAGGTTTGAACTCGGGCCAATCTGTTTATAAGCTATGCCCAAACATAATAAGGTTAGCAATTTTTGTTTTAATCAACTCATAAATACATGTATTCTTTCTGAGTTCTATATGGGCTTTTGTAAAGGAAGGGGAATGTTGCCATCATTAAAATACCATGATAAACCATTAAATAAATCCCATGGCACTACAGCCCATGAAGAGACAAGCCTGCCAACCCGACTGCCAGCCTCACGCCCATGTATGCATGGCAGAGGTGGACGATCATCCAACTGATATGGGGATGGGATGTGATGTGGTCAACATCATGCATCCTCCAGCCGGAAACTTGACTTATGAGGCCAAGGCTGCTGCCTATCACAGCTTCTCACTTTCCTTACAATGCTGAGTGTGCACCAGTCCTATACCCAGGACATAAAATCTGCACCCCATGGGTAGGAACGAACCTGGACAACTCTGTGGCCAGGAACCAGAGCACCACAATCCTGCCCACTGCAGGACAATGGTAAACAAATACCCAAAGGAAAAACTGGAAAGTTATACATGTCCTTGTTCATCTACATAGGGCTATTTTAAGCATTTAGGGATTCAAGCATTTTAGCATAAACTGTCATTAAAAGAAGTTAGTAAACAAATAATCTGTACCCTAAAAGCTTTGCACAGGGAAAATACCTTTGTATAAATTTAATTTTTATGCATACTCTGCAAAATATGTGCTTATAATTCTGTGCTATCACTTGAAATACTGTTTGATGCAAGTAGCATTTGTCAAGATCAGAATAAGTATACATGCACTAGGAATATTTTAGCTATTAACTCAAAACATATGAAAGCAGAGAGTGCCAGATTTGGTAATAGGCCCCTATGATAATGCATAATGTTATACAGGGTGAGCCAAATGACTCCAAACTGCCTGCGCACTGTTTTTCCTGTCTGCATCCTCGGCGCCGTCTGCTACTATCATAGAAAGGCACGGATGAAACCATACAAAATTTTTAAAATTACTTTTAAAGGCTTTACTTACCAACTTTATGAAAGAAAATGCTGAAACTGGCCACTGTCGTCCATACATTTTTGGCACCTCTTTAGGAAACTATCCATCATGGAAGTTTAGGGGGGAATTTTCCAAACAATGACCGATGTCGTCTAACGTTTCTTCGGTAAGAACTGAACACCGTCTTTTAGATTTCTTAGCCTGAACACTTCCTGTGGCCTGAAATTTACTGTAAAGTTCATGGATTGTTGTACGGCCTGGAACATTTACACCCGGAAATCTTTCTGCAAGCTGCCCAAGTTAACACATACGAATCATAAACAAATACACGCTGTGCAGTAGAAGACATATACTGAGCCATAATATACTTTGTGACTAAGTACAGGACAAAATAATAAATAACTCGTAATAACTGAACTACATCACATCACTGTCAACTCAAAACTGCACTTCACACTGCAAAGCAAAATCACAACAGCATGACTTTGTTTATAGCAGCAGTGCGTTATGATGTTTTTATCATATTTCCACACGTCCAGTGGAAAAACACTGTGCAGCCAGTAACGTTGTTCATAAAATACCCCTCCAGGGTAACATAAAACATAAAGTGTACAAGATAAACCCACACACCCTGGAAGAATTAAAACAAAATATCCGCCAGGAAATTGCCAACATTTCTCAACGTGAACTACGACGAGTGATGGATAGTTTCCTAAAGAGGTGCCAAAAATGTATGGACGACGACGGTGGCCAATTTCAGCATCTCCTTTCATAAAGTTGGTAAGTAAAGCCTTTAAAAGTAGTTTTAAAAATGTTGCATGGTTTCATCTGTGCCTTTCTATGATAGCAGCAGATGGCAAGCGCCAAGGACGCGGACAGGAAAAACACTGCGCAGCCGGTTCAGAGTCTTTTGGCTCACTCTGTATTATCAGAATAGCAAGATGGTTTATAGACTGGTTCACAATACCTGACAGCAGAAACCAGAATGGGAAGCAAAACAACACAATATTTTAATTCAGAATACCCCGGGAATGAGAACAGGAATGCATATTGATAGCAAAGTGGAAAAGTTGATTTTGCACATTGGGATGTCATTTATTTGTAATCAATCAATAATATTTTGTTTTATGTGCTTTCATTTCAGCCAACATAATGTACATGCACAAAATCAATAGAATAAATATTTTCTAAATGCAGGTCCATTACTACTTCCATTTCCACTAGTCGCATCAAGCTTCATTCTTTTATAAATAGTGCATATTAAAGTTATTTGCTGTTCTTTGTTAATTTCTACTGGATTTTGATATTGCTGTGCTAAACCTATATTTACAATCTAATAAACCTAACATCCATGTGTACAAGGTCTCCTTATACACAACCCTCCCCAATATTTAAATTCCACTATTTAACTATTTTATCAATTTATATCTCAATTTGCTCATCTTTTTTGACTGCTCTAATCCATTTAACCAAATATTCACTGATCATTTTATTCTTTATTTTCCCCATATCAGATAACATTTTAAGTGCTATAATTTCTTTCTGTAATTTGTGTCCCATTTTATTTCCCAATAACCTCCTTCCATCTCTTCATCCCATCACATTCTAATAAACAATGAAATATTCCTTTTAGCTTCCCACACATAATGTGCCCTTCTCCATTATCTCCTCTCAAATCCTTTGAAAACAGTGCTCCTGATTGCATCCATGTAAATCCTTCCCTTCAAAATTTATCACAACAATCCACATATTTCTCCTGCCACCAATGCATTTTAATTAGGCAATAGCTAATTTTGATTGCAAATAAATGAACTAAAGATGATGCTTTCGCTAGTTGAACCAATGCTCAATGGATTTAAGGGTGTAAAGATGCGCATTTGCTGGAATTTCTTCTGGTTTCAATATCCTAACTTATAATTAGAGGGAGCTCTGGCAGCTGTTTCATAACACAGCCACCTTGAATAATTTCTGCAGTGAGGAGTTTAATATACACAATATGGATCTAATATACTGTTCCTGGAAAGGAGAATGAGAAAGTAAAAAATGTACAAAGTGTCAGTTTCACCAACCAATTTTAACATAATGTTAACCTCGCTGTTAAGTTAACACTGCGGTACCCCTGTGTTAAGGTGATAAAAAATGTTAGAAGTTGGAAAACGGCTGCCACAAGTCAAGCTGCTGATGCTAATTTGCTGCATTTGGCAGTTTTAATGCCATTCCTAATGGAAGAGCAGCTGTACATCATAATAAATTAAAAAATCTGCAGGAAAACGAATTTTTTAAAGTGATACAGACTGTCTAAAGGGATTACAAGCATGGTATTATAGGAAATATGAGAGGTTAGAATACTACAAACAGAAGCATGCCTCCTATACAAGTGTTAATTATTTTGAAACTTTATGCCACTGGCACCTTTCATTTAATGGTAGGTGATAATGTTGATATTTCCAAATGAAATGCCAACAGTAACCTTTTGCAAGTATATCCAGAAGGTTGCGAAGCAATTGCTTCAAGAAGCAAACAGTTTTTGTTTGGGTCTGCTTGAACCTCAATTAACATAAGATACTTTCATCTACTTTAGTTTCAATGTAGTGTCCACTACCACTTTTAAACCATTTTAAATGCTCTTTGCAGATGGCATTTTTGGTGCTGCACTTTATGCTAGCATAAAATTGCCGGTTGCTTACTGGACCTAGGAGAAGCATATTCATTCCAATTATATTATTTGCAGATTTTCTCCCAGGCTGCATTCTTATCCTTTAATGTAAGGCCGTTGGCTTTTTCGCACTTGATAATACCTTTATACTTAGCTACCAGTTCTGTAATTAATGCTTTTCAAATGGTGAAACATTTACTTCCTCTACATCTCGATTTTTCAGTTGACATCGCGATTCTAACCTAAAAAAAACCCAGGAACATCACATACCGTGAATGTAACTAGTCATCTGCTATTGACACAGAGAGCACTGTAATACTTAGACAAAAGTGCATCCGAGCACATTCAGAAGCCATGTAGTTAGGTGACTGCCTTCTCGAAAGCTATCGTTCACAGTTGTTTTTGACATTAACAAGCTGTTAACTAACAATTTGTTGTAAAACCTTGCTGAAACACAAGAGTTTTAACATTATGTTAAACTTTGAACTAAATGTTAACCAGCAAGATGTTGGAGTATTTTTAACATTGGTTGGTGAAACCGGCCCAAAGTCTTCTTTCCCGTTTCCAGTTCCTGTGAAAACTTCCTGCTAATCATGAATGCTCACTTTATAATATAAGTATTTTAATTCTGTCATTCTTGTTCTGGTTTCCATTCTTGGTTATTATGAACCAGCTTTAAGAGCTCTGAAATCAATTGCTATTTGGTATTGTGAAACACTACCTGCTAAGAATTTCCTGCCGTGTTTGAGCTGATTGGTCCATGCTTTGATGCATCCTCTGGGCCGAGCCAACTTTATTCTGAGCTTTACAAATGCAGCAAGTACATTTCTCTTGGTAACCTGGCATATGCAAATGATGGGCTTTTACAAAAGTATTTGGTGTGGATGTCACTGTTGTGGGATCCACTTCTTCTATTGGAGATTTACTCATCTCTCTAGGCTTTGCTGGCGCCATTATTCTGGACGTTGGAGGGGGACTTCGGTAACGAGTTGAATTATTACTTCTGTTATTATCGTTGCCATTGCTATTGCTGCTGCTGCTGCTACCACTGCCACTTCCTGAGAATGACATCTCAATTAATTTCTTTTGTTCCATGCGAACCTGCTCAATGCTTTTATTTAGTTTTGATATATTCTTCAAGCAGGTTTCTGTCATGTTATCCAGAAGTTGAGGGTACTTCCCATATTCCTGTCCATCCGATGGCATATCTGCAATGTTTGGGGGAGATGTGGATATTACTTTTTGGTACCGTCTCTCCGGTGAAGTAAATTTTTCTTTAATTGTTGCTTTATCTTTCTGTAGCAATCTGACTTCATCTTTATGATGAACTTGGCGTGGGCTTAAGGAATGCTCATCTTGGACTACTTCAGTTTGGTCTGCAGTTTTTTTCACACCTCTCCTCTGCGAAGGGTAGAATCCAGGTGTAGTAAAAGCAGAATTGCTACTGGTATGCAGAGGTTTAAAGTCTTCTGAGTAATGGGGTATCTGCACACTTTCATGTAACATTTTGGTCCTATCATCTTCAGCAACTCTTCTTGTATCACCAATACCAACTTTTGCTTTAGAATAAGGGCTTTGGCATTCATTTCCAGAGCCATCCTCAACACCTTCTGTCTGAATAGCTGCATTAATCTTCACGCCCTTTAGTGATGATGAAGAAACTTCACTTGAACTGACATGAAGGTTTTCTATACTATCTCTGGTCATTGCCAACAGTCTTGAAATATAGCATGATAATGCAGGGTTTGTGCTTTTATACTCTGCTGCTCTGGTGACTTCTGGCTGATGTTTGTCTGTTTCACCTAGGTTATCTGTGCAAATATGCTTAGGTGAACTGATAAATGAACTAACATCTGATTCATACTTGTTTGACATTGAAGAATTACTCTTTCTTAGCCTTTCTACCCATGTTGTACTATGATCCAGATTACTTTCATCATAAGTTTGTATTGTTGCATCTTTTGACCTTTTTTCTTTTGAACATATAGGCTTTTCTTGTACTGGATGCTTTCTTCCTACAGTTTTTGATATCTTTGGAGTAGTTGTCTTTGATGCACTTGTTTTGGATTTTTCACCATGGGTTTTTTGTAGCCTTTTGGTTGGTACTGGGTGAACTTGCTGCTTTTGAGGCTTTCTAGGTGAAGCACTAACTCTGCTACTCTTTTGTTTTTTCTTCTTACTTGGGCTCCTTGGAGGTGTCTGTTCCGCTCTTTCAGTAACACTAACAATAATCTTCACTTCCTCATATGCTGAAGCAGAGGAATTAAAACTCTCAATACCATTATCAAAACTGTGCTCTATTGTTCTAGACCTTGACATATCTATGCTGTATTCATTCACGAGTGTAACAGAACTAGACGAACTACTATTTTTCTTGTCTTTCTCTTCCAACTGCTCTTCATGTTGCTTCTTTTTTCCTGTCCTCTTTTTATGAACTTTACTTTCATCAATCTTTTTAAATTTTCTTTTTTCTTCAGTATCCTTTTTACTAGTATCATTTGCTAAAGCACTTGTTCTTATGTGTCCCTTATAAGAGGGTTCCTTTGCTAACAGTGTCTCTTTTAAATCAGCAACTTTATTACCTATTTCTTCCACTCCTGTGCTAGAAGCAGGTTCATTAACTGATTCAGGTCTGTGACATGCATCTCGTAGATTTTCAATGGAGTCTAGAGAGACACTGCTCAGGCTTGCTAAAAGACTTTCATGAATAGACTGAAGGATCTGCTCAGCTTTTGAGTTCTTAGTAGCAGCCTCAGTTACATGAATATTCTGACTTTCAGAAGGGGGTGCAGTGGACACACCTAGTTCTTCAAGTAATAAAGTGCGCTGTGTATTAACACGCTTCATAAGCTCTTCTAGAGCAGAAGGCTTAGACACACTTGATCTCTCTGTATGTGTCATTTCACCAGTCTTCTTTATTGGCATTTCCTCCACAGAAGAAACTGGTTTACTAGGTGAAATTTTCTTCCAGTGGGCCACGTTAAGCTTCAAAGGACTTTCTTCGTATTCTGAAGGAGGCAGCTTTGAAGGCTCAGGTTCTGAAATTTAAAACAGTTGTCAGTTCCTTAATATTTTATTAAAATGTTACACAAAATAATTTGTTTAGAGGTTTAAGTTGACAGTTATGAATGAGGAGAGGATATGGAAAGTTTACAATTGTATATACACAGAGTAGCAATAAAGGAATGTTGGATATAATAAGAAGAAATAGGCAAGGAATGGGTTTCAAAGATATGGAAAGTTCATTTGAATAGGCTTTTAGGTACAGGCTCTACTGAGAGCTTAGGACATGCAAAGACAACAATTTTTTTTTAATTTAGAAAGCAAGATATCTTTACTTCTATATAGAATAATAGAAAACAACTGGAATACACAAAAAATGGCCTTCTACTTTCTTCTGAGTTTAACCCCTTTATCTGGGTAGGGCATATCATACAGTTATTGAGTGAAATGCTTTTCAAAGTGTGGGGTCCATAGAGCTTTGAGTTATCCATGTAAAAGCTGCACAAAAAAAATCTTACTCAGCTTATTTAATCAAGATTAGAATTCAGAATGTCCTGAATATGAGGCAGACACACTAACACCAAACCACGAAAGTGGGTGGGCAAAAACACAATGATTAAAGCAATAAGCAGGAAAGAATGCATGCATCTCTCTCACTTTCCCTACTCCAAAATAGGAATAGAAAATAAAAAAATAGTTGGTCCAGTATTGATCCTTGTTATAATGATCTTTTAATTACCTGTTTATTTACCGCAATTCTTTTGGAAAAAGTTTGGATTTAAATCAAGTGGGGTGATCATTTGATCAAGTTAAGACAGGTTATTTGTGACCACCCCTGCAAAATGGCACCTTCAATATCATGTATTTAACTGTCATATTTGTCTAGTAATGATGATTAAAAACTTATTGGAGATGAAAAAGTTAATCAGATCACTGTGGTCTCTGCTATATAATGACCCGATCCTCATGACTATGACATCACAGAAGGAGTGCGACTGCAGCAGAATGAAGCTCGCATTATTGCATTATTTATATCTATATTATGCATTTAAAGACCTCTATGTTTTCATGATAACAAAAATACACAACTAATTATTTATTTAACTGAAGTTGACATCACTATGATGTACGTAATGTCAGACATACATTGTAGAATGAATATAGTCAGTTACAGAATTTGAAAACAATATGCTGAAAAAGACATCCCTGGCAAGTATTATATTCACTTATACGAAAAATTAAGTACCTTTGCTTCTGAAGTTGTCATTGGAGGTTTTAAAGATAAAATATAACTTCATGAACCCAAGTTTTGAAAGAAAGAGTTATCCACTCTACTTGATGTGCATGGTATTTGTGTAGTGTCCCCAATTTACTCTTTTGAGCTTTTTTATGAGCTAAGAAATCACTCCTATGTTTGCTATAATTGATTAGCAATATGTTTGTAACTGTAGAAACTGATTTTTATACTAATATAATTCGTGACATGCTACAGTTACAGAGACACTGAGCTAAACTCAGTAGTTCCTCAATTTTCATTAATGATACATTTTTATTAAATTAATTGTTTGTTACATTTCAAAAATTCTTTTCAAATGCTTCTCAAATACCTTATACACTATTGCAAAGACTTCGACTAGAAAATATTTTGGCCATTTCAACTCTCATTCATTAAACGGTGACAAGTATTTGAAACTTGTAGTCCTCTGTATTTGTTTACTTGCTCTTGTCATACATAAACTCAATGCAAAGACTTTAAAGGAATTGTTTCATTTACTTTATGTACAACATAACCTGTATTATAAATTGGACTCATTTTTTGAACTTCATCCACTTCTATGCAGTCTGCTGAATCCTTCATACTCTCGTACAACTCATTTACACTTTCTTTATTTTGGCCTTTGCAGCATTTTCACCGCAAAATATAGAAAATGCTTTATAGAAAAGTCAACACTGATTGAGGAATGTAATTTTATTAAGCTTACTAGCTTTAATTTCTTTTCTGATTCTAGGATCTGCCTCACAGAAATACGGTAAAACCCCAACCCATTTGCCTGTAATGATTAAATCTACTTTCCAAACTGCATGTTTGAAATTTTCCTAATATGACATATTTCGAATTTGCTTGGGAAAACATGTACTCACAAACAACAATTGGAGTTTCAGTGGTATGTTTCAGAGCAGTCTTGAGTTTCTGATATCGGGTGACCAAAATTATGACTTTGACTTGATGGTCCCGGTAATGAAGAGTTTTCCCATTTACAAAACCTGATAAAAACTGTAATTCTACAAAATTTCCCTGTGAATCCTCTTAATCCACAACTGCCTCCTAATTTTATCTTTTGGTGATGATGATGATGATGATGATGGATGGGCTTAAGGGCACTAAACAGCTAAGGTCATCAGCGCCCCTACAAAGTATAAAATTTAAAATCCAAAACAAAAATATGGGACACAAATCCGCTTAGTCTAAAACACTAAAAACAAGACAGTAATTCTAAATTACACCACACTAAAACCATGGTAAATAGAACAAGAAGAGTAAAACAACGTGTCAAGAACTGTAGAAAGCAAGGGACATGAGCGCCATATGTCCGCCGGGGAGAAGAGCCCCCATTAAAACAGACAATATAAAATCATAAAACTAAAAGACATTCAGCACATCAAGGGTGCACCAACCTGGAGTAAGCTCTATTTTCGTAGTAAACTACTGTTCAAGTCAACATTCGGCAACTTCCATGCGAGAGTAAACTACTTCCGAAGAATTTTACTCCTTTCAGATACTCCCAGATTAAATTACTGCAGAAGTAAATGTCGGAGAGCACCATCAATTAGTATGTTACTATGGAATTAAATAGAGCACAAATATAGGTTAGAATTTACTCTTGTGACCTGGATGGAGTAACTTACCTGTCGATTGAACTAGAATACCGTATCATATTTGGAGGAAGATATTTTTGACGCGTTCATGGATTACTTAGATGATCTCGATGAAGAAAACAGCGATTACTTAGGTTACATTGATGATCTCGACGAAAAAAAAAACCAACGGAAACATGATAGTGCTATTTGAGAACCATATGATACTTATACAGAGAGAGAGAAAGTTCAATGAACATTTCGGTATTAGGAAAGAATCTTATTCACGCCTTTTGAACCTGCTTGGAGAACATTTCAACAAAACTCATACACAAATTCAGCTCTATAATCCAAATTGCATTTATTGTTGTGTCCTATGAGTTTTTCGTACTCGAATATTTCAGAAGCTTGAGCCGGCATCACGACGAATTTAACGTGACAGCCTTACACTGTATTAAATGGAGATATTTCAAATTGACTTAACGCAATGCGACTTAAAAGTTTGGCATCAAACTTTTCCTTCCCGTTACGTCAAGTTTGATTTCACATGGTAACTAGAACCAATCGGTACTAGCTTGAAGTAATAAAAGAACTATCAATCAAGAGTCATTCCCATTACGTTAAGTGCATGCCAATTATACCTTTAGTTTACCAGCATTTTTATGTCACATTAAGTAAAGTTCATCGTAATCCTGGTATTGCAGATTGCAGGCGATCTTATAAATAAGCGTTCACCATGCGTCTGCTGGCCGTGTATTTCACTGCGTTGTTGGATCGCTTTTGAGATTAAGAGCAAGGTACCTACACATATAAATATACATGAATGTTAAGAAAATAAAAGGCAATTCTTTTTCACTTTCATAGATTTCCCACACATTGTGTGTGGAATTGACTGCACGCATGTTACTACTTTGTACCCATCCGTGGATATAGTGAACTTTTCCGAAATCAGAAAGGGATCTGCAAAATGAAGATTACAACATTTTTTCCAGAATTTTAAGCTGCTCTTCAGTATGTTTCTCGTCGCTGGAATTATTAAACTTGTCAATCACGACTTTCCAGCATCTTTATTGAAAACATTAATAAAAGTACCCTTTCACAATCAGGAACCTAAGCTTATATTAAAACAAAAACCTAACCTAACCTAACCTCCCGTAAATCAGAAACGTTAAAAACTAAAACCTAAAATAAAAAGTAATTAGGAAAGCACGTTGCGTGTGTTGGTGCTATCTCACTGGCTTTGAAGACCAACGTAATGCAAGTTATCGCACGTTTTTTTATACTCGTATTGTTTAACTGGATTTTCTTTATTTCTACCAACAAACATTTATCTCTTTCGCTGATGTTTCTCTCCTTTTCCTATCGGCATAACCTTATTCATGATTGCATCAATTAAATCGTGCAAACAAAACAATACCTTCGGGAGTAATGAGCTCTTACTTCCGTAGTCATAACTAAAAGAGTAAATTGTAATTGAGCTCTCCGTTACTTTCAGAGCAAATTGCTCCCGTAGTGGGGACTTCTTTAGTAAACGTTACCTCCGAAGCAATTTACTCCAACATGGTGCACGCCACCCTAAATGCGCCGATTAAAACCACTGTCACTTATAAAACGTATAAGACATTCTATAGCATGTACATCGTCTGCCAAAACATTGGCTATGCCAACAGGCAGACCCACATGAATGCACAATGGAGCTAAAACTTGACACTCTGTTAAAATGTGATGCACCGTTAAGGGCGCATCACACTGTTCACAGAGTGGTGCAGGGTCACCACTGAGTAGGTATCTATGACTAAAAAGACAATGTCCAATTCGTAAACAAGCTAAAAGTACCTCTTCCTGACGAGAAGAATGAGAAGAGGTACCCCAGACTAATGGGAGAGGTTTAACCTCCCGCAACTTGTTCCCCCGGAGGGCTGTCCACTCATCGCACCAAATCGAGAGGATGCGGTGTCGTAAAAGAACATAGAAATCAGTGAAGGGAACAACAGAGGTAAAAATACTGGGTGATAAAATTGCTGATTTGGCAGTGGCGTCAGCAGACTCGTTCCCTGAGATGCCCACATGACCTGGAATCCACCTGAAGGAGACACTGATGCCAGAGGCACCAAGTGAGTAGAGCAGGTCATGTATGCGCTGTACGAAGGGGTGGTAATTGTACAGTGCATTAATACTCTGAAGGGCACTCAGAGAGTCCGTTCAAACAACACAGTGCCGTAAGTCGTGCCGCTGAATGTATAAAACGGAAGGTAAAACTATGTCGACCAAAATTAAAGGCACACCCTACTCCAACATCAGTCTTAGACCCATCAGTATATAAAAAAATCACATTCCTCGAATTGTGCGTGAAACTCTAAAAAGGTGGATCTAAGGACTGAAGAAGCGGTCTCATTCTTCGGCATCGACGTTAACCCAAGATGACAGTGGGCCTCAGCGCATAACCAAGAGGAAACCGCGATTCCCTCCTGGGAAGGGCCAGCGCTGGCATAACGTCCAAATGCCAAAGAAGCTGGCGAAATCGAATCCCTGGAGGGAGCAATGTAGAGGAGCTAACTAAATATTGCTGATCAAGTGAATCCTTGAAAAATAACTCGAATGATGGGTGGTCAGGCAAGATTGAGAGCCGACATGCATAGCTGCACAAAAGCATCTCACACCTGAAGGACAGCGGAGGCTCTGCAGCTTCAGCATATAGACTGGGTACAGGGCTAGTTGGAAAGGCCCCTGTAGCAACTCATGCCACGATGGTCAATGGCATTCAATCGACCTAACACAAATGGACGTACCGACGAATAGACAGTGCACCCGTAATCAAGCTTGGATCGGACTAAAGAGCGATAAAGATGCAGAAAGATGGTCCGATCAGCTACCAAGGATGTGCCACTTTAAACATGTAAAAGATTAAGAGAACGGTCACACTTTGCTCTTAAAAATGAAATGTGCGAAGTCCAGCTCAGCTTTCAGTCAAAGATCAACCCCAAAAATGTCACCTCGTCTGCAAATGGAAGACTATCCGGCCCAAGATAGAGAGAGGACGAAGGGAAAGTCTTCCGGCACCAGAAATTCACACAGACGGATTTCTCGGCAGAGAAAGTAAAGCCATTGGCGTTACTCCAGGCATAGAGATGGTCGATACAGATCTGGAGACGGTGTTCGAGCAGACAAGTCCGTCGTGAACTGCAATAAATGGCAAAATCGTCAACGAAAAGGGATACAATCATGCTGGCTACATGAGGCACAAATGCTAACAGCACTCTTACAAGAAACTTGCGTATGCCCAAAACGTTGGCATTTAAAACAACACAGAGGTCTAGGAATATAGGCCCTCACCGCAATATGTTCGTACCTTGCTGGAATACTCATGGGCAGATCGACGCCATCGAAAGTTATAAACAGGGTACGAGTGGGTACCAACACTCCGTCGTGTTTAGCCTGCACTCGATGAACCTCTGTGACCTTTTGGTCTGAAAACATATTCGACCAGGTCCTCGTCCGATATACCATCGAGGCTATGTGTGGTGACGACGCCTCAACAGGAATTCAAGGTGCGGTGCTTCTCAACACGGATGGGATAACCATGGAGAAGTGTGGTGTGCAACAAGGACTTACTTTGTGCATCGGACTTGGTTTGAACCAACAATGAACCATTCCAAAGACGAGTGCAGGACTGAACTGCACCAGCAACAGTGTCAATGCCCTTCTGAATAATAAAAGGGTTCACCTTCTCAAAACTTCGTCCTTCTTCTGTTCGTGTAATGACCAAGTAACAACCAGATGGCGATGATGCTACTTCTGTTACAAATACTTTTTAGTGCTTGTTAGAATGGAGAAATAGGGTTCCATAGCGAGAGAAATCCTCCACCATTGCAACCGTCTCCGACCTCGGGCTCTGACTTCCCGGCCGTTACCCCGGCTTGGGTGAGTGGCCTATCTATACCAGTCTCACACATCCCAGAACAGAGACAGAGGGACCCAATGGCCGTGAGAAGTCAGCAGCTCATGCAATGGCCCCCCCACAGGACTGCAATTGAACAGCGGATATAAACACAAACCCTACATGACGACCCCAGGTGGTGGGGATGACGCCATTACCCACTCACCCAGTGCATGGATATCAGCCAGGCTGTGTCCACGGAGGATTAAAATAAATAAAATGGGAAAATAAACCAAAAATGTGTGGGCATTTCACATGCAAGGTAGGCCTGCGAGGAAGAAAAAGAGATGTGTAAATGGTTGTGGTTCGGAAAGAGACTAGACAAGAAAGAAACGATGGCGAGGGGCAGCATGGAACGAAATGCAAAGAACTCACGAGAGCCTACCTTGAGTCCCCCGGTCACGAGGACGAACCCACCTCGACTGGACGAGGGTGGAGGGATGATGATGACGGCGATGAGAGGCTCGGGCACCCCAGGTACACCAAACTCATACTCACATAAGGTGAGCCCCTGGGGGGTTTTATCTTTTGGGAATATGAAAGTAGCCGTGTGAGCTTTTCTCTTATCTGTAGTTTGATACACAACACATATGGGGCATTTAAAAGAAGAGAGGAGAGAAATGCCGCTAATACTGAATTCTAAGGGTGCAATAGCAACAGTGGTTATTCCTTAGCATTAATAAACACAGTTTGAACGTTTATAAACTATAAATAAATATCCACTATAACAACATTACCTTGGTAATAATTCACTATTAATAATTGTTTCATCGTCAAATAAGACACTATATATGTTATGCACTGTATAAAACAGTATTCTTGATAAAACCTGCAGCATATAATTAATCACTGAAGACACAATTTACATTTCACAGTGAGAGAACATTCCCAATGCTTACTCTAGTGTCGTAACTTAACTGATTTGCATCCGGTAGGAATAGAATGATGCACTGCTAGTATGACATAATGCACCTGATCACTGATTCAGGCCAACATATAGCGAAGGATATAAGATCACTTTGTGTATGTGTATATATGCACTTTTATTTCCTTTCTTTCTTTAATTTTGTAATTTGAATATACCTTCGGACTTTTTCCTACAAGTGTTTCACCATAAAATTATTCCGTAATTAAAAAATTAGATCTAATAAATGCAAATATACTTGGTTTGCAACTTTTTGTTCCATAACCTACTGCAAGTGCAATAACACAAGTGTATAATTGTATGACTTGGCATGTGTGCTTAGGCTTTTGCCCAGCGACAATCCTGAAATCTTTCTTTAATGTTTTGCTTTCTTTATTTATTTATTTAAGATTGCATTAACAGCTAGACCATGAGCAAACCGCATTACGTACATATTTGTATTTACATTTACTTTCAATTTTTTTATGGCAAAGTGGTTATTAAATAATCAATACACATTCACACAGTGGAATCTGAGCATTCCAAGCAATTTTCTTGTTTTCAGAAATCTTTCCGGAGGCCAGCCTGGAATTGAACCCAGAGTCACCCACACAAGGTAGGTCTTCTACTGACTGAGCTATGGGACCAGTCAATCATTATCCTGCCAATTTAGATTTTTATTAATGAGGGTTGCCAAAAAATGTATTTTTACTGCTTCAGATATTTCTGCACTTTGTATTTTCACTAACACCCTTTCCTGTTGTATTTCTTAGATGAAATCACAACCAAACTATTGCTCAAAGAGTTACAATATCATCGGAAAAATTTTGTGAAATTAAACTATTTATGGCAGATTAATAAAAAAAAAACAATAATAATATTATTAAAAAAAAAGGAAATATTGTAATTCAATCTAAAGAAAGCTATACTATCGAACTACTCTTATTTATATCTATTATTTTACATGGCTTGTTAATCATTACACATGTTCAATGGCTTATCAGTTATCACATTATAGAGTATGTAACATAGCAATTCCATTTAAACCAAAAACAGAAATATTGAGACTAACCTGGCTATTAGTTACAAGTTATATGTCTTCTGTAAATTATCATAGTGACATGCTGTATTATAGTGAAATCTGGAAAATGCATTTATACAAACCAGATACTGTCATATGCAATCCTTATGGCAAAAACAAATTTATACTTCACAGCACCAAAGTAATTTAAAATTAGCATATTTACAAGATGCAAAGCAGTAAACATGCAACTGTGTTGCACAGAATCAAGACCAATAAAATAAAAATTAACATCTCTAAAAGCAGATATAATATTCAAGAAGATGTATCAAAACAAACCTGGAATAAAAGGTGACTCGGGAGATTTCAATGGAATGATATCACTAAATGCATTTTCAAACACAGCATCCATGTGTTTTTGTCGTTTAGTTATTGCCTCCTTTTGTCTCTGTTCTGTTAAGTAGGCTTCCTCCTACCAAAAATACAAAATAAAATGTCATAAATCACAGACTGAAAGGAATGAATTATGAAATAAAAACTTACAATTTTTTTTACTCAGTGTTAAATGAATGCCATAAAATGGTATGTTTAGTTTTGCTGCAAACACATACAAAGTGTAGAACCACCAGAAAAATGGAATTTCCACTTATATTTATCATCATCTAAGTTTGCCCACACTATACAAGGAAGTTCATATTAAAACTTACAACTGAATGGTTACTTTTTGGAAAATACAAGTATGATTTTTTAATTTTATAAACACTGAATAAATTCACTTTTTTGAGTGGAAAAATATGATTGATTATTCAATTTAAAAGAGTGACATTTTTGAGGTTTTATACTACTTACTTGAACTTATTATATTTATTCAAATACAACACAACAATGCAAGATAACCCCATTTTCCGGAATCTAATTTTGGAATTTCGCAGTTGGGATTACTTCATTGCTTTGGTGACAAGGGGCCATTGTCACATTGATGTTACAGATTGAGCTGAGATTGTTTTTTAATGAAATAGATTGAAAATAAAAATACCTGTGTCTCGGCTTTCTCCCCTAGGCCCAAGTTTGAAAAGAAAAAAATTATTTACAAATTAGAATGATTCACTAATAATACCTAATTCCTTGCCTATATCAGTATTTAAAAGATATTAAATGAGAGAAATTATAAAAATGTGCAATTTTTATCTTGGAGGCTGATACGGTAATTTGTATCACAAATTACTCAGATGTAATTAATGATAGTAATATGAATATGTATTTTTATGTGACATTGTATTTCAGAGGTTTATTAATTGTAATTATTATTGGTAAATAATAATATACGGCTTTACTGAAACTGTCAACAATAACGCAATAATGCAACGATGGGGTGAGTTGTTTATCATTACCGGGAACCAGGAAGTTACGTAATGTTTCGCGCCTTTTCGGTAGAAGCTTCTAGAACATTTCCTAAAGCATATGTATTCGTGGTTTTCATTGGATATTAAAATAGACGCTAATGTTGGCGCGTTTTATTAGCCAATAGCAGTTCATTTATAATCTTTAGGCGTATCTTGATGCAGGCCTATAAATAGTGTAGGTTCGAGGTAGCTTGTCCCCCAGTTCAACAGAATTCTCAGTACTCTACACGTCGGTCCCCCAGTTCAACAGAATTCTCAATACTCTACACGTCGGTCTCTCAGTTCATTCATTTCGCCAAGTTACACGCAGCAGAATTACGAGAATTATTATAAAGTATTATACATTTAAAAAAATTACATAAAGTTGAAGTATGCGAGTTAAAAGTGATAAATAAGAAGTTATTACAAACAGTTTCAGTTTGGCGAGTATCCAGATTAATATGTAAAAAGTGTTAGTGAATGTGTTCGACAATAAAAGTTATAAAACCAATTTCTTCATCATTATCATTTCTGGATAAAAGATTTCTTTCCGATTCACACCCTGCAAGAGTTAAATGTCGACCTAAACAGCTAGCCGGAGGACAATATACTAAATTTAAATTCTTTCGGAAACTAATTGATACAAATTGCTACGCCAGAGGGAGCTACGAACCAACCAACGAATGACGTCACAAGATGGCAACACATGAAGTCACACAACCTTAATACCGCATCAAATTGGCTTCCAAACGTGGTGTTATAATAATGTTAAACACATTGTAACATTAAAACCGTTACAAATTGGCTCCCATACGTGGGGCAGTTAAAGTTATGTAAACAAACATTTATTTGCAACATACAATTTGTAACATTAATTTCCGTCGCATAATTGGCTCCACAACGTGGGGCTCGACAACAAAAAGACATTACGTAAAGCAAGTTCTCTCGCAAATACGCGTGAAGTAAAAACACATATTAGCTATCACAAATTGGCACCCAGAACGTGGGGCGCGATAACCAGGAAAGGAAGGCGAAGTGACCAGGAAAGGATCAGCATAATCAGGACGTGGAACGAAAGCAGCAGTAAAATGATCTACAAGACGCAGATTCCAGAAACAAAAGGAATGACAGACTACATGGATGATTGGACATCGTAATTCCGAGATCAACTACAAGACGACGTAGATTCATCATAATACAACGCAGAAGCGACATACAAATCTAGGAGAATGGGGCAGACAGCTAGACATCTAAGCAACATCAGCAGATTGCATCAGAAAGGTTAGAAAAGTGTGATTTTAATTCTAAAAAAAAAAAAAAAAAAAAAAAAGTGTAAAACAAGAAACAATGATGGAGGGGGATAGTGTAACAGCTGTAATTCAATACAGGTTACAAAAAAAAGCTCAAACGATGTAGTATTGGAGGGAGGAAATGTTAGTGCAGGAAGTGAGAATAAAATAGCAGGAAATATTAATCTTGATACTAGTATGATTATGGAAATGCTGAAGAATATGCAAAAGAGTTATAGGGAAATGTGGAAAGATATTGGTAAGAGTATTGTAGATCAAGTAAGGGAAGATATGCAAAAGAGTCATAGGGAATTAAGGGAAGATCTTAGTAAGAAAATAGATCAAAACAGGGAAGATATGCAAAAGAATAATAGGGAATTGAGTGAAGATATTATTAAGAGTGTAGAACAAAAAGTAGATCAGAGTTTTGAGGAATTGAGAGGAGATATGAAAAAAGATCATAGGAAATCAATTGAAGATATTGGTAGGAGTAATGAGGTATTAGAGCAAAAAGTAGATCAAAGCAGGGAAGAAATTGAAAAGAAAGTTATGAAGCTAGATAGTAGTATGCCAGAAATGAGAGATGAAAATGAGGATGTAATAGCAAGTGAGACAGGAGAAATTTCAAAGAAAATGCTAGACATGAGCATGGAAATAAGTAACAAAGAAAGTGAGGTTAATACTAAAAGTGAGGTTAATGTAGAATGTACAGAGTTAGGAAGTCAAATGAGTAGTATTTCAAGTGAGTTAAGAGAGATAAAAGAGGTTATGAATGTAGATGTAAATGAGGCGCAAGTTAATCTCAGAGGGGAAATATCAGAAATACAGAATGAGACAGTAATGCAAAGAAATAAATTGTACCAAGATGTTCAAAATGAAAACTCCAGTCCAGTACAGTTTAGTACAGATTTGTCAGAGTATTCTCAGATTAAAATGATAGTAGCAGAATTGAAAATGAAAGTTGTTAAAAGATGTGTTGTTCAAGAAACTGTAGATTGTTTTCAAATGTTATCAGGGAACGAAATGTCATATGAATACAAGAGGTTATTTATGAACAAAAATTTGAAGGTTAGGATACGGCTACGAGTAATGTTTAGCCACACACAATTTGATCCAGGAGGGTAAATAGCAATGAGATGAAAGTAAATGCTGGATAGGTAAAGATGACTTGCAGAGAAATGTATTGGAACGTAAGAGGGTTAATTATTTATATATGTCATTTGAAAAAAGAAATAAATTAAAAAAAAATAATAATAAAAAAAAAAAAAATACTTATGTAGCAAACCGAAAAGGTGAAACATTGTCTAGATTTAAGAGATGTAAATATTTGTGTAGAGGGTGAATATTTTGGTAAATATGTGTAATAATTACAAAAATCTTAAATGTATAAATTTTAGTCAACAACTTAAGAAAGTAAACAATTTGGTAGCAGTGATTAAATAATTTAGGGTAAAGTATTTGCTATAAAAAAAAAAAAAAATTTGTAATGTCAGATTAATATCTAAATTAATTAAACCAAAGCCAGTAAGTAGTGGCGAGATATAAAAAAAAAAAAAAATAAAATAAATATGTCGTGTGTTAAATGCGTGTGAAGTGTTAAGTGAAAGTGATAATGTGTGTTCCAAGATTTAGGAGACTAAAAACACAATTTTAAAATTTCTAAACAAGTTATAAATATTTATAATTATGTTTCTAGTGGGGCATATGATACGGTAATTTGTATCACAAATTACTCAGATGTAATTAATGATAGTAATATGAATATGTATTTTTATGTGACATTGATTTCAGAGGTTTATTAATTGTAATTATTATTGGTAAATAATAATATACGGCTTTACTGAAACTGTCAACAATAACGCAATAATGCAACGATGGGGTGAGTTGTTTATCATTACCGGGAACCAGGAAGTTACGTAATGTTTCGCGCCTTTTCGGTAGAAGCTTCTAGAACATTTCCTAAAGCATATGTATTCGTGGTTTTCATTGGATATTAAAATAGACGCTAATGTTGGCGCGTTTTATTAGCCAATAGCAGTTCATTTATAATCTTTAGGCGTATCTTGATGCAGGCCTATAAATAGTGTAGGTTCGAGGTAGCTTGTCCCCCAGTTCAACAGAATTCTCAGTACTCTACACGTCGGTCTCTCAGTTCATTCATTTCGCCAAGTTACACGCAGCAGAATTACGAGAATTATTATAAAGTATTATACATTTAAAAAATTACATAAAGTTGAAGTATGCGAGTTAAAAGTGATAAATAAGAAGTTATTACAAACAGTTTCAGTTTGGCGAGTATCCAGATTAATATGTAAAAAGTGTTAGTGAATGTGTTCGACAATAAAAGTTATAAAACCAATTTCTTCATCATTATCATTTCTGGATAAAAGATTTCTTTCCGATTCACACCCTGCAAGAGTTAAATGTCGACCTAAACAGCTAGCCGGAGGACAATATACTAAATTTAAATTCTTTCGGAAACTAATTGATACAAATTGCTACGCCAGAGGGAGCTACGAACCAACCAACGAATGACGTCACAAGATGGCAACACATGAAGTCACACAACCTTAATACCGCATCAAATTGGCTTCCAAACGTGGTGTTATAATAATGTTAAACACATTGTAACATTAATTTACCGTTGCAAGGCACCCATTACCAGAAACAACTGCAACATAACTGTGGCCGATTTTCTCTTTGCTACATGAAATCTTGGTTGTAAGTTGTCTTTAGTTGAGGTCTTGTATACAAATACTTGCAGCCTGGTGCGGGGCAAAGTTTATTACCCCGTCCCATCCACGGTTGTGTTAATACATTGACAAAGGAATACAGTATTTTCTTTCCAATAGTTCTATGTCTCCATGCAGTGTGGTGTGTGTTAATTCTCTATAAACATTCTTAATTGCATGATAATTTCTTAATGATGCTTGGCTTAGCTGGCAGATGAGAATAAAGACATTAGCACAAATAATTGGGGTTTGTTATTGCCAGCAAGATATGTTATCTATAAAAACATTCCCAGATTACTGACATAAATAGTACTTAAGGATGACACATGTTACTTTATTACTTACAGGAAGACAGTTAACAGGATCACTGCGAGCTAATCTTTCCTCACGTGCCAGAGATGACAGCTTAACAAGCAACTCCTTATAATCTCGAGACACCTTCTCTCGCATTAATGCTTGATTTCCTCTCACTCGTTTAAGGACTTCCTGAGCATTTTTGGGTGTTGTACTGGGCATGACTTCTTGCATTTCAGCAGCTTGTACAGCATCTGGCTGAAAACATAGCCACAAAATAGATGGACTACCTCTGTTGTCAGCTGGTCAGCATTCTGGCTTCTCAACCCAAAGATTCCGAGTTCGATTCCTGGCTGGGGTGCAGAATTTTTCTTTATCTAGAGCCATTCTCTATCCTAAATATAGTCTGGTAGTAGAATGTGTCTTCAATGTAAAAGTTAATGAAAAAACTGTCAAAAGGTCCTTCAGTTCAGAGAGTAAAACCACTATCAGTAACTTGCTTCTTAAGCCAAAGCTACCTATATGACTACAGAAATTAAACAAGACTATACAAATGAAACATTTAAAAATTGAATGTTCTTATCAGCAATTTAATCTCGCCAGGATGATGGTGGTTCTAACGGTAGCACTAGTGGTGATGAGGATAATAATTAGGGTCAGAATTCTTTTTAATTACATATTTCATTCATTTACTTATAAAATACTGAAAATGAAAAATATCAGCAATTTCTGGTTTTGGTATGGTAAGTTGCATTTCAATTTACATACATATTCTTAGTAATATTATGTATTTTAGCTATACATATTTTGTAAAAATGTAACATGTTCGTATACATCTAGGTAACCATTAAAAATTTAAAAAATTTAATTTTATTTTATTTTTTACTAATACATTAATTAGCAAACTTCCTTTCATACAGATAATATTTTAATTTCATAATTAGGCTGAAGATATTATTTTAAAATTGTGAGAACCAATGCTTTCTCTATTAAAAAAAAAAAAAAACCTCTACTGCAAACTACCCTTTACAAGGAAAACATTTTGTTAATTTTCTCAAAAACGGCTAAAACAATTTTTATTAAAATGTTATATGTTTCAGATATTTGCATAACGAATAAAATGTATATCTTGAATTTTCTGGGAATATCCTATGAAGTCCTCTTCATTCTGAAAGACCTTTGTATAATTGGTAAACTGTAGGAGAGAGATAAAATCTTACTACACAAAAAAACGTAGAACTCGTTAAATCACATAAATTTCTGTAAATAATTTGTTTTATGTTAACTATTTCTGATATATTCTTTGTTATTGGTTTGAATTTCCAAATGCTTTATACTTTTTTTCAAATGCAAGTCACTGTTATTTTTTTCTTTCATGGTTATCCAAAGAGAACAGAATTTCAAAGCCATCACATAGCGACCAGTTTTAAAAAATTTGACTGTTATTTAGTTTACTTATTCTTCTTAAACCTACAAAGAAACATAAGTATATATTGAAAGTTTATCTTGATTAACAAGAGGTAGATAGAATATACTTTTGTAAGAACAGTTTGTAAAAGAGCAAGTAGAGAAAGTCATTGGAATGCAAGTAGAGAAAGTCATTGGAATGCAAGTATCATTTTTCATTGTAAGCTTAATTATAGTATCCATATTTGGGGCAATGGTACTAATATGTGTAAGTATTAACCCTACAGAAAAAGGACTTGAGAATTATCTCTGGTTCATCGTTTGATGCCCATTGTTGTCCCATACTTAAAGGCTTTAAAATTTTGACTAAAATTAATCAATATGTATATAACTACTTGGTAATTATTAAGGCTAATTTACTTATATGTCATCAACTCATCAACACCATGAATATGATATAAAGAATAATTATTTTACGAGGGCTGATCAATAAAGACTGAGATTGATTTTTTCCTGTAGCTTTCTTGAGAGTTTCCTGTCTCTACCATGAATATTTGAAAAGAGCGGGGTTTCATGTATAATGTCCATAGGCGGCAGCACTCTCGTATCGGTAGGTTGGTAGTAATGCTGTATATTGTTGACCCTAGTTGAATTTCGCATACCACAAAATGAAGATGACACAAGAGGACCAATAAAATTTTGTTTTCGTTTAAATCATACAGCCTCTGAAACTTTGGAAAAGCTGAAGCAAGCATACGGTGAAGATGCACTACCTCGTGCAACAGTGTTTAGGTGGTTCAAAGACTTCAAAGTAGAGCGAGTCCTCTGTGCTAAGCAAGGTGGGCCTGGTGCTTCGGCTTCTGCTATGACTGAAGTCAACATCAACACAGCTGCTGTGATTGTTGTTCCCAATCACACCACTGTTACAGCAGCGTACTACACGTCAGTATTGGCTACACCGAGGAAGCACATTGCAAGGAAACATCCAGAACTTATCACAACAACGTGCGGCCTCACGTTGCAAATCAAATCCAGGAATTTTTGGCTAAATTCAACATTACCTGTGTGCCGCATCTGCCTTATAGCCCCAATCTTGTCCCCTGTGATTTCTTTTTATTCCCATCACTAAAGGCAAAGCTCCGGGGCATTCGATTTGAGAGCACTGAAGCAGTGCTGAAGAAAAGTGAGGCGATTCTCAAAGACCTGACAAAGAATGGCCTGCACCATGTGTTCGAGGACTGGTAGAGACGCTATAAAAAGTGCATTCAAGTAGGAGAGGACTACTTTGAAAAAGACCATGTCAACATTGAAATGGAGTAATAAATGTCTGTGAAAAAAAATTAGTCTCAGTCTTTATTGATCAGCCCTCGTATTATCACTCATAATGTAAGGTTGACTAAATCCAGGAAATGGCATAACAATATTGGCATTACATGTTTAATAGATTACTGAGCGCCATCCATTTAAGTAGCTTAAATAGGTTTAAAGTTATTTTCAACAGTTGGTTTGCAGTGAGTCATTTTATAATGTTGATGAAATTTTTTCAAGCCAATATTGATATTGTACTTTGAAGTGTTCTGTTGTATATTTTTATTGCTTACTAGCTGGCTACCAACATTGCACAGGTAGCTTTTTAAAACTTAAATGGCAATTTAATTAATTTCATTTACCTTCCTGAGATCGTGGGTTCAAACCCAATGGAGGGCGATGGATTTTTTTTTGGGGGGGGCGTAAGAATCCTTAGCATGACTTTCTTCAGAAGGAAAGTAAAACTGGTGGTCCCATGTTGTAGATTTACAGCACGTAAAAGAACCTCAAGCTTCACAAAGAGGCCTCTGAGCATAATTTCCGGTCTTTCACGACCAATATAGAATGGGACACTAAGAACCACAGTAGTTACAGAGCATCCATAAATGAAAACTTGATTTATTTTCTCATTCTTTATAAAATTATTGTACAATGATCTAAAAGATTTTGCTGATGAATCCTCCTCTTTAACCTTTATAACTGTAATTTTATACAGGCCTGGCTATTCCTAATAACAGATGAAAAATCCCGATATTCACGCAAAAAGATGTGAGACAATGGCAGAATGTTCAAGTTCCTTAACCTCCACCTGACAGTCTTCCAAGTTCTGCAAATGCTGCATAGCATATAAGTACCCTTTGGTTTTGGAACAATTAAGGGTCAGAATGGTTGAGCAGTTTTTACTTTCTCTACTACGTATAGTAAGTAGGGGAAGTATTGTATTCCACCCAAAAATTCGATACCGAGATTTCACCGGAAATATATGTTTTAAGACCCCCTGAATCCAAAGAAAGCATTTTTGAAAACATGTCCGTGTGTGCGTGTCTGTGAACAGCATAACTCAGAAACGAGCAGTCGGATAAACACCAAACTTGGTATTTAGGTTCAGTATCTTCCAGAGATGTGACACGAAGGTTTTCAAGAAAATCCCCCCACCCCAGATTACCCTTTACATGGAACATTTTTCGAAAATTTTAATTTTCTCAAAAATGGCTCTAATGATTTTGATTAAAATATCATATGTTTAAGATATTTTCATGACAAATGAAATGTATATCTCGAATTTTCTGGGAATGTCTCCAAAGGCATTCTTCATTGTGAACGACTTTTGCATAACTGGTAAACCATAAGAGACAGACAAAATTTTACTACACAAAAAATGTAGATCACGTAAAAATACACAATTTATGTTATATACTTTTTTTTTGTTGAGTGAACCATTTTCGAGATACTGCTTGTTATTCCCTTAAACTTTTCAATACTTATTTTCTCAAATGGGAATTCTTCACTTTTTGTCTTGGATATGCAAATCTGTGGCAAAGAGAATGGTGCTGCACCTAGCAACCAGCTATTAAGACATATGTCGATGTTTAAAGGCTACTGTATTTCTATATTGCCCTTGCAAATACAAAACAAGGGGAACATGGTACGCCTTAAGCGATAGTAAAATATTTTTAGAACTGGTCGCTATGTGTAAAATGTAATTCTCTTTGCATGTCAAAAGATCGTTTCTGCAAATGTTTATCTCGATTAATATGAAGTAGATGGAGAATTAGAGTTTGTAAAAATAGCAGTTGTACAAGAGTAGAGAAAGTCATGTGAGTGTAACACATCAGATTTTTTTTTTTAGATAACCACACTGGGTGACAATTTAAATCTGTGTAGTTTCTCTTTGGTCCCATAGTTAATTAATAAGATAAAAGCTACAAAGTTTTCACATAATACATAATAGCTTCTTAGTTACTTACCTATATTAATTTATGGCCTCAATACACACAACCTCAAGTTATCTGCGTAATGAAGGCCCACTATCTTTTGCTCATAATAATCATCCATTATCTATGTCTTTTTCCTCTCTCTTTGTAACCATTCTTACCCATTTTCTCTTTACCTCACCCAAATACTTTCCCATGGCTTTTATATTTTTTCCCCCTTTTACATTCAAAATTTTCCTTATTACTATTTCCCCATCCAAATTTTCCAAATTCTTTTGCCAAACCTGATCTCTCCATATCTTTGTTTGCTTAGAATATAATATACAATGATAGTCGGTATCCTCTTCATTACACATTGGACATTTATTTGTTACATCTTGTCCTATACCCTTCAATTTACTAGCTCCTGTTCTTGCCCAAGCAAATCCTTCCCGTCCTAATTTATTACATGTTTCTATATACTTTTCCCTCTCCCAAACTGGTCTTTACATACTCTTAATGTACTTCTCTCACTTATGCTACCAAAGATATCCTTCTATCAATATCTTCTAACCTTATTTACACATCTTTCCAATGACCCTTTATAGAATATTCCCTATTAATCCAAACATCTCCCACACCTATCTGTTCCATCACTTCTTGAAGTTTTACTATCAATGATCCTTTCCATTTATTTCTCTCTTGCATAAGCAAACATTCTTTAATGATATAATTGTCTTTCAAATTTAAAATTCTATATATGTTTTTTAAAACTCTTGTAATAATTTTTGTCTTGGTCGAATATGTGCCTAGTTCCAGCTGAGCTGCCCCATTAGGTGAAGCTATTGGTAGACCTAAGATATCACATAATACATAGACTCTTAACCTACACAATGAAGTAGAGGTGAAGCTGGTGAATATGAAGATTCCCCACTCCCAGGCCACCAAGTTAACCTCTTTGGAAAAGACACACAGTCTGTGACTAGAGAACAATAATATTCTGAGTTGTTAATTATAAAATATTGGGTTGTCTGATCTCTGTTAGCTACACACAATTTTCTTTCTTTATATAATTATTTTACATACTCTGCTAATGACCTTGATTAGAACATACAAAGGAAATAAAGCAAAATGTCTTTACTTGAAGGTTGTTAAAGCATGTTAACATTGGTATCATATGTGTATCGTATTGTTCAAAGCAGATTCAATTCACTTTTGTTTTGCTGTATCTTAGTTGCTAAATCCTGACCATCTACATATATATTGCCTGGAATGAAATATCCATGGCATTTTTACTTTCTCTACTACGTATAGTAATCAGCGGAAGTATTATATTCCACCCAAAAAATTTGATACCGAGATGTATGTTTTGAGACCCCCTGAATCCAAAAGAAGCATTTTTGGAAACATGTCCATGTGTGTCAGTGAACAGCATAACTAAGAAACGAACAGTCAGATAAGCACCAAACTTGGTATTTAGGTTCAGTATCTTCCAGAGATGCGACACAAAGGTTTTCAAGAAAATCCCCCCACCCCAGAGTACCCTTTACATGGAACATTTTTCGAAAATTTTAATTTTCTCAAAAATGGCTCTAACGATTTTGACTAAAATATCATATGTTTAAGATATTTTCATGACAAATGAAATGTATATCTCGAATTTTCTGGGAATGTCTCCAAAAGTATTCTTCATTGTGAACGACTTTTGCATAACCGGTAAACCATAAGAGATAGACAAAATTTTACTACACAAAAAATGTAGATCGCATTATAATACACAATTTATGTCATATACATTTTTTTTTTGTTGGGTGAAACATTTTCGAGATATTGCTTGTTATTCCCTTAAATTTTCCAATACTTATGCTTTTTCTCAAATTCGTTATTCATTTTTTTTGTCCTGGTAATGCAAAGAGAATGGAATCCTCCACATAGCAACCAGCTCTTAAAATATTTGACTATCGCTTAAAGCCTACCAATTCCCCTTGCACCTACAAGAAAATTAGCAATAAGATTAACATCTTGATATCTCAATTAACATGAAGCATATGGAGAATAAGCATTTGTAAAAATAGTTTGTACAAGAGTAGAGAAAATCATGTGAGTGTAACACATCAGATTTTTCTTATTCTAATGCATATTCTGTGGAATAACAACAACAATTAGTTTTATTCCAAGGCATTCTCAACTAAAATTCAGTCTGAACTATGTAGGCTTTCACAGCCAGTGTCATTTTTATTTTAAAAGTCAGTCTTCTTTGCAAACATGTTCTTTTACAACTCCAATGGTTCGTATTCAAGTACAAGGGCTCTGTAAATCCTTTTAAATCTTTTGGTAATTTATGAAATGAAATTAAAGATGTTTTACAGACTATATCCATGTGAAAGAGTAGGACTTTTTTAATGGTGAAAGAATTATTAAAATTGTTGAGTGGTTTTTGAGATTACCCTACATACACACAACCATACAAATTTTCTCGCTTTATAATATTAATATAGATATTTTACTGTGGTATCATATCATTTTTATTTTATTCACTTATTTGACTTATATTAATAACTGCTTTTGTTGCAGTTCTAAAACATTAATAAATATTGAATTGAATACATGTTCATAGAGGGGGAAGTAAAACTAAGAAGTTGTGAATGTTAGCACAGAAAGGTGAAGATTTACATTTAAATAACAACTGCATATCCTTTTCAATATAATTTATTGCTATGCAAGAAATTATTTTTTAAGCTAAAGTTCTATATTCCTACATGCATCATTTAATAAACTAATTTTTTGAAACAATAAAGTTCAAACTAACAAACTAATCCCACAATTAAGTTACAAATGTGTGTAAAATTACCTCTGAATTTTCATATAAATAACGTTCCACCCTTGGATATGAATGACATTCAGAATGAAATTTGTTTCCATAGTCATATAACTGAACTTTTCTTCTGCATGAACTTAATTCTCTGAGTTGTGAACAGACACAAGGTTCTGCAAAGCAAGAGCAAGTACTTGATGTATCTGATGTAGAAGAACTGTCGTAGGCTTTCTCCTCAACCTCATCATTTTTCAAATGAATGGTATGAGGCTCATCATAATCTTTCATGCCACTGCTGTAAAAATAGAAATTTATTATAAATTACTTTAAAAAGGTATAAAGTTTTAAATTAATTAAATAAATTTAAAATAATTAAATTCAGTTCCTGCAAAATGATTTAATAGCTTTTAAATCTTGAAATACTTCATGCTTTACCTCACATAAGTGTAACTAGATAGTGTGACAAGACTACCTTATCAGACTGTAATAAATACAATTTTATAAGGCTAGGATATTCAGAGCAAAATTTGTTTAAGAGAAATGATGAAACTGGTTTTATAAATTCTGGCAAGTCATTTCCCAGACGCTTATGTAAGAAGGGGTATATAGCATGATTTTAAAGCGAACATTTTCTGAATATTCATCAATGTATCAACACATGGATGGAATATGCAAATCATGGTGACATCATTTATGTCAGTGCTGAAAGAAGCACAAGATCAGCATGCTCAATGGTATTTAAAGTTAGGGTCTTTTTATGTCACACTCTGCTGTCACGTGCCAACCAGTACTCTGATACTCGGCTCTTTAAATTATTTTGTGCTGTTTTTAATTTTGATGTAGGCCATAGGCACGATAAAGGATAGTTTCTTTTTTAACTGTTTAATTGATGTGTTCTGTCCAATGTGGCAGCCCGTAATTATGAGTTGTTATTTTATTTCAACAATAAATTTATATAATACTGAAAAAATTATGGCTTCATGCTTCTCTGCCTTAATGTCCTCAATTATTATTATGTCCATTTCTTAAGGAAATTTACAATGAATGGATCAAAATTATGAGAATGCAGCAAACAGAAGTTTTAAAGCTGACAATACTGGTTATGCTGATGTGGTACATAAAAGGTTTGCTAGCCCAATGTTTTCTCTTTTTATTTAAAATAATTTTTAGCTCACAAAGCATGTTTTACTATTCATCTAATAATCAGTGCTTCAGGCTTCTTATAACTAAGATATAATGAAGCAATGAATTAATTTTGATAAGATTAATATGTAAATCAGGTCTGAAAGTATTTAAAATTTCTCTGCAAAATATTTATGCATTTAAATGCAAAATTGCAGCATGGTGCTTATACCTGCTTTATCAAAACACAATCCGAGCCCACAATAGCTTATGCTATTGAATTAATTGCAACAATTATTTTCTGTCTTTCCCTCCCTTCCTTCTCTGTTTCTTTTTTCTCCTCTTGCTCTCCCTCCCTCTCCTATTCTCTTCCCTTCCATTACCTTTGGCTCCCTCTCTCTCTGTAAAAATGTATGTCATGTGAAGTTTTGAAAAATGGCAATTAAAATGTTTCTTCTGGGGTATTAATATAAATTAAAACATATGCAAAGATTTAATAGTACATAAACTTGTGATGTTTTTTTTTGGGGGGGGGGGTAATCGGTATATATATAACAGCAAACAAAAAATTTATATATCTTTGGAAATATCCTACTGAAATTCTGTAAACTACAAACCATGCTTACAAACCTTTATTATGTAACTCAATTATAAGCAAGTCATTTCATTTTTTTTTTTTTTTTTTGACTTTGCTGTTTTATGTTACCAAAAAAGAAAAAGAAAAGATACACGTTCTCTCTCTGTAAATATGTTACTTCTGGCTTAAGGTCAGCCCATTATAGATGTTAATATTATCTGTTTATCTAAAATGACCATAAACATTTGTTACATTTTTATTATTTGTAGAGATACATATTACTTTAAGAACCTCTTAAGATATTTATAAGTAATTATTTTGAAATTCATAAATTGTCTCCCTAATATTTCTAATTTTTTTTCTAAATATACTTTTAGTTGTTATTAATTCAGGACAGTTTTAAACTTTATACACTGGTAAGAAACTGAATCCTAATTTCCAATCCATCAAATTAAAGCAAACCTATGTTAATAAAAATTTCTACTTTGGTAAATTTGAAACTCACTCTATGCAAATGATGGAAAACTGCTATAAACAGCAATCTTACAATTAAAAGATTATGCATGTACTTTGTAATACTACAGGATATTTCTCACATGCATAGACATATATTTTACATCACAAATATCAATAAAACAACAAAATTGTATTTTCAGCAATTTTACCTTGGTGAGTCTGTAGTTCCTTCAATTTTTGTTTTCTCACTGATAGGAAATCCCCACAGCCTCTGATGTGGCAAAGGCATTGCGGAATAATCAGCATGAGACTTATAATCACTTAATTCCGAGGATATTTCACTACTTGTTTGCTCTTCCGGTAAATGAGAGGGAACCTCTAATGCCTGAATGTCTTCAGCAGTTTGGGGGTATGGAATGTTTGATGGCAGGATTGGAGAATATGTTGAACTGTATTTTCTTTCCTCTTCTGCTGGTAATGGCTGTCTTAACCTTTTGCTATATTCTTTTGCACTAGCACAAGCACAATCAGGCTTGCTGCAAAATCTGCAGTGTGACTTAACTGTAACCTTTATTGGCTTTGATTCATGTGGTTCTTTGGGCCTTGGTATAATATTGGTTGGAAGCTCCTGCAATGGCATTTTCTTTTGAGGCCTGTTCAAAATAAAAACATAAGTAAGTCACAATTATTTAACATTTGAAGCTGGAGACAGTGAAAAGTTGTAGAATCAAATAATCAACTAACATTGTTTAGTGATACTGTTTCACTTAAATGTAAAAACAACAGCACATATTTCAAGCATCCATTGTCCTCATTGTCAGCTGTAGATGAACTGAATGCTTGTCCAAAAGACAAAATTCCACAAAAAGCTAAAATTTATTTACTTCTACATTGTCAGAGTTTATATTGGAAAAACCAAAAGGAATTTGGATCTAAACGCTAAAGAACATTTATGAAACATAATGTTTAAGGAGTTGGAAAAATTGGTTATAACTACATATTTTTGGTCACAAGATCAAAAAGGAGATAAAAATTGTTGAAATCCCTTACAGAATAAGCCAGTACTTTCCATCTGAGAAAAGATTTTTAAAAATAAATAAAACTGTAAAAAAGTAATGAATTTTGAATTTTGGATACCTATGTTAAGTAAACCAGCAAATTGATCACACCACTAGACGTCTCCCAACATACCCAGGAAATGGATGAAGGCAAAGTTCTGGCCAGTTGATCCACACCTGATAATGAGGACACCTTGAAAATGTACTGTTGTTTTAAGAAATGAAGAAGTGTCACTAAATGATGACAGTTTATTATTTGATATATTAACACTTAGGATAAAACATTTAACTTAATGTTTTTTTTTGTTTTTTTTTAACTTGTGCATTCAAACATACTGATATTTGTGATTCAATGAAGAAATTTTACAAAAAATAGGAGAGACAAAGGTACCTAGAGCCAACCACACTATCTTTGAAGACATATCTGGAAATTTGATAATGTTGTTGACACTCTTCTATTTTCGCTTTTGGATGTAACCAGTATTCTTTGGAGAAACATCCTTTTCGATTATAGTATTTTTTATTCATTTCCCAGTCATGCTGCCATGAGGAAAGTTGAATTTCCTACATTCAGTGCTAGTAACCTAGCATACCTGCATGTTTTATCTATTTTACTGCACGTATGTGCATGAACTATATTAAATCCTCCATTTTTGATATACTTATTATTACAGGCATGGAATATAATCATATTTGATATTTGAATTTTACCATTTAAATCATAAGTTAAAATTAACTTATGATTTAATTCATGCAGCTGCTAAGTATGAGCTGCAAATTATTGATTTTTACTTTCTCTACTACGTATAGTAAGTAGGGGAAGTATTGTATTCCACCCAAAAATTTGATACCGAGATTTCACCGGAAATACATGTTTTGAGACCCCTGAGTCCAAAAGAAGTATTTTTGGAAACCTATCCGTGTGTGTGTCTGTGAACAGCATAACTCACAAACGAACAATCGGATAAACCCCAAACTTGGTATTTAGGTTCAGTATCTTCCAGAAATGCGACACGAAGGTTTTCAAGAAAATCCCCTCACCCCAGATTACCCTTTACATGGAACATTTTTCGAAAATTTTCTCAAAAATGGCTCTAACGATTTTGATTAAAATATCATATGTTTAAGATATTTTTATGACAAATAAAATGTATATCTTGAATTTTCTAGGAATGTCTCCAAAAGTATTCTTCATTGTGAACGACTTTTGCATAACTGGTAAACCATAAGAGATAGACAAAATTTTACTACACAAAAAATGTGGATTGCGTTAAAATACACAATTTATGTCATACATTTTTTTTGTTGAGTGAATAATTTTCGAGATATTGCTTGTTATTTCCTTAAATTTTTCAATACTTATTTTCTCAAATGGGAATTTGTTATTCATTTTTTGGTCTTGGATATGCAAAGAGTATTAATCTGTGGCAAAGGGAATGGTGCTGCACCTAGCAACCAGCTATTAAGATATATGTATGTGCTTAAAGGCTACTGTATTTCTATATTGCCCTTGCATACAAAACAAGGGGAACATAGTACGCCTTAAGCGATAGTCAAATATTTTTAGAACTGGTCGCTATGTGTAAAATGTAATTCTCTTTGCATGTCAAGATATCGTTTCTGCAAATGTTTATCTCAATTAACATGAACCATATGGAGAATAAGCATTTGTAAAAATAATTTTTACAAGAGTAGAGAAAGTCATGTGAGTGTAACACATCAGATTTTTTTGTCCTGGTAATGCATAGAGAATGGAATACTGCACATAGCAACCAGCTCTTAAAATATTTGACTATCGCTTAAAGCCTACCAATTCCCCTTGCATCTACAAGAAAATTAGCAATAAGATTAACATCTCGATATCTCAATTAACATGAAGCATACGGAGAATAAGCGTTTTTAAAAATACTTTGTAAAAGAGTAGAGAAAGTCATGTGAGTGTAACACATCAGATTTTTTTTTTAAGGTCAACAACTAGACATTTGTTTTCACATAAGTACTACTTCTGTTACTCACTATCACCGCAAAAATAATATGCATTAAGTGCATTGGATAATCTCAGAAGTAGAAAATACTCAACTTCATTTTGTATTTTCAAACTCTTCCTCGTTCTCCAATGATGCACTTATTGCACTTGTATGGCAATATACTATTGTATGTTTGGAGCCTTTAAAAGTAATTTCTGTACACCTCAGATCATTCTTTTATTCCAGTGATTAAGCAGCATTTAGAATTTGAACAACAATGATCATCTTTAACACAAAATAAATAAATAAATAGTAAAGGTGGCTCTTCTAATCATATGAAGCCTAGGCACAGTGCTGACCTCCATGTTGAATGCAAAGAAAACTATTTTGGAACAAAAATACTTTATATGCATATTAACAACCCCAAATTACCCATCAAAGCCTACATGTGATTGTCTACTCAGCATTTAGGACCGGTTTCAAACAACCGATGTTAAAAATACCCTTAACATCTTGTTTGTTAACATTATGTTCAAAGTTTTAACAGTTAAAACTCTTACATTTCATCAAGCTTTTACAGCAAACATTTTATTAACATCAAAGACAACAGCGAATGATAGCTTTGGAGAATGTGGTGACTTAACTACATGGATCTGAACATATTCCAATGCACTTTTGTCTACATATTGCAGCGCTCTCTGTGTCAGTAGCAGACAACTAGTTACATTCATGGGCAATAGCCGTGTGATGTTCCTGATTGTTTGAGTTAGAATTGTAGATGCAGAGGAAGTGAATGTCAGGTGCAAAGAGCATTTAGAACGGTTTAAAACTCGTGGTGGAGCTACATTAAAACTAAAGTGGATGAAAGTGTGTTACCGCTGATTAAGGATCAAGCAGACCCAAACAAAAATACTGTTTGCTTCTTGAAGCAATTGCTTCAAAAACTTCCAGATAAACTCATGAAAGTAACTTTAGAAATGTTAACATTATCAGTCCATTAAATGAAAAGTGCCAGTAGCATAAAGCTTCAAAATAATTAGCACTTGTAAAAAAGAGACATGCTTCTGTTTGTAGTTTTTAACCTCTCATATTTCCCATAAAACTATGTTCATAACCCCTTTGGAAGGTCTCTATCACTTTAAAAATTCCACCTTTTGCAGTTTTTCAAATTTATTATGATGCACAACTACTCTTCCATTAGGAATGACATTCAAAAATGCCAAATGCAGCAAACTTGCATCAACAGCTTGGTTTGCAGCAGCCATTTTCCAACCTTTAACATGGGTACAGTAATGTTAATTTAACAGTGAGTTTAAGAAAAATCTTAGTAGTATAACCCAAATACCTAATTAACGCTTGCAGCATAGGAGAAAGAGGCATGCTTCTGTTGGTAGTGTTCTAACCTCTCGTATTTCCCATAAAACATGCTCATGACCCCTTGGACAGTCTATCACTTTACAAATTCCTCTTTTTTCAGGGTTTCAAATTTATTATGACATACAACTGCTCTTCTATTAGGAATGGCATTCAATGCCAATTGTAACAAACTGGCATCAACAGCTTGGTTTGCAGCAACCATCTTCCAACTTCTAACATTTGTTAAACACCTTAACACAAGGATACAGCTATGTAAAATTAGCACAAACTTTAACACATTGTTAAAGTTAACATTGTGTTAAATTTAGCATCTGTTGGTGAAACCAGCCCTAACAACCATAGCTACTTACATAATACTGAGATTCATTACAATAATGCAGTATTTCATACATTCTGTCAATAAAAATATAACAAATAGCATAGGAAATACATCTGTTTAAAACTACTACTCCTAGCAATAAATTATCAGGAATATATCACACCAATTGTGAAGATTGCCAAAAAATATACATTGGGAAAACAAAAAGGAATTTGGAAACAAGATTGAAGGAAAACCTGAGAAATGTTACATTCAAACAAACAGATAAATCAGTCATAGATTATCATTTTGGTTATGTAATCATAACAATAGCAAAGAAATACAAGTTTTAAAACTGGCCAACAATCATTGGGAACTAATAGTATGGGAGAGTATTTATATCACCAATAATTCACACAGCCATGAATTTTAAAATCCCAGCTTCAAATGACATCATATGACCCACCAATGGGAATGTCAGTAGTCCAAACAACAGGGAAGAGGGAAGCGGATATCTGATGAGAGCCAGTCGGCCAATCAACTGAGAATAAGGAAGACGTCTCCTTAAAACATGTTCTGTTACGTGACAAGCAAGTGGTGCTAAAAGTATTTTTAAAGGTTGACAAAAGTTTTTAACTTTTGAAAGGATTCTTTGCGGGTAACAATACAATTAATATACTCTTCACATAAATCCATGTCTACAGTTTTCCCTAAAGAAAAAATACAAAGATTGGCATGTATTAAATACCACATATCTATTTATAAACAGTCTAAAACAAGAATGAATAGAATGCATATTGTTTAAGTAATGACTGTGATTAGTAACTGTAAACATCTACCCCTTCAGGTCTCATCTGCAAAACTGAGGCAGTCACGTGCAAAGCATTGAAAAGTATTTTAACACATAATGGAAAACTGTTTTAGCAGCTTTGTATCTTTACCACTGGAATGGCAAATTATTTTGGAAGTGTACTTCTTCTGTTCAAATGCAATTAATGGCTTTTACATTCTTGGTTGGTTCTTGTGGTGGTCTATTAGTACAGCATGAACCCAATGGCTGATCTTATGATAGGCTGATATTTTATCTGCTAAGAATATACTGCAGCAGGAACTCAAAATGTATAACAGAATATTTGTGCATGAAATTCAGTCTCTTGCCATAATATCTATACATGTCATTGTGCACATATGATTAAGAATGGGAACTGTGCACTTGCACAACTAAACTTAGATAAGATTAAATCTACAATTCTTAAAAAGCGGACATCTTAGTGTTATTTTGCAACTCCATTTTCAACTTCTGATAGAATGACACTTTCAGATAAAACTTGAAATAATGAAGAAAACTGGTCTTGCACGGTGAAACAAGAACAATGAGGCTTATTTTATTTCTTACTTTCTTATGATTTTATAGATGAATAAATGACTTGACTTGAAAATCTGAAGTACAAAGCTTGGATCTTGTGGATAGAGATGAAAGAGAGAAAATGTTTTAAGAACCAAATGAACCCCACAAAGTATTTTGAAACTATCTGCAAAGCGATAATTATATTTAATCACAAAAATTCCAGTCTTAAATGTTGAACTAAAACTCAGACTAACAATTGTTATGTAAAAGTTATAAATAAAAATCACTAAATTAAACTAGAATATTAAAATCAATACTGAAATCCACAACCGTAATATGAGACAACAAAATAATATTCTATTAATAATGCCAAATTCCACCAAATAGAGCATTCATTCTGTATTATATACAACTTCTAAGCATTATAATTTGTTGCCAAGTGAAATAAAAAATATACCAAAGCTGCATATATTTAAAATGAAATTAAAGGGGTATTTAGGTTATGTTTACACAAATGTTAACTTTAAATTTCTAATAAAACTCCAATATAATAGAATATGAGTCAAAATTGTATTACTATAAATGTGCTATTTAAACACCTTATTTCCATGTTATTTACTGCCATACACCAATCTTGTATATGTACTGCCCTGGATAGAGCTCTAGCTTATTAAGGGCAAATTGTAAAATAAATAATAAACAAATGTAGCAGTTACCTTTCTTTTGGGGATTTACACTTTTTAGGTGGCTTGCTACCCAAGGAAACAATCATTGCTGATCTCAAGTTCTCAACGGTGCGTGAATACTTCTGCAGTTTCTTTTCAGCTTTTTTCTGCTCCTCTGCTGCATCTTTTCCTTGCTTTAGTTTCAGCGCAGCTTCTTGCCCTCTTTCTTGTGCTATGGCTTGGTTTATCTCCCTTTGTCTTGCCAGCTCCACTTCTGCATCTGGCTATGCAAGAAAACATAAAATTCAGATGAAAGACAATCATGAGGACTCTGAAAGCAGTAAACATATTTCTCCTGTTAAAAATAAATTTATAGAGAAAGGTGACATAAAGCGGTGTTTAGCAACCACCAGTCATCTTTCATTACCAAAAATGGTAAGCAGTCAAGTGGAAGCATCCTTTCACTACCCTATTTAATGATAGGACACCTTAAACCATTGTTTTGAGAAAAAGAGTATTCAAACATTTAGCTTCTATGCTGAGTGGGGTTACCGAAGATTCCTGAGGCATACCTGGACATTCTCGATCAATGTATTATTATTATTATTATTATTATTGTTCCTACTATTATAATATTAATTTTGGACACTTAACAACACAGCAAATACTGTAATCAAGAAAACTTGCTGTTATTACCACTAATTTTCAGTAATAATTAAATTTATATTGCATTAAGAATAGATGTAGGTCTACCTTAAAATCTGTATTTCTTGGAGCTCCTTATTTTCCAGGGCTATTTTGCAGAATTCCTGTTAGCTTATTCTGAGTTCATTTTAATGCAAATTTCCACTTTCACTAGTTCTGTTGACACTGTGTTGCTGTCATCTGCCCGCAAACCACTCATGACACTCAACATCCTTTCCACATGGGCAATAGTGGATTTGCCAGCATGTCGTATTATTATTATTAACATATTAGGGGCCATACCTTTTTTGAAAAAAATACACCCAGATCTTTGTCTTGCATCAGTGTTATCATTGCCTTGAAATGTAATGCCATCATACTTTATTGTAAATTAAACAGTTCATACTTTATACTGGCAAGAAAGTTCATCCTCTCCTTTATCTAGTCAGTCCTTGTAATTAGCATTTGTCAACCATTCATCACGAAAAGAAATAAAGTATCCTTTTACTAGATTCATATCTAATACAATATGTTAAATGTCATTATGACAAATTTCTACGGAATTTGAAATTAATTTTGTTGTACAGAAATTTTCTTAAATTGGTTATTTATCATTTTTATCTTAAAAGGACCAAAAGTAACTCTTAAATCTAATATGAAATCTAATCTAATTAAATCTAATATACATATATATTGTAATATGTGTGTATGTAGTAGGAATAGATGTGGAAGAAAACAAAGCATTTCAAAATTCGCTACTAAAGTAATTTCATATTTAAAACATTAAAGTTGGCAACATTACACAATAATATGTAGTAAGCTTATACACTACATACAAATGTTTTCATTTTGAGAAAAAGTCAGTAGTTCTTTTCTGAACAGAACACTTCACAATTGATTCTTCCAAGTATTTTACAATGCCACTTGCACTTTTTATCACATTGTCAACTTCTTCTAAGATTTTTTAACTTTTCTTTTAGAGAAAACTGCTTTCTTTTACTTTACGCTACTCCATTAGTTGACATTGTTTAAACCAGATTTGCTCTGAACACACTGAAATTCCTTTTTACACAGGTTAAATCTCATGAGGCAACAATAAGCAAACAAAACAAAAGTTTACAATTTAAGCGTATCTTTTAAACAGATTGCCGAACTACGGAATTCGAATGGACAAAAGAGACCTTTTATGACAAAAGCAGAGGCAAAACATTTATGGTCAAGGATGAATAGATCACTCTCTGAATCATGAAACAAGACTGTAATTGTAGTAATTTACTTGGTCGACTTTCTTCATCAGTTCTTATAACTTGGTTCTTGGTGTTGTTGGCCTCAGGAACGTTTTCGGGAAGAAGAGAAAGGTCGACCAAGTAAATTACTACAATGAATTGGTCATCACTATTAAGACTGCTCCTTATAATTATTTAACACTGTTATTATTCAAGAAAACGTTTTAAGAATTTCTTCAATCAGTCACATATTTACTAAGGGAATTTCTTATTTTTGTTATACTGACATTTGTACAATTGAAATAATTTAACATAGATGCTTGTGGAGATATAGAAGGGGATTTCAGTTTTTTTCATTGAACTTAAATATTTGTTAAAGCAGCATTCATTAAAACAGTATTTGATTGTATAAAAAATCACACAAATTCCCGCACTTCAAATAACAGACCGTACTTGTAATAAAATTGTAAGAACTTCAGATTTTACTAAATACTGCTACAATTATTGACAAAAGTTCTGTTATGCGTAATGACAGCATGAGCTTGAGAGACTAGAGTCTGATTGACAAAAGAAGTGCACTAAAACTTCAAACTTCAACCCGACCCAAATGCTCACTTTTAAAGTTATTTGATGAACAGTCAATTTTCACTATGTACATGACTTTATTATATAATTATTAATACTTCAATTCAAATGCAATTTCTCTGGGCCAAAGATTTCCTGTCAGCCAGAGAGTGCACTCCAGACCTGGGCATGCCAAGTGGCGCCCAGAGATCTGACAACCCTAATGCTGAGATACAAACGATTTAAGATTAGAAATGAAAGTTTGGATATTTTATAAACTACAGCACAGAAACTGGGTGAACATGTTTCTCTCAAAACACAATATTAAAATGTTCTAGTATGGAACTAAGATGATGACTTATTGACTTTTGCAACATATTTACACTGTTTAATAACTTCTTTTACTGAAATATTGCATAAACTAGCCAGCATTTATTAACAGTATCATTAATTAAAATATACTAATAAAATTATGTTTTAGCAGCAAAAAAAAGAAATATGGAAAGACAAATTGAGAATAAATATAAAAGAACATTTTGTAACATTTAAGCATTGAGTGGCAAATTAAATATTCAGAGGTAAATAAAACAAGGCATTACTTTCAAGAAAGCACGTATAAGGCTTACATATGTGCTAAAGGCTTAACCTATATATATATATATATATATATATATATATATATATATATATATATATATATAAATTAAATTATCATGTACAGTAGAACTTGGTTATAAACGACATCCAAGAAACCTTAAAAATTATGTCATAAACAAGTTTCATAACCAAGATTCATATTTTCAGTCTAGTGAGATGCTCTTCCAAATTGTTTGGACAATGGAATTAACTAGGCCAAATTGACAACACACCAGCTTTTTAATTCCATTCTCAATTTCATGAATCACTTTAACTTTTTCTTCTCAAGTTAAAGCTTTTCTTTTACTGGCTATGCACTAAAATGTCTGCACTTCACAAAATTGCTATAAAAACTGACTTCAGGTATAATTAATGCATTCTGTGGTTATAACCACCACTATAAATGTGCAAGGGTTGCAATGAGGTAAGGAATCTACCTGCATTCCAGAGACTAATACCAGAAGGGGAGGGTAAAGAGCTTGTCAGGTTGCCAGATTTCAACAACAGATTTCCTAAAATACATTCATGCTTGGAAAATTGTATTATAAACTTGAGGCAGAGAACGTTATATGCGAGGAAGATGCATATATATATATATATATATATATATATATATATGAGAAACATGAGAAACTATATATATAGTATGTTTCTCATATTAAGCAAGGCTGAGAAACACTTCCTTATGAGAAATATGTCCTTATATGATGTAAAGGACAAGTTGTCGCTGAAACGGATGTCATTATAACAAAGTTCAAATGTATTTATATTGATCGAAAGCTAAACTGGACCATCACATTAATCATATATACAATAAGCCGTCACAGGTAACATTTGTACTGTATATCATGCATTCATACTGTGCATTTTTTCCATGTACATCTAACATGTCACATTCTTTTTTGGGGAAACTCTGTGGAAGCAAAAATTATCTTTAAATGACAAAAAAGGCACTTTGAAGTATATTAGGAATTCCAACAATACAATCGTGTAAAGAAAATCTTTAAAAATGATCACAAATTATAACATAGCAGGATTATATATACTTACCATTTTAATTTTTATCAAAAACATCTTCAACAATATACAATAAGGGATACCATTCATGGTTACAAACCATATTCTAGGGTTTCCAAAACACATCACAGTTACAAGCATCTAAAATTTATATAATCTTGGTCACAAAGGTTTAATGAGTACAGTGCTTTCTTCAACACTAATGCTATTTTGGGGGGAAGGGTTCTACTGTCTATGTTACATAATGCTTTACCTGCAATGCTGCCTGTTGATGACCAGCACCTATTTCTTGAAGACAATCTTGATATTGCTGCTGTAAGGAGTGCAGCTTCTCTGACTGCAGCTTTTTAAGTTCTGCAATTTGATGATGTCCAAATATTGCCAACTGCCTTGCAGCTTCATCTCTGACTCTTTCACGTATCATATTTGCTATGTCCTTGGACTGTTGTCGAACCTAAAAATAATTTCTGTTTTTGAAATTTTCAATCATAATTTTTTCAGAAAAAAAAACAATATCTGAGCTCTGTCGTTTGGCTGAGAAACATTAAGGATCAATGAGAATGGTTTGGGTGATATTTGGTTACAAAGACATGGAATTGCGGGGATTTTGGAAATGAAGATATAGATAGATACACTCTGCCATGAATTAGAGGAGATCCCAGATTTTTTATAAAATTATTAAGACAGGATTAAATTGAAAAAGGTATTTAGATGTACATAACAAAAAGCAAAGAGAGAGTATTGTATGGTTTAGATTAGGAGTCTGGAAACTATGAGGTTTTTGAACATTTGCTCTCCAAAGAGCCCTTTTGGGGGGGAGAAAATTAAAAAATCTGATGTGTTACACTCACATGACTTTCTCTACTCTTGTACAAACTATTTTTACAAACGTTTATTTTCCATATGCTTCATGTTAATCGAGATATCGAGATGTCAATCTTATTGGTAATTTTCTTGTAGATGCAAGGGAATTATGGTAGCTTTTAAGCGATAGTCAAATATTTTAACGCTGGTTGCTATGTGGCGCATTCCATTCTCTTTGCATGTCCAGGACATAAAAAAATGAATAACGAATTTGAGAAAAAGTATAAGTATTGGAAAATTTAAGGAAATAACAAGCAATATCTCGAAAACGGTTCACTCAACAAAAGAAATGTATATGACATAAGTTGTGTATTTTAACGCGATCTACATTTTTTGTGTAGTAAAAGTTTGTCTATCTCTTATGGTTTACCAGTTATGCAAAAGTCGTTCACAATGAAGAATACTTTTGGAGACATTCCCAGAAAATTCGAAATATACATTTCATTTCCCATGACATTATCTTAAACATATGATATTTTCATCAAAATCGTTAGAGCCATTTTTGAGAAAATTAAAATTTTTGAAAAATTTTCCATGTAAAGGGTAGTCTGGGGTGGGGGGATTTTCTTGAAAACCTTCGTGTCGCATCTATGGAAGATACTGAACCTAAATACCAAGTTTGGTGCTTATCCAACTGTTCGTTTTTGAGTTATGCTGTTCTCACTCACACACACACACACGCACGCACGCACACACACACCCCCACACACACACCCACACACACACCCACCCACCCACACACCCCCACCCCCACCCACACCCCCCCCCCACACACACACACGGACATGTTTCCAAAAATCCTTTTTTTGGATTCAGGAGGTCTCAAAACATGTATTTCCGGTGAAATCTCGGTATCGAATTTTTGGGTGGAATGCAATACTTCCCCTACTTACTATACGTAGTAGAGAAAGTAAAAATTGGAGAAGGTTTCAACCATGATGGTCCAAAGCCTCATTCAGATCATCATGAACATCAGACTTCTGGATCAATGATAACAAGATTGGGAATGAGCAATAGACCTGCAAAGGTCACATTTAGGGTCCCACTCCCCATCAAACTAAACTGGTTATTCAGGCCATATAGGGATTTAATCTGTAGGGATAGTGAAGATGGGGTCCATATTTTGATAGAATATAGAGTAACTGATAAATGGAGGAGAAAATTGTTTAGAGAAAAATCTGTCACATCACATTCATATAACTTTCTCTACTCACTTGTCTATGAACTATTCTTACAAAAGCTTATTCTTTAATTAAACTATTTCTCGTTAATAATAAGAATGAACAGTAAGCTAAAGCAATAGACAAATCTTTTCAAAGCAGGTCACTATGTGATCGCAATGAAATTCTGTTCTCTTCGCATGAACATGAAAAAGAAAGATAGTGGAAAAAAAAATAGCGATTTGCAGTTGAGGAAAATATGAAGTATTTTAAATTAGCGACTCTGGTAATAAATGGAAATGGGTGGAACTTTGAGAGGATGTTGGTGGGAATGTCTGGAGTGGGGGGTCTTGATGCATCACATTCTGTAAAGCGGCCGCTCGCTTCACTATGCCATGAGTGAAGAGGTACACACATCATCATTAGTTTCTGGAGAAAGAAGGCACCAAAGCTTCAGTAATTTTTAGAAGGCTCCATGAACAATTTGGGGAAGCAACCCTTTTAAAGACCTAGATGTATGAATGATACAACAAGTGTTTAGTAGTACAGGAAGCAGTGGAAAATGAGATGCACCAAAGATGATGGACAAATATTGCAGATAGCATTCATGCTGTATGTGACCTATTAAAGCATATTGGCGCGTAACAATTTCTGGAATTTCTTCACTCGTAGAATAAGCTTTGGAAGTGTTCATGCCATTATCAACAATGAATTCAACTTCTGGAAATTGTCTGCCAATACAAGGCCACACACTGCTGTCTTAACATGGGAAAAACTGGAGCAAATGCATTGAACACCACTAGAACATCCTTCTTACGGTCCGGATTTGTCACCCTGTGACTATGATTTGTTTGGGCCACTGAAAGAAGAACTAGGAGGAAGATGACGATGCAGCAGTAGGGGAGTACATGCACAACTGACTGCACACACGTTCCTCTTCTTTCTTTGAGGATGGCTTCAAAACGTTGTCAATTCAATGGCAAAATGCATGTGAAATTTGGGAGACTATGTGAAAAAATTAGGTGGTTGTTTTGTTTTTGTTGGTGGATTCAATAAAATTGCACAAAATAATTCTGCTTTATATTTGATTCACCCTCGTATTTCAAAACCAAACCAATAACAAAGAATATCTCTGAAATTGTTAATGTTACGAAAAATGTTATTTTACATAAATTGTGTGCTTTAACAAAATGTGCATTTTTTGGGGGGGGGGAGTAGGATTTTTTTCTATCTCTTACAATTTACCAATTACACAAGAGTTACATTGATATTGTAATGAAAAGAAGCTAGAAACAGTGATGTGTATTGAATTTATTTAAAGGTGAGTCGGAATTGTTACACTAACATCACTTAAGTTTACTCACTTAACATGTTTCCCGAAACATGAGTTGTTCAGAATAAAGAGAACTTCTTAGACTATTGCCAGAAAATTCAAGATATGCATTTTAAATGTCATGAAAATAGCTTAAACATATGGTATTTTAATCAGTGTGATATTTATGTTGCTTTTGGTTGCAATACCACTGGATTTCAAGCTGAAGTTTATGCAATTGAAACTTGTGTCAGGGAGAATCTAAAAAGGGGCTACAAAGGAAGCAAGCAACATTTGGATTTTCTCTGACAGTCAGGCTGTGCTAAAAGTAATTGCAAGTAATCAGATAACATTTAAGTTAGTCTGAAACTGCCTAGTAAACCTTATGCAATTGGTAAAACACAAGGTTAATCTTGGGTGAGTGCCTGGGCATAAGGGAATTTTAGACAATGAAAAAGCAGATATCCTGGCAAGAAAAGAACCTGCTCAAATATTTACTGGATCTGAACCAACTTTGGGCATACCCTTAAACTCTGTTCGAAGAACCATTGCTGAGTGGATTAACCATAACCACCAATTGTGATGGATTCAAACAGATGGATGCAAGCATAGTAAGAGAATGATGAGAAGTATACCCTCCTCACTTACTGAAGATGTACTTGATCTCAATAGATCTGAAATAACTGATAACCAGGCTCTTGATGGGACATTGTAGATTACAGAAATACCTACATACAATGGGAATCTTTAGAGAGGAACAGTATGTAGGCTATGTAACAAAGAGGATGAAACTCTCATACAATCTTCAAATGTGATGCATTGGGTAGGAAAAGATATGAACTTTTGGGTCTGATAAACCAAATGATGATTTTCCTAAAGAAAACTTAGTTAATAGACTACTATCCCTAATTAAAGGGACAGGGCTATATAATCTCCTACAATCTTCAAATAAGATGCACTGGGTAGGAAAAGATATGAACTTTTGGGTCTGATAAACCAAATGATGATTTTCCTAAAGAAAACTTAGTTAATAGACTACTAACCCCAATTAAAGGGACAGGATTATTTAGCTAAAACAATAGTGACAGAAGATAATTTACCCAACCCTTAGGTTTCATTGTTAAGGGCAATTTTTATTTATTTATTTATTTATTTATTTATTTAAAGATCCAAAATCTGACTCTATCACTATGATAGTCAAGGTATTTTAATCAAAATGATGAAAGCCAATTTTGAGAAAAAAATAATGAAAACTTTTCTATATAAAGGATAGTTTGGGGTGGGGGATTTTCTTCAATATCTTTTGTGTTGCATCCTTAGAAGGACCTGATTTAAATATCAAGTTTTGTATTTATCCAATTTTTCATTTTCGACCTTTTTCTAAACATTTTATGTGTCTATATATTTGGGGGGGGGGAGGTTCAGAGTGCCCCAAAACATACACTATGTGATCAAAAGTATTCAGACACCCCCACAAACATACGTTTTTCATATTAGGTGCATTGTGCTGCCACCTACTGCCTGGTACTCATTATCTGCGACCTCAGTATTCATTGGACATCGTGAAACAGCAGAATGGGATGCTCCGTGGAACTCAAGGACTTCGAACGTTGTCAGGTGATTGGTGTCACTTGTGTCAGAAGTCTGTACGCGAGATTTCCACACTCCTAAACATCCCTAGGTCCACTGTTTCTGATGTGATACTGAAGTGGAAACGTGAAGGGACATGTACAGCACAAAAGCGTACAAGCCGACCTCGTCTGTTGACTGACAGAGACCGCCTACATTTGAAGAGGGTTGTAAAGAGTAATAGGCAGACATCTATCCAGACCATCACACAGGAATTCCAAACTGCATCAGGATCCACTCCAAGTACTATGACAGGCGTGAGGTGAGAAATCTTGGATTCCATGGTCGAGCGGCTGCTCATAAGCCACACATCACACAGGAAAATGCTAAATGATGCCTCGCTTGGTGTAAGGAGCGTCAACATTACACGATTGAACAGTGGCAAAACGTTGTATGGAGTGACGAATCACGGTACACAATGTGGCAATCCGATGGCAGGGTGTGGGTATGGCGAATGCCCGGTGAACGTCATCTGCCAGCGTGTGTAGTGCCAACAGTGAAATTCGGAGGTGGTGGTGTTATGGTGTGGTTGTGTTTTTCCTGGAGGGGGCTTGCACCCCTTGTTGTTTTGCGTGGCACGATCACAGAGCAGACCTACATTGATATTTTAAGCACCTTCTTGCTTCCCACTGTTGAAGAGCAATTCGGGGATGGTGATTGCATCTTTCAACACGATTGAGCACCTGTTCATACTGCACGGGCTGTGGCAGAGTGGTTACACGACAATAACATCCCTGTAATGGACTGGCCTGCACAGAGTCCTGACTTGAATCCTATAGAACACCTTTGGGATGTTTTGGAATGCCAAATTCATGCCAGGCCTCACAGATCTACGATACTTCTCCTTAGTTCTGCACTCCATGAAGAATGGGCTGCCATTACCCAAGAAACCTTCCAGCACCTAATTGAAAGTATGCCTGTGAGAGTGAACGCTGTCATCAAGGCTAAGGGTGGGCCAACACCATATTGACTTCCAGCGTTACCGATGGAGGGCGCCACGAACTTGTACATCATTTTCAGCCAGATGTTTGGATACTTTTGATCACTTAGTGTACATTTCCAGTGAATTTTTGACATCAAATTTTTGGGTGGAATACTGTAATTCCTCTACTCACTGTAAATATGTAGTAGAGAAAGTAAAAATAGCTTAAGAATAATAGAAAGCGTAGTGATTAAGAAAAGGTTTAGTAATCAGTCTCAATTATAAAGGTTAGAGAAATTTCTTTGGAATGTTAAGATCAACTGAAAATGGTCAGTGAATAAGAGTTAGTAGTTTGTTTATGTAAATAATTTTTAGCAATATAAAAATGATTGGAATAATACATTTTTACTTTCTCTACTACGTATAGTAAGTAGGGGAAGTATTGTATTCCACCCAAAAATTTGATACCGAGATTTCACCGGAAATACATGTTTTGAGACTCCCTGAATCCAAAAAAAGCATTTTCGGAAACATGTCCGTGTGTGTGTGTGTGTCTGTGAACAGCATAACTCAGAAACGAACAGTCGGATAAACACCAAACTTGGTATTTAGGTTCAGTATCTTCCAGAGATGCGACATGAAGGTTTACAAGAAAATCCCGCCACCCCAGAGTACCCTTTACATGGAACATTTTTGGAAAATTTTTATTTTCTCAAAAATGGCTCTAACGATTTTGATTAAAATATCATATGTTTAAGGTATTTTCATGACAAATGAAATGTATATCTCGAATTTGCTGGGAATGTCTCCAAAAGTGTCCTTCATTCTGAACGACTTTTGCATAACTGGTAAACCATAAGAGATAGACAAACTTTTACTGTACAAAAAATGTAGATCACGTTAAAATACACAATTTATGCCATATACATTTGTTTTGTTGAGTGAACCGTTTTCGAGATATTGCTTGTTATTCCCTTAAATTTTCCAATACTTATACTTTTTCGCAAATACGTTATTCATTTTTTTATGTCCTGGACATGCAAAGAGAATGGAATGCGCCACATAGCAACCAGCGCTTAAAATATTTTACTATCGCTTAAAACATACCATATTCCTCTTGCATCTACAAGAAAATTAGCAATAAGATTGACATCTCGATATCTCGATTAACGTGAAGCATATGGAGAATAAGCGTTCGTAAAAATAATTTGTACAAGAGTAGAGAAAGTCATGTGAGTGTAACACATCAGATTTTTATACTGCAATTTGTATACATCAATGCCTTTGGGACAAATGGCCAAGATCAGAACCCACAGTTTCCATTATGTAGTGTACTTAGCAATATTTGTAAATAAAATAGATAAATATTAGTGCGCATTAAATTTCTAAAAGCTTTTACATTTCATGGTAGCAAGCAGCAAACTTATGCCAGGGAAGCAGAAACTATAGTTCTTGTGTCAATCAATGAATTTATTACAACCTTAAATCTAAGTACACATAGATTAAAAGTTACAGCAGGTGTAACATTTTCCACATTGCTTATGATTAAAGGGAGGATTGTTTGTGCATTCCTAGTCGAGTATCTGAGAATACATGTGTGTATCTCCAGGTGATTATGCTAATTCATTTGATCTGCTGAGTGCTGTATGTAGCTACAAGAGTACAAATGAAAATGATGTTGCTTGAACCTTCGTGCCATTAGCAAATATACCAATACCACAAATATGCTGCTTGTTACTTCCTTTGCTAAATTTTGAATGTTTCTATAAGCAGCCAAATGAGCCTGTGACGAAGGATGGGAGTGTCGAAGTAAAACAACTGGTGTATAGACATGCTTTGATGCTGGCAGGGCTTCATTTTACTGCAATTCCCCTGATTTTGCTCTAACCATATAAACACCAGTTAAAACTGTAAAAAAGAAGGTTTTTTTTTCCATTGTAAACTTATGTCATACAAAATTAATGTTCTTAAGGCATATTTTCAGTTTTTCCATCTTAAAATAATAATTTATTGCCAATTTCCAACAGCTAAAACACTGCAGATCAACACGAACATCCTTAATGAAGAGATCTGTAATTATCTTGAAATGCCAGAATTAAATACTGACATGACAACAACAACAAACTTTAAATTATGTTAATAAATTGATTTGAATCATGACTAAATAAAAGAACTAAAAACAGCTGTAATGAAGGTCATGAATAAAGCTGGTCTCAAAAATAGTTGTCCAATGTCCCTCAAAACTCTACAATGGCTGTTTTTACATGTAAGTAGAACTCCGGAAAACTGGATTAATTGGCGCTGTGGTCTGCTCGGATTCAGAAAATGTTCTAATTATCCAAAAAACATGTTGCTTACAGTACAGTATTTGTCATTTCCATTTTACAGCTTCACTTCTAGTAGGCTGTACTACAATTTAATCAACAATGTAGACCTACTATACTACAATAGGATTCTACTACGTTAAATACTAGCTTAAATTATTTTACGTACCTACAATAATGATTAAATCCTTTTTTTATGTTGCAAGTGACATTTTAATTCTTTCCCTCTATCACAAATTCTGCTCAGATTATAAAAAATTTCGAATTTGGGGGGTTCTAATATATAAGCAATCTATGTGGTACATACACTACAGAACCCACCTCCGTGGTGTGGCAGTGGCGTGTCTGCCTCACATTCAAGAGGTCCCAAGTTCGAATTTAGTTAGGGTGTTACCCTCGTAAGGTTTTTCGGGTTTCCCCTTATCCTGAGAAGACGAATGTCGGCTAACTAAGCTCAAAGGAGCCCAGAACTTTATTAAACTCATGTCATTCATTCTATTATCGTCCGAAATGACCTACAGGCTAAAGGGGACGTTAAATTTAAAGAAAAAAAAATTCAGAATCAAACATAATCCTTTTTATGGTAACATCAGTGTCTTTATATCCAATACACCAGTCCCATGTTGCACGTTAGCTCGGTGTTCTGTGGTTGCTATTGCTAAGGCTTAATTATAACCTGCAGATATACCCACCTGTTGTATTCGTAATTTGCGACGACGATTAATTTCATTAGTTCTCAGCTGATCAATATCGCATAGTAAAAAGTTTCCTTTGTCAATGTTTATGGGATTTCCTCTTGCTGTTACGGAAACTGACATTTTTCTGAATTAATCGTTAAAATTTGCTAGTCCTTGCAGACGTCACACACCTTATTAACTTTTAAATAGTTGTTATTTACACTCACGCGATAAACGTCTACGATCTTTTGCACCGTTTTCGGCATTGTCACATTACGTTTTTTTAAAATGCACACAAAATACAGTGAACTTTCCAATTTTCTGGCTTCCTCGTTGTGTTTACAAATTACATGGATTTAAAATGATGGTATTCATGTAATGTTGCTGAACTTGGCTGAATCTTCGTTGAATGATCTATGTAGCCAACTTGCCAGCATTAAGTTTGATTCTTGAATTGTAGTTTTAAGCTGATTATTTAATTTGTAATTTTATGTGTAAAGAACGGAACAGTATTTACTTTAGTTCTGAAAATTTTATTTGGTTTAGTGCGTAAAAACTGAATCCAAAAGTATGTTCTAAAGGAGTTTGTTAGAAAGTAATTTTAACAACCCAAGACACGTAAATGTAAACAAAAGAACGCATTCACAGTGCAGAGTGCATTACACATTTCACTTTGGTACCAAAGGTGCATAACGTAATGCAAATGAACTGTAGGGTGTAAACCATAATATTTAGGAATCGCGAATGTTTTTTTGAGCCGTTCTAATGACAGTAACCATGAGCTTTTCAAGCGACGAAGTTAATTTCTTGGTGTATAGGTACCTGCAAGAATCAGGTAAGTAAAAGATCAAATGGAGACCAAAAGTTGAAAATAGTTGCAAAAGTTGCTGTCCAATTCTCGTCGGTATTTGAAGGTTTATCATACAATTGCATGATTTGTTCACTACCCCGGAGCATTGTTCAGTGTTACAAAAACAAACAAAAAATAATCGGTTTGACCTGTCTGCCTCTCATAGCTCATATAAATACAAGGTATACCAAATACAATATTTCTAACAAAAGTTTTTCAAGTTCTACCCAAGTTTCGCTATATGTGTTACAGGGTTTCAACACTCGGCCTATACCTTTGGAATAGAGTCGCACATTTCACAAAGCAACATAAATGGAGCTCTTGTACCTCCGGCAGCACTACTTAGCATTCTTCAAAAAGGACTGCAGTATACTGAAGCTGAAATCAGCATTGGAGAGGTAATTATTAGTTAAGCAAGTAAACTTTTAAATTCAAATATAATTCATTCACATTGAATGAACTGGACATACCTACAAAGTGAATGTATGTGTTGAAGAAACAGTTGTGGGGTTTAGAAAGAATAGAGGGAGTTAGTTACACACCTGCTAAAATAATTGTGTAATCAGATATTCCGACATTCTGCTCTTTCTGTATCCTCCACATCATTATGTGTTATATGTCCAACAGATGTCACTCTGTCATACACTGGCGGCTCAGCAGATGTCACTGTATGTCATACGCTTATGCTGCCAACATATGAATAATTAATGCCGCCAAAGCGCCGCAACTGCGGAAACGATCACAGGGTGTAGCCGTTGGATCGTATATAACCTTAAGTTTATGAATTCACGGAAGGTTAGGGTTTTTTTTTTTTTTTTTTGTATAAGCTTACATTTCTGAATTCACGGAGGAGCCTTGTGCGCGGGAAGGGAAGGCTCTCATATCAGCTGTACAAGAAGATGCCACCAACTTAAAGAAATGAAAAGCAATCTGCTCTTTTTGTATCTCTGTTGAAAATACTTATAAAAGGTTAATATCCAAACGAGTGCTGTTGGTGGTGATTCAAGTGGTTACATCAAAGCACCTTGTTTTAATTTGTTACCAGTGTTTATAAAAAAAAAACATTAAAACAGCATTGAAAAGTTGTACATATACAATACTTAATAAAAAAATCCCGAAGCAATTGAGCAGGTGTTATTTTGCATTTAGCAAATTATGTACCCACTGCCCCCTGTATGGGATAAGGTAGGAAAGGTGGAATGAGACTGAAAAAATCCCGGCTATGGCATTGAATTTTTCAGTCGTATTCTACCTTTCTAACTGTTTGGTTAGTTAAAAACTATTCTGCTAGTAGCTGGCTACTAGGAGCACTGTTATGGTGCAAAAGGCTGCAAAAAATACCTCAAGCTTCGTGAGTGTATCATAGTGGACTGTGGTATCACAATAAATCTGGTATTAATGTTAGTAGTGAAAGCAACAGAAGAATAACAACTGTTGAAAATCAATGACTCACTAAAGAAAAATAAAGATGAATTGAAAGAGAAAATGAAAATTAAAGGTGAAAGAAGTGAAAGATGAATTGAAGGAAATGAGTGCAGCAGCTTGGAAAACAAGCTTACCAGCCTAGAAGAAAGGATCATTGTCATGGAGAAAGAACTGCAACACTTTGATGGGCCCATTGGAGGGGAGTGAGGGTGCTTCAAGGAGTTGCATATGCTCATCAAAGAAGCGGTCAAGAGAAGCTAGAAGACCTGATTCTAAGAGCAGCAGCTGAAGCATGTGTAACACATGATAAGTCAGTATCAAACTGATGAAAGAAATGCTTAATGACTTCATAAGACATGCATAGTAGAATGCTATATTAATGCATGAGAAACATCTAAGGAAGACAGTGGCCAGCCAACAATGGGACAGGGATGTCAGGATACTGCTCTTCCTCCTGGCTTATAGGTCATCAATAGGCAGGCTAAGACGGGTTATAGCCCCCCTCCCTTAATTATAGAAAAAATATGACAATTATTAAACATAAGGTTATGGTGTTGCTTTGCTTTGATAAAATCAAAACTAAATTTTATTTATATTTTGTTAACTTAAACCGGATGAACATTTCTTGATAGTCAATGAGTGCATTTATCGTAGTGGTGGACAGTATATCAAAAGGTGTTTCACTAAAGGTTGGTTCACAATAACCAAGAACGGAAACCAGAACGAGAATGATAAAGTTAAAGTACTTGTAAGCATTCACAATAAACAGAAAAGAAGACTTGGTCAAGTCTTAACATTCTCGTTCCCAGGCATGGCAGATTAGATTTATACTGTGCATATTGGACTCTTCACTGTAGAAATTATTCAAGGCTGTCATGACATGAAATAGCCACAAGAGCTTCTCTAGTCTCAAGCTGGGAAAATAAAACCGGAAGAAATTGCAGCAAATGTGCACCCGATCTTGACACTCGGATCCATTGAGTTATGGTTTTCCTAGTGAAAGCATAATCTGTAGTTTGTTTATATGCAGCTCAAAATGGCTATTGAATTTTAATGTCGGCTAACCAGCATTATGTTGGCTGAATTAGAAGCAGGTGAAAAATGTTTTCAGTTACAAACAAATGACGTCCCAATGCACAAAATTGACTTTTCACTTTGCTATTGATGTGGTCATCAATATGCACTCCCGTTCTCATTCTTGCAGTATTGTGAAATAAAATGCAGTATGCTATTTTGCTTCCTGTTTCTGTTCTGGTTTACATTCTCTGGTTGTTGTGAACCAGCACCTTCGTTCAATAACAGCAAATATAGTATTTAGTAGTGCTCATCATTTTAGCTTGTTGGAAGTTTTATGTTTCTGAGGAAAAATAATGTGGTTTAATTTGTATGAACTCTCATTTAAGGATGGCACTGAACAACGGCTAGTGGAAAGTCTGTCATTAATAGATGCTGTTATGCCTGATGTGGTAGCAAGTCGGCAAAATCAGAACCAGAAACAACAGATTGTCAAAAATGAAATGCAAGAAACAAATGGAGAGGAAGGTAAATAATTTATGTTTTGTGGCTTATTTTATGAAAGAATTTACAATTACAAAATCTTAGAGGTTTTGCTTAAGTGATTAAAACACTTTAGTTCAGAGACAATTTATTTATTGTAACTATGTGCTCATATTCCCCTGCTGCACATAATCAGCAAACAAGTATTAAAGATTTTCAGTCTTTGTGCTAAGAATTTGGATTCTGATCCGTGTACAGGGAGCAGAAAAACAATGTGCAGAAATTTGTAGAGTAGAAAGGCAGTACCAAAATAAGTATTTTGAGTTTAGCAGCAAGGGGTTGTAGATGCAGTATAATAATCAGAGTGCTGCATGAACATAATTGAAATCTGACTATGAAACATCTTCATTTGCCAATCAAAATGCAATGTAACCCACACGACAAGTTGATATGTACTGTCTCAACTAATTAGTACTGGTACACAGTGAGAAACTAATCATTGCATGCTTGTACTGCACTGAACAAGACGGTACAAGAGACATACGGAAATAATTAACAGTATTTTTAATTAACATGGTTCAATCTTGATTCAATGGGATCTCTCAATATACTCCCCAATGATGTCAGTGCACCGTTGCACCACGAAACGATTGTTTGGAATGCATCCACTTGTGAACAGCTGCTTGCAATTCCTCCTTGTTGCCGAACCTTTTACTGCGCAGGGTGTCCTTCATGTTGTCAAATAAGGCATAATCAGATGGAGCGAGATCCAGTGAATATGGTGGGTGTGGCATAGCAATGAGCCCCAGTGATATCAACTTATTAGTCATAGTGTTGCTGGTGTGGGGCCATGCATTATCGTGCTGAGGGTCACTTCTTTTGACCACTTTCCCTTTCAGTGTTGCTGAATTTTGCATCTAAATCATGCAAGGGTGTCATGGGATGCTAAGAACCTTAGCAGTTGTATAGTGTGTCCATAAATAAAACTCAATAAAAAAAACAGTAATCCTGCTCTTGAAGCTTGAGGAAGCCAGTCTTATTAGTATGCCACAAGTGTCCCAAAACATGATCATCTCCTTAGCATGAAATTTCTTGGGCCGGGGACTCCCAGGATGTTTCCATTGCATGATTGGACTTTTTTCTCTGGTGTATGGTAGTGACACCATGATTCGTCAACAGTTTCTCAAAAAAATCTGGATCTTCATTCTTCATTTCCAGTAGCTGATGGCTGACTTCAACTTTTTTCTCCTTCTGGGCCTGTGCCAAATCCCATTTAACCCAATGTGCACACACTTTTTTCATAACCGAATTGTCATGAATAATGCTATACAGATTTGTGCGGCCGAGGCCTATGTGACATTCCAGTTCATCAAAGGTTGTGCAGTTATCAGTTATAATCAATTCAGACATAACCTCAATGTTGCTGGCAGACCGCAGTGTTGACCCACGACCAGTACTCACCTTCTGTGCAGGAGCTTCTTGATCACATACTGTAATTAGTGTCTATGAATTTCTGCCATTTTGACTCCTTCCTTCCACAAAAAAAATACAATCCATCTTGTCCATGATAGTAGCCTTCCATCTTGTCCATGATAGTAGCCTTCCATCTTGTCCATGTCTTTCTCTACTTGGCAAAAAACAAACGCTGTCCTTTCAGTACGCTTTCTGCACAACTGCCATCTAGGGTGCATCATTCATTGTCCTACGAGTGATGTGCCCATAGATTGCATGGTATTTGTAAAACACTACTACTATTGCAAATCCTTTCTGAACAACCCTCTTATTACTGTACCATTGGTAGGCTTCATATCAGACACACCTAGTGACAGTGACTAGTAGTATATTTTGTTTACATTTGATCTGCCACAAACCAGTTTCACAATAGGAGACTCAAACATGATGGGTTTAATGTTGACACGTGTAGCGCAGTAAAACAGCTTCTGGTTGCTATTCTTAAAATGCTTATTTTGGTACTTCACAGTTTTCTGCACCCAATTTAATTAATTGCAGAAAGTAAAGATAATTTGTTACCAGGGCTTTATTTTGGAGCATGTAAAAAGTTTAGGGACATAAAAAATGAAATTAAAAATGCTTTGTCTTTGAACTCCAAAGGATGTAATGTTAACATCTGTTAATTTTGAAAGAAACACTTTTATGGCATAATCAAGATATCTCAAACCCATTTAATATTATTTAAGTTTGCATGGGGTTATTTTATTTTATTTTGTTGTACATTGCTGCTAACTGGTAATCAGCCACAATTAGTGGTGGATCTCCCACATGTGGCTAATAATTAGTCAGTCATGTTTTTGATTGCTGAGAGCTCTGACGCATCTTAAAGCACATACAGCAAAGAATGATCCTGAGTCCCAAAGCTTGAGTTTGAGCATGCTTTTATTAAAAGTGAAATTACACCAAAGCAGGAACATATTTATATGAAGTACTTTGTTTTGTATATCAAAATAAATTGTTATTCTCAATCAGTTCAGATTATCACATGTATAGCACAAGAAACTCAAAAAAGCTATACTTAAAATATCATTGATTAACCAAAGGCATTAATAGTGTCTTTCATCAAGGTATAAACTTATATAATAAATTACCAAACAAGTTAAGGACTTATATAACAAGAATTTCTGCAAAATTGTAAAAAAGATCCTATTACAATTAATGACACAGCAGATGAGCATTTAAAGTTAAATTTAATATGTTATAAGATTGCTTTGTAAGGTATTGCCTTATTGATTAACCAATTCAACAGCTAAATTTAGATTTGTGTTAATAGAATTTTGGTGGTACTGTGGCTGAGTGGTTAAGACTGCTCGCCTCCCACCAAGGCGGCCTGGGTTCAATCCCAGAGGCCCACATGTGGGATTTGTGGTGGACAAAGGTGTGACTGGGCAGGTTTACTCCAGGTTCTCTGGTTTCCCCTGTCACTCATTCCACCAATTGCTCCATCATCACTTTTCCTTTCATCCATTTTGCCTTCATTTCATACCTGGCTATGGGCCGATCCCCTGTTCCAAGTTCTCCATTCTCTGACTCAATGTTCTCCTGCTCCTTGACAGGCCTCTGACCCTAGGCACAATTGTAAGTCCTAGGGGGTGCGAGGCCTACATACAGGGAGGATAAGCCTGATTAAATAAGCAAATAGAAGGTCAGCAGCTGACGATGAGAGCAAGGGTCTCTCGAAACATGTCCAAGTAATTCTACTTAAGTGAAGAGTGTAAATGAGTTTTCCTACTCGTTCATTTTCATCAGAAATACTTCACTATCAACCACTTCTACATTATTACTTATAAGTAAATAGAATTTCAAGGTAGCATTAACAATGTATCAAATTTCTTTTATTTATTTTGTTTCCCCGATGAAAGAACAAAGTATACTAAATACAAATGTGGTTGAACAATATGAAATAATAATATATTAATATAAAATACATAAAATAAAAATAGTAAAAGCAATAGTACAAAACAACAAATCAACCAGCGGTATTTTGAAATTTGTGTTGCCATATTATAATGTTTTCCCCCTTTGTGAGTTGAATGTGGCATGTTATGCTTTAGAGTAATTTCAGATTTGGTTCTAAGTTATAATTGTCATTCCAAAAGTGAGATGATTCCTGAACTGTACTTTGGTTCTGGTTTTTAGAGTTCTTTTGGTTTTTCCTTGTAAAACTTTTCACAATTCATACAGTTAATTTGATATATTGTGGATCTATCGTCTGGTGGAATGTCATCTTTTGGTTTTGAATCTAACATCTTTCTTATGGAAAGAACCAATATTATATTTTGTTCTCTCAAGATCTTTTCAAATTTTCTAAATGTTTTTGGTAATAAGTAGACATTGGATTTGTATGCACCAAAAATATCTAAAATATGCATGCAAATATGCTGTCAAAATCTTATGCTCTATAATTTCCAAAATATGCACTTATAATACTCTAAAATTGTTAATGTAAGGCTTATACTTTTTGTCACTTACAATTTACCTCCTCCATTCTTCAGACATCTTTCCGATCATTGTAATTTGGTTGGCAGTACACAATAATAATTTTCTCCAAATGCTCAAGTGATAATTATCAGTTAACACAAGTTTCTTTGCTGAAAAGATATTTCATGTCTTCAGATGTTATTGGGCAAAATTTGAAAACACTTATTAACTGTAGAGAAATTTCATCAGGAAACACTATGTTTACACCTTGAAGGTACTTATCCACAGAACACAAAAACTTTAATTTCAGGATTCCTCTCTAAAACACTGCACAGTTAATGTTTCACTTTCCTTTGTACTTGAAAAGAGCACGCTCAAATTTACTCTGAACCTCCAAATAGGTGTTTCCATAGTAAGGACTTTATTATTTTGTCATTAACGTGTTTAAATATTAGTTTTAAATTTAAAAATGCTTATAATATATGCTCTATGCATAGAAAAATGATTAAATATGTAGCAACATTTGAAATATTCAATTATATGCACTGTAAAACTTTACATACAAACATAGAAAAACATGAAACTTATTGTAAAACTTCCATATCACAAGTAAAAGCTAACCAAATATGCATTTGTATACAAATCCAATGTCTAGTGATAAGTGATTCTCCTGAATGTGCCGTTATCTTTTACTGCAGTGAAGGTGCTTTTATGACCTTCTTTTTCTTTGCTTTATGTATCTTGTATACAAGAGTTTTGTTGTATCCATTTTTGTTCTGCAATGTGGATTATGGTTTAGTTCTTTGTTGTATCCAGTTTGGGCCATGGTTACATTAACTAGTCTGTGTGTAACACTGTTTATTATTGTATACTGGGTTATAGCTGTCATTTTATATGTAATTTACAGTTTGGATTGGCTTCCTGTAAATTCCAAAATTTATGTTTTTGTCATTTATAATGATTTTTAGATCTAGAAAATGGAGCTGTCCATTGGTTTGCTTTTCCATTGTGAATTTTATGATCCTTTTTTTGTAGAAAGAGTAGTTTTAGGCATCCTGTTAATGTCTGGAACTATAGCAAAGATGTCAGCATAGCAATACCAAACCTTGAAGATCCTGGAAATGCCTTTTTTATTTGTGTTTCAAATGAGCTCGTAAATAAATTGCCAAAAAAAGGTGAGAGTAGATTGTTCATTGGGATCTGATTTTTGGCTGCAATGTATCTCTAGTAGCCATTCTTAATAATTTTTGCAGTTTCTGTGTGGGGATGTTTGGAAATAGGAGCTTGACATCAATGTATCACACATCTCTAGAAAACATGTGCCTGTAAATCAACATGGGTGGCCAAGCTCATTAAAGCATGCACTCATGAACAGGAGGTTTGCAGTTCAAATCCTGCTAGGACTGTCCTCCCTGAGGTTTTTTTTTTTGTTTTGTACCCTAAACTTAGTCCTGGTATGTTTCCTTTCCCAATAATTTAATTTCATGTATCATCATTGTCTGCCATCTGTGTGTCATATGCAGTAAGAACTAGCATTAAACACTACCAAAACAAACAAAAAAGTACCTGTAGTGATGAATGCAAGATATATCTACAGCAAACTTATGTTTTCAGTGTAGTTATTAAAGTGATCATGACATCCCTCAAGCTGTTTTTGTTCTCCTCTACACCATAGGCACACCTCTCACCATTCGTCCTTGCAAGAGTTTTAATGTTGTATTTATTTAACATTAATTGTAGCCCCACGTTTGGGCGCCCAATTTGATGCGGTATTGCTTACGTAATATGTTTTTACGTAAATTATTAGAACTTGGAGATCTTATATTGTGCTGCTTACTTCACGCGTTGCCATCTTGTGACGTCATTCATTTGTTTGGTTTGTAGCTCCATCTGGCGTAGCAATTTGCATCAATTAGTGTTCGAAAGAATTTAAAGTTTTGTATATTGTCCTCCGGCTAGCTATCATCTTATCTTGGTAGAACATGTATCTCTATGCAGGTTGTGAAACAGAAAAGGAATCTTTTATCCAGAAATTACACTTAATGAAGAAATTTGTTTTATAATTTTTATTGTCGAACACGTTCACTAACACTTTTACATATTGATCTGGATACTCGCCAAACTGAAACTGTTTGTAATAACTTCTTACTTATCACTTTTAACTCACGTACTTCAACTTTGTGTATAATTAACTGTATAATACTTTAGATCTTTAATAATTTTGCTGCGCGTAACTTGTGACGAACTGACTGACTGAAGACGACGTGTAATGTATTGAGAATTTTGTTGAACTGGGGGCGATCTACCTTGAACATGGCTTTATATACTCCCACTCCTCGACATGCCTAAAGATTATAAATGAACTGCTATTGGCTAATAAAACGCGCCAACATTAGCGTCTATTTTAATATCCAATGAAAACCACGAATACATATTGCTTTTAGGGAAACATTCTAGAAAGTTCTACCGAAAACGCGCGAAACATTACGTAACTTCCTTGTTCCCAGTAATGATAAACAGCTCACCCCCTCGCTGCATTATTGCGCTATTATTGACAGTTTCAGTAAAGCCTTATAAATTTACTTTCCAACAATATTTACAATCAATAAACATCTGAAATCAATATCACATAAAAATGCATATTCATAATACACTCATTATTTACATTTAAGTAATTTATGATACAAATTACCGTATCATATGCCCCACTAGAAACATAATTATAAATATTTACAACTTGTTTGGAAATTTTATAATTGGGTTTTTAGTCTCCTAAATCTTGGAACACACGCTATCACTTTCACTTAACACTTCACACGTATTTAACACACGACATATGTTTTTTTTTGTTTTTTTTTTATCTCGCCACTAATTACTGGCTCTGGTTTAATTTGTTTAGACATTAATCTGACATCACAATTTTTATAGCAAATACTGTACCCTGAATTATTTAATTACTGTTACCAAATTGTTTACTTTCTTAAGTTGTTGACAAAAATTTATACATTTAAGATTTTTGTAATTGTTTAACATTTTTACCAAAATATTCACCCTCTATACAAATATTTACATCTCTTCTAGGCACTGTTTCACATGTTCTATTTACTACATAAATATTTTTTTTTTTTTTTTTTTTTTTATATTTACTAATTTTTGTTATTTTGTACTTTATCTTAACAATACTCTTGGAATAGTATATGTACTCTTAATTTAATATCATATTAAGTTTCAATTATTACCTTCTTCTTTTCAAATACTGTTACAGTTACTAAAAATTGTTACATTTTTTTTTTTTTAAAATATTTATTTCTCCCCTTTTTTTTTTTTTTTTTATTTTATTTAAATTTCTGTTTTCTCATGACATATACATTTAGTTAACCCTCTTACGTTCCAATACATTTCTCTGCAAGTCATCTTTAACTATCCAGCATTTACTTTACATCACATTGCTATTTACCCTCCTGGATCAAATTGTGTGTGGCTAAACATTACTCGTAGCCGTAACCTAACCTTCAAATTTTTGTTAATGAATAACCTCTTGTATTCATTTGAAATTTCATTTCTTGATAATATTTGAAAACAATCTACAGCTTCCTGAACAATACATCTTTTACCAACTTTCATTTTCAATTCTTCTGCTATCTCTTTACTTTGAGAATACTCTGACAAATCTGTACTAAACTGTACTGGACTGGAGTTTTCATTTTGAACATCTTGGTACAATTTATTTCTTTGCATTACTGTCTCATTCTGTATTTCTGATATCTCCCCTCTGGAATTATCTTGCGCCTGATTCACATCTACATTCATAACCTCTTTTATCTCTCTTAGCTCACTTGAAATACTACTCACTTGATTTCCTAACTCTGTGCATTCTACATCAACATGTTCTATTTTATTATTAACCTCACTTTTTTCGTTCGATATTTCCCTGCTCATGTCTAACATTTTCTTTGAAACATCACCTATTTCATTTGCTATCATTTCTTGATTTTCATTTTTCATTCTAATCATACTACTATCTAGCTCCATGAATTTCTTTTCAATCTCTTCCCTGTTTTGTTCTAAGCTTTTACCAATATCTTCCCTCAATTCTCTCTTATTCTGATCTAGTTTTTGTTCTAAACTCCTATCAATATCTTCTCTCAATTCCCTATTATTCTTTTCCATATTCTTAGTTAGTTTTTGTTCTAATTTCTCATTATTCTTTTGCATATCTTCCCTTATACTCTGAGTTAATTTTTGTTCTAATTTCTCATTATTCTTTTGCATATTCTCATTAGTCTTAACAATATCTTCCCTCATACTCTTAACAATATCTTTCAGCATTTCCATCATCATACTAGCATCAAAATTAACATTTCCTGCTATTCTATTCTCACTTTCTGCACTAACATTTTCATCCTCAAATCCTAAAAAGTCTGGGCTTCTTTCTGTAACCTGTATTGAATCACAGCTAACTGTTACACTATCTCCCTCCATAATTATTTCTTCTGTATTACTAGCAGCCATTGTTTTCATTATCCTACCACTCCTAAGGAACATTTAAATTTGTTTACCCCCTTTTTTTTTTCTAAAAAAAAAATTACGATACTCTAACCTTTGTTATGCTGTCTGTTGCTGTTACTTTGATGTCTCAGCTTTCTGCCCCATTCTCCTAGGTTTGTATGTCGCTTCTGCGTTGTGTTGTGATGAATCTACGTCGTCTTGTTGTTTTGTAGTTAAATTACCCTGTTGCCTTGTAATCTCGGACTTACGATGTCCAATCATCCATGTAGTCTGTCGTTCCTTTTGTTGTTTCTGGAATCTGCGTCTTGTAGTTCAGTTCACTTCTCCATTCGCCCCTTTGGTCATCTCACTTCTTCCTGGTTAATTCTGCCCCTTCCTGGTTATGCTGATCCTTTCCTGGTCATCGTGTTCCTTTCCTGGTTATCGTGCCCCACGTTCTGGGTGCCAATTTGCAAGAGTTTTAATGTTGTATTTATTTAACATTAATTGTAGCCCCACGTTTGGGCGCCCAATTTGATGCGGTATTGCTTACGTAATATGTTTTTACGTAAATTATTAGAACTTGGAGATCTTATATTGTGCTGCTTACTTCACGCGTTGCCATCTTGTGACGTCATTCATTTGTTTGGTTTGTAGCTCCATCTGGCGTAGCAATTTGCATCAATTAGTGTTCGAAAGAATTTAAAGTTTTGTATATTGTCCTCCGGCTAGCTATCATCTTATCTTGGTAGAACATGTATCTCTATGCAGGTTGTGAAACGGAAAAGGAATCTTTTATCCAGAAATTACACTTAATGAAGAAATTTGTTTTATAATTTTTATTGTCGAACACGTTCACTAACACTTTTACATATTGATCTGGATACTCGCCAAACTGAAACTATTTGTAATAACTTCTTACTTATCACTTTTAACTCACGTACTTCAACTTTGTGTATAATTAACTGTAGATCTTTAATAATTTTGCTGCGCGTAACTTGTGACGAACTGACTGACTGAAGACGACGTGTAATGTATTGAGAATTTTGTTGAACTGGGGGCGATCTACCTTGAACATGGCTTTATATACTCCCACTCCTCGACATGCCTAAAGATTATAAATGAACTGCTATTGGCTAATAAAACGCGCCAACATTAGCGTCTATTTTAATATCCAATGAAAACCACGAATACATATTGCTTTTAGGGAAACATTCTAGAAGGTTCTACCGAAAACGCGCGAAACATTACGTAACTTCCTTGTTCCCAGTAATGATAAACAGCTCACCCCCTCGCTGCATTATTGCGCTATTATTGACAGTTTCAGTAAAGCCTTATAAATTTACTTTCCAACAATATTTACAATCAATAAACATCTGAAATCAATGTCACATAAAAATGCATATTCATATTATACTCATTATTTACATTTAAGTAATTTATGATACAAATTACCGTATCATCCTCCGTGGACTAGTGGTACCGTGCTAGCCTCTAGTTCCCGAGGTCGCGGGTTCAAACCCGGCAGAGGGCGATGGATTTTTTTCGGGCATAAAAATCCTTAGCATGGCTTCCTTCGGAAGGGAAGTAAAACCGGTGGTCCCGTGTCGTAGATTTACGGTACGTAAAAAAATCTCAAGCCTGATAAGAGGCTTCTGAGCAAAATTTCCGGTCTTTCACGCCCAATATAGAATGGGACGCTAAGAACCATAGTAGTTAAAGAGCGTCCATAAATAAAACTCAATTTCAATTTCAACACCTCTCACCATTGTTCTACTCAGTGAAGAACTGTATTATATGCTGCTTACTTTAGAATTTATTAACCACTTTTCAATGCTCATAACATTCTTCATATTTCATAATAAGTAGTCCCTTTTCAAACTGCATTTGTTTTATTCTATACATAGTTTTGTTTTACAGCTGTTACATCCAATGTGACAGAAAACATGGAAGTAGATGGCAGTATTGAAATTCCACCAAGTAAAGCCACTGTTCTAAGAGGACATGAGTCGGAGGTTTTCATCTGTGCTTGGAACCCTACTACAGATTTGTTAGCTTCAGGGTAAGTACAATCAGGTAGAACAAGTTTACACCAAGCACATTGCATTGGCAGTTGTGACTTTACAAATACAGCTCAAAATGTCAGCATCAAGCTTTTTAATAAAAGCTGTTTATACTTATTCAGATAAGCAGTAGCTGGTCTAAATGACCCTAGGCCATTGCCCTCCTAAAGAATACAAACATGAAAGTGAGGGTAATATCAGAGGTTACAACAAAATTTTCTAAATAGAGTATTTTGACCCATGTCAAGTCTGTTAAGGAAATACATCCATCAGATGTGAAAGATGCTGAGAGATAAGGAAAAGTTTGAACAAGTCAGGTACTTTACTATTGCTTCCCCGCTTCAATAGTATTTTCCAAAGTGAACAATTCACCACAGTAGTCCATTCTAAAATTACAAATTTATTTAAAATTAAGTTTAGATGTTAGGTTATGGTAAATTGTAAAACATAATGTATTAAAATTAAAAAAAAAAAAGATATTTATAAGACAGGTATGTTACTTATTAATTTTGAGAACATATTTCAAAACCTAATTGGTTTCATTATCAGCTTCAGGTTGACTGCCATGTTGTCTGATATGAAATACTTCTCCTTGGTGATGGATTGTTTAACTTTTGTGGCAGGATGCCACAGACAGATTTTTAAAAATTCATAACCTGGCCTCTGTTTCTCAAAATGTGCATGTTTTCCATGTAGCAAGTTCTGTGCTGCCTGTTCCATTTTTTAATAACCTCAGGTTTACTTCAGTATAAGGTGTTCATTCGATAAATATGCTCCATTTTCTTTGCATGCATTTTCTCATATACTGAACTGTACAACAAAATAGAACCATTTAGGTTCATCATCATCACCATCACCACTAAGAACCAGGCAAAAGCCAGCTTTATTAAAGCAGTTCCTTATGGTATTTTGCATCATAGGATCGCAGGCAGTCCTAATGAAATGCATAGCATCTAAGACGGTGATTTTTCTTGTTGTCGATTTCAGTGCACCCAACCTTCTCTGCACCAGCCTCTTCTGATACGTTTGCTTCGTGCACCGAATTATGCTTTGATCTAGAGGTTGTAGTTTATTCATGCAGTTTGCTGGTAGGAAAATGATTTTATTTAAAGGTGAGTCGGAATTGTTACACTAACATCACTTAAGTTTACTCACTTAACATGTTTCGGGAAACGGTTGTTCCCATCCTCAGAAGTTAATTCGACTGGCCCGTGTTGTTGGTGATTCCGTTTTTTGGACTGGATCCTGTGGAGGCATCTTGTGGTGGAGAAATGTACTTCCAGAGAGGATTTGGTGGCGGCAAATTAAAATTCATTAGATGTGTGTTGTGTTTTAGAATGGTGATCTTCTCCCATGCATCTAATTCGGCTGCAAATTTGGCTGGTTTGACTAATGTAATATAATAGTCAAACTAATAATAGTCAAACCAGCCAAATTTGCAGCCGAATTAGATGCATGGGAGAAGATCACCATTCTAAAACACAACACACATCTAATGAATTTTGATTTGCCGCCACCAAATCCTCTCTGGAAGTACATTTCTCCACCACAAGATGCCTCCACAGGATCCAGTCCAAAAACGGAATCACCAACAACACGGGCCAGTCGAATTAACTTCTGAGGATGGGAACAACCGTTTCCCGAAACATGTTAAGTGAGTAAACTTAAGTGATGTTAGTGTAACAATTCCGACTCACCTTTAAATAAATTCAATACACATCACTGTTTCTAGCTTCTTTTCATTACAATATCAAAGGAAAATGATTATTATGTTTCTTAAATTTGGAACAGCTGGTGGATGAGTGACACACTCATGAATGAAGAGTGCAATTTTTCTGCTTCTTTATGTCCAGTCTTCCCATCTCGTAAGAAATTTTCAAATACCACAAAAGTTATCCAGGCTTTTGTGTTGGAAGTATACTTACATGAAAAAGATTGCACATTCTTGAAGCATCATGGACTGCTTGCTTTTCCAGTAACCAGCGGTATCAATTTCTCCAGCCCGTTTTCGTTACAGAACAACAAAACTCTGATTCTTGTTAAGTTTCCTGCTGAGACACTTGGTGCTCTTAAAAACGTGGGGTTTTTCTGGCAAAAGATAGAAAAATGCCAATTTCATCTGCATTATAAACATCATCAGGGCTATAGTATTTCAAAATTGACAAAAGCATCGTATTTTTCCACATTTCTATATTTTCACACAGTTTAGCATCATTATCTGGGCAGCAGCCTCATCTTGCACACATCTGTAAACTAAGCCATGTCCTCAATCTTCAATCTTTCAATCCAGCCATTGGACGCTTTGAAATTATCCAGTCCCATCTTCTGTGCTAAATGTGCTGCCTGAGCTCGAACCACAGTACCTTCTATTGGCACATTTGAAGCTCTTGCTTGTGTAAACCACTTTAGTAGAACGTCTTCTAAATCTGGAAACTGGCCAGATCGATTACATTTTCCCTTTTTCAAAAGCAGTTTCAATCAGTTTACATTTGCTAACAGCTGTATTTAAGCTTGACAGAGGAATGTTTAACTTCCGCATTATATCCACATGTTTCATATTTGGATTGCAATCTACTTCTTCAAGGATTTTGAGTTTTATACCGTTGGTTATTTGCTGCACTTTCTTTTTCTCCATTGCAAATGAAAAGATAAAATACAATTTACATATGTTTGGTCATCACTCCACGGTAGAAATTATTGTTGGTGTTCACCACGCCAAGCTAAAGCATTCTCTATCCCGCCCACATAAATCACGTCACAAATATATACTTGCATGTCATTGACTGCCAGCCTCCACCCTGACTGGACTGACCATAATTGACCGAAGTAGTGAATGAGGACATCAAAGTTCGAACGTAGTAAGCTACTCCCACTGGACTGACCAAGGATTGGCAAAATAGCAAATGAGAACATCAAACTTCAAACGTAGTAAGTGGGAGCGAGAAATCTTACTAAACAAACTTTATTTATTACTTTTGGTGCCGGAACCTTTATAATCCAACATCATACATGGCATAACATGTTAATGAGGAATGTGCTAACAAGATTCCACTGTACTACTTTCCTGTGTGTATTGCTGCTATGTTGTACCATGGTGCACTGGTCATGCAGGTTTGTTTTGGTGTGGATCAACTTAAAGAGTGAATACAGTACAGAATGGAAACTAGAACAAGAAGAACATAGTTAAAATACTGGGTATAATTATGTGAGTTTTCTTAATTAATGGGTGTATGTGTACATTAGACTCTTCACTGTAGAAATGATTCAAGAAGAAATTAACAAAGAACAATAAAGAGCAACAAATAACTTGAATGTATAATATTAATAAAGGAATGATGCTTAGTACAACATACTAATCTAGGGTACGAATACAAAAATCGGAAATAGTAATGGATCTGCATTTACAAAATGTTTACTCTATGGAATTTTGACAATTGCTGACCTACATTATGTTGGTTGAATTAGAAGCAGGTATAAAAATATCAATGGTCAGTTACAAATAAATGACATCCCAATGTTCAAAAGTGACTTTCCACTTTGCTGTCAAAATGATCATCAATATGCATTCTTGTTTCCAGGATATTGTGAACCAAAATAGAGTCAACAGTATGCTGCAAAATACTTCATGCCATCCCTGTTTAAAATATCTATGAAAAAGAGCACATTGAAGACTGACAGTACTTTAATCACTTCTATTTGTTCCAGGTCTGGAGATAGCACAGCAAGAATATGGGATATGAGTGATAATTCAGCATCACCGAATCAACTTGTGTTGCGACATTGTATTCAGAAAGGTGGCACAGAGGTTCCGAGCAACAAAGATGTTACATCACTAGACTGGAATGTAAGTTCGCACTATCATTTCCTTAATCTGTTGTAAAAGTGAGCAAGATAAAATAAAAACTGCGAGTATTACAGGTGATGCACTGATAATCCCTTTATATTAATGATAGAACTATTTCCCCAACTTGTACTGCCATCTACGTGTTACAGACAGAACAGTTCCGTCAAGTTTTGTGTGTGGTTAGAACCTGCAAAGACTTTTCTAATTTACTATATGGTTAACTGTATGTTTAATGGAACAAATTCATTGGTAAATTTCAGTTCTCTTATTCTTAAAACTGTTTATACATACAACAGCAAGCGCTTAAAATATTGGTCCATTTATATTCAGTAACTCAAAGGCAGGCTGTTTCTGCTTGCTCAGTTTGCATTTACGAGGACAGTTCCAGAAGTACTCGACCTGACATATATATATAGCAGTTGTTGTTTCAAACAAATGACTATGGTAAAAACCACCACCCTTATAAAGTTTAAGTTTGAAATTTGAGGATGCTACAATGTTTAGTGATTGTTTGTCAGCCATTAATAGTGAACACTCTCAGCGAATTTGTAAACATGAATAAAACTGGCCATCATTATGTGATACAATACTTTCATTTGAAAGGTCTTAGTCCAACTAATATTAAAGCTGAGCTAGATTCTACTCGGGGGAGTCTGCTCCTTCGTTTACAACAGTAAAATATTGGGTGGCGGAATTTAAGCGAGGCCGTACGAGCTGCCAAGATGAACATCGCAGTGATCGACCAAATGAGGTGATCAGCCAGAAATTGTGAAGAAAATTCACAAAATGGTATTGGATGACCATCGGCTGAAAGTGCTTGAGCTAGCAGACATCGTAAGCATTTCAAAAAGTGCTGTACATCTCATACTAACTTAAAATTTAGACATGATAAAGCTGTGCGCAAGATGGGTGCCACGTTTACTCACAATGGAACAAAAGCAGCGTCATGAGGATGTTTCATTCGAGTGTTTGACGATGTTTCGCTGCAATAAAGCCAAGTTTTTGCCTCGATTCGTAACCATGGATGAAACATGGGCCCATCATTTCACACCTGAGACGAAGGAACAGCCAAACAGTGGATTGAAAGAGGAGAATCGGCTCCAAAGAAGTTGAAGACATTTCCATCTTCAGGCAAGGTCATGGTGTCAGTTTTTTGGGATGCGTGTGGGATAATTTTCATTGATTATCTTCAGAAAGGAAAAGCAATCAATGGCGAGTATTATGCAAACTTTTGCAGCATTTGAATGATGAAATCAAGCAAAAACGACTGCATTTAGCAAAAAAGAAAGTTCTGTTTCATCAAGACAATGCACCAGTTCACACATCCATTATTGCCATGGCCAAAATCAATGAGTTAAAGTTTAAATTGCTTCCTCATGCACCCTCTTCACCAGACTTAGCCCCCTCTGATTATTTTCTGTTTCCAAAGTTGAAGAAATGACTTGGTGTTAAAAGATTTGCCAACAATGAAGAGGTGGAGTCTGCAGTTGATGACTATTTTGCAGAACTCGACGGTTCTCACTATAAACATGGTATCGAAGCTATTGAACATCGCTGGAAAAAGTGTATCAAGCAGAAAGGAGACTATGTAGAGAAATAAAGATATTTTTTCCCAAAGTTTTTGTGTTTTCTTTGTTGGATCGGGTACTTCTGGGACAGCCCTCGTAAATGAGTTGAAGATGTATATTGCAGCTTAGATAAGTTCTGTATCATGGCATTAACCATGGCTTGCTGTTGTCTCATTATGAAAAGAACTTATTGATGAGTTTGTCACAATTTCTTGTACCTCAAATGTGGAGTATGTTTGGGAGATTATTAGCCTCTAGTGAAAATGTTGTAGCGGGAAATAGTCGATCCTTGAGTTGTTGTTGCCTGTTGCAGTGTTCTTCTTCCTCAGCTATAAATGCTTTTCGGTTGCTGCGTATTCCATTCCTAACTATATCTAATTATTAATTCTCAGGTTATAGTGGGTGAGACAAGTTAAAGAATACACTGCAATTTTCCCTTAATCAATGAAGTTTATTCACAATTGAAATAATTATGGGTGGCTAGCTTTTCCCATTATTATAGTCCCACCACTTTAAATAAGTCAGGAGCCTAGTTATCTGCACCTGCACTCCCACCCTTGTATGCACCCATGAGCATTTGTAGCACCTCGTACCGACGACAATTCTGGAAGATCAGTTAACGAGAGAGAGAGAGAGAGAGAGAGAGAGAGAGAGAGAGAGTGGGCTCTGAGGCCTTGTCTGCCCTTATATACAGGAGCCTAGTGACACTCACCTCTGCATTTGAAAATGTAACAACGTTTCCTATTGGTCCTCAGACCACATTACCTTAACATGTATGAGAATGTGTGGCTTCAGATCCGTGTGCATAAGCGTTGTGAAGCCAGTTCTCATATCTCCGTCTCTTTCTTTTCTCTATCTGTCTCTTTCTATTTCTTCGTACCGTTACCGGTTTCCTGCCTGTTGGCTTGGTAAAAGGTATGCTCTTTATGCTTTCCTGGAATTTTGCTAGCTCGCCCGTTTCTTACAATCAGCTCTGTACAAATGTTAGATGTTGAATATTTTAACATGTTAGTGAATTAAAGTATTACTGTACAATTCTTATATGTATGGTTCCCCTTTCATATGTACGATTCCTATATATGTATAATATATCCCCTTTCAATGTCCTCCCTTCTGCATAAGGCATTACTCAACATGTGTTCCATGCTATTGGTCGTTGTTTGGAGAACTGTGTTGTCAATATTGTTAATCTCCTTTTAATGTTGGGCTTCAGATCATCCAATATCTGGGGGAGGGGCAGGTGGTGTTAAGTCTTGTCTTTTAAGTAACCCCATAGGAAGAAGTCCAGTGTTGTCTAATTACGAGATCTTAGTGCCACAGGTTCTTGGAGATTATCTGGTTTTCAAAGAAACTTTCAGTTAATGCCATGAATTGGTTTGATGTATGGCGTGTAGCGCCATCTTTTTTAAAATATCCAGGCCTACATCTGCAATTGCTGAACCAACTCAATGAAAATATTCTACTATGCAATGTCTAGTCTGGTAAAAAAAAGCTTTGTCCCACTATTCTCTAAGTGAACATTATGCACCAAATCCAGAGTTCAACAGGGTGCATACATGCTTCAGGAATGACATGTAGATTATGGACCGTCCACTAACATGTGCTGTGCAAATTCACATAAATGCTTTATCTGTGAACCATGTGAAGGACAATATGCCATTGCACATTAAACATCTGAAACCAGTGGTAATACTCTACTCTCTTATCCTTATCTGGTCCCTGCAACTGATTGACAACTGTAAGCCTTTATGGTTTTAGGTGAGCACTTTTTTGCAGCTCTCTGGTGCATTGAGAAAGTGTACTTGGTCTCTGGGACAAACATCTTAATGACTAATAGGGTGACTGCTCCAGTTCTGTCTTGACATCCACAACAACCATGGGTAGTCTAGATGAACAAAGTTTACCTTTTTCACTCACCAGAGATCCATTGTTTCCAGTTTACTTACCAATGCCAGTATTGTGTTTCTTTCAGGGGGATTATGAGCACCAAATTCTCTGTGGTATGCTCTTTAAGTAACTGTAATTGAATTTGTAATCCATATTGCTTCAAAAGGAAGAGTTGTTGATTTAATGTGCATTGCAGTGACTAGGACAAAATATTGAAAACTGCTGCCATCATAAAAGCCAACATTAAGGAATAAAAAATAAGCATCTGCTCATGTCATAACAGGGAACCAAAACTCCCAAGTACACTGCTTAATTTAACATTAAACTTGGGACATTGGATGAATTTTCAGTTGAATAAGTAAAGAAATGTGTTAGTTATGTATAAATCACTCTTTATATATATAGGTATTAAATGGCTTAAAATAATGTAATAATAAAACAGGGGAACCCCATATGATGAGCTCAGTTGCGCATATTTATTCTATAGAGGAAAAACAGAGAGGAATTTGCATATTCATGTACTAAACTCGCAAGTGAAACCATATTTACTCTTCATGCATGTTGCTGATAGAATGTTAATGGAATATATTGTTTTAGTGTGATGGTACCCTCTTGGCCACTGGCTCATATGATGGTTATGCACGCATATGGACTACTGATGGACGACTGGCTAGCACATTAGGACAACACAAAGGACCAATTTTTGCATTGAAGTGGAACAAACGTGGCAATTACATTCTTAGTGCTGGTGTGGACAAGGTAAGTGAAAATAAAAGCATTACTGCTTAAGTCCGCAAATAAAATTTATAGAAACCCTGTTGTTTTATTGTGTTACTGAAGAAGTTAGTTGGCTCACGTATTATTTTTAGTTGCTTTTTGAATGGATGCTGTTTTGATTTAGCCCCATGTATGTGTGCTAATTTGAAGATGATTTGCTGCTGTTACGTAATGTTGCATTATAAATGTTTATGCAAAAACTTGAAGAGTTTTATATTAATAGTTGTTTTGAGCGCCGGTTTGAATTTAATGCTTGCAATATTACTGTTTGAATATGCCTCAACTGCGTCAGTCTTAATTTAGAGTCAGGATTCTTATACAGGATGTGGTAATGACAATTATTGTAGACGTAACAGAATTAAACTTTTAAATTTTCACTTTTATTTTAACTTCTTGCACATATTTATAAAGCACTACACTTTTAAAAGAACTGTGAGAAACTTTTATACACTCACTTAACACGTATATCTGTTTTTACTAAACGCCCGTAGAGAACACATTTTTCCATCTACACACTACCACGTCTTGCCAGGAACTGAATAACCTCAACAGTAAAACTCATACGCTTTGGTAATGCAAGTCTCTGATTGGCTAATTCTAGTCCAATAGAATTTCTGTATTTAACTTAAAATGTTTCTTTGCTGTTGATTGGCTAATTTTAAAACTGTCACTGAAACTACGTCATCGTCACTTTAATCATGACCAGTACATTTTTAAATTCCAAACACATTATTGCCACAATTATCTCATTATTACTCATTGTTAGCAACCTAAAATTTACTATTCTCACAGTTCTTGCATTATTAGAGTATATAAAGTATTCATATAACATTAATAAAACATATTTACAATAAAAATAAGCATTTGAAATGGCTGTTACATACAATTAAAATAATTATTACATACATATTGTTTCAAAGTGGGCTGTTATTGAATTTACCTATTGTAAATAACAATTGAAATTATTCAGGTATTAAAATACTGCCGCATTACATATGATTAAAAAAGAATATAATTTTGAGAGAAAAATTTCACTTCATAAACACAGATAAAAAATAATGAATTTGAAATAAAATTTTATAGCAATTATCATGAATAAAGTTTTTCTTTACAGACTACTATCATCTGGGATGCCTCCACAGGACAATGTACACAACAGTTTTCTTTCCATTCTGCACCAGCATTAGATGTTGATTGGCAAACCAATACAAGCTTTGCATCTTGCAGCACAGATCAGTGCATTCATGTGTGCAAACTCAGTCTCGATAAACCAATGAAATCCTTCCAAGGCCACACCGTAAGTATTTGATGAAAGATTTTTCTTTTAAATCTTGCTTAAGCATTTTCAAATGTACATGTTTCTTGCTTGTGGAGCAGCTGTTTGCACCTTTTTACCATGCTTATTTACAACAATTTAAAAGCAGACCTTTAAAAGTCGGAAAGTAATAACAAATTGTGAAATTAAAATAAATAAGAAATCATACAAAGAGTTGAAAACACTAAGTTCTAAGATTTGTAATAGATAATGTTTTTGTTGACCATGAGATAAAACAAATGTGAAACATATTAAATATGTTTTCCTACAATATCTTTGAAATTTTATGTTTTTGTTGACTAAACTAAAACATAACTGATATTAAATATATTTTCCAGCAATAGCTTTGCATATTTAGGACAGAAATCTTTGGGTGCAAAATATAATTTTTCACAAAATATTAACAGTTTGAAAATTACGTCTTGTGCATTTTGCAAATGTTACTCTCTGTCAATTTTTAATGCTGGGTGGCACATGCCAAAGATGCAAGATAGTTTGTTTTCTCTCATAGAAAATAAGGAATTTACTAGGTTTGTCACCATTTCTTGCTAACTTTTCATTAACTTGTGATGGCAGCATTGTCCAAAAATGCATATTTAGCAGATTTGTAGTTTTGGTGTCTTAGGCCTGTGGCATCTGACACCACTTTAGGTCCCATTTATGCAAGCGATTTCAAGTTGCACAATAAAGGAGAATTTTTAATGGTCTATTTATGCACACAGTCAAAGTGGTGCTGTGTACTGTTGGGGATTATATCAGAAATTAAGTTGAGTTTTTCATTTATGGACACACTTTAACTGCTATGGTTCTTAGCATCCCATTCTATATTGGGTGTGAAAGAAATTTTGCTCAGAGGTATCTTTATCAGGCTTGAGGTTCTTTTACATGTTGTAAATTTATGACACAGGAATTTATCTGAAGGAAGCCACGCTAAAGATTTTTATGCCCGAAAAAGATCCATCGCCCCCGCTAGGTTTGAACCCATAACATCAGGAACTAGAGGCTAGCATGGTAACCACTACACCACAGAGGACAACATTTTATCAGATCTACCAACCTTTTTTTGTTTGTTTGTTTTTTGCCCATGGAGAGGAGAAGTGCATACTGCATTCAACCTCCAGCCATTGTGCAATGGCTGGGAGGATATGTGGGGCTCGCCGCTCAGTCACAGAAAACCCACAAAAAACCCCTCCAAGTGTTAATACATATTTGTATCCATGCAGCTTAGTCGGGTCCCACATAGCACCCCGGTTAGTCAGTGAAAGATAAATAGCTGGCATGCGAGAGCATGCTATATTACTTACAGTAATTGCACATGGCAGCTGCCCTGAGCATTCCCAGGTGTTAGTCATTTCATGTGCTTGCAATTAGTGCAAATGTCTACCATCAGTGTTTCTAAGAGTAATTTCGTGCAAGTTTAATGCTTATGTCTAGTTTGCTACGTTAGCATGTCTTAGTCTAGTAAAATAGTGACTAATCTAATTCAATGCATTGCTTATATAGGTATGTATAGTAGATTCTTGGTAGAGCCAATCATCAGCCTGGTCAATTGCTTATTCTGTAACGGGAAGGACATCAAATTTTTCTTCTCCAGGATTGGATGCTCCCCAGTCGTCTGGCTATTCTAGGTGCCTCACAGTCTACCAACTCGTTTCCACATTTGGTTTTGTCAGCTAGTACGGATCCCTCTGTGTTGCACTATTGCTGTAAACTTTTAACTCAAAAAACAGATGAAAACAACTGAGTGAATATACAATAAACAGTGCATTTAGGTGCCTGTATGGGAAATTGAAAGAAGATGGTGACAAATTGAAATTTGCTGAGGCAACATCCCAAATTGAACTTCTGAAACAAATTTCTTTTAGAAAATGCTCCAGATCCATACATAATTGTAACGACAAAAATCATATCACTCTCGCAAAATGTGAAAGTAAAAACTACAGCTCTGTTATTCCCAAAGTAGCAGCACTGGCTTGACTGTCTTGCTCATGATGCAGCAACATGAATACATAAACAGGTCCATATATACCGATGTATATTAAGGCCATGCGACTACTGCAGGATTGAAAGTGTTTTTGAGTTGGCGCAATTGTCAAACTGTGTGGTATAAGTGCTTCCATCTAACTCTTAAGCCCCATTTATGCGAGTGATTTTAGTTAAATATTCTGAAAGTACATTAGAACTAGATCCTATGAATAAAAGCACACACCATCATATTATGCTTTTTATATCAATAAAAACATGAAAAAATAAAACCATTTTCAAGCACCCTTAATAATAGATTAGTAATGGAAGCTCAAGAATATGTAGTTGTATTCTCCAGCTTCTTGGTATATTGCTCTCTGAGTTTACTATGTGCTGTAAGATTTCACCTTTTAATTTGTAATGTTTGAGTTGCTTTGTGATGCAATACTTCACTTACGCTTACTAAAATTCAGAACATGTTTTTGAAACATTCCAAATTTTAGTAAACGTAACCGAAGTATTATGTCAAATTGATTCAAATATTACCAAATTCTTACAGGCTTCACTGTTACAAGCTTCTTTCAATTTGAAATTAATTGCACCTTTCAGTTTTAGTATTTTTCTCAGGTTATCTTTGAACCAATTTTATTTTAGAACGAAGTGAATGCCATCAAATGGGATCCACAAGGAAATCTACTTGCTTCATGTTCTGACGATATGACCCTCAAGATATGGTCCATGAAACAAGATACATGTGTCCATGATTTACAAGCGCATAGCAAGGAGATCTACACCATCAAATGGAGTCCTACAGGTCCAGGAACTTCAAACCCAAACATGAATCTCATATTAGCAAGGTATGTCTGTAAATAGCATTTTTATGTTGTTCTAATACTTGGTTTGGTCTTGACCTGTTTTCTAAACATTGCAGTGCATTATTAATTCTTACTTACTCTAGAGCTTACCTGTAGGGGAAGTATTGCATTCCACCCAAAAATCTTATATGGAGATTTTACTGGAAATAACATTTTGAGGCCCTGAATAATAAAAAATATATATATATATATATATATATATAAAAAGATGAAGTATATGAGCATGTGTGTGAAAGAGAGAAAACAGCGTAACTAAAAAACAAAAAAGTTGATTAAATACTGTATTTGATATTTAAGTTCAACTTCCAAAATGCGACACAAAAAATCTCAAGAAAATCCCCTTATCCCAAACTGCCCATACATGGAAAATTTTTAAATTATTTTTTATTTTCTGAAAAATGGCTCTTACAATCACATGTTTAAGATATTTTTCTGAAAAATAAAATGTATATTTTGAATTTTCCTCAAGTAGTCGAGTAGCCTCTGAAGTCTTCTTTATTTTGAATGATTTTTGGATAATTGGTAAATGTAAGAGATAAAAAAGACTTACTACACAAAAATGTAAAGCTTGTGAAAGCACAAATTTATGTCAAATTTTTTTTGTAGCATTAACCATTTTCAAGATATTATTTGTTATTGGTTTGAATTTTCAAATACTTATACTTTTTTTAAATGTTGTCTTCATTTTTTCTTGATTATGCAAGGAGCATGGACTTCCAAATCCATAAACAGTGATTCGCTTTCTAAACGTTTGTCAATCACTTTACCTACTGTTTCCTTATACTTGGCACTAATACCCTAGCAGTTTTGCGCCACCCAAATGCTATTATGTACTACTACTGCTATGGCTACCCTACCGCCACCTTCTTATACCTACAACAAAATATGTAAACGGGTAATGAAAGTTTATCTCGATTAAGAAGAATTAAAGAGAAGAATAAGCTTTTATAAAAATAGTGAGTAGAGAAGTAATGTGGATGCAACATATCTGATCTTTAGGTTTTGTAATGCATTTATCAAATTTGTAACTTTCTCTTCCACTTACCTAATGTAAAGAAGATATTTATTTATTTATTCACCATAGGAATTCATATAGACTTATGGTTTCATCAAAAAAAAAGAAAAACTATACTAATATGTACAATAGTATAAGCTTACTCAATGATACAAAGAATACAATGAAAACACCAAGGTAAATGGCAACATACCCAGTATTCGCCCAGGTGGCATGTCATGGAAGGAGTATGAAATTTTAAGCCAGCATATAGCTTCCTGTTCTTAAATATTTGACTGTCGCTGTTCCGTTTGTATGTATAACGAAATGTGTAATGTAGCTATTTCTGCAAAGGTTTATTTGGATTAAAATGAAGTAGATAGAAAAAAAAATCTGATGTGTTACACTCACATGACTTTCTCTACTCTTGTACAAACTGTTTTTACAAACGTTTATTCTCCATATGCTTCATGTTCATTGACATATCGAGATGTTAATCTTGTCGATAATTTTCTTGTAGATGCAAGGGGAATTGGTAGGCTTTAAGCGATAGTCAAATATTTTAAGAGCTGGTTGCTATGTGAAGTATTCCATTCTCTTTGCATTACCAGGACAAAAAAAATGAATAACGAATTCCTATTTGAGAAAAAGTATAAGTATTGGAAAATTTAAGGGAATAACAAGCAATATCTTGAAAATGGTTCACTCAACAAAAAAAATGTATATGACATAAATTGTGTATTTTAACGCGATCTACATTTTTTTTGTAGTAAAATTTTGTCTATCTCTTATGGTTTACCAGTTATGCAAATGTCATTCACAATGAAGAACACTTTTAGAGACATTCCCAGAAAATTCAAGATATACATTTTATTTGTCATGAAAGTATCTTAAATATATGATATTTTAATCAAAATCAAAATATTTTTGAGAAAGTTAAAATTTTTGAAAAATGTTCCATGTAAAGGGTAATCTGGGGTGGGGGGATTTTCTTGAAAACCTTTGTGTCGCATCTCTGGAAGATACTGAACCTAAATACTAAGTTTGGTGTTTATCCGACTGTTCGTTTCTGAGTTATGCTGTTCACAGGCAGACAGGTACACACACGGACATGTTTCCAAAAATCCTTTTTTTTTTTTTGGATTCAGGAGGCCTCAAAACATATTTCCTGTGAAATCTCGGTATCGAATTTTTGGGTGGAATGCAATACTTCCCCTACTTACTATACATAGTAGAGAAAGTAATAAGCTTTAGTAAGAATAGTTTATATATCCACTAATAAACAAAAAAGCTATGTGAATTTCTCATGCCGGATTTTTTTGTATTTTAGGAGATAATTTGGACATTTTGTTTAACTGTGTTGTTCATAATCTTAAATAAGCATATTTCAGGTTATGCATTTTATGTTTTAGTAAAAAGTTACTCCAACACCAGGTAAATCACAAACTTCCATAGCACGTGTGATGCACTTCTTGTTCTAGTGCTTCATTTGATTCAACTGTTCGTCTGTGGGATGTCGAGAGAGGTGCATGCATTCATACATTAACAAAGCACACTGAACCTGTATACAGTGTTGCCTTTTCTCCAGATGGAAAATTCCTGGCATCTGGTAGCTTTGACAAATGTGTTCATATCTGGTCCACTCAGGTATGTAGTGTATTAATAACTTTTGCTTTTCATTCTGTATAGTATTAAGTTTTACTTTCTGTACCCTTTAGGTACCTAAGGTAGATGAGATTTTGCTTTCAATCAAACAATTCTGCAACAAGCTTTCACAGAAAGAACATATTTTAGAAGCCCTTTGATCCCAGAAAGGCATTTTTAGGAAAAGATCCATGTTCATATTTGCCAACTTCTAAAATTGAAACCCGTAAAACTTTTCTTCGTCCAGCAAAGCATAATAATTTTGCAAGAATACCTAAAATATTCAGTGCAGTAAATGTACAAAAATTACCTGTAAAATAAATTGGAATCCCATTTTATAAGAATCCTTGAAAACCTGGTAGTACTGCTTCTCTCCGTCTCACATGTTAAAATTCTTCCTGGTACCACAATAAACATGTATTAAAACAAAGAACCCTACTTCCTAGGCTATACACAGATTTCTAGTCCATATCTTATACTTTTTTATATGAATGTAAATAAAAACTCTCCTCCCCCCCAAAAAAAACAAAGGAAACTTATAAGGCGTGTTGTTAAAGCAAGTACTGTTTTAATATTTTGAGCTAAAACGGTGCTGTTGCATTTGTGAGCATGCGCGATCACTTCCTCCACTCATTAAGAAGGCAGATGCAACTATGAGTGATCATCACTTTGTGTTTTCCTGTTGTTAGAATATTTTGAAATGTTCAAAATAATCGACAAACCCGCCAACTGTGAAGTCAGATTAGTGATTCATTTTTTGAATGCGAGAAATGTTACGCCAGCAAATATTCTTCTCCAATTGTGTGAGGTTTATGGAAAAACAATAGTGCGTGACAATGCCCGGCCACACACAGCCAAACAAACTCAAGTTCTCGCATCATACGGTTGGGAACAATTCAACCATCCTCCCTGCAGTCCGGATTTGGCACCAAGCAATTTTCATCTGTTTTTTCATCTGAAGGAATTCCTTGGTGGAAAACATTTTAACGATGATGTGAAACAAGTGCAGACTTGGCTTTCATCATAGTCAGCATATTCTTTGATGAAGGCATACAAAAACTGGTTTCCCATTACAAGAAGTCCCTGAATAACGATGGTGATTATGTGGAGAAGTAATGTAAGGTGATGAAGTATTTGGAATATAATGTTCTGTTATTTTTTAAAAATTTAATCAGTACTTATTTTAAAAAATGCCTCGTATATCCCATAGCTTAGAACATGAACAAGATAAACAATTTACTTGAGGGAGTTGACTTTACAATTCGTCCATTACTGAATGTTTATGCCCATTTGCTGCTGGTTACTAAAGGTCACTCACTAGTGGTATAATCAAATTCTAAATTTGCATGCTATGCTTTTGTTGCAGTCTAGTGAAGGGGGACCATGATCATGAACAATAGACACAGATAAACTCTGGGCTATTATAACAGTTTATACCAATTATCATGGTACATTCAATCTGTAACCTTAAGTTATAATTTAATACAATAGAATTTAATGTTTTGTCATGTCTGTGATAAAAATTGTCAACATTTTTAATCTACCCACAAAGCCATAAAAATGCCTTATTTGCTAAAGTCATAAAAGGCATTCATCCCATACATTTTATGGACAAAAAGTTAGCAATTATATCTGTTTCTGTCTGTCTGTGAATTTATTTCTGAGCGGCATTCTCAAATATGAAGAATTGATAAATACTAAACTTTCAAACTAAGTTGGGCACTTTTTAAGGAACCAAGACAAAAATTGCCAAAAAGTTCCTTCGTCCAAACAGCCATTTATAAGGTAAAATCTTCATTACTCCTTATTTTCTCAAAAATAATTCCAGCAATTCTGATGAAATGTAAGATCTGAAGCTTTCATGATGCTGAAGATTAAACATAGTTTCATAGATCTATCATATCAGAATCAGCGTTTCTGAAAATGACTGTAGAGCTCAACGTGATTGAAAGCTCATGTTTTTAATTTAGATGAGGTTGAGCTCCTGTGAAACCATGATTAGTTTTCATACACATAATGTGTGTTTGAGATATTGAATGGTGAATTAAATGTCTTGTTTAATTTTGTATAGCTACAAAATCTTGAGAGAGACCAAAAGATTACTACAGCAAAATGTAAATCTCATTAAAGGATACATTTATGTTATATAAGATTTTTTGTGGCCTTAATAATTTACAAAATATTCATTCTTTTGAAAATGTCAGGTGGTCAATGTTTAGTTTCTTATGTAAAGTGTGTGATATATAGCATGCTTTCTAAAATTGGAATACTCACTCAGTTTACAATATGTATATTAATAACTTATTACTTAGTTGAAACTATTCCTGGCAAGTATTTATTGTGTTTGTTAAAAAACTAGGCTTTAGTGAGAATAAGTTTTAGAATAATTATGCAATTTTATTATTATAAAAAGTGGAAATCATGTAACTGTTAGGCTGGTTCGCAATAGCCTGAGAACGGTAACCAAAACAGAAATGAAAAACAGGAAGCAATGCAGTATACAAGATTTTAGTTCACAACAGCCCAGTAACGAGACCCGGAATGTATATCGATCACAAAGTATTTCATTTGTTTTTAACCGACCAATGATATTTTTTCACCTGCTCCCAATTCAGCCAACATAATGTGGGTTAGCAAATACAAAACCCAATAGGATAAACATTATCTAAATACAGATCCATTACATTTCTGATTCCTCTAGTCATACAAAGCTTTCATTGCTATATTTAATTGCATAGTTGTTTATTGTTCTTGGTTAATCTCTACCGGTTTTTGCTGTTCTTTGTAGCTTTTGCTATCGTTTTTGAGGCAATAGCAAGCTTTGAGTTGCATATAAACAAACTACAGATGACCTTTCAGAACCAATCTTTATTGGCTCTGCAGCTGCCAGGATCTGAGGTTAGAAAGCACGTATGCTACTAATTTCTTACAGTTTCATGTTTCCAGCTTGTGACTGTAGAGAGCACGAATGTCTCATGTCACGGCCGCCTAGAATAATCTCTGTAGTGAAGAGTCTAATATCCATAATATACATCTAATATGCCATGCCCGAGAACAAAGTTAAAGTTTGATCAAGTCTTCTTTCCCGTTCCTGGGCCTGGGAAAGCTTCCCATTGATTGACAGTGCTGCTATTAGAATACATATATTTCAACTTTGTTTCTTGTTCCGGTTACCTTCTTGGGTGTTGTGAACCAACCTTTAGACATCAAACATTTTAGTTATATATTGTATTGTATTTCCAGAGTGGTCAACTTGTGCACAGCTACAAGGGAACTGGAGGAATCTTTGAAGTTTGTTGGAATTCTCGTGGTGATAAAGTTGGTGCTAGTGCGTCAGATGGCAGTGTAAGTAAAGTTTACTATAAAATTTTACCTTCAAATAGTAATTTATACTCGGCGCCAATCAAGGAGATGATTGACATTTCACGGAGAGAGAGAGGCGACGTTGCCGCTCATCGCGACCACGTGGAGAGCGTGCTAGAACTGCGTTGAAGGCAACTGGGTTGCGCCTGCATTGTAGAGCAGGTATTATTTATATTTGTATACGAAGGCAATTGTAAAATAATGAATCTACGTGCAGAGGATAGAAAATGCAAGAATATATCAGTGTAAAAATCTGCGTTAACAGAAGAGACATATCTGTGAAATATTGATGCTTATTCTAATGGAAAAGAATGCCAGATTTCTGAATTGTTTGCATCGCTGCTGCTGCTGCTGCTGCTCGTTTGATAGACAATGTTGCCACCGTCGTCATCATCATCTGAAGAGCTGCTAGAATTCCCCACGGAAATGACAAGCTGTTCTATAGTTTCTTCCAAAACTCCTTCATTTTCCCAAGATGCACTTATTATGCCCTTTGTATGAGTCACTGCTTTTTTTCCAGTTTTCAGCTGTTAGTGCCTCTTCTTAAGCTTTATTACTGACAAAACAGTGAAACCTTTATTGTTTTGCCCAACATAAACCTTTATGTCGGTCCAAATTAATTCAATCGGGTTAAAATGACAATGAAAAGGGGGAAGCCACACTATTTTATGATCATGTTCTACAGCAATGCCGTCGACTACATAACTTGGAAACCGCGGTGTTTGCTTTCATAAGTTCCAGTAGCTCACTTTTCTTCAGTCCCTCCATCGGTATATTGCGGCGAACAAGCCACTGAATTATTTTCTCCTCATTTTCTCATCTTAGAAATATTCTCTCACAGAGCATATTATTTCCCGTGCCTATCCTTTAATTGGGATACCTTTACCAAATACAGTTTTATTCAGTTCCCGAGTGCGCTCAGTTTTTCGTTTGGCTGTGCTATCTTTGTCACTATTTTTGGACATTATTGAATATTCATTAAACGTGTTAACACAATTATAAATGCTCACAGAACACATGCAAGCATAAATACACGGACTCAAAACACACGTAACACAAAGCAAATACCATACAAATCGGGCGATGCAAAAGAACATTTCAGTGTGCAGGGGCAATCTCTAAACTGATACAAAAACATAAGCAAGCTGGGGCTGAAAGGAGGACATTGTTTATAACTGCAGTGACAGCAGAAGATAAGTTCATGTTTACTGCAATGGTCGCTCGCCTGGCATGTCATGCCAATCACGTGTTACGATATCGCAACAGGGCATTTGTGTCTATCGTTGCTATGGAAACATCTTAGTTCTAATTGGTCCTTCTAATGGTTGCTATGACGACCGCTGTGACGTATTCATCCCCTCCCATTCATTTAAAGCTTTCTGCCACGAGGTTAGTAACTGTCAATCACCTTCTTGATTGGCACCGAGTATAATGCTGAGCATGTGTAGGATAGAATTTGAAAAATGATCTTAACAGTGACATTTGCATCCTAAGAGGAGACCCAAAATCTCTTAACCCTTCACGGTTGGGAAGTGGTCATACTCACAAGCATCTGGAGGTGGGATAAACTTAGTTACCAACTGAGCATTTGTGGATTTATTGCTTTGCACAATCGTCAGATGTCAACAGCAAGGATGCCAATCCTAGCCTTTCAAAATATCATTAAGGGGGATTCTCAGCCACAAATTTATGACATACATGTGCATGTGTGAGTAGTTCTGCTTTTTTAATCTTTTTCATGTGAAGAGGTCATCAAGAAACGAACAATGACAGATACAGTCAAATCTCAGTATAAAGTACTTTTAAAAATCATAAGATTTTACTTTATTCTGAAGAGTATGTTATACTGAAAAAGGAATTTAAAAAATACAAAAATTCATTAGAATCCGACAACTTATAATTAACAGATTTACCAAATGCAAGAAGAATTACAACATTATAATGCATAGTTACTACCTTTAATTCTATCATTGCAGTCTTATTGAAGTTCTTGTATGTACAAATAAATACATACACACATACGAGGTGGGATCAAAAAGTAACAGAAATTTTTGTTTTTCTTAAAGAATTTTTATGTAATCATCAACATCAACTTTGTCCCCTTCAAAGTAATCCCCCTCAGATATAATACATTTGTGCCAGCACTTTTTCCAATCTTGGAAGCACTTCTAGAACTCACTTTTCGTTATGGCGTTCAGCTCCTTTAGCGATTCTGTTTTTATCTCATCATGGTGGCAAAATGTCGTCCTTTCATGGTTCTCTTCAGCCTCAGGAATAAAAAGAAGTCGCAGCGGGCCATGTCCGGCGAATACGGTGGCTGAGGCAGCATAACGGTTTTGTTTTTTGCCAAAATGTCACGAACAATTATTGAGGTGTGAATGGGTGCATTATCATGATGCAATTTCCACAAGTGGTTTTGCCACAATTCTGGTCGTTTTCTTTGGATTACTTCATGCAAACTGCACATAACCTCCGGATAGTATACCTTATTGACCGTACGACCATAAGGCAGGATATCTTGATGCACTTACCATTGTGATCGAAGAAAATAATCAGAACTTGTCGAATTTTTGTCAGTTTTGGCTCTTCAGGCAGCTTTCATTGGGACGATTGGGCCTTAGTTTTGATGTCATACCCATATACCCATGTTTCGTCACCTATTATAATCTTCTTTAAAAGTTCTGGATTGTTTTCTACTTCGTTCAGCGATGTATTTGCGATGTCATTTTTGGTCGAAATTCAACAATTTCAGAACAAACTTTGCTGCTACACATTTCTTGCCCAAAACATCCGAAAAAATTACTTGGCATGAGCCAAAGGGTATGCTGACATCATCAGCAACCTCTCTGATGGTGATTTGGCGATTTTCCAGAACCATTTTCTTTACTTCTTCCACATTGTCATCAGTAATTGATGTGCTAGGACGTCCAGGGCAGTCGTCTTCAATATTTTCTCAATCCTCTTTGAAATGTTATACCACTTGTATACCCCCGCCGCTATAACGTTGCACTTGACAGCTAGCGTTTAAGTTGGTACACTCGCGAAAAAACAGATGAAAAGCTTCAACCGTTTGACTTCCTAAGCCAATCACAAGGCAGCATTCCGGATGGTCGATGACAAAGCGGAACCGGATCTAGAATCGGCTATGTTGCCGGATGTAACTATTCCCAACCATGTGCTTCAGTTTGTGAATCTCTAACAGAGGGTCGAGTTGTTCTTTGCAAGCTACATATTGTTCATTGTTATTTGTTATTTAGATTTGTGGTTATTGTTTGATAGTTTTGTTATTGTTCGTTTATACATTTATTTATTTATATTTATCTATTTTATATATATTTCATTCATATTATTTATTTAAACAAAACTTAAGTGCGACAATGTCGGAAAAACGACGCCGATCGCCGAGTGATGATTCACGAAGTGAAAATCCTTTGCGCCGAGGTGTGCCACTTAATAGTCAGGCATTGGAACTATTAAGGAGAACCCGGGAGTTCTTTGAACAGGAAAAGGAGTACGTGAAGCTTCACGGAAATCCCTCTATTCCTGCTGATAAAGCCGTACAACGAACTGCAGCAGCTCTTGATTTAAGCACGAGAACTGTTGTTCACAAAGGAGTGAAACTACAAGAGAAAGAGGACAAAATTCCTGAACCATCTGGAACACAACAGGTATTTCTATCAACTCCAGGGAAGAAAAAAAAGAAGCCTCGTCCGGTCACAAATATTGATGCTTTCCAATTTGACGCCATACGTAGACACATTTATGCCTATTATCATAGAAAGGAGTATCCGACCATACCAAAGCTGCTTATATCGCTTATTTTCAATGAACAATAATAATACGAAATAGTTATTATTTAGTGACGTTTGCTACTTACGTACACTTTCTGTATGCGGCTTAGACACGATAGAAATGAGAACAATCAGCTGTTGTTTACTAGCCACTCTGGCAACGTCGCAACCACGATGTAGCCAACCTTACGCGAAGCCACACGAACTGTCAAGTGCAACGTTATAGCGGCGGGGGTATAAACTCTTGGTTTACTCATAGTAGATTCACCAAAAGCCGCAGTGGGCACTTTATTCCGTTTTTCAAGCAAAATTTAATGCAAATTCTTTGATCCATCTTTTTCGAAAGTAAAAATTCACAGAGCACTCGAAAACACGTATAACTTTTTCAACTGTCAACAATAAACTAAGTTTATTTAAAGGTGAGTCGGAATTGTAACACTAACATCACTTAAGTTTACTCACTTTACTCACTTTTACTCACTTTAAGTGAGTAAACTTAAGTGATGTTAGTGTTACAATTCCGACTCACCTTTAAATAAATTCAATACACATCACTGTTTCTAGCTTCTTTTCATTACAATATCAAATAAACTAAGTATTCAAAACAGCTGAAAATGCACACATACATCAGGAACATGTGTACCAACAAGAGAAAACAAGAGTTTTGAACATTGGATGTATAAAGCTCGCGAAATTAAAAAATTCCCGTTATTTTTTTATCACACACCTCATACTACCTACAATCCATATATTTACACAAAATACATCACCAAATTAGATGCCATTTTCCATTTTACACACAGGTCATGAAGTCATTGATTTTGGTTTGTTTTGACTTTTTCAGCAAGTTCTCTTCTACAAAAACTGTTCAAGCTCACTAAGTGACTTCAGAATGTTTTCTGGCATCTTGTCAGGTTTCTCCACATATCACGTTAACTGCTGCATATGCTTCATTGCCATCACTGTTGTCTTAAGGGGCTCCACTATTTCCTTCTCTGTAAGATGATGCGTTGTCTCTGCCTTAGCATCCATAGCAACATATTCTTCAAAGGTTAACGATGAAGAAGTTGTTTGGTTACGCAAAGTTTATTTTACGTAATTTTTTTATATCTGCACCGCGTATGGGAGCCAACTTGAAGTAGATGTTTGTCTGACGTAATTATTTACGTAATCTTGAAGATGTGTTATTGCATATTGTTTAAACTTGAAGAAGTAAATGTTTTTATTACATAATTGTATTTTACGTAATATTTATTTAGTTGCATTTAAGGAGTTCCTGGAACACGCTTTGTGCGTCAGTTTGAATTTGTTGATTACGTAATAGTTACTGTTATTACACAATATGCTGTTTCGTATGAGAAACTGATTTCAAGATGTATTTTTGTTATTAACACTGCTTCTATATATTATTTATGTTTGAATTTGCCTCGGCTGTGTCAGTCTTACTTTAGAAACATGTTTCTCTTATTCAGGGTGCGGTATAACAAGAATGTAGACATCACAGAATATAACTTTTTTAAAATTCCATTCTTTTATTAATTCTTGCACATTTTTATAAAGAACTACACTTTTTAAGAACTGTGAGAATCTTCAATACTTTCACTTAGCGCATATACATATTTTATGATTCACTCGTAGAGAACACATCTTACATCTATTCACTACCAAGGCTAGCCAGCAACTGAGTAAGATTTCAATGGTTAAACCTGTAAGCTTCGGTAATTCAAATCTCTGATTGGCTAATTCTAGTCCAATAGAATATCTGCATTTTACTTAAACTTTTTCCTTGCTATTGATTGGCTAATTTTAAACTGTTACTGAATTTACCTTATCTTTGATATAATCATGTCTGGTAACTTTTCAAACTCTTAAACTCATTATTGCTACAAGGTTACCTCATTATTAGCAACTAAAAACTTATTATTCTCACAGCTCTTGCTGTGTATAAAATACTTGCTTATTAAAGTATATAATGTATTCACATAACATTAATAAAACATAAGCTCAATTTTTGAAGATTTAGAAGCTTGTAACAGTGATGTGTCATAATTTAAAATAGAGAGTTGAGGGTTGTTACACTACATCACTATGATAATCTTACTTGAATATCGGTGTTTATTCTTTGCTTCTTATAGACTTGTAAGTCCAAATTTAAGCTCAATTTTTGAAGATTTAGAAGCTTGTAACAGTGATGTGTCATAATTTAAAATAGAGAGTTGAGGGTTGTTACACTACATCACTATGATAATCTTACTTGTAAGATTATCATAGTGATGTAGTGTAACAACCCTCAACTCTCTATTTTAAATTAATAAAACATGTTTACAATAAAAATAAGCATTTGCAATGACTGTTACATACAATTTAAATAATTATTACATACTTATTGTTTCAAGGCGGGCTGTTATTGAATTTACTTTTATATAAAATTAAAAAATTATTCAGGTATTAAAATACTGCTTCAATGAGGATGGCAGTTTCAGTACGTTTGCAACTTCTTCCCACAACTTGCAAGAGACTTCAGCATCATCTGGTGCTGTAACTGGCTGAAAATTCAGAATGCCAGCTTTTCACCCAACCATTCATAACTGTAGTTGCTTCCACATTCTACCAGGCCCCTGCTATCTTCTGTATACTCTGCAGAATATTGATGTTGGTAGACACATGTTACACCAGATGTTTGCGAAAGTGCACTTTGACATTCTGGATGATTCCTCTGTCTAGTGGCTGTAACATCAATCAGCAGGAATTCAAGGCTGATATTTTCTTACCTGCAGTCCACTTTATGCGCATAGCAGTTGTCTATGATGAGAATTTTCTCCTTGTCTCTGCCCATCTCAATGAGCCAGTCTGTGAACAGACTTTTTGTCATCCATACTTTGCTGTTGGCCATATATTTCACAGGTAGAGATGCGACACCTTTGAAACACCTTGACTTAGCAAAGTGCCCTATTATGAATGGTTTCAGCTTCCTTGTATCTGTGGCATTTAACAAAATAATGCTGTTCAGTCTCTGTTTTGACTGCTTACCACCAGTACAGGTCTCACCCTTGTAAGCCATTGTTTAATTTGGCAGCATTTTATAAAAAAATGCAGTTTCATCTGCATTGAAAATGTCTTCTGGCTTGTAATTTACAATGACATCCTTTAAATATGTCTCTTTCCATTCATAAGCAGCTTCTGTGTCAACATTTCTTGCTTCTCCACCAAAGGTTTTCCAGGAAATGCTGTACTTCTCCTGAAAACAAAAAAGTCAACCAACACTTGCTTTGAAGTCTTTGACATCCAATAACGTCGCAAACTCCTTTGCTTTTGCTTGGAGCATTGGTCCAGAAACTGTTGCACCTTTGGCCCTTACATCTTTAAACCATGTCTCCACTGCTGCTTCCACTTGATGGAAATCACCAACACAAATCTTTTTGTTGGGGCAGAATGATGACCTTTCGTACGCGTTAAATATTTTCTCTTTGTAATGAAGTATTGTCAAAAGAATGGTGGGTTTGATGTTATGCACACATGCTACTTTGATCTGCTTCATTCCATTTTCTACCTTCTTTATCAGCTCAACTTTCTGTCTTATTAACCTTTTCTTCACCTCCATTATATTGTCAAAATTAACAAACAACTCTTTGTTAATAATCAACAAAAATGCAAGATGCAAAATTTAACGAATGCTTTAACCAACAAAAACAAAAAATGCAAACTTGAATAACTATCTTCCTCAACAAAAATGCAAGATACAAACTTTAGCAAACAGCTCTTTAAAAACCAACAAAAATGCAAGGTGCAGACTTATCTTCCTGGGTTTAACCTTCTTTATAAGGAAGGCTTATGGTTTAGCCAATGTCATATCACTGCGCAAAAATATCAGGTTGCCAGCCTTAGAAAGTGGCTACACATTTGTTGGTACTCCTAATAGATTTGTTGGAGAAAAAGAACTTAACATGATACCGCGTAGTCCATTTCCGGACAGTTTCAAATTTAAGCAAAAATGTACTAATACACTATATGTAATGACATTTTTGCTCAAGAATAGATGAAATAACACTATCAAAGAAAATGTATTTAATAAAAAATTGTATACAGAATTTTGAAATGTTCATAATTAATACATATGTAGAAATAAAAGTTCTTTTGCATTATATTATATGGGATTTGTGAGGGGATTTAAAATCTGTATGTAAAAGTGAAATATATGCTATAGTGAGATAAGTTATTTTGAGATTTCAGTGTAGTGAAATAATGTCAATGCTCAAAGAAATCGGTGATTATGCTTATTTTGAGTGATTTGGCTCAGAAGAAGAAGAAAATGATGTTGCAATTTTGGGTGCAAAAACAGTTCAAGATCATAGATGGGTTTCCAAATTTGCAGGTAACCCATGCTGTTACCAATGCCAGTACTTTAATTGATAAGCCCATCTCCATCCAGATAAGTGTTTCAAACTTTGTCATAGAAGTCTGCACACGGACTCAGGCCTAGGCTGGGCCAGGTTTGGACTCGGGCTTGAAAATAAAGACGTAAAAATTAATTTATCACATTCAACATAATATGCATTTTGTTGGCCGTGTAAATATCTTAAGAATATGTGTTAATTAAAAGCATTAGTGCCATTTTTGAGAAAATAAAAAACAATGAAAAATTTTTTCCAAGTAAACAGAAAACATAAACAAAAAAGGTTTTCAGTTTTTGAACTGTGTGTTTAGTAACCCAGAATAGCACAGTTATCTCACAATGCACACATCCATCGCAGCAGTAATAGAAGCAATAATAAATAAATGCTTGCTTCGGCCAATTTAGGATAATAACTACAACACAGCAGTTGCAAGCTTCGCCTGCCTCCATCCATTCACACCGAAGATCCTGGGCACTAATAGGGGGGCATGTGGTCAATAGGCGGTATGCCATCAACATGCTGCTTACTACATGAGGATTCAGGGCCACTAATTCTGTAAAATGGGTCCTCAATTGGTCCCAGGACCTGAGTGAATCCCTTACCTGGCCTCCCAGCAAAGGAAAAATTCCCCATTCTGGTACCAGAAATTGAACCTGGATTCCTTCGCACTGCAGGCTGAGGCACTTTGTGGAATAATGATAATAATAGTCAATAACTGCAAAATAATTTTATTTAAAACAAAATTAAAGAATTGGACCTGGGCTGGGCGGTACAGTATCACCTATTCTCGGTCTTGTTCAAGTTTGGGCTGGGCTGAATTTAAAACTTTCAGCTTGTGTAAACGTCTGTTTGTCACACAAAGAAAACCTACATAGAGTGAACCTGTGAATGTGTAACACCATAGCATATAATATAGTTTAGTAAAACTGTTTTTGCACCCAGCATCTTAGCAATTTTTTTCAAAATGATCAGGCACTGTGGATAGTTGATGTGCCTTGAGAAGGGAATTGTTTCTACTCTAGCATCAGTACTGCTGGGGGTGGTAATGAAGGAATACTGTTGCTGGATACGATAAACAATCTAGAAATGCTAGGGATCCATCTGCCCTGTGTACTTATTCACCTCATCCTTTCCTCCCAGATTCACAATACACTGGGAATTAGAGATATCCACGTTGATAGCAAATTGAAAAGTTAATTTTGTGTTTTGGAACATCATGTGTTTGTAACTGACCTGTAATAAGTTTTAACCTGTTTTCAATTCTGTTAACATAATTCATGTTAACCAATGTTAAAACTCAATAAGGTAAATAATTTTTAAGTGCAGATCCATTACTATTTCAGATCCTTCTAATTATACCAAGCTTCATTCCTTTATTAATGGCACACATTAAAGTTATTTGTTCTTTATAAGTTTATACCCATTTTTCCTGTTCTTGATAGTTTTTTACTTTCTCTAGTACGTATAGTAAGTAGCGGAAGTATTGTATTCCACCCAAAAATTCAATACCGAGATTTCACCAGAAATATATATTTTGAGGCCCCCTGAATCCAAAAAAAAAAAAGCATTTTTGGAAACATGTCGTCTGTGTGTCTATGAACAGCATAACTCAGAAACGAATAGTCGGATAAACACCAAACTGGTATTTAGATTCAGTATCTTTCAGAGAAGGTTTTCAAGAAAAACCCCCCACCCCAGATTACCCTTTACATGGAACATTTTTCGAAAATTTTAATTTTCTCAAAAATGGCTCTAATGATTTTGATTAAAATATCATATGTTTAAGATATTTTCATGACAAATAAAATGTATATCTCAAATTTTCTGGGAAGTCTCCAAAAGTATTCTTCATTGTGAACGACTTTTGCATAACTGGTAAACCATAAGAGATAGACAAAATTTTACTGCAAAAAAAAAATGTAGATCGCGTTAAAATACACAATTTATGTCATATACATTTTTTTTGTTAAGTGAACCATTTTCGAGATATTGCTTGTTATTCCCTTAAATTTTCCAATACTTATTCTTTTTATCAAATGGGAATTCGTTATTCATTTTTTTGTCTTGGATATGCAAAGAGTATTAATCTGTGGCAAAGAGAATGGTGCTGCACATACCAACCAGCTATTAAGAGATATGTATATGCTTAATGGCTACTGTATTTCTATATTGCCCTTGCAAATACAAAACAAGGGGAACATAGTAGGCCTTAAGGGATAGTCAAATAATTTTTATACTGAGAAATAAATGAACTGCTATGATTTTGTGAATGCTTATTTGAACCAATTTCGTAAGATTGTTTCATTTTATTAATTCATATCTTATTTTTCGTTATAGTAGCATTTTAAATGTTCCTATTTTAGTTTATATTTTTTGTTTCCACGGTTTAAAGGCTGTTTCATTTTATTCATTCATATATTATTTGTTATAGTATCATTTTCAGGTTTCTCTGTTTTGGTTTCTGTTCTTTGTTTACTGGTTTACGTTTTAAGCCTTTTTACAATGCCTAGTAAGAAACAAACCAGTTTTAATTTTAATGTTAAGAAGTTGTTTTCCATGAAAACAGCCAAAGTGACTGCTGGCTCCTTGAGCCAAAATAACGACATATTTGGTGAGGTTAAAAACACACAGTGCACAAGCAACTCGGTGATGGCGTTATGTTTTTCAACTGTAATAAATATTGATACTTGGAGTTCTGAAGTAATTGATAAAATTCTTCATTTAGGCAATGATTTGCACTTAAAATCAATTTCAAATTATGATGGTGTTATGCCATATCCGACTTACTTGTGCGCTGATTAGGTTTTGCTGCAGGATATTGTAATTGATGATGTAAAAGTAATCTGCAGTGTAGTGACAAATAATTTTGCATTACAAGGGATCATACCGAGGGATTTAGGCAGTGTGTTAAAAACATTTTTCCAGTGCTATCACTACGGTGTGTTTACTGCAGTTAAAATCTATAGCTCTTATGTTTTTTTGTCCTGGTAATGCAAAGAGAATGGAATACTCCACATAGCAACCAGCTCTTAAAATATTTGACTATAGCTTAAAGCCTATCAATTCCCCTTGCATCTACAAGAAAATTAGCAATAAGATTAACATCTCGCTATCTCAATTAACATGAAGCATATGGAGAATAAGCGTTTGTAAAAATAGTTTGTACAAGAGTAGAGAAAGTCATGTGAGTGTAACACATCAGATTCTTTTTTTTTAAGGCAAAAGCCAGTTTTGAATTACATATAAACAGAGTAGAGTTTTGCTAGAAAAACCAATGCTCAATGGATCTGAGGGTGTTAAGGCCTGTGGTGAGTATTACTTACCATTTCATTTTTCCAGCTTGTGACTAGAGGAAGCTCTAGCAACTGTTTCATATCACTGTCACCGTGTATAATTCCTACAGTGAAAAGTCTTAATATGCACAATATGGATCTAATATGCTGTGCCCGAGAACAAGAATGAAAAAGTTAAAATTTAACCAAGTCTTTACCATTCCTGGGACCCGGGAAAACTTCCCATCAATCGTGAATGCTCACTTTATAACACATATATTTTAAGTTTATCGTTCTTGTTTCGATCTCCATTCTCAGTTATTGTGAACCAGCCTTAAGAGGCACAATAGGCCTAGATTTAGCTGCAATGCTCATATCCTCTTACATTAATACTCTATAGTGTTAGTGTTTGAAATGTCATTAGAAAAAAAAATTTCAAGTATGACTGCTGTGATGTTCCCTAAAACACAATGCTAACATTTGTTTTTCTTCTTTTTTCCAGGTATTTGTTCTGGATCTCCGTAAGTTATGAAGACTAGCAGACTGAGACTAGTTTTGCGTGATAAGAGTATTGATATTTTCTTTATAAGTTTCTCTTGTTGTGGAAACTTAATATGGACAGTTACAACCATAAAGTAAAGCAGTGAAACTACATTTTTGGCACTGCAAAGATATTGCTATAGTCTATCAAAGCCTTTGTGAGAATTACACTTCGGAAATATGTCCTCATTCTTCCAAAAGAAAATATTAATTATAGAGTAGCATTACTCCTATAATTGCATGAGGCTCTTAAGTGCAAATTAGATAATTCTGTCCAAAGAAGTTTTGGACATAACATATTTTCAAAATAATATGACAGTATTCTGACTGTAATGTAAATATTGCTAGTTTAATGAATTAAGATTTAGATATGGTAGATTTTTATATTTATTTTTATTACCGTATGCATGGACATGAAAGATTTTTTATATTAATTTTAGTTGCATATATTATGTCCACAGATTCTATCCTCTGCCCTCCTTCCATTTTTTGTTGATGGACATTTTCAGCATGGTTGCATTAATGCTGATCCACACTGTTCAACGTTAACTTCAACAATTGAAGCAGTTAGTCAAAGAGGGGCCCCATTTAGGGATTTTTAAATTTTACAGGGGAGATAAAAAATTAAATATATTTTTATCATACACGATTCAGGAATTATTTATTAAAATTATGATAAATAACACTTTCATGAAGTTATAATATTAATTATTGTCCATTCCAAACCAGAGTGCCTTTCACTGAAAACAAACTCTTTGTATTATCCACGCGAAAGTAATTCGCAATCCCCGCCCATAATGGCTGCTTGTTCCCCTCCCATGTGCTTGTTGAATACTATTTAATCTATAAAAAGGCGCCCTGCATGAGAATCATGGTTCAAAATGCAACCTGAGGTAACAATCGATTTTATAAGTATGCAGCAATGAACACTTACGTTAATCACAATCCTCGGGCAAAAGTGCAACACCCAAATCCGAATTCTCCGAAGATAACTCAGCTACCATATCAGAATCAGAACTACTCTCCAAAATAATGACAAGCTTATCCACAATTCCACAGCACTGTCGCACTTAAAACTTTATCCTCTTCTATGTTGTATTATGTCTGTTTATATTCCCTGCTCGCTTTCGTTACACTTCTCACTGAAACGCCTGTAAAATCCGATATTAGTTTCGTAATATGCAATAATGCAAGTGTCGGGTATTTTTGTAATAGTAAGTTGAATATATGAAGTATTGTTTGTTTTTAGCCACTTTTTAACTGTTTCCCGATTCTGTGTTTGAACAGTTTATTCGCACTACACGCACCTTCCTCTGCCATATGAGCTCAAATACCAACTGACTAAATCACAAGATTTGACCTGAGCTGAGCTGAGCTGAGCTGAGCTGAGCTGTGTGTTAGTGTATTATGAATGACTGTTCGCTCATCATATTTCCTGTGTTATGCAAAGTGTTTATTCGGTACTCAGATAGCACCTCTGGGAATTTATTGCTGCATTTCTTGTGTATGTAAGAGAGTGGCAGTCGTTTATACGGTTGGTATTAACAACCAAGATGCTCTCGGCATTGGCGCAATAGCAGGTGAAAGTCATATTTTGTAATCTCTTAACAGCTAGTATATATTCATTACCTTTAACGATGAGTTCTTATGATAACCGCAATAAAATGTGTAGTTCTATACCTTTCCTGCTCTAATATTTCATAATACAATACATGTATTAAGGAACTATTTACGTTGGCGTAAGAGTATATTCTTGGGTTCGTGACAAGCCGAAGCACGTGCTTCTGTTTACATCAGAGGGAACTCTGGTTTGGAATGGACAGTAGATATTTATTACAGTTTTTAAATTTAGGTAATTACACTTTGAAAAATCAGAATTGGACCCCATTTTCTACAATCCAACTTTTCTAAACAAAATAAAGTCAATTTTAGGCACTCTATTTTGAATATATTTTCATCACGTCATATGTAGATGGATCACTATGCCTTTTAAGTCTATTGACATTCACAATCGGTCATTATAAAGCCAGTAATAAGAACAATGCATAAAACACTAACTGAAAGAGGTTGTATCAGATTATAAATTTCCCTCCTTTATTGACTGCTATCTACCACTAATCAAGATTCTAACCTGACATCCATGTGAATAAATTATAAGAGTTCCCTCTTTTATTCCTGTCATTGACTGCGATCTACTAACTAATCAAGATGCTAGCCTGACATCTGAGGGTATAGATTAAAACATGAACTATACCCCCACCGCTGTATCTTTGCACTTGACAGTTTGTGTGGCTTTGCGTAAGGTTGGCTACATTGTGGTTGCAACGTTACCAGAGTGGCTAGTAAACAACAACAGCTGATTGTTCCCCTTTCTATCGTGTCTGAGCCACATACAAAAAGTGTATGTAAGTAGCGAACGTCAATGAATAATAACTATTTCGTATTATTATTGTTAATTGAAAATAAGCGATATAAGCAGCTTTGGTATGGTCGGATACTCCTTTCTATGATAATAAGCATAAATGTGTCTATGGATGGCGTCTAATTAGAAAGCATCAAGATTTGTGACTGACGAGGCTGCTTTCTTTTCTTCCCTGGAGTTGATAGAAATACCTGTTGCGTTCCAGATGGTTCAGGAATTTTGTCCTCTTTCTCTTGGAGTTTCACTCCCTTGTGAATAATAGTTCTCGTGCTTAGTCCAAGAGCTGCTGCAGTTCGTTGTACGGCTTAATCAGCAGGAATAGAGGGATTGCCATGAAGCTTCACGTACTCCTTTTCCTGTTCAAAGAATTCCTGGGTTCTCCTTAATAGTTCCAATGCCTGACTATTAAGTGGCACACCTCAGCGCAAAGGATTTTCACTTCGTGAATCATCACTCGGCGTCGTTTTTCAGACATTGTCGCACTTAAGTTTTGTTTAAATAAATAATATGAATGAAATATACATAAAATAGATAAATATAAATAAATATATATATGTATAAACGAACAATAACAAAACTATCAAACAATAACCACAAATATAAATAACAATGAACAATATGTAGCTTGCAAAGAACAACTCGACGCTTGTGCTAGAGATTCACAAACTGAAGTACGTGGTTGGGAATAGTTACATCCGGCAACAGAGCCGATTCTACATCTGGTTCCGCTTTGTCATCGACCATCCGGAATGCTGCCTTACGGTTGGCTTAGGAAGTCAAACGGTTGAAGCTTTTCATCTGTTTTTTTGCGAGTGTACCAACTTAAACGCTAGCTGTCAAGTGCAATGTTTCAGCGGCGGGGGTATATATTATGAGGATAATCCCAAAAGTAAGGTCTCCTATGTTTTTTAAAATATAAAGAAACTTTATTTTCAATAAATGGTACGTAGTTTTGAAGCTTGAACATTCTCCCAATTTTCTACATAATTGCCATTTCAGTGATGCGTTTTTGTGAGCACTATGGCAAGTTTTGTATACTCATGTCATACCAGCTTGCTGCCATGCTATTGAAGTTTTGGACCTCATCTTTCACCTTGTCATCGTCGTTGAAGTGTCTTCCAGCCAAATGTTCTCTCAACTTGGGAAACAAGTGGTAGTCACTGGGTGATAATGTCCCATCCAAACTGTTGCAGAAGATCCAGGTTTGATGGGGTGATCCCAGGAGCCATGAACCCAACCAACAAAATACCCCCTTTCAATCCCAAAACACAGTTGCCATGACTTTACCGGCAAACTGTGTTCTTTTGAATTTTTCTGGCTTGGATGAAGAGGAATGCCACTAATCTGCATAGTGCCGAAGAAATTGACAGGAAGTATCAATGCATTGCTGTTTGTGGTCTTCTGTGAGCATTCTTGGGACTCAAATAGCACACACCTTCCGAAATTTCAACACTTCAACCAAAGTCCTATGAATGGTACTTGAGAAACCTCAGGAGTAACAATGCAGAGGTCATCGAGAGTGATCCTCTGATCTTGAAGCACAAATCGTTTCAATCTTTGCAGTTGTCTCATCGGAAATTGGTAGTCTCCCATTTCTTTCTTCGTTGTAAATTTCAGTACAAACAACTGCAAACTCTGTACACCTTTTTGTGGATGTTTTTGACATCCATACACGGCTCTCCATATGCTTTCTACAACTGTTGAATTTTTATTGGTTTTAACACTTTTTGCATTCAAAAACAAATAACTGTGTGAACTTCACACCTGGCAGTAGTGGCAGACGGGAGCTCCATTACAACGGCTGTCAAGCTAGTGGCTGTATGATGGTTTCTGTAGTGGGTGGAAGAAGCAGCAAACATAACAATGTGACCAACAGTTTCTCCGCGACCCCATCACTTTGGAGATCTTACTTTAGGGATTACCCTCATATCACTGACACCAGTGGCAGAACAAGGGTCCAACTTCTACAAGTGGGGTGGAGTTAAAACAAAGTCCCAAATGGAATAATTAGGCTCTTTTTCTGCTAACCTTGTTCTTTAATGCATATTTTCCCATAAATCAATAACATAATTGGGCCTTTGTTCCACTGGCCAAATGTGCTTCTTATTGAAGTACAGGAAAATGGAATAAAGTGATTTTTTAAAAAGTCACCAGTTGGGCCCTTCCGCGACTAACCGCTTCAATTAACAAAATGCTCATACAGCATGTTTTAACTGTTAACTTTTAACATTCCATCCTCACTGGTTGACTTTTGGAACTCTCAACTAAAAGCAAAATGTAATGAGGATCTGGCTATTGCTGTTTGTATCTCTTGTTAATCCTATCTGGCTAATCAGCACAGGAGTGAACACATGAGCTTAAAATTGAGGTTAGGTTTGGCTTCAAACATTTTATGAGAATGAGTGAAAGTGACTTCAACTTTGTTTTTAGCAAGGTGGAACCTATAATCCATAAAAAGGACATACATTTGAGAGCATCCATTCCAGCACATCTTAAGGCTTGGAATATGTCTGTGTTTCCATAGTCACAAAAACCTAACCACACAAGCCACAGCACAGACTGAAACTCACCAAAATGGCGAGTGAAGAAGACAAGCTGGAGCTACAGACATTCCAGAACGACCATGGAGACCAACAAAGTATCGTTCAACGTAATTTTTCCAGCAGGCCGAGAAAACAGTTTCAGGCTCAACATTGACACTGCAACATATTAATATTAACAGCTTAAATTTAACACATTCATGTTAAATGTTGAGTGGTGTGGATCTGATTTTAGACATGCTGACAGAAAATGTATTAACTACTCATAAACTCAAGATAAGAGTAGTTTACGATATTACTTTGACCTTGTTATGCCTTAATTTTGCTGCAGTGTGATTTCCTTATTTTTGTGAACATAACAACAAAATTAAAAAGCTTGTAATAACATTCATACTGGTCTCATTTAACTCACAATGTGCATTTTGTTTTTAATAATAAAATTCTATTAACTCAGATACTTAAAACAAGCACTGAAGAAATAAGTCTGTTAGCAATTAAACATGGGTGTCATTATGTATCACCTTAATTTTTATGAGTTGTTTCCATAGAAACTGACACTATCATAGTCAATGTGACTGTTTGTGCGTAATATCAGCACTAAAAAGAAACACCTCCATTTATTTGCACACATAATTCAGAGCAGTTTTGTTTTCCCTACCTCTTACTTAAGGTAAGGGAGTATTACATTCTGCTCAAATTATTTCATATTGAGATTTCACTTGAAGTATATGTTTTGAGGGTGCGAGTTGATAAAAAGCAATGAGGGAAGCTAGCTCTCTCTTTCTCCCTCCTGTGTGAGAGGGAGAGAAGGGAATTGTTTTTTGTTTAAAGGGGAATTGTGATTTCTAATTTTGCTTTTATTTCCATTTCAGTTCCTCCTCCCTTCTCCCTCTCCTTACAAAATAAGTCATGAGAAAGACTCCAAAGACAATGAATAGTCAATGTTTAAAAGATGGATTTCTAGGGTTTTTTAGGCACAGACTTGAGAATGGGAGGTTGCGGTTCAAATCGCACCAGAACCATCCTTCTTGACTGGGTGTTTCCCAGGTTTTCCTCAATAATCGCAACTGCCTGGAACATTTCCTTCCCAAACTTCCTTTCCCCAATTATTTCATTTCATGTGTCCACTGCCTGTGGTGCCATGTGTAATAAGAACTGGCATTACACACACACACACATATATGCATTTTCATTTTAATAAATTGTTTATCATAATGAGAAAAGCTTTTAAGGAAAAACAGATCTCATAATAACTCAGGTATTTAGTGTTGTAAGAGTGTATAGCTTGTCTCAACTTTAAAAGACAGTATGGAGGTAAGTGGGATACGTTTGTGTTCATCTAATGCATTCATTGTGTATGACAAACAAAAGTCATCCATATATTCGCTACCAGGCAATCACGATGTAGAAGTCAGTAAAGGTTAACATCAGTTGTAAGGAAGTGGGTACATTTATAGTGTGAAGTGTTAGGTAGGTAATTTATTACTTTCTACTATGTATAGTAAGCAGGGGAAGTATTGCATTTGATACCGAGATTTCACTGGAAATACATGTTTTGAGGTGCCCTGAGCATTTTTGGAAATATGTCCATGTGTCTGTGAACAGCATAACTCAAAAACAAAATTTCGGATAAATACCTAACTTGTTATTTGAGTTAAGTATCTTCCAAGGATGCAAAACAAAGATTTTCAAGAAAATCCACCCCAACCCAGACTACTCTTTACATGGAACATTTTTCGAAAAGTTTGATTTTCTCAAAAATGGCTCTTAACGATTTTGGTTAAAATGTATGTTTAAGATATTTTCATGGCAAATGAAATGTATATCTTGAATTTTCTCGGAATGTCCCCAAAAGTCCTCTTCATTCTGAATGACTTTCACATAATTGGTAAACCCTAAAAGATAGACAAAATTTTACTACACAAAAAATATAGATGTTAAAACACACAATCTATGTCATACCTTTTTTTTTTTTTTTTTTCCCAGTGAACCATTTCCGAGATATTTCTTGTTATTTGTTTGAATTTTCCAATACTTATACTTTGTCAATTAACATAAAGAAAATGGAGAATAAGCGTTTGTAAAACTGGTTTGCACAAGGTTAGAAAAAGTCATGCGAGTGCAACACATTGGATATTTTTTAAACATTGTACATAAATATTTATGCTTATGGAGGGAGAAGCCAGGAAGAGACAAAATGTTGGTAAACTAAGAAGAGTAATAATGAATGTGTTAGATTATTGAAGTAAAATGTGTGTTAGTAAGGCAGTAAAATAAACAGCTAAGGCTACCCTGGTGTTTGGTATTCAAAACAGTATGTGTGTAGAATAAAAAAGGAAGGAATGAAAGGACCTCTAAGGACCCATAATAAAGAATGGGGGGAAACAAAAATGCGCAGGTTAACGCAATATAATGGAATAGCACAAACTGGAGTGTGGCACATAGTTCATTCCTTCCTGTTTGAAAACATTCTATCCATGTTGAATGTAATTTTGTCAAGGGTAAATAGTGATGATACCCTACCAAATTATAGCTTTTATCATTTTATGTCTCCATATTTCTTGATAATATATGTTTTTATGCCTGTAAAATCAAATTTCAAAATATTAAAAAATACAAAGAGGGGACATAAAGTGCAGGTAAAAATTAAATGTCTTACAATTGCCTTAAATAGCAGTGCAGTATTTCACTATTTGGTGATGTATCATTCACAAGATGACATTTAATTGGTAGATCGATCGCAATTGGGTACCAAATGTTTCCGTGTACATGTGGCAACAGTGTGCCCCATTTAACCTGTATTGTCTTTTAAGTGTGAGATGCAATATAGTTATATCCATACTATTTGGGTGGTGTTGATCTTTCATATGATACATGAAAATATTTAATTGTTCACTAATTTTGCTGCATGGCTATGGCAGTTGCAATCTAAGCGCTATAGCTTAAAATACTACTTGTGCCAGACTAAAAGGGATGTTATATGTGGTAAGAATGGGGCATTAAGAAATGTTTCTAAGCATGTAAGGCTTACAAATAATTTTGTAAAAACTTTAAAGTATTAATTTCCAGCACATTATGTAACTTATGAATTAGGGTTCAGAGAACCTCAAAGCATACATTTCTGGTGATAAATTAATAAGAGCACAGCACTTTCTCTACGCACTATAGATATATAATAGTTAAAGTAATTGGTAAATACAACAAAATCAAATCTCAGGGTTGAAAACATGCTGACAATGGGAGCAAACCGTCTCCCGAAATGTGTTCAAGTAAGAACATTTTAGTGATGTAGTGTAACAACCTTCAACTCTCTTCATTTTAAATTATGACATATCACTGTTACTAGCTTCTAAATCTTCAAAATTAATTAAATCTCAGGGAGTTCACTTTACCAACAGAGCAAAACAGAAGAAGTGGTTGAAAAATTGACTTGCCATCTAGGTACATGTGAGATTTAAAAAGTTTTTAATGAAGTGCCATCACTTTGATATTTATAAACAAATTTTCAGTCCACAATCAATGGTGGAAACAAGTAGAAAATCAGTTCTGACAGATGTTTCTGGACAGGGAAAACATAAAATAGATGCAATTCTCTCTTTGCTAAGAAACATCACAAGAATTTTTTTTCTTGAAAATGCTTTTTATTTCATCATTCCTCATGGATGTGCAACTAAGATTTTCAAGAAAACCCAACCAACTCAAACTATCCTTTACATGAAAAGTTTTCTATTTTCTCAAAAATGGCTAATTATTTTGTTTAAAATACATGGAAACATTTTTGAATGTTCTGGGAATAGTTTGTGAAGCTCTCTTCATTCTTGATAAATTTTGTATAAACAGTAAACCATAAGAGAGGGACAAAAGCCTATAAGCATTATTTACTTTCTCCAACAATTGTCAAAGTTAAGTGGAAGAAATACACCATCCAACCCAAAAGCTTTAAAATCAAGATTTCACCAGGAATTAACATTTGAGGATCCTGAATAAAAAAATGACATTTTTGGAGAAAAGTGAACAAAAAATTTATCAGATTTCTCTTAAAGAAGAAAGTGGATTTTCGTGGAATTCCTATGTGATGCCTTTGAAATCTTTTCTCTTTGCATGAACATGGGGGGAAAAAGAATAGCAGTTTCTAGCTGAGAAAAGTAAAGTATTTCAAAATTCAAATCAACAAAATATATCTTGGAAGTGGTTAATGCCACAAAAAACATTAAACATAAATTGTACTTTAACAAGATGGACATAAAATCAGGAATTTTCCAGAACACCAGAGAAATACAAACCAGAAACAGACAAATCTGCTGTGTCACAACACTGGTCAAGCCATAAAATTGTTAAAACTAGTTTCCTCATTACAGAACTGACTATTTGGCAGAAAATATTCATTGTCAAGAATGTAGATAATATAAATTTTTAAATCCCGCCAATTACTAGTTAGAGCTTTGTCACCCTACAAATAGACAGCAGCAGGTTCCAACCCAGCCACGAGTGGAGGAAGAGAAAATCAGAAACAGGAAAACCTCACTGTTGTAGTGCTCTGTTTTTAATAGCTGAGATCTATATTTTTTGTGTAGTAAAATTTTGTCTTCTCTCTTACAGTTTACCAATTATATGTCATTCAGAATAAAGAGTACTTCACAGGCTATTCCCAAGAATTCAAGATCTACATTTTTTCATGAAAGTATCTTAAATGTATTTTAATCAAAATCATTAGAGTCACTTTTCAGAAAATCAAAAATAATGAAAAATGTTCCACATAAAGGTTAGTTTACGGTGGGGGTATTTTCTTAAAAATCATGTGACATTCTTGGAATATGAACCTGTTTCACAGACAGACAGGCTTTTTTCTAAAAATGCTTTTTCTTTTATTTATTCAAGCAGCCTCAAAACATGTATTTCTGGTATAAGCCCTGTATCAAATTTTTGGGGTGGAATAAAATGTGTCTATTTACTGTAGGTATGTAGTAGATAATGGGACCAACCATCACTTATAATGGAATGAGATCTCCATAAGTAATCTAGACATAAATAGAAAATATTATTCATCCGGAATAACCAAGATTCCCTAATTAATTCTCATATATCCAGAATACAGGTCAATACCAAGCAGGTAAAACGTAGGAAAAGAGCACTGCAGGAAACAATAAAATTGCCTTTGAAACATGCCCTACATTTTGTAAGTGTTTTGTATGTTAGTGGTTGTGAATGCTGCTTTTTACTTTCTCTACCACATACCTAGTAGGTAGAAGAAGTATTCTGTTCTACCCAAAATTTGATATTAAGATTTCACCCAAAATACACATTTTGAGGCTCCCTGAATCCAAAAAGGATATTTAGAAAGTTCTGTGAACAGTATACAAGGGCTGTCCCAGAAGTACCCGACTTAACAAAGAAAACACAAAAATTTTGGGAAAAAATATCTTTATTTCTGTACATCAGGTATAGGCATTCCTGACCCCGCGTGTCAAGTGACCTCCATCCCTCCCCTTCTCGTTTGCTGTTTGCAACACAAGCACTCTGCAATGGTGGAACAAACACTGCTTAATGCAATTACAAGATTGATTCCACAAGAATTGGTAGAACATTTATGGAAGAATGGGCTCATTCATATTTTGTAGCATACAGAGATGCTGCAACTGTGTGTTTGTGTGTGTATATATATACACACACCGGGTGAGTCTTCTCAGCCTGCGGATAGAGAAGTTATGCAGTCCCGGCATTGTACAGGCTATTTCATAAACATGGTATGATGGATAGTTTCTTAAAGATGTGCCAAAAATGTATGAACAACGTTGGTGGCCAGTTTCAGCATCTCCTTTCATAAAGTTGGTAAGTAAAGCCTTTAAAAGTAGTTTTAAAAATGATGTATGGTTTCATCCGCACCTTTCTATGATAGCAGCAGACAGGAAAAACACTGCACAGGCAGTTCGTAGTTTTTTGGCTCATCCGGTATTCTTTCATACAAAAGAAAGCCAATAAACTGTATGATACAAACTAGATAACGTTTGTAAGCCCATATTATGATCGTTGTGAACCTCTCTGGCTCCCAAAGTAGTGCATTTAACAGTGACTATGACATATGCCGGAGCATCACACAGATAAACCTTTACAATTTACCTGTGTCCTCCATGTGGTTGTAATAGGTGTTCAAACTGGCCACCATGTCGGCAGATTTAAGATCTCAGTCTAACCACCATCCCCGGCACAACATGGCTGGCATGTTATGTCATGGCAAGCTAAGATGATGCATTTTGAGACGGTAATTTGTATCACAAATTACTCAGAGGTAATTAACGATAATAATATGAATATGTATTTTTATGTAACATTGATTTCAGAGGTTTATTAATTGTAAATAGTATTGGTAAATAATAATATACGGCTCTACTGAAACTGTCAACAATAACGCAATAATGCAATGATGGGTTTGAGTTGTTTATCGTTACCGGGAACCAGGAAGTTACGTAATGTTTCGCGCCTTTTCGGTAAAAAAGCTTCTAGAACATTCTATAAAAGTAATATGTATTAGTGGTTTTCATTGGATAATAAAATAGACGCTAATGTTGGCGCGTTTTATTAGCCAATAGCAGTTCATTTATAATCTTTAGGTGTATCTTGAGGCAAGCCTATAAATAGTGTAGATTCAAAGAGAGCGTCCCCCAGTTCGGCAAGATTCTCAAAACATTACACATCGTCTCCCAGTGTGCAACAAGATTCTCAACACATTACACGTCAGCCCACCAGTTCTACAAAATTCTCCGTTCAGTTATTTTATCAAGTTACGCGCAACAGAATTACAAGAACTATTCTAAAGTATTATACAGTTAAATATATAAAGTTGAAGTACGTGAGTTAAAAGTGAGAAGTTATTATAAACAGTTTCAGTATGGCGAGTATCAAGATAAATATGTGAAAGTGTTCGTGAATGTGTTCTGCAATAAAAAATTATAAAACCAATTTCTTCGTCAGTATCATTTATAGACAAAAGATTCCTTTCCGCTTCACACCCTGCAAGAGTTAAATGTCTACCTAAATAGCTAGCCGGAAGATAATATACATAACCTTAAAATCTTTCATAAACTAATTGATACAAATTGCTATACCAGATGGAGTTAAACGGACAAGACCAACGAATGACGTCACACAAGATGGCTACACACGCGTGAAGTAAACATAAATTTGCTCTCGCAAATTGGCGCCACCAACGTGGGGCGAAGTGACTAGGAAAGGAAGGCGAAGTGACCAAGATCAGATGATAGCTATCAGGACGTGGAACGAAAGCAGCAGTAAAATGATCTACAAGACGCAGATTCCAGAAACAAGAGGAGCGACAAACGGCGCGGATAAGTGGATACAAAAAAACATCGAAACGACGTAGATTCATCATAAAACAACGCAGAAGCGACATACAAACCTAGGAGAATGGGGCAGAACGCTGGACATCAAAACTACAGCATCAGACAGCATCAAAAAGGTAAATAAATGATACTTAGGAGCGGTAGGAAAATAAAAACAATGGCTGCTAGCAACACAGAAGAAACAATGATGGAGGGAGATAGTGTAACAGTTAGCTGTAAGTCAATACAGGTTACAAAAAAAAGCTCAAACAATGTAATATTGGAGGGAGGAAATATTAGTGCAGAAACTAAGAATAAAACAGCAGGAAATGTTAATTTTGATGCTAGTATGATGAAGGAAATGATGGAAATGCTGAGAAATTTTAGAGATCAATTTAGAGAAGATATGCAAAAGAGTTATAGAGAATTAAGGGAAGATATTAGTAAGAGTATTACAGATCAATTAAGGGAAGATATGCAAAAGAGTCATAGGGAATTAAGGGAAGATCTTAGTAAGAAAATAGAACAAAACAGGGAAGATATTGATAGGAGTTTAGAACAAAAACTAACTCAGAATAATGAGAAATTGAGGGAAGATATTGGTAAAAGCTTTGAACAAAACAGGAAATCAATTGAAAGTATTGGTAGGAGGAATGAGAAATTAGAGCAAACAGTAGATCAAAGCAGTGGAGAAATTGAAAAGAAAGTTATGAAGTTAAATAGTAATATGCCAGAAATGAGAGATGAAAATGAGGAAGTAATAGCAAGTGAGATAGGAGAAGTTTCAAAGAAAATGCTAGACATGAGTATGGAAATAGGTAACAAAGAAAGTGAGGTTAATACTAAAAGTGAGGTTAATGTAGAATGCACAGAGTTAGGAAATCAAGTAAGTAGTATTGCAAGTGAGATAAGAGAGATAAATGAGGTTATGAATGTAGATGTAAATCAGGCGCAAGTCAATTTCAGAGCGGAGATATCAGAAATGCAAAAAGAATCAGAAATGCAAAGAAATAAATTGTACCAATATGTTCAAAATGAAAACTCCAGTCCAGTACAGTTTAGTACAGATTTGTCAGAGTATTCTCAAATTAAAATGATAGCAGAAGAATTGAAAATGACAATTGTTAAAAGATGTATTGTTCAAGAAACTGTAGATTGTTTTCAAATGTTATCAGGGAACGAAATGTCATATGAATACAAGAGGTTATTCATGAACAAAAATTTGAAGGTTAGGTTACGGCTACGAGTAATGTTTAGCCACACACAATTTGATCCAGGAGGGTAAATAGCAATGTGATGTAAAGTAAATGCTGGATAGTTAAAGACGACTTGCAGAGAAATGTATTGGAACGTAAGAGGTTTAACTAAAAATATATATGTCATTTGAAAAGAGAAATAAATTATATATAAAAAAAAAAAATAATTAAATTTTTAGTATCTGTAACAATATTTGAAAATTAAGAATGCAATGATTGAAACTTAAGATGATATTAAAGTAAAAGTACGTAAATACAATTCCAAGAATTAAAAATTAAGAATACAAAGATTGAAACTTAATATGATATTAAATTAAAAGTACGTAAATACAATTCAAAGAGTATTGTTAAAAATAAAATTCAAAATAACAAAAATGGTAAAAAATAATTCAAAACAAATACTTATGTAGCAAACAGAAAAGGTGAAACATTGTCAAGATTTAAGAGATGTAAATATATTTGCAAAGTACAAAATAACAAAAAAATTGGTAAATATAATTAAAAATAATTGAAACAAATACTTATGTAGCAAACAGAAAATGTGACACAGTGCCTAGATTTAAGAGATGTAAATATATGTAAAGGGTGAATATTTTGGTAAATATGTATAGTAATTACAAAAAAATTCTTGAATTGATAAATTTTTGGTAACAATATAAGAAAGTAAACCATTTTTTGTAACACTAGTTAAATAGTTTAGGGTATAGTATTTGCTATATAAAAAAAAAAAAATAAAAAAATTTGTGATATCAGACTAATATCTAAATTAATTAAACCAGAGCCAGTAAGTAGTGGCGAGATAAAACATATGTCGTGTGTTAAACGCGTGTGAAGTGTTAAGTGAAAGTGAATAGCGTGTGTTACAAGATTTAGGAGACTAAAAACAAAATTATAAAATTTCCAAACAGGTTATAAATGTTTATAATTATGTTTCTAGTGGGGCATATGAGACGGTAATTTGTATCACAAATTACTCAGAGGTAATTAACGATAATAATATGAATATGTATTTTTATGTAACATTGATTTCAGAGGTTTATTAATTGTAAATAGTATTGGTAAATAATAATATACGGCTCTACTGAAACTGTCAACAATAACGCAATAATGCAATGATGGGTTTGAGTTGTTTATCGTTACCGGGAACCAGGAAGTTACGTAATGTTTCGCGCCTTTTCGGTAAAAAAGCTTCTAGAACATTCTATAAAAGTAATATGTATTAGTGGTTTTCATTGGATAATAAAATAGACGCTAATGTTGGCGCGTTTTATTAGCCAATAGCAGTTCATTTATAATCTTTAGGTGTATCTTGAGGCAAGCCTATAAATAGTGTAGATTCAAAGAGAGCGTCCCCCAGTTCGGCAAGATTCTCAAAACATTACACATCGTCTCCCAGTGTGCAACAAGATTCTCAACACATTACACATCAGCCCACCAGTTCTACAAAATTCTCCGTTCAGTTATTTTATCAAGTTACGCGCAACAGAATTACAAGAACTATTCTAAAGTATTATACAGTTAAATATATAAAGTTGAAGTACGTGAGTTAAAAGTGAGAAGTTATTATAAACAGTTTCAGTATGGCGAGTATCAAGATAAATATGTGAAAGTGTTCGTGAATGTGTTCTGCAATAAAAAATTATAAAACCAATTTCTTCGTCAGTATCATTTATAGACAAAAGATTCCTTTCCGCTTCACACCCTGCAAGAGTTAAATGTCTACCTAAATAGCTAGCCGGAAGATAATATACATAACCTTAAAATCTTTCATAAACTAATTGATACAAATTGCTATACCAGATGGAGTTAAACGGACAAGACCAACGAATGACGTCACACAAGATGGCTACACACGCGTGAAGTAAACATAAATTTGCTCTCGCAATTTCCTCAGCTGTTGAGGGGTCATTGACCGCTCCCGGTACACGATATCTTTAAGATAACCCCATAAGAAGAAACCTAATGGGGTTAGATCTGGTGAGGATGCTGGCCATCCTATTGGTCCATGTTGTCCAATCCATCGCTCAGGGTAGGTGGCATCAAGATAAGCCATTACACGATGGGCCAAATGAGCTGGCACCCCATCATGTTGGTACCATATAGCAACAGCACTTCACCCAGTAGAGTAGGAAGTGGATATAGCGATTTCCAGTGAGTTGGCCATCATAAAAGTATGGGCTTATTAGATGATCACCAAATACACCAGCCCAAACGTTGAAACCCCATCGGACTTGCATCCAGTGTGGGTTTACAGTGCTCCAGTAATGCATGTTATGGTAATTTATATGGCCTGTGTTGTAGAACCCTGCTTCATCTGTAAATAATACAGTTGCCAAAAAATGTGGATCTTGTTAAGTTTTTTGTATGATCCACCTAGCGAATGCCACTCTCTGTCCATGGTCCAGCTGCAGTAGTTCCTGGTGTAATTGAAGATAAAGGGTGAAACTTTGCATGATGTAGCATTCTCCACGTGGAAGATTGGCTAATATTGAAATGCCTATGAATGTCTCTCGTACTACAATGCAGATGCTGAATGACATAGTCACATGATCCATTGTTGCTTGGTCATAGACAGGGTGATCTCTTCTTGAATGTGGTGTCTTGTGCACTGTTCCTGATTCCAGAAGGCTGTTTGCAACTTGCAAAAACGTGTGATCTGTAGGAAGTGTTCTCTGCAGAAAGCTCTGTTGTTATAGATGTGCCTCCATTGCATTCTGCTACGCTTCCCCATATACTAACAGCATGTCCAGATACTCTCTATTAGAAAACATTGTTCCACAGTGAGCACGAACTGCTGGAACTTCATGTTTGTAGGCAAATCCATTTTCTACAGAAAGAAATCATTATTTGCTAAACGTTCTCGAAATATGAACAAAAATGAATAAAAAAACTAATTTATTCGCAAGTGTGATTTGAACTTCTGACCTTGAACATGACTTTCCAGCATGTTAACGACTGCACTACTAGAGCACATAAACGAGCACCACCATAGCCCTAATCAGTGGGCTGATAAATGAGGTGTCAGCACCTGTATTTCGCATTGTCTGTAAAAGGCAGGGTTGCCTAGTTACCAATCCGAAGAATGAAAAGACTCACGTGGTATATATTATAATAATAAAAGGTGTTTAAAAGAAATCTACAGTTTTTATTCAGTATGTTTTTGTCTATCCTTAACATTTATCAGTTATACAGGATTATACAAAATTGCTTCCAAATGAAGACTTCACTGGCTTTTCCCAGAAAATTCAAGATACACATTTTATTTTTCATCCAAATATCTTTACTATATGATATTTTAATCAAAATCGTTAGAACCATGCTTTAGAAAATCAACATGTTTGGAAGGTACTGAACTTAAATTCCAAGTTTAGTAATTATACGAGATTTCGTTTTTGAGTTATGCCATTTGCAGACACACACGGACATTTTTCTAAAAATGCTATTTCTTTATTCAGGAGCCTTAAAAACTTATATTTGCAGTGAAACCTTCGTATCCAATTTTTGGGTGAAATACAATACCCACCTTCTCTACCTGTTAGGTACATGGTAGAGAAAGTAAAAAGCATGGGACAGTATCCCTGGCTCTAATTAGTAAGTCAACTTCAATTAAGCAAAGATATTTATTTACTGTAAAAATTGTAACTAATGAGTATTGTTAGTTCATTTTTCCTGTAAGTTTATAAGGATATTACATTTATTTGCTCAGTTTGATAACAGGTATGAGATATCAGTTTCAAACCTATATTGTATGAATAATAATGAATAGAGTACTTCATTTGATGCATAACTGCATTTTAATAAATAGGCATTTCTAGCTTTTCAAAATTAAGAATCACATTACATCACAGTTAGAGGGGTAGCTATGTTACGTCACAATACCTCTCCCTCCCAGATGTGACATGCGCTCACCCATACTTGTTCTGCATAGTCTCCTTTCAGCTCGATAAACTTTTCCCAGCAATGTTCAATAGCTTTGATACCGTGTTTATAGTGAGAACCGCCAAGTTCTGCAAAATAGCCGTCAACTGCAGACTCTGACTCCTCATTGTTGGCAAATCTTTTACCACCAAGCTATTCCTTCAACTTTGGTAACAGAAAATAATCAGAGGGGGCTAAATCTGGCAAATAGGGTGCATGAGGAAACAATTCAAACTAATTGATTTTGGTCATGGCGATAATGTATGTGTGAACTAGTGCATTGTCTTGATGAAACAAAACTTTCTTTTTCATAAATGCAGCCATTTTTGCTTAATTTCATCACTCAAACACTGCCGTAAGTTTTGCATAATACTCACCATTGATTGATTTTCCTTTTTGAAGATAATCAATGAAAATTACTCCCACAAGCATCCCAAAAAAACATGTCATCACCTTGCCTGCAGATGAAACTGTCTTCACCTTCTTTGGAGCAGATTCTCCCCTTTCAATCCACTGCTTTGACAGTGTCTCAGGGTGTGAAGTGATGGACCCATGTTTCATCCATGGTTATGAATCGACACAAAAACTCGGCTTTATTGCAGCGAACCATCCTCACAAAGCTGTTGTGAGTAAATGCGGCACCCATCTTGCACACAGCTTTCACATGTCCAAACTTTCAGTTAGTATGCGATGTACAGCACTTTTTGAAATGCCTATGATGTCTGCTAGCTTGTGCACTTTCAGTCAACTGTCATCCAATACCATTTTGTGGATTTTCTTCACAGTTTCTGGCATGCTCACCTCGTTTGGTTGACCACTGCGATGTTCGTCTTGACAGCTCATGCAGTCTCACTTAAACTCTGCCACCCAATATTTTACTTGTCAATGAAGAAGCAGACTTCCCCAGAGTAGAATCTAGCTCATCTTTAATATTAGTTGGACTAAGACCTTTCAAATTAAAGTATTGTATCACATAATGATGACCGGTTTTATCCATGTTTACAAGTTCGCTGAGAGCATTCACTATTGATGGTTGCCATACACATATACAACCTAGCATCGTCAAACTGCAAACTTAAGCTTTATAAGGTTGGTACTTTCTACCATAGTCATTTTTTTTAAACAACCACTTTTTATGTCAGGTCAGGTACTTCTGGGACTGTCCTCGTAAGTAAAATATGAAATGTTGGATAAATACCAAAAACTTGGTGAGGTTGTTTCTTTCAAAGAAGCAATGAATATTTTCAAGAAAATTTTTTAGTTTTTATTTTATCAAAAATGACTAATGATTTTTATTAAAATACCATGTTGTGATGCAGCCACTATGGCCCAAGGTTATCAGGAGGTCGGCACCTCAGTCGGATATAATGGTAAATAGCCCTCGCCAACAAACACCAGGCATGCTATCGGCAAATAACCAGAACCTTCTGGAAGTTTCTTCCCCCTTCTCCAGAACGTGTGTTGAAATACTTCTAGAATGTTCCGTGAAAGATTCATTGCCTATATTCTCCAAGAGTCAGTCAGCAATCCTCGGAGCGAATTGGTGATGACTGCTGGTGCAGGAGATTGAAGAAGTGAATCATCCAGAAGAAGAGGCTACATCATAAAGTTAAGTGATGGGAAAGTTGAACTAGATTGAACGACTAAACAGTGACAGCTGAAAAAGTGAACAGTCACAACATATTTAAGATATTTGTAGATGATAAATATGATGTGTATCTTGAATTTTCTAAAAATTAAAAAATTAAGTTTTATTTATGGACGCTCTGTAACTAATGTGGTCCTTATCGTCCATTCTACATTGGGCGTAATTTTGCATACTAAGGATTTATACACCCAAAAAATCCATGCCCTCCACTGGGCATTTGAACCCACTTGAATTTTCTAGGAAGAGCCTATGAAATCCTCTTCATTCAGGAGAAATTTTGTATAACTGAAGAGCTACACAGAAAATGTAGACCTCTTTAAAATACAATTTATTTTAAATAACTCTTTTTGTGACATCAGCCATTTTCGAGATATCCATTAATATTAGTTTGAATTTTTCAATACTTATTTATATATTTTTTTAAAGTACTATCACTATTCAGTTGTTTTTCGCAATGTCGTCTACTTATTACAGGTGAGAAAGTAAAAAAGAAGAGAATGTCTAACTTATTACATGCATATCTATATTATTTTGGGATGAAAAGGGACAAAACCCAAGGATGTTTCATTAATCATGTGATGTGCATCATAAGTTATTTCACATCTGCTATTTTAGAAAGGAAATAGGTGAAAATTGAAAAACAAGGCTGTAAACAAAAATTATTTTATTGCAATGCTTGTTATCAGCTTCAGTACTTCCAACATTTTCCTTTTTTCAACTTGAACTTGTATAATCTGAATGTAAATTAGTTTGCCAGCCAAAAGGAAATATTTTTGAAACTTGAACCTCCTAAAATCTGAAATATTCCTTTTACAATGATATTTGCATTTGAAATAAATGGCCATTATTTAATATGGTAACCCATTTGCAGCCACACATTGCACTGATAATTAATAGGATTGCTGATTCTCAAAATCAACTGGATCAAGGCCCCTTTCGTTAGTACAGTGCATCATTTGTTGAAGAATGTATATTCATCAAGTTTCATAATAGGTAGAAAATGCACAAGTATACAAATTTCTTATACAGGATGGAAATCAAATCATTGGACATAGGGATTTAACATGGGAAATCACTCTTTCTCTCCTCTGTAGATTTTTAGAAATGAATTTTATAAGAATATTTTTAAAAACATTAAAAAATGGGACAGAATCTAAAAAGCAGCAAGTTTGTTTATTTTTAGAAAAAAATATGGCAACTTTTATTCTTTGTGTCATTAATTTTGTTTCATTACCATGACAATACTCACTACAAGTTTGTAACATATGAGAATCATATGAAAAACAATACAGCTTGAGTAAATTGTCGTGACACTCCATATGCGTAAGAGAGGAGAAATGAGTAATGGTGGGGAGCAAGTAATATCAGAACTCCAAGGCAGCCACATACACGACGCATTGTAAACAAATGTGTCTGGTTAGCTTGCATTTGAGCTCGCAGCAGTTGGAACACTGACCCCCATCTCTCGTTATGCAAGTGGACTGGTCAGTGCTATTGCGCATATGGGCTTCAGGAGTGGGGGACTGTCACGACGATTTACACAAACTGTACATCTATAAGCTCGCCAGTCAGTTCTCATATCTACGTGAAGTCCCAGGAGTTGCAAGATATGTTATCAGTGTTCAAACCAGCTGTCCATCATGCCTCAAAAGAAGACTACAAGACCTACTGGCTCAGAAGATACAGGTGCTCCCAATAACAACATTGACGTTTTCATCTATCATGCAAATGAATATCTTTTATATCCCAAGGCATTAAAATTGTAGGCCATATGTATGATTAATGCTGACTGTGAAACATGTATATTATCATTAGTTTATTAAATGAATTTCTCTTGTGTATCATTCAAGGAGCCGTTATGGCCAATTTCAGCAAATTATTTAATATCTTACCAATACTTTATGAACAGAGATCAAGTGCCATAATGCTAATCGATCATGAATACGCAAAGTAACACCTACATGGTATTTTTAAACTTTCAGATTCTATTCCTTTTTTAATGTTCATAAAACATTTATTTCTAGGGGAGAGTATATTGGAAAAATTGATTTCCCGCGTTAAACCCCTATGTCCAGTGATTTTATTTTCAACCTGCATATTAATAACCAACACTTCCCTTAACTGTTTAATTAAATTTAAAAACAGTAATTTAATTATAAAAGATAAGTGAAACAGTTAATATATAAGAAATTTATGTGCATATACATAGGGATTTTACTGAAATGTTTCCTTACTGCACACCATCACAAAGAAAAGCCGCTCATACAGTCTTAAATAATTTGCAGCTTTGGGTTCGGTTTTAGACAAAAATACTATAAGTAAATATTTCTTATTCTTACACACTACAGGAACTTACAATACATCAAGAAAAAAACTTCTACTAGCTAGCTTAGGCAAGCGAGAGAACAATTACAAGATACACTCCTTGAGCATAGAAGGCCAACAACCACTGTGAGGCATCCTGGTTCTCTCTGCAGAAAGGAAATTCTGAGGGTTACCATATTAATTAAAGACTCTATATAGTGTAATAACTTTCCATCAAGTTAAACGATTAATGAACGACTTAAAATTTGTTCTCAGTGCTGTGAAGTAACAAAATTATGCCTATCTTAAGCCCTGTCCACACTGATTAACATTTAACAAAACTTGTCAAGTGCAACATGTTATCAGTTTGAATGTTGGCCAAATTTCAATGGCAGAATTGACTTAACATGTTAACCGAAAGAGTTGTGCTTGACACTTTTAACATGTTGGATGTTTTCCGCTTTTAATGGAAAACTTGTTAAGTCAATTTTCTCTCTGTGTATGTGATTGGGTGAACTTAAGAAGTTTCCGGACTGTAACCATGGCAATGGCGTACTTCTGATTCCTTCAAGATATTGTGTTCGGTAGTTGCGTGTTGACTCGTTCTGTGGTTGTATCCTTGATTTGGTTTGTCTCATGTAAAGTTATGGAATGGACGAAAGAAAAGGCACTTTCACTAATACAATCTTTGTTGAGGTTATCATTATAGATAATTATTACCAAGATGTGTGCAATTTATTGTTGTTCAAGAGGCAATATCAAAAAGAAAAATAGCTTCACTTTGTTAGAGAATTGTAAAAAAAGGCTCAAGTCTGACAGCTGGAGTGGCTGCTCTCAAATATGTGTCCTTATGAATTATAGGTTAGAAACCTTGCTCAAAGCTAAGTTGAAGTCACTTTGACTGTATGCAAGAAATTGAAGTCAAACCTGCTCCGAATTTTAAACTCGTTAAAAATATTTTCACTCCTGTGCTGATTAACCAGATAGAGCCTCATCACCTTCTACTTTTCTTTTTATTACATACCAAGCACAGACAGAAATAGCAATGGTCAAATCCTCATCACTGGAGTCCATTTTGCTTTTGCTAGAGATTTTGTTATCCCAACAAGTTAGCTGGTGTGGCTGGAATGTTAAAGGTTCACAGTTATAACATGTTGAATGAAACATTTTGTTAATTGTTGATATGTTGAACAGTGTGGACTCACCTTTAAAGGTTTCAGGGAACAAAACTATTACAAACGACAAGCTGGTGCAAGCAAAATTTTGCACAACAATTAAGTTCTTAAGAGCAGATTGAACAAGGACATTAAGAACAAACACATAAGTCAAAAACTAAAAACAAAATCTAAGCCTATGAACAAGTAGAGCTTCTGATTTAGAGTAACATTTTGTGCTATTTACAAATTTGATGGCATTTTACAACACCTGTTTACCTTCAAGTAATGAAAACAAACATTAAGTCTTGAAAACTCAGATTTGCTAAAATAACAATCAGGAATACAGACAAATAACATTACAATGTGACCTTTTCCTTAAGTGTTACTGAGATTCAAGGGCAAATCAAAGCATGTAGAACAATTTCAACTCTTTAACAGATATAATACATGCAGTTTTTCAGAATGAATATATTTATTTAGAGATGTACATCCCTTATTATTTAAAAAAAAAATACTTTCAAATTTAATAAGTTAATAAAATTATTCACACTATACATCATTTCAGATCTCGAAACTGCAAGCCATCTAAGAAACTGAGTACACAGCAGTTTGGACAATTAACTGTAATTTCATAAGTTTGTCTTTCCATTTTATTTGTGCTAAAATTTTAGAAGAATCGTGCAAAATATACTTCGTACCTTAATCTCCGTTTAACATCACTGTAAACATTGGAGGGGTAATCTGACACTGAACCAGCAATTCTGACCTCGGCAGAAGCTCCGATTCAACAGTGTTAAGGCACTACAAGATACATTAACCATGACCCAGTTCTAACAACTTTGCCTCAGCTAGCTTTCACTTTCGTATTTTGAGTTATAATATACACTCTTATATTATATAAATATATATATAAAAACAATATGATATAAAAATGGACAACTTAACTGCTACTATAATAGAACAGAAATTCAAAAAGAATTATACAATGGAAATTTAACATGTGCTATCACAGCACAGTTTTAACAACAGTTAACTAACCTAATGGTCATGTTTAAAATTCAGTAAATGCACAATAATTTGCGATTTGGAAAAAAGGGACAAAGAAACGATTTGAGCACCCTATGCTCTATGAAATAGAAGACACAGAAAACCACCATTTTGTGCATTTATGTGAAATTTGTCTTAAACAGCGAACACTGTGCTTGGCTGTATTAGAGAAAACTATGCAGTGTTACCATCTGAGTCAAAATAGTGGCACTATGTTGTCTACTCCCATTTCCAACTTTGTATGTTAAAAAAACCATTACACTGTTTGCATTTTCTATTTACACATTGTACATACAAAAGATTCAGTCCCCTATAGCCATACTATATGGGAGAGGGAGTGAAAAAAAAAAACATCAATCTGTTCATTTACAGTTAATAAATGCTTTGTATTTTCAGAACAAATTATTTGTATTTCACTAACAATGAGATTACTAAGCCTTACGGAGCACCAAAGAATTTCAATGCTATTCAGCAGAAGTGGCAGTCTTTACTATTTATGGTACCAATTCAACAACTGTGCAATTATTTGTACACCTCAAAACTGGCCTAGTTTTATTTTATTTGTGCAATTGTTTGGCTGTGTTCTGAAGAGCAGTCATTTAGTTCAGGTATTGCTTGCAACTTGGGAATAACAACTGGTCTGTATAAATTAAGAATCACATAAGGTTGGACGCAAGGAATGAGCTGTTCATGCTAATATCATTTGCTCAGTCCAAATATGCTGAGGTGCTGGAGTTTAGTTACCATTTCTTTCCGAAATGCTTTGCAGATATTCACATTATGAACTACATTTTCCTAAGTAGATGAATAACTTCAAGACAATGCATAAGGAAGACATAAAAGTGATGTGATTTAGAGGGAAGTGATGCTGTGAAAATGTGTCACCTTAACAGTTCACATTATTCCCAACCTATTAGGGATGTTACAAGCAATTACAGTGATGAATATTGGCACAATTTGTACACCTGGTGATACGATGATCTTAAACTAACCTCTACGCACAAGGTCCTTCTTGATTCATTTATGCTTGTCTCACAAATGTAACATTTTTGTCTGTGAGGCTGGTTTGATCAACTTCGCATGGCACAGACCAAGCTTTCTGCAAAAGTGATCGGAAAAGTAAGCGTGCATTGTTGATGGAGGAACCTACTCTATCTCTCCAGAGATGAAGCCACTGTCACTGGCAGGGTGGCAGGCTGTAAGTTTTTCTAATAAGACTGCTGTCTGGTCGTCCCAAGCGGGCCGCTAGTAGCAAATAGTTATCATCTCCAATAGGGGCTTGTCTGAAATTAAAAACAACAGTTTCAATATTAGTAAAGTAATTCAAAAGGCTTGCTGTACATTTCTGGCTTACATGTAACTAGATTCCCATGATGGCATCCTCTGTACAAAAACATCAGCCATAGGAGGGGGAGTTATGTTACAAATAAAGCTGGGTAGAAAGAGTAAGGTTGGTGAAGCTATGACAAAAATGTGGTCGTTCAAATTAACAGCTAAACTAAGTTTATCATAATTCATGTTTTCTCATCAATAACAGAATGGCACATGCAGCAAGAGAGAAATCTGTGTACAGAATGCTATAACACACAGTTGAAAAACTAAGAAGGAAATAACAAACTTAAAAAAAATAATGGAGACAATCACAGTTTACTAATTAAAAGTTATCTAGAATGAAGAGGGCTTCACACATTATGTGCAGAAAATTCAAGATATACATTTTATTTGTTCATGTCACATCCTTGAAAGATGCTGAAATTGATATTTAGTTTGGTATTTAACCAAACTCGTTTTTTAGTGGGTATGCTGTTCACAGACTAGTCTCAAATTAAGCAATTGGATTAATGATATTCCTGCTGCTTCAATTATCAAAATTCCCCATTTCTTAATCTTCCCATTTGCAGATTAAAAGTGACACTTGTGCCAACTAGTGGCAGGATTATCCTTAATCCAAAAGCTTAATTTGGGACTAATACTACTATAAACAAACATGATCCTTTTTTTAAAAATGCTTCTCTTTTTGGATTCAGGGAACTTTAGAACATGCATTTCCAGAGAAATCTCAGTACCTTTTGGGGTGAAGTGCAATACTTTATCTACTTACTATACATAAGTAGCAAAGAGAGGAAAAATTAGAGAATTATTTTCAAAGGATTCTACACACCTTAAACTACTTAACATAATTTCCATTTTATTGAGGTATTTCTCATAGCAAAACCAGTTTTTGTATCTGTTTTGTCACAGAAAGATGTTGTCTGTGATGAAAGCCATGACTGCACTCCCTTATCATCATCATCATCATCATCATCATCATCATCAAAATTTGTCACCAAAGAATTTCTTTGAATGAAGAAACAGATGATGCCAAGCTAGAGCTAAAGAGAGGGTGGTCCAATTGTTCCAACAAACAATGACAATGAAATTGTGCATATTCTCATGTTCATGACCCACTTTCTCATCATTTTGGCACTTATATTTTCCCCAGGTACCTTGCTTAGTTGGTGACGAATGTCTGTTGCTTTGACTTTTCTTGCATGTTCCTGGAAGATGATGTGAAAGAAGAACAGGCATTGCTTTCATCACAGACAGCATCTTTCTATTACAAAGGATGCAAAAAATAAATGGTTTCCTATTACAAATGCCTCAATAATCTAGAAACTGCATGGGAAAGTAGTTTAAGGTACATATGTAGAACTATAAAAATACCATATTATCCCAATACAAGATAAGCTCCTATTTTCCAGAACCTAATTTTGGAACTTAGCAGTTATGGTTGTTTCATTGCTATACTAAACCTTTTCTGATTATCAGTATCTTACATTATGATGACAACAATGGCAAAGATGACAACGGATGTGATTTTCTATCCAGGTACTATACAATGCATTGTTGTAAACAGTTATGATTGAAATTACTGCACAAATGCATGCGATGGGTGGAGAGGCAGCATGGAAGTATAAATCTGCCTTCTACTGTGTGACCACCATATGCAAATACAATACTACAACTACGAATGCAGGAGTTTCTGTTTTAGCTTAAATGAAAGGTTTTTGCAGATGGGAAATCTTAAAATCTCTTTAGGCTTATTGGAAGTTGCTAACTTTACAATGCAAAATGAGATGCACAAAATTTGGCTTATATGCCATGACACATTATTCTACATATTTCTACACTGCCGACACCTGTGCAATACCCACACAATTTAAAACTTAGTTTTCCTGCACGCCAATAGAAAAATCTATATTGCGAATGCAAGATGACCTGTGGTTTTCAAAACACAAATTTTCGAAAGTTATGAATTATGAAATACCTCCAACTGGTATAATTAAAATTCTTCACCAGACAAGTAGATGACAGTGTAAATATGTCACGGTGGTGGTTTCACTTTAGCAAGTCAGCATGCAATTGACTAACACAATCATACTTGAAACATATCCAACCAAAATCTAAGTGGAAATATATCTCTGCATAATTAGCTTAGCTTAGAAAAATAAACAAGATGCCAAGAACTGAATAGCAAAAATGTTCTCTATTTAACATATGTTGTTCATAAGATGCTACGTCTTATCAAGCTGGCAAGAAGACAAATACACAATGTACACTTACTTGCTGCCATATTTTGTTTCCCTTGCTACAGAACGGAGATAACTCCGATGTTCTTGTTCCAATGTAAAGGCGATTTCTCTCAATTGTGTCAATGTTTTGAAACATGACTGAACATCTTCAATCACAAAACTAGGCAAGAAACAGATGTCTCCTGTATACACAGCCTGGCATTCGCAAGCATCTGTAAAATAATAAACGTATCTTCACACAACTGTTATGATTAATTTGATTCAAAACCTTAAAGAAAATGTGCTCATTAGCAAACCCAGGAAACTTCACTTCAAAATGTCTTGAGCAATTCATAAATGCATACCAAACTTGACCTCAGTCTGCTGCTAAATGTTCCCAAAAGCAACAGCACTATTTACATTCAATTCTTTTTAGAATATTAGTCCCCTTGCCCTCATTTTAATCATTATGGGGAGAAAAAGGGGCGTGGAATATTTTTATTTATCCCTGTCACTGCAAGAGAATATCAACATACAGAACTAAGCGGTATATCAAATCCGGAAGGACCTACATTTGCATACTTGCCAACTTCCTGAAATTGTAATAACCTGCAAAACTTTCTCTCGTCCAACCAAGCATAATAATTTTCCAATGATATGAAATTTAGAATGTGTAAAATGCAAAAAGAACTACAAATAGGAATTCCATTTTGTGAGAATCCTTGAAGACATGCTAGTACTGAAATTCTTACTGGAATCACAATAAACCAGTATTAAAGCAAAGAACATCACTTCCTAGGCTATACACAGACTTAAAGTGAATGTTTTATGGTTCATAACATCAACTATAAACAAAAACTCAGAAAAAATGGGAAACCTATATCCCACAGCCATATAATCTGAATAAGATAAACAACTTACATGAGGGAGTTGGCTTAACAGTTCACTTTGTTAGATTACTGAATGCTCATACTCACTACTTCCCATGCCCATAGACACACAGATAAGCTTTGGCCTATCATAGTACTGTATAACAATTAGTGTGGTACGTTCAGTAATCTTAAATTACAATATAATGCAATAAAATTTAATGCTTTGTTGTCATGTACAAGGTGTGATCAAAAAGTAATGGAAATTTTTGTTTTTCTTAAAGAATTTTTATTTAATCATCAACACCAACTTTGTCCCCTTCAAAATAATTCCCCTCAGATATAATATACTTGTGCCAGGGCTTTTTCCAATCTTGGAAACACTTCTGGAGCTTAGCACTAACGCTTTTCGTTATGGTGTTCAGCTCCTTCAGCGATTTTGTTTTTATCTATTAATGATTGTCCTTTCATGGTTCTCTTCAGCCTTGGGAATAGAAAGAAGTTGCTGGGGGCCATGTCTGGTGAATACGGTGGCTGAGGCAGCATAGCGGTTTTGTTTTTGAGGTGTGAGTGGGTGCATTATCGTGATAAATTTCCACGAGTGATTTTGCCACAATTCTGGTCGTTTTCTTCAGATTGCTTCATACAAACAGTGCATAACTTCCAGGTAGTATTCCTTATTGACCGTACAACCATAAGGCAGGAACTCCTGATGCACTATCCCATTGTAATCAAAGAAAACAGTGAGAAGAACCTTCATATTTGATGGAACTTGTAGAATTATTTTCAGTCTTGGCTCTTCAGGCAGTTTCCATTGGGATGATTGGACCTTAGTTTCGACGTCATACCCATATACCCATGTTTCATCACCTGTCATAACCTTCTTTAGAAGTTCTGGATAATTTTCAATTCATTCAGCAATTCCTGAGCGATGTCTACGCGATGTTTTTGGTTAAAATTTAACAATTTCGGAACAAACTTTGCTGCTACACGTTTCATGCCCAAAGCATCAAAAAAAAATTGCTTGGCATGAACCAAAGGATATGCCGACATTATCAGAAGCCCCTCTGATGGTGATTCGGCAATTTTTTAGAACCATTTTCTTTACTTCTGCACTATCGTCAGTAATTGATGTTGTCATCTTCGTCTTCTTGATCCTCTTTGAAATGTTTATGCCACTCAAACTCTTGTCTTACTTATAGTAGATTCACCAAAAGCCAGTGTGAACATTTCAAATGCGGTGCTGCACTTATTCCATTTTTCAAGCAAATGCTTTGATCCATCTTTTTCAAAAGTAAAAGTTTGCCAAGCACTCCAAAACACATTAACTTTTTCAACTGTCAACAATAAACTAAATATTCAAAACAGCTGAAAATGTAAACATACATCAGGAACATGTGTACCAACAAGATAAAACAACAGTTTTTAACATCGAATGCATAAAGCTCACAAAATTAAAAAAATTCCCATTATTGTTTTATCACACCTCATATGTGGTGAAAATCTGTAACACTTTGAATCTTCCTACAAAACCATAAAAATGCCTCCTTTGGCATAAGTCATAAAAAGGCCTCCACTCTCAAAAATTTTATGGGCAAACTGTAAAAGCTGGCAAGTATGCGTAGATGAAGAGAAAAATGCCTAATACAAGTCAATACCCAAAAAATCCTTCAAATAATTATTGTCAGAAAGCTATAAGTAACTGTTTTCAGGAAAGGTACTATGGACACTCTCCTTTTACAATTCCTAGTCTGTCCAGTGCAACTAGATTACCTAATATAGAGCAAAGGAGGGTCTTTAGGGATACCCATAAATCAAGTTGCATATTCAATAATTTCATTTGTTGCAAGTTAAAAATGGTAATTTAAATTCATGCTATGTATGTGTTTTATACTATTTGCTATAAAAATGTAATGCTTAAATCTAAAACTCTTATTCTTGCATTTACATGATCTTTATTCTCTCTCACAAATCTTATCTTAAATAATTTGCAATGAAAATTGCTGTTAATAATGGTATAGAAATTTTAAAATATATATAAAAAAACAAATCTTAAAGCTACAAATTGTCTTCTCACAAGGGAAACCACAGAAAAATCTTATCTGGGTAACTCATCCTAATCAAGATTCGAACTCATGACACACCACAGAGGTGGGCTCAAATATTTCAACTGATAATTGTTCTTCCACACAGCCACGTGTAGCTTAAGGTTAGAAAAGCAGAATCAATATTTGAATTATTTCAACCACAATCTATATGCATTACAAAATTTAGAACATTTATGTGCTTTTCTTCCACCACTTCCTTCCTAAGATTCTGCTAGTTTTTAACACCAAGCAAATAAAAAAATGTGCTAACGTATTTGCAATAAATTCCATGACCCAATAATTACAAAAACCATCCAATGCCAGGACAATGGTAGTCTGAACAAGGCCAAACTCAGTTATTTTTTCTTTACTTAAGTTGAACACTAAGAGTGTGTGCACCAGCCTAGAGTAAGCTCTACTTCCATAGTAAACTACTATTAAAGTCAACACTCAGCAACTCCCATACAAGAGTAAACCACTTCCTATATATTTTAATCCTTTCGCGTATTCCCGGAGTAAATTACTACACAAGTAAATGTCAAAGAGCACCGCCATGCAGTATGTTACTACAAAAGTAAATAGAGCACAAATATAAGTTAAAGTTTACTCTCAGAATTTGGAGTAACTCACATGTCAATTGAACTACAATACCGATGTATTTGGAGGAAGATATTTTGACATGTTCTGGACTTCTTAGACCTCAATTAAGAAAACAACAGGAATGCAATAGCGCATATAGTACAGGTATAAGTATCCATATGATACTTATGCAGAGAGAGAGAGAGTGAGTTCAAGGAACGTTTTGGTATTAGGAATGAATCATTTACATCCCTTTTGGACCTGCTTGGAAAGCATTTGCAACAAAACTCATGACATGAATTCAACTGTATCACCCAAACTGCAATTGTGTCCAAGTGTTTTATACCAGAACATTTCAGATAGTTACAGGAGATCTTATAAACGTTCACCATACGCCTACTGGTTGTATCTTTCATCGCAGTGTTAGAGCACTTTTGAGGTTAAAACCAAGTTACATAAATAAATATACATAACTCTTCAGAAAATAAAAGCCAATTCTTCACTTTTGCAGATTTCCTACACATTGTGGATGCAACTGACTGCATGCATGTTCCTATTTTGTGCCTCCGGTGAAAATGGTGAACTTTTCCAAAATTGGAAAGGGTATTTCTCCACCAACATGCAAGTGATCTGCAATGCAAATATGAAAATTAAGGAACATAATATCCAAAGAATTATAAGTGGCTCCTCAGTATGTTTCCCATTGCTCAGTGCATTAAACTTGTCCGTCGACTTTACAGACATTTCTCTTCCTGCATCTTTACATAATGTTTTTGCACTGTATATTGTTTAAATGGATTTTCATTGACTAATTTTAAAGATTTAGAAGCTAGTAACAGTGATGTGTCATAATTTAAGATAAAGAGAGTTGAGGGTTGTTACACTACATCACTAAAATATTCTTACTTGAACGCGTTTCGGGAGACGGCTTGTTCCCATCGTCAGCATGTTCTCAACTGATGTTTCCGGTCATCGTCTGGGGGATGTGTGTGGCTAGTGGTGTTCTCTGGATTTTCATTATCTGAACCAATGAACATTTATCTCTTGCGCCGTCATTTTCGCCCCTTTTCCTATCACACCTAACCTTATCCATGATCACCTCAAATAAATTGTGCAAAGAATACTAGGGAGTAATGAGCTCTTATTTCTGTAGTCATAACTGAAAAAATAAATTGTAATTGAGCTCTTCACTGTTACTTCCAGATTAAATTGCTCCTGTAGTAACCCACTTCTGTAGTACAGACTTCTTAAATAAACATTACTTCTTAAGTAATTTACTCCAACATGGTGCATGCTGCCCTAAAGATTTTAAATATCAACATAGGAAGAAGGATATTCACAAAAATTTTGTTTCCAAAATTTAAACAAAAGAGGTGAAAAAGCACATAATATATGGTTTACTTTACCTCTTAAAGCATCCAGTTTTCCCATATGGGCTATGAACAATGAATTTATTCGCTGTAACTCTCGATCTGGGTCCAAATTCATTTGTAATCCAGCTTCCAAGCCATGTGATACCTCGCTGCAGCCAGGTGCAAATTCACTTCCTGAATGACAGCTGAAAGTAACAGACTTTGTTACAAACTTGTTTCTTCTTGCTAATAATTATGTTTAAAATGCTTATACTTAAAAAAAGAGATATTGGTGAACACTTTATTCATGCTGCACTGTGGTTTAAAAGCAATGGTTTTTGCATGAATGAAAGTAAAACAGAATATTCTTTTTACCTTAAAAAACAATGGTCTACCAATTATACAAGTGAAGCAGTTAAACTTCTTGTATTAATCATAGATAAACAACTATCCTGGAATCCACACATTGACCACATATGCAGAAAATTGTCACCAGTAGTTTTCTTGTTAGCAAAGATAAAAAACGTATCAAAAGACTTTGTTTTAATGGCTTATTTTTCATTCTTTCAGAGTATTTTTAGATATGGATTAATATTATGGAGTAGTAACCCAAGGGTAGCAGAAATATTGAAAATTTGGAAGAAAAAAAAACTGTCAGAATATTGGCGAACTCACACAAAGCTGAACTTATAAACCATTATTTGTTACTTTGGGAATCCCTACAGTAGTAAATTTGTATATTTATGTTTTAGTCAATATTAAAGAGAATCTACATAATTATAATAGAAGGAGTGTAAAATATGAACACCAAACAGGAATGTAAATAGAATTGATATGCCACACCACAATGCAGAAAACATTTAAATATTATAAAGTAATAAACTTTATAAGAAACTTTTTCACAAACAAAGAAACTGTATTACTCATATTTCAAAGAGAAAGTTGGTGATCAGGATAAATCCTTTGCACCCCATACTGCATGTAACAGCTGTGTTGAGGGATTACGTTATTGGTATGAAGGAAAACAGAAGACAATACCAATGATATGGAGAGAGCAGCAGAATCACCATGATTGTTACTTTTGCATGTGCAAAGTTGCTGCAAACAAAAAAAAAATCTGATGTGTTACACTCATATGACTTTCTCTACTCTTGTACAAACTATTTTTACAAACACCTATTCCCATATGCTTCATGTTTATCGAGATGTTAATCTTATTGCTAATTTTCTTGTAGATGCAAGGGGAATTGGTAGGCTTTAAGCGATAGTCAAATATTTTAAGAGCTGGTTGCTATGTGGAGTATTCCATTCTCTTTGCATGTCCAGGACAAAAAAAATGAATAACGAATTCCCATTTGAGAAAAAGTATTGGAAAATTTAAGGGAATAACAAGCAATATCTCAAAAATGGTTCACTCAACAACAAAGAAAATGTATATGACATAAATTGTGTATTTTAATGCGATCTACATTTTTTGTGTAGTAAAATTTTGTCTATCTCTTATGGTTTACCAGTTATGCAAAAGTCGTTCACAATGAAGAATACTTTTGGAGACATTCCCAGAAAATTCGAGATATACATTTCATTTGTCATGAAAATATCTTAAACATATGATATTTTAATCAAAATTGTTAGAGCTATTTTTGAGAAAATTAAAATTTTCGTAAAATGTTCCATGTAAAGGGTAATTTGGGGTGGGGATACTGGAAGATACTGAAACTAAATACCAAGTTTGGTGACACACACATGCAAAATGCTTTTTTTGGATTCAGGGGGTCTCAAAACATATATTTCCGGTGAAATCTCCGTATCAGATTTTTGGGTGGAATACAATACTTCCCCTACTTACTATACGTAGTAGAGAAAGTAAAAAGAGGGGGGCAGGAATTAAATATCCAAATGGATATTTAATTCCTCATGGACCTGAACTACCCATACCTACACCACCAGCAAGACAATTTTAGGGAATCTGAAAGCAGCTCCGTGACTTCCGACAATGAGTTGGTTTCTAATCCAGAAGAATTTGACAATTCACCACAACAGTTTAATTAAGTTGAGTTAAATGATTTAGTGAGGGATTTAAGCCTTACAAAACAAAAAAGTGAATTACTAAACTCAAGACTACAGGAGAAGAATTTGGTATCCCCTAGTATATTTTCGTGGTATAGGAATTGTGAAATACAATTCCACAAGTATTACACAGAAGATGATGAATTTGTGTTTTGTGGGGATGTGTGTAATTTCGTACAACAGTTGGGCTGGGAAGCATATCTTCTAGTTACTTCATAATGGCAACAAGTTAGCTTCAATACTGCTTGCACATTCTATGAACCTAAGTGTCTTATGAAACTCTGAAGCATGTTCTTGAGAAAATTAAGTACTGCGACCATGAGTGGCAAATATGACTTGAAGGTCACTGGTCTGTTACTATGACAACAGGGAGGATACACAAAATCCCCTTGTTTTCTTTGCAAATGGGATAGCAGAACAAGGGACAAACATTGGGAAACTGACAATGGCCTGAGAGGCATCAACTGGAATCTGGATTAAAAAATGTTACTAATGTGCCTCTGGTTGATCATCAAGAAATTCTGCTCCCTCCATTACACATAAAACTTAGCATGATGAAACAATTCATGGAAGCACTTGACAAAAGTTGCCCTTGCTTCCAGTACTAACACACAAAGTTTCCATCATTGTCACAGGCTAAAATCAGGGAGGGAGTATCGATGGGGCACAGATAAGGAAATTGATGAAAGATGTCAATTTTACCAGCTCTATGAATGAAATTGAAAAAGATGCATGGAATGGATTAAGAGAGGTTGTTAAGAAATTTCTGGGCAATGTGAAAGACCCTCAATACAAAGAAATTGTCAGAAATATGCTGGGAAATTTCAGACTGCTCGGCTGTAATGCGAGTTTCAAGCTTCACTTACTCAAGTCTCATCTTGACTACCTCCCGGAGAATTTAGGAGCTGTCAGCAAACAGCAAGGTGAAAGGTTTCACCAGGACTTGAAAGATGTTGAATGACATTAGGACATACATATGATAGCCGATTACTGCCTATGTCTTGCATGCAATGAACCTACCAGAGAACACTCAAAAAATCACGTACACTGAAGTTCCATGGGAAAAGAAAAAGGGGTACACAAAATAACTAACATACATTCTCAAATTTAGGTATGCTTTTATGTTGTTATTATTATTCTTTATTTTCTTTAAAAGTTTTATGTGTAATATTTTTGCAAATTTTGCAATTATATTTTCATTGACATTGTCATATTGCCACCAGTGTGCCGGAATTTCGTCCTGCAAGAGTTTTTACTGGCGGCATTGATATGATTCTGGCAACTGAGAGCTTTGTTAACAAACAAAAATTATATTCATAATAACAGATGCTCTTAATAACAGATTAAGCTTCAGTTCTTAATTGGAAAATGTTCCGTTCTATTCTAGAAAGCTAATTTCATTTTATTATGTCTACCTGCATGTTGTGCAACCTGCTTTTACAAATAGGCTCTGTGGACCGACTAATGGCGGTATAACCATATCATCAGAAATAGACAAAATGCTATTTCACCACTTTATGCAGGCCTGTCATGGCATAGGAATGATTTACAATTGGCACTTGTGAAAATGACTGGTGGACTCAAGAAGCTCCTCCCGGTTAGATCCAAAGGATTCATTGTCCATTGACCAATGACAGGTGCAGCCCTCCACTAATTCTGGGGATTTGCGTGAGCGAGTGATATAAACACCATAACAAATAAAAAACTGGTGCCCACTCAAACTTGCAAAGCGCTACCTGCTGGATCCATCATAGAAAAATATTAAGAGTGCATGAGTGCTAACGGCTTCACTGCCAAATGCCAAGCATTGGACAACAACATTTTATTATTGCCTGGTTTCTATAAATATTTTATTTATGTATCATTATGCTCTTTGTTTCCTAAGCATTATATTTTATTAGGTTTCCTTGTATATTTTTATCTTAAGTGTAATCCTTTATGCTTTGTTTCTTGATGTATCCAATATCCTTGAAAAGATAAAAAAACATGAATGAGTTAAACTACACCAGTGCAGCCCAACTTTGTCTCTTATGAGTTAATGATGACATGTTGTCGCCTTATCTCAGACCTCTTTTATTCTGTGGTACCCCTTTACTTGCTGACAGCTGGTCACAATAGCATGTTACAAGGTAACCATATGAATGTGTCATAGCTCTGCAAACAATGCATGGGGGTAGATCCACCCTCCCCTGCTTCACTTAAGGTTGAACATCACCGAACTAAAGCTGTTTGTAGTTTTCTCTTTTATTGATCACATGGGTACTCACCACCGCCATTCTCCATTGATGTACGCTGAAGGATGATACTGTTTTAGTCTGTTGCTGTTTGTCTGACAAATCTTTGTAAGAATATCAATCCACTCCTTCTCTTCCACACAGTTGTTAGCCTGAAAATTAAAAGTATTTAATAAACACAAACTTTATGAAAGGTATTTGCTGTTCTTCCATACCAGACATGTGTAGGAAGTTGGTAAGTTGACCTTTTTGAGGTCTGATTCAACTTGCCAATTAATTATAAGTTCATATCTATTATAGAAATAAAATATTAATAAAACTCTAGTGGCAACATACTCTAACTTCAGTCTTTCAAGATAATTAACTTGAACGCGTTTCAAAGGCAACTTGTCTTCATCATCAGCTAATGTTAAAATATCATATCTATTAACCTGATTTAATACCCAAATAATGTTCCATCCAAAAATTCACAACAAATTCAATAAACTGTTTCTAGAATATGTGTAAAATTGGCTCCATACAATAAAGACAACCTCAGAAACTTACTTCATCATCCCCTAAAGGACACTACACCGAGCACCGAGATATCAGGGATTTATCAAATTGACTGTAAAGACTGCCATGAAATATACATAGGAAAACCAACAGAAACCTACAAACCAGACTAAAGGAACACCTAAGAAATTTAGAACTTGACAAATAGACAAATCTGCAGTAGCTTGGCATTTTTGGTTAACCAAACACAACTTAAATGAGAAATAAAGCTTTTAAAACATGCCAAAACACCAGTAGAACTCACAGTATGGGGAAAAAATTCAATCACCATAAATGCACACATAGTGACGAATTTTGAAATTCTTCTGATAAATGGCAAACGAAGTTTGCTTGTTCCATATGACTTTGCTCTGTATCTCTTAATGGTCACATGCATTAGACGCCTCTCATTGGCTGCTGTCGTGGAATAGGTTATGTGATACAAAATAGTTTAACATAATCATTTGCTTTAATATATTCAAAGATAATTGTAAAATTTACATTATCATAACCGTATGAATTAAATATATTACGTAACAGTTAATGCATCCAGAATGTATGTAAACTCTTATCAACAAACAGATTGGAGGATCCTTGGTTTAAACCTGCCTCTCAGAATGACAAAAGCATGCGCATCTATCATGACATTGTGTATACATCGCTTTTATCGCCTATTCTTGCGCTGCTCATGCTTTATTTGTCACCATTCGAAGGTGTACACTAGCCAACCAGGGGAAAGGAGAAGGAAATGCAGTGTGGAAGTACCCATGTCTGCGGGCAACGTTATAAGAAACAGGATTTACACAGCTAGATGGCAGTACAACTAACACTGAGTTAGGGGATCCCCTTGCAGATGCCAGTGGACAATACAGCTGACAATGGAGAAAACATCTTGGAAACACGTGCTTAGTTAAAATCTTAGTAAGTGAAATTAAAGTGCACCAATTCACTCACAATTTCAATTACTTAAATTTAACGAAATGTTAAATACACACAAAATTACACAGTTAATGTTTTGTAGAGACTACCATTACCACCAGCTTAACCTTCTACACCACAACATGCAAGATGGAACCTGTTGTTTCCATTGTAAACTTGGACTCGCTTTCAAGAACACAAATTTAAACAAAAAATCAGCAGTAACAACTCCTTTGAAGTGCAAAATCTGGTATAAGAACAAATTAAAACTACTAACAGAATTAAAAACATCTGATTGTTCTTTGTTAGGTAAAGGTTTTGAGGTTAGTGTACTACAGCTTTGTAAAGAATATGCAACATTAATGTGGAAATGGTAAAAGCGGCTCTATTGTGTCTATTATTGCACCAGTTTCTGACAGGTTTATAGTTCCTTCACAAAAAATTGCAGCAACAAAACAAAGCGGTAATTTGTTTGCAAAAATTACAGACCCAAAGCTTTTATTACACAGCACTACTTCATAATGGGCAAAACATAGGTCTCTAGAACTATGTTGAGTTAATCGAAGAGCCAAAGATAGGTGGGAATGTATAGCTTACTTTCATTTTAAGGAGGAAGATTGGCTAGAAAATTTCCAAATAAGCCATACCACCTTTAAATTCATATTGAAGATTCCTTAATATTAAGATATTAATTTCTTACGTGTACCTATAAAATGCACACTTGTGTTGGTTTTACGGAGCAAAAGTGTGTTACCTCTTACAGCACAGCCCTGCCCCATAGATATAATCAATTTTATTGCCATTTTTCTAAATATACAAAAAATGTAACACAGGACTCGTGCGTTTAGTGTGTGTTTTGTGTAATTGCTTATTAAACTTCTATTTATATTAAACAAGGTGGATTATTTACCATTTTTGTTTAACTGTCAACCCCAGCCTGTTCATTATAATGGATAATTGAAGCTCTACTGTATTTGAAAGGTTTAATCTTATCGTTTTAATGGTTTGGATCATCACTCTTATCAGCAATTACATCTTCAGTGGGTCATAATTTCTGAATGTTTTAAATTATCTAATTACCTTATTTAATTGCCAATGGTCAAGACCCAAAAAAGGATAATTGATGATAAGTGTTTCAACTTCAACTCAATTTTTTTTATAGTTTCAAATTCACATTACTATTACTAGCTTATTCAAATATTATACAAATCTTGACATTGTGATGATTGCAATTAATGTTAAACCTATGCATATGAAAAAAAATCCAGAATGTCTTAACATGAAAACCTTGCCAAAACAGAAACAAAAATACAGTGGATCATGCCCCTTACGTCTTGAACAGCTTCAATGTATCCTATCTAGAAGCTAATGGATTTCAGAGAAAAACTTGCAATCATCTTACCTGTATGTAAAGATGTCTTTCAGGCTGAACTATCTGAAACATATTCTTCATCTTGAAAGAATCTTCTTGCAGTCGTTCAACGGCAAGTATCTGATCCAATGGAATGCAACATAATGGCTCTTTACCTGCAGAAATCAAGCAGGAGGAAACTACGCATCATTAGACAACTATATTTTGTTTCTTTTAAACATTTTCATATAATACAATGCATTAGAAAAAATAATAAATAAATAAATAATTTACCAGCACCATCACTTTCTATAGTACTACCATTAATTATTCTGTAGCCATAAATGTCTCTGTAAGTTAGTGAAATAAATTAAACAATATACTAGGGAATATATACCTTTAGTCTTCGAGTATGTGAGATCCTGAGTGGTGAGTCTGAAGTAACGCTGCTTGAAGTTTTTCCGGCCAAACCTTTTTCTGCCCTGAGCTCTTTTGATCATCACTCTGTTGTAAAGAAAAAGAATACTTAACACACTGCTATTTCAGCTTATAACATATTGCATTGCACAGTATCATATATTACTTATATTATTTTTAACATAAATACTGCCTCAAAACAAAACATTTATCAAAAATTAAATGCAGGTTAGACAACTTCAAAATTCATGAGTAAATTTTTGCCATTTTTCTGAACAAATAGCCGATAATATTTCCGATTCCTATCTAGTGAAACTGTCTTATCATGCATCATTCCATTGTTGATACCGTAGAAGTTATTCATTGTACTTTACTGTTCTATGTCAATTTCTTACTGGTTTCTGTTGTTCTTTGTAGGTTTTATTAATTCTTTTTACAGTAATAGCCAGTTACGAGATATGTATAAACAAGTTACAAGTGAAGCTTTCACTATAAAATCCAACATTAAATGAATCTGTGGTCAGGATGCACATTTGCTGGAATTTCTTCCAGTTTCATTTTCCCAGCTTGCACCTATTTCATGTCACAGCCCCTTAAATTATAACTATTTCTACAGTGCAGAGTATGATATGCACAATATGGATCTAATATGCCATTCCAGGGAACAGGAAAGAGGAAGTTAAAACTTGACCAAGTCTTCTTTCCTGTTCCCAGGATAACTTCCTGTTAATTTGAATACATATGTCTTAACTTTGTTTTCATGCTACTGTCCATTCCAAACCAGAGTTCCCTCTGATGTAAACAGAAGCATGTGCTTCTGTTTGTCACGAACCCAAGAACAAACTCTTAGGCCAACGTAAATAGTTCCTTAATACCTGTATTGTACCATGAAATATTAGGGCAGGAAAGGTATAGAACTGTGCATTTTATTGCAGTTATCATAGGAACTCATTGCTAAAGGTAATGGATATACACTAACTGTTGAGAGATTACAAAATATGATTTTCGTCTGCTATTGCGCTTACACAGAGTATCTTGCTCATTAATTACCAACTGTATGCATGAATAGAACATAGAAGAGCAGAATCAAATGCGGGAACTTGTTTTGTGTGAGACAGTGCTGTTTAATTGTGGATAAGCTTGTCATTATTTTGGAAAGTAGTTCTGATTCTGATATGGCAGCTGTCATCTTCGGGGGATTCGATTTGGGTGTTGCACTTTTGCCTGAGGATTGTGATTAACGTAACTTCATTTTCACATATTTATAATTTGGTTGTTACCTCAGGTTGCATTTTGAACTATGATTATCACGCAGAGCACCTTTTTATAGATTGAAACAATGTTCAACAATCACGTGAGAGGGGAACAAGCAGCCATTAGGAGCGGGGATTGCGAACTACTTTCACACGGATAATACAAAGAGTTTGTTTACAGCGAGAGGCACTCTGGTTTGGAATGGATGGTAGCTTCTGTTACTGGCTGTTATAAACCAACCTTAAATGATCTTGAAATGTACTTAATTAAATAAAGAGAAGTATTAAGTGTTACAATTGCCAACTAGTTATGTACTTGGTTTCCTAAAAGTTGTTTTGTTTTAGGTTTTTAAATTTACATGCATTAACAAAATGTAATTCTCAAAAAGAGAATATGCCTTATAATTGACTCTGAATATATACATACCTTCGCCTTATCCATTCAAGATGCAGAAATGACAAAAAGTAGTTAGTTAAACAGATTAGCCACAATCAGCAAACTTATTACCAATAAGCTATTTGTAAGTATTTGCATTCAAGTAGTAACTTACCCTTCCTTGAGCACCACAGGAGAATCCAAGGTTCGATGACATGGATTTGAAGAAGCAGAGATAATTTCCAAGAACTGTCTTACTGCTTGGATGTGTTTTTCTGTGCAGAATGCCTGATACAAGGCAGACATATATTCTTCTTTACATGTCTGCTGCGCAGATCGACAACTGACTAGATTTCCTAAGCTCTGAATTGTCTTGGAGATTAATGTGAGCGTCCTATTTGTTTGGGAGTCCTGCAATATTAGGAAAACAGATTACAACATACTATGAAAACACTTGCCAGCTACCTGTAATTGAAACCATAAAACCTTCCCTCATCCAGTAAAGTGTAATAATTTTATGATGACAAGAAATTTAGAATGCTTAAAATGTTCAGTGCAGCAAATGTACAAAAATTAATGTAAAATAAATGGAAGTTCCATTTTATAAGAAACTTTGAAGACCTAATAATACTGCTTCTTTCTGTCATACATGATGAAATTCTTGCTGTACCACATATTAAAGAACAGAACACCACTTCCTATGCTTAAACAGATTTCTAATCCATATCTTATGCTTCATCATATGAACCAGAAACAAAAGCATCACATAAAAATGGGAAACATATCCTGCAGCTATATAATACAATTAAGATGAATAATTCATGTGAGGGAGCTGCCTTTACAATTCACATTGTTTATTACTGAATGTTTGCATTTGCTGCTGGTTACTAGAGATTACTAGTGGACAATCAAATTTTAAATCCACATGCCATGCATTTTGTTGAAACCCAGGGAAGGGGGGGGGACACGTGCACACACACACACAAATAAGCTCTGGACTATCATAGCACTTTATAGCAATTAGTGCAGTACATTCAGTCTGTAATCTTAAGTTACAATATAACGCAATAGAATTTAAGGTTATGTCTGAGGTGAAAATCTTTAACACTTTGAATCTGCACACAAAGTTGCAAAAATGCCTATTAGCCACAATGCTGTAAAAAGGCCTAGGAATTGACAAGTATGCAGTCCTTAATTTCAAAAGCTTTTCCATTTTTGCTACAGAAATTAATCATCAGTATTACACAAGCAATATATGAGTACTTACAATGTGCTCTGTTGTAAGGTCAAACAACTTTGGTCCTAAAATGGCTGGCGCAAAAAACCTCAGAAATATGAAGCCTGAAATCACTGAGTATCTTACTTCTTTGTTGTCTGTAATAAAAATCAGAAAATAGAAAATATGAATAAAACATTGCTCAAATCTCAAACATGTGAAAGCTTGATTCCAACTAGTTTTACTCTATTTCAATGAAGAAATACCTACATCCAGAACTAGAGTCAAACGTGAATCTACACACACTTGATTATTGAAATACTCATAATATGAAACCTTGTCCTTGAATTTATTTACGATATCAAGATGTCATGTTATCACTGCATAAATTAAGTACTCTAAAGTTTTAAATAGCAACTTTCTTTTCCATTTAAAATAAACATAATTCATATCTTGATGTATTATTGTTCTTTGGTTTCTTTACATTTTATTTTGTTTTGTTCCATTTAGATGTCGCCTTTAACATCCAAAGTCTTTTTGGCGGTTTTTGCCTTTGGAATAATTGCTCATCGGCAATGTTCACTCAATTACTATTCTGTTATGTTAGATTTGTTTATGATGGATTTTCTTTAATGAACTAAATTTACACTCTTTAACTTACAGACTCTAGGGAGGATGGGGAATAATCCTGGCTAAAGAAAAACTCCCATCCTCCAGCCTGAAATTATCCTGGGACCTCTGGATTTGGAAGTCTTTACACTTTGTCATGGCAAAATATGTTTTAACACTTGAGTCCCAAACATTTTCTGAATATACTGGTTAGAATTTGAATGACTATATTTTGTAAAAGCTCTGTGTATTTAGAATGAATGCATTTCAAGGATGTTCAATTATTTTAGAAAGTATACTTTAACACGAAAACGTACAAAAAATATATACTTAATGTCTCCATTTACACATAACTGGAAATATAACTATAATTAATCAATGAAAATGGATACATTAAGAACAGTGATGTGTTACTAATTGGTAGCTATAGGAGTGAGCCACATGTTTATTATCTTTGCTTATTTTAATAATCACTTGAGTTAGTTTTGGGAGCACTTGCTTCCACCCTCAACTGGAGGCTGATACTGTTGCATTATACTGGCTCTTATTGGTGAAACTTGGTGCTTCTAGATGAATCTGTTATGGTGGTCTAATGCAGTGTTCCTTATTCTTCTCTGTTAATTTCAACTAGTTTTTCAGGCAAAGGAAGTCTTGAGTTGAATATAAACTTAAATAAAAGCAAAGTCAATGAATCTCAAGTAGTCAGGAGGTACATTTGCCAGAATTTCTTCCAGCTTCATTTTCCCAGCTTGGGACCAAAAAGAGCTCTAACAGTTGTTTCTATCATGCCTGCCTGATATAATTTCTACAGTAAAGAGTAATATGGATCTAATATGCTGTACTTGGGAAGAGGAATGAAATTGCTAAAACCTAACCAAGTCTTCTTTCCCGTTCCTGCAAACTAAGGACCTGTGAACGCTCACACTGAAGTATATGTATTTTAACCTTATTGTTCTTCCTATGGTTTTCATTCCACATTATAGTGAACTAGTCTTTATCATGGTAACTCAAGCCATATGAGTATTGACATGGAGAGCTGAAGATCCGCGATTCCTGGCCATCACATTGAATTTTTCAAATCTGATTAATTCTTCCAGTAATAGAAGTTTTATAATCAAAACTTTAAAAATCTATCAGCTAAATATTTCTTTAAAGAAATCAACAGCAATTTCAATGCCTTAGTCTTTGCATACAGAATTTACATCATGAGATATGAAACATACGTATATGTGTATAGACCATAAGCTGAATTCAAAAAGTGATTACATTTTAATTCATGCTTTTACTACAATAGGTACTGGAATTTACAGATACAATTAAAATAAGGTTCTCACGTGACATTGATATGCAAGTCATACAATCATAAAATAAATAAAATAACAATATTAATTTTAATATTTTAAGCTCTTACTTGGAAAGTGTGTACTGGCTAACTCCTTGAGATCATGAAACATTTGGCACATTAGTGAAGGGCAATGGAGCGCAGATCTTGTAATGGCCTGGAAGATATTCTCCACATACTCCTTGAGATTGGCAAGATTTGTTTCTATCGCAGCTGGATCCTTTACTCTTGTTGGATCAATCTCACAAGGCTTGTGCTCTTGAAATACCAGGTCCAGTGATGGCTTAAGTGTGTTGTGTAGATAATGTAGACCAGCCAACCTCATTACTTCGTCCATCATCTTTGAAACCAAAGTATTCCCTCGAAATATCGTATTAGCATCTCTGTGGTTGGGTAAAAACAAATTAACTATAAGTGTGCACCAGTTTTCATTTACAAACAATACTTTCTCATATAAAACTATTATTTAGGTAACTGAGTGAAAAATCTTCCAAAAATTCAGGATAGTCTTATAGTTGGACCAATGCAGTGTAATTGTGCATTGGCATTTCTTTGAATCTACATTATCTTATATACTAAAGCACGCCATCAAAATATATTCATCATGGATGACTGAAAACATTAATACAGAGGATCATACTATGCATATCAAATCATCTATTGTTGAAATGTGTACACATAAGGATTTTATTATATTTTAAGTATATTTTGGCATTGTAGGAGAAATTGTAGTGACTGAATGGCAAAATAGCACACTTACCATAGCTTATCTAATGTAGGTTCATTTCACCTTTATAAACAACACTTTAAATGCTTTTAGGAATACCAAAATTAAAGAGTCTGAATTCGAATGCACTTCATATACATTTTTATTTTAGTTCAGTCCTCCAGACTACCATCTGGTGGCACTGTTCCGTCCTCTGGGCAAGATTTCTCTGAATTTTTCCATCATGACTTTACTTCACATTCATGCATGTTATAACATGCAATAACTTCACTGTAAATAGCTTTATATTTTATCTTGCCAGAATTAAAATTAGAAGTAACAAATATAGATAAATAAGATGACTAAACAATAAACAAGGTTATCAGCCTTAGTACATGGGAGAAGATCTTTATAAAGAGGTTCAACAACCTCATGAACTTACAACATCCCTGAGGACAAGTTGGTTATCAAGTTCATTAAGTCTCCATTAGCAGTGCCCAGGAGTTCTTACACCAGAAAATTATCCAATGGCAACAGTTGATGAGCTGATGGTATAGACTACAGTCTATGAAATACACCTCAAAATGTTGAGTAATAAGTGAAGCAGCAAGAGTGTGTTAAGTTGTCTCATCTATCCCCTATTAAGACTGGTTCACAATAGCCTGAGAACGGTAAACAAAATGGAAACAGGAAGCAATGCAACATACAAGATTTTAGTTCACAATAGCCCAGTAACAAGATGGGAATACATACAGATAATCATATCAAACACAAAGTGGAAAGTCAATATTGCGTATTGGGATTTCATTTATTTTTAACTGACCAATGATATTTTTTAACCTGCTTTCAGTTCAGTCAACTTAATGCAGGTTAGCCAACGTAAAATTTTAGAGTAAACATTATGTAAATGCATATACATTACATTTCCGATTCTTTAGCCATACTACGCTTTCATTCCTTTATTTAATGGCATACGTTGAAGATGTTTATTGTTCTTTGTTAATGTAAACCAGTTTTTGCTATTTTTTTGAGGCAATAGCTGGTTTTGAGTTGCATATAAACAAACTACAGATGATCCTTTCACAAGAAGAATTAATGCTAATGCAGCTGCGGGTGTTGGGATCTGAGGTTAGGACACACATATGCTAGAATTTCTTCCAGTCTCATGTTTCCAGCTTGCAACTATAGAGAGTATTAGTGGTCATTTCATGTCACAGCCACCTAGAATAATCTCTTCAGTAAAGAATTTAATATGCACAATATGGATCTAATATGCCATGCCCGGGAACGAGAATGAGAAAATTAAAACTTGACCAAGTCTTCTTTCCTGTTCATGGGGCCCAGGAAAGCTTTCCGTCAATCGTGAATGCTCCCATTAAAATAATACATGTATTTCAACTTTGTCGCTCTTGTTCTGGTTACCGTTCTTGGTTGTGAATCAGACTTTAATGTATTAGGCTACAGTGTGTTTAGTTCCCTCAGCTTATGTGAATTTATGTAACAAATATAAATTTCTTACGTGACTTTAGAGATCTCCCAACGAGCTAGAGCATGGATCATTGGAACGATCTTCCCATAATGCATGAAGACACGAACTAATGGTTGCGCAGCATCTAACTTACTTGGAACAATTTCACCTAAGATATACGCTGCACTTGATGTTACAGGCTGGAACAGTCAACGACAATTATTTAGTTTAAAACAATATTCTTCACATCGTTTAATCAAATTTCAATAACACAGTTTAATGCAGTCATACACTTTACCTCTATGTCGGTGCTCTGCAGTATGAGTTCTCGAAGCGGATCATACACATGACTAGAAAACACATAATCAGCTGTAAAGTGTATTTTCAGCCTTAGGGAACCCAAGTTATCCTGGAAACTCCCTGGAGGTGAGCCAGAAGTACCTGGTGACTTGTTGCTTGGACGGTTCTTTAGTGACCTAGGCTGTAGGAAGTACCTGTTGGTAACACAAAGGAAGATTGATGAACAGCACTAATTATATTGATCTTCAAAACAAGGAGCATGCAAGCTTTTCATCATCATGAAATAATCAAACAGATTTGATGCCCAAAGAGCAGTGCGGTTAAGACTATTCACAATGAAAATTAACCATTAACACAAAGTTGCAAAATTTACTCAAGCTTAACTCAATACTTTGTCATTCACTATAAAAAAAAGGTAAATATAAATAGCAGCCAATCACAAGAGAGCTGAAACAGCTGAGCTTATATGGCATCCTGCAAAGCAACAACCAACAGTACACACAACAAAAGAGGTTATGTACATGTATCAAAATGAACACCAACTATAATCGCTTCACTCTTAGATCCAAACCTGACGTAATTATCTAAGCCGCAATATGTGGGAAACCAAAACACACCATAACACATACTACCTTAAATATGCACAATTATCTATGATTTTCAAGAAGTATGTTAATTAAACATAGTGCAAAGCTTTTGATCAATATAAAATAGTAAATAATATGAAGAAGAAAACTAAAGAAGGTTGCATTTAATGCTGTTCGGTGTCTCTCGCCTCTTGTGCAACCATATGATAACAATGAGCAGTCAGTGGGACGATAAACATGGCTGCTTCTGCAACTGCTATTAGCTTGGTGACAAAGTGAAATAGTGAAGCCTTTTAAAAGTAAGCCGTTAAAAGCGACGAGAAGCAAATTTTGTTGAGTGTTTTAAAAACTCCATGCAGGAGAATCCAACTATAGTTGTTAATAACATTGTTAAACTAACTGCAGATTATACCAGTGTTTCTGAGCGAAGTGTTGCGTATGAAATAACATTGCAAACACCAAGGAAGAAAAGAAGCAGACCTAAACCAGAATTACAAAGAAACAGATGCCTTTACCAAAAGTTCTATTTAGTAAGAAAGTGCATGAGCTTTCCTTTAAGAACCGCCAACATTAGACAGTCTCAAGTTGTGTCAACAATAATCATACCTTGCCTTCTTTTAAGCAAACCACCTTTCATAAATTATTGCTAGAAAGTGAATTTAGGTTTATGAAGAGAAACGGTGAATATAATTGACAGAGAGGTTATCGTGTGATTAAAACACCTTTCCCGATAGTGACGCAGTTATAGATTAACGTGCGTTTTATTTTAATTATCCTGCATTTAATTTCAATTTGGCTTTTATTTCTGTGTTTATTATTATATCATTAATATTATTATGATAATTATTAGTCGAATAGTCACAGTTCTATTGCGTTATAAACTTGAGACTTGAATCTACATGGCTTTTGTTCTTTTGTTTGTTTGTGTTTGTTTGTTCCACGCAGCTAATACGAACACAAGATTAATGTGGAAGCATACAAAATGTTTTGCTTACATCAAGTTTGGTTCTAAGGCTGGATCGACTCTAGTTACCTGGTTAAAGGACATTAAATTCACAAAAGACAACTATCACAATTTGTTTGCTGTGATTTTTATAGGTTCTTGGGCAGAAAGACAGTTAGCGAGTCAACACATGGCAATGGAAAACCTGATGTGAGATGGCAGAATGATCACATGATGAGGTGTATGCAGAATAGTTCTCTGATAGGCTAGTTTCTTAAGTTTCACTTATATGTGAAAGCTTGGACCTTGCAAACTTTTACGTTGATGGCAATGTTTATGTCAACATCAGTCAATGTGAACACATGCATTAAGATATAAAACTACATTATATACTTATGTTATTTATGTCTCAGTTTCAATGTGAATGGCCCCATAGCTGATATTCACCTTTATAGATTAAATGAAAATCCCTGCGAAACAGATTGTTTAACCAAGCAATTTAGCTCAACTGAGATTTAAACTTGGCATCATGTTAGCATGGAAAGCTGAGGGTTATGGTTTGTATCCTGACAGTGGTACATATTTTTCAACTTTAGCCTAAAACATTGGTGGTGTGATTAAGAACTATTTTCATAAATTAAAAATATAATTAATGCATTCAGTAATATTTGAGTCAACCTGCAACTGAAGATGAAAGCCATGGGTTCTGAAACATGTCTGAATGTTAATAAGTGTAAGTGAAGTACTGTGTCATAAAGTCACCTAAATATTACTGAATTATTGCAAGCTTTACCATTACTAGCTTCTCTGAATTTGAAATAAATAAAATTATTTGTTCATTGCTTCTTTTAGCAGATTACTTAAATGTTGTAATTTAATAATTTGCAATGAATTTTGAGTCAATTAGTCACCACTTACATTAATAACTAAGAACATGGTTCGGAGACCAACTGTCTCCATTTTCAACCTATGTCTGTCTGACTGCTGCTTCATTGTTGATGTTGAATTGTAACCCTCTTATACTGAGCCCAGAAACCCGACAATAAAATCTTTCATGAAATTTCAAAATAAAAAACCCTGTCTTTGTTTTTATTTCTTTATGTACTTACAATAAGTAGAGGAAGTATGTACTTTCCACCCAAAAATTTGATGCAGAAATTTCACCATAAATAGATGTTTTGAGGGTCCTGAGCCCAAAAAAGAAGCATTTTTAGAAAAAAGGTGTGTTGGGTGTAACAGCATAATTTAAAAAAAATGGTTAAATATGAAAATTGGTATTTAAGTTCAGCACCTCCCAAAGAATGAGAGACAAAAGATTTTAAAGAAAATCCCCCATCCCAAACTACCCTTTACATGGAACATTTTTCAAAATTGTTTATTTTCTCAAAATATGGTATGATTAAAATACCATTCCAGCTATTTTCATGACAAATACAATGTATATCTTGAAATTTCTAGGAGAAAAGCCTGTAAAGTAATCTTTATTTTGAATGATTTTTGTATAACTTTATGTCAAATAAAATGTTTGTGGCATTTCTGATATATTCTTTGTTATTAGTTTGAATTTCCAAATGCTTTATACTTCTTTTAACAGTAAATCGTTACTCTTTTATTTTTATTTCTTTACTTCTTGCATTTGTGCAAAGAGAACAGAATTTCAAGCCATCACATAGCAACCAGCTTTGAAAAGATTTGACTATTGCTTTAGCTTATTGTATTATTTTATACCTACAATGAGTACTGAACGTTTATCTGTATTAACAAGTACTAGAAGATAAACAGTAGATTTTGCAAAACCACTTTGTATAAGAGTGAGTAGAGAAAGTCATGTGAATATAACATCAGATTTTCCGCAAATGTAGTCAGAACAGTTAACAAAGTAACCATTTCGGAGCAAATCTACATTTGAAAAAACAAACATAAAATCAGAACATAGGTTGAAAATGGAGACAATTGGTCTCCGAAACATGTTCATAATTATTATTAGTGTAAACAGTGTATAAAGCTCACAAACTGACTCAAATTTATCCCAAATTAATTCATTCATGTTCAACAACACACACACAAGAAAATGGCAACTACAAACATGTGAATTTTCTAAGCATTTCTAAAATACGAGGTCCATGATAAATAGGATAAAACAAATACTATTTGCTTTCCTTTACATGACTAATTGTTTCCTTCTTAGCCTTCATACTTGAACAACTACGTAAATTTAGGTCAGAAGAGTGATTCTTTTAAATACTTCAGGCCACCTAATTTTAAGCAGACTACATTAAACTTTGAATAGTGTTTCAACACAAAAATGTATAAAGGAGTTAAAAAGTATATACACTCACCAGGCATTACTAGGCTGCTGGCCCCTAAGTGGAATTTTTACTTCCCCAAGGAACACATTATCTGCCATCCCTGGGGAATCATGCCAGAGAGACACTCGCAGTTCACTAAACTCAACATCTCTATCTGGCTGGAGGTTGTAGGTCGTGTCCCGGTCATGATTTTGGCCACGGCTGTTAGGAAGCTGTGAATATTAATGAGATTATTTGTTAAAAGGATTACCTAATTTATAAATCAAGATAATTTTCTAATCTCATTGCTGTGGCATGCATCCAGTGAGGTGGTAACATCTGTTCCTCTTTCCTTACCACCACAAATTACTCATCTGTATGTACCTTTATGTCATGTGATGCCAGTGATGCAAATTATTCTTATTTTAATTAAACTTTAAGAATTAAGATAAAGTTCTACATAAATAATTTTCTTACAAAACTACCATGTATAAATATTTGTCAAAGTTCTACAGTTTTAGCATATATCTGTCCTTCAAGACAACCCCCAAATTATCAACAGCCCATGAATTTAGTACAGACCAATGATCACATATGCATTCCCAAAATCTAGTTTCGTCTTATAGGACAGAGACAAAACAATAGATTGAAATGTGTATAAATTAAAACCATTATAAAATAAAACAAATCCTGTGTGATGGTGAGATACCAAACAATATTGTCAACTTCTGAATTCCTTGAATCTTTCAGGTTTCAGCATAAAGAAATGTATATTTAAGAAGTCTCAATATTCCACTTTTCTAGTAAATATTGTATTTCTCCAAGACATGTGTTTGCTTGTGAACAATAGCTGTGATAGTTTTTTATAAACAGACCACTTGATATATAATATCACTTGCTCAGAAGGCACAGTGATCAAGCCCTTCAAGAAGTATGGGATTTCTGGAGCTCTACACTCAACTTCACTACTGTTGCAAATTACCTTTGAATTTGGAATTAATTGTTCTTTCACACAGCCGTGTGTTGGACAGGGTTGGAAAACCATACTCTGTGTTACGAATGGTTCACGCAGTTTAAAAATGGTCGGATGGAAGTTAATGATGACCCTCGTTCAGGGTGGCATTTGATGTCTACCGACAATGCTCATATCAGGAAAGTGAACAAAACTGTGCATGCCAATCAAAGACAGGATGTGTTGCAACACCTGCAAGAAAATGTGAGAAGGAAATGGCCTGAAGGCAAGTCAATTCATGGCTCTTGCATCACGATAATGCACCTGCACATTCATCCCTGTTGGTGCGCAACTATTACACAAAAACCGATCTCACTGTGCTGCCTCATCCTCCGTACTCTCCCGACCTGGCTCATGCAGACTTTTTTTTTTTATTTCCAAAGTTGAAACCCTGTTGAAAGGACGAAGATTTACAATGATAGACGAGATAAAAGAAAATTCGCAGACGGTGCTTTGCATGATCCAGAAAGAGATGTACCAAGACTGCTTCCAGAAGTGGAAATGGGTTGGAAGCGGTGTATCAATTGTGTAGGAGAGTATTTCAAAGGAGACCATGCACAATAAGTAAAAGCTAAGCGTAGAAAAATGTTGTGGACAAAAATCCGAAATTTTTTGAACAGACGCCGTACATCCAGCCAAAAGTGGCATCTATATCTGCACCAGGAAACTTGTCAGTGGATCATAGCTGATGATGGAGGCAAGATACCTCCGAAACATCTTCGAAGCTAATTTGTAACAATAGTGAAGACAAGTGTAAAGTTCCATTCAGTATTAATTTTCAATACAAGACCACTTAACACTTGCTCCATTGTATATACTGATAGCGAACCCAACACATAGGACAATCATTTCTTCTGATGTGGAGTATATTTAGAGGCATCGTGGTAATGACATAACAATCTCTGTTTCTATTCTAACTCTTAAAAGCTCTCCCCTTCTGTACGCAAAACATAATGAACAAATGCATGCGAAAAGCTTCATTACTTTCAAAGGACAAGATGAAATACAAGTTTCCAGCCAAGACTAACTCATGCAGTTATTACATAACCTAAAAATATGATCCGTTATCACAAGAATAAAATTATATTTGTATATATAAAGCACTGTTTTCTTACCTCAAATGTTAATACTTCATCAAATCGTGGGGACACTGTTTTTTTCTTCACTTTTGTTCGTTTGGTTTCTTGTTTACCATTAGAGTAACACATTGTTACCATAGCAAATGGGTCACAACTTCCGTTTTTTATTGTCAAGTCAGTGCATTCAATGAGCCTGAAATTTTTATTTCATATTATTTACAATGCATTATTAACCTAAACAGTTTAGATTTCTGAAAAATAAATTACTAGTAAAACTCTTGAGACTGTCAACAATAATTAAGTTGTTTTAAATTCTGCATTTTGCTTATAAAGCAGACGGTATAAATAAAAGATTAAAATGCCAGTTAAGGAGTATCATGAAACAAAGACACAACCCACAGGAAAAAGGGGTGAACGTTTTCTAAAGGGACTGCATATAAAAAAAATCTGATGTGTTACACTCACATGACTTTCTCTACTCTTGTACAATCTATTTTTACAAACGCCTATTCTCTATATGCTTCATATTAATCGAGATATCGAGATGTCAATCTTATTTGTAATTTTCTTGTAGATGCAAGGGGAATATGGTAGTTTTTAAGCGATAGTCAAATATTTTATCGCTGGTTGCTATGTGGCGCATTCCATTCTCTTTGCATGTCCAGAACATAAAAAAATGAATAACGAATTTGAGAAAAAGTATAAGTATTGGAAAATTTAAGGAAATAACAAGCAATATCTCGAAAACGGTTCACTCAACAAAAGAAATGTATATGACATAAGTTGTGTATTTTAACGCGATCTACATTTTTTGTGTAGTAAAATTTTGTCTATCTCTTATGGTTTACCAGTTATGCAAAAGTCGTTCACAATGAAGAATACTTTTGGAGACATTCCCAGAAAATTCGAGATATACATTTCATTTCTCATGACATTATCTTAAACATATGATATTTTCATCAAATTCGTTAGAGCCATTTTTGAGAAAATTAAAATTTTCGAAAAATGTTCCATGTAAAGGGTAGTCTGGGGTGGGGGGATTTTCTTGAAAATCTTCGTGTCGCATCTCTGGAAGATACTGAACGTAAATACCAAGTTTGGTGTTTATCCGACTGTTAGTTTTTGAGTTATGCTGTTCACAGACACACACACAGACACACACACAGACACACAGACACACACACAGACACACACACGGACATGTTTCCAAAAATGCTTTTTTTGGATTCAGGAGGTCTCAAAACATGTATTTCCGGTGAAATCTCGGTATCGAATTTTTGGGTGGAATGCAATACTTCCCCTACTATACGTAGTAGAGAAAGTAATAAAATTGCCACAATTTGGCTATATATATATATATATATATATATATATATATATATATATATATATATATATATATATATATATATAAAAAAAATAATTATATACATATATTTGGTGAGGCTTAACTGTACAGAACTGCAAAATAAATCCTCTCACCTTCACTAACATTTATATAATGCATATATCAAAAGAACTCTCATTTTGAATATTACTATGTTTTAATAAGCAAAGTGCAATTTCACATAATTTGCTTTAGAGCACAAAAGATCACGTCACAAAGTATATAAAATGATACTAGGCTCAACCTCTGACACGTAGGATTTGCAATACGAGTGTTACAACAATAATTTTCTAGAAGAAAATGGTTTGAAAGACAAAGCTGATTAAAAGCTTTAACTCTTAACCTTCAAAGACCCAGTTCCAATAATAAACACTAAAACAACATAAACCTTAAGTCTGCTACCACTAGTATTATGTTAAAATAACAAGTTAAGACTTATGATCAACAATGCTTTTTCTGCAAAAATGTTAGCCAATATTTTACCTTTGACATCTGAAAATAGCATGAACTGATGTTATTTGATTGCTTTTGAAGCTACACTGATGCTTTACTGGTTTTCTTTTTCTCATAAATTGAGGGAACATTTAGAACCAATATAATTTTATTTACATTTTTCTTAATTAGTTTTCAACCTAAATGTTTCATAGTTATTGCTTTTAATTATATGCGGTATTCTTAAAGCAGATGTTTAATTAAAAACACAAATAATGAAATTTCTACTACCTAATATAGCAAGGAATGTAAGCATAAAGAATATTCTTTCAAGCTTTAGGATTAAATATCAAATCACACTCATTAAAATCTACTGTATTTCTTATGCTTTTCAAGTAGATACTATGAAAGCCTTACCTGACTGTTATTCTATTGTGTGCTTGTTCCAAATCATTACTATTCCTAAGGAGTGGTTCCGATTTAACTTCTATATGTGCTTTTCCCTAAAAAAAAAAAGGAGCAAAATATACATAATAATCTACAACCTAGCTTGTAAATAATTGTCAAAAGACAACATGCAACTAACTTACGTTAATTTTGTATTTAATGAGACTTAAGTTGTGGTTGGGATGCAGGCGGAAGTGAGGTAAACTTAGCTACCAATTGACAATGCTCTAAAGTCTGTACATAATATTAATAATTTTTTAAACTAACTTACTGTATGTTTTCAACAGTGTGCAAACTCCTCTTAAACAACCCTACATATAATATTATGCTCGGTGCCAATCAAGAAGGTGATTGACGTGGCGGAAAGCTTTAAATGAATGGAAGGGGATGAATACGTCACAGCGGTCGTCATAGCAACCATTAGAAGGACCAATTAGAACTAAGACGTTTCTATAGCAACGATAGACGCAAATACGTTGTTGCGATATCGTAACACGTGATTGGCATGACATGCCGGGTGAGCAACCGTTGCAGTAACCAGAACTGAAGTCTTATCTTCTGCTGTGGCTGCAGTTATAAACAATTCCTCCTTTTAGCCCCAGATTGCTTGTGTGTTTGTATCAGTTTAGAGATTGCCTGTGTACTGAAAAGTTCTTTTGCATCGTCCTATTTATATGGTATTTGCCTTGTGTTATGTGTATTTGAGTTCGTGTATTGTGTGTGTGTGTGTGTGTGTGTGTGTGTGTGTGTGTGTGTGTGTGTGTGTGTGTGTGTGTGTGTGTGTGTTGTGTGAGCATTTATAATTGTGTTTAATGGATATTTAACAATGTCCAAAAATAGTGACAAAGATAGCATAGCCAAACGAAACTGGGCGCACTCGGGAACCGAATAAGTCTTATCAAGCTAGCAGCAGCAGCAACAACAGCGATTCGGAAATCAGTGGCATTTTTCTATTAGAATAAGCATCAATATTTCACAGGTATGTTTCTTCTGTTAACGCAGATCTTTACACTGATATTTTCTTGCATGATCTATCCTCTGCACGTAGATTCATTATTTTACAATTGTCTTCGTATACGAATATAAATAGTATCCGCTCTACAATGCAGGCGCAACCCAGTCTTCTCCTCCTCCACGTGGTCGCGATGAGCAGCAACGTCGCCTCTCTTGCTCCGCAAAATGTCAATCACCTTCTTGATTGGCCCCAGGTATAATAATTTTCTAAACAAACTGTAATTTTTAAACTTTTTATTTTCTTTGTACTTGACAATGCTCAAAACTTGTAACTGAGTATATGGGAAATAATGTATTATTATTATTATTATTATTTGGCTGGATTTTCTAATGCTTTGCAGAATCATCATCAGATGTCAGCAGTATACAGAATGCTATTCTTAAGCCTGTTAAAACAGTTTAACGGGGATTTCTAGCCATAAGTTTACAACATTGTGCATATGCGAGTACTTCCACTTTTTTAGTCTTTTGCACGATACGCAAAAATGGCATTGAAACAAACACTGAACTGATAGTGAAATAATAATGTTCATCAATGATGATTCTTCTTACTGTGAGTTATTTGTCTCATAAGTAGAATAGGATGTAGAGGCCGCTCCGCAGAAAACTGGGAGCAACGACTGAATTGATGAGTGCCAGAAATGCAGGTATCACATTCTGTTACCTATACCAGTACTTTAATTAATAAGCTCATTTCCATCTAGATAAGTGTTTCAAACTTTATCACACAATAACAACCTACTTAGAGTGAGAATGCAGTACCTAAGTTTATATGTCTAGTACACTCTTAATTAACCATGATAATAGAGGGGAAGACTACCACAGATAAAGCTAAACAACGGTTAATCCAAAACGGATCATAACCTCTATGGTATTTAGGTACTAATGTGAGGTATATCAGATATTAAGCTGGTTACTAAAGCTCAAAGGGATTGTGGGCTATCTTACGGACCACAACACACTGTGTAAACATCTATACACAATGGGTCTTACACAAGACCCTTCATGTCAGAAATGTGCAAGGGACTTTGAAACCTCACAGCATATACTATGTGAATGCTTTGCTCTGAATAGGTATGTATCCTTAGGGTCCTCCTTTTTGGAACCTGAGGAGATAAGAAGAGCAGATATAAAGGACGTAGTCCGCTTCATATGGCCATCAAACTTGAGTAATGCCTAAAATATGAAGCACAACGGGCCCTAGAGCCAGCCAGCCAGCCTGCCTGCATGCATGGCCTCTTTAAGAGGCACTCAGCTATCATCAAGATGGTTACTATGCAGAAATTGCCATTTATTTCACAGTTTTGTAGAAGACATCTCCATTGGTGAAATCTATTTCACAAGCACCCATTGTTGATCTACTTTTCATGTCAAGTGTTTCTTTAACAATACTGTAGTAATTTCTTACCAAAAATAAGCCATTTACACTTACAAAAACTATTTACAAACACACTAGTAAGGTCTTTTAAATCCTATTGAGAAAGTCTTTAAATCAACTTTTGTTTTAAAGCAGCATATCTTTTGGTATCACACGTCTTAGTTTATGAAGTCATAATTTGTTATTCGAGGTAATCTAATAAATTTCTGTACATTCAAGAGCTGTTGAATGATAAATACATTTTCGTTGGACCATCGTAAAGTGTAAACTATTCCTCTCACCCAGTGCACGCATCAATATTTCTTCATCAGTAACAACCATGTGACCCAACAGTATCTGTTAACCACCAACTATTTTTCAATGTTCTCACTGTCCACATTTTTGCAGGTGGGTACAACTTTTGATGCAGAAGCATTATGTGTGTTCTTTCACATACTCTGATCAAGGGATTCCCATTTGAAGGGTGAATGTCAGAACAATAATGTACTGTAAAAGTGAAAGCTTATCAGAGAGACCAACTGTATAGTCCTTCACAAATCATAGCCCACGGAAACATTTACAGATATACAGAAATCGCTTTAGAATGCAAACTATACAAGCTGGTAATAAAACTATAATAGAGAGAATCCCAAAACAGCTGCAGATAATTGAGAGTTTACTATATACAGCTTTCAAGCACAGAGACTGATTTTGCACCCTGGATCTTAATGAATTTTTTTTTCAAAATCAGCATATTAGGTATGATCACTTACATTTACACAATATTGCTCATAATGTGCATGAATGAGTGTAAACGAGCATAAAATTTCAATTTTAGAGTTTTAAACTTTATTAAATCTAAACCACATTAATTCTGCACGAGAAGGGTTAATTCGGTACATCCATACTGTATCGAATACTACTAGTAAACATTAAATAACACCATTAATAGCTTATGCCTCGCTACTAGATGGGAAGTAGAATACCTACCTGAACTTCACTGTCAGCATCAACAGGCTGTATAAGGAACCAATGATCTTTGTTATGGTATGTACCAAGCTCATCTTTTTTGATGGCCACCTTTCCTATAACTTTGTCCTGCTTCAAATGACGATCTCTGTCGTACACATACACGGAAAGATACCTAAACAGCCGAGGAACTTCAAACTGGAACTCTTCCCCAAAGAATGGACTGAAAACAAAAACCACATTTCACAGTTGCATGTATAGTGTTACATACTTCTATAAAGGGAAATCAATGTTACAAAATGAAACAGTAATCAAAACTTTGTTGCCAGTTATTTCCCTACTATGCATTCCAAACCAGAGTTCCCTCTGATGTAAACAGAAGCATGTGCTTCTGCTTGTCACGAACCCAAGAACACACTCTTACGGCAACGTAAATAGTTCCTTAATACATGTATTGTATCCTGAAATATTAGGGCAAGAAAAATATATCACTGCACATTTTATTGCCGTTATCATAAGAACTCATTGCTCAAGGTAATGGATATATACTAGCTGTTAAGAGATTACAAAATATGATTTTCGTCTGCTATTGCGCTAACGCCAAGAGCATCTTGCTTTTCATACCAACCGTATGCATGACTACCACTCTCTTGCATATACATATACAAGAAATGCAGCAATGAATTCCCAGAGGCGCTATCTGAGTACCGAATAAACACTTTGCGTAACACAGGAAATATGATAAGCGAACAGTCATTCATAATATGCTAGCACACGTATGCCCAGCTCAAGTCAAATCTTGTGATTTAGTCAGTTAGTATTGGAGTTCTCATGGCAGAGGAAGGTGCGTGTAGCGCGAAAAAACTGTTCAAACACAAAAGCAGGAAACAGTTAAAAAGTGGCAAAAAACAAACAATACTTCATATATTCAACTAACTATTACAAAAATACCCGACACTTGCATTAGTGCATATTACGAAACTAATATCAGATTTTACAGGCGTTTCAGTGAGAAGTGTAACCAAAGCAAGCAGTGAATATAAACAGACACAATAGAGCATAGAATAGGATAAAATGTGAGAACTTGTTTTAAGTGCGACAGTGCTGTGAAATTGTGGATAAGCTTGTCATTATTTTGGAGAGTAGTTCTGATTCCAATAAGGCATTTGAGTCATCTTCGGAGGATTCGGATTTGGGTGTTTCAGTTTTGCTCGAGGATTGTGATTAACGTAAGTAAAATATTCATTACTGCATACTCATAAAATCGATTGTTACCTCAGGTTGCATTTTGAACTATGATTCTCACACAGGGCGCATTTTTATATATTTAAACAGTGTTCAACAAGCACGTGGGAGGGACAGGGATTGTGAACTACTTTCGCGCAGATAATACAAAAGTTTGTTTTCAGTGAAAGGCATTCTGGTTTGGAATGGACAGTAGTTTCATCTGCACATACGGTGAGGCTCAAACTGAACAGTGCCCCGTCCTTGGAAACCTCCCATATTACAGTATGAAAAATAAAACATGTTTGAATTGATTGTTAATGAATAATCAGCCACTGGTTGTTCCGAGTATTACACTAACACTGTTTCATCTGAAAAAGTTTGTCAAGACTAGGGATGGGACCTCAACATTTGGTGATATCAAAGTATGTTTAATACTTTGAGATGAACCTTTGATACTTTTTCGACACTTTTAAATTTTTAAGTTTTGCATTATTGAAAGTTGTTGCATTTAACTTTATGCTAGATGAGGAATGAGAGACTTCACATTATTACCTCGCACATGTCCCCAAAGAGATGTTAGATTATTGTTCTTGACAGACCTTGACTGAATGGATGCCACATTCCATAGACTCTTGTATGTAAATGAAAACATGCAAAACAATGGGGAAAAGGAGCAGAGGTACTCATGAAACATGTAGCATTTACTGAGTTGCATATGAACTGATTTAGCTGACACACTAAATCACGTTTCTGCAATAGCCTGACTTGCTGACTCATTCCGTGCCATTACATTTACCAGTTCAGTGACCAAAATCTATGAATGCAGCAGAAACAAATCAGAACTTAAGATATGAGATAATACAGTGCATAGAAATATTTGCTCTCTCAAGAATGATTGTGTTCTTACACAAAAATATTTGTTTCCTTTATATCTCTGCATTTAATATAGTAAATACTTCCTTGATTTTTTTCTTCAAATTTTTAATTGTGTCTAATGTCTTTTTCATTACGAGATGAAAAAAACAAAATGTTACATGGTAGTTGTGAATACTGGTAGAATGTATAACACACACATTACATTTGAGTTTTATGAAAAATACACATTAGTTTGTATTTTAAAGATTGCAGAATAAAAAAGAATTGTTAGCATTTGTTTTTCTATGGATAGAAAATCCTTAAAAAGAAAATTTTCAGAACAAAATATAGTTACATAAAAGAGAAGCATAGAAATTTATATTATTATTATTATTATTATTATTATTATTATTATTATTATTATTATTATTATTATTATTATTATAATATTACACTTAAACAGCAACAAAGATATACAGGTTTTACCATTTAAGTTAAGACCGTACAGTATCTCCAAAACTAAGCGTTATAGAAAGCAATGTCTTGAATAAATGTTGCTTGGTATTATGGAGGAAAGTAAATGCCATTAGTCGTGTTTTATTTGGAAGATGTTGTGATGGTCATTTTAGGGTCAACTTAAATTGACCCTAATTGTACGTTCCCATTTAAAAAAATTAAATTGGCCCTGAAATGACCATCATAACGTCCTCCAAACAAAACACAACTAATGGCATTTACTTTTCCCCATAATTACTTTTACCAAAGACATTTCTTTCTACGATGCTTAGTTTTGGAGATACTGTACAGTTTCAACTTAAATGGTCCACCCTGTATAACCTGTAGCATTATCAAAATAAAAAAGTTGCTCCCAATTAAAGAATGTCAAACAGGAACAATTTCGGAATTAGCATACAATACAAAACCAGTTACATGTACTTATACACAGAAAACTACTAATAAGAACATAATTCAGTGAACTACAGCTTTCATACAGTGAGTATTGAGTATCGGTGCTCAAAAATCAGAATTGGTATCGAGAAGTAGGGCTACTGTCCCATCACTAATCACGGCCCTATCTCGTTACTTTATCATAGCCTACTTATATCTGCTAAAAGTATTGTCTCAGGTACTAGCTTCTCTTCCAAGAAATTGTTGACGAATTGGCACTGAATGATGTTAGTATTTTACTCTATGGCATGACTATTACAGCTCATGGGTATATATTTTAGGTACTCAGCCCTGAAAATGTGAAATACCATCTGCTGTACAATACAGTGCGGTCGTTTTATGGTGAGGCCATGGATTGTGCATATGCACGCTCCACACACTATTACACTGGGGGTTTTTCATTCCATAACTCCAGCTTTACTTACAAGTGATAGTAACATGCACTAAAGTAGTAACTTTCTTATAAGCAATGTATGTAGTACATATAGGCAGCCTCTGACCGTACCTTAAAACGACCACACTGTACTTATGATTATGAACAAATTGATACAACTGCAGCAACTCCCAACAACAGCAACAACAATAATAATAATAATGCAAATCTTGTCTGAAAAAAGTTTTTTCATGTTTGTTGTTGTGTACATAATTAAGTACGCGTTATGGCAAGGAATTAAATAATGTGTAAATTAAATTATAGTCAAGATTATAGATGGTACCAGCAACTGTGCGCTTGTGCACACTACCTACTTTTGCATTAATGTGCTAAAACCTAGTGGCATTGATGTGAAATTATAGTGACAGTATGGAAAGCTTTGTATGCTTGTGCACTTCTTCAGGTGTCCATGACCTGTAAATATTTGGCTCCATAAGGTTATCATGTCATACCAGTTGCATGGAAGCTCCTTAAAACGTGCACAAGTCAAGATGTGTCAGCAATTGTGTTGCCATGTTTCAAGTACTGCAGTAAATATAAATGCTCTAAATTTTAAATGACAGCATACACTTTTACGAGGATCGGCTGATAAATCCCGAGCCTCTCAATGAAAACAGCATTTAAAAAATTTTTTTTTTCTATTTCTCAACATAATCTCCAGAAAGGTTAATACATTTGTCATACCAGTGTTCTAATTTAATTAAACCATCTCTACAGTGCAATTTATCAAGGTCCTCAAAATAACTGTTTACCGCATCAATGGCCTCCTCGTTGCTGTGAAATCTTCATCCTCCAAGAAACTTTTTGAGTTTAGGGAACAGGTGGTAGTCACTGGGTGCTAGAACTGGCAAATAGGGTGGATGTTCAAGCAATTCAAACTTTAATTCAAAAATTTTCCCCATTGCAAAACTGAACGATGGGCCGGAGCATTATGGTGATAAAACAAGATCTTTTTTTGCCAAATGAGGTCTCTGTCTTTTCACCTCATCACTCAAACGTTGCAGTAAGCTTGCGTAGTAGTCACCAGTGATACTTTTACCCTTTTCCAAGTAATCAATAAAACTAATTCCCTGTGCATCCCAGAAAACACTCACCATAACCTTGTTAGCTGGCAAAATTGACTGCCTTTTTTGGAGTTGGTTCACCTGGCGCAATCCACTGTTTTGACTGATTTACTTTCTGGAGTGTAGTGATGTATCCAAGTTTCATCCATGGTAATAAGTCATCTCAAAAATTCACTGGGATTTTTATGGTAGAGCTCCACATTCTTAACAGAAACAGTTTTTCTATGCAACTTTTGATCAGGTGTCAACAAATGCGGCACCCGCCTCGCACAGACCTTGTGAAAGCCCAAAACATTACCTAAAATATTACCCACACATTCTTTTGATACGTTTACAGCCTCTGCTATCTCAACTTTAATCTGCAGTCTTCCAGTACCAAACAATGAAATTTTTTCAATCATCTCTGGAGTTGTGACTTCCACAGGGCGTCCAGAGGCTCATCACTAGTGCTCGTATGTCCCATTTTAAACTCTGCAACCCACCTTTTAATCATTGAATATGATGGGGCAGTGTCTTTCAATGTGTTGTCCATTTCCCCCTTGATTTCTTTAGGCGTTAAGCCCTTCAAATGGAAGTATTTAATCACTGCTCGTTTTTCAAAATCCTCCATTTAGTGTGAAAACTCTAAAGTTGTCTTGTTTAAAATGCTGTCATTCAAAAACTAAACAAGCTATCGATCTGTAACTATGGATACAAGCTAGTCTAGAGTAAAACTATACGATGCTACCGTCTAACTGGCCTAGTGGCACCATCTCTGTGTGAGGGTCGGGACTTATCACTGATCCTTGTATATGTTTAATAGCATTCAAAGAAAAAATAATAAATCTGCAAGATGTCAAAAGTTAGGATGTTCACGTGCTGTTGTAATGCAGTCGCCACTGCATTACAGTAACATTTCCTTTTAATACTGTACGTTCAGAAAAGTTGGCTTTGCTAAACATTCACATTAAAAAAAAGGAAATACACATAGTTTAATTTGTGTGAAAATAATGGAGTTAATTATGGAATAAAGATCTACAATTTATCACCAATCTATTTTTATACTTAGTTTTTACTAGCAGTAGAAGGACTTTTATTGTCAAACAGTTTCATACTACACTTGCAAATACAATTGCATGGGCCTCATGGCCATACATACTTTTCCTGTCCCTGAGGTGTTACAGTAAGAGTACAGTACTAATGACTACTCCATACTAACATAAACAAAAACAAATCTGATGTGTTACACTCACATGACTTTCTCTACTCTTGTACAAACTATTACTCTCCATCTATTTCATATTAATCGAGACAAATATTTGCAGAAACGATCTTTTGACATCCAACAGAATTACATTTTACACATAGCAACCCATTCTAAAAACATTTGACTATCGCTTAAGGTCTACTATGTTCCCCTTGTTTTGCATTTGCAAGGGCAATATAGAAATACAGTAGCCTTTAAGCATCGACATATCTCTTAATAGCTGGTTGCTATGTGCAGCACCACAGATGTGCATCTTTGCCACAGATTAATACTCTTTTCATATCCAAGACAAAAAAAATGAATAACGAATTCCCATTTGAGAAAATAAGTATTGAAAAATTTAAGGGAATAACAAGTAATATCTCGAAAATGGTTCACTCAACATCAAAAATGTATATGACAAACTGTGTGTTTTAATGCTATCTACATTTTTTGTGTAGTAAAATTTTGTCTATCTCTTATGGTTTACCAGTTATGCAAAAGTTGTTCACAATGAAGAATACTTTTGGAGACATTCCCAGAAAATTCAAGATATACATTTTATTTGTCCTAAAAATATCTTAAACATATGATATTTTAATCAAAATCGTTAGAGCCATTTTTGAGAAAATTAAAATTTTCGAAAAATGTTCCATGTAAAGGGTAATCTGGGGTGGGGGGATTTTCTTGAAAACCTTCCTGTCGCATCTCTGGAAGATACTGAACCTAAATACCAAGTTTGGTGTTTACCGACTGTTCGTTTCTGAGTTATGCTGTTCACAGACACACACACACGGACATGTTTCCAAAAATGCTTTTTTTTTTGGATTCAGGGGGTCTCAAAACATATATTTCCGGTGAAATCTCAGTATCGAATTTTTGAGTGGAATACAATACTTCCCCTACTTACTATACATAGTAGAGAAAGTAAAAAAAAAAAAAAAAAAAGAAAGAAAAAAAGAAAAAAAAGAGAGAGTGAACTAAGAAAGAATTATTGATACGCATACAGAAGAAAGTATCAGAATGAATAAAATGACTTTACCACTAAATATATACAAAGCTCTTGACCCTTGCTCTTATGCACCCTCTCCCCTCTTCTGTCCTCCATAGCAACTAACCTCCTTTTGCCAAATCTTAAGTAAGAAACACACCCATTTTGTGACACCCAACATCCTACACTACAACCAAGGAAGCCTTCTGCCTGACCGTATTGCAACATACGTCCTCATTATGAAATGAAATGCAATTTTACATCTGCTTCCTGCGAGAGTTACAACAGCCATGTTATATAAGTTGAATGCAGCTATTCATGACTAAAGCATACAAGACCTTATTTTGCATAAAATATTTTCACTGTAAATCACAGTTTATTTAATTTTTTTCATTAAGAATGGCATGCAATGGCACAAGGCAGTGTGAATTATTGCACAAATTTATGAGATAGCATTTGCAAGAAATAAAATGTTAATTTAAAAGTACACTATTTCCTGCGTCTGCTTATTTGAATTTGTTGTGAATGAGCACATATGCTTAAGGATTGTGTTGCCCCATAACTAAAATGCCACTTTTCAGATGTAACTTTATTGCAACTCTTTTAAACACATGAAATTTAACACTGGCATTTGTTGCTGCACAAACTTTACTGTCATATTTCTACCCTAATCTTCTAACTCGTCCCCAAGAAAATTAGTTACCCGCAGGACATATGACACATTTCCAGCAAAACTAGTGACAAATGAAAGGATGCTACAAATAAAACCAGCATCACTGCTACTGAATATATGCAATTGCTTATACTTTAAATCCTTTGTGTAAACATAACATACTTACTTGAGTGTACGTTCTACTGTAGTGGTACGGAATATTTCCTCTTGATCCAAGGACAGAGTGCAGTAAACATCCCGCTGAGAGATAGAACCGTGGCTTCTGCAAGGAAGATTTTTTGCCTCGCCTAGATGCAAAAATTCAAAGCAAAATTATTTGAAGTGATAGAAAGCACACAGTATACACAAGCAGTCTGATCTAGAGAAAAATATTAAGGATGCATCTTAACTGACAACTTCGCTTGTACTACTGCATTAACTTGGAGATTATTCTTTTCTAAGCCAGTAGCATAGGAGGCAAAAACCTTATACCGTTTAGACATTTGGATGTGGCAACAAGACAAATGTCTGTCAAAACAAACATTTTTGTACATTACAAAAATCTTATATGTCACTTCACATGACTTTCTCTACCCATCACCACTTACTTTTATGACTTTCTACAAATTATTTTTCTATCTACTTCATGTTAATCGAGTAAACCTTTGCAGAAATAGATTCATTATACATTTTGTTGTAGGTCCAGGGGGGATAGAGGAAGTTGAATCAATAGTCAGATATTTAAAAACCAGATCGTTATATGCTGGCATTAAAATTTCACATTCTTTCCACAATATAGCATGAAACAAATAAAAAGTGACAGCACTTTAAAAGATGATAAAATATTGAAAATTCAAAGCAATAATAATGGATATCTTGAAAATGCTGATGCCACAAAATAAATTTTGCTTTAAACAGATCTACATTTTTTTGTGTAGTAAGTTTTTGTCTATCTTTTAAAATTTACCAATTACACAAAATTATACAATATTCCATCTGAATGAACAGGACTTAAAAGGCTATTCCCAGAAAACTTGAGATATAATTTTATTTGACATATAAATATTTTGAACATATGCTGTTTTAATCAAAAACGGTAAATATAAATGGTAGTTTGGGGAGGAAGGATTTTCTTGAAAATCTTTGTGTCACATCCTTGGAAGATTCTGAACTTAAATCTAAGTTTTGTATTTATCCAACTTCTTGCTTTTGAGTTATGACATGTACTCACACGCGCACGCACGCACGCACGCGAACATTAGTATCAGTTCCTATAATGAGTTTGTTATCCATCTGTCAGGTACTCTCCCCTTGGATTGATGCGCGCACACGCACACACGCGCACGCACACACACAGTGGTAGTTTATTGAAGGAATAAACTCCTGTTATTGAAGGAATTCACTTTTGAAGCTCTTAATGTAAAAAAAAAAGCTACTTATTTGAAAGTGTAACACCTGTAGTTTGAAACTTAGAAATAATATGAAAATGTATGGCACACGAAACCTTTACTTCCTTTTCATTTGGATATTTTCAAAGATGTAACACTTAAATCATTGAAATACTTCAGTGACTGTTGAAAAACAAGATTTTACATCTCTTTGTCGCACCACGAAGAATATTTCTGAAGAGTTGTAGAGAAAGGTTGCAAAGCCTTACATCACTTATGATAAAATTACAATAAAATGTTGATAACTGATCCAGTGCAGTCAAAGAATCACTGAGAATGGGAGATAAATATTATGCATCAGGGAAAAGTGTTAGTGAATAAATTGTGTCACGCTGTTGTAACTAAAAGTTAGCTCACAACAATAATGTGTATACAAGTACCACATGTCCTGGTAAGCTGGAAATGTTTGAATTTTTAGTGATAAAAACATAAAACATAAGGAGAGCTTACACTGTAAATAGATACTCAGATACCCATGCTGCACTTTAAGGCCCTAAGTAGTCATAAGGTAATGTCAGGACTGGCTTTATACTGCCTAAATATGCTCACAAACTTGGCAGAACAGAATGAAGTTCAACTCAACTGGGTATCAGGTCATAGCGGCATAGAGGGAAATGAAAATGCTGATGAACTTGCAAGACAAGGAGCAGCCTCACAATTTATTGGGCCAGGGCCAGCTCTAGGAACATCTCGATGTTAGGTAGAGAGGCTATTAAAAACTGGTAAAAAATAGGACATCATAACACCTAACTCCATGCAAGAAAAGAGTTGAAAGCTCACTTAAATGTAACAGACTTCAGCTGAGCACAATTACAGAATTTCTTGTAGGACATACTCCTGTGAAAAAGCATCTTAACATGATGGGGGATATTTCAGGGGAACTTAGATTGCAGACTGTGCAAGGAAGAAACTGAAACAGGCCAGCACATTATAGCTTCCTGTTTTTTAGAACCAGAAGAATTTGAAACCATATCTGCTATGAGACTGTATTTCTCAGTAAAGGGTTCAGGCATAATGAATTGGCCCTATAGCAATACAGGTAACACACAACAAGCCCAAGGCTGAAGTGCATCCAGAGCAATGACGGAAATCTGATTTGTATAAGACAAGATGTAAGCTTGTTAAGCAAAAACCCCAGAATGGTATGAATTACACATTTTATTAAAATGCAACTCAACATGAGCCTCTTGCCATCTATAGGTTAATTAAAATCTCTTCTGGATTCCAGTGTAGGTTAGCAATGAGCTTCTCTTTATTTTCCAGTTATTTTATAGTTCATTATTTGCTGGCGTAATAGGAAATATGGAACATGAATATTGCACAGTATTTTGTATTTTTTTTTCTTTGTTTCTTTCTTTTTTTTTGCCAGCATTTCACAAATATTCACAATTAAAAATATTGAAGCCTTTTGCACTGGTGTGATTTTCTGAAAAGTGAAGTTCGTGCATACCTAAGTATTACTGAAACAAATATTACTTCAAATGCTAAAAGTGGGTTTTTTTCTTCTTCTTCTTTCTTTGAAATATTTATTGTAGGAGAGTTCTGTAAAGTATTGTAACAATTTACATTGCCGCAGGAACACTTCCAAGTGTTGTTACACTAGGAGGTTACATACATTCTTGTTTGCTTTAAAGGGCTTTACTTAATTTCTTTGTCTTTCATACAGGGTTAGTGCGTATTTCAATATGTTGTAATACTTGTAACTTCAGAAAACAAGACTTTATAGGAGAGAATACAAATCATTCTTCTGAAGGAACTCCATCGTCATTCAAGAGGTAAAGCTATTTATTTGTAATAATTTTGTTTTCTGTGTTCTTTTTTTTTTATACTGTGAATCTTGTCCGGTTAAGGCAACCTGTAATTGATTTACGTTGAAAAATATCAATTATTTTTATTCTTTGGAATTTCCTTTTTAAATGGTATATAATATAGGATTAACCATATCAAATTTTGAACACGAGGAAGACTATGCATCAGACATGAAACTTTAAAGTTAATTTTTTTTCATATATAAATTTATTTTCCAAAGACCCTACTGAACCTAAATCATTGAAATTTTCAGAACTTGTTTATAATGAATGTAGTGTACTTACGAAAATAACATGTTTATAATCAGTGAAGTTAAGGGTTTATAATTACAAAGCATTGCAAAATGTTGAAAAATATTTTTTAAAAAATCCCATTATGGGAAAAACTTATTTCTCAGTATATAATAAAAGTTTTGTTTCCATATGAACACAAGGTATGTGTGAATGCACTGTAAAAACAATGGCTAAGTAGTTTCAGAAAAACGAAAACATTTAAGCATATAACTTAACATCGAGGAGATGGGTGATTTCAGGTTGCCTTTGAAGGAAGTGACAGGCTAGATGCACAGTTTCATAATTGCCTCTGCTGATGCTGATAAGTAGGTATCATTTTAATATACGCCAGAGTTGGCATGATTTTTCCCTGATCTGAAGAAAACCTGCAGGTTTTTGATAGCAGGCTGGGTACCTATCCTACAACACTATAATAATGTACACCAAAGGGATTATTTTTAATTATTATATAAGCATTTATTAAAATGCTAATGCAATTATTATTAGATAATCATTTATTACTGCCAACAATGGAATACATAGCAACATCAAGAAGAAAAGAAAATCAATTTACAAATTTGAATTATGCAAATCATCTACCTTGCAAAGAGGATTAAACTTCAAAGATTGTTGATCTAAATGTATTTAATGTAAGAGTTCTAAGACGAGGGGGAATTACAATTAAAATTTTTCATTTAATATTCAAATTTATTTTGTGTAATAATATATTTATTTTACTTACAATGAACACACAAACTATATCTAGTAGAATAATTGTGTATTGAAGAACAAAAACAGCTACAAATATCTTTCTTCATATAATGTAGACAACTCAATATTTAGTTGAACAATCCATGTAAAGCTCTTAGAATTTACAAAGTAGTAGCCAATGTAATAATTCAGTATTTTAATGGAATAGCACATTCCATTAAAATACACATATAAAATGGGATTTATTTCCAAAATCAAAATTACATTTCACATTCAGCAGATTTTATTTGCAAGTAAATGACTTTTTACATGAACGAATGTAAATAAAAGTAATTTTATCTAAAACCAAAAGACTCCACCCCCCCAAAAAAAATGGTAATTTAGGTTAGCTGTAGGGTGACTATATGGCTACATTGTTAAGCTCTAAGAAAGTTAAAAAAAAAAGCCACAAATTATAAGGTTTTGAAGTTAAGGTAGGTACCAATTTCAATTTCTAAATACTCACGACTCAGGTTCAATTATACTAAAATTGGTACTAGTGTTTGAAGAACTAAGAAGTTTATTTCACAAAGTTTCAACATAATATAGCCAACATCTAGCCTGGCACACATATTTACATAATCTCAAATGCCACAATAAATCAGCAGTATGAACTTGTATGAAACATGGCCTGGTTACGGATAATTACTAACTGTAACTGTAGAAGCAAGGGTTTTTACATGCAACAATTTTCTATGACAATTTGAGGGGCATTCTTTAGACAAGATTACACAAACTCTAATATAAAGTGATGTTCACTGAAACTTCAGGACGTATTTAACCCCAGTGTTGGTTGACATGCGAGGACTGCGCTCACTTTGATTTTGAAGGTTAGTTATCTGGTCTACCATTAAAACAAAACGTTGGAGACTACATATACCCTACAAAGGATGGTAATAGAGCAAGCTGATGTATGCTACAGAGCTTTTTGGAATTTCAGCACCTTACAAATGAGAGAAGAGATACCGAACTGAGCACACCCTCACATGTTGACCCTTGGCAGTACATTGTTGTCTGGTTAATATGTTATTCTTTGTGGGGTTCAGCGCTAAGAATTTGTATTGCTGACATGCTTTACACTGTTGGGTCACATTGTGCCATGTTGTCTTCGCTATAATAGTAAGCATTCCAAGGTGGAACACTAAGAACAGCAAATATTGAAATGGCTTGTGGAGATTGAAAATGCTCTCATCATTTGAATTTTCTGACAACAGCGAATCTGGTCAGGTGCAAAACACAGGTGCTGATGAGGAAAATCATATATAAACTTGTCAAAAGATACAATGAACATTTTCGTAACAAAGTCAGCATATTAGAGAGTATGAAATTGACAAGAAAAGTCATCCTCCGTGGTGTAGTGGTTACCATGCTAGCCTCTAGTTCCCGGGGTCGTGAGTTCAAACCCGGCGGAGGTCGATGTATTTTTTCAGGTGTAGAAATTCTTAGCATGACTTTTTTCAGAAGGGAAGTAAAGCCAGTGGTCCAGTGTCATAGATTTATGGCACATAAAAGAACCTCAAACCTGATAAAGAGGCCTCTGAGCAAAATTACTGGCTTTCATGCCCAATATAGAATGGGACGCTGCGGACCACAACAGTTAAAGAGTGTCCATAAATAAAATGCAATTTCAATGTTTTGACAAAAAAAAAGTATGAAAATGATGCATAATTTTCTATATAATAAGTAAAATGTGTATATTGAATTTTATGGGAAAATCTATGAAGTTCTTTTCATTAAGAATGAATTTTGTATAATCTTGTATAACTGGTAAACGTTAACAGACGTCATCAACATGATAAGATGAAAACATACTATGCAAAAAAGCAGATCTCTTTAAAACAGACCTTTCATTTCAAATAGCTTTTTTGTGGCATAAGCCATTTCTGAGACATCCATTACTAATGGTTTAAATTGCTCAATACTCTGTCATTCTTTTTAAAGTCCTGTTGACACTCAGTTGTTCCTTTGTGATTGCATGGAAAGAATATGGAAATTTAAGACGAGCATATAGCGTCCAGTTTTAAACATGTGACTACCATTATTCCCTTTGTATCTCTAACAAAATGTATAATGTAGATATTTCTGCAAAGGTTATCTCAATTAAAATGAAGTACATAGAAAAATAAACTTTCAGAATAATTCATATACCCACTAATGATAGAGGGTAGAGAAGGTCATGTGAATGTAACATCAGATTATTTTTTTAAACTTAGTTCATAGCTCTGTTAGCTCCATCTCTTTTCATGCAATATTACATATCCATTTTTGTCACACATCCACAGAACAAATGAACTATAGAAATAAAGCCTCTTGTCAATGCTAATTCCCCATGACACTTTTATCCCTTCAAGGAGGCATGTGGGGTATGTCATCAAGCTTAAAAGTGAACATTTACAAGGGTATTTTCTAATGGCTAAGTTGAGGAAGACAGCAAGTTTGGAAGAAATGGCAGGCATATTTTTCACTCAGTAGTTTTGCATGTATACCAGAAAAACCTGATGACCAGGGTTAGGATTTTTAGGTGCACACCTTTTATCTTAGGGTAAATTAAAGCTCTGGTATTGAGCTTGAAAAAGTTCTGGAGGTTACAGATCAGGCTCCATACATAGTTTCAGCTACTAACCAACTGAAACCTTTGTTCCCCAAGTTAAGGTATATGACATGCTTCGTGCATGCCCTTCATAGGGTTTGTGAATCCATAAGGAATAAATACAACATCGCAAATCAATTCACCTCCGCCCTGAAGAAGATTCTACTGAAAGCTCTAAATTGTATTGTTGCCTATAGGGAAACCACTGGCCTGCCCCTTCCAAATGTTCCAGTCATTACTCGCTGGGGATCATGGATTGAGTGTGCTGCTATGTGTGTGAAAATTTTGACAAAATTAAACAGTTAGTGCTTTCTTTGGATCCAGCTGACACAGACAAAACTATTTTGTGCCCATAGTTACAAGTACCTGACTGCAAGTATTAAACGATTAGAAGAACAAGGTGTTAAAAAGGAAAAAACAATGGGATATTTTTACATCCATGAGAGAGCAGTTAGATGGGTTTGCCAAAGACAAACTTGAGTCTAGTCTTCAGAAGAATCCGGATACTGAGGAATTTCCCCACATGTGTAGAGTTGCCATTCCAAGTTAATACAAGGTTTGCCCCAATGGTTTCTGTGGATGTCAAAAAAGTTTTCTATCTCCTAACAGAAACACTTATTTTTAAAAATTTAGAGATGCTTAATGTCTTGAAGTACAACAGCTTCATCTATTTTCCTTCTCCTGATGAGTGATGATTTGATGTACTTGTTTGTAACTCAATAAACTAGAATAGGAGAAAGAGAATTTGTTGAGTAAATCAACACTTTTTTGTCCCTTTTTACTTTCTCTACTACGTATAGTAAGTAGGGGAAGTATTGTATTCCACCCAAAAATTCGATACAGAGATTTCACCGGAAATATATGTTTTGAGACCCCTTGAATGCAAAAAAAGCATTTTTGGAAACACGTCCGTGTGTGTGTGTGTCTGTCTGTGTGTCTGTGAACAGCATAACTCAGAAATGAACAGTCGAATAAACACCAAACTTGGTATTTAGGTTCAGTATCTTCCAGAGATGCGACACGAAGGTTTTCAACAAAATCCCCCCACCCCAGATTACCCTTTACATGGAACATTTTTCGAAAATTTTAATTTTCTCAAAAACGGCTCTAACGATTTTGATTAAAATATCATATGTTTAAGATATTTTCATGACAAATGAAATGTATATCTCGAATTTTCTGGGAATGTCTCCAAAAGTATTCTTCATTGTGAACGACTTTTGCATAACTGGTAAACCATAAGAGATAAACATTTTACTACACAAAAAATGTAGATCGCGATAAAATACACAATTTATGTCATATACATTTTTTTTTTTTTGTTGGGTGAACCCTTTTTGAGATATTGCTTGTTATTCCCTTAAATTTTCCAATACTTATACTTTTTCTCAAATTCGTTATTCATTTTTTTGTCCTGGTAATGCAAAGAGAATGGAATACTCCACATAGCAACCAGCTGTTAAAATATTTGACTATCGCTTAAAGCCTAGCAATTCCCCTTGCACCTACAAGAAAATTAGCAATAAGATTAACATCTGGATATCTCGATTAACATGAAGCATATGGAGAATAAACGTTTGTAAAAATAGTTTGTACAAGAGTAGAGAAAGTCATGTGAGTGTAACAAATCAGATTTTTTTATCTTATTTTAGGACCTTTTCCCTTCCCTTTTCATCTGAAATTTGCACTTAAAAATCCTAACCCTGCTGATAATGCATCTTTCAGCATGAAATGTCTTGTGCGGTCCAAAAATTAATGGAAAACATAAGACAATACTTGCAGGTGGAACTAGCCTCAATTTCCAGCAAGAGTGAATAATAAATACTGTTCACTATGAAAGATATTGGGTTGCACTGCAGTAATATGCATCTGGTGTATATAGAAGTTGAGATATCTAGTGAGCTGTCTAATAAACAATTTGATATTAGCCAGTTTTTAATGAGAAAATTTAAATGAATAGCAGCAGGTATTTCAGAAATGATTAATGCAACAAATATTGACAAAGTGTACATTCTAACAAAATCTAGTTTTTTTTTTCTCTGCATTGAAGGGGCGTGCCTCAAAGCATGTACTTCTGGAAAAGCAATGATCAAATGAAAGGGAGTCCATTTACCAATGATCTAGTGAAAGCAGAATCTTTATAGATGATATAACTAAGAAGCGGAGTTATTGTGCAAAGGTTATCATCTTAACATGGTTCACTAAATCTTGTACAGTTAGTGCAGAGTTATGTGAGATTTCCCTTGAAAGAAGCAATTAAACTAATGAGACGTAAATTTTTACACATGTTATCTGAAATCTAACACGGAAACATGTCACCAGGAAACAGCAGTAAAATATGGGAAGCTGATCTCTCGTAATGATGATATTTTCATGCTTAATTCTGCAGATCAACAGAGATAGATACTAGTTTTGCAGCAGGTACAGTAACTTTCTGACCAGACCAAGATAAATAGTAAGTGAAGCTCTTTTATTTCTCCATCTCCTACCTGTAGTCAAGTAGACGTATTTGCTTTCAAGACTTCAGCTGAAATATGTTTTTAGACTCCCTGAATACAATAAAGGTATTTTTAAAACAATGGCCATGTGTGTGTGTGTGTGTGTGTGTGTGTGTGTGTGTGTGTGTGTGTGTGTGTGTGTGTGTGTGTGTGTGTGTGTGTGTGTGTGTGTGTGTGTGTGTCTGTCTGCCTGTGAAAAACATAACTCAATAATGAAATTTCCCATAAATGATAATCTTTGGTATTTAAGTTCAGCAACTTCCAAGATGCGACACAAAGACTTTCAAGAAAATCCTTGCATTCTGAACTACCCTTTACATGGGAAATTTTTCATGCTTTATTTTCTCAAAAATGACTTAACGATTTGATTAAAATACCACATATTAAGATATTTGTATGACAATATAACTTGAATTTTCTGGTAGTAACCTACAGTTACCCCTTAGTTCTGAATTATTTTTCTGTAATTGGTAAACAGTAAGAGACAAAATCTCACCAAACAATAAAAAGCTAAATCTCGTCAAAACATACAATTTACTCAAAAATGTTTATCGGTTTGAATTTTCAAATACTAATGCTTTCTTCAAGTGGCAAGTTGCTGTTCATTTTTTTCTTGTGGTCTCTCAAAGAATGTGGAGTTTCAAAGCCATCACATAGTATTCTACTTTTTAAAACTCTGACTATAGCTTTAGTTTCTTATACCTACAATGAAAGGTGTAAATATGTAGTGAAAGTTTATCTCGATTATCAAGAAGTAGATACATGTAACAAAAAGCTTTTGTGCAGAGTAGTTTGTGGAAGAGTTAGTGGAGAAAGTCATGTGAAACTAGCATATCAGATTGATTTTAATTTAGAAATGCATCATTACTATAGAGAAAGGAATCAAACACATTAAATTGAGCCTTGGAATAAATGTACACTATGTGATCAAAAGTATCCGGACACCCCCACAAACATACGTTTTTCATCTTAGGTGCATTGGCTGCCATCTACTGCCTGGTACTCATCCACGATCTCAGTAGTCATTAGACATCGTGAAACAGCAGAATGGGATGCTCTGTGTAACTCACGGACTTCAAACGTGGTAAGGTGATTGGGTGTCACTTGTGTCAGAAGTCTCTACGGGAGATTTCCACACTCCTAAACATCCTTAGGTCCACTGTTTCTGATGTGATAGTGAAGTGGAAACGTGAAGGGACATGTACAACACAAAAGCGTACAGGCCAACCTCGTCTGTTGACTGACAGAGACCGCCGGCATTTGAAGAGGGTCGTAAAGAGTAATAGGCAGACATCTATCCAGACCATCGCACAGGAATTCTAAACTGCATCGGGATCCACTCCAAGTACTATGACAGGCGTGAGGTGAGAAACCTCGGATTCCATGGTCGAGCGGCTGCTCATAACTCACACATCACGCAGGAAAATGCCAAACGACGCCTCGCTTGGTGTAAGGAGCGTCAACATTACACAATTGAATAGTGGCAAAACATTGTGTGGGGTGACGAATCACGGTACACAATGTGGCAATTCGATGGCAGGGTCTGGGTATGGCGAATGCCCGGTGAACATCATCTGCCAGCGTGTGTAGTGCCAACAGTGAAATTCGGAGGTGATGGTGTTGTCATGTTTTTCCTGGAGGGGGCTTGCATCCCTTGTTGTTTTGCATGGCATAATCACAGTGCAGACCTACATCGATATTTTAAGCACCTTCTTGCTTCCCACTGTTGAAGAGCAGTTCGGGGATGGCAATTGCATCTTTCAACAGATCAAGCACCTGTTCATACTGCACGGACTGTGGCGGAGTGGTTACAACAATAACATCCCTGTAATGGACTGGCCTGCACAGAGTCCTGACTTGAATCCTATAGAATACCTTTGGGATGTTTTGGAACGCAGACTTCGAGCCAGGTCTCACCGACCTACATCCATACCTCTCCTCAGTTCCGAACACTGTGAAGAATGGGCTGCATTCCCCAAGAAACCTTCCAGCACCTGATTGAAACTATGCCTGCAAGAGTGAACACTGTCATCAAGGCTAAGGGTGGGCCAACACCACATTGACTTCCAGCATTACCAACGGAGGGCGCCACGAACTTGTACGTCATTTTCAGCCAGGTGTCCAGATACTTTTGATCATGTAGTGTATATATATATGAAACCAAGCATTTGGAATGTGAATAGTTCAAACACGAGGCTAGATTTAAAAAGATCAATGTGTTACATTAATATGACTTTCTCTACCCACTATGCCTTTACAACTCAATTCTAATGACAGCTAATTTTTCTATCTACTCATGTTGAGATAAACATAAGCAGAAATACATAAATTACACATTTCGTTGTAGGTACAAGAAGGCTAGAGAAAACTGAATCAAAAATCAGATGTTAAGCAGGTCACTATGTGTTGGCGGACATTGGAACCAAGATACTGCTACTTGTTCAGGGAACAGATTTTGGGAAACAATGAAGGCATCCTTTGCAGTGTGGTTGCACAATAAGCCTTTTAGGTTGATGTGTGGGAGGTTGATAAAACTCCCCATTATTCATCTATATGTTGGCTTTGAAATTCCATACTCTGTCCACGACATCATGAGAAACAACTAAATAGTGACAGCACTTAACAGAAATTGCAGTGTAGGTATTGAAAAATTCAAAACAATAATAATGGATATCTCAGAAATGGTTGATGCTACAAAAAAAAGTTATTTGAAATAAATTGTGTGTTTTAAGGTAAAGATTTGCCAGTTGTAAAAAAATTATACAAAATTCCTTCCCAAAGAAGTGGACTCCACAGACTAGTCTCATAACATTCAAGATACACATATCTTTTACCATACAAATATCTTACATATATAGTATTTCAATCCAAATTGTTAAGAGCCATTTTTGAGAAAATCAAACCTTTCTTACTTGAGGTTTATTAAAATATGTACGCATTGGCAGGTTTGATTCTCTTCTGTTTTACTGTGTCTTAGTTGCTAAATTCTGACCATCTTCCATATATATTGCTGGGAATTAAATATACATGGCATTTGGGTTATTCTATGTGCATACTCTGTGCATACTCTGTGGAGTAAAAACTAGTTGTTGTGGTATTCTCAACTAGAAGACAAAGCCTTCTTTGCAAGCTTTTCTTTGTTCAAGTACAAGGGCTTTGAAAATCCTTTTTAATCTTTTAGTAACTTACAAATTGAAATTAGAAGGTATTTTATAGATCATGCCTGTCAGAAAGAATTGGGCTTTTCAATGGTGAAAGAATTATCAAAATCAGTTGAGTGCTTTTTGAGATTACTCTAAATATACATGCCCACAAATTTCATCTCTGTATAATATTACCATAGGTTTAACAAATTTTGACATTATGCTACTGGACCTCAGTTAACTCATTGTGGCATCAACAGGAAGAAGGTGATGAGCACGAAAGTGGGTTCACGGTTCAAATCCTACTATGAACATCCTCCCTGGCTCAGCCAGATGGTTATTTCCAGGTTTTCCCCAGCCCTCATTATTAGCAAATGCCAGGGTGGTACCCTAAACTGAGGCCTGAAAGCTACCTTTCACAATTATTACTTCATACATCATCTTATCCACCACTTGTGGTACCATGTGAAGTTAAGAGCAAATTTTAAAACACCATTTAAAAAAATTAATATTATGGCTTCAATTATACTTAATTGTTAATAATTTTGAGATAGAAATATTTACAGATGCTTGTGTAGTTTATATAGAGGTCTGCACTGGCTTGGGCTTGAGAATAAGAATAATGTATGTCTTAATTCTGATTATTAATTATAATTAATTTTACAAACACATTACAATAGCAGAATTAAGGTTTTCCTTTGGAGTCATTTATATTTGTGAAAGTACCGGTAAGGTCTATAACTATGACAAAAACCAAAGTTTCCAAGGCCAGTTTAAAGAGAAAGAATTTATTTTTAAAAAATTCTGCTTCCTTCAATTGCACAAAAAGTTACCACAGTGCATAACATGTACACGATATAAAATGCGGCAAAGTTCCATATATGTCAATAAGGCTATAACATGCACAATACTTAAGGAATCGATGAAATTCAATATGTAGAGGAATATAGAAGCACTGAGGAGTTGATTCAGTGGGAGTGTCTTGACAAAGGAATTTGGCCCGCCCACCCAAACTATAGTTGTCTCATTTATATAACTGGCGACATTTTGAGGTAGGTTCTGCCAATGTTTGCTTGCGCGCTTTAGTGTAACCACTGGTTGCTATAGTTTCTATAAAAAAAATTAAAAAAAAAATAAATAAACCTAACCTCCCATGAATCAGAAACACAAGCTTACATCATAAACATCATTAAGAAATGTGATTTGATCTACAATGTTGGCAAGAGAAGCAAAGCTCCCATAGTGTCTCAGGTGGAATGTGTGTGCATGCGATACCAATAGCACACTTTTTTTACGTTAGCAAATATATTTGTATTAATTTTGTTGTGTCCCAATGTGTTAAAATTGTGATAAATTGTGCAAACACCGAATACATGTGTTTATTATGTTTATTCCTCATCCAAAGCAATTCAGATGCATATGTATTAGTATAGCATTCGCAGGCCTATTGACAGATATGGAACAATATCATAAAATGGGTGAGGATAATTTGGATAATTTCCGACACATAATTATTGAATTCATAAATAACAGATCTAAAATTACAACAGTAACCCTAGAATTAGACATAAAACTGTTTAAAAAGTTGAGATATTAAATGTTGTACAAATGATTTTTTAATATGAGAAGTAACCATGGTAAGAGTTACTTTTTTGATAAATGCATTCTTTAACTGAAATTTTCTGCAGAACTGCAAAAACAAACTATTGGAATAGTTCCTCTAGCTCCTATCATGGGTCCAATAACTTGGACTGAGATTAGTTGATACTTTTTGCAATAGTATGCTTGGTGGGTTCATAGATGTTAACTGTGAATACCAGTAAGCTTATATTTAAACATGTGAAATAACGTTATGTAGAGAAGGATTCTATGACTACAACAAAAACATTTCTTTCTAAAAGACCACACAAAGTTAAATGGAATGGCAGCAAGCTCATATTTTCTTATCATGCCGTATTGTAGTAATACCCTAATGAGCAACAAGATAATTTTACAGCAACCACTGTTATGATCCATAACCCCATTTCCCACACAGCAGAAGAATAGTAAAAACATTTTTCTACACCAGTGTGAGCATAAGAGAAAACAACAAAACTGTTTCTGATGTACATTTGCATCACTTCCTCCAGGCATTATAAATTCAGAGAGAGCTACTCTTCTGTATCGGATTATGGCAGAAATCACTACATACATTAACACATGCATACACTGCACTAATTTTATTTCTTTAATAGCATCATTACACACAATAAACAATGAACCTGGTACTTTAGGTATTTTTATGAATTTATGACATATATTGTCAATTTTGTTCCATATTACTAACAAAAGTCGCATCGCATGCATCTCACTCATGGTATCATGAGAACAATGGTTGCGTTATCTTTCCACTACCAACATTTGAAATCCCAACGTAGCTGAAAATACGATTGAGGGCCCTATGCCGCAAGTCATAGCCGAGGGCTTGAGGGCCTTCAGTCTCAAAGTGTAGTCGAGGGATCTGCATGTCGAATGATTCATGCTGGCAGTAATTCCCTCCAAATTTCACCAAAAGTTGCCAGAAAGACTATATAAGAACAATCGCATAAAAGGACGGGTGGGTGGGCACATGGAGCAACATCTACTACAACAAAATGTTCATTATACAAGGTTTACTCTGGTTCGCAAAAATTACTGATTTTGTAATTAAAAAGCCTCTATTTTGACGATAATCCAATATGGAAGTTTGCCCTTCTCAGAGTATTCAAATAAAACTTCTGCATCATGGCATAGTGGACTGGAGTGTAGTTTTGTGATTCTCAGCCATGGAAAGTGCATGAGTTCAAGCCCCCCTCCCCATAGGGTGCAGTTTTTCAACCCATTTGTAGCACTGGTGCACACTCAGCATCTTGAATTTGTGAAGCCACAATAGGAAGCAATCAGTTGGATCATGGAAACCAAATTTCCAGCTGCTGACCTCTAGAAAGTTATCTCCCTGTATCAGTTGGATGATGTCAACCTCTGTTGTGCACATGTGGGCATAAGGCTGGCAGTTGGGTTGGTCAACCCAAGCCCAACAGAGGTTAATATTCATATAAAAAGTAATTACATCCATCTTATATTATTCACTATGTTTAGAGACCCCCTGAATATTAAATGTGCTGTGCTGTTCACACACCACACACACAAAGATCACCCAAAGATCTGTGTGTGTGAACAGCTAACCCAAAAAACAAAAGCTGATTAAATACCAAACATGGTCTTTCAGTTCAGCATCATCCAAAGATGCCACAGAAAGATTTACAACAGTATTCCCCTCAGCCCAAACTACCCTTTACATGGAAAAGTTTTCAAAAAGTTTGATTTTCTCAAAAATGGTTCTAACAATTTTAATTAAAGTACAATATGTTTAAGATATTTTCAGAAGAAATGAAATGTATAACTTGAATTTTTTTGGCAATAGCCTCAGAAATCATCTTCATTCTGAATGGCTTGTATAACTGGTAAACCGAAGAGAGACACAAAATCTTAATGTATGCACAAAAAATGTAAATCTCATTAAAGCACAATTTATGTCAAGGTTTTTTTTGTGTAGTTAACCATTTCCAAGGTATATGTTATTAATTTGAATTAGTATTCAAATATCTATTTATACTTTTCCAATGGCCGATCACTATTCTTTGCTTTTCTTTTTCTTTTTTGTGGTCATGCATAGAGCATGAAACTTCAAAGCCATAACATAGCATGTTCTTTAAACATCTGTCACTTTACCTAAGGTATCGTACACCAAAATGTGTAAATGTGAATTGAAAGTTTATCTGGATTAACAAGAATAACTACAACAATAAGCTTTTATAAAAATAGTTTGTAGAAGAACAAGTAAATAAAAGTTGTGAGTGTAAGACATTAGATTTTTTACTTTCTCTACTACGTACAGTAAGTAGGGGAAGTATTGTATTCCACCCAAAAATTCGATACCGAGATTTCACCGGAAATATATATTTTGAGCATTTTTGGAAACATGTCCATGTGTGTGTGAACAGCATAACTCAGAAACGAACAGTCGGATAAACACCAAACTTGGTATTTAGGTTCAGTATCTTCCAGAGATGCGACACGAAGGTTTTCAAGAAAATCCCCCACCCCAGAGTACCCTTTAATGGAACATTTTTCGAAAATTGTAATTTTCTCAAAAATGGCTCTAACGATTTTGATTAAAATATCATATGTTTAAGATATTTTTATGACAAATAAAATGTATATCTTGAATTTTCTGGGAATGTCTCCAAAAGTATTCTTCATTGCGACTTTCGCATAAATTTTACTACACAAAAAATGTAGATCGCATTAAAATACACAATTTATGTCATATACATTTTTTTTGTTGAGTGAACCATTTTCGAGGTATTGCTTGCTATCCCCTTAAATTTTTCAATACTTATTTTCTCAAATGGGAATTCGTTATTCATTTTTTTGTCTTGGATATGCAAAGAGCAATAATCTATGGCAAAGAGAATGGTGCTGCACATAGCAACCAGCTATTAAGAGATATGTCTATGCTTAAAGGCTATCGTATTTCTATATTGCCCTTGCAATTACAAAACAAGGGGAACATAGTACGCCTTAAGCGATAGTCAAATATTTTTAGAACTGGTCGCTATGTGTAAAATGTAATTCTGTTTGCATGTCAAAAGATCGTTTCTGCAAATGTTTGTCTCGATTAATATGAAATAGATGGAGAATAAGAGTTTGTAAAAATAGTTTGTACAAGACTAGAGAAAGTCATATGAGTGCAACACACGAGATTTTTTGCTTAGAAATGATTTCAAATTAAGCAATGGGTTAATTACATGAATCAATATTTGCACTGAAAAACTCCACTTATGTCAGTTAAAATTGAAGCATGTCGCTGCACATCATTTTTGGTCAGAGAACCATGATATTGGACAGGAAATCAAACTACTAAAACTTTTTGTATGGGATTATAAAAAATCTAAACAATGTTATACATTTTGAAATTCTGCTAGCTAGTCATGTCTTCAAGTATCATAGAATATCCACCAGAGAGCAGTCACGTGGAGAATTGCAGTTGTTGCAGCCCCACGTATGGGAGCCAAACTTGCAGTAGTTTTAATTGTTGTGGTTGCACCACGTATTGCAGGAGATACGGTTCTAGGAGTGTTTGCCCCATGTATGGTACAAACTTTCCGGTGGCCTTCGCCCCACGTTTACTTTCCGGGGGCCTTCGCCCCATGTTTAAGAATCAACTCTTTATTTTAATGTTTATTTATGTATGTATATATACCTCGGCTGCGTCATTAATATTCTTTTTTAGAGCACGTATCTCTTAGCAGGGCTGGTGTGGCTAAAGAATGAAGGCTTATACAAATTATAACTGTATTGTACTTTGTTTATTAATCCTTCACACAATTAAATAACACTTCACTGATGTATCCTACTGTAGAGCTGAGAGATTATTATTTGCACTTTTTAAAACGTAAACTTTACATTATTCTCAGCGCAATGAATTTTTATGTCTCATACTGAACACGTACCTAATCTGACTGCTTGGGAATGCTGTCTTGTAGCGCCTACCGCTTGAATTTGTACTATTTCTCTATTTCAAGTCCCTGATTGGCTACGCCTACTCCAATAGAATACCTTTATGCAACTTTCAGCTTTTCTAGTTTTTGATTGGCTATTTATAAACTGTTTTAGATATTACATTATTATTCCAAGAATTATTAGTAGCAGTATTAAACTTTCTAATTTATTCTTGTCTCAAGGTTACCTCATTGTTAACAACTTTCGGCTTTTACTTTGTAATTCTGTTTGCTACGGAAAGCAGCTTGATTCTTTCTCACAGCTCCTACATTGTTAAATTACATAATACATTCACAACATTATACATGTATATAATAATATAAACATAACACAATGATTATTATATATACTTTATATATTATACACATATTGCTTTAAGGCGGGCTGTTGTTATATTTTATATTATATAATTAGACTGATATTTAAGTGTTAAAAATACTGCCTCAGAACGCACCAAGGACATGAACTAACCTCAGTGTACCAGTAGTTGAGAGTGTAGGCTCTCCGACACCTTGTTTAAACTTTTAACAGATGTAAGTGGATAAATCCATGATAATTAATTGTTCTTCCACACAAGCCATGTAGGCTAAAGTTGAAATGGTAGAACCAGATGTAAGTGGAGTTTTTAAGTGTAAAGATTGACTCATTTAATCCACTATGAAGCCTTCACTGTTAATAGTGCTTCTTTATGTTTTTTACTAAGCAATACAACAGGCAGAAACAGCATTCAAATGTTAATCAAGGCAACAATCTCTTGTGATGGAAAGAAAAAAATAAGAATTACCAACTTTAAAACACATCCATCAGATGAAGCACTTACACTTGGATAAGTGTTAAACCACTACATGGAACATTTAAAAACTGGCTATCATATGAAAAAACTTGCCACATATTGTGTATTTTAATGAACTTCACATTTTACCTGTAGTAAGTTTTTGTCCATCTTGCATTTCCCAGTTATACAAAATTAGTCAAGATGAAGAGAAACTTCACGATTATTCACAAAAACTTCAAGACATACATTTTATTAGTAAATCAATTTTGTTGACTGTATAGCATTTTAATCAATATCATTAAGAGCAATTTTTAAGAAAATTCAGTGGTCTGCGTAAATTTCCAGTGAAACCTTATTGTGAATTTTTGGGTGGAATGTAATACTTCCTCTAGGTAAGCAGTACAGAAAATAATAAAAGAACAGTCATATCGCTGTTACCATAATTATCCCTTTATGAAAAATATGCATTATCTAATGATATCAGTTGAATTATATTTTTACAAGATACACAAATGCAGAATTTCATTGGCGTTTAGCTGCACACTTATACATGCGCAACAACTTTAAGTGTTGCATATAAGGCTTTAAATTGGTTGAAATCACAATTAAAGGCAACTAATTCAATTCCATTTCGTAATATACATAATATTACGATCTTTGGCACTTATCTTTAATAATATACTGTGACATCGAACAAAAATGGTGTATGCTACTTTTGATCGGTGGTTTGCTTCTAACAGATCATATAAAATTAAATCAGTTCATAGTGGAAGCCAATGTATGGGATTCTCGCTCAAATATTTCTGACATAACGAGGAGTCTATATATCCACTAAATATTGCAAAATGATTTGAACTGAACCTGGACCACTGGATATAATTTAGGTGAATATTGAATGAGACAAGAGAGCACATACCATTCTAATTTCAGTGGGACAGACTTATTAACAGAGATACCATTACTCTTTTTTTATGTCAGCAGCATTTTATAGTAGGTTAACTGCATGATCTTTAAGGTTTCTCGTTTCATCCCATTTTTTACATTTGCCATTTATATTTCTTGCAAAAGCACAAAATGTTGCTAACATTCAGAAATATTATATCTTGTCCTTGTGAAAAACTGAAACTCACAGGGATGAAATTGTAGGCCATACTTTCAGAGATCAAAATACCTTGCAGACTGTCAGCTTTGCATTCACTACCATTGGGTGACCACTCATCATGCAGAACTGAGAATTACTTGTTTTAAGAAAATGCTGCTTTAAAATGTCCAACTTGCCATAAAATGGCAGTTGAATTTTAATTTTGGCTATATTATTGAGAACACAATCTCCAGTAACATTGGTACTGCAAAAAATGTTGATATAACATGGTTCCTACACGAAAGTAAAATAACAGCAATTGCAGGGTGCTTTAGAAAAGCCTACCCATTAAATGTTGCCACTTGCCCTATGAAATTAAAATCGGTGCTTTCAGAACATGCTCGCACAGTGAACTATAAAATGAACAAGCCTTTTATAAATTGATTTATAGAAAAGATTTTCAGAAATAAGCATGAATTGTTCCCTTAAAAAGGCTGTTGCAGCAGCCGCCACCCTACAGATAAGCGACAATTCCCAATGGGAGGAAAGGAATATCCCGTGTGGTTTTTGTCAAGCACTTCAATTTGTTCGTAAAGAGCCACCGCCAAACGCCATCAGCGATCACTCCCGCATACAAAGTGATTCATTCAGTTCAAGTAAGCGCATTCCTAATGCTTTCTATTTTATGAATGAAAGACACGAAGTCATTAGTGTTTTGTCACAGACTATCAATGTATTGGAACGAGTATGTGGGTGGGAGGAGTTTTGCCTGACCTTCGTTAAACTGACACAAGTTTCATTATCATGTAACTGTCAAAAAAATAGTTGACCAGTGCAGCTTTACTGCAGAAATTGGAACTATAGCAACTTATAAACTATTTTTCGTCATTTGGTAACAGAAAACAAAAGACAGTAACATTATTACACCCAAGCAAACGGTTCACGGTGTTTACACATAATTCGTGTCAGTTGCTTAAACTTCGGCGTAAGTATATAATAAATTAGAGTTCCAAGAATCTCTGCAGAAACAATTTCGCACACTTGTACTTATCATATTCACACCACCTGTTCTCGGAGCATGTTGTCAAACATGGACACACAATAGGCACGATCATTTTATGTTCTTGTACGGTCAATGGTTCCGTCATATCACATTTTCCACATAAACGCTGCATTAATAGTACATGCTAATACACTTAGTTAATGTATAAGAATCTTACCTATCTTTATTTTCAAGCGCTCTTCTATCCTAACTTTCTTTCTTTCTTCCGCCATATTGACTCCATCCCGTTGCAAGCGAGTTGACAAGAGTCTCAGAGAGCGCTGTGAATGAAGGCTGGCAGGGGAGCCGAGCTCCCCTCCACGATACACGGCCTCACGCCAGGCAACCCGACTTCCTGATGTCGCAACTTCCTTTTACCCCGATTTTTCGTGCCGTCAACACGCGAGCAGAGGGGGAAATAGGGACGACCATACCTCTTGCATTATATATCCGGTCTCTTCTTAATATCGATAGCACTTCGAAATATCACTTTTTGACGGAATGAAACGGTTAGTCACAAATCGAAACTTCGATTACCACGCAATCTCACTGCAGAGACCATTATGAATGACATATCTTTGTCTCATTCTAGGCCAGTCCGCATGCTCTGTAGAGAGTGTTGCATATTAACCACATTTCTCATACAGTAAATCATTTGCTGCAAAGGAAACAACAGGAACAAAGGGACTACTAATTAGCTGTCTTTGCTCTCATTGGACCGTCACGGAAACCTGACCATGGATTTTCTCAACCCGGTGTGAATACTCTCTCCCCCCTCCACTTCCCCTTGCTCTACCGTACGCATTGCTAAGAACATGAATGAACTGTACAGCCACGCAAAATCTTACGAAACAACACTACGCTGGGGCATGAGTTTACACTAGAGCCGATTGAATAACTGCGGACAAAAAGGATGAATAAACCACTGGTTTCCAATGAACGCCTGTGTCAGAGCATTCCTAGTCACGTTACGATGCTCTTGCTTCCGGTTTTTTTTTCTTTCTTTTCTGATTCATTGGCTGATGTTTATCACTTAAAGAGGTAGCTGATACCACACAGCACTTCCTGTATTCCTCTTGCCCCTCCCTCAAGCAGCGTAGCATTTTTTCTTTCTTGCTTTTCTTTTGTTTTTAATTGCTTTCCAGACCTGCGTAAGCAGCTGGGTTGCTGAGGTTTATCACCGATGGAAACCGTTTTAAAACCTGAAGCAGTTCCATACAAGGCCACATCTAAATATACGAAGCACCTTCTGAGAAATTAAAGCGTAAATAGTTGCTATGTTTTGCGCTTTTCTCCCTATTATGCCTATTAGTTTCTTAGCACAATTGGTTGCCTATTCCTCAACTATATATATATATATATATATATATATATATATTAAATTATTTCCTTTTCATATGAAACTGCATAGGTAACACCTTTGGATTTTCCTCCATATACTTCAAATATTCTATAAGGTCTTGTTCCTGCTACCAAAACACAAAACGGTGCTTTTTACTTTCTCTACTACTTACCTTTATTAAGTAGAAAAGATATTGCATTCCACCCCAAAAATTCGTTACGAAGATTTCACTGGAAATACAATATTTAGAGGTTCCCTAAAAAACGAGTTTAGTAAAAGGTCTGTGAACATAACTAAAAACCAGAAGTCGTTAAATACAAAACGTTGTATTTAAGTTCAGCATATTCCAAGGATGGCACACGAAAAATTTAAATAAAATTCCCCACCCCAAAAACTATCCTTTACAAGGACTTTGTTTTTTCGTTATTTTTTATTTTCTCAAAATGGCTCTAATGATTTTGATTAAATTATAATGTGTTTATGACATTTTTATGACAAATAAAATGTTTATCTGGAATTTTTTGAGTATAGTCTGTGAAGCCTTCTTCATTCTGAATAACTATTTTAAACCGGTAAAAGGTAAAGACTCGTAAGAGATAGTTCCACTACATAAAAGAAGTAGCTCTCGCAATTTATGTCAAAACAATTTTGTTGACGTTAACCATTTCTGAGATATTTCTTGCTATAGATTTGAATTTTCAAATACTTATACTTTCTTCAGGGTGATAAGTAACTGTTCATTTTTACTTTCTCTACTACGTATAGTAAGTAGGGTAAGTATTGCATTCCACTCAAAAATTCGATACCGAGATTTCACCAGAAATACATGTTTTGAGGTGCATTGAATGCATATAAAGCATTTTTGGAAACATGTCCGTGTGCGTGTCTGTCTGTGTGTCTGTGCTCAGAAACGAACAGTCGGATAAACACCAAACTTGGTATTTAGGTTCAGTATCTTCCAGAGATGCGACACGAAGGTTTTCAAGAAAATCCCCCCACCCCAGATTACCCTTTACATGGAACATTTTTCGAAAATTTTAATTTTCTCAAAAATGGCTCAAACGATTTTGAATAAAATCTCATATATTTAAGATAATTTCATGACAAATAAAATGTATATCTTGAATTTTCTGGGAATGTCTCCAAAAGTATTCTTCATGTGAACGAGTTTTGCATAATTCGTAAACCATAAGAGATAGACAAAATTTTGCTTCACAAAAAATGTAGATCGCGTTAAAATACACAATTTATGTCATATACTTTTTTTTTTGAGTGAACCATTTTCGAGATATTGCTTGTTATTCCCTTAAATTTTCCAATACTTAAACTTTTCCTCAAATGGGAATTCGTTATTCATTTTTATGTCCTCTACACGCAAAGAGAATGGAATGCTCCACAAAGCAACCAGCTCTTAAAATATTTGACTATCGCTTAAAGCCTACCAATTCCCCTTGCATCTACAAGAAAATTAGCAATAAGATTAACATCTCGATATTTCGATTAACACGAAGCATATGGAGAATAAGCGTTTGTAAAAATAGTTTGTACAAGAGTAGAGAAAATCATGTGAATGTAACACATCAGATTTTTTCTTGTGGTCATGCAAGGAACATTACATTTCAAAGCCATCACATAGCGATCCATGTTTAAAAACCTATCACTTTAGCCTACTGTATCTTGTTTTACCTACAACAAAATGCGTAAGCGTATAATGCAAGTTTATCTTGATTAATAAGTAGATAGAAGAATATGACTTTGTAAGAATAGCTTGTAGAAGTGTGAGTAGAGAAAGGCATGTGAATGCAATACATCAGATTTTTTTTAAGCGGTAAGACGTTATTCTTTCTTTCTTTCTCTCTCTCTCTCTCTCTCTCTCCCTCTCTCTCTCTCTCTCTCTCTCTCTCTCTCTCTCTCTCTTGGTTAGGCAAAGAGCATGGGATTTCAAAGTCATCACATTGTGATTCGCTTCTTTAAAAGTCTGACTATCGCTTTAGCTTACTCTATCTTTCTTATACCTACAACGAGTTCCGTAATTAAAATAAATCTCTATTAACAAGAAGCGGATAGAAGAATAAGCTTTTGTAAGAATAGATTTTAGAAAAACGCGTACAGAAAGTCATGTGAATGTAACATCACATTGTTTAGTAAATCTATATCTTGGTTACTTTTGTCCTCCATGGTTTTAACAACCTGAAAAAAAATTTAATTTGAGCAAAGAATGAATAAGCCAGTTGGAAGAAAACATGATTTTGGAGTGTTCCTTGACAACAGTTTGTGGTTTTATTCTATTCAGCTCTGATCAGCAGTAATAAAAACCAGGGTTGCCAAGACGCTAGAAAACAAAATATTTGAGAACAAAGAATGATATGTAGTAGCAGGTGTTCTTTCATGAATAAGTATAAAAATCGAGTGTGCCTCTACCTTCTAGCGTCTATTGGGGGTATACAAACTATTCTTACGAAAGTTTATTGTTTTGTCTACTTCATTTTAATCGACATAAACCTTTGCAGAAATAGTTACACTACACATTTCGTTATAGACACAAAAGAAACAGCGATGGTCCAATGTCAACTGGACGCTACATACTGGCCTTAAAAGTCCACACTATTTCCAAGCAGTCGCGAGAAACAACTGAATATCGAAAGTACTTTAAAAACAATAGCAAGTATTGAACATTTCGAAGAATTAATAACGGATATCTTCGAAATGGCTTATGGCACAAAAAAGTTATTTGGAACAAATTGTGTGTTTTAAAGAGATATACATTTTTTGTGAAGTACGTTTTCGTCTACAGCTTAACGTTTACCAGTTATGCAAGTTTTTATAAAATTCTTTCCGAATGAAGAGAACTTCACAGACTATTTCCAGAAAAATTCAAGACATACATTTTATTTGTCATGTGAATATCTTTAATATATGGTATTTTAATCAAAATCGTTATAGTAATTTTTTTAGACAATAAAAATTTTTGGAAAAATCTTCCATGTAAAGGGTAGTTTGGGGTTGGGGGATTTACTTGAAAATCTTCGTGTCACATCTTTGGAAGATACGGAACTTAAATGCCAAGTTTAGTATTTAACCGACTATTTGTTTTTGAGTTATACTGTTCACAGATACACACACAAACCTTTTTCTAAAAATGCTGTTTTTTTATACAGGGAGTCTCAAAACGTGTATTTCCGGTGAAACCTCGGTATTGAATTTTTGGGTGGGATGCAGCACTTCCTCTATTTATAGGTAAGCAGTAGAGAAAGTAAAAATATAGAGGCTCAATTGAAATTTCAAAAATCTGATGTGTTACGTCCACACGACTTTCTCTACCCTCTATCGCTTATTAGTGGGTATACAAATTATTCTTACGAAAGTTTATTTTCCTATCTACTTCATTTTAATCAAGATACACCTTTCTGTAAATAGCTACATTATACCTACATTGCGTTATAGATAACAAGGGGAATAGCAGCAGTCAAATGTTTTAGAACTGGACGCTATACGCTGGCCTTAAAATTCCACACTCTTTCTGTGGCTCGCGAGAAACAACTGAAAATCGACAGGACCTGAAAGGAATGGCTAAGTATTGAACAATTTTGAACCATTAATAACGCATATCCCGGAAATTGATGATGCCAAAAAGAAAAAGAAAGAAAAAAAAACGTTATTAGAAATAAATTGTGAGCTTTAAAGAGATCTACATTTTTGTGTAGCACGTTTTCGTCTATCGCTTAATGTTTACCAGTTATACAAGATTATACAAAATTCTTTCTGAGAAAAGGATTTCACAGTTTATTCTCCGAAAGTTCAAGATATATATATTCCATGTAAGTATTTTTAATATACGAGTGATCTTTTAATCAAAATTTTCTAAAAATGTTCCATTTAAAGGGTAGTTTGGGCACTTTCGTAAAAATAACTTGTATACCCACTAATAAGCGACAGAGAGTAGAGAAAGTCGTGTGAATGTAAAACATCAGATTTTTCTATGTATGCCGTTTTAGCCATGATAAAAATTCGCCAGAAACAGTGTTAGTATGTTATAGGTATCCTGGCATTTAGAGGAGGCCAGGGCGACAGTCTATTTAAAAGCAAGTCGAATATTACGCAAGCCTTGATAGTGTGTACGGTGTATGTTTATACAGTTTTTCTCATTAAAAGTTCCGGAAGTAAGGAGGTCAATTCACAACATAACTTTTTCGAGTGCTTTTATAGAGTAACAAAAGAAAACTAGATTTATAGAAGTCATTGGTAAAGCTATTACACTGCCGTTATAATATAAGATCCAGAAACAGAACTTTACAAACGAACTAAGCGATATCATTCGGTGTCATTTAGTTGTATCGGAATTAATCTTATCAAAAACTTCCTTGTCGATTGTTTGTTTCCTGGAGTTTCCTGAAAATGATAAGATGTTAAATCGCTCTACTTAGATCATTTTTAAAAACTGCGTTGTACTATACACACTTTACATGGGTGGATATGAAACAAAAGCACGGACATAATGTCTCAAAGTATGATATGTTGCTTATAATATTGAAAAACTAAAACGAATAACAAGAAATATCTCACAAACTTTGATGCCACAAAAGTTGCCTGACTAGACTGCGTACTTTAACGAGTTCTATATTTTTTTTATCTGCACCATATATTATAGTTTTCCAGTTATATAACATCTCAAACATATGACGCTATTTATAGAAAATTCAATACATACTTCGTTTATCATGCCAATAACTCAAATACGTATGTGATATTTTAATCAAGAGCGCTATATCTTCTTTTTTTTTTTAAGAAAATAAAACTAAATAAATGTTTAATGCAAACTCTTGTTTTGCACAAGGGGAATTTTGTGAAAATCTTCGTCTTGCATACTTGAAAGATGCTGGACTTAAAGACGAAGTGTGATATTTATGATAGGCATCAGGGCCGTATTTAGAGGGGGTTTAGGGTTCAAACCCTCCCCCCAAAACGTTTGACAGTATTTAGATTCATGCCAAACCAATATGGAAAATGTTCATTAGATAACAGTAGCTCTACTGCTAGTAGCATATTTAGAAGGAAAGGGGAAACTTAATATTGTCGCCTTGCATACGTAAGGTGACCATACGTCCCGGATTTTGAAGCAGTCTCATGTTTTGTGTTGTAAGATGGAATATCTTCATTTTGGCGAGTTTTTCCTCTCTATATAATGTCCCAAGCAATTTTCTTGCCCACATAACGTCTATATACATTGCAGAGTAGGTACATGGTAACTGTGTAGGGTAAGGTGGTCGCAGTCTATGGATCCCCAAGCGGCGGGCTTTGTACAGTAGCCAAACACTTGTCCCCTACCTCCCCTAACCACAAGCACTCATAAACATTAGTGACAATCATATACACGTGTGCGTTGTTGCCAAAGTTTAAAATAGTATTTGAAAGCAAAACTTTGCCGCTGATTTCCACATGTACAAAATACAATCATGCAGTTTGTCTTGCTTACTTTACACACAAATGCAGTAAATAACTATGCATCGCATAATAATTACATTTCTGTTAGGAACGCTTTAGAATATGATTCAGGAAGAGCTGAACTTACATTACGCTACAAGAATGGAAATGTATGTTAACATATCCGAGAGACACTTAGAAACGCGTCCCAAATAAACTGTAGGTTGTTTGACTATCATTAAACAATTAAAATGCATTAATACGAATTTATTTTGAAAGGAACATTTACTCCCAAACAAAATTATCATTTTTATTGTCATTTATCCTAATAGCTAATTTTTATAAGTAGGGCTGTGTATTTGCAGTTCGGCCTATTGTAATTATTACTGTGCTATGGTAAAAGTATTCTTTATTTTGTCTGTCCTACAACCACAGAATGTAGAAAACCAAGTTCCAGAAGATGTAAACAAAAACACTATATATGTAAAAGTTAAAAAAGAAGAAACAGGCGAAAAAAGCAAAGCGAACGCAAGTTTTTTGTGCCACTCTGGGGAGATAGGTACTTTTTTCGTACTTTTGAAATTTATAATAAATTTGCTTCACAGCGATGTTTTATTAATATAAACTTAAATAAAAAGAAACTGGTATTGTTTAAGATCCGTGAGATTTATTAGCATAGCAGCTTGTGTTTAATTAAATTAATAACTTTATTATAAAATGCAGGACAAGTAAGAATACGGAAGACAAAAGAAAGAAAATAAAAAATCTTATGTGTTATATTCACATGATTATCTCTACTCACTCTTCTATAACTACTTTTACGAAAGCTTACTCTTCTATCTACTGCTTCTTAAACGAGATAAACTTTCATTGCATATTTGTAATTATAAGGGCACACAGGCTAAAGCGATAGTCAGATTTTTAAAAACAGATGAATATACCATGACTTTGAAATTCCATGCTCTTAGCATGACCACGGGAAAATACAAATAGGGAATTGCCATTTGTGAAAAGTACAAGTATTTCAAAATTCAAACGAGTAACAAACAATTTCTCGGAAACGATTAACACAATTTGACATAAACAGATTGCATTTTACTCACAGTAAGATTTTGTATATCTCTTACGGTTTATCAGTTGTATAGAAAGTTGAGAATGAGAAAGAGTTTACAGGTTATTCCCAGAAAATAAAATTCAAAATACACATTTTATTTTTCATGCAAATATCTTAAACATGTAGTAAAACACTGCTAAATTTACAAAATTGCACTAAGTAAAACACTATATAGCATCACTGAAGATACAGATACAAATTTAACTAAAAGGTCACAGCTGCTAAAACGTACTGAAATCGAAGAAACAACACAAATGACATTGCAACAACGCTTTGCTTTAGTGGAGCTAAAGAAAGGACCACACATTGTAGTTGATGGATGCGAAGACCCTACTAATCGTTTACTGATGGGTTTATGGTCAGGCCACAAAGCTTTCAGTTCGCTTTGTAGCCGGTTGGGGAAAGGATGCCCGCGACTGCTTTACTGTTGAGTTTAGATCTAGTTATGGAAACCCCTCTGAAATGTTTTCCTGGTTACGGGCATTGTAGGCATCTATCTTGACCAGAAGTTAACACGGCAAGCTCATACAACCTACATCTCAAAAAAAAACTTGTCAAGGGTAATATGTTTGTTAGGAAGTCTTATAAACAAGTTACCCAAACGTTAAGTGAAACAGGCCTATTTTGCTTCGTTTGAAAGTATAATCAGGTAGGATTTATTACTGTATGGAAATGATTCTGGCCTGAAAGATATATTAGAATAAGAAGAATAATTACTAGATCTTTACCTGATTCTTCCTGCAGATCTTTATTTATCAGAGAAGGAATTTTAACTAGGTATGTATAATTTATAATATATTCTTGATCGTTTAATGTTTTTAAAGAAAAACAATATTCCTAGCTATGAACTCAGAAGCAATTTTCATTCCCGCAAAACAAGGCACAACACAAACAACCAAACACCACTTTCAAGGATAAGTAAAATACACAATACTCATGTTTTAATGCAATTAATTTTTATAATATGCTACCTGAGAGAATAATAATTTTAAATTTAAGACAGTAAAAAATAGGCTAAAGGAAAACCCGTTTTATAATATGCATAAATGTTTTAGTACCATTTCCAAGCTCTAATTGATATTAATTTATTTACAGACAGTTTGTTGTTCAATTTCCTAATTTAATTTAATTATAAGTGGTAGTCTATGACAAAATACATTGTATGTTCTATGAAATGGCCAATTGTATTTTATAATTAAACTCTCAATAAATATTATTGTAATCATCATCATCTTCCTTTCTCTAAAAAAGAAGTCTGCGTTACATTCACATGACTTTCTCTACCCACTCTTCTAAAACGATTCCTAAAATAGCTATCTTCTTCATGTTAATTGAGATAAACATTTGTAGAAATGGTTCTATTATGAACTTCGTTGTGGTGCGTATAAAATGGATACAGGAGCCTGAAGCAGTAATAAAATCTTTAAAAAGCGAGTCGCTACGTGCTGGGTTTGGAATCCGTCTCTTTGTATGACCGCGAGAAATTATTGAATAGCTTACTTTAGGTCTTCAAAAAAGTATGAAATATTTGAACATTCAAACCAACAAAAACGAATATCTCGGAAATAATTAATGCCATAAAAATTACTCCACATAAATTGTGCGTTTTAACGAGATCCATATTTTTGGCATAGTAAGCTTTTGTCCGTATTTTTGTGGTTTACCAGTTTATACAAAAGTATACAGCATTCATTCAGAATGAAAAGCACTTCACAAACTGTTCCCAGAAAATTCAATATTTACCTTTTATTTGTTATGAAAATAATTTAAATATTCGGTATTTTAATCAAAACTTTTAGTTCCATTTTTGAGAAAATAAAAACTAACGAAAAACTTTTTCCATGTAAAGGGTAATTTGGGTTGGGGGGGCCTTTTTGAAAATCTTTGTGTCGCATCCTTGGAGATGCTGAATTTAAATACCAGCGTTGGTATTTATCTAACATTTCGTTTTTGAGTTATGTTGTTCAAAGAACACAAACACACGGATCTTTTCCCAGAAAGTCTGATGTGTTACACTCACATGACTTTCTCTATCCTTTTCTACAACACTATTCTTACAAAAGCTTAACCATATGTATACTTCTTGCTAATCGAGAAAACCGTTTGCAGAAATAGTTTGTGGGCACAAGCAGAGTACATGAGGTTGAAGCGATAGTCAGATCTTTTAAAAGCTGGTTCGGTATATGATGCTCTGAAATATCACTGTTTGCACGACCAGTAGGGAAAATAAACACTTGAAAAAATATAAAGTATTGGAACATTCAAATCAATAACAAGGAATATATCGGAAATAGCTAATCCCACAAGAAATGTATGAATAAATTATGTGCTTTAAGGAAATCTGCATAAGTTGTTGTCTATCTACAACATTATAGAAAAGTCATTCTGAATGAAGAGGACTTCAAAAGTTATTCCAAGAACATTAAAGATATGCAATTTACCTTTGAAGCAGATATCTTAAATATGCGATATTTTAATCAAAACCGTTAGAGTAATTTTGAGAAAATAAAAAATAACGGATATTTTGCATATAAAAGGTGGCTTGTGTTGGGGAATTTTCTTGAAAAATCTTCGTGTGCATCTTTGGAAAATATGAACTTCAATACCAAGTTCGGTATTTAACCGATACTTCGTTTCTGAGATATGATGTTCCGTAGACACAGAGAGACAAAGATCGTCCTCCGTGGACTAGTGGTACCGTTCTAGCTTCTAGTTCCTAAGGTCGCGGGTTCAAGCCCGGCGGAGGGCGTAAAAATCCTTGGCATGGTTCCTTCTGAAGGTAAGTAAAGCCGGTGGTCCCGTGTCGTAGATTTACGGCACGTAAAAGAACCTCAAGCCTGATAAAGAGGCCTCAGAAAAATGTCCTGTCTTTCACGACCAATTTAGAATGGGACGCTGAGGACCATAGTAGTTGAAGAGCGTCCATAAATAAAACTCAATTTAACTTTAATTTCAGACAAACACACACACGTCCACACATAAATATATTTCTAACACGTTTTTGTTGGAGTTTTCATGGGATATCGAAGTTTTGGTTGAGATCTACTTAAAAGTAAACAGTAGAGATTGTATAAATGCTTTTGGGGGAGGAGATACACAAGACCTCAAAACGTGTATTTTAGGTGAAATCTTGATACTGAATTTTTGGGTAATTCTACCTACTATAGCTAAATACTTGAGAAAGTAAAACTGCAACTTTTTTTCATTTAGTGGATTTCAAAACGTGCGTTTCCGGCGATATCCGGATATGGAGGTCTTTTATTCCTTTCTCTGCCACGTATATGGTAGAGAAGGCATTGTATTCCACCCAAAAATTCGATACCGAGCTTACACCGGAAATACGTATTTTGAGGCCCCCTAAATAAAAAAAATAGAAAAAGGTCCGTGAATGTGTCTGTGAGTAGTATAACTCAAAACGAAAAGTCGGATAAATATCAAACTTGGTATTTAGGTTGAGTACCTTCCAAAAATGTGAAAAGAAGATTTTCCAGAAAATTCCCCCACCACAAACTACCCTTTACATGGAACATTTTGCGAAATTTTTTATTTTCTAACAAATGGCTCTAACGATTTTGATAAAGTACCATACATTAAAGAAACTTACATAACAAATAAAATGTTTATCTTGAATTTTATGGAAATAGTCTATAAAGTCCTCTTTATTCAGAAGGAATTTTGTATAATCTTGTATAACTGGTAAACGTTAAGCGATAGACGAAAACGTGCTACACAAAAAAACTGGAGATGTTTTTAAAACACACAATATATTTCAAATAAGTTTTTGAGATATCCGTTATTAATGCTTCGAATTGTTCATTACTTGCCATTCACTTGAAGTTCTGTCAACATTCAGTTGTTTCTCACGATTGCATGGAAACAGTATGGAATTCTAAGGTCAGCATATAGCGTCCAGTTCTTAAACATTTGACTGTCGCTGTTCTCTTTGTATCTATAACGAAATGTATAATGTAGCTATTTCTGCAAAGGTTTATATAAATTAAAGTGTAGTGGATAGAAAAATAAGCTTTAGTAAGAATAGATGGTATATATCCACTAATAGAGGATAGACAAAGTCATGTGAATGTATCATATCAGAATTAAAAAAAAATACAGAAGTTCCTCTGCCTCAAAACACAAAGTGATGTTACCTAACATCTATTAATCATGAAAGGAATTTGGTGGTATTCCATAAAATGTAACGAAATTACTGCTGAATTTATAATGGATTTAATTTCTAAATATCTGTACTACAAGAAGTATTCGAAATACATGAAATTCCTTAAACGTTTATGACATGTTAGTAACTCAATCGGAAAACTGCGTGATGCTTTTCTAAACGTAAAATTTGGAAAACATGAACCCACAGAAGCAGTAGTATTTCTAACTGTAGTGTGGTAACATTACAATACGGTTTTCACAGCTTCTCAACAGACAGACTTTAGCACTTCCTGTTCAGCTGATCTTTCTTTTCTACTTCCTCTTTGTCTTCGTGTTCTGTTGCTTTTCCTCCCCAAGGATTTACTTTGCCGCAATGCTTACGTTAAAGGTGACCGTTTCATCAACACATCTGCATTACAGATTCTGGCGATGTCCGGAAATTCATTCTCATGATGCAGCATATAGGACTAAAGAATTTCCATCCTGTTCACAATTACCCTCTCTGGAGCTCAATAATTATAATAGGAATGCTGGCGCCCCATTGTTTCGTGAGTCTGGCCGTTTATTTGGGTTATTCTACAGGGGGAGAGGTTCATCCGCTTGTAGCTTTAGTTTTACTTCAGAATATCCCGATCAGGGCGTATTTAGGACCTGTAGACCCCTGGCTGAACCTGTGGTTCGGGCCCTACAACGGGGTCTGGGATGTAATACCCCCGGAGGAGAATTTTGTTTAAATTAATCTAAAAAAACCGCGGTTTAAAGCAAATTTCTAACTAAAAATGTTTTTTAAACATTATGTATTACATTTCACATGAATTTCTCTACTCACTCTTCTACAACTATTCTTACAAAAGCTTATTATTCTAGTTACTTCTTGTTAATGTAGATAAATTTTCAATTCACATTTGCACATTTCGTTGCACGATACCTCAGTAGGCTAAAGCGATAGTCAGATTAATAAAGACCACGCTATGTGATGGCTTTAAAATTCCATGCTCTTTGCATGACCACGAAAAAAAATCTGATGTGTTACTCTCACATGGCTTTCTCTACTCTTGTACAAACTATTTTTACAAACGCTTATTCTCCATATGCTTCATGTTAATCGAGAAATCGAGATGTTAATCTTATTGCTAATTTTCTTGTAGATGCAAGGGGAATTGGTAGGCTTTAAGCGATAGTCAAATATTTTAAGAGCTGGTTGCTATGTGGCGCATTCCATTCTCTTTGCATTACCAGGACAAAAAAATGAATAACGAATTTGAGAAAAAGTATAAGTATTGGAACATTTAAGGGAATAACGAGCAATATCTCGAAAATGGTTCACTCAAAAAAAATTATATGAATAAATTGTGTATTTTAACGCGATTTACATTTTTTGTGTAGTAAAACTTTGTCTATCTCTTATGGTTTACCAGTTATGCAAAATTCGTTCACAATGAAGAGTACTTTTGGAGACATTCCCAGAAAATTCGAGATATACATTTTATTTGTCATGAAAATATCTTAAACATATGATATTTTAATAAAAATCGTTAGAGCCATTTTTGAGAAAACAAAAAACAACGAAACCTTTTCCATGTAAAGAGCAGTTTCCCGCAGGCGAATTTTCTTAAAAAGTTTGTGTCGTATCCTTGGTAGGTCCTGAACTTATGTACCAAGTTTGGCATTTAACCGACTTTTTATTTTTGAGTTATGCTGTTCACAGTAGTTACATCTGGGCTCTAAAGATTTCTATTAAAATACCATATGTTTAAGCTATTTTCATGACAAATAAAATGTACATCTTGAACTTTATGGGTATAGTCTGCGAGGTCCTCTTTATTCTGAGTAACCTTTGTATAACCGACAAACCGCAAGAGTTAGAAAAGATGTTAATACACAAAAATGTAGATCTCGTTAAAGGACAGAATTTATGGAATTAGTTGTTCTTCCACACAAGCCGTGTGTTGGACAGGATTGGAAAGGTAGAATCAGGCGACTGAAAAATTCAATGTCATAGCGAGGATTTGACTCCCGGTCTCCGTCCGGATGCTCTAACCACTGAGCTACCACGGCAACATGCCGGCCCGACATTAAATTCTCCAACTGATTACATTTTTCCCGGTAAACCACAAGGAGATCTCAAATTGTCTTGAGATCTCCTTGCGGTTTATCGGAAAAATGCGAATCAGCTGAAGAATTTAGTTTCGTGCCGGCATGTTGGCATGGTAGCTCAGTGGTTAGAGCAACCGGATGGAGACCCGGAGATACGTGGTTCAAATCCCGGCTATGGCATTGAATTTTTCAGTCGCTTGATTCTACCTTTCCGACACAATTTATGTCAAATAAAATTTATTGTGGCATTAACCATTTCCGAGATATTCTTTCTTATTGATTTAAATTTTCAAACACTTTATACGTTTCTGAACTTATTTTTCTTTCTATCTTCTTTATTTTCTTCTTCTTTCTTTCTTCGTGTCCATGCAAAGAGAACAGAATTTCAAAGTCATGAGATAGCAACCGGCTTTGAAGAGATTTGACTATCGCTTTAGCTTAATATATTCTTCTTATACTTGCAACGAAATGTGTTAATGAGTAACGTAGGTTTATCTGTTACCAAGAAGTAGATAGAAGAGTAAGCTGTTGTAAGAATAGTTTGCAGAAGAGTGGGTAGAGAAATTTATGTGAATGCAACACATACGATATTTGCTTTTTTAAAACACCATCCACCTCCCCAACAAATGTTATATGGTAGCCTCAAAGCAACTTTTAAGTTTAAGTAAAAACTTAAAAATTTCGTAGCATTGTATACGAATTAACAGAGTAGTTTACAACTAAAATATCTGCGCATTGTGCACCATTTAGGCCGAAACAATCAGGAGCATTGACCTTGGGGGTTAGCGCTGGCATATATTTGTGTTTCCCTATCAGTAAGCTGGAAGTGACGTAACGATTGCTGCTGTTTTTTTGCCGTGTACTAATATATTCCTTTTTTACGATCATGTGTTTTCTACGTCCGCCCGATGAAGGAAATGATGGACATTTATAATTCCAACACATGAATTCGTTTCCAAGGAAACCCATATCTACCAACATAAATCTGGTGGCTGTTAACACTACACTAGGACGAGAAGTAAACTGCAATTGAAGCCTTAACTCACATCAGTAATAACTACGGCCCAGATTTTTAGGCGGAATAAACCTTCATTTTAGGTTTCTTATATGCTTAAATAGGTTCTTGTTTTTTTTTTTTTTTTTAGGTTTTTCATGATTAAAATAGTTTTTTTAATGTTTTGCTTTGTGAATTAATACAGGTGTCAATGATTTTGTTCTTTGGTACTTTTTTGAGATTTATTTTTTGGCTTTTAGTAGATAGTTGCACACATTTTCAAATTTTCTGGAGTAAACAATTTCCTATTATGACGCAACACATTCTTGTATGAAGGAAAGGTTCTTTCAACGGAACATGACGTCATTGTAGCGTAGAACATAGATGCCAGTGCAGCAGATTCTAGGGGTAGTTTTCCTATATACGTTTCTCTCTGCAATACTGAATTGATGACTTTCACATCTTCAAAACCAGGATTTCGTTGAAGAATCCTGTGCAACTTTGAAGAACATGCAACTGCCACTGTCCAGGTAGTTCTTTACTGGAAACATTGCCAATGATATCTAGAGCATCTTACAGTGGCAAAGTTGTACTTTTCAACCGGAGAGTAGCTTCTGGTATAAAACCAAAATGTGTCTTAATGTATGTAAGGGAAGCGGCAAGAGTGGGGCACTCGAGTGATTTCTTAGTCTTGGCACTGAAGGAAGCTTCTGTTTCATCCAGTTCATTGATGACACTTTTAATGTCTTTTAAGTGCTCGACATAGTAAATGTCAGCAGACAGCCAAGTTCCCCAGTGGGATAAGTATCGGCTCAGGTGGAAGAGGGGTTGCCAGTACTTTCTCTTTGAACAATTGTATACGTATTGGGGCTTTTAAGAAAACCTTCTTGACCAAAGATATCAGGCTGTTCACGTCATCGAAGTGGCTTCTAATCTCCTTTGTAAGGTGGTGCAGGCCACGGGCCAAGCATGTAACATGGTCGGGTGGAAGGACTGTAGAACCCCCCCCCCCCGGCCTTCAATATGTAGGCAGCGCTGTCACTAACAAAAGTGAAGTGTGGATCTGCAGCAATCCACTTTTTCAATAAATGTGATTTAGGCATTGCTTCACTATATACAACAATTACATTATAAAAGTATTGCAACAATCATTCACCACACGTTCTGCCTGTTGTTCTCTCAGTGAACGATTGGAGGCGATCTCGTTACACAGGTTACATTCCACGTGACCTATCAGCTGCATCCAGGTGTCACCAGGTCAGATGTGCTGCGTTTAACTATAGTAATTTGAACTACTGGCTATAAGTGCTGGAAATAGTTTTACAATGAGTTTCAATCTGAAAATAACATTCTTCATTTCCAAAAAGGGAAAACAGTTATTTAGGTTATTTTAGGTGTCAATCCCTCATTTAGGTTTTTTTAGGTGTAATGAAATTCTCATATTCTGCTCCAGGAAGTGTGAAACGAATATATATCTTGAAATGTGTTAATTAAATAGCGAGGAAAAATATAGGTTAAAACCTAAATATCGGGGCCCAACTAATAACACATTACAGTGAATGGCACAGAATAACTTGTTATTTCAAGCATTATTGAAAACTAGTTACCTACCGCAAATAAATGTGAATAGACATTTCATACCTCCTACTAGATTATTTTTCAGGAATCGATGACAGGCATCCAATTTTCCATATCTGTGTCCTCATTATCTACTTCAAATTCTTCTTGAAATAATCTCTATTGTCGTCCATATTATTTTTAGATAACCCGCTTGCCTCCTAAATTACAGTATCTAACTAAGCCATCTTATTAGTTATAGCTGTTGAATTGACAGCATTGCATTATGGGAAATCCGAAGAAGGGTTCATTTCGAGCGGGATGGCTCAGTCGGTTACGCCTGTGGCCCGCATTCAGGAGGTCGTGGATTCAATTCCCGTGGCCGACCTTCCTGACCCATGGGTTTTCTCGGGGTTTCCCGGGTCGCCAGGCGAATGTTGGGAAATACATCCCCGAATTTCCTGTCCCTCCATTTCATCTCAATTCTCATTTCACTTCACCTTTCATCTGCTTGGTCTCTTTCAGAGCTGCAAGTGTCGGCGGGAGGTCTCGGCGTGTGCATGGCAGAGGTAAAGAATGCTCTAAGGAAACCTTTGTCCTCTGGACTGCGAGCGGCCTCCGGGTCCGGGCCCCTCAGAGGATGTGTAAGTCAACAGGGGGGAGGGGCGCGGCTGCACCAGTCAGCACCCGGAGAGTTCAAGTCTGTAAATGGTAGGGACCCTGCCCTCTGCTTGTTGTGCCTCCTGGTCTGGCTGTCCTGTCTCCTCTCACCTTATCCCTCTCTCCCGGGGGGCGCCCGCTCAGGGACCTACGCACAGAAGATCTGCGCAGGTCGTGGTATTAAGTCCCCCTCCGCTTCTAGACCTATCCTATCTTAAGAGTTCATTAGAACTTTTTTTTATTAACAATTCACTCAATATAATAAATATTACAATCGGGCAATAACAGTGTGCAGTACATGTGTGTGAAATGCGTAAGGCCTTATTTATGCATGCGAGTTCGTGTCGCACGACAAGGAATGATGCGACGCGGCATAATTTTTAGTTGGCTGTTTACGCATTCGACGTGTCACACTGTGTCGTTCTCTGTGGTATAGTGGCTACCATGCTAGCCTTTACTGTCCATTCCAAACCAAGTGTCTTTCACTGAAAACAAACTCTTTGTATTATCCGCGCGAAAGTAGTTCGCAATCCCCGTCCCTAATGGCTGCTTGTTCCCCTCTCATGTGCTTGTTGAACATTATTTAAACCTATAAAAGGTGCCCTGCGTGAGAATCATAGCTCAAAATGCAACTTGAGGTAACAATCGATTTTATAAGTATGCGGTAATGAACATTTTGCTTATGTTAATCACAATCCTCGGGCGAAAGTGCAACACCCAAATCCGAATCCTCCGAAGATGACTCAGCTGCTATATCGGAATCAGAACTACTCTCCAAAATAATGACAAGCTTATCCACAATTCCACAGCACTGTCGCACTTAAAACAAGTTCCCACATGTTATCCTCTTCTATGTCGTATTACGTATGTTTATATTGCTTGCTCGCTTTTGTTACACTTCTCACTGAAACGCCTGTAAAATCCGATATTAGTTTCGTAATATGCACTAATGCAAGTGTCAGGTATTTTTCTAATAGTGAGTTGAATATATTAAGTATTGTTTGTTTTTCGCCACTTTTTAACTGTTTGCCACTTTTGTGTTTGAATAGTTTGTTCGCACTACACGCACCTTCCTCTGCCATGAGAACTCTAATACCAACTGACTAAATCACAAGATTTGACCTGAGCTGGGCATACATGTGCTAGCGTATTATGAATGACTGTTCGCTTATCATATTTCCTGTGTTAGCAAAGTGTTTATTCGGTACTCAGATAGCACCTCTGGGAATTCATTACTGCATTTCTTGTATATGTAAGAGAGTGGCAGTCGTACATACGGTTGGTATTAACAAGCAAGGCACTCTCAGCGTTAGCGCAACAGCAGACGAAAATCATATTTTGTAATCTCTTAACAGTTAGTATATATCCATTACCTTTAGCAATGAGTTCTTATGATAGTCGCAATAAAATGTGCAGTTCTATACCTTTCCTACACTAATATTTCATGATACAATACATGTATTAAGGAACTACTTACGTTGGCGGTAGAGTGTGTTCTTGGGATCGTGACAAGCTTGTGCTTGTGCTTCTGTTTACATCAGAGGGGACTCTGGTTTGGAATGGACAGTAGTTCCCGAGGTCGCGGGTTCAAACCCGGCGGAAGGCGATGGATTTTCTCGGACGTAAAAATCCTTAGCATGACTTCCTTCGGAAGCGAAGTAAAGCCGGTGGTCCCGTGTCGTAGATTTACGACACGTAAAAGATCCTCAAGCCTGATAAAGAGGCCTCTGAGCAAAATTACCAGTCTTCCACGCCCAATATAGAATGGGACGCTAAGGACCACAGCAGTTAAAGAGCATGCACAAATAAAACTCAATTTAATTTAATTTGTGTCACACTGCATGTTGTTGGGAAATCAGTTCTACCAGCCCGTTTCCACATTTGGTTCGACAGCTAGAATGGATCCCTGTGTTGTAATGTTGCTGCAACTCTTAACTCGGAAAGAAAGAATGAAAGAAATAAAAATAAAAAGTTCGTGGACAGTCTGTTTAGGAAGCTCTTTGGGAAATTGCTTCTTGTCACGAACATTGCAACTTTCCGACGCAACATCCCAAATTGAACTCCTAATACGAATTCCTTCTATAAAATGTTCCGTGTCTATACTTAACGTCTGAACTACAAAATCAGATCCTCTCGCAACACGCGAAAGCACAAACCACACAGAAAAATAAAAACTACAGCTCTGGATTTCCCAAAATGGCAGCACTGATTCAACTGTCTCGCTCAGAATGTGGCAACGCGACGTGCATAAACAGTCCCATAATATGCGCCTAGTGTGCTGAGGTCATGTTACTGTCGCCTGTATCGCGAGGCCTGAAAGATCGAGACTGTTTTCAGGTCGTACGATACAGATTTTGTCGCAATGCATCGTATAAATGCTTCCATTTAACTCACTGCACTGTCAGATCGCGTTGCAGCCAACCTAACCTAACTACCTCTTTGCTGTTTTTGCAACCTATATCACAAATATAAGCTTTTAGTATTTTTTATTACTATATACGTGGAATATAGTCATATTTTTAGGTAATTGTTTACCATTTCAGTCTTCCCTATGTCTTTCTTATGTTTTAATTTCTTTATATTTATTTAACTGGCGCATTATATTTTCCGAGTGACCTTCTTCTTCGTTTTCTTTTCATTTAAACAGTTTTTGAATATAGCATATTCTCTACCGTACCTTGACTTGGATTTATTAGGAGCAAAAGCGCCACATCCTATTTGCCATGCCTCTTCAATTTCCGACTCAAGGTTTTCCCACAAGATAGCAACTTCCTAATGCTTTTCTAATATCAGACAAGGTAATTAACAGCAATGAACTTTCATGATTCAACTGCAATCGATCTAGCTTTATTTGAAACTGAAGTTGGTCATGGAACAGGCATTCGTATGGAGTAATATTGAGGATGTTATTTTGTTGTATTGTTATTTTTACGTTGTTATTTTGCCCCACGCTTTGGGAGCCAATTTGAGAAGAAGGTTTGTTGCTTCACGTATGAAAAGCCAATTTGAAGTAGGAGTTGTATTGTAGTTCAACTGTTGGGGAGCCGAACTTGAAGTAGTTGCAACCGCACGTATGGTAAAAAGTTTCCGGTAGCCTTTGCCCCAAATGTACTTTCCGGTGGCCTTTGCCCCAAATGTTTAAAAAATATCAGCTTTGTAATTTTGACTGTTTCTTTAAATATTATGTATTTATGTTTGCCTCAGCTGCGTCAGTATTTATATTTTTTTTAGAGATATGAATGTCTTAGCAGGGAGTAGTGCGACTGAAGAATGTAGGCTTACACAGATTATAATTTTACTTCACTGCTTTTATTAATGCTTGACACGATTTAAATAACACTTCACTGATATATATATATATATATATATATAGAGAGAGAGAGAGAGAGAGAGAGAGAGAGAGAGCTGTGAGATTTTTTTTATATTAATTACTTGCACTTTTAAACACGTAAATTATTTTTGTCTCACACAAAATACGTATTAAATTTCTCGAGGACACGTCTCACGTCCGGTTAGGAACACTGTCTTCAACCAACTGACTTGATTTCTACCTCCTAAATTTGTAAATTTCTGTATTTAAAGTCTCTGATTGGCTATTCGTAATCAAATAGAATACTTTTATTTAACTTAAACTTTTTTCTGGTTGTTGATTGGCTATTTTATAAACTGTCACAAAAATTACATCATTGTTGCTCCAAGAATGACTAGTAGCATTGTTAAACTTTCTTACTCATTATTGCCTCAAGGTTACCTCATTGTTAGCAACTTTTAATCTATTATTCTCACAGCTCCTACATTATTAAATTACGTAATACATTCACATAACATTATTGAACATGCATACAATAATATAAACATATAAAATGACGCTAATATACACTTTTTATATCTTCATACATACACATATTGCTTTAAGGTGGGCTGTTATTGAATTTATATATTATATAATTAGGCTGAAATCATTTAAGTGTTAAAAATACTGCCTCAATATTAAGGTTGGTACCTTTTTTTAAAATTTATTTATGGACGCTCTTTAACTACTGTGGTCCTTAGCGTCCCATTCTATATTGGGCGTGAAATACCGGTAATTTTGCTCAGAGGTCTCTTTATCAGGCTTGAGGTTCTTTTACGTGCCGTAAATCTACAACACGGTACAAGGTTGTTACTGGGCAGCCGTTTTGAGACTTCAACTAGCTGTTAACGAGTAACAAAGTAGATAATATTATAAATAATATAATTATCATCGATCTCCGAAAAAACAGTGTGGTTCTAACGATGTTGACTAAAATACCATATAATCAACATATTTGTATGACAAAATGTATACTTTAAATGTTCTAGGAATAGCCTGTGAATGGCCGCCGGTGAGAGCATTGTAGTTAAAGGGCGGAATATAAATGGAACTTAAAAAATCTGATGTGTTACACTCACATGACTTACTCTACTCTTGTACAAATTATTTTTACAAACGCTTATTCTCCATCTGCTTCATGTTAATCGAGATAAACATTTGCAGACTCTATCTTATTGCTAATTTTCTTGTAGATGTAAGGGGAATATATATTTACAAGGGCAATTTGGAAATACAGTAGCCTTTAAGCACATACATATCTCTTAATAGCTGGTTGCTAGGTGCAGCACCATTCCCTTTGCCACAGATTAATACTCTTTGCATATCCAAGACAAAAAAATGAATAACGAATTCCCTTTTAAGAAAATAAATATTGAAAAATTTAAGACAAAAACAAGCAATATCTCGAAAATGATTCACTCAACAAAAAAATGTATATGACATAAATTGTGTATTTTAACGCGATCTACATTTTTTGTGTAGTAAACTTTTCTCTATCTCTTATGGTTTACCGGTTATGCAAAAGTCGTTCACAATGAAGAACACTTTTGGAGACATTCCCAGAAAATTCAAGATATACGTTTTATTTGTCATGAAAATATTTTAATCAAAATCGTTAGAGCCGTTTTTGAGAAAATTAAAATTTTCGAAAAATCTTTCATGTAAAGGGTAATCTGGGGTGGGGAGATTTTCTTGAAAACCTTCGTATCGTATCCCTGGAAGATACTGAACCTAAATACCAAGTTTGGTGTTTATCCGACTGTTCGTTTCTGAGTTATGCTGTTCACAGACAGACAGACAGACACACAGACACACACACGGACATGTTTCCAAAAATGCTTTTTTTTGGATTCAGGGGATCTCAAAACATGTATTTCCGGTGAAATCTCGGTATCGAATTTTTTAGTGGAATACAATACTTCCCTACTTACTATACGCAGTAGAGAAAGAAAAATAGCCTGTAAAGTGTCCTTTATATTCAATAGCCTTTTTGTAAACCGTAAGAGAGAGACAAAGCCTTACTACACAAAAAATTTAGATCTATTAAAGCTCACAATTTATGTGAAATAATTTTTTTGTGGCGTTAAAGATTTCCAAAATAAACTCTTATTGGTTTGAATTTTCAAATAGTTGTACGGTAAGTCGCTATTCGTTTTTTCTCGTGGTCATGGCATAGAAGTAAAAGTTGTACTTAAGTAATGGAATACATTTTCATCGCTCCGATAGAACTTTCATATATTGTGACCTTGTTACCCCGCCATTGCATCATCATTTAGTGTGATTCATACCTTTTCTTAACTGGCCACTGACGCTGACTAAACGGCAGAGTTCATGAAACTGGAGCTCATTCGCTACTACTCATCACTATGCCCGGATTTTAATGACAAGTCATTTCTTTCCTCAACTTTAGGGTGAATTTTACAACAATTTACGCACGAATCCAGGTATTGTAATGTAAAAAAATGTATTTTATTGTGCATATAAAGTCATATTACACCTTTTTAAATAATAGGTCATACATAGGCCAACTTTTGCCAAAAATACATATCTTTGTCGTATGTTTAAGGACACGAGAATAAAAACATGAAAATATTGCTCACATGACAATGTTTCAGATGATATTGTCACAAATAAACACAACAATAGCTTTGTAGTAAATAAGCAACACACTATATCTTTTTCACTATAAGCTGAAAGAAGAAGTAAACAAAACCACGTGACAAGACAGCGCCTCATTGGCTGGTGGACAAACTACAACCTTTCCCGCTTAGCATGTCGTCTCTTCCTCTACAAAAAACAGTTCGGTTCATATCGTAACATTTTGTGGTTATTCTCGTGCAGAGAAATTTATAAAGCTCATTATTGTAACATTTCAATTTATGAAACTAAATGTGTTTGTTCAGATTCACCTATAACTACATGAACGGTTATATCAGAGGGTTTAAGAGGCTATGCGCAGGCGCTGCAGTTCGTTTCCGGCTGAGAATCTTCTGCCACTGTAGAAAACATAAACGAGGGAAATGGAAAGAAAACAATAGTGTTAAATGCTTTTAACAAATTCTGTGAAAAGTACCCACCTTTAATCCGCAATGAATATGGTTGGCCATTGTTTACCAATAATTGAACTTCTTTGTTAGTGATGCAGAATTGTTGTTACGATAGCTTGGGTCGCGTTTGTTTTCTGTTGTGTTTTAACCTATAGTGCTAATCGTTATTTAACTTTTTGACTCATAAAACGTTAAAGGCAAAGGTGGTACTTGATATTAGTCATTAAATGAATGATTTTTAAAGCCTGAAGTTAAGAACAGTTTAATCCAGTACCTTTAAACACAGATGCCGAACTGTTCAGGTACAACTTTTATTTGTCTACTCATTTCCAGTCATCCTCCACGTGGTGCTGCCATGTGCTCAGCGGAGTGATACTTTTAGTTTTGTTTACTACTCCTTTCAGCTTATAGTGAAAAAGGTAAGACATTGTTGCGGGGTGAACAACAAATTGCAAAGTGTTCTCCAGCGGAATCCTGGATATTCTACAATGTACAAAATTACTAACAGTCTTTCTGGGAATGCCACAACATTTGAAGACAATGAACCAAAGCCGGCCTGCAGTGACCTCGCCGCCTTCAAATACGCTCCTGTGACGTCGAGAGGAGCTTTTCCAGGTACAAAACTATCCTCAGCGACAACTGTAGATCTTTGAAAATGGAAAACCTGAAAATGTGCCTTGTGATTCAATGCAACCCTGCAGAAACAGAGGATTGACAGGACGTGTTAACTAATTTGGAATACTTTAAACAAGTGGTGTGCAGTAGTAAAATCATGGTTTTATTGTTTCGATAGGTGTTATAGTTTTCACTGTACTTCGTAATTTTTTTTCAGGCACATCAGGCATTTCAAAGCTAAGTGCTAGTTAGTTTCAAACACTGTAAAAAGTAAGCACTATACTCACAATTTTTTTCTGAAGTGAATTTTCTATTACATGGTATATAAAAATCAACAAGAATGTTTTCAAATAAACCTATATAAAGTCATATTTTATTTTTAAGGTAATATTTATATAAGTTTTAGGTCATAAATGCTTGCGTACTTCGCTGTGTTTAGGTCATTAAAATCCGGGCCCTACTCATCACACACCCTACCTTGAAATAGCTCCCACGATAAATGTTAGAAGACATGATGAGAGGGGAAGTATTAGGTGTAATCTGAACCACCCATTTTTTTTCGAGTGGAGGAGAAAATGATTTAATCACTTACCCCAGCCCCGATGGGAGTCGAGGCTGAGAGTGTGGGACTCACCACTAGTCGGCATACCCACTAAAAACTCCTCCACCGGAAGGAAAAATGGAAGAAGGAAAAAGGAGAAAGTCAGGAGTGATACTGTGGCTGTACCGCTATTGCACCAGCGCAGTCATGGGTACGGGTATATTGGCCGGCCACGAGGGCCTAAGCCAGGTGAAAGGATGGTGCCAGGACGCAAGCATGACCAAGGCCCTACTTGCGCCCTTGGGAATTCGGGAGTGAGCGATGAAGGGAAGTTAAGGGTGAATGTGTGGCAGCAGTTCCCAGCTTGCTGTCGTGGTGAGTGAGGTGCGGTAATCAGTAGTTCCTCGGGTTCCTGCCGCGGCCTCTGCCAGTCTCTGGCCAGTCCGTCGGTTGAGTTGTTGGAAGTCCACGGATCTCGTCACAGAGATACCATGTGTTCTGCATTATGGATTTCTTGGTATCGGCTAGGAGCTCTCGAAGCCCCGCGACTGAGGCCTCAAGGGCTCCCAGTCGCGTGGGTCGGTCGTCGTTTTCCGCCTCGATGTCATCTGGTTCGACGAGGTGGCCCTCGATGCGTGCCAGCTTGCGCTGAACCGATGCGAGGATCCCGTCGTCCCCCTGGAGTTGTGAGATCTGTCTCGAGAATGAGAGGATTGCCCTGGCCGAGGTCCGCTGCTTGGCCTCCACGGCCGCTAGGCGCGTGTTGGTTGCACAGCGTAACTCAGCCATGCGAGCGGTGAAGTCTTGGAGAGTAGCCTGCAGTGCAGACAGCGTGTCTTGTAGTTCTGGATGAGGTGGTTGCGATGTTCCCCTTACACGGGGCGTCGTCGGCGGAGGCTGTTGGTTGGCCGTCGGCGGGGGCGGTTTAGTGGTCGTCGTCAGCGTAGCTGACCCAGCTGGTGGCTTGCTCCGGGGGTACAGGGGGCACTGAGCCTTCCCCGTGAAGTGCGTGTTCCCGGAGCAAGTGGCGCAAAACCTGCGACGTCGGCGGAGGTCGTGAGTGGTGCAGTTTGCCATAAGACAGGCTGCTCCGCAGTAGTGACACCGAGGTGCGGCGTTGCATGCCTGCGCTGTGTGACCGTAGCCACAACAGCGGCGGCAGGGTACCGGACGTTCACTCCTGCTTGCCTCGACACGCAAACACTGCCCCAGAAAAGGCAGGCTCGATCGCAAGGCCGCCTGAGCGTCGGAGGCGGAACCCAGGTGGAGGCGTACCAGCCCTCTGGCGTTGGCCCTCTGGGAGAGGTTATCCGGGAGGCCCGAATAGTAGAGCGCCAGTGGTGCCTTGCAGCATCCAGCACGAAGTGCACTGGAAGATCCCTCGGCACTCCACAGATGACAACACTGTGGCGGCCATCTGATGGAGGGTGCGTCTGCGGCGACAGTGGACTCACCAGTGGCGGCAAGCCGGCGGCAGTCGGTGGCGTTGTACAGCCCTGTGTAGGAGAAACAGGGCTGGTGGCAACCTGTGGTGCAGCAATGCGACCGGGTGAAGCAGCAGCCGAAGCGTAGCTGGACCCGGTCAGCGGTGGCGGCGAGGCGGCCTTCCCAGCGGATGCCGGTGAAGCTGCCGGCGAGACGGCGGAGTCCGCGGCCGGAGCCGGGGAAGCAACGGTGGAATCCTCAGCGGCACGACGTTTTCTCCTCTTCCCCATTTCGGTGATCTCGGCGAAGCGTAGTGGTGTTACCTCGGCGGAGTCTCGAAGCGAAGTGCCCACCCATAACTTACTGCTGTACATATGTAGATACAACATAGGTGCGGACTTAGAGGGGGTGCAAGGCACTTTCTGTCCCCTAACTTGCAAAGCCAGGTGCATCACCCCTCTAACAATTTCACTGAAGGGGCCTGACCCCCCACCCCAAAGTCCAAGATAGGTTTCTGATTAAACAAACAAACGAATTGTTTAAATAGACCGGAATTGCAAAGGATTGTCTTTATTTTAATTGCAGAGTTCAACTGGTAAACAAAAGCAAGATAACGCAACCTAGGTTTCAGTTACTCGCATTCGGGAGGTTTCGATTTCCAGTGATCGCCCACTGATCTATGGGTTTTTCGGGGGTTTTCTCGTGTCATCAGACGAATGCTGGAACGGTTTTCCTCATCTCCCGAATTTCCTGTCTTTTCATTAATCATTTCATTTATCCTTCACCTCGTTATCTCTGTTTCAGGATTGGAAGTGTCGTCGATATGTTCCGGTGCAGCGTGACAGGGAAAAAGGATGCTCTCTGTGAACTTTCTCCGTCCCTCGACTTTCGGCTGGTTGCCGGCGTATACGGACCGCCCCTTGGGGGCTATTGGACCCTCTATGTGGGTCGGGGGTCCCCGGTCTACCTGTCCGACTGCCGGGGCGTCTCAAACTAGAAACTGTAGGGACTCTGTCATTGCCGTGCCGTCATTCCTAGTTCCGGCTGCCCGGTGTCTCTTCTCACCTCATCCCTCCCTCCCGGATTTCAGGTCTTTCACGCCCAATATAGAATAGAACGCTAAGGACCATAGCGATTACAGAGCGTCCATTAAAGAAAACTCCCGTGTGCGCCTCTCGAGGGGCATAGGTACAATATCCGTATTCACTGGATCGGTGTCGAGTCCCCTCCGATACACATTCATTTCCTTAGGTTTCAGTTAACATCTGATTAGAATCGGAACACTCAATTGTTCTTGTGTTGACACATCTGAAGCTTCATTACTTGTTCTAGAAAAATAGTTAATATCTGCTATCAGATTCCGAAGGGATGTATGATGCAAAATGCAATTATGTTGCGAGAAATCTACTTACAGGAGTCGCATTACCATTTTGCGAGGTCGTGTCTATCTTTACATTTAAATAATAGCAAGCTTTTAAAATTACTTTTGTCATTTGTGTGGCCACGGATCGAAATTGCTTGTAGTAGCCTAAACGCTGTTGCTGTCATCCATTGACATCATGAAGAAGTCATTAACTTAGATCTTCATTTGCTGGCAGACTGAGTTTATAAGCAGGAATGAACTTTAACTTTTTCTACTACGTACATAGTGGGTACAAAAGGTATTGCATTCCACTAAAAAATTCAATACCGAAATTTTACTGGGAATACATGTTTTGAAGACCCTGAACTAAAAAAGTTTCAGGAAAAGGTCCGCGTATGTGTCGATGAACAGTATAACTCAAAAATGAAATGTCGATAGATACTGAACTTGGTATTTAAGTTCAATAACTTCCAAAATTGCGACACGAAGATTTTCAAGAAAATCCTCCACCCCAAACTACTCTTTGCGTGGAACATTTCTCGAAATGTTTGATTTTATGGGAAATGGCTCTAACGACTTTGATTAAAATACCATGTATTAAAGATGTCTACATGACAAATAAAATGTACATCTTGAATTTTCTGGCCATGGCTTTTGAGATCCTCTTCATTCGGAAGAAAGTTTATAACCTTGCATAACTGGTAAACGTTAAGCGATAGACGAAAACTTTAAAACACACAATTTATTTTAAATCAGTTTTTCGTGGCATAAGCCATTTCCGAAATATCCGTTATTGATACTTTGAATTCTTCAGTACTTAGTCATTCTTTTCAAGTCCTGTCAACATTCAACTGTTTCTCGCGTTGTCATGGAAGCAGTATGGAATTTTCAGGCCAGCATATAGCGTCCAGTTGTTAAACATTTGACTATCGCTGTTCTCTTTGTATCTATAACGAAATGTGTAATGTAGCTATTTCTGCAAAAGTTTATCTCAATTATAATGAAGTAGATAGGAAAATAAACTTCGTAAGAATAATTTGTATACTCACTAATAAGCGATAGAGGGTAAAGAAAGTCATGTGAATGTAAAACATCAAATGTTTGTAGTAGTGTTTAACGCCAATTCTTACTTTATATGGGGTCACAGGCGGTGGACATTGATGACAGTTGAAATGAAATGATATTTCAGAAGGAAGCGTTAAGTTGCCTCCCCGGCATTTGCCAGTTATTAAGACAGAAGAAAGCTTGGAAGAAACTTCAGTCGGGAAGGACGGTTCACGAGTGCATGCGTCTTAGTAACCTCGCCAAACGTGTCTGTAGGAATAAACTGAATTATTAATTGAACTAACATTATTTCTCTTCAAATTCTAAATTAATTGACCATTTATTTAATTTTCAAGCTTTTGAAAGCATCTGCACCATACTGTGATACGTTTTACTTTAGTAATTACACTACGTATTTTATTGATACACTACTTAATTACATTATTGTGGAACTCCTCAAATATGTAAGTCGGCGGCGCCTATGCTACTGCAAGAACACCTGCACCGGAAGTTGACAGCTTGTAGAGATGCAGTTATCATCAAAGTAACAGAACGCGGTTACTATCTAAAGAAGGGTTATGTATGCAAGAGCTATTGAACAACCTCAATCCTCTAGAGCAGGGGGTACCACAGTTTTCATAACGTGAGCAACATTAAACACAGAGAATGAATCGCGGTCGAAGCCACATACACTATGTGATCAAAAGTATCCGGACACCCCCACAAATATACGTTTTTCATCTTAGGTGCATTGTGCTGACACCTACTGCCTGTACCCATTATCCGCGACCTCAGTAGTCATTAGACATCGTGAAACAGCAGAATGGGGCGCTCCGTGACTTCGAATGTGGTCAGGTGATTGGGTGTCACTTGTGTCAGAAGTCTGTACGCGAGATTTCCACACTCCTAAACATACCTAGGTCCACTGTTTCTGATGTGATAGTGAAGTGGAAACGTGAAGGGACATGTACAGCACAAAAGAGTGGTTACACGACAATAACATCCCTGTGTAATGGACTTGCCTGCACAGAGTCCTGACTTGAATCCTATAGAAAACCTTTGGGATGTTTTGGAACGCCGACTTCGTGCCAGGACTCACCGACCTACATCGATACCTCTCCTCAGTTGCGCACTCCGTGAAGAATGGGCTGCCATTCCCCAAGAAACCTTCCAGCACCTGATTGAAAGTATGCCTGCGAGAGTGAACGCTGTCATCAAGGCTAAGGGTGGGTCAACACTATATTGACTTCCAGCATTACCGATGGAGGGCGCCACGAACTTGTTCGTCATTTTCACCCAGGTGTCCGAATACCTTTGATCACGTAGTGTAGTTTAAGTTAGGAACCCTAAATTCACAGGCACGAGGCGCACAGACCACATTAGTTTTCAAACACAGTATTTTATTGCACTAACACACACACACACACACACACACACACACGCCTGTTACGTTAATTATTATTTTTATGTTTAGCAGTTTATACTCAATTAGAAGTATGAAACTGACTTTTCTGTGCTGTAATTGCAGACATTTGTGGTTTTAATTTTGTGCTATCATCCAACCTGACTCAGTTCATCAGTCATAGCAGACCTATATTTTCATTGGACAGATTTAATTTTTGAAAATCTCTTTTCACGGATGTACGTGGATGCGAACACTGGTGTTAGTCCTCGTGCAAAGTCTTTCAAATAAAGAAAAGAGTCACCCGGCAGACAGTTGCAGAAATCAACCTATTTAACTTCCTTTATTTGTCCTTCGTTAGATAATTACAATGTATATCAATTAAAACTCTGAGAGTTTAATTTTATTTCATCTTTCGAATTCGTGAACAAATTAATCCAATACTGTGCACTGTTTCTGTTTACTTTATCTTCTACGTATAGTAATTAGGGAAGTATTGTATTCCACCCAAAAATTCGATACCGAGATTTCACTGGAAATACATGTTTTGAGACCCCCTGAATCCAGAAAAAGCATTTTTGGAAACATGTCCGTGTGTGTGTGTCTGTTAAACAGCATAACTCAAAACGAACAGTCGGACAAACACCAAACTTGATATTTAGGTTCAGTATCTTCCAGAGATGCGACACGAAGGTTTTCGAGAAAATCCCCCCACCCCAGATTACCCTTTGCATGGAACATTTTTCGAAAATTTTAATTTTCTCAAAAATGGCTCTAACAATTTTGATTAAAATATCATATGTTTAAGATATTTTCATTACAAATGAAATGTATATCTCGAATTTTCTGGGAATGTCTCCAAAAGTATTCTTCATTGTAAACGACTTTTGCATAACTGGTAAACCATAAGAGATAGACAAAATGTTACTACACAAAAAATGTAGACCGCATTAAAATACACAATTTATGTCATATACATTTTTGTTGTTGAGTGATTCATTTTCAAGATATTGCTTGTTATTCCCTTATATTTTCCAATACTTCTACTTTTTCTCAAATTTGTTATTCAATTTTTTCGTCCTGGTAATGCAAAGAAAATGGAATACTCCACATAGCAACCAGCTCTTAAAATATTTGACTATCGCTTAAAGCCTAGCAATTCCCCTTGCATCTACTAGAAAATTAGCAATAAGATTAACAGCTCGATATCTCGATTAACATGAAACATATGGAGAATAAGCGTTTGTAAAAATAGTTTGTACAAGAGTAGAGAAAGTCATGTGAGTGTAACACATCAGATTTTTGTTTATATGTTTTTAAGTTTGTAGGCAGGCCAAATAAAAGTAGCTCGCGGGTCTTGTTCGGCTCCCGGGCCTTAGTTTGGCAAACCCTGCTCTAAAGAAAGAAACTTCTCTTAGGTAACTCTGCAAGCAATGGACATGGTCAAGGATTTGCTTTAGCGTGTGTAAAATAAATGGAATGTACTGCATTCACATGCTTTATCTGCTCTCTCTTCTACAAAGCATTCTTACACAAGCTTATCCTTCTATCTACTTCTTGTTAACACAGATGTAAACTTTCGTTACACATTTCATTACGGTATAAGGATAATGCCGGGAACCTTAATGACACTGGCTGAACACAATAAGGTTCAACTTATGTGGGTGCCAGGACACACAGGTATACCAGGCAATGAAAAAGCAGATGAAGCAGCCAAGATTGGCAGCGAAATCCCATTTTTGGGTCCGGAGCCTGTACTGGGGGTGTTCTACAGACTAGTGAAACAGGCTATTAAGTGCTGGGCTCAAGCAGAACACAAGAACTACTGGAACTCCATTGGGGGTTGCAGACATTCCAAGTTGTTTATTACAGACCTGGATAACAGCAGGGCAAAGTACCTGCGTGGTCTTAGTAGAAGAAGACTTGCATGGGCAACAGGATTCATTACAGAACACTGTGCCCTAAAGTTTAATCTATACAGAATGGGATTGTTTAACAACCCTATCTGTAGTAGATGTCTAGAAGGAGATGAGACTGTTACTCATCTACTATGAGATTGCCCTGCTCTTGCGAATCAAAGAGCAAGTATTTTTGGCAATCACTTTCCAAAGATAGATGAACTATCGAAAGCCTCAGTTAGCAGTCTGGTTAAGTTCATATCGAGCAACAGACTACTTAACTGATGAAAGGGGAGATGCGCAATAGAACTAGAACGGTATAAGGATACAGTAGGCTAAAGTGCTAGCCAGATTTTTAAACAGCATGTCCTGTGTGATGGCTTTGAAATTGTATGCCCCATAATATAAAGCAGCTTTTATAAAAGACATTTCTTTCTACAACGCTTATTTTTGGAGATATTGTACAGTCTCGACTTAAGTGGTGCATCCTATATAACCTCCTTTATCCGCAGAAACGAAGAATATCTTAAATTTAACAGTTAGAGGCATACGACGTTTGTAGTCTATATTGCCATTGCTTATTCTACTGGCAAGCAGACTTTTAGTTTCGTTGTTGGTTCTAATTTACTCTTACAACAATCACGCAGTGCACAAATATTAGTAAACCTGTCGACATGTATTGTACATTAATCATAAATAATTGTGGTGCTTATAATATTTCTCTCAAGCAAATATTGAAACCAAGCTTTAAAATTGATATTTGTTTATTTTAACAGTAAAGGTTTATTGATTACTTGCATAACATTAGCAGCTTTGCTTAAAAATTTGATGAATTCGTGAAAAAAAATCTGATGTGTTACACTCACATGACTTTCTCTACTCTTGTACAAACTATTTTTACAAACGCTTATTCTCCATCTATTTCATATTAATCGAGATATCGATATGTTAATCTTATTGCTAATTTTCTTGTAGATGCAAGGGGAATTGCTAGGCTTTAAGCGATAGTCAAATGTTTTAAGAGCTGGTTGCTCTGTGGAGTATTTCATTCTCTTTGTATTACCAGGACAAAAAAAATCTGATGTGTTACACTCACATGACTTTCTCTACTCTTGTAAACACTATTTTTACAAACGCCTATTCTCCATATGCTTCATGTTAATCGAGATATCGAGATGTCAATCTTATTGGTAATTTTCTTGTAGATGCAAGGGAAATATGGTAGCTTTTAAGCGATAGTCAAATATTTTAACGCTGGTTGCTATGTGGCGCATTCCATTCTCTTTGCATGTCCAGGACATAAAAAGAATGAATAACGAATTTGAGAAAAAGTATAAGTATTGGAAAATTTAAGGAAATAACAAGCAATATCTCGAAAACGGTTCACTCAACAAAAGAAATGTATGACATAAGTTGTGTATTTTAACGCGATCTACATTTTTTGTGTAGTAAACCTTTGTCTATCTCTTATGGTTTACCAGTTATGCAAAAGTCGTTCACAATGAAGAATACGTTTGGAGACATTCCCAGAAAATTCGAGATATACATTTCATTTTTCATGACATTATCTTAAACATATGATATTTTCATCAAAATCGTTAGAGCCATTTTTGAGAAAATTAAAATTTTCGAAAAATCTTCCATGTAAAGGGTAGTCTGGAGTGGGGGGATTTTCTTGAAAACCTTCGTGTCGCATCTCTGGAAGATACTGAACCTAAATACCAAGTTTGGTGCTTATCCGACTGTTCGTTTTTGAGTTATGCTGTTCACAGACACACAGACAGACAGACACACAGACAGACACACACACGGACATGTTTCCAAAAATGCTTTTTTTGGATTCAGGAGGTCTCAAAACATGTATTTCCGGTGAAATCTCGGTATCGAATTTTTGGGTGGAATACAATACTTCCCCTACTTACTATACGTAGTAGAGAAAGTAAAAATGAATAACGAATTTGAGAAAAAGTATAAATATTGGAAAATTTAAGAGAATAACAAGCAATATCTTGAAAATGCATCACTCAAAAAAATTGTGTATGACATAAATTGTGTATTTTAACGCGATCTACATTTTTGTGTAGTAAAATTTTGTCTATCTCTTATGGTTTACCAGTTATGCAAAAGTCGTTCACAATAAAGAATACTTTTGGAGACATTCCCAGGAAATTCAAGATATACATTTTATTTGTCATAAAAATATCTTAAACATATGATATTTTAATCAAAATCGTTAGAGCCATTTTTGATAAAATTAAAATTTTCGAAAAATGTTCCATGTAAAGGGTACTCTGGGGTGGGGGTATTTTCTTGAAAACCTTTGTGTCGCATCTTTGGAAGATACTGAACCTAAATACCAAGTTTGGTGTTTATCCGACTGTTCGTTTCTGAGTTATGCTGTTCACAGACACACACACAGACACACACACGGACATGTTTCCAAAAATGCTTTTTTGGATTCAGGGGGTCTCAAAACATGTATTTCCGGTGAAATCTCGGTATCGAAATTTTGGGTGGAATACAATACTTCCCCTACTTACTATACGTAGTAGAGAAAGTAAAAATTAATAACGAATTTGAGAAAAAGTATAAGTATTGGAAAATTTAAGAGAATAACAAGCAATATCTTGAAAATGCTTCACTCAAAAAAAAATGTAAATGACATAAATTGCGTATTTTAACGCGATCTAAATTTTTTGTGTAGTAAAATTTTGTCTATCTTTTAAGGTTTACCAGTTATGCAAAAGTCGTTCACAATGAAGAATACGTTTGGAGACATTCCCAGAAAATTCGAGATATACATTTCATTTGTCATGAAAATATCTTAAACATATGATATTTTTATCAAAATCGTTAGAGCCATTTTTGATAAAATTAAAATTTTCGAAAAATGTTCCATGTAAAGGGTAATCTGGAGTGGGGGTATTTTCTTGAAAACCTTTGTGTCGCATCTTTGGAAGATACTGAACCTAAATACCAAGTTTGGTGTTTATCCGACTGTTCGTTTTTGAGTTATGCTGTTCACAGACACATAGACATACAGACACACACACAGACACACACACACGGACATGTTTCCAAAAATGCTTTTTTTGAATTCAGAGGGTCTCAAAACATGTATTTTCGGTGATATCTCGGTATCGAATTTTTGGGTGGAATACAATACTTCCCCTACTTACTATACGTAGTAGAGAAAGTAAAATATCAACGTCTAATTTAATATTAGTAACACTTAAAATAGCGAAATACATCTGCTTTTTAATGTACAGAATAGAAGCTGATCTACAGTTATTGTTACTTGATCGATTTTGTTCCTTGAGTGGCTAGTTTGCACACAAATTCCATTTATTATTTGTGTGAATCATACTTCTGTGAGAGTGATATGCTACAATTACGTGCTGAATGCGTATTCCCATGACTAGCACTCTATCGAAACAGCTGCACATCGCTTGCTGGGAAGGTATGAGTAATGCTGTATTTCTTTTATTTATTTCTCGTCCTTTAACGTGAGGTCATATCGGACGATGAATGAAATGGGTGAAATAATGCTCAAATGAGCCCGGGGTCCATGGAGCTTAAAGTCATCCGACAATGTCTTCTCAGGATGAGGGAAAACCCCGGAAAAGAACCTTAACCGGAAAACTCACTCTAACCGAGATTCGAACTCAGGATCTCTTGAATGCCAGGGGCGTTTTCTTTTACTGTAGATTCAAATAAACCAAGATAGACCAGTTCTTAGCCTCTGATATTAAATGCACAAACAAACTAATTTATTACTTTCTCTACTACGTATAGTAAGTAGGGGAAGTATTGTATTCCACCCAAAAATTCGATACCGAGATTTCACCGGAAATATGTTTTGAGACCCCCTGAATCCAAATAAAAAAGCATTTTTAGAAATATGTCCGTGTGTGTGTCTATCTGTCTATGTGTGTGTGTGTGTCTGTCTGTCTGTGTGTGTGTGTGTGTGTGTGTGTGTGTGTGTGTGTGTCTGTGAACAGCATAACTCAGAAACGAACAGTCGGATAAACACGAAACTTGGTATTTAGGTTCAGTATCTTCCAGAGATGCGACACGAAGGTTTTCAAGAAAATCCCCCACCCCAGATTACCCTTTACATGGAACATTTTTCGAAAATTTTAATTTTCTCAAAAATGGCTCTAACGATTTTCATTAAAATATCATACGTTTAAGATAGTTTTATGACAAATGAAATGTATATCTCGAATTTTCTGGGAATGTCTCCAAAGGTGTTCTTCATTGTGAACGACTTTTGCATAACTGGTAAACCATAAGAGATAGACAAAATTTTACTGCACAAAAAATGTAGATCGTGTTAAACTACACAATTTATGTTATATACATTTTTGTTGTTGAGTGAACCATTTTCGAGATATAGCTTGTTATTCCCTTAAATTTTTGAATACTTATTTTCTCAAATGGGGATTCGTTATTCATTTTTTACTTTCTCTACTACGTACAGTAAGTAGGGGAAGTATTGCATTCCACCCAAAAATTCGATACCGAGATTTCACCGGAAATACATGTTTTGAGACCTCCTGAATCCAAAAAAAGCATTTTTGGAAACATGTCCGTGTGTGTGTCTGTGTGTGTGTGTGTCTGTGTGTGTGTGTGTCTGTGTGTCTGTGTGTGTGTGAACAGCATAACTCAAAAACGAACAGTCGGATAAACACCAAACTTGGTATTTAGGTTCAGTATCTTCCAGAGATGCGACACGAAGGTTTTCAAGAAAATCCCCCCACCCCAGACTACCCTTTACATGGAACATTTTTCGAAAATTTTAATTTTCTCAAAAATGGCTCTAACGAGTTTGATGAAAATATCATATGTTTAAGATAATATCATGAGAAATGAAATGTATATCTCGAATTTTCTGGGAATGTCTCCAAAAGTATTCTTCATTCTGAACGACTTTTGCATAACTGGTAAACTATAAGAGATAGACAAAATTTTACTACACAAAAAATATAGATCGCGTTAAAATACACAACTTATGTCATATACATTTCTTTTGTTGAGTGAACCGTTTTCGAGATATTGCTTGTTATTTCCTTAAATTTTGCAATACTTATACTTTTTCTCAAATTCGTTATTCATTTTTTTATGTCCTGGACATGCAAAGAGAATGGAATGCGCCACATAGCAACCAGCGTTAAAATATTTGACTATCGCTTAAAAGCTACCATATTCCCCTTGCATCTACAAGAAAATTACCAATAAGATTGACATTTCGATATCTCGATTAACATGAAGCATATGGAGAATAGGCGTTTGTAAAATTAGATTGTACAAGAGTAGAGAAAGTCATGTGAGTGTAACACATCAGATTTTTTTTTATGTCCTGGACATGCAAAGAGAATGGAATGCGCCACATAGCAACCAGCGTTAAAATATTTGACTATGGCTTAAAAGCTACCATATTTCCCTTGCATCTACAAGAAAATTACCAATAAGATTGACATCTCGATATCTCGATTAACATGAACCATATGGAGAATAAGCGTTTGTAAAATTAGATTGTACAAGAGTAGAGAAAGTCATGTGAGTGTAACACATCAGATTTTTTACTTTCTCTACTACGTAGAGTAAGTAGGGGAAGTATTGCATTCCACCCAAAAATTCGATACCGAGATTTCACCGGAAATACATGTTTTGAGACCTCCTGAATCCAAAAAAAAGCATTTTTGGAAACATGTCCGTGTGTGTGTCTGTGTGTGTGTCTGTGTGTGTGTATGTCTGTGAACAGCATAACTCTAAAACGAACAGTCGGGTAAACACCAAACTTGGTATTTAGGTTCAGTATCTTCCAGAGATGCGACACGAAGGTTTTCAAGAAAATCCTCCCACCCCAGACTACCCTTTACATGGAAAATTTTTCGAAAATTTTAATTTTCTCAAAAATGGCTCTAACGATTTTGATTAAAATATCATATGTTTAAGATAATGTCATGAGAAATGAAATGTATATCTCGAATTTTCTGGGAATGTCTCCAAAAGTATTCTTCATTGTGAACGCCTTTTGCATAACTGGTAAACCATAAGAGATAGACAAAATTTTACTACACAAAAAATGCAGATCGCGTTAAAATACACAACTTATGTCATATACATTTCTTTTGTTGAGTGAACCGTTTTCGAGATATTGCTTGTTTTTTCCTTAAATTTTCCAATACTTATACTTTTTCTCAAATTCGTTATTCATTTTTTTTATGTCCTGGACATGCAAAGAGAATGGAATGCGCCACATAGCAACCAGCGATAAAATATTTGACTATCGCTTAAAAGCTACCATATTCCCCTTGCATCTACAAGAAAATTACAAATAAGATTGACATCTCGATATCTCGATTAATATGAAGCATATGGAGAATAGGCGTTTGTAAAAATAAATTGTACAAGAGTAGAGAAAGTCATGTGAGTGTAACACATCAGATTTTTTTGTCTTGGATACGCAGAGTATTAATATGTGGCAAAGAGAATGGTGCTGCGCCTAGCAACCAGCTATTGCTTAAATGCTACTGTATTTCTATACTGCCCTTGCAAATGCAAAACAAGGGGAACATAGTACGCCTTAAGCGATAGTTAAATATTTTAAGAGCTGGTTACTATGTGGAGTATTCCGTTCTCTTTTCGTGTCCAGGACATAAAAAATAAATTGTGTATTTTAACGCGATGTACATTTTTTGTGTAGTAAAATTTTGTCTATCTCTTATGGTTTACCAGTTATGTAAAAGTCGTTCACAATGAAGAATACTTTTGGAGACATTCCCAGAAAATTCAAGATATATGTTTTATTTGTCATGAAAATATCTTAAACATATGATATTTTAATCAAAATCGTTGGAGCCATTTTTGAGAAAATTACAATTTTCGAAAAATGTTCCATATAAAGGGTAATCTGGGGTGGGCGGAATTTCTTGAAAACCTTCGTGTCGCATTTCTGGAAGATACTGAACCCAAATACCAAGTTTGGTGTTTATCCGACTGTTCGTTTCTGAGTTATGCTGTTCACAGACACACACACTTTAGTAGGGATAGTTTGTATACCTACTAATAAAGATAGACGGTAGAGAAGGTCATGTGAATTTACATCACATTTATTTATTACTTTCTCTACTACGTATAGTAAGTAGGGGAAGTATTGCATTCCACCCAAAAATTCGATACCGAGATTTCACCGGAAATACATGTTTTGAGACCTTCTGAATCCAAAAAAATCTGATGTGTTACACTCACATGACTTTCTCTACTCTTCTACAATCTAATTTTACAAACGCCTATTCTCCATATGCTTCATGTTAATCGAGATATCGAGATGTCAATCTTATTGCTAATTTTCTTGTAGATGCAAGGGAAATAGGGTAGCTTTTAAGCGATAGTCAAATATTTTAGCGCTGGTTGCTATGTGGCGCATTCCATTCTCTTTGCATGTCCAGGACAAAAAAAATGAATAACGAATTTGAGAAAAGGTATAAGTATTGGAAAATTTAAGGAAATAACAAGCAATATCTCGAAAACGGTTCACTCAACAAAAGAAATGTATATGACATAAGTTGTGTATTTTAACGCGATCTACATTTTTTGTGTAGTAAAATTTTGTCTATCTCTTATGGTTTACCAGTTATGCAAAAGTCGTTCACAATGAAGAATACTTTTGGAGACATTCCCAGAAAATTCGAGATATACATTTCATTTCTCATGTCTTTATCTTAAACATATGATATTTTCATCAAAATCGTTAGAGTCATTTTTGAGAAAATTAAAACTTTCGAAAAATGTTCCATGTAAAGGGTAGTCTGGGGTGGGGGGATTTTCTTGAAAACCTTCGTGTCGCATCTCTGGAAGATACTGAACCTAAATACCAAGTTTGGTGTTTATACGACTGTTCGTTTCTGAGTTATGCTGTTCACAGACACACAGACAGACACACAGACAGACACACAGACACACAGACACGCAGACACACACACGGCATGTTTCCAAAAATGCTTTTTTTGGATTCAGTGAGTCTCAAAACATGTATTTCCGCTGAAATCTCGGTATCGAATTTTTGGGTGGAATGCAATACTTCCCCTACTTACTATACGTAGTAGAGAAAGTAAAAATCTGATGTGTTACACTCACAGGACTTTCTCTACTCTTGTACAACCTACGTAGTAGAGAAAGTAAAAAGCATTTTTGGAAAATGTCCGTGTGTGTGTCTGTGTGTGTGTGTGTCTGTGAACAGCATAACTCAAAAACTAACAGTCGGAAAAACACCAAACTTGGTATTTACGTTCAGTATCTTGCAGAGATGCGACACGAAGATTTTCAAGAAAATCCGCCCACCCCAGACTACCCTTTACATGGAACATTTTTCGAAAATTTTAATTTTCTCAAAAATGGCTCTAACGATTTTGATGAAAATATCATATGTTTAAGATAATGTCATGAGAAATGAAATGTATATCTCGAAATTTCTGGGAATGTCTCCAAAAGTATTCTTCATTATGAACGACTTTTGCATAACTGGTAAACCATAAGAGATAGACAAAATTTTACTACACAAAAAAATGTAGATCGCGTTAAAATACACAACTTTTATCATATACATTTTTTTTGTTGAGTGAACCGTTTTCGAGATATTGCTTGTTATTTCCTTAAATTTTCCAATATTTATACTTTTTCTCAAATTCGTTATTCATTTTTACTTTCTCTACTACGTATAGTAAGTAGGGGAAGTATTGTATTCCACTCAAAATTTCGATACCGAGATTTCACCGGAAATACATGTTTTGAGACCCCCTGAATCCAAAAAAAGCATTTTTGGAAACATGTCCGTGTGTGTGTCTGTGTGTCTGTGAACAGCATAACTCAGAAACGAACAGTCGGAGAAACACCAAACTTGGTATTTGGGTTCAGTATCTTCCAGGGATGCGACACGAAGGTTTTCAAGAAAATCCCCCCACCCCAGAGTACCCTTTACATGGAAGATTTTTCGAAAATTTTAATTTTCTCAAAAATGGCTCTAACGATTTTGATTAAAATATCATATGTTTAAGATATTTTATGACAAATGAAATGTATATCTTGAATTTCCTGGGAATGTCTCCAAAAGTATTCTTTATTGTGAACGACTTTTGCATAACTGGTAAACCATAAGAGATAGACAAAATGTTACTGCACAAAAAATGTAGATCTCGTTAAAATACACAATTTATGTCATATACATTTTTTTTGTTGAGTGAACCATTTTCGAGATATTACTTGTTATTCCCTTAAATTTTTCAATACTTTTCTCAAATGGGAATTCGTTATTCGTTTTTTTGTCTTGGATATGCAAAGAGTATTAAGCTGTGGGAAAGGGAATGGTGCTGCACCTAGCAACCAGCTATTAAGAGATATCTGTATGCTTAAAGGCTACTGTTATTCTATATTGCCGTTGTAAATATATATTCCCCTTACAGCTACAAGAAAATTAGCAATAAGATAGACTCTGCAAATGTTTATCTCGATTAACATGAAGCATATGGAGAATAAGCGTTTGTAAAAATAGTTTGTACAAGAGTAGAGAAAGTCATGTGAGTGTAACACATCAGATTTTTACTTTCTCTACTACGTATAGTAAGTAGGGGAAGTATTGCATTCCACCCAAAAATTCGATACCGAGATTTCGCTGGAAATACATGTTTTGAGACCTCCTGAAACCAAAAAAAGCATTTTTGGAAACATGTGCGTGTGTGTGTCTGTGTGTGTGTGTGTGTGTGTGTGTGTCTGTGTGTGTGTGTGTCTGTATGTCTGTGAACAGCATAACTCAAAAAAGAACAGTTGGATAAGCATCAAACTTGGTATTTAGGTTCAGTATCTTCCAGAGATGCGACACGAAGGTTTTCAAGAAAATCCCCCCACCCCAGACTACCCTTTACATGGAAGATTTTTCGAGAATTTTAATTTTCTCAAAAATGGCTCTAACAATTTTGATGAAAATATCATATATTTAACATAATGTCATGAGAAATGAAATGTATATCTCGAATTTTCTGGGAATGTCTCCAAATGTATTCTTCATTGTGAACGACTTTTGCATAACTTGTTAACCATAAGAGATAGACAAAATTTTACTACACAAAAAATGTAGATCGCGTTAAAATACACAACTTATGTCATACATTTCTTTTGTTGAGTGAACCGTTTTCGTGATATTGCTTGTTATTTCCTTAAATTTTCCAATACTTATACTTTTTCTCAAATGCGTTATTCATTTTTTTTATGTCCTGGACATGTAAAGAGAATGGAATGCTCCACATAGCAACCAGCGTTAAAATATTTGACTATCCCTTAAAAGCTACCATATTCCCCTTGCATCTACAAGAAAATTACCAATAAGATTGACATCTCGATATCTCGATTAACATGAAGCATATGGAGAATAGGCGTTTGTAAAATTAGATTGTACAGAGTAGAGAAAGTCATGTGAGTGTAACACATCAGATTTTTTTATGTCCTGGACATGCAAAGAGAATGGAATGCGCCACATAGCAACCAGCGATAAAATATTTGACTATCGCTTAAAAGCTACCATATTCCCCTTGCATCCACAAGAAAATTACAAATAAGATTGACATCTCGATATCTCGATTAATATGAAGCATATTGAGAATAGGCGTTTGTAAAAATAGATTGTACAAGAGTAGAGAAAGTCATGTGAGTGTAACACATCAGATTTTTTTTATATACCTTCAACAAACTATTCTTACGAAAGTCTATTTTTCTATCTACGTCATGTTAATCGGGATAAACCTTTGCAGAAATAGATTCGTTGCACATTTCGATATAGGTACAAGAAGATAGAGGAAACCGAATCAATAGTCAGATGTTTGAAGGTTAGTCGCTATATGTTGGTCCTAGAAATTACATACTGTTTCCATGGCATCGCGAGAAAACTGAATAACGACAGAACTTTAAAAAATTCAAACCAATAACAATGTATATTTCGGAAATTACTAATTCATAATAAAAGTTATGTGAAATAAACGTTGTATTCTAAAAAGAGCTACTTTATTGTGTACTGCGTTTTTGTCTATTTCTTATGGTTTAGAAGTTACGCAAACTTATGCAACATTGCTTCCAGTGAAGAGGATATTCCAGCTCAGTCTTAATTCAACAGTGGTTTTACGTATAACATCATCGTCTGTCTATTTAAAGTCTTCCTTCCTCCTCTTTCGAATGATGGTGCAAATTACAGACTATCCACCCACTGAAGGAGCAGCATTGACTGGTTTTGTCATCCTCGACTCTTCCAATACTGAGGAAAACGTCATAACTACGCATTAGTAAGCACATAAAGACGAACCGGAAGCTGTTATCTGCTGTCCTTCTTATTTAAATCCTCCCACCTCGCTTCCGAGCTTTACAACTACGTGCACGTAGGTTCAAAACTGATCGTGTCCAATATTTAATGTTGTGGGTCGTTTTCACCGTCACAACAAAGGACTGCCGAACAGTTATGTTCAGGTAAGGTGATGACTCATTTCGATAAATCGAGAAACGCTAAACAGGCTTAAAAACTAGAAAGCACCACTTCCTTTACCTATCACAAGTAAAGAGGAAGTAACAATTCTTGCTATACAAGTGTTTTGACCTTAAGAGAAACTCAACGATTTATACTTTCTCTACTACGTATAGTAAGTAGGGGAAGTATTGTATTCCACCCAAAAATTCAATACCGAGATTTCACCGGAAATATTTGTTTTGAGACCCCCTGAATTGAAAAAAAAACATTTTTGGAAACATGTCCGTGTGTGTGTGTGTCTGTCTGTGTGTCTGTGTGTCTGTCTGTGAACAGCATAACTCAAAAACGAACAGTCGGATAAACACCAAACTTGGTATTTAGGTTCAGTATCTTCCAGAGATGCGACACGAAGGTTTTCAAGAAAATCCCCCACCCCAGATTACCCTTTACATGGAAAAATTTTCGAAAATTTTAATTTTATCAAAATGGCTTTAACGATTTTGATTAAAATATCATATGTTTAAGATAGTTTTATGACAAATGAAATGTATATCTCGAATTTTCTGGGAATGTCTCCAAAAGTATTCTTCATTGTGAACGACTTTTGCATAACTGGTAAACCATAAGAGATAGACAAAATGTTACTACACAAAAAATGTAGATCGCGTTAAACTGCACAATTTATGTTATATACATTTTTGTTGTTGAGTGAACCATTTTCGAGATATTGCTTGTTATTCCCTTAAATTGTCCAATACTTAATAGTTTTTCTCAAATTCCTTATTCATGTTTTTTGTCCTGGTAATGCAAAGAGAATGGAATACTCCACATAGCAACCACCTCTTAAAATATTTGACTATCGCTTAAACCCTACCAATTCCCCTTGCATCTACAAGAAAATTAGCAATAACATTAACATCTCGATATCTCGATTAACATGAAGCATATGGAGAATAAGCGTTTGTAAAAATAGTTTGTACAAGGGCAGAGAAAGTCATGTGAGTGTAACACATCAGATTTTTTTTTTATTATTTTTAGTTCCATTTAACTGCATTAGTCTTATCGGCGGCCTTTCCTTTGGAACTTATTGCCAATTGACAATGCTGTTAACTCGTGTAACTCTTGACGTTGTGTTTCTTGCATTTTTGGTTTTTAATCATTAGATCAAACACACATTCACACTCTCATTCATGTTTCCAGACTCTGGGGAGGCTAAGGGTTAGTCTTGGCTAGAGAAAAATTCCCACCCCAGCCGGGAATCGAACCCGGGACCCTTAGCACAACAGGCAGGATCTACATTCATAATATACTGGAAATATTTGTCCAAGATATAATTTTATAACAAACTGTCTGGTCCAAACGGTGTTTCACGTATGGCTTTTTAAGCACACTCTTCGTCCACGGGATGATGCTGTGGACGATGAGTGAAAAACATGTGAACTTGGCGTTTCGTCCATAACTGTGGTGAACGTCTTCAGGAGATAGTAGACAACTAACTAGCTCTTAAGGTGTTTACTGGAGTCTGGACGAGAAGTCGGGTTCAGATTTTTAAACTTCGATCTTATTATTCCAGTCCTGAGGACATCGATCTGAAAGTTTGAAATGAATAAAGTGATCCATAGAGCTTAGAATTACCCAATATTTTTCTTCTGAGGATAAGGAAACCTCGAAAAAAAGACCCAAAGGGAGAATCGAACACGATCCCTCTTGAATGCGAGGCAGATACGCTTCCCCACGCAACGAAATGGGCTAACAATAAAATACTTTTCTTTAACTATCAGACATGGCAATAAAATGGTATATTTACTTTCATATAGACGTTCTGCTGTTTATCCCGTCTAAAACCAAATCACCATCGTAGCGTTGAATTAAACAACAAAAACGGGGAATGTCTAACCTCAAACATAAGAGAAGCTAATAGAAACTTTTAAGGTCTTTGGCAATAATGAAAAATATCTGAAACGAAAGGAAACTAGTTTGAATAAGAACAATGGTAATACTTTTAAGAGGAATAGTTATTGAAAACAAATCTAAGATTAAAGCAGAGTTATGTGTTTCCATTGCAAGTCTATCACCTTATTAGTAGAATAAAAGCTAGGGAAGTGATGAAACCAAAACAGTAAATTCATAGTGATACACAGCCGTGATTTGTGGAAATATAGCGTCCTTCGGTTTTATTGGTCGAAAATAATGCACTATGAAGTAGTGAAATAAATATACTACAGAGAATAATAATGCAGTCGTTTTGGTAGTACATAAACAATGTAACAATCTTATTAGACATACAGATTATTAAAACCATTCTTCTTTGTAAACTTTTAAGTACCAGAAATGGGCAGGACTTACACAGGCCAAGCAATAACCTACAAGTATTTCAAAAAGGGGCTTACTACAATGGTATAGTATTGTTTAATTCACTTCCATCATATATTAAGGAACTGAAAACTAATAAAAATAAATTCAAGTTAGCATTGAAAAGATATCTCATCACTCACACCTTCTCTACAGAGGAGGATTTCTTTCATTCAAAAAAATAACTGAACTTAAAGTGTTACTGAATTGTTTAAATACATTAAGTATAAATAATATTGTTTTAAATTTTTTTAGCTCTAACGCACTCTACATGAGCACTATAATTTATTTACATACAAGTACACAATGTATTTATAACATAATCTACATCCTAGAGTAGATTAGCTTCCTTTAAGCTGTCTAGCTCACTATAGGGTCTACAGATTGAGATGTCATGTTATGTTACGCAGAACCTCAATTATACAGAGAGAGCCAAATGACTACGAACCGGCTGCGCGGTGTTTTTCCTGTCTGCGTCCTCGACGCTCGTTGGTGTCTGCCGGTATCATAGAAAGGCGCGGATGAAACCATACAACATTTTAAAACTACTTTTAAAGGCTTTACTTACCAACTTTATGAAAGTGTGTTTGAGGTCAGAATTATTAGTAGAGATTTGTGCTCCCCTCGGTCCCCCGACCTATTCCCCTGCGATTTCTATCTCCGGGGTAACTTAAAACAAAGTGTACAAGACAAACTCACACACCCTGGAAGAATTAAAACAAAATATCCGCCAGGAAATTGCCAGCATTTCTCAACGTGAACTACGGCGAGTGATGGATAGAGGTGCCAAAAATGTTTGGACAACGACAGTGGCCAGTTTCAGCATCTCCTTTCATAAAGTTGGTAAGTAAAGCGTTTAAAAGTAGATTTAAAAAGATTGTATGGCTCATCCGCGCCTTTCTATGATACGGCAGACGGCAACGAGCGCCGAGGACGCTGACAGGAAAAACACCGCGCAGTCGGTTCGTAGTTTTTTGGCTCTCTCTGTATAAATCAGGTGCTTAAACAATAGGAACAACAACAGCCTATACCCATTTATATCAATTTCACGTGTTTTCAAAATGAATTTTTTTCGGGTTTAAAAACTGCTACAAATTACTGTGATGCTGGCATTTTATTAAATTATGATGAAGTATTACATACAAGCACTTCAGATGGAAGTTATACAATAAGTAACGTATAAATATTTTCATTAGTTTAGTTGTAAATAATTTATCTTAATGTCATACATGAATGTCGAGTATAATATTTTCTGTAAAATCTTCTGTAAATAGAAAAATGTCTATAAAGATTCCTTTGTATGCACGTCCTAAATTAGTTGTCTGGAAAGATGATGTGCTGTCATCATAATATAGGGTATACAAAGGAGGGGGACACTGCGCGCTGTGACATACAAGAGATCTATTGCAACTACCACCCCTCGGGAGGAAGGGATGAAGTGAAGGATCCACAGGAGGCTAAAGACCGCAGGTAGACAGGCCACACAGACGCGCGGACTCACTAATATTATCTGGCTCGATGACTCGTTCCATTCTGGAGCTGCCTAGAGAGGGCAATGAACCACTCGTCAACCAAGCAGCCCTCTAATATCCACAGGGAGTACCCTTTCCTTTGAGCAAGCATCCGAGCCATCTGTCCGACACCGTCTCAAACGAGAAACCTAGAAGCACACTTGAAACATGAGAAGGAAATGATGTAAAGGAAATCCTGGTAAATGAGAAACCACAACAGTATTCGCCTACCAACCAGGAAAACAACGAAAAACCCATGGTCAGAGTGGTCGGTCGACGTGAATCGAACCCGGAACCTCCCGAATGCGAGCCTCACATGTTACCGCGCAGCCATCTCGCTCGTTTGTCATACAATAAGTGATGATCGATAGAAACTTGTAGGTGTTCACATATCCCTATTTCGATGATGTATTTGCTTACAATGATTTTGCGTTTTAGGAAAGGAAGATCGTGCATTGTCTCACACTGAAACAAATAATTCAAAAGACGGAAAGAGTTCAATTTACGAACATTCTGAGCTTTCATCGTGTGTGATTATGATAAAGTATTCGATACGGCAAACATAAACCTTTTATGGCAAATACTAGAAACTTAAGGAGTACCATCTCAGTTACTAAGAATAATACACAACCTTTACAATAATAAATATAAATGAAAAAATAAACAATAAAATGATAGAAATAAATAAAGGGTGTCTTTTGTCACCGACACTTTTTAATGTATATACCAGGTGGCCCAACCGCGCTGTATTTGATGTGTGCAGATAACCCTTCGTGCGTTAAAAGAGTTGCAGAATTCAAGGGCAATTACAAGTAAACACAGGTCAGTGGGGAACTGACGCATTATCGCCCCAAAAACCCACTACATCAGCGGTTCTAGGAAACGGTTGGAACATCGTGTCAATTAACAGAGGCAAAATTTCGAAACACCTACTCAATGAGCGAAGTCAGCATAACAGTACCGTTAGATGATGATGATAATAATAATAATAATAATAATAATAATAATAACGATAACATTTATAATAGCAAACAAAAACATGCAGTAAAATACTGCATGCTCTCATGCTTTTTGCTCATAATCCGTAATGTTAGACAACAGCGTAAACACAATTTAAAAAATAGCTATGGGTGGATGCGGACAGGTCAAATAAAGACATTTTGATTATTTGTCACTCTAAAAAGCGAGTTTATGTCCTTGAAAATAAAGCCTGTGTTACTGAACTGGAAAATATTCTAAGGCCTTTACGGTCTATTTTTGTCTATCATCACGGACAGTACACTCTAATGCAAGGGATCTGTTTTTGTCTATCATCACGGACTGTACACTCTATTGCAAGCTTGGGAAGTGCCTCTCAATGAGCGCGATAAGCAAAAGGAGTAGATCAAAGCTCGACTGGCCCCGTAGCTGAGTCGGTAGAGCACCTGACTGCTGTGTTAGGGGTCTCGGGTTCGATTTCCGGCTGGGTGTGGGAATTTTTCTCTAGCCAAGATTATTCCCTACCCTCCCCAGAGGCTGGAAGTGTGAATGTGTGTGTTTACTGATAACTCAAAGACAAGCGAATACGAGTTAACACCATTGCCTATAGACAACATGTTCCAAATCAAAGGCTGCCGATAAGACTATTGTAGTTAAAGGCGGGGTATTAGAAAGAAAAGGTGAAACTCACTCACACTAATTGTGCCACATCTCCCCTTTCCATATCTCATAGTCTATGACTATGCATGTGCCCCGAAAAGAAGACGTTTCACCTCTCATGTATTTGCAGGTATTCAGGAATGCATGGTCAGTGAAATGCCTCCTTGTTGCCCACTGCTACTGCCTACTAATGTTCCTACGAATTCCTGTTTTGACTTCAAAGGATTCAGAAATTTCCCCCACCTTTATTATTATTATTATTATTATTATTATTATTATTATTATTATTATTCGAAAGATCACAGTGACCTTTTGTAGCAATTACGTGACCGCTCGGCATCGAACACTGCTCTTCTACAGCGATGCTGAAATGACACGCAATAATTGTGCTTGCTAATATTGCTGGAAGTGGGTCGTGGGTGCGATATCCACTTGGTACTCACGGTGGCACGTTCAGACAATGCGTAGCACAACTTTGTGTGCAGAGTGGAAGAAAGTCGGCTAGCCGAAAAAGGGAGCCGGAAATGATGTGTTTTGTGAGGAGCGAAATTGTTCTTCAAATGGGAAATGTGCACAGGTAACAAAGAAAAGTCGGCTAGCGGAAGCAATTTGGAACGTCTTTTGTTGGTCCTATGGCAACACAACAATGAGCAAAAAATATGTTGTTTGTCTTTTAAACTGACTAGAGGCAGTAATTAAACTAAGTAGACGACTACTTGTCGGAATTCTTACTTTAAATCTGTGCAGTAAACATCCGATGTACTGCAATTTACATCACTTTCTCTACTCATTCTTCTACAAACAATTCCTACAAAAGCTTATTCTTCTACTCACTTCTGGTTACTAATCGAGATAAACTACCATTACACATTTACACAATTCGTGGCAGGTATAAGAAGTCCATTCTATTTGCTGATACTACCTTCTTTAGTTCTACTATACGTAGTAGAGAAAGTAAAAATTATTTTGAACATTTTCTTGAGATTACATTTTTTTATATAAAAGGTTTTTGCCTATTTCTTATGGTTTTAAGTTGCATGAAATTCACATAACGTAAAGATGGTTTTGTAGGCTATTCCTAGAGAATTCAAGATATACATTTTATTTCCCATTCTAATATCTGAAACATTTGGTGGGCCCTTTTATGAAAAGCAATAGGTAGGCTGCAGAGAAATTAAAATGTCGCACTGATATACTGCATCGTAAAGAGCATTTTAAGTGCGAAAAATTATAATATACAATTTCTGAGAACATTGGTTTTTAAGTTATGTATTTCCATAAACAATACAACATGCAAACAGGAAGCTTTAAAACAATTTTTTAGCAAATGCGGGATAAATGAGGAGTAGAGATTTCGAGAAACGTACAAATTCCCTACCACATCTCTCAGTAACACCATCACAGATGTTTGATATTGTTATTTCAAATTCATCGAGGTAAATTGTTTTACACAAAACTGTGCCTAAATATAAGTATTAATATTAACTAAATCAAATTAAATCTTTTACTTAATATTTTCCCCAATTTCTCCTTGCATATACTTTTATACCTTGGTATGCATGTACGTATATAACGCATAAAATTATTACTTTGCACAAATATACAGTTATACTAATGTTTTGTGAAGATTTGTTTAATCCTTTTCTTCCTTCTATCTGTGGTCTTAGTTGTCTAACCGGGTAATTTTTCCTTAAACCGCATTGATTGACAGCTCCTTCATAATGACTTCATTAGCCGGGTCGCTAATGGAAAGTGGCCATCGGCGCAATGCACTATTACCCCTTTGATATACCATATCATAGATTAGTCAAAGTAACAAACAGTTATGATGTTTTAGGTATTAGACTTTTCAATAACCTCCCCCTTGAAATATCTAACAAATCACTTAACATTTTTAAACACAAACTGTATGACTACTTAATACAAAATACTATTTATTGTAAATCATATTGACAAATTAGGCTAACTAGTAAAATAGATAAAGACTATATACACTGTAATTGTGTAAATAATGACAAAGTAATCATCAATTGTAAATGTGGAACTGACTTTGTCTATTGCTGTACAAGCTTAATGACAATAAAACTACTACTACTACCACTACCACTACCACTACTACTACCACTACTACTACTACTACTACTACTACCACTACCACTACCACTACTACTACTACTACTACTACCACTACCACTACCACTACTACTACCACTACTACTACCACTACTACTACTACTACTACCACTACCACTACCACTACTACTACCACTACCACTACTACTACCACTACTACTACCACTACTACTACCACTACCACTACCACTACTACTACCACTACTACTACCACTACTACTACCACTACCACTACTACTACCACTACTACCACTACTACTACCACTACCACTACTACTACTACTACCACTACCACTACTACCACTACTACCACTACCACTACTACTACCACTACTACTACCACTACTACTACTACTACCACTACCACTACTACTACCACTACCACTACTACTACTACTACTTCCACTACTACTACCACTACCACTACTACTACCACTACTACTACCACTACTACCACTACCACTACCACTACTACCACTACTACTACTACTACTGCCACTACCACTACCACTACTACTACCACTACCACTATACTACCACTATTACTACCACTACTACGACTACCACTACTACTACCACTACCACAACTACTACTACTACTACTACTACCACTACCACTACCACTACTACTACCACTACCACTACTACTACCACTACTACTACCACTACTACTACTACCACTACTACTACCACTACCACTACCACTACTACTACCACTACCACTACTACTACCACTACTACCACTACTACTACTACTACCACTACCAATACCACTACTACTACCACTACTACCACTACCACTACCACTACTACTACCACTACTACTACTACTACCACTACCACTACTACTACCACTACTACTACTACTACCACTACCACTACTACTAACACTACCACTACTACTACCACTACTACTACCACTACTACTACTACTACTACTACCACTACCACTACTACTACTACCACTACCACTACTACTACTACTACCACTACTACTACCACTACCACTACTACCACTACCACTACTACTACCACTACTACTACTACTACCACTACTACTACTACTGCCACTACCACTACCACTACTACTACCACTATTACTACCACTACTACTACCACTACTACTACCACTACCACTACTACTACTACTACTACCACTACCACTACCACTACTACTACCACTACCACTACTACTACCACTACTACTACTACTACTACTACCACTACTACTACTACCACTACTACTACTACTACTACCACCACTACTACTACTACTACTACTACTACTGTAGGCTAAAGCGATAGTCAGATTTTTATAAAGCGGTTCGCTTTGTGATGGCTTTGAAACTCCATGCTCTTTGCATGATCACGAGAAAAAGCGAACAGCGACTTGCTACTTGAAAAAGCATTAAAATGAAGCAAAAAAAAGGGCTGATGTATTACATTCACATGACTTTCTCTGCCCTCTAATGGGGCAGTACAAACTATTCTTATGAAAATGTATTTTTCTAACTATTTCAAGTAATGAGATAACCCTTTACAGAAATATGCAGCTAGATTACACATTTCGTTATAGTTACAAAGGAAGTAGTGAACAGCGACAGTCAAATGTTTAAGAAATGGACGCTATATGCCGGCCTTACAGTTTCATACTGTTTGGATGCAATCGCGAAATAACTGCAGATCGACAGGACTTGAAAATGACAAAGTATTGAACAGGTTGAACAAGTAATAACGGATATCTCAGAAATGGTTTATGCTAAAAATTTTATTTGAAATAAATTGTGTGTTTTAAAGAGATCTACATTTATTTTGTGTAGTACGTTTTCGTCTCTCGCTTAACGTTTACCATTTATACTTGTATGTACAAGATTATACAAAGTTCCTTCCGAATGAAGGGGACTTCATAGGATTTTTCCTGAAATTCAAGCTATATATCATGTAAATATATTTAATGTATGGTATCTTAATCAAAATCGCTACAGTCATTTTTGAGAAAATAAAAACGTTCATGGAAAATCTTCCATGTAAAGAGTAGTTGGGATTTTCTTGAAAATCATGTTAATTCTTTTGAAGATACTGAGCTTATATACCAAGTTTTGTATTCATCCAGCATTTCGATTTTGTGTTATACCTGTTCATACATATATGCGCGCGCGCCTCAAAATATATTTCTGGTAAAATCTGGAAATTCAATTTTTGGATGGAATTCAGTACTTCCTCTACTTAGTAGGTACGTGGTAGAGAAAGTAAAAATAACAGCATAACCGATATGGCTTTTCAATATGTATGCACACCAGCATGCAGTTTGCATTTTGAATACCTAACTACATGTGCGGTGTTTTCGTCATATGAAAGGGTATTTTTGTAAAATTATGGGCTTTTCCAAAGATTTTGTTTACTTAAATGTTGTTTTAACTTGTGAAAACATCTTAAGGGGTGCCCAGGAAAACGCGGCATTTCCGAGTGCATGCTCATGGACTTGAGATGTTTTAAAAATTCTCAATTCCTAGCAATACATTTAAAAAAACCTGATGTGTTACATTCGCATGACCTTCTCTACCCTCTATCGTTTATCAGTGGATAAACAAGTAGTCTTCCTATCTACTTCATTTTAATCCAGGCAACCCTTTCTGGAAACAGCTACATTACGCATTTCGTTATAGATACAAAGAGAACAGCGATAGTCAAATGTTTTAGAACTGGACTCTGGCCTTAAAATTCCATACACTTCCCATGCAGTCGCGAGAAACAACTGAAAATCGACGGGACTTGAAAATAATGATAAGGTGTTGAACAAATCTAGTCATTAATAACGGATATCCCGGAAATGGCTGATACCACAAAGCTAATTAAAATAAATTGTGTGTTTTAAAGAGATCTATACTTTTGTGTGGTGCGATTTTGTCTATCACTTAACGTTCACCAGTTATACCAGATTATACAAAATTCCTTCCGAATGTAGAGGACTTCAAAGGTTATTCCCAGAAAACTCAAGTTATACATTTTATTTGTCAAGTAAATAACTTTGATACATGGTATTTGAATCAAAACCGTTACACATTTTTTTAGAAAACAAAAAATTTCGAAAAATGTTCCATATAAAAGGTAATTTTGGGTAGGGGTATTTTCTTAAAAATCTGTGTCCAACTTTGGAAGGTACTGAACTTAAATACCAAATTTGGTGTTGATCCCACTTTTGGTTTTGAGTTATGTTGTTCATAGACCAAAACTGACATACAAACACATAGGTACACGGACCTTTTTTCTAAAAATAAATTTTCTGTATTCAGGGGGCTCAAAACGTGTATTTGGGTAAATCTCGGTATCGAATTTTCGGGTGGAATGCAATACCTTAGGTACGTGGTAGAAAAACTGAAAATGTTCTGGGAGGATTCAGTAGGCTCAAAATGTGTATTTCCGGTGAAATATGTCGAATTTTGGGGAGGAATAATATACATACATACTTGCGCTGTTTATTATAGATAAACAGTATGAAAGTATATACTGGTTAGAGAAAATAGATGGATGCAATGCATCAGCTGATGTTTTACATTTAGCAGTATAGGAATTGCAATAATTAAGCTGAAAAAAATGCATTGTTGATGCAAAATTCAAGCCATTACTTAAAACTGGTTATTTCCAATTACTCACACTCCTGTTTTCACAATGGAGCTTTCCTGCCTTGCGTCACTTTTGAACCAACTTGTACAATTTGGAAAGGAAGAAGGAAGTCAAAATGATACCGCAAGTTTACTTTGATAACATTTATTGATAAATAGTTGGTGTAATTCAGTGGTGCATATCGTCATATTCCAATATTAATGGAACATTCCACTATTAGTATCTCATTCTAACTGCGCAGCTACTGAGTTCCAGTGCACACACCAGCACTTAATTTCTTAATGATCGTTTCCCTTAATGATCCCAGACGTTGGTATCGGGAGCGGTAAACTACGCACGCGTTTCAGGTATATTACATAAACGAATGCACTCTGCGCACATCAGCATTCAAGATAATACTTAAAAGTTCTGTGTAAATTGCACACAGAGCTTATGGTGTTCATTTACTTTTAAAAGTGCTCTTAAATTTAAAACATTATTATAATATTACATATTGGGTGTGTATATTTATATATATATATTTTAAAATGATAACAATTTAATATATAAACTTAATTTTTTTAATTTATATTAATAGACAGTATTTTACTCTCGCATGTTATTTTGTAAGTTTTCGATGAACCTTTCCTACATCATTTTTGTGATTGATGTTTAATTTTGAATAAACAACATTAATGTTTAGAATATTTATAGTCGTATAAACATTTATTTACAGCAATGCCGAATTATTTTAGTAATTTGAGTGCTTAGAAGGTTATAAAATAGACATTACTCTGATAATTGTAATTATTTTCCAAGGTCGTCAGCAAAACTTTCTGTTTTCATTTAACTACAACAATGTTAGCATCTTTACTTTTTCTAATACTGTATAGAAAGTATTGTACTCTACAAAAAAATTCTATTTCGAGATTTCACCGGAAATACACTTTTGAGGTCCCCTGTTAAAGCAAATTAGAAAAAGGTCAAAAACGAAATGTCAGAAAGATACCAAACCTGGTATTTAAGTTAGTCATTTTTCAAGAAAATGTTCTATGGAAAAGGTTTCAAATGTTTAAATTCTCAAAAAAGGCTCTAAAGATTTTGATTAAAATACTATATTCGTATGACAAATAAAATTTATAATTTGAATTTTCTGGGAATACCCCGTAAAGTCCTCTTCATTTTGAATGTATTTTGTATAATTGGTAAACCGCAAGAGATAGACCAATTCATTTTTAAGGTCCTTTAACTGGATAGGTCATATCGGACGGTGAATGAATGAAATGGGTGAAATGAGCTCAAATGAACCGAATCCATAGAGCTTAAAGCTATCGGACAGTTAGCATTACAGGATAAGGGAAAACCCCGGAAAAAGAAAACCTTATCGGGGAACCCACCCTAACCAATATTCGGACTCAGGACCCCTTGTATATGAGACAGACACGCTATCCCCACACCACAGAGGTAGGCAGATCAAATTTTACTATTAAAAATGTAGAACTGATAAGAGCACACAATTTATTTCAATGTTTTGTGGCATTAACAGTTTCCAAATATTTTTTGTTATTGATTTGGATTTTCAAGTTTACATACGACCCTTATACCTGGGTTTTGTTGGATGAGCAGATTGCAATCTTCGCGTGTATTGCAAAGTACTGAAAAAGATATTCCTGAAAAGGATGTATAATTTACCTTCATCTCTTGACATCCGTTTTTCTGACACAGGGACTCGAATGGCAGGTAGAAGTCATTAGCAAGTGACCCTGTGCAGTAACAAATACGGTTTTATGTTCTGTGTTCCTATGAACATTTTTCCGTGCCATGACAAAATGGCTGTAAATTATAAATTTGACAAGTCCTTACTAACATGGGGAAGAAAGGGGTGCAGAAATGCACGTGTACGGCAGTACGATTAAATATTGCATATAACACAACTTTTGTGGGGGCTAAAAATCATAACCCTAGTTCGCCTCAAACAGCATAAACAAGCAAATCAGGAAAAGAAACAATTTAGTGGTCAAATAAACTGGTAAGAGAACTGATTCAATCAACGCCGCTCAAAATCACTGATGAATTAACCATAAGAGGCGTTAATTTTTATTTGTTATTAATATATGTGAGCTTACGAGTAAAAGATTGCAGTTTGTCACAGAATAACTCACAATTATTTTTCTGTTAAAATACACAAACATTGAGGGGTTACAGTAATAAGAAAATGATGTTAAAAATCTAATGTGATACATTCACATGGCTTTCTCTACCCCGTATCTTTATTAGTTCATGTACAAACTATTCTTATTAAAGCTTAATTTTCTATCCACAATATTTAATCCAAATAAACCTTTGCAAAAATCAGCTACATTACACATTTCGTTATAGATACAAAGCGAACAGCGATAGTCAAATGTTTAAGAACTGGAGGCTATATACTGGTCTTAAACTTTCATACTGCTGCCATGCAATCGCCAGAAACAATTGAAAATCCATGGTACTTTTAAAGAAGACAAGTATTGAACAATTCGAACCTCTAATAACGAATATCTCAGAAACGGCTTATGCCACCAAAAAGAAACTTATTTTAAGTAAATTGTGGGTTTTAAAGAGATCTGCATTACTTGTGTGGTACGTTTTCGACTATCGCTTAACGTTTACCAGTTATACAAGATTATACAAAATGAATGAAGAGAACTTCCAAGGCTATTCCCAGAAAAGTCAAGAGATACATTTTATTTGTCATGTAAATATCTTTAATGTATGATATTTTAATCAAAATCTTTGGAGCCATTCTTTAGAAAATCAAGATTTTCGAAAATTGTTCCATGTAAAGGGTAGTTGGGGTAGGGGATTTATTTGAAAAATCTTTGAGTCGCATCCTTGGAAGATAATAAACTCAAATACCAAGTTTGGTATTTATCCGATTTTTCGTTTTTGAGTTATGCTATTCACAGAGAGATACACAGACCCACACACGGACATGTTTCCAAAAATGCTTTATTTGGATTCAAGGCGCCTCAAAACATGTACATATTTCCGGTGAAATCTCGGTATCGAATTTTTGGGTGGAATGCAATACCTACCCTACTTACTACACGTAGTAGAGAAAGTAAAAAAAAAAAAAAAAAATTCTGATGTGATACATTCATATGGCTTTCTCTACCCTCTATCGTCTATTAGTGGGATACAAACTGTTCTTACTAAAGCTTATTTTTCCATCTACTACATTTTAATCCAAATAAATGTAGAAATAGCTACATTACACATTTCGTTATAGATACAAAGAACAATGATAGTCAAATGTTTAAAAATTGGACGCTATACCCTAGCGTTAAAAGTTCCATGCAATCGCGAGGAACAACTGGATGTTAACGGGACTAAGAGAATGATCAAGTAATGAACAATTTGAACCATTAACAACGGATATATCAGAAATAGCTTATGCCACAAGAAACGTTTTGAAATAAATTGTGTGTTTTAAACAGATCTACATTTTTTGTGTAGCATTTTTTCGTTTATCGCTTAACGTTTACCAGTTATACAAGATTATACATAATTTCTTTCGAGTGAAAAGGACTTCACAGGCTATTCCCAGAAAATTCAATATATACAGTTTATTTGTCACGTAAATATATTCAATATATGATTATTTTAATCAAAATCTTTGGAGCTATTCTTTAGAAGATCAAAATTTTCGAAAATTATTCCATGTAAAGTGTAGTTGGGGTGGGTGCATTTTCTTGAACATCTTCTTGTGGCATACTTTGAAGGTACTGAATTTATATACCAAGTTTGGTAATTATCAGAGTTTTCGTTTTTGAGTTATGCTATTTGCAGACACACACACGGACATGTTTCCAAAAACACTTTATTTGGATTCAGGGGGCCTCAAAGCATGTATTTTCGGTGCAACCTCGGTATCGAATTTTTGAGTGGAGTGTAATACTTCCCCTACTTACAAGGTAAGTAGCAGATAAAGTACAAATATGTGTATGTGTGTGTGTGTGCATTAAACAAATAACTATCACTTTGTAGCCTTAGCGTGTTCATAACATTTGTTACTCTATGTTGTACAGTAACAAGCTGCCAACCAAAGTAAATAAAAAAATTGGTTACAACTTAATACTGTTGAATTTTACATTAAATGATAATTATTTTCATGTTTGTGGATTAGTACGAATACGGATTTTCTCTGTAAGCATATGGAACACTTTAACTATCAAAGGCGTTGTTTAGTTTTGTGATAATGTCCCGAGAAAATTTCAATCCTAGCCAGGAGCAATAATCGGAACGACACGAAGTTGCCATGACGACTTTAGGCCTCGTAATATTTTTCGGCTGGTTAGCAATCCCACAAAGAACCGTTTTAGAGAACGACTACTAAATATTATTATTTTAATCATATTTGTACAAACTTATTATTTATTAATTCCTTCATTTCTTAGAGTAAATGTATTTTGAAATGCACTATTAAGTAAAAGAGTTTGTTAATTGCCTGTCTTCCAGGTAAACACTCCTAGGGTACACTTAGTTACATGTTTGCCTTCCCCTCAAATCAGTAAAGAGGGTCAGGTAATTAAATAACTGACCATGTTCGCACTTAAGTAATACCCAACTAATTACCTAGGGTTGTGAGGGAACTGTGGGTTGCCACGTCGTCTTGCAGGCGCCTTGTAATGTTCCTCTTTGTTGTTTCAGTAGAGTATGACATTTGTATTCTAGTGGACTTTAGTCAGGAGTGATTAAGGTTCGAGAAACTATACACCCCATTAATTAAGATATTAAAGCGTTTACTTAAATTACATACGCCGAAACTAATATCGCGTACCAGTGTAGGTACTATTAAATGTAGCTAATTGATTAATTCCACTAATTAAAGTTTCGTATTTACACTTCAAACAATCTAATTCTGCATGTCTTCATATTGTGACGATTCCCGAGTTATGTTTTCATTTCACAAGATTCTGGAGCTGAGTTTTTACATCTTAAAACAAAATGGCTTCCAGTTCTAAGAAAATTCCCATATAACATACATTACTACCTGCTGCATGGCATTCGAATGGGTCTCTTTCCCGGTAATTTCACGCCCTCCCTGTCTTGCAACTGGTAAACTTTAAGCGATAGACGAAAACGTAGTGCACAAGAAATGTAGATATCTTTAAAACACTAAGTTTATTTCAAATACATTTATGTGGCATAATCTATTTCTGAGATATCCGTTATTAATGGTTGGAACTGTTCATTATTTGGTCATTCTCTTAAAGCCCTTTCAACATTCAGTTATTTCTCGCGATTGCATGAAAACAGTATGAAATTTTAAGGCTAGCATATAGCATCCACTTCTAAAACATCCGATTATCGCTGTTCCCTTTATATTGTAACGAAATGTGTAATGTTAATATTCCTGCAAAGATTTATTTGGATTAAAATATAGTAGATATAAAAATAAGCTTTAGTAAGAGTAGTTTTTATATTCACTAATAAACGATACAGGGTAGAGATAATCATTTGAATGTATCACAGATTTTTTTCATTTGTAGTACAAAATCTTGATTCAATCTAGGCGTTGTTCTATTGAAAGAATGCTATATATTCTTTGTTGGAGATGCCATTTGTTTCATGAGTTTATCACTTCTTACTGTATAAAAATTCACTTCAATCTCTATATTTACATACCTTTAAAAAATTAACACTATTTTTGCTCTGTTATCGTTACTATTAAATTATTGTGTATTTTTTATTCTGAAATGTCTATTTTCTTGATTCACACAATCTTGTAGTTTATAAAAGATAATTTCTTTTACCAATTTTTACTTTCTCTACTACGTAAAGTAAGTAGGGGAAGTATTGTATTCCACCCAAAAATTCGATACCGAGATTTCACCAGAAATATATATATGTTGAGACCTCCTGAATCCAAAAAAAGCATTTTTGGAAACATATCCGTGTGTGTCTGTGTGTCTGTGAACAGCATAACTCAGAAACGAACAGTCGGATAAACACCTAACTTGGTATTTAGGTTCAGTATCTTTCAGAGATGCGACACGAAGGTTTTCAAGAAAATCCCCCACCCCAGATTACCCTTTACATGGAACATTTTTCGAAAATTTTAATGGCTCTATCATATGTTTAAGATATTTTCATGATAAATGAATTCTATATCTCGACTTTTCTGGGAATGTCTCCAAAAGTATTCTTCATTGTGAACGACTTTTGCATAACTGGTAAACCATAAGAGATAGACAATATTTTACTACACAAAAAATGTAGATCGCGTTAAAATACACAACTTATGTCACATACATTTTTGTTGCTGAGTGAACCATTTTCGAGATATTGCCTGTTATTCCCTTAAAGTTTCCAATACTTATACTTTTTCTCAAATGGGAATTCGTTATTCTTTTTTTTTTTGTGCTGGTAATGCAAAGAGAATGGAATACTCCACACAGCAACCAGCTCTTAAAATATTTGACTATCGCTTAAAGCCTACCAATTCCCCTTGCACCTACAAGAAAATTAGCAATAAGATTAACATCTCGATTAACATGAGGCATATGGAGAATAAGCGTTTGTAAAAATAGTTTGTACAAGAGTAGAGAAAGCCATGTGAGTGTAACGCATCAGATTTGTATCAAACCATTCTCAATGTTAATTTTTCATACCTACTTAGAAATTAAATTGAGTTTTATTTATGGACGCTCTTTAACTACTGTGGTCCTTAGCGTCCCATTCTATATTGGGCGTGAAAGATCGGTAATTTTGGTCAGAGACCTCTTTATTAGGCTTGAGGTTTTTTTACGTGCTGTAAATCTACTACACGGGAACACCGGCTTTACTTCCCTTCCGAAGGAAGCCATGCTAAGGATTTTTACGCCCGAAAAAATTCATCGTCCTCCGCCGGTTTTGAACCCGCGGCCTTGGGAACTAGAGGCTAGCATGTTAACCATACCTACTTAGAACCTTCTTCATTGTAGAATATTGAAGAATATTAAAGATTGTAAATTTCAATGCCTAAATATGTCTATTTCAAAATTGATTTCACTTCGAAATTGTTGAGTACTTCACTTTACGACATTTTTCTTTCTCGTCATTTAATTACTGAGACTGAACACATGAGATTATAAAATAAATGAAGTAGTACCAATATAGTCAAACGTGTGGTTTCTCTCTCTGTAATTTAAACGAAGCAGAGATTATGGGAAAACAAATGAATACAGGAGTCAAAATATCACCATTAAATAATTTTAATCCCCGTATTGTTGATTTTAATCGGTTATGATTATCAGTCTAATTTGATTGCCATTGGTCAGTCGAGTAGCAATAAGCTCAATGACTAATTAACGCTCTTAGGTAATTTATCTTCCCCAATTTAGATGAGATTAACGAATGCGACAACAAGCATGATGAAAGCTCAATTAAATTATCTAAGAAAAACTTTAAGCAAGAGAGGGATTCGCTAAGATAATTTTATTAGTAACTGCAATGCGAGAAGAATGTCATTTTTTGTACTTTCAGTATAATCACTTGGCGTAAAACTCTGAAAATTGAGTCTATGCCATCTTTTTGTTTCTTGTATTATGTGGCGTCAGATCTTGCATATATTCTGAATTCGCAGGTCACAAAATCTATTTTTACAGTTTGTACCAACCGCAAATAGTGAACAGGAAAATGCATGAGAATAGGATTCCTAGATACCTAGTCGAATTGAAGCAAAGAATATAGGAATAATAAAAAAAGAACGTAGGAGAAAAAGTCAGTTATTAGTTTTTGATCACCATGTTTTAAAACTACAGATTTAGTTCGATTCAGATTGGTGAATAAGGCATCAATGAGACCGTACACTGACTAAAAGGCACTCACCTATGAAATTTTAATTTTAACGAGATAATCTTTTTCTTTTGTTGATAATCCACACAATTAGCAAATGTATACTCCTGTGTGTTTTGTCGAAGAGAATTGTACCGGCTTAGCTTAATCCCTGCCTTTAGGTGCGATATACATGTTTGTTTTCTTGTTTAGGTGTTAAAGAACTTTATCTAATTCTAACTGCTATAGTCCCGTTTATCATGTTGCACTTTCCTTTCTTCCAGGAAGTTCCTTTCTCTTAACACCTTTACTAACTGATCGTCTCTGCGTCATTTCCTCGGTTTTAAATTAGCACTTATCGCTCCACTGTCTGATAGTTATGCCTAACCTCGTATACAAAAGACAGTCTTGGTTAGATCATTACAACGTGTACTCGCAGATCGAAATGTAAATGCTGCTTTAGAAAATACGAAATTATGACAGTGTATGTTTGATTCTACTTGATCTTCTTCTTACGTATACATGTAAAGAAAGTTTTGCTTTCGTCAAAAACTTCCATATCGCGATATCACCGCATATTTACGTTTTTGAGACCCATTGAATCCCTCCTTTGTGTAATTTTTTCCCTCTCTGTCTGTGAACTGCATAACTCAAAAACAAAAGGTCGGTTAAATGCCAAACTTGATATTTAAGTTCAAAATTTTCCAAGGCGCGATAAGAAGATTTTCAAGAAAGTCCCCACACCCCAAGCTATCCTTTACTTGAAAAGTGTCGTCCTCCGTGGGTAGTGGTTACCATGCTAACCTCTAGCTCTCGAGGTCGTGGTTCAAACCTGGCGGAGGGCAATGGATTTTTTCGGGCCTAAAAATCCTTAGCATGGCTTCCTTCGGAAGGTGTGGTCCCATGTCGTAGATTTACGGCACGTAAAAGAACCTCAAGTCTGATAAAGAGGCCTCTGAGCAAAATTACCGGTCTTTCACGCCCAGTATAGAATGGGACCGTAAGGACCACAGCAGTTAAAGAGCGTCCATAAATAAAAAATAAATTAAAAAAAAAACTCAGCTCTCCACTGGAAAAGTGAGGGGATTTTCTTGAAAATTTTAGTGTCACATTCTTCGAAGACACTGAACTTAAATACCAAGTTTGGTATTTAACCGACTTTTCTGAGTTATGCAAGTCGGTCTGGTGGCTCAGTGGGTTAGGTGCTGGCCTACTGATCCCAAGGTCGCGGGTTCAAACCCGGCCCAGACCAATCGTTATTAAGTGTGCTTAAAAGCAACAGCCCCATGTCAGTAGATTTACTAGCATGTAAAAGAACTCCTGCAGGACGACATTCCGGCACACCGGCGGCGCTGATATGATCCTGCAATTGACAGCGTCATTAACAAACAAAATATTTATTTATTTTATTTTGAGTTATGAAGTTCACAGATACACACACACACACACACACACATTTCTCTATAAATGTTTATTTATTCTGAGAGACTCAGAACTTGTATTTTCGGTGAAACCTTGGTATCTAATTTCTGGGTGGAATGCAATACTTCCTCTTCTTGCTGTAGGTACCTACTCGCATTCGGCATGTTCTGGGTTCGATTCCCGTCGATTTCCCACTCTGACCTTGGGTTTTCGTGATTTTCCCTGGTCGGTAGGCGAATGCTGGAGTAATTTCTCGTCTACTACGATTTCCTTTCCATCATTTCCCTTTCATTCCGTTTCCTTCTCATCCTTCGGGCGGGTTTCTAGGTTTCGTGGCGTATGGCGGTGTCGGACAGATGGCGCAGATTGAGGCAGTATTTTTAACATTTAAATGATTTCAGTCTAATTATATAAATGTAAATTCAATAACAGCCCGCCTTGAAGCATTATGTGTATGTAATGATTTGTAAAATGTATGTAACAGTCATTGCATATGCTTATATTATTGTAAACATCTTCAATAATGTTATGTGAATGCATTACGTAATTTATTAATGTAGGAGCTGTGAGAAATAGGTTAACAGTTGCTAACAATGAGGTAACAATGAGGTAACCTTGAAGCAATAATGAGTTTGAGAGTTTAAATGTTACTTGTGATTCTTGGAAGCATTAATGTAATTTTAGTGACAATTTATAAAAATAGCCAATCAACAACCAGAAAAGCTTTAGTTAAATGCAGGTATTCTATTGGAGTAAAAATAGCCAATCAGAGACTTGAAATACAGAAATTTACAAGTTTAGACGGTTGAAACCAATTCAGTTGCCTCCAAACAGTGCTCATAACCAGACGTGTTGCTTCAAGACAGTGCTCATAACCAGACGCGAGATGTGTCCTCGAGAAATTAATTATGTATTCGTGTGAGACGAGAATAGTATACTTGTTAAAAAGTGCAAGTATTAAATAAAAGAATCTCACAGCTCTCTATATCAGTGAGGTGCTATTTAATTTGTGTCAAGGATTAATAAAAAGGAGTGAATTAAAACTTAAAATCTGTGTAAGCCTACATTCTTGTCGCATCACGCCCTGCCAATGCTTCCATGTCTCTAACAATAATACTGACGCAGCCGAGGCAAACACAACTATTTAATATTAAAGAAACAATCAAATTACAAAGTTAATTTTTTTTAAACTTGGGGCAAAGACCACCTAAAAATACATTTGGGGCGAAGGCTACCGGAAACTGTTTACTATACGTGCGTTTGCAACTACTACAAGTTCGGCTCCCCAATAGTTGAAATATAATACAACTCCTTCAATATAAACTACTTCAAATTGACGCCCAAAGCGTGGTAAAAAATAACGTAACAAACCATCTACTTCAAGATGCTTGCTCAAAGGAAAGAGTACTTCCCCGTGGACACCAGAGGGTTGTTTGGTCGACGGATCGTTCATCGCCCTCTCTAGGCAGCTCCAGCAGCGAGACGGATCTTCGAGTCTGGAAATGTTAGGGACTTCCGCGCGTGTCTGTGGCGTAGTTCCTTCATTTCTTTCCTTCCTCCGAGGAGTGGTAGCCACAATATATCTATGTAGGTCGTAGTGCGCGAGTGTTTCCCTCCGTTGTGTAACCTGTACCTATACTATAGTAAGTAGTAGAGAAAGTAGTAATAATAATAATAGTAATAATAATAATAATAATAATAATAATAATAATAAAGAGGAAACGAGACAAGAGATGAGAAGAACCCCGTTTGCATTACATGGAAGAAGTTACGGTTCGGAAATAGGCAACGATGACAGACAATATTAAGATAATCGTTTATATTTGGAGACGAAGAAGGAAGAATTCAGTGAGGGGAAACTATGGGTGAATGATAGAAACATTAACATTCAAATAATAATTATTAAATTATGTTTAACTTTGGACTACAAACACTGACTGCTGTTTCGTTTCTCTCTCCGTGACCACTTCATTCTGAAATTGGGTCCAGCTTGAAGCATAAAGACCACGTCGTAACATTTTCCCACAATATTTACGAAACGGTCCCAGGCAGGCGGACCTGGCATTTCATTGTTTTACGGAAGAACGCACATGGTTTAAGGTTTTGCGCAAGTCAACGAACGCAGTTATCATCACGAACGCATGGAGAAAGTTTTTGCGACGCTAATTTTGCTTTTATTGACATGGAAAATGGGTTAAGCAGTGGCCTTCATATCCGTCGCACCGTGACAGAAGCGGTGCGTAAGATTTGATGGAGCAGACCTGGGGATATCCACTTGGTCTGGCTCTGCGGTGAACACTTCCCACTGTCGTCAATGAGTCTGAACGTCTGCATCGCTCAAGTGTTTCCCAGAGTATCTACATAATTATATCAACGGATGTTATCCCTACGGTTCTTTCACGATAATTATATGCGAGCGCCTTTCAGCCAATGCACGGCCTCATTGATGCTTTAATACCTATCAAAACCGAACTTAATTGATCGTTTTAAAGCATGGTGCTCAAAAACTAATAACCTCTAGCTTTATTTCTCCTACTACATTCATTTTTACTTTCTCTACTACGTATAGTAAGTAGGGGAAGTATTGCATTCCACCCAAAAATTCGATACCGAGATTTCACCGGAAATACATGTTTTGAGACCTCCTGAATCCAAAAAAAGCATTTTTGGAAACATGTCCGTGTGTGTGTCTGTGTGTGTGTCTGTGTGTGTGTGTGTCTGTGTGTGTGTGTGTCTGTGTGTGTGTGTGTCTGTGAACAGCATAACTCAAAAACGAACAGTCGGATAAGCACCAAACTTGGTATTTAGGTTCAGTATCTTCCAGAGATGCGACACGAAGGTTTTCAAGAAAATCCCCCCACCCCAGACTACCCTTTACATGGAACATTTTTCGAAAATTTTAATTTTCTCAAAAATGGCTCTAACGATTTTGATGAAAATATCATATGTTTAAGATAATGTCATGAGAAATGAAATGTATATCTCGAATTTTCTGGGAATGTCACCAAAAGTATTCTTCATTGTGAACGACTTTTGCATAACTGGTAAACCATAAGAGATAGACAAAATTTTACTACACGAAAAATGTAGATCGCGTTAAAATACACAACTTATGTCATATACATTTCTTTTGTTGAGTGAACCGTTTTCGAGATATTGCTTGTTATTTCCTTAAATTTTACAATACGTATACTTTTTCTCACATTCGTTATTCATTTTTTTTATGTCCTGGACATGCAAAGAGAATGGAATGCGCCACATAGCAACCAGCGTTAAAATATTTGACTATCGCTTAAAAGCTACCATATTTCCCTTGCATCTACAAGAAAATTACCAATAAGATTGACATCTCGATATCTCGATTAACATGAACCATATGGAGAATAAGCGTTTGTAAAATTAGATTGTACAAGAGTAGAGAAAGTCATGTGAGTGTAACACATCAGATTTTTTTTACTATAATCTCTGCTTCGATTCGACTAGGGATTTAGGAAGCCTATTCTGATGCACTTTCCGGTTCATTATTAGCGTTGCTTCAAACTGTATAAATGGCGAGATATGGTGATCTGCGAAATCAAAATATTGAAGAAGGGGTACAAGATCTAATGTCGTTTAATGCAAAAAGAAAGAAAAAGGTGGTTTGGAACAGGTAGGTGATTATACTAAATGTTCAAAAACATGGCATCCTTCTCGCAAGGTAATTTAATTATCTTACAGAATCCTCCGGTTGGTCATATATTTTACTTTCTCTATCTATTAATAGATAGAGTAAGTACTGCATTCCACGCAAAAATTCGATACCGAGATTTCACCGGAAGTACGTGTTTTGAGGCCCCCTGAATAACAAAAGCATTTTTAGAAAAGGTCCATTTGTGCCCGTGAACAGCTAACTGAAAAACGAAAAGTCGGATAAACGCCAAACTTGGTATTTAGGTTCAGTACCTTTTAAAGATGCGACACGAAGATTTTGAAGAAAATCCCCCCACCCCCAACTACATGGAGTAATTTCGAAATTTCTGATTTTCTAAAACAATGGCTCTAACAATTTTGATTAAAACGCCATATATTTAAGATATTTACATGACAAATAAAATGTATATCTTGAATTTTCTGGGAATAGCCTGTGAAGTCCTCTTCATTCGAAAGGAATTTTGTATAATCTTGTATAACTGGTTAGACGTTAAGCGATACACGAAAACACACTACACAAGAAATGTAGTTCTCTTTAAAACACCCAATTTATTTCAAATGCCTATTTTTGTGGCATCAGCCATTTCCGAGATATCCATTACTAATGGTTCGAATTGTTCAATATTCTCTTAAAGTCCTGTCAACATTCAGTTGTTTCTCACGATTGCATGGAAACAGTGTGGAATTTTAAGGCCAGCATATAGCGTCCAGTTGTTAAACATTTGACTATCGCTGTTCTCTTTGTATCTATAATGAAATGTGTAATGTAGCTGTTTCTGCAAAATTTTATTTGTATTAAAATGTATTACGGTATTACTTATAATGTTTGTTTGTGTTTACTTCACGCGTGGAAGCCATCTTGTGACGTCATTCATTTGTTCGGTTTGTAGCTCCATCTAGTGTTAGCAATTTGTGGTAGTATTAGTGTTTGAAAGAATTATAAGTTTTGTTTACTATCCTCCGGCTAGCTATTATTTCTCAGTCGAACATGTCTCTTGAATCAGAGTGTGTAAACGGAAAGGAATCTTTTATCCAAATATAACACTGATGAAGAAATTTGTTTTACACATTTATTGTCAAACACGTTAACTATCACATTTATACATTGATCTTAACACTCGCCAAACTGAAACTGTTATAATAACTTCTTACTGATCACTTTTAATCCACGTACTTCAACTTTTTGTATAATTAACCTTACAACACTTTAGATTATTCATAATTCTGCTGCGCGTAACTTGTGAATCGATACCCGACGTTTGCCGTACAAATACTTTCGACGAATTGGCTGACTGAAGACGACGTGTAGTGTACACAGATTTTTGATGAACTGGCCGACTGAAGGCGACGTGTAATGTATTGAGATTTTCGATGAACTGAACGCGATCTACCTCTGACTTGGCTTTTTATACACCCACTCCCCGATATGCCTAAAGATTATAACTGAGTTACTATTGGCTAATAAAACGCGCCAACATTAGCGTCTATTTTAATATCCAATGAAAATTATGAATACATATGCTCTAGGGAAATATTCCAGAAGGTTCTCAACGGAAAAACGCGCCAATATTACGTAACTTCCTCGTTTCCAATAATGATAAACAGCTCACCCCCTCTCTGCATTATTGCGCGCTATTATTGACAGTTTCAGTAAGGCATTAAAAACTTACTTCTCAACAATAATTACAGTCAAGAAACATCTCAAATCAATGTCACATAAAAATGCATATTCATATTACAATCATTATTTACATTTAAGTAATTTGTGATACAAATTACTGCATCAAATGTTGTAGATATAAATGTAAGCTCTAGTAAGACTAGTTTGTATACCCACTAATAACCGATAGAGGGTAGAGAAAGTCATGTGAATGTATCACAATAGATACTTTTTAGGTAAATTTAATTCAGTTTTCAAACTCGTGCTTGTTGTCATGACAAGCATTCGTTAACCTTAGTTAAATTGCCGAAAAACTACCAGCACTCGTGGTATTATTGAAGATATATTTCTCATTGCATATAGTCAGATTTTCGAATTTCTCTGAGCAACTGCTAACCGCTTTGGTTATTTTCTCTGCCGCTTGAATTCAATCCAACATTTTTATATTGAGAGTTTACGTTTTGAGATCCCCAGAACGCTAAAACAAAGCCTTTTTAGGAGGAGGCGTGTGTCTGCGTGCGAGCAGAGAGTAACTCAAAAACGAAAAGCGCAATCAATAGTAAATAGTTCAGCCAAGTCAGGCCGTTTTCAAGGCTTCAAGGTGAAGCTTAGTAAGGAATTCTGGCCCACACCATAATACATTTGTGTGGAAATATTTAGGGTATTTTTTATTTTATAAAAAGTCCTCCAACCATTTTGAATGAAATAGCTTAAGTCTTATAAACAAGCATGAGCAAAAAACTGCAGATGTGTTACATTCACAAGAATTTCTCTACCCACCATTGTTTATTCTTATATGGCGTCTACACACTATTATTACAAATTACTACTTTTCTATCTACTTCATTAATAGATATACATGTTTGTAGAAATAGTTTCTTTATACATTTCATTGTAAGTGTCAAATGTTTAAAAGCGGGTCGCTATATGGTGGCCTTTTAAATTCCACACTCTTTCCAAGACATCGGGAGGAACAACTGAATGATGACCACTTCAGAAAATGACAAAATAAAAAATCTGATGTGTTACATTCACATGACTTTCTCTACCCTCTATCGCTTACTAATGGATATACAAATTAGTCTTACACTCTTACGAACGTTTATTTTTCTATGTACTTCATTTTACCAAGATACACCTCTGCAGAAATAGCTACATGACAGGCTTCGTTATGCATACAAAAGGAATAGCGATAGTCAAATGTTTTAAAAACTGGATGCTACACGCGGCCTTAAAATGCCTTACTGTTTTTATGCAATCGCGAGAAACAACTGAAAATCGGCGGCACTTAAAAAGAATGACGAAGTATTGCACAATTCGAAGCATTAATAACGAAATGGCTGATGCCACAAAAAAGTTATTGGGAATAAATTGCACTACTTTTTTGCCTAGTGTGTTTTTATCTATCGCTTAATGTTTACCATTTATACATGGTTATACAAAATTCCTTCCGAATGAAGAGGATTTCCTAGGCTATTTCCAGAAAATTCTAGAGACCTATTATATTGTATTTGTAATGTAAACATCTTTAATATATGGTACTTTAATCAAATTCGTTAGAGCCAGTTTTTAGAAAAAAAAAACATTTCGAAAAATATTCCATGTAATTGGGGGTGGGGGGATTTTCTCGAAAACGTTCGTGTCAAATCTTTAAAAGCTACTGGTCCTAAATACTAAGTTTGGCACTTATCAGACTTTTCGTTTTTCAGTTATGCTGTTCACGCACACGCGCGCATGGACCTTTTCTAAAGCCTCCTTTTTTTTGTTCAAGGGGTATCAAAACATGTATTTTCGGTGAAATCTCGGTATCGAATTTTGGGTGGAAAATTAATACTTTACCTACTGTGTAGGTGGTAGAGAAAGTAAAAATTGAAACTGATAATAACGGATACCTCAGAAATGTTTGATGCCTACATTCTCTGGGAACTAAATTTTTTCTCTCTCCCTTATGGTTAACCAATAGTACAGAATTATACAAAATTCTCTCCAAATGAAGAGCTCTTTGCAGGCTATTCCCCCAAAATTCAATATATACATTATATTGGTTATGCAATTATCTCAAATATGTCTATTTTAATCAAAATCGTTAGCCATTCTTTTAGAAAATCCAAAGAATCGATAATTTTTCCATGCCACATCTCCAATGGACAACAAATTGGAGAGCTTTCCTAACAAATTTTAGTTCCAACTATATCCTAGTTTCCAGTACATTAAAATGGTTTTTAACTGGTTCCGATTTCAAAGTTTCAAAGCTGACTTCTTCAAACGTTTTGTCAGCTTTCATTTCACTGCAGCCTAGTGCCACTACTCTTATCTACAGTGACATGTAGGGATCTGCATAAAATATCAGCGTGGCGGAGCAGGCCAGAGAACAGTCCATCTGTGGCGTTAACAGAAACAGTATATAGAAAATAACAATAGTGTGGAAAATTCAATGCAAGTTATTAATTAAAAAAAACGGAAATAGAGTTTCAGTTTCTTTTAAACTGACATAAGTCCTAAGCATACTTTGATATTCAAAGACATTAGAGTAAGTATACCTATGAAGGTGATAGTTACATTTATATTTTATGGTGAATGTAACGCCCAGAGAAAAATTCTGATGTGTTACACTCACATGACTTTCTCTACTCTTGTACAAACTATTTTTACAAACGCTTATTCTCCATCTACTTCAGGTTAATCGAGATAAACATTTGCAGACTCTATCTTATTGCTAATTTTCTTGTAGATGTAAGGGGAAAATATATTTACAAGTGCAATATAGAAAAACAGTAGCCTTTAAGCACATACATATCTCTTAATAGCTGGTTGCTAGGTGCAGCACCATTCCTTTTGCTACAGATTATAACTCTTTGCATATACAAGACAAAAAAAATGAATAACGAATTCCCATTTGAGAAAACAAGTATTGAAAAATTTAAGGGAATAACAAGCAATATCTCGAAAATGGTTCACTCAACAAAAAAATATGTATATGACATAAATTGTGTATTTTAACACGGTCTACATTTTTTGTGTAGTAAAATTTTGTCTATCTCTTATGGTTTACCAGTTATGCAAAAGTCGTTCACAATGAAGAATACTTTGAGACATTCCCAGAAAATTCAAGATATACATTTTATTTGTCATGAAAATATCTTAAACATATGACATTTTAACCAAAATCGTTAGAGCCATTTTTGAGAAAATTAAACTTTTCGAAAAATCTTCCATGTAAAGGGTAATCTGGGGTGGGGGATTTTCTTGAAAACCTTCGTGTCGCATCTCTGGAAGATACTGAACCTAAATATCAAGTTTGGTGTTTATCCGACTGTTCGTTTCTGAGTTATGCTGTTCACAGACACACAACACACACACGGACATGTTTCCAAAAATGCTTATTTCCGGTGAAATCCCGGTATCGAATTTTTGGGTGGAATACAATACTTCCCCTACCTACTATACGTAGTAGAGAAAGTAAAGTGTTATTACGATGTTTCATTCCGTACACGATGTAGAGTCAACGCTTAATCTATGGAGATCTATATCATTCCATACTATGTATCTTATCAAACAGTATTTTTAGTTTCTCTACCGCGAGTCTAGTAGGTAGAGGAAGCATTACATTCCACACAAAAACTTCATGTCGAAATTTCAGCGGAAATACTGCTTTGAAGCCCTCTGAATCCCAAGAAAAGCATTTTAGAAAAGGATCCTTTTGTGTGTGTGTGTGTGTGTGTGTGTGTGTGTGTGTTTGTGAACAGCATAACCAAAAAGCGAAAAGTTGGTTAAATACCAAACTTCATATTTAAGCTCAGTATCTTCCAAGGATGCGACACAAAGATTTTCAAAACAATTCCCCCCACACTAAACTATCCTTTACATAGAACATGTTTTGGTCTTTTTGATTTTCTAAAAAAATAGTTCTAACTATTTTGATTGAAATGCCACATGTTTAAGATATTTCCATGACAAACAAAATGTATGCTTTTTTTTACAAAACATGAGGGCCTTGCCCCATACTCTTGACCAGAGCCTTTCCTCTGCCACCGAGCAATAACCATTAGCAAACAAAAGGCGCCCTCATTAGGAGGGTTAGAAGCAACGTAGCCAAATGTATGTTTTCTGCATTTCCTTCAGCTTCGTCAACAGTCAGTCTATGGTTTAGTGTTTGATGTCGTAAGCTTGCAAACCGGTGAGTTATTGCACAACATGTCGTTTCCTTTCCGACCCTGAACATCACCCGAACTTGAATCTGATGATGTGAACCAACATCAGCAACCGTCTTCACCAAAGACGCCAGTGAAAAATAACAACACCTTTGTCACTGGAAGAGGTGCTAGGTTACGTAAACAAACATTTTCATGTGTGTCACCCGAGAATCGCGTTCCATAGTTTAAGAAGCGCTAAAAACTTTCCCACTGTGAGGTTTGCTTTAAATAGCAAACCTACAAAGAGAGCCAAAAACTACGAACCGGCTGCGCGGTGTTTTTCCTGTCCGCGTCCTCGGATGAAACCATACAACATTTTTAAAACTATTTTTAAAGGCTTTACTTGCCAACTTTATGAAAGGAGATGCTGAACCTGGTCGCCGTCGTTGTCCATACATTTTGGCACCTCTTTAGGAAACTATCCATCGCTCGCCGTAGTTCACGTTGAGAAATTCTGGCAATTTACTGGCGGATATTTTGTTTTAATTCTTCCAGGGTGTGTGGGTTTTTCTTGTACATGGTTTAAGTTACCCCAGAGATAGAAATCGCAGGGGGTTAGGTCGGGGGACCTAGGGGCCCACAAATCTCTACTAATAATTCTATCCTCAAACACACTTTCATAAAGTTGGTTTAATCAAAAAATCAGTTGAGGACATGCTGACCGTCTCCCGAAACGCGTTCAAGTAAGAATATTTTAGTGATGTAGTGTAATCACCTTCAACTCTCTTTATTTTAAATTATGACACATCACTGTTACTAGCTTCTAAATCTTCAAAATTAGTCAACACAGTCTATTTCAAAAACATTTTTTATGGCGTTGATCATTTTCGAGATATTCTTTGTTGTTGGTTTGAATTTTCAACTACTTAACAAGTTTTTCAAGTGGTAAGTTGCTAATTGTTTTTTCTCGGGGTCATACAAAGATTGTGGAATTTTAAAGCCATCGTCCTCTTGGTGTAGTGGCTACCATGTTAGCCTCTAATTCCCGAGGTCGCGGGTTCAAACTCTGCGGAGGGCGATGGAATTTTTTTTGGCGTAAAAATCCTTAGTATGACTTCCTTCGGAAGGGAAGTAAAGCCGGTGGTCCCGTATCGTAGATATACGGCACGTAAAGAACCTCAAGCCTTATAAAGAGGCCTCTGAAAAAATTTACCGGTCTTTCACGACCAATATAGAATGGGACGCTAAGAATCATAGCATTTAAAGAGCGTCCGTAAATAAAACTCAATTTAATTTTTACATACCGATCCGTTTTATAAAAATCTGACTATCGCTTTACCTGCTTCTTATAGCTAAACCTAAACGTGTTTATCTCGATTTACAAGAAGTAGTTAGAAGAATACGCTGTTGTAAGAATAAATTGCAGAAGAATAAGTAGAATAAGTAATATTTTAGGAGTCAATACATATAAATTCCGTGAGTTTATAAGGGAACCACATAGTCCCGTGTAGAGTAATCTTTGAAAACAACATCAGAAGCTCATTCTGCACAGTGAAATATGAAATGCCCAGTACGATGGAATAACTGCCTAACACAGCTTCAGAGAAGAAATATCGGATAACACAAACATACGTGGGCTGCCTTAAACAGGATTGGATCAACCGCCCCCAGTGTTTATATTTAGCTAATGAAAACCCACGCTTCTGGAGCTCTGCAACAACAATTACAGCAGGTATAAAGCGCAAAACCACATGAGCTAAATTAAAGCTTTATTCTCAGAAGGGTTCTAATTATTTGCGAACAAAAGAATGTGCGGGGGCAGCGAACCTCCACCTACACGCAGGACGCTTACGTAGGGATGTTATTGGAAAGGGATCTGCCGAATATTTGTATAGAACTGCTTTAAGAGGATGTGCCACTCCAAGGATACTGCTAAAAATGTTAGAGCATATAATTTATAGTAATATAAACATAAAAATTGTGTGGCTTTTAATTATGCAATTATTTATACATTCGATGTTTATCTCAATCTACTAACAAGTAATTATTAACTATAACATTTTTAACTGAACTTTTAGACATGTTAAAAATATCTACATGAAAAAATGAACTTGGTTGTATAATAGTATATTATGCAACAAGACTATAATGTTATAAATTTGCTGCAAATAGTAGCATGTTTATAAAACGGCAGCGAGTCTCATAATTACCATTGCATACGACTGTACGACTTTAATTTCAAAACTTTAAGTTTTTACAAAATATCTTCCTTGTTAATTGTGTGTAATTAAATGCTGATCGGAGGGGGCCTTGACCGTGTTTGCGAGGAGTGCAACAGATGTCAGTACTTTTGAGTCCACGCCGTATTTATTGATTTTTTGCAGGTAACTTGAAAGCAAGTCCTATTGAAGCAAAGGAAATGAACTCACTTTATTAGAATATCATAATTAAAACGAACAGAACATATTTCATTGTTTTTCTGGGAAATGAATTCCAGTGGACTGTGTACTGAAGGTGCTAAAAGGAATGGTCGAGTGCGCGCGCCGCCGAATAAGATCATAATGAGTCTCTATGGATGAGTATTATGGATGCCATAAAAGCTCAGTTGCATAACACGTAATGAGCTTATTATGGTGTGGTCAACTAAAAATATATAATTCTATTTATGCAATCCTACCATTAGATATAAACAGATTGTTACTATATACAATAAGCCGAGCGAGGTAGCGCAGGCGGTAGCGCGTGTCTCGCATTCGGGAGGTCTTGAGTTCGATTCCCGCGGCCAACCTTCCTGACCTATGGGCTTTTTCGGGTGTTTTCCCGTGTCGCTAGGTAAATGCTGGGAAGGATAATTACATCTCCCAAATTTCCCGTCCCTCCATTTCGCCTCCTTTCTCGTTTCACTTCATCTTTCATCAGCTTGGTTGTTTCAGGGCTGTAAGTGTCGGCGGGAATCTTGACCTTGTATGGTAGGGGAAAAGGACTGTAACACTTCGGTCCCCGGAATGGGGGCGGTCTCCAAATCCCGGTCCCCCATAGGATGTGCAAGACTGTCGGTTGTACCAGCTGCCATCGGGGAGTTTTAAACTGGAAAATGTAGGGACCCTGCCCACTGCCCTGCCTCTGATTCGGCCACCCTGTGGTCTCCTCTGCCTCACCCCTCCCTCCCGGGGGCGCCCCGTTGGGGGCCTAGGCATAAAAGATCTCCTTAGGTGGAGGTGCTACGTTCCCCTCCGCTCCTGGTCATACGTCATACGTGTATACAATAACGTGCATAATTGGCTCATTACGACACGCGAATCAATAACAGTAATGTACCCTCTGTACATTATCAAATATTGAGTAATTACCATGTGAATTTATAATTACTCATGCTGTGCTGATAATAGGCTACATCAGAGTCCGTAACACCTGCTCACTTCTCTCCCAGAAAGGGAATGCATGTAAGTGGCTGTCTTGCTTATTGGTGCAGCATTCCAGGTAATAACAAATGGAACGCGGGAGAGAAGCTAGTATCTCATAATATATGAAGACGCTCTCATTCTGTCAGCTTTGAGTGCCGATTTATTTTATGGTTTATTTCCCACAATTTATAATGCTAAGATTGTATAAAATGCATCAAACCTGTGGATAATATTAATATGGCATTTGTACCTTAGTCATCAAGGTTATCCACTTGTCGCATAAATTACCATTAATGGCGCATTTTTATGAGTTTCTGTATTTGCTCTGGGGGTGAAAGTACCTTTTTGAGTCTATTTATTTTCCTATGTATGTAAAAGGATATGTATATTATAATCTAAGCAGAACTATATACACAAACTGTCTTACCCAGCATTGCGTTGGAACATTCTATAAGTACGGAGTTGAAAATAAGGATAGTGGTAATTTTTTTAAAGTCGTAAGTAGTCTGTAATTTGTACGTGTACCTAAAGCGTAAGTGTCCAAAGTTTTATCCAGATTGGTCAAAGTGACAATTTTTACATAAGGGGTTGAAAAATGCAAGTATGGGGTAGTTTTTTGAAGTTGTGTGGTATCTTACATTTCTTTCCAAGTCCTATAGCCCAAGTGCACAAAATTTATGCTCTGGTTGAATAAGCAGTATAAGTTTATCTACAGAGTAAGCCAAAAAACTCCGAACCGCCTGCGCGGTGTTTTTCCTGTCCGCGTCCTCGGCGCTCGTTGTCGTTTGCCGCTATCATATAGAGGCGCGGATGAAACCATAATACATTTTTAAAACTAGTTTTAAAGTCTTTACTTATGAACTTTACGAAAGGAGATGCTGAAACTGGCCACCATTGTTGTCCATACATTTTTGGCACTATGCATCACTCGCCGTAGTTCACGCTGAAAAATTTCCTGGTGGATATTTTGTTTTAATTCTTCCAGGGTGTGTGAGTTTGTCTTGTACATTTTATGTTTTAAGTTACCCCGGAGGAGTATTTTATGAACAATATTACCGGCTGCGCAGTATTTTTCCACTGGGCGTGTGGAAATATGCTAAAACATGATAACGCACTGCTGCTATAAACAAAGTCACGCTGTTGTGGTTTTGCTGTGAAGTGGGAAGTGCAGTTTTCAGTTGAGGGTGATGTGATGTAGTTCAGTTATTACGAGTTATTTATTATTTTGTCCTGTACTTAGTCACAAAGTATATTATGGCTCAGTAAATGTTTTCTACTGCCCAGTGTGGTATGTGTTAACTTGGTCAGCTCGCCAAGTGAAAGTACGATTTGCAGAAAGATTTCCAGGTGTAAAAGTTCCAGGCCGTACAACAATCCATGAACTTTACAGTAAACTTCAGACCACAGGAAGTGTTCAGGCTAAGAAATCTAAAAGACGGCGTTCGGTTCTTACCGAAGAAACATTAGACGACATCGGTCATCGTTTGGAAAATTCCCCTAAAAAATTCCATGATGGATAGTTTCCTAAAGAGGTGCCAAAAATGTATGGACAACGATAGTGGCCAGTTTCAGCATTTCCTTTCGTAAAGTTGATAAGCAAAGCCTTTAAAAGTACTTTTAAAAATGTTGTATGGTTTCATCCGCGCCTTTCTATGATAGCGGCAGAGGTCAACGGGCGCCGAGGACGCGGACAGGAAAAACACCGCGCAGGCGGTTCAGAGTATTTTGGCTCACTCTGTATAAGGGATTGAAAATAAAGAAAGAACAGCTTTTAAAAATTTCGAATACTACATAATTCAAAATAGGTGGGTTTTAGAAGTTGTAACGTAACCTATGCTTTTTGCCAACTCCTATTGTACAGGTGGCCCAGACTTCGTGTGTACATATCCCTTCTGCGTTAAAAGAGTTGCAGAACTCAAGGGAGCCCCGATGAGTTCTGCAACTCTTTTAACACACAAAGTGATATCTGCACACGTGAAATACAGTGCTGTTGGGCCACCGGTATAATTGAGCAGTATTTTGACTGTATGCTTTAAAGAGTGCAAATTTCCACACAAAGGATTGAAAATATGGTAGGGGTAGTATTTTAGAACTGTAAAGTAAATTATAATTTTCGTTTGGTCATATATTATACGCGTACAAAGTGTCATTTAGATAGGCCAAAAATATTGTTTTGTAATGTTAGGGGTTGCATGTAAGGATAGCTTAGAAACTTTGTTAGTTGCTAGAGTCCAAATGTATCCATTTTGTCAACTCGCTAAAACTTTAGTGAAGTATGAGGGAAATGTGATATGAACGATATACAACCCCCCTAAAATAACTTAGTTTTAAAATATTTTTAGTCGACCACTATAACACTGATTACATGTGACGCAACTGAACTGTTACGTCATCCATAATACTTCAGCGGCTCATTATGATGTTACTCGGCGGCGCGCGCAGCTGCTCTATCGCCCATGCCTCTTAACACTTTCAAAGCAGCAGCCCAATGCCATCCATTCCCCAGATAAACAGTCAAATACGTATATTTAAAATAAAATAAATTCTTCTTTGTAAGTTTACATCCTAATAATCGAGTTCATTCCCTTTGCTTCAACATGTGTTGCTTTCACGTTACCTGCAAAAACTCGATAAACACAGCGTGGAGTCAACAGTGCTACCATCTGTTGTACTGCTCACAAACACGCACAGGTTACTGCCATCAGTGCTGCCATCCGATCAGCGTTTAATTACACACAGCAAACAAAATAACATTTTTTTGTAAAAGCTCAGTTTTGAAATTATAATGTGGTGGACCAAAAATAGTCCTATGCAACTTAATTGTAATGGTACTTAAGACGCTCCGCTCGTGTAAAAATTGTGAAACTCGTGTCTTAATTACTGTTATTATAGTCTTGTATTGTATAATAGAATTAATTGTTCTTCCACACAAACCTCTATAGGACAAGGTTGGAAACGCAGAATCAAGAATTGAAAAATTCAGTGCCATCGCCGGAATTTGAACCACGGATCTTCCGATTTCCCTAACCACTAAGCTACCATGGTAACATGCCGGTACGACATTAAATTCCCCAACTGACTCGCATTTTTTCCCGGTAAACCACAAGGAGATCTTAAATTGTATTGAGATGACATTCCCTAATGGCGACTTACAATGCTGTAAGTACTTTAAGTCCCGAGCGTCATAGTTTAACCACTATTAGGTCAATTAATGGAATTAATTGCTCTTCCACACAAGCCGTGTGTAGGACAAGATTGGAAAGGTAGAATCAGTTATTGCATAATATTCTGTTAAGTCTCCCCATTTACCCCTTTGGCTCAAAGTCATTAAACAAACTACCATATTTGCAATAGACTGCCAAAAGTAGATTAGATTAGATTGGATTGCGTTCTGTGAGTTCACTAGCAGCCATAGAGGCTTGTGAACATAGAACATGTCAAGGAAATGTACAAAAATTACATATAAACATTACACAGAATATAGAACATTTAAAATAAAATAGAGACATACTTTATGCGTGTCAAGGAAGTGTACAATATAGTTACATACGTAAATATTATATAGAATACAGAACATTTAAAATGGAATAAAGACATATTATATACAAAATGAAACAAATTAGGTGTAATTTTGTACAAAATCGAATACCTCCCTACCGTTATAAGGTTAACATTATCTTTATAGACAAGAACAGTTACTTTAATTTTCACTAGGCTTGTACCTTTGTTCGTCTCATCATTTTGTTCTATTTGATTTGTAATGCATAGCATTTACTATCAGTTCTTAATATACATACATTTAAACAAATTCATTAATCCTAGAGCAGGCAACTGGAAAACTGGCAATTGTCATTAATATTTACTAATACTAGGATAATTTGTCATTCAGATAATCTTGTACAGAATAATATGCATAGGTACTCTTTAACAGCAGCTTTAAATACATTGAAATTGTTGACTTTCCCCTTAAGATCATTAGGGAGAGTATTAAGTATTTTTATGGTCTCTTAATATACACCTTTCTGGAAGCAAGAAAGCTTTGCGCTGGGATGATGGATGTTACCCTTTTGTCTAGTGTTTATCTCATGAATTTCCATGTTTGTAATAAATAAACTGTGCTATCCATATTAAACAAAATGGAATTGAAATTTGGTAACATAAATATGAAAAACAAACCCTTAAACCCTCAGTTTTTTTTGTTTTTTTTTTACATTTTAGAAAGAATTGTAGACTGTGACTGTCTAGAAGAATAGGGCTTTTCCACGGTGAAAGAAGTAATCAAATTCGGTTGAGTGGTTCGTGAGATTATCCCATATACATGCACACACAATTTTCTCTCTGTGTAATATTAGTACAGATAAGGGAGTTTTGCTTGAACCTATGTTTATTTTGGAAGAGCGGAGGTTGAACAGTCGTGGGTTTTCTCTCTGGTCGGGCAGTCCTTAGAGCTGTTTCGCACTGCGCGGGTGTCACTCCTACGCGTCCCTGTCACTCTCAGACATGAGGGGGTAATGGGAATACCAGAAGCAGAAGTTTCAAATCTGTAGTATTTCGGCCCACTCATAATCAACAGATATTTTTGCACGGAAGTTATCTTCCTTCCTTTGTGCTTCACATTTATTTGCTTCCTCGTTATCGTCTATAAAATCACTCAACGTTTTGCTTGCGTTGATATACGTTATCAAGTCGGACCTTCGTGATCTCCTACTCACGAAAAAAAAAATTAGACAAAATCTGATATGCTACACTCGCATGATTCTCTCTACTCTTGTACAAACTATTTTTACAAACGCTTATTCTCCATCTACTTCATGTTAATCCAGATAAACAATTGCAGAAACTATCTTATTGCTAATTTTCTTGTAGGTACAAGGGGAATATGGTAGGCTTTAAGCGATAGTCAAATATTTTAAGAGCTGGTTGCTATGTGGAGTATTCCATTGTCTTTGCATGTCCAGGACAAAAAAAAAAGAATAACGAATTCCCATTTGAGAAAAAGTATTATTGAATAATTCAAACAAATAATAAGGAATATCTCGTGGATGATTCACTGGAAAAAAAGGATATGACATAAATTGCGTGTGTTGAGAGATCTACATCTTTTGTGCAGTAACATTCTGTCTATCTCTGACGGTTTACCAGTTATGAGAAAGTCATTAAGAATGAAGGGGACTTTTGGGGGCATTTCCCGAAAATTCAAGATACATATTTCATTTGCCATGAAAATATCTTAAACATGCAATATTTTAATCAAAATTGTTAGAGCTATTTTTGAGAAAATCAAAATTTTCGAAAAATGTTCCATGTAAAGGGTAGTTGGGGTGGGGGGTTTTCTTGAAAATCTTCGTGTCGCATCCGTGAAAGATATTAAACTCAAATACCAAGTGGTGTATTTTTCCACTTTTCGTTTTTGAGTTATGCTGTTCACAGACAGATACACACGCGGACATGTTTCCAAAAATGCTTTATTTGGATTCAGATCACCTCAAAACATGTATTTCCGGTGAAATCTCAGTAAAGAATTTTTTGATGGAATGCAATACCTCCCCTACTTACTATAGTTCGTTTTGTCATAAATTGTATGGTAGCCGTGGAACACAATTTATACAGAGATTGTCAAAATAACTTTAGAAATGGGTTTAGAGGAACAATTAAACTTTCCCTATCTGACTTTCACTTTTTTTACTGATAACTAGACATTTATAACACGTTCTACTAACAATTCTGTTGAAATTTCTCTTCAAATACACGCTTTGAGGACTTCACTAATAAAAGATGGCTTAGTTACGTAAATTATTTGTAGCGTTAGCCGGTTTTGATATATTGTATATTCCGTCACTCGAAAGTTTGCGATTCTCTTTTACCTTTTCCTTAGTAACAGCTCGTTATTAATTCGGAATTTATTTCTGCTTGTTTTTTGGTTAAACATTTGAATGATTTTTCCGCATTTTGTAACAAAGAACTTAGTTCTAGATAATTTCTGTGCAAAAATGTACGCGAATAAAGCAGCATGGTCAAAGGAATAATGTTTTTATAAGTTCTATAATATATAAGGCAGGATATATGTGAATTCGTAATGTGTAGAGAAGTTTGCGTGACTCTGCTACAGAGATGCTTAAGTTCTTAATATACCAAGCGAAAGCTAGCCATGAAAGCTGTTAAGAGTTTGCTTGTGCAAAACACCCACGCTAACAATGAACTGGTTGGAAAGGCTGTATGAAGCTGTAGTAGAGTCAAAAATGTTATATGGAATAGAAATATGGGGGGTGGCAAAGGGATGGATTAAGATTGATATAGTCCATAGAATGTTTTGTAAGGAAGTTCTAGGTTTACCCAAGAGTACACCAAGGGGCGTGGCACTGGCAGAGCTAGGAAGGGTAGGGAGAAAAGGTATAATAGTGGAAAGAAGTTTGAAGTATTGGTATAGATGTTTAAATTTAGAAGATAATAATATATTAAAAGAATGTATACAGTTCCAAAAAGCTGTCTTAGGAGAAGAGTGTTGGTTTGGGGAGATGGGAAATGTGCTAAAAGAAATTGGCATGAGGAATATTTTCCTATTAGATAAATATAATAACAGTGGGTTTTGGAAAGAAGTGAGATTGAGGGTGGAAGATATCGAGAAACAAGAGATATGGGCTAGTTTTGAGGATAAAAGGTCATTGATCTTGTATAAATCAGTGAAAAGAAATTAGGGAAGGGAGAAGTATGTAGATATATGTAATCAATTTGGCAGAATAGGTCTTGTGTGAATGCGCACATGAGTAATATTTTTAAAAAGGAATGGATATAAATGTTCGGGGAGATGTATTATGTGTGATGAATCGGGTAATACTTTTCATTGTCTAATAGAATGTGATAAGGTTAAAAGGTGGAGAGAGGTTATATGGAATAAAAAATGGGACAAGATAAACAAAGAAGCAGTAGCAATAAGAATGTTGGGAAGCACAAAAGCAGAAACAATTAAAATGATGGAGACATTTTTAGGCAACACAAGGGATAAGTGGATAAGGAGCTTAAGAAAGGCACAGCAGAATGGGCATAGTTTGGAAAGTGGAGAGATGGTATAATAGCTTTATCCCATATATACAGCCTAGGGGCTAAATATGGGGAGCTAGAAAACTGGAGCACTAGACCTAAGTTTTAGATGTAAGTTTTATTTGTATTATTGTAATAATTATGAAATAGATATTACATTACATTACATATACCAAGCGAGATGGCTCCACAGTAACGTGCGAGGCTCTCATTCGGGAGGTCCTGGGTTCGATTTCTGTCAGGCCGGCCCTCTGACCATGGGTTTTTCGTGGTTTTCCCTGGTTGACAAAGGGAATGCTGGGGTAGTTTCTCTTCTATCATGAATTTCCTGTCATTTCGCTTCCCCTTTCATGTTTCAGGTAGACTTAAAGGATCTGCACTGTCAATGGTGCAGATGCTTTCTCATTGCAATGTTCTTCTCGCCCTGCCGCCTTCTCTGAACCGCCTTAGAGGGGATCAAGTTACACCCGGTTCTGCCCCGGCACGTGATTTTGTTTGACCACCAAACTAGCCTGTGGGCTTGTCTCACTATTAAATGAGTCCAGCAAGCTGCAGAAACGTTGGTCTGCAACAGCCGACAAATCATCAGTGAAAACGTCGGCCTAACAGGGACACAGTTCGGCTACCGCAAAGGAAAATCCTGCGAAGATGCTGTGAATCATACTGTGAACATAGTGGAGCCACCGGCACTAAACATGTCCTCGGTCTCTTCGTCGACATAGAAGGCGCCTTTAACCATCTCTGGTGGCCCTCACTTTTTGAGGAACACCGCAGAATCAACTGCTCCAAGGTGTTATACGCATTACTCCGCGACTACTGCCAAGAAAAACGTTTTTAACTCTTGGGCGGTAACTTCACAAAAACCAGCTCGATAACAAAAGGATGCCCATAGGGCTCTGTGTGCGGGCCGGTACTCTGGGACTTTGGTCTCGAACCCCTTTCGCACCAATTAAGCCAGAGTGATGTAGCCATCATTATTACAGGAAACTCTAGTGCTGAACTACAACGTCGTGGCAAAGAAGTACTAAATATCATCGACAGACAATGCACTCAGAGGAACCTGAGAATTTTCCCAATTAAGACTAGATAATATTTTTCAAGGGCAAGCTTAGGAGAGAAGCTACCATCACCCTAAATGTCACAAGTGCACAAAGAAGTAGGAAAATAAGGCACCTAGGGGTGATGCTGGAGGAGGGTATTTATTTAAACATCACATCTCGGAAACGCCACAGAAGGTATTTACCATCATGAATAAACTCGCACGTCTAGCGTGCAACTTCGGGACTTTTCCCTACACAACAACGTCATCCGAGCATCAGTTATGGGCCATGCCGCCTGGGCGCACAGATTGCACCTCGTCACGGCCAAGAGAGAGGTACGGAGACTCCATAAAAGGACCCTACTTTGCCTGATAGATGCCTTTTCAACCACTCCAACAGATGCACTATTAGGGACTCTGGGATTACTACCCCTCGACCTTGAGATAAGAAAAAGAGTAGCATGTTATTGGCTACGCAAGGAACACCCGATGCGGGCGGCGCAGATTACAGGGGCTGCGGTGCGCGACGAACTAGAAATATGCGAACACCTGATAGAGGAGTGGCAACAGGAGTGGGAGGCGAATACGACAAGAAGAGGAACCTTTGACATTTTCCTCAATAGAGACGAATGGCTAAGGATGAGATACCTTAAACCCTTCAGGGGGCTCATACTTTATGTGACTGGCCATGGATCCTATGGCACGTACTTAATGCGCTTCGGTCAAAGGGATATCAACACTTGCCTCTGCGAAGCTGAAGGTATGCAGTGTGGGAATGCCAACTGTAGATGAATGGAAGGACAACGGCCCTCTCGCACCTACAAGATAGGACTATTTACTCGGTGGTTTGCCAGAGACGACTATGGATCTGGTTTGATAGGACAACGAACACTGCATTCACTACGGCGGTAGAGGTCTTTAGAAGAAAGCAAAGACCACACAGAAACCGGATTTGACAATCTCTAGAAAAGGATAAGGACAACCAACCAACATGGACTTTATTAGTTTTAAGTCTGGTATTAAGAACAAATTTATTTTAAGACAACATTCGTAAATTTAAATACTATTGTGAACCTATATAAATTTAATTCAAGTTTCGTAAGTTGAAAGTAGGAGTTGAATAGCATTATAATCACCCCAGAAAGTAGGAATGACTGTAAAGCTAACAACTGGGAAGCAAAAAACTTATCTTCTGTTGTTTGAAAATGTTGTAACCAAAAACCTGTAAATGAGGAAGTAATAAGGATTAGAACATAGCCTGACATGTACAAAAGATACCAGACTAAAAAGATAGGAGCCCCCTAGACTACGGAAAGCACAGACTAGGGGCTTCTTTTTTCGTAGCTGTGTCTCTGAATAATGGATAGGAGACCTGAACCAACTCCCCAATCCCAAGGTGTTATGCGTTTCCGTGCCGAAGGGGTGCATAGCACATGGAAGATGTGTCGCTAACGAAGCCTCTGGGAAACTAGGTGACCTCCCAGAGTATTCAGCCATGTCCCAGTATAGGGGCTCTGCCGGCGTCGACTTGTTTTCATCCCACTAGCGGGATTTAAATGGACACGATAAAACAAAACCTGAAACTGTTCAAGGATCTCTGGAAGAAGACTTAAGAATATAAGCATCTCTGAACCATCTGTAGAGAATCTAGCTGCAAAAACGAGACTGTAGGTCAAGATACTCTCAGGGGTTCAAAGGAGTGATGAAGATACTGCAGGTAAATCTTCAACATAGTAGGGTGGCATCTGCTGCCCTCTGTGTGAAGATGAAGACCTCTGATGTCACACTGATCCAGGAACTCTGGTGTTACAAAAGGGCAATTAAAGGTCTTAAGGAGGCTGGTGGGAAATTAATTTATAACAGAACTGACAAGAATCCAAGAACCTGCATCTTAGTTAAAATGACAAATATACTTCCGCCAGGTAGTTCCAGGGACTTTACGGCATTCAGAGTTAAATCAATGGGGAAGCTGGATCGAGGGAACTTATACTCGGATCAGTCTACCTCCCATATGATGATATCATTTTACCTTCTACGAGGGAATTAGAACAGTTGGTAGCCACCTGTTGCTCTGAGGGACTACAATTGGAATTGGCTGTGATGCTAACTCCCATCACATTACATGGGGGAGTAAGGATACTAGTGGAAGAGGTGAGTCTCTTTATAATTTTATTATATCGAGTAATCTTGAGATACTGCACGTGGGTAACAGATCTACCTTTATTGCTACAAGAAGGCAGGAAGTTATCGATATAACTTTAGCAACCAAGTAACTAGTGGGAAACTTTATTAAAAACTGGCATATGTTTGAGGATGAAAGTTGTTCAGAGGACAGATATATACAATTTGAAGTAAGGTGTATTTCTAAACAAATCAGAACTTATTGGGATCCATAAAAACTGGCTGGGATTCCTACAGGAAACACCTAGTCAGTAATCTGAGTAAGGTGGACTATATGATTCATGATTGTGAAGATTTAGAAATTGCTGCAGAGCATTAGCAGGATGAAATTATCTCAGCATTTAATGATATCTGTCCTCTGAAAACAGGCAAGCCAACAGGAATGTGCCCTGGTGGATTCAGGACCTTGCAAGTAAAAGGAAAAAAATCGCGGATTGTTTAACTTTGCGAAAAGAAGCAAACAATGGACTGCTTATACAGATCATTCACAGAATACAGTGAAGACTCGAGGAAGCACTGTGAGGGGATCGAAACGCCCCCAGAATGTGCTAGACTTCAGAAGTCTCTTAGAAAGGATCAACAAAGCTTTATTGGCAATCTCTAATTGGAAAATGGAGAATATACTAAAACACAGGAGACAATGGAGCAACTTCTTCAAGTCACTTTCCTGGATCGATTATACTTGATGAACCTGAGGGAGGATGGGACTGAAGCTCTCTGGGAAGAGAACCTCCAGGGCAGGTTGGGTAATCGCCAAGGAAGTCATCAAATAGGAAAAATTAAAATGGGTAATGTTCTCATTTCAACCCTATAAATCTCCAGGAAGCGATGGAATAATGGTCATTATGCTTCCGTGAGGTTTTGATGAATTATCAACAGTTTTGATACAAATCCTAAGAGTAAGTTTGGTCTTAGGATACATACCAATGAACTGAAGGCATCTTAGGATGGTATTTATATCAAAGCCAGGGAAACCCTTGACCCTGGATAAGTCTCTAAGACTCATCAGTTTAATGTCAGCAATTCTCAAAACTCCTGAGAAATTAATAGGTAGGCATATAAGAAGAGGTGCTTTGGAGGTATATCCTCTGTACCAGAATCAGTATACCTATCGTACAGGTAGACCAACTGAAACTTCCCCCTTTTTAAGTTGTCTATAAACTGGAAAAGACAATTCAGGAAAACGAGGTGAGTAGTATGAAAGGCTCTTGAGTCCGTTCGTTGACCCCTGATGACGTCATCACCGCAGGGCATGTAACATAAACAAGGCCGCCGCCGCCGCCGCCGCTGCTGCTGCTTCCACGTGTTGTCGCATCGACCTTGGTTAAGGCCGCAGACAAGTCCGCCGCCGCGACCACACCTAAACAGGTGCTTTTAAAACCCGCTGTGTTGGTTCTGGTCGCGGCAACACAATACAAATTTATTTTTTATAAAGTACTGATAAAAAAGAATGAATAAGTAAATAGCATTTATTGGATATTAGTAATATTGTTTATTTGATACCATTGCAATGGAAATATCAATTTTTTTGTTAACAAAATTTTTCGTTGCCTTAGGGAAGGCCTTGCGATTTCGTTTTGACGTGAAGTAGGCTTAAAATGATACACAGCAACAAGTAAATGATTGCCAAGTTTAGATCAACTGATATCTCTCTTCCTGGCTGAGGCGCATTCCAAATAAGGTTACGCGTGCAGAGACTAGAACGTGCTGCACCTGGCTACATGGCTGCACCGCGTTGCATACAAAGTAAGACGTGCCAAGACGAGATTTCTCTTTCAGTTGCAACGACTTGCATTAAAGGTCACGCGCTTTTACTTTGTAATGCTAGAATCATTTCCTTGTTGCAATGTATATAAAGCTTGCACTGTCTTTGAAGGGGAATAGGAACAGATGAGAACAGGAATAAATAAGGTAAGCTATGAGTTTAACATATATATTTTATAAGATGTACATTTGTTACAATAAGCAAACATAATATTTTCTTTTACATATTAATAAGTACATTATCTTTGAGGCAAAGATTTATATGTTTTCACATATTAATGGTTTGACCATACACAACAAAAAACAATTAATGTTTGTTTTACATATTAATAAGTACAATATCTTTGAGTACATTTAGTTAGCTAAGCAAAATTTATATTTTATTAAGTACAAATAATGGTTTAGAGCATACACAATGAATATTTTTTTCTTACATATTAATAAGTACAATACCTTTGAGTACATAAAGCAAAACTTTATATTTTTTTACATATTAATAAGTACAAATAATGGTTTAGAGCATATACAACAAAACCAATTATCTTTTGCGTAAAGCATTTCGTCAATAAATGAATCTTCATATTTAATGACTTTTCTATGTTTAAAAGCTCTATAGTGTTCTTCTCTGTAACACAAAAGGTGGCATCGTTTGTTAGTGTCGATAGGGTAATAAAAGGCTTTAATTTCAATAGGAAAATCTATAGGAATTATTTGTTCAATTGAAAGATTGAATTCGTATGCGTTAAAAATTATGTACATAAAATTATTATAATGTGTGTCTGCATGCAAAAAATTTAATTTTGCGTTTTCAAATAAAATGTTCGATGCTAAACCTTTTAATGAAGGAGGGCTCTTAATACAGATTTTGCAATTGCAAGTATTTGTGTTACTACAGTGAAACAGGTTTTTATATTTTTGTAAGGTGGTGCTTGGGTTTGACCCCCAACCATTTAACTTTGCTATGGGATCACAAAGATACTGCATAGAAAACAGATCGTTGTGAAATGAACCAAACATTACACGTTTTTGAAAGTCAAACCTAAAACTTCTAAAAAGAAAATACATGAAATCCACCCAATTGTTTTGCAAGGTTACAGGTTCTTTGGTATGAACGTAGGTTACCTTAATTATAAACTCATGTGTTTCGCATTCCACTTTCCAAAATAAAGATTTTGTAGGCAAATAAAATAGACTACATTTTTTTGAATGGCTAAATATAAAATTAACGTTATTTGTAACGTAATTAGCATTTGGACATAACATGAATCTTAACATCTCTTCTTCCTTCTGATTTTTGTTTATAGCAACATATAAGCAAATACATTTAGGTTCTATGTCCACTATTCCGGCCATATAGCACGCAAATGTGCCTCCCAGAGCACAGCAAATATTTTCTTTCGATAGCCAATGCATAATCCAAACAATAGTAGACCAGTATTCTGGAAAACGGACAGGTACAAACTCTTCAAAAAAGGTTTTGAAACCAGTTTCTTTTTGTAGTAAATTATATCTGTTTGTTAATTCCCTTGTAGAACTAAAGATGAAAGTATCCATCTATAAAAATGAAAAATAAAAATAAATTACTAAAATTTTCCCGTACTGCCAAACCCATTGTTACCCCTATAGGTAACACTTAATTTTTTAACATATTTTATTTTTGGTATACATATTTTTTCACATATCAATTGAGCAATTTTTTGATTTTTAAGAATATGTTGTTTCTTATTTGAGTTGTTTAACATTAATACACAAATTTCCCCTGTAAAATCTCTATCTATACACCCTCCTCTTATTGATAAACCTAAAAGCGCTAAGCTAGACTTTTCAGCAATGCGAAGATAAGTGTCTTTTGGGGGTGTTGCAGAAATTCCTGTTGGGATCATTGCGGTTTGCAGAGGTTGTATTTCATGCGCTTTAGGTGAAAAAATGTCTAAACCAACGGATTCTTCAGTGCATCTTACGGGTCTCTTAATATTAGATCTAAGTAACTTGATCTGAAGGGTCATCTGAAAAGATAGAGAGAACTTTTAGTTCCTCTGAAATAAAATATCATAACCGTTATTAGACGTAAACCCTAAAAATAAAAACGTTAACGAAAGTTTTTCATTATTAATATCATCAATGTCCGTTTCCTTAAACACGTTGGTATATTTTCTCGGAAGAAAGACCTCCAATGGATTTTCAGAGCTTTTCTGAAGTTTAATAGATATTGAGGGTCCATATTTGGTGGCGACTTTTGTAGCTCCGATCACTTTATATGGAACATTCATTAATAGATCCCTAATTTGCATCAATTTAATATTCTTTTCTTGATTAAATCTTGTAAGGAAATCCATTCTGTAAAGAAGATAAGTATGCACCAATAACTATTTGAAATAGTTTTAGGTTTCTTTTAAGAATAATAAATAGAGTAAAATAATTTACCTTGTTGATGATTGCTGCAGGGTCTAGGAGTAAACTGATGTTTCAATGCAATGTATGGCCTCTTTATATACAGATGCACATTGCATCAGCACAAGGACGACAAGTGAAAGTTGCATTTTTAAACTGCATCTATTAGGTATATAAGACGGGAGAGACAACCTCGGCCACCAACAGTTCCACGTTAAACCCTGCTGCTGTTAAATCTGCTACCGCACGACAGAAAATGTAAGTAACACAAAGTTATCAGGCTTTGGAAATTCAATTAGCTTTTACGCACGCTTATATTATTTTGGTCTGTTCTTTTAGCATGGAAAATATTAACGTCCTAAATGAAATACGTAGAGAGTATAAAAGGTTCAACGCTCACGGGAGGCATTACGATATTCAGATAAATCCTGCTTCCAAAAATGAAAATCCTATCCTTTACTTTAGAAATAGCATGCAAGCTGTATTGGATATTGTTTTAGATGGTACGAAACCCAGTGATATGGTGGGTCTGTCAATAAGCAACTCTGTGAATGTACAAGATAAACCGATAGGACTAAGCTTCCGCAGAAGCGATCAGGTATCTTTGGATGTTTTAATGGCTGTTATAGAGAAAGTATGCCAATCTAACGCTAATTTTTATGCCACAGATACTTTATCCATAAAAGTAGATCACGTTGAAATGCCTTTAGGACATGGTAGAATCAAAACAAAAGGTAGACATTTATCCGCATTGACGCACATAAAAAGGTCCATCGTTAGAATTAAAAGCAGAACAAAATGCTTAGCTCATGCTCTATTGGTAGCTATAGCACATTTCGATAGAGACCCAAATTACATCAATTATAGAAAAGGTCGAAAAATTTATTCCAAAGTCGATGAGATTCTAAAGGCCGCAAATGTTGATCTAAGCAATGGTGGAGGAATAGCAGAATTGCAAAAATTTCAGGACCATCTTTCCGAATACAGAATCGTGGTTTATGAAGGATTGCGTTGCGAAAATATAATATATGATGGGAACACAAATTCACAAAAACGTTTAAATCTCCTGTATGATGCACAGGAAAAACACTATAATGTGATTGTAAGTCTCACGGGTGCCATGTCTAAAGAATATGTTTGCGAAGGATGCAATAAGGGAATGAGTTACGATGGAGCAAAGACGCATAGATGCAATTATCGATGCTCCGGATGTAATTCACTTCCGCCCTGCATTTTTGAAGGAAACTACATATACTGTAATAAATGCAATAGGTACTTTAGAAGCCAAAACTGCATGAATAATCATGTGCAGAATAAAATTGGTACTCAAATAATTTGCGAATGGAAGCGGCATTGTTTAATTTGTAGTCAACGGTTAAAGCCAAATCATCAGTGCTATATGTCATATTGTAGAAGCTGTAAAAGTAACGAGATGCCGGGCCACTTTTGCTATATGCCAACGCTTAGCGCAAAGAAACCATCATCGGAAAAGGTCTTATTCGTATTTTACGACATAGAATGTACTCAAAACACGCAAATAGGAGACAATACATATCTTCATATTCCAAATTTACTCTGCTTAGAACACTATTGTTTTCTTTGCGAAAAAAACAAGGATATGACCGAAGGGTGCAGTCAGTGTGGAAAGCGTAGGCATTCATTTTGGGGCAATGGCTGCATCAAACAATTTATGGAATATTTGCGCCAAAATAGACCTTTTTGTGAAAGGATAATTGCAATTGCACATAATGCCAGAGCTTACGATCTCATGTTCATCTTAGATTATGCAATAAAACAGGGATGGGTACCGGATTTAGTAATGAATGGTGCTAAAATTTTATCCATGAAAATGGAACACATAACCTTCCTGGATAGTTTGAACTTTTTACCCATGAAATTGAGAAGTTTACCGAAAGCTTTTGGAATAGATTGTGTGACAAAAGGCCACTTTCCGCATTACTTTAATACTCCTGAAAATATGAACTATGTAGGTTGTTATCCCGACCCCGTTCATTACGGCATCGATTACATGATGCAAGACGAACGCAGAGAATTTTTCGAATGGTACGAGAAGGAAAAAGATGGCATTTTTTATTTTAGAAAAGAGATTGAAGCCTACTGCATGGCAGATGTTGGAGTGTTGAGAGAAGCGTGTTCTATATTTAGAAATACTTTCCTAGACATCGGAAGTATTGACGTATTTCAAGAATCTATTACGATAGCTTCGGCATGCAACAAAGTATTTAGAAAAAAATATTTGAAACCGAAAACTATAGGACTTATTCCTTGTGGAGGTTATAGGAAAGCCGATAAACAATCCATAAAAGCTCTCATGTGGCTTAGGTATGAAGAAATTAAAAGGGGGATTTGCATTAAACATGCAGGTAATGGTAGAGAGGTGAGAATACCCGAATTACCTAACTTCAAATTAGATGGTTTTTGTGAGGAGACGAGAGAGGTGTTTGAATTCATGGGGTGTTACCATCATGGCCACGTGTGTCTTACTAATAGAGATGTGCCCGTCGTAGACACGCGAACAGAGACGCTTGCAGATAGATACGAGCTCACCATGAGTCGAATAGATAAAATTGTGTCGGCAGGTTACGTCTGTCACGTCATGTGGGAGTGTGAATTTGAGGACATTCTGAAACAACATCCGGCTCTACACAACGATCCCTTTGTGAAAAATGTTCCACTCATTCTTAGGGATTCCCTCTACGGAGGTAGAACGGAAGCATTGAAAACCTATTGCAAAGCCGACGAAAAAACTCGCATTAAGTATTACGACGTGATGTCTCTGTATCCTTATATATGTAAATATTTTAAGTTTCCCGTAGGTCATCCCATAATTCACATTGGCGAAGATTGCGCCAATATTACCGAAATGCTTAAAAAAGAGGGGGTTATAAAATGTAGAGTTTCGGCAAAAAATAGAAGTCTTTATCATCCCGTCTTGCCCTTTAGATGCCGACAAAAGTTAATATTTGGTCTTTGTTACATCTGTGCGAAGGAGGAAAATGACGGTGAATGTAGCCACGACGGGGAACTAAATGGTACTTGGATCGTAGACGAGGTACGAAAAGCCGTTGAAATGGGTTACGAAGTGAGAGAAATTTTTGAATTTTACGAATATAAAATGGAACAGTATGATAAAAATGAAAATAAAGGAGGTCTCTTTGTAGATTACATTAATAGTTTTTTAAAATTAAAAGCAGAGGCCAGCGGGTATCCCTCTTGGGTTAAGAGCGATGAGGATAAGGAGAAATACGTTCGAAGCTTTTTTCAGAGCGAAGGAATTCTTTTGGATAAGTCGAAAATTAGAAAAAATCCAGGTGCAAGGTCTCTAGCAAAATTGTGTCTAAACAGTTTTTGGGGAAAGCTCACCGAACAAAGCAATCGGTCGCGCACGAAAATGATTAGGGAGCCCGCGGAATTGTTTACGTTCCTGACCACGCCCGGCATAGAGGTGCAGAACCTAATGTTTGCGAGCGACGAGATAGTCTGGCTCTCGTGGAAATATGCCGAAGAGGTCGAGTGCCCTCCACTGGCACACACCAATGAAGTGTTAGGAGCCTACGTTACCGCAGGTGCAAGGCTTAAGCTATACACCTACCTAGAGGCACTGAATAGGGACATATTATACACAGATACGGATTCGATACTGTTTACGGTTAGGGAAGGCGAGAAGTGTAGCGTCGAATGCGGCGATAACCTGGGAGACATGACGGATGAGCTAGCGGACTATGGAACGGATTCCTACATTTCAGAATTTGTATCCGGAGGCCCAAAAAATTACGCGTATAAAATACGCCTACCAAATGGTGATTTCAAAGCTGTTTGTAAAGTGAGAGGGATAACATTGAATTACGCTTCTTTACAGTTGGTTAATTTTGATTCAATAAAAGATTTAATTCTTGGAGAAAACGTGGATCGAAACATTGAAGTTAGAACGGAAAAGAAAATAAAGCGCAAAAGATCCCATGGCGTGTATATCGTCTCCGAACCGGAAGATAAAATCTATAGAATTTGTTTTCACAAGAGAAGAAGAATTTCTAACGATTCCGTCCCTTTCGGATATATAAAGCCTGACTGAACGACCGCCTCCTCTCATTATGGATTCCGAGGTGGAACGAGCAGTATCCAAGTACGTGGAAAACCGAAGAAGGCAGAGAGGCTTAAAATATTGTACGAACGAGGAGATAGCGCTCATTCCCTTAGAAGTGTTTGCTCAATATCCTCCCTTCGATGTAGATTACGTAATGTACAGGTTAACGGACGAATTGAGGGAAAAACTAAAGATGTTTCGACGAAGTAATGTTTCCCGTAGTAAAATTTCAGCACCCCTTTACGCTGATCGTTAGTGGTAGTTCGGGTTCTGGTAAGACCGTATTTTGTGTAAATTTAGTAAACAATTTGAAGCATTTGTGCACTGTTGGAAAATTTAAAGAAATATTGTGGTGTTATAGCGAAAAATCGGCCGTGCCAAAGTTAAAACACGTAAAATTTCATGTAGGTGTGCCGGAGTTTGAGAACCAGAAAGGAGATCCAAAACTAGTAATATTAGACGATCTCTTAAACTCTGCATATTCCAGAGAGGTGTGCGACCTGTTCACGAAGGGAAGTCATCATAGAAACATAAGCGTAATTTTAATCACTCAAAATTTGTTTCATCAAGGCAGGTATTGCAGAGACATCTCGTTAAACGCTAAATACATTGTGGTTTTTAAAAACGTAAGAGATAAAAATCAAGTGGCTCATCTAACCAGACAAATATACCCCGAAAATTGGAAATCGCTTTTCGAGGCGTATCTGGACGCTACGGAAAAGCCTCACGGCTATATGCTTTTCGATCTGTGCCAGGAGACCGATAGCAGATTACGATTTAGAACCAACATCTTTCCATCGGAGCTCCCTGTCGTAGCATATCAGCATGAGCAAGCGGATAAGATCCAACTATCACATGCTGCACGTGCTTAAAAGCGCCAAGCCTAAGCTTAGGAAAGCCATTTTGGAGAAGTCCGACAAAGAGTTAGTGTTGACTATTGCAGAATGCGCTCTAAATGTTCTAAGGGGCAATTGTAATTTAAGCAAATGCACCATTCGCAATCTAGGAAGATATAAAAATAGTCTGAGGCGAGTGGTGGATAAATCTCTAAAGGTTAACAATAAGAGAAGGTTTTTAATTCAAAAGGGAGGTTTTTTGATTCCTCTGCTGACTGCCGTACTGACCGGACTTTCGTCTCTAATACAGCGTTAGATGCTGCAAAAATCATTTTTAGTTTCTCAGCGTTACATAGACACCCACTGCTTGAAGAAAAAGGCGACGTCGAAGAAGAAGAAGCGGAGAAAGAAGGATGCGTACGAGGAGCTGATCAAATTTAAATCCAGTGGCCGCCGCCGCCGACCGTATCTACCGCCGCAACCGCTGCCGCCGCCGCCACTACCACCTCCCCGAACCTCCCCTTCTCCTCGGGTCAAAAAGAGGCTCGTCTTCCCTCCAGAAACAGTCTACGAGAGGCAGGAAGAAGAAGAAGAAGAGCAAGAAGAAGAGTTTGACGAAGAACAAGTAAGGCCTCTGCCATTGCCGGCCCACGAGAAAAAAGAAGTAGAACAGTTTACAAATAGAAGCTTTGGGTACATAGCAGGTCCTTACCTAGCTCCATATTTGCACACTCCTAGGGCAACGGATACCGTATTCGGCATTTACAAGGATAGGGACGGCAACTTTAAAATTGGCGATTCCATTATTCGTATAGAAGACAACGATTTGTATGTAAAGGATAGGTACTTTAAGGGAACTCTGGGTCTCTGGGAATTGCTCACTAGGAAGAAGGTAGATCTCTCGAAAGTCACCTCTTCGGACAAGAGCAAATATAGACAAATTCTTCTTTTAACCAACGGCCACCTGCAGAATAACGAAGCCTTTAATCAGATAAAATCGAACAGAGGTAGCAAATATAAAGAAATAATTGCCGAGTTGTTTCCGTCCAAGACGTGGATGGATTATTAGCAATGAATAAGAAGTATTTTTACGATCCCGAACAACCTTCGGCTTTTTCCACCGTGCAGAAACTTGCATCTCTTACGGGAAATAGACGTAAAACGGAGGATTGGCTTCTCCAACAAGATGCCTACACTTTGCACAAACCTGCGAGGAGAACATTTCAGAGGAACCACTACACGGTGAATAACGTTAACGATGTGTGGGAAGTCGACTTGGCCGATTTTAAAAGCATTAGAAAGTATAACGATGGAGTTCAGTATCTCCTAACGTGTGTAGATTGTTTTTCCAGATTTGCACGTGTAAAACCCATAAGATCAAAATCTAGTACCGAAACTGCAAAGGCCTTTGAAGCCATCTTAGATTCCGTTCCTCTAGCAGTCAGATCCGACAGAGGAAAAGAATTTTTAGGATCTGCATTTCAGAAGCTTTTAAAAGAGAAGGACATCGAGCATCAAGTTTGCAGAAACCCCGATGTAAAGTGCGCCATGGTCGAGAGATTTAATCGTACCATTAAGTCTAAAATATACAAGTATTTTACATACAGGAACTCGTACAGATATATAGACGATCTCGATAAATTTGTTCGCGCATATAATCGCACCATCCATTCGTCAATAGGAGTGGCTCCAACCGAAGTAAATGAGAAAAACGTGTTACAAATATGGAAAAGGCTAGAGAGAAAACGAGGTAGCATTAAACCCAGACCCGTCAAGTTCGCCGAAGGACAAACCGTGAGAATAAGCAAAGAAAAGATGAAATTTGCCAAAGGCTACGAAAAAAATTTCTCAACGGAGATTTTCAAAGTTGTAAAGGTTATAAAACGTTCGCCGCAACCCGTGTACGAACTTCACGATCTGAACGGAACGCCCATAGAAGGTCAATTTTACAGTTACGAACTAACTCCGGTAAAAATTAACAAATCCACTTTGTATAAAATAGATAAAATACTAAAAACTAGGGTGAGGAATGGCAGAACGCAGCATCTCGTCCGCTGGAAAGGATATGGTCCCGACTTCGACAGCTGGATCGATGCATCATGGATGAGTTTTACGTAACCGTGTTGAGCGATTCTAGCGTCGATTTGTATCCCGAGAATTTGCATGCTAGTTTTCGTAACGATTTAGCACAACCGATCAATCTTCAGAGAGATAAGTGGGTTGTAGGTCTCGCAGAGCTTTCGTATTCTTACGGTTACGAGTCCATAGATGAGAACATACTTAACGAAGCTGGAGAACTGACCAAAAATGTCCTCATAACAAGAGCTGGTAGAATTGTGTTTGAAAAAATGGAGTTTAAGGGCTTTAAGGAGTTGTACACTTCGCTAAAGAATCAGGTAACAGACGATGAACATCGGGAATTGCTCCTGTCGGAGCTGCAGGGTTACCTCATTTCTCATCAAAGAGAGATAAAAGAATTGGAAAATGCTAAGAAAGTATGGGTCCCAACACATTCCATTCCACAAAAACCAAGCGGAAAGGCTAACAGTATTCATTTAAAGATTGCTAGAAGTAAAACGGAAACAATTTTTAACGGAAAAATATTTTTTCCTACCAGAATATATTATGGTCTAGGCGATCTTGTGGACACCATAAAAAATTCTCTGCCAAATCTCGATTCCTATAAAATAGTTAATCAAAATATGCTCACAGAAGTAACTAACGATATGAAAACCCTTTTCCTTAGAACGCACAGAAAAAGCTCTTTTCAGTTTCTTTCTGGAACCGAACCCATTTTTGTTTACTGCAATCTCATCGAACCGCAGCTGCTCGGTAGCTCCTACGTTAGGTGCATAAGAATTATTCAGTTTCCCTCGTACACTAGTCATCACAAGTTTGAAAACATATTTTACGTTCCGGTAGAACTTAATCATTTTCGAACCGTAGCAATTGAAATGGTTAACAAGTTTGGTGATCTGGCTCGCTTGAGCAGTAGCGTTATGCCTACCATTGCTGTGCTGCATTTTAAGAAAGTTAAATAATGTTTTTTGTTTTTTTCAGATGGCCGTTGAATACTCTACAGCCTTTCAAGGATTTTATAATCCAGAGGGAAAAGTTATGTTAAAAGAATTGGCCGTCGTGGAAATTGAGACGGAACAGGTGGTATTGCACCAACTGATCCGTAAACCAAATCTTCCGCAAAATGCGTGGCCAATAAAGTTTAGACGGACGAACACATGGTTATCCGAAAATTTTCACGGCATACCATGGAGTTCAGGCCACGTCGAGTTTGCTCCCAAAATTCCAGATGGAATATTGTTTGTAAAGGGGAGCATGCTTGGTAACGTATTGCAACCCACAGCAGGAGATGACTTTAGAGTCTACAATATAGAAAACCTAGGGTGCAACCTAAATATTGAATTTTTAGTTACTGCACCTGCCTGTCGGTGGCATCAGTTTAACACCGTCAGGTGTGCCAGATCGGAGGCACTAGGTATAGCTAGGTGGGTGAATGAAAACCGTTGGGAATTTAATATTTAAATTTAAATTCATTCCCAATGGATTTCTTTAAGCGGGTCAATATAAATTAGGCCTCTAAATTTAAAATCCATGCATTTGGCAATGGACCCGCTTACAGCGTACTATGTAAACCAGAGTGGAGGGCGCCTCGGTCAGTACATCGGACCTCTGTACGTAGGAAGCCCATACGTACAGCAAGGTAGAGGCATAGGTAACTTTTTGGGTAGTCTATTCAGAATTGTTAAGCCCATCCTCCTATCCGGGGCAAAAACTTTGGGCAGGGAAGCCCTCACCACGGGTGCAAACATCATGACCGATATTGCTGCACGACAGGAAGGTACCAAAGTCAAAGATATCGTGGCAAAACGAGTCACGGAAGGTACAAAAAAGTTAGTTGGTCGGTTACAACAAGGAAAGGGCAAGAGAAGGAGATCAGCTCCATATAAAGCCAAAAAAGCTAGAGACATTTTTGATTAAATACAGGGTGCAACACGATGCCACCAGCACATGCTCCCGAGATAGCAACATGATCGCCTGCACAAAATCCGAATTTGATATTTTTGCAAAAAAACCAATTCAGTCGGCAGTGTTAGGAAACTTCACTACCCTAATCAAACCCATCGCACCAGTAGATCAATCCGTATTGGAATTTGTTATTCCTGGAGATAAGGAACACTACATCGATTTAAATGTTTATTTGATGGTAAAAGGAAAATTTGTAAAGCCGGATGGTTCCAACTTAGCAGCAACAGATAAAACGACGGGTGTTAACAATTTATTGCACTCCTTGTTTAGCCAATTAAGCGTTTCGCTAAATGGAACATCCATCACTCCGTCTGAAGATCTTTATCATTATCGTAGCTATTTAGAAACCTTATTAACGTACGGTCACGATGCATCGAAAAGCCATCTTACTAACGCTTTCTGGTACATCGACACGGCTCTCCACGGTCTCTCCGGGGCCGATGCTTCAAAAAACGAAACGCTGGAAGCCGGAGATTCTAATCGTGGATGGAAAGAACGTCATCATAGGAGCAATGCGTCTAAAGAAATAGTCATGTTTGGTAGATTACATGGGGATATTTTCAATTTACCCACTTTGTTACTACCGGGACTTACACTTCAAATCAAGTTGACTAAAGCGAAGGACTCGTTTTATATAATGAGTGAAAGTGCGGATCTACATGCTAGATTTCAATTCCTAGATGCCACTCTATACGTGAAAAAGATAAAACCAGCTCCTAGCCTCTTAATGGCCCATATGAATGCTTTAGAAAAAGTAAATGCGAGATACGATATAACGCGAGTCGATGTCAGGTCCTTTACTTTCGCAGCAGGGCAAAGTACCATCTCTATAGACAATGCTGTATTAGGTCCGCTCCCTAAAAGGATACTCGTAGGTATGACAGAAAATACAAATTTTTCCGGAACTCACACCACAAATCCTTTCAATTTTAAGCACTTCCATTTGGAATATTTTGCGATTTACGTTAACGGCCAGCAAATTCCGGCAGAAGGTCTTTATATCGATACCTCTAACGAAAAAGGTTCAACATTAGCGTACCAAACGCTCTTTTCCGGTTCTGGCATCCATCACACCAACAGCGGAATTCAAATCACGCACGATATGTATATAATGGGTTACTTCCTAGTGCTTTTCGATTTAACGCCAGACAGTGCCGCTTCAGAAGGTCATGCTTCTCTATTAAATAACGGAAATATAAGAATAGAGCTCAGATTTAAAACAAAGTTAACACAAGCCATCACGTGTATCATGTACTGTGAGTACGAAAATTCTATTCAGATAGACAAAGATCTGAGAGTGCATACCGATTATTAATTATGAACACCTTACAAATAGAACAAACTTTGCGAGGCATTCCAAATTTTGCAGGAGTTTTTGCATCGGACATGTTGCCTACAGAGTTTACTAAACCGTCAACATTCGTAATAAATTTAGATCCTCACAACCTACCTGGTTCACACTGGATAGCTGTAACTCAAAATTCAAATTCTTTTGCATGGTATTTCGATTCGTACGGCCTCCCTCCCTTTATAAAATCCTTGAAAAGCTTTATGCCATTTCACTTTATTGTGAATCATTGCCAACTTCAAAGCCTCTACTCCGACATCTGCGGCCAGTACGCGTGCCTCTATACTCTCTACGTCTGCACCAGAGGATACACCATGAACGAGTTCGTAGCCCTGTTCAACTCTGCCAATCCAGATCGTCAGGCCAGGGAGATGTTCCACAGAGAGTTTCCAGTCTGGCGGTGCAACAAGGGACAGCGATGCCTACCGGGTATAAAGGTAAGTAGCTCATTTATTTTTCGGCCAGTCTTTGTCCAAGATGGAAGGAGGTCTTGTCGTAGATTATACAGCGCTCAGAGGAAACGGCAAAGAATTAATCATAAAGGAATTGGCGATAATTGGAAAAGGGATTGTTCAAACCTTTCATTTTGCAAGCCCATATCCCTGGAATAGTAAATTAGATGCATTTAACAAAGAAAATAAAAATGGAATGCATTTCAATGATGGTTACGTTCCTTATAGCATGCTAAAAACTGTGCTGGAAGAGGCGGTGGCGGGGCACATCTCTCTCTTCGCTTATGACGAGGATAAATGTGAAGTTCTTTCCGCACTCTGCGATAGAACGTTTATCAATTTAAGAAAAGAATTTAATTGCCCCAAGCCAGAAAATCTCTATCATCAGTTACACTGCGGATTTCCTTGTCATAAGTTCTCAAACACTCACTGTGCATGCAAACACGCTCACGCCATGTTCAATTGGTTGAAGCATCATAAGCTTAAAAAACTTAACACCAGATGTCCTGCTGATAGCTCTAACAGACACGATGCTTCTTTTGTTTCAGCTGTGGAGCAGTCGACGAGATGAGCTCAAGAGGTAAACAGATCAGAATGCCACTGCGCCGGGTGACTCCTCCTCCGGAACCCGTGTTGCATCGCAGGACCTACTTTCTCAACAAACATCACTCCAGATACATCAGCCTGGGTTTCTTCAAAAGAAGAAATTACGAAGCTCACGTGGAAATTGGCGGGGTAAAGCAGGGAAGAGTCGTCCTCTCGTCCTACTACTTCGCGACTCTGCTGAATCACCTACCTAAACTTGCCGAACATCTCTGCAAAGGGCAGTCGTACAGATGCATCGAAGAACAGTTTCGCCTCAAATCCATAAATGGGCATCGTGCCAGGATACAATGCGAAAACTCACAAGTCATCCTTTGTTTAGATGATGTAAACTTTCTATTGTGCAATGCAAATGTGTTGCAACATCAACTTGCAAAATATGTCTTAGCTACAACAGATATAAAAGACTATGTTAACAGTGCTTCAGGTAGTAGCACTTATGTACTTCCAAAAGAAAATGCTTCATGTTTCGTCCTTTACGATGTTATTTGTGACGAAATAAACTCGACACTTGTATCTTATAAGAATGAATAAAAAAACTAACTTACCTTCACGTCTTTTATTTTCCAACTTTTTTCCTTTACATCCGAATATAGGGAAAATCCTCTCCCATCCTCAATTATACCTAGAAAAATCTGTAGCAATTAAATAAAAGGATCAGCTAGTGCAATATTTTATTTAGATGATACATTCAATGCCAAGAAAGTGCTAGCTAGACCAAGGCCGGGTTCTAATAAACACCTGTTTAGGTGTGGTCGCAGCGGCCTTCATGCCTTAGGGTGATCACGTGCTAGCTACACCAAGGTCGACGCGACAACACGTGAAAGCAGCAGCAGCGGCGGCGGCGGCGGCGGCCTTGTTTATGTTACATGCCCTGCGGTGATGACGTCATCAGGGGTCAACGAACGGACTCAAGAGCCTTTCATACTACTGAGGTGGCACTTGGTTGATATTGAGAGTGCCTTTGACAACACTTCCGTTAATGGAATAACTACTACTGCAAGGAGACATAGAACTAATGATATCTATTATCGATGGATTCAATCCATACTGAGAGGCAGAATAGTGCATACATGTCTCATGGATTATAGCCTAGCTGCAAGGGTCATGAGTCGGGTGTTATCACCCCTACTATGGAACCTGGTAGTTAATGGACTAATTATTCAAGCAAGTAATCTTGGCGTTGATATCACGGGCTATGCTGATGATAACATCATCATAGTTCGGACTAAATGCACAGGAACAGTCAGGGAACTCATGCAGTTGACCCAGAAAGTTGTGACAAAATGGGCTGTGATTGAGGGCTTAGTCCTCATAAAACAGCCATAGCACTGTTTACTAGAAGGAGAGATATAAGGGAGCAGGGCATCTATATCTTCAAGGTAAATAAGTTAAAATGTCTGAGGAAGTCAAACACTTGGGAATCTCTTTTGACTCCAAGATGGACTGGAATCAGATTTTGAGAAACCAATAAAACGCGCGAAAACAACTTTTGAAGTAGTTAGACGCACGCGTGGTAAAAGATAGGGACTAAGACCTGTTTATGATCCATTGGATATATATATATATATACCACGATAATCACACCATAGATAATCTACGAGCACTGATTTGGTGGCCTAAGGTCCTTCAAACAGGCTCTAAAAATCAACTAAATAAAGTTCAAAGAACAGCATGTATGGCTGTTACAGGAGTTATGAAAGCAACTCCTACTGCAGGAACAGAGATACTGTTGAATCTGACTCCATTGCGTTTGCAAGTTGTAATGAAGTAGGCAAGAATGGCACTCTACGAACTGCAACACGCTAAGCAACTGAACATTCCTGAAATAGTCTCAGGTTTGCTAAACATTAGGAAATACATAGAAGATTGTAGTAGATGTTTTGTTACGTAATTTTAACTGCCCCACGTATGGGAGCCAACTTGAAGATGTGTACTTACGTAATATTATTACGTAATTTATTATTTATTAACTTCTCACTTGGGAAGCCAACTTGAAGTAGTATTGTTCTTGGAGTTTACTTTGTTCAAGAAGTTTGCAACACGCTTTGGGCGTCGGTTTGAAGTTGTTGATTACGTAATAGTTACTGTTGTTACGCAATATGCTGCTACGTATGAGAAGCTGATTTAAAGATGTATTTTTAAATTGTTATCCTCCAAGTTTTACACCACAATATTTAACTTTGTTATTAAAACTGCTTCTAAATATTATTTGTTTAAATTTGCCTCGGCTGCGTCAGTAATGTTTGTAGAGTCATATATCTCTTAGGCAGGATGCGGTACGACAATAATTGTAGAATACACAAATTTTAAGTTTTTAAATTAAACCTCTTTTTATTTTATCCTTTACACATTTTAATAAAGCACTAAACTTTTTAAGAGCTGTGAGATTCTTTAATATTTTCACTTAGCTAACGCGTAGACATATTTTACGATTCACATGTAATATTTCTGCAAGAACACATTTTCCATCTGGTCACTACCAAGGTTTGCCAGCAACTGAACATCATTTCAACCGTTAAATCCGTAAGCTTCCTTATTTCAAGTCTCTGATTGGCTAATTCTAGTCCAATAGAATATCTGCATTTTACTTAAAGCTTTTTCTTTGCTGTTGATTGGCTAATTTTAAACTGTTCAGAATTTACATTATCGTTGCTCTAATTATGACTAGTAACTTTCAAACTCATTATTGCCACAAGGTTACCTCATTATTACCTCAGTGTTAGCAACTTAAAACTTATTATTCTCCATAGCTCTTGCATTATTAAAGTATGTAATGTATTCACATAACATTATTAAACATGTTTATAATAAAAAAATCTGATGTGCTACACTCACATGACTTTCTCTACTCTTGTACAAACTATTTTTACAAACGCTTACTCTCCATCTACTTCATGTTAATCGAGATAAACATTTGCAGATTCTATCTTATTGCTAATTTTCTTGTAGATGTAAGGGGAATATGTATTTACAAGGGCAATATAGAAATACAGTAGCCTTTAAGCACATACATATATCTCTTAATAGCTGGTTGCTAGGTACAGCACCATTCCCTTTGCCTCAGATTAATACTCTTTGCATATCCAAGACAAAAAAATGAATAACGAATTCCCATTTGAGAAAATACGTATTGAAAAATCTGATGTGTTACACTCACATGACTTTCTCTACTCTTGTACAAACTATTTTTACAAACGCTTATTCTCCATATGCTTCATGTTAATCGAGATGTTAATCTTATTGCTAATTTTCTTGTAGGTGCAAGGGAAATATGGTAGTATTTAAGCGATAGTCAAATATTTTAACGCTGGTTGCTATGTGGCGAATTCCATTCTCTTTGCATGTTCAGGACATAAAAAAAATGAATAACGAATTTGAGAAAAAGTGTAAGTATTGGAAAATTTAAGGAAATAACAAGCAATATCTCGAAAACGGTTCACTCAACAAAAGAAACGTATATGACATAAGTTGTGTATTTTAACGCGATCCACATTTTCTGTGTAGTAAAATTTTGTCTATCTCTTATGGTTTACCAGTTATGCAAAAGTCGTTCACAATGAAGAATATTTTTGGAGACATTCCCAGAAAATTCGAGATATACATTTTATTTGTCATGACAATATCTTAAACATATGATATTTTAATCAAAATCGTTAGAGCCGTTTTTGAGAAAATTAAAATTTTCGAAAAATGTTCCATGTAAAGGGTAGTCTGAGGTGGGGGGATTTTCTTGAAAACCTTCGTGTCGCATCTCTGGAAGATACTGAACCTAAATACCAAGTTTGGTGTTTATCCGACTGTTCGTTTTTGAGTTATGCTGTTCACAGACACACAGACACACAGACAGACACACACACGGACATGTTTCCAAAAATGCTTTTTTTGGATTCAGTGATTCTCAAAACATGTATTTCCGGTGAAATCTCGGTATCGAATTTTTGGGTGGAATGCAATACTTCCCCTACTTACTATACGTAGTAGAGAAAGTAAAAATTTAAGGGAATAACAAGCAATATCTCCAAAATGGTTCACTCAACAACAAAAAATGTATATGACATAAATTGTGTATTTTAACGCGATCTACATTTTTTGTGTAGTAAAATTTTGTCTATCTCTTATGGTTTACCAGTTTAACAAAAATCGTTCACAATGAAGAATGCTTTTGGAGACATTCCCAGAAAATTCAAGATATACATTTTATTTGTCATGAAAATATCTTAAATATATGATATTTTAATCAAAATCGTTAGAGGCATTTTTGAGAAAATTAAAATTTTCGAAAAATGTTCCATGTAAAGGGTACTCTGTGGTGGGGGGATTTTCTTGAAAACCTTCGTGTCACATCTCTGGAAGATACTGAACCTAAATACCAAGTTTGGTGTTTATCCCACTGTTCGTTTCTGAGTTATGCTGTTCACAGACAGACACACACGGACATGTTTCCAAAAATGCTTTTTTTTGGATTCAGGGGATCTCAAAACATGTATTTCCTGTGAAATCTCGGTATCGAAATTTTGGGTGGAATACAATACTTCCCCTACTTACTATACGTAGTAGAGAAAGTAATAAGCATATGCAATGACTGTTACATACATTTTAAATAATTATTACATATGTATTGTTTCAAGGCGGACTGTTATTGAATTTACTTATTATATAATACAATTGAAATTATTCAGGTATTAAAATACTGCCTCAAGTGCAACTCTAGAATTGACATTAGATTGTAATATTCCAATTAAACATTTTATAAAGAACTTCAGGGTATCCCGAATGTTGGACGAATAAAGCTCTGGAAACTCCTGAGAAAACTCTAAAGTGGTTTACAAGCTTGGCAGAACCGAATGAAGCTCAACTAATCTGAGTGCGGGTCGTAGTGGCATAGAGGGGAATGAAAAAGCTGATGAACTTGCAAGACAAGGAGCAGCTTCACAATTTATTGGGCCAGAGCCGGCTCTAGGAACATCTCGATGTTTGGTGAGAGGGACTATTAAGAACTGGCCTAAACTAGAGCATCATAAAACCTGGCTTAAAACGCTAAGAAACAAACACGGTAAATTGTTTATTAGAAAACCATGTAAGAAAAGAGCTGAAAGCTTACTTAAATGTAACAGACTTCAGCTGAGAACAACTATGGCATGTTCCTGTGAAAAAGCATCTTAACACAATGGGAGTGTTTCAGGGTAACTTAGATTGCAGATTGTGCAAGAAAGAAACTGAAACAGCCAGCTCATTATATGCTCTTATGAGGCATTGACTCACAGGAGATATATTGCTTTTGGGAAATGTTTTTAGAATCAGAAGAATTTGAAACCATATCTGTTATAAGACTGTATCTCTTCGTAAAGAGAGCAGGCATAATGAATTGGCTTTAAAACGATACAGGTAGCACAATAAGCCCAAGGTTGAAGTGCGTCGGAGTAATGACGGAAATATGTATCGTTTAAGACAAGTCAAGATACGCTTCCGCCCGAGGGAAGCCTTCCCGGAGCAGCCCGCCGGTGTATATCGAGTACTCCGCCAGAGAGAATGCTGTTTATGAAAGCCCGCTGGCGTGGTCAGGTCATCAAACTTGGAATCGCAAGGGACATCTGCGCCCCCCTGTGGCCTTTAGTCTCCTGCGGTTCTTTCACCTCATCCGCTCCTCCCTGGATGGTAAGCGCAAAAGATCTGCGTTGGGTCGAAGTGCGAGGTGCCCCTCCGTCTATTGGTCATTCGCATCACTGTCATTAGTTCCTAATATGCCACTACCTCTACAAACAACTTCAAGTAAATCAGATTACAGCACTAGAAATATGTAGTAGTAAATTTACTTTCTCCGAATTTTAAGTGATATTCTTCGCGACCTTCGAGAACACAAAACTCAAAGACACTGTACCAAAACAATCATAGGCTGACGTAGGTCGAAAGCAATTATTTAAGTGTTTTTACTTTCTCTGCTACTTACCTATAGTAGGCAAGTGAAAGTATTGTATTCTACCCAAAATTTCGATGTCAATATTTTATTGGAAATACATGTTTTGAGGCCCTCTGAATCCTAAAAAATATATTTTTTGAGAAATATCCATGTGCATGTCTATGGTGTGAGCAGAATAAACTCAAAAATGAATGTCGGATAAATACCAAACTTGGTATTTAACTACACTTTGCATGGAAGATTGTGTCTCGAAATTTTCAATTTTTCAAAGATGCCTCTGTTTTAATTAAAATATCGTATGTTTAAGACATTTACATGACAAATAAAATGTATATCTTGGATTTTCTGGGAACACCTGTGAAGTCCTCTTCATTCGGAAATAATTTTGTATAACTGGTAAACAATTAAGGTTAGAAAAAAAACATACTACACAAAATGTATAGATCTCTAAAACACAATTTATTTCTAATAAAATTTCTGTGGCATCAGCCATTTTCTACATATCAGTTACTATTTGGTTTCAATACTTCAATATTGTGTCACCGGCCGTCGGAACAGCAGCCAGTCACCAGACAACCTATTTACAAAAGACGTACTATTTCGGTCTTCTGCTAGTATTATGAGTCATTGTCACATCATATATACTGCTCTGTAATATTGTTTTCTTCGGTGCAAGGGTCTGGTCATCACCTTCCTTCTCCGCCATAGTCGCTGATTAAAACAACTTATAGTTTCGTTTTAATATGATTTTGGCGTACTTACCTACAGCAAACAATTACATTTCTTGGTTTTCTTTTAAGCAGATATTCTTGCTTCTCTAGAAATAAAACCTCACTCACTCTTTGTATATAAGCAAAGGTTTAAGCATTGAAGGGAAGGAATTTTGTATTCAGTAGACGTGACAATTTTTAATGTAATAGAAATTTGATGCTTAACTTAAAATGTACCCTTTATGTGTGCCAAAAAAAAGTTTATTGTGCATAACTGACAATTTTGTAAAATCCTGACACTCCTTGCATGACTGTCTTGTGCAGTAGCACAGGCTGTAAAGGCCAAGTTTTAAGTTCAATACAATAGAAATATAAAAGTTTTGATGTTCTATGTTCAAGGCCTTTTTGTCATCAAAGAACCTACAGAACGCATCCTAATCTAATCTAGTCACACAAACCGATAACGCTTACACCAAAAACTGCAAAAAACAAATTCAAATTTCCAGTTAACTGCAAAGGTAAGACCTAATTAATTAATAATAACCTAATAATAGTAATAATAATAATCTCGTAAAATTAACGTAATTAATGTAACTAAGATGATATAAATAGCAATATAATGAATGTTATAATCAGTGCATCATTTGGTGACTGGTCGATGTGCATAGTTTACCTGCGAATATAAAAACAAGGCGCCAACGTAACAGATACTATATAACTAACCTTCCCAATACATGCAACAGGTGTGTATTTGTGGAGGAGTTGCCGGTTATGAATGGAACCTAACAACTCGAATATCACCAGATTCTAGTGACTTGCCCCATATTGGTGGAAATATGTCAAACTTGCACTTTATTAACCTCTATAGGTGCTAGAGAAAACAAAAAGGTGTTGGAAGCGTGACATGTGACATAGCGGATAGGTTATGTGAGAGAACGTTATGGACCGTGACTTGGAAGAGGGGGTTCGAAAATGGGGAAAAATACTGACACGTAAAAGTGAAGGATCTTTAAGTAGCTATTGTTCATTGTGACTCCATGCATTTCCGGCACGGATGGAATTTAACTGAAATCATGCACGCGTTCGTCATCTTGTTTTCTATAAACAAGAGGCAAGTCATTTCAAGATGGCGACTGAAATACATGCATTCAAAATAGTTCTTTGGCAAATGTGGTTACGTGCTATTGCGCAATGAACTCTTTAAATATGCTTAAATGAGGAGTAAATCATAAATATGCTGCAACTTCTCGCATAAATGCTATTTCTTGCTTTGAGTGATAACAGCTAATCCCACAGGTTCGCGGCTCTTCGGTTGAGAAACAGAGGAAGAGGAAAAGCTACGCGAGAAGGAAATAGTGCAGAATAAACCACATCAAGGCGCCTGTTGGGTCTTTCCCTCTGTTGCGTGCATGTGACACTTACTTTAGATCTGAAGGTAAACCGCAAAGCTCCGTCTCAAACCACTAGTGCAGTAAACAGGTTTCTATACCTATATTCAGGAAAAATAAATCAATAACTTGCAAACAATGCTTTGGTTTGTTGTTATTGATTTAAATCTTTGGACGGATAGCATTGGCAATGTTATCAGGGATGTGGCAGCAATATTCAGGAGAGAGAAAGAGAAGGATTCCATTACAATTTAAGATCCGATGTAACCGTGGAATTTGAATTATTATTCTCATTATCTTTTTTTCTGCTTACTTTCTCTGAAGGGCTATTATATTCCATCCAAAAATTCGATTTCGATATTCCAACGGAAATATATGTTTTGAGGCCTATTAAATCCAAAAAGTAGCATTTTAAAAAAAGATCTGTGTCTGTGAATACCATAACTAGAAGACGAAAAGTCGGATAAATACCAAATCTTCCAAAGATGAGACACAAACATTTTCAAGAAAACTCCCCCACCTCAAACCACCCTTTACATGGAACATTTTCCGAAATGATTGATTTTTTCAAAAAATAGCTTTAACGATTTTGATATCTTAGATATTTAAATGACAAATGACAAATTTAAATGACAAATAAAATGTATACCTTGAATTTTCTGGGAATGGCCTGTAGAGTCTTCTTCATTATGGATGAATTTTGTGTAGCTTGTAAACCGTAAGAGGGGGACGAAAACTTAATACATAAAAATTATAGACTTTGTTAAAACAGACAATTCATGTTCAATAATTTCTCTGTGGTGTTTAATATTTCCGAGATATTCTTTGTGATTGGTTTGAATTTTCAAATACTTACACTTTTCTCAAGTGGAAAAATCCCTATTTGTTTTTTTTTCTCGTGATTATACAAAGAGAACGGAATTTCAAAGCCGTTACATAGAGGCCCGCTCTTAAAAGATTTGACTATCTCTTAGGCCTACTGTATTCTCCTAATCCTCTTGTATCTACAAGAAAATATATAACAAAACCATTTCTGCAAATGTTTATCTCGATTAATATGAAGTAAACAGAAGAATAAGTTTTGGTAATAATAGTTTGTTGAAGAATGGGTAGAGAAAGACATGTAAATGTAACACAGAATATATTTCTTTTTACATATATTGCACTTATTTTTATACATACCTGATCCTGAGAAAGATTATTCAAAAACAGAATAGCGGGAAGACAAAGAATCTACCATGATTTTTTTTCCCCACTCTACTGTCCACTGAAGGAGGATATGGCTGGTGATATTTTGGCACCTAGAGTCTCCGCGGAGATCCAAGGACAGAGAGGTCCACTTGTCCAACTCCCAGAGTTCTTTCCGAATAAAGACTTGGAAGGCCTATAGATTTGCCTCGTCTCCAACTTGTAGCATCCAAAAATAGGTGGCGAATATGTAACAAGGCACTGTATCTGTTAGTGTCTTATTGTTATAATAAAATTCTAGAAACTTGTAGATTTCCAGTGCAAACACCTACACCCAGTAGTGAATCGTGAGTATACATTTTGGGTGTTCACAAAATTTTAGTCAGACAGCTGAAAATATGAAATACCAACCATCTGCTTCACAGTAGTTATGATTAGGGATGGGATCTCGATACCTCGAGGATATCGAAGTTTGAGATAAACAAACGATAATTTTTCGATAGTTTCAAATGTTTAACTTTTGCATTACTGAAAGTTTAACTTTACGTTTAACTTTATGCTAGATAAGGAATAAAAGGAGTCGAGACTTTACATTATTGCCTCCTACTGTCTCCAAAGAGTTGCTGGAGTGTAGTTCTTGATAGACCTTGACTGCGTTTCCTGTGGGTGAATCAATGCATAGACTCTTGTGTTTAAATGAAAGCATGCAAAACAATGCAATGCGGAAAGGAGGAGAGGTACTCATGTAACAAGCATTATTAATGGAGTTGTGAATGAAGCTGATTTAGCTAGCACACAAAATCACGTTTCTGCAACAGCCTGGCTTGTGACACTCTCAGCCATTACATTTACCTACTCCGGTGACCACAATCTGTGAATCCAGTAGAAACAAAACAGAACTAAATGTGTGAAATAATGCAGTGCATGGAAATATTTGTTATTTTGTTGTTGTTTCTGTTTCATAGAAAAATATATATCAGTTTATATTTTCAAGATTGCAGAATAAAGAGTTGCTAGTATTTATTCTTCTATGGGTAGAAAATCCTTTAAAGCAAAGTTTTCAGCACAAAATACAGTTACATAAAAAGGGAAGCAAAGAAATTATTGTTATTATTATTATAATTATTATTATTATTATTATTATTATTAGCATTGACTAACAATAGGGGATATATAACCTGTGGTATTAATCAAGATAAAAGGATTCCTGCCAATTGGAGAAGTTCAAACGGGAAAACAATTTCGGAATTAGCATATAAAACAAAATTGGTTACATGCGTTTATACACAGAAAACTACTAATAAGAACATAGTTCAGTGAATATGCTGTCGCCTTTACAGTTTTTACTTTCTCTACTACGCATAGTAAGTAGGGGAAGTATTGTATTCCACCCAAAACTTCGATACCGAGATTTCACCGGAAATACATGTTTTGAGATCCCCTGCATCCAAAAAAAGTATTTTTGGAAACATGTCCGTGTGTGTGTCTGTGAACAGCATAATTCAGAAACGAACAGTCGGATAAACACCAAACTTGGTATTTAGGTTCAGTATCTTCTAGAGATGCGACACGAAGGTTTCCAAGAAAATCCCTCACCCCAGATTACCCTTTACATGGAACATTTTCGAAAATGGCTCAAACGATTTTGATTAAAATATCATATGTTTAAGATAGTTTCATGACAAATGAAATGTATATCTCGAATTTTCTGAGAATGTCTCCAAACGTATTCTTCATTGTGAACGACTTTTGTATAACCAGTAAACCATAAGAGATAGAGAAAATTTTACTACACAAAAAATGTAGATCGCGTGAAAATACACAATTTATGTCATATACATTTTTTTTTTTTGAGTGAACCATTTTCGAGATATTGCTTGTTATTCCTTTAAATTTTCCAATACCTACTTAAACTTTTTCTCAAATTCATTATTAATTTTTTTGTCCTGGTAATGCAAAGAGAATGGAATGCGCCACATAGCAACCAGCTCTTAAAATATTTGACTATCGCTTAAAGTCTACCATATTCCCCTTGCATCTACAAGAAAATTAGCAATAACATTAACATCTCGATTAACATGAAGCATAGGAGAATAAGCGTTTGTAAAAATAGTTCGTACAAGAGTAGAGAAAGTCATGTGAGTGTAGCACATCAGATTTTTTATAAAGTGTGTATTGAGTATTGGTGCTCAAAAATCAGTATCGTTATCGAGTATCGAGAAATAGTGGTATCTTCCCATCACTAGTTATGATTATGAGCAAATTCATACAACTGTAGCCACAATAATAATAATAATAATAATAATAATAATAATAATAATAATAATAATAATAATAATAATAATAGTGCATAACCTGCCTGACCAAAGAAAGTCTGTTTAATGTTTTTTGTTGTGTATTTTACTTAATTAAATACAATTAAGTACACTGCGTTAGGACAAGAACGAAGTAATTTGTAAATTAAATTGTAGTTGAGATTATGGATGGTATGGAGAAATCGGGAGAAGTTTCCGGGCTTGTGCTCATTAAGTTCTCCTGCAGTAACTCTAACTTCTGTCATAGTGTGCTACCACCTAGTGGCATTGACGTAAAATTGCAGTGGCAGCATGGAAACAGAGTGTGGGAAAAGGTTCGCGTACTAGTGCAGTTCTTCACATGTGCACAACCTGTATGTATTTGGCCCCATAAGGTAATTACGTCACATCAGTTGCGCATGCGCAGAAGCTCCTTAAAACGTGCGCAATCAAGATGTGATAACGACTGTGTTGCCACGTCTCATCGAATTTAGAGTAGAGCGGTAGATTTAAATGTCGTAGATTTTAAATTTCCGCATATACGTTAAATTTATTAGCAGTAACAAAAATCCGCAAGGTATCGAAAAGTAGGAGTGTTCACGTGCTCTTGTGCAGCAGACGGCACTACATATACCACACAAAATATGACACAGATTCTTCTGTATACCCAGGCCTAAATAGAACGCACGACGTGCGGTCTACAAACTTATGAATAGAGCACGGCATTTTCCCATTTGTCTATTTTGTTCCTTTGTTTAGAATCGTGGGTTTTGTGTATATAAGTGTGTTTCGTGCTTACTGGAGTTAAATATACTAATTTTATAGTGCATATAATAGCCTATTTTCGTAGTGTGTGCCTTTTCGTAGCTTAAGCGCCTATTAAGGCTTTTTTATAATGAGAATTTTTATCGAGATTTTTGTTTATCGTAATTTGCTATTGTATTATAAATATTATTCATTAATGTGATGTTAACTTTAGTATTGCAATTAATATTTCGAGCTCTGAGCGACATGTTCAACACAACTAAGGAAGTTTGTAATACTAGTGTTCCTTTCCTAACATCAGCAGTTACATTTGAGGCAGTATTTTTAACACTTAAATGATTTCAGTTTAATTATATAATATAAAATATAATACAGCCCGCATTAAAGAAATGTGTGTATAAAATAACATATAAAGTGTATGTAACAGTCATTGTATTATGTTTATATTATCATGTACATGTATAATAATGTTATAAGAATCTATTAGGTAATTTAACAATATAGGAGCTGTGATAATAGAAGCCAAAAGATGCTAACAAGAGGTAACAATGAGGCAACCTTGAGGCAATAATGAATTGGAAAGTTTAATAATGCTACTAGTAATTCTTGGAAACAATAAAGTACTATTTAAAACAGTTTATAAATAGCCAATCAAATACTAGAAAAGCTGAAAGTTAAATAAAAGTATTGTATTGGAGTAAAATTAACCAATCAGAGACGTTGCAAATAGAAAACTTTACAAATTTAAGCCGTAAACACCAGTCGCTAAAAGGCAACGTACCTGAACAGTTCGTTCGCTCGGTACGTATTCAGTGTGAGACATATAAAATTCATTACGGCGAGAATATTATAAAGTTTACATGTTAAAAAAGTGCAAGTAATTAATAAATATTCTCACAGCTCTCTATATCAGCGAAGTGTTATTTAATCGTGTGAAGGATTAATAAAAGGAGTGAAGTAAAAGTTATACTTTGTGTAAGCCTACATTCTTTAGCTGCATTACCCCCTGCTTAGAGATACATGTTTCTACAAATTAATACCGACGCAGCCGAGGCAAACCTAAATATATATCATATTTAAAGAAACATTAAAATACAAAGTTGATTCCTAAACTTGGGGCGAAGGCCACCGGAAACTTTGTTTCGTACGTGGGGCGAACACTCCAAGAAACTATATCAAGTTTCTGGCTCCCCAACAGTCGAAAAGGTTAAAGCAAAGGTGGTATACTGATATTAGTCATTAAATGAATGATTACTAAAGCCTGAAGTTAAGAACAGTTTAATCCAGTACCTTTAATCACAGATGCCGAACTGTTCAGGTACAACTTTTATTTGTCTACTCTTAGTATTATGTGTTAGAAGTTTAGAATGTAAGGCAAAATATAGGAATAAGACATACAGTGTTTAAAAGCTAATGATCCCCAAGCTGTGCAATATACTGTACTTGCATTCTGTCTGAAGCAATTTCCTCTCACGGGCCTTAGTTCCCGTCATCCTCCACGTGGTACTGCCATGTGCTCGGCGGAGTGATACATTTAAGTTTTGTTTACTTCTCCTTTCAGCTTATAGTGAAAAAGGTATAGGTAGGTCCCAGCCGAGCAGTCCTTGGACGACGCCAGAATGAAACTTCTACACAAGGAACAGCCACCGTTCAGCCGCAACCTGCCGAACACCGTCCTACAACCCTGAAAACAAATGACAAGGAAGATGGGGGGTGCAAGAAATTGGGGATAGGAGTGTTATGGTAAAAGATGAACCACCTCAGCATTCGCCTCTCGACCTGGGGAAATCACGAAAAACGCATGAGTCAGAGTGGGCGGTCGCCGGGGTTCAGGGCCCCCGAATGCGAGTCGCACACGATATAGCGCCACCTCTCTCGGTAAGGTACTGAGCACTATTAGAAAAAGAAGGATAATAACAGATTCCTCTGCTGCGAGGGGAACAAAAAGTGAGTGTTGCTTGCTGTGTTTAGTGCCGCAGGTCAGTTCATACCTCCATTTTTTATTTATCCGAGGGTTAGAATGCAGCCAGCGTATCTGGTGGAGTCGGGCATGAATATGGCTGGATGAACACTGAGAGCTTTATAAAATGGCTGATCATTTCTTTAAACAAGTAAGACCATCAGAAACAAATACAATCCTATTGCTTATGAATAACATAGTCTGCATTTTCAAACTTTTTGTCAGACGATTTCTTATAAGTGGGTGTTCTTGAATCACGTTTTTATGCTGATTCCAAAAATAACTTCCGTTTGTTTTCTATCACGTCAGGTGTTTACACAAAATAAGTAATGTTTTGACAATTTCACTGTTGAGCGTAGAGAAGTATTCAAATACCATTTCACACAAGGTAACTTTTTATTCAAGAAATATTTTAAGAATACTCTCAAGAACTCCCCTAATTTATTTCATCACTACATTTCAATAAAACAAGAAGCCAAAGTGTTTCATTTAATTTTTTTCAAACTTTCTCTTCTTTAACTTCCTTGCAGATCCTTGAAGATGACTCTCCCTCCTCAACATCCAACAGTAGTCGGCCAATAATAGTTTCATTCCATCTCCCCTGGTATCTCCTCTCCATTTCCTTAGTATCTTGGTGAAAACGTTCACCCTGCTCTTCACTATAATGTCCCAGATTTTCTGGAAGGTAGTCGATATGTGAATGCAGAAAATGCACCTTTACACTCATGTTAAAACCCATCTTCTTAAAATGTTCCAACATTGTTTCGACAATGGCCTTGTAATTAGGATCTCTGTTATTGCCTAAGAAGTTTTCAGTAACTGATCGAAAGGCGGTCCATGCTTCTATTTCTCTCTCATTCATTGTCTTCTCAAAATCTTCATCCTTCATCAATTTCTTTATTTGAGGACCAACAAAAATTCCAGCCTTTAATTTGTCTTGTGTAATGAAGGGAAATTTCTTGGAAAGGTACTTGAAGCAGGGTCCATCCTGTGATAGAGCCCTTACAAATTGCTTCATCAAGCCCAATGTTATGTGTAGTGGCGGAAGTAATATCTTTATATCTCTATATTTTTGAAGTGAAATTGTGAAAAAAACTGTACGTGATAGAAAAAAACTAAAAGCAATTCTGAAATCAGCATAAAAAAGTGAGTCAGAATCACTTATTTGTTTTCAGTCATCCGATATCATGTAGACTAGTGTAAAGATACTTCAATCTCACTTCGGAAGATATAATTCTTTGCAGAGATAACTTCATAACTCTCCTAGGTTTCTCGCCTCACACAAGCCACAGACTGCAACCGTTGGATGTCTTATTTTATGGAACGCTGAAGACTGCCTAGAGCAAAGCTTGTACTAATTATCTTGCTAATCATCCAGGCCAACTGATAACAATACAAGTGACTGCAAGATTGTTCAACATTGTATTGGTAAAGCTGCATCTTTAAATAGTGCGATCAAGTGTTTTAAAGACACAGGGATTGAGTCATTAAATTCACTTGTATTTAGTAATGAAGACTTCACGTTATCATTACCGGGCGATGTCATTAATGAAACTCCGTCCAAAACAGATGCTCTGCCCGGGATATCAGCAAACCCAACTGCAGAAATTGATGCACTACCAGAACTTCGTCTAAATCTACCTTTAAAGCGGCGGCTCGTAGCCTAAACCCTACGTGAAGCTCTTTTCACACTAAACAAGAAATGCATCTTACCTATTTCTTGTATGTTGAGTTATTGACTCCCCTATCCGCTCCGTTGGCGTATTCACTACACCACGAGTTTTTAAAATGTTCGATGTAACATTTCGCACCTTTCTTTTCCATTTTATGTGACACACTAAAATTGGCTTAGGTCTACCCGTAAATATCAGTCTCTTTTATCGTCCTCAGTCCACCGCGAAAAATATTTTTGTAACATGCAACACGCTTGTCATTTTGCGGATTCGTTCCAAATTGCCAGTGGTTTAAATGTTTTAATACAAACTTATTGTTTATACTTTGAGTCACACTAGCGACTCAAGACCATACACACAACGACAATAATCCTTACGTACACATTGTTTTCGCACATGAAGTGAACTGATACTGAAGGACCGAATCCGAGAACTTGGAGTTTGAAAAGGTATTTGAGAGGGAAAGCAGTCCGATCCCAAGAGAAGGACTGTTTGCAAGTTTACAAACCATTTCACAAGTGTCAGTGACCACCGAATAACCTCTTTTCTACCCCAGAAAATCCAGGGTTTAGCTACACCGCAGCCTCGAAGCAGATAGTTTGAGGGAGCACGCAGCACTCATACAGTCCAAACTTGAGTTGGTTGTCATGGCAACCAGACATAAACAGCGCACTGAACATCCCATAGCCGAGAGTAGCTGCACCAAGCCTCTATACCTTCTCATGGACATTGCGGCTATCCCATTTCGCGCGCTTACAACTCATTTTCCTTATTCTCTGCTACTGCCGCGGTAATACTTCGGAATGGGCCATTTTCGCTCTAGTGATTCGTAAAATTATACTCCTTTATGTGAGTAGTGTTTAAAATAGAGATAAAAGCATATTCGAATGCACCTAGTGGCGCTGCATTAGCTTCACCTTAGGAACAGCCCCTGTACGTACACCTACTTCTATTTTACCTCCACACCAAGCAGAATTTGATGCACTATCTTCGTCTACCTCTAACTCTACATCTACCTCTGCTCTACCTCCGTTACCCCAAGCTGCACGTAAAGGAGGTCCAAGAAAACGAAGAAATAAGTGCCATCTCTACACATAACCAGAACACCCGTGGAAATAGCTCTGGAAGAAAAGAGAAAACGAAAAGATGAGAATGAAAAGAAAAAATAAGAAAGAAAAATGAAAAGGGATGAAAAATTAACAGAAAATGCGGATACAAAAACGTTGAACAAAGATCTTAAACGTAAACTGGAGTTCGGCGGAGATTTTGGAAAGAGAGAGAGAGAGAGAGAGAGAGAGAGAGATCTGATGTGTTACACTCACATGACTTTCTCTACTCTTGTACAACTATTTTTACAAACGCTTATTCTCCATATGCTTCATGTTAATCGAGATGTTAATCTTATTGCTAATTTTCTTGTAGATGCAAGGGGAATATGGTAGGCTTTAAGCGATAGTCAAATCTTTTAAGCGCTGGTTGTAATGTGGCGCATTCCATTCTCTTTGCATGTCCAGGATATAAAAAAATGAATAACGAATTTGAGAAAAAGTATAAGTATTGGAAAATTTAAGGGAATAACAAGCAATATCTCGAAAATGGTTCATTCAACAACAAAAATGTATGACACAAACTGTGTATTTTAAAGCGAACTGTATTTTTTGTGTAGTAAACTTTTCTCTATCTCTTATGGTTTACCAGTTATGCAAAAGTCGTTCAAATGAAGAATACTTTTGGAGACATTCCCAGAAAATTCAAGATATACATTTTATTTGTCATGAAAGTATCTTAAACATATGATATTTTAATCAAAATCGTTACAGCCATTTTTGAGAAAATTAAAATGTTCGAAAAATGTTCCATGTAAAGGTAACCTGGGGTGGGGAGATTTTCTTGAAAACCCTCGTGTCGCATCTCTGGAAGATACTGAACCTAAATACCAAGTTTAGTGTTTATCCGACTGTTCGTTTCTGAGATATGCTGTTCACAGACAGACACACACACACAGACAACACACGGACATGTTTCCAAAAATGCTTTTTTTTTTTATTCAGCGGGTCTCAAAACATGTATTTCCGGTGAATACAATACTTTCCCTACTTACTATAGGTAGTAAAGAAAGTAAAAAAAGATCCTGGAATACACTTCTGTGACTCATTTTCACACTCATACATCGAAGTTCACTACGCAGACAGTGATTCCGATTATGTAGATGAAAGACACAGCATTGTTTGTAGGGAAGTTGGAAAGACAAGTGTGATGTCAATGTCCTCGATGCAAACAGCGGTCTCATGCTCAGTATACTGGCTTAAATTATAAGAAAATAAATGAGAAACTGTGCTACATTAACGACTTTTGTGATAAATAATTGAGCCTCAATAAAATCTTTTTGTTTTCTAAACAAAAATTTCATTTCGTCATCTTACCCACACCCTGGAAACATCTTATCCTTCCTGAAGGGTAAGTTGACGAAGGATACTATTATTGTTAACATTTGATGTTTTATTGTTTTTAGTGGGTATACAACCTAGTCTTATGAGAGCTTATTTTTCTGTCCACTTCTTTTTAACCGAAATAAACCTCTGCAGAAATAGCTACATTACAATTTTATTATACAGAGTGTATCTTTATTGGTGTTATATATTTGGGCGACGTGTTCCTGACATCAAAACAGTAAAAAAAGTTCATATGTACATGGGTCTGAAAATCAACCGTTTCGTTGTTATAGGTCAAAGAAGATGTATTCCATGAGTGAACAGACGAATATACACTACACATATGGCCATGCAGATGGCAATGCAGCACGAGCACGTGAACTTTATGTAGAAAGGTACTCTGATAGGCCGTTACCATGTGCAAGAACATTCGCACGATTTCACCAATGCTTGAGAGAGAATGGCGCATTTGAGAGGAGTACTAGGAATGTTGGGAGACCAAGAGCGGTACGAGGCATTGAGCTTGAACGAATTCTTCGTGCTGTGGATGCAGACCCATCACAAAGCTCAAGAGGTATGGCTGTAAGGGAAAGAGATAGTCATATGACTATCTGTAGAATTCTGTACCCGTATCACCTTCAACGTGTGCAAGGATTAAATGAGGCGGACTTTGAGCCAAGAAGACGTTTCTGTCAACGCATGTTACAGCAGTGCACTGTGTTCATCAATTTCCTAGCCTGTATGTTATACACAGATGAGGCTGGTTTTACTCGCAACAGCATCTTCAATTTTCATAACACTCATAACTGAAGTATAACAGGACAACCATCAACAGAGGTTCTCTCTCAACGTTTGAAGTATAATCATTCATGATCACCTTATTGGTCCCTACTTCTTCCCTCTGCGTCTGAATGGACAAACCTATCTCCAGTTTCTCAGAAATGAGTTGCATCACTTAACTGATAATGTGCATTTGGACATCATCCAACGAATGTGGTTTTTACATCATGGTGCTCCAGCTCATCTCAGTATGATAGTTCGTAAGGTTTTGAATGATCGATTTCCGCAAAGATAAATTGGACGAGGGGGACCCATTACATGACCTGCTCGATCGCCTGATTTGAATCCAATGGATTTCTTCGTCTGGGGACATTATAAGTCCTTGGTTTATGCTACTCCTGTACCTGATGTTGACATTTTGAGAGAACGTATCCAAACTGGATTTGACCATATACGAAACACACCAGGAATTTTCAATAGAGTACGTCAGAGCATGGAACGCAGGCTTACTGCATGTATCGAAGCAAGAGGAAGCCACTTCGAGCAATTTTTGTAACTTTCGATTTTATTTGTAACTCTGAAATAAATGATTTTCAGACTCATGTTCATACGAACTTTTTTCACTGTTTTGATGTCAGGAACACGTCTCCCAAATATATGACACCAACAAGATACATCCTGTATATACAAAGGGAACAGCGATAGTAAAGTGTTTAAGAACTGAACGGTATATGCTGAGCTTAAAATTCCATACTCTTTCCACGCAATCGCGAGAATCAACTGAAAATCGACAGGACTTGAAAAAAAGACAAGTATTGTACAATTCTAACCATTGATAATGGATATCTCGGAAATGGCTTTGCCAGAAAAGTTATTTGAAGTAAATTATGTGTTTTAAAGGGATCTACATTTTTTGAGTAGTGCGTTTTCCTCTATTGCTTAACGTTCACCAGTTATACAAGATTATACAAAGTTTCTTTCGAATGGGGATACTTTGCAGGCTATTCCCAGAAAATTCAATATATAAACTTTATTTGTGATGTAATTACTTTAAATATATGGTGTTTTAATCACAAATCTTAGAGCTATTTTGAGAAAATAAACAATTTCGAAAAAAGTTCCATGTAAAGGTAATTGGGGTGGGAGATTTTCTAGAAAATGTCGCATCTTTGGAAGATGCCCAAATTAAATATCAACTTTGGTATTTATCCAAAATATTCGTTTTAGAATGCCCAGAGCATTCACATACAGACACACACACACACATTTGGGCCTTTTTCTAAAACATTTTTATTTGGATTCAGGGTGCCTGAAAACATATTTCCGGTCCCCATAAGGGGGGGGGGTTCCGACCCCTTCAGTTGTCGGGGTGCGGGCGCTGCGGACCCTGAGCATTCGTGGTACTTCTGACGTTACTAGAAGTACGCTGGTCCAAACGTCCGTGCCCCACCGTCAGGGTGTCGTTTGGACTGAGTTGGACTCGGCGGGGAAGTGGTTCCCGATACCCGTGGGAGATTGGGTAGGTCTGTGCGGGTTTCCATACAGGCGAGGTTGTGAGACACTTCAAGGTTGTACCGCCCTGGACAGCCTGCTAGATTGCTGTTGGCTTTTATAAATATCCCTAAGGGGGCAAAGGACGGGCCCTACAGCCGCCCGTCCCGGTGGCGATTGTCCGGCAGCGTCGCCGTGCAAACTACATCGCCTCCCTCGTGTTTAGTGTCTAACATGCAGGGAGTTTGTTATGAATTAATGCGTAGGTTGGTCGGGTCCCGCATAAGCACCCGGCTTAGTTACGTGATGTGTGTTGCTGGCATGCTAATTGCTGTCGGCCCCACTGAGGCTTTCGGGAGTCACCCTTTTTGGATGATGCGCGTAAGTGGCGTATCCACTTCCATCCTCGCGCTAGCAGGGAGGGCCTTTTTAACCTCCAGGTATTGGCATTATGGCGGCTTCGAGCTCTCCTCCAAGCAACATGAGAAGGAAGAAGACTGCTGCAGCCTTCAAGCCTCCTCCTCATGAGGTAGCCACCACCAACGCCACCCAAGGCCTCTTCGCCGCCGCCAGCTGAAGCGCCCTGCGCCAACTCACCAACCAGCGCAGCCAGTCATACGCTGCTGAACAGCGTGCCTGCACGCTACTCCGCTGTTGTCCGGGGAGTGCATCGCAAACTCCCCGACACATTACTGCTCACCGTCGCGCAGCGCTTTTGGCCGTCTACGGCCAAGGCGACGAGAATCCGGAACCTCAGAGGTCCTACACCGCTGGTCAGGCTCATCTTCATGGATGAGGGCGATTACTCGGCGGCCCTGGGCGCAGGATTGCCCTCGTTAGGGCAAACTTTGTTGATCGAGGCCAGCCGCAGTGTTCGTCCAACACCATGCTACCGCTGTTGCCTCTACGGGCACACTAACTCTACATGTGACGCCGCACCCCGCTGCCATTACTGTTGCAACGGGACACTCACCGCCGACTGCCGGGCACACGACCTGACCCAACGACGCCGCTTCTGCGCCTCCTGCGGGGGCAAGGGACACTTCACTAGTCAAGCCGTCTGTCCACTATATCCAAATAGAACATCGCCGACCGACCACATCACAGCACCTGGAACAGCAGTTGGCTAGCACCAATAGCCTTCTAGTAAAGAACACAACCAGCAACAATAGCATCCTTATAACCACTCAAGATCTTCACGCTGAGTTGCAGCACCTAACGGAACGTGTAAGCTCTCTAGAGGACGTCCTGCTTAGGGTCTTAGGAGAACTCACAGACACAGTAGAACAACAGCACTCGAATACCATAGAGTAGATGGACCACAACAGTCGCACCGCCCTTCGCCAGGGTAATGAATACATACGGGATAATCACAGATCACGCGACCAGAGTGATTAGGGCTTTCCAGCCCTGCATCACATCACCACCAGGAGTGCCACCGCACAACACCCGACCACATGGCCCAGAACTTTCTGACCACACCACTCCTAAAACCAACGCCCGGAGGTAACAACCCCGGGTACGGAGCCAAAATTGTCTGTTACAACACCACTGTCATAGGTCCCTGTCAGGGCTTCGGCCATGGCAGTTACCTACTTATCACTGCGGAGTACTCCGCCATATTCTAACAAGTACTCACAAATAGCGGGTTTGCTTCGGCGGTACCTGCCACCATTATAACCAGTATGCCACAACTAAACAGCAACACCACAGTATTAAATCCTTTCTATTCCTCTTTCCTTCCAATTACCTAATTATTCTTGTTTTCTTTCCTTACACCTTTATTCCTGTTTTCAAAAAAAAAAAACCTATGGGAAACCCCACGGGGAGGAGAGTCACTCGGATGATGCCTTCCCCTGGGAGAGGAGGGGAGCTTGGGCCTTGGCTCTTGCCCCGGTAGACCTTCGCTTAACATGTATTTCCGGTGAAATGTCGGTATCGAATTTTTGGGTGGAATACACGGGAATATCGCAATGCGCCGATGGTTAATTTGTCCCCTGACCCTTTTTCCAAGAATGGCATTAGAACCTTGAGATGCGCGAGGGGTTGCTAATTACCTTCTTAATAGGTACTGGTATTGCGGCGTCGACCAGGACGTTCTCAGACTTCATCTTGCTTTTTATACTGTGTTTACAAGTGAATATTTCCACATACAGCAAACAGAACTGGGAGCTATTGGAAATTTCAAATATCGCAAAGTGCAGCTTACACTGGCCGATCAGAAATGGCGGTGTATACGTAAAAACTGCAACGCGCATTTCTTCCCTGAGGTAGATAACGACGTGAATTACAAACTTGTTGGGAAGCATAATCACGATCCGAGCCAAACGATTGCTAGGGAATATATTTCCAACAGCTTACATATTTTTTGTCCACTTAAATTAAACTTTCGGCAAAACTTAGGAATTGTTACAAAGTTAGCATCCCCTCATTTATTTCCTCTACATGGTAGGTAAGAAAGTGTTGTATTCCAACCAAACATTGTATTGCCCTTGCATATTATAGTATTCGTCTAAAAATGATGCTTCAAATCCTGCCTTAATAATGCTCAAAATGTTTGGCTAGAAATGATTTCAAATGAAACTACATGACTTTGCTATATTTATTTCTCCATGCTGTTGGTTATGCAAGAAATTCAGCTTGCTTTTTTTACAGCCTCCCAAGGCGAGTTTTCATTGGGAAACTGTCCTCTGAATCAATTAAGTTCTATATCTTCCAAGGATGTGACCCAAAGATTTCACGAAATTCCATCCTCTCCAAACTACTTTTTACATAAAGAATTTTAGTTATTTTTCATTTTGTTAAAAACGGATGTTAACGATTTTGATTAAAATACGAGGTTCCATATGCTTGTGAATATTACAAAACTGTATTTAACTGAGTAACCATTGGAGCTAGGCAAAAACATATTTTAGAAAAAACGCAGAGCTCATTAAAATACATACCTTGTTCAAAATAACTTTTTTCCTAGTGTCAGCCGTTTTGCGAATACTTCATGCTACAATACATTTATATTTTGTCAAGTTTAGTACATTTGACAGGAATAAATTGAAAATTCGCGACTGTTTATTTTTTTTTACCTCCAATGTCTCATGACAAAAACAGAGAGAAAGAAAGAGAGAGAGAGAGAGACCTGTAACACCTCACTGCCTTGAGTATGAGCATGTAAAAATTATTAATTCGGTTAAACTTAAAATCATTTCCACCCAAATATTTTATCGTAGTGAACGTAAGAAAATGGAAGAATTGCATTTTGTGTGAACAGTAAATACCTGTGAAATTGTAAGGAATAGCGAAAGTCATGTGAGTGTACGCATCATATTTCTTGTTTTTTGATGAGTTTATGCGGATGGGAAAAAAAGAATCGCATACTTTTAAAGGATCCTTATTCAGAATACTTACTTGGGAGCTGTAAACATACGACGCGAAATATTTCTATAATCTTAAAAAAAAATTATTTTGAACATTGAGATTATACCTTTTTATATAGGGTCTTTCAACAAGAGTGTCCTATCTTTGAACTTAAATAAAACACGTTCTATAAATGATAGAGGTTTATTTCTTTTTACTTTCTCTACTACGTATAGTAAGTAGGGGAAGTATTGTATTCCACCCAAAATTTCGATACCGATATTTCACCGGAAATACATGTTTTGAGACCCCCGGAATAAAATTTTTTTTTGGAAACATGTCCGTGTGTGTGTGTGTTTGTGTGTGTGTGTGTGTGTGTGTGTGTCTGTGAACAGCATAACTCAGAAACGAACAGTCGGATAAACACCAAACTTTGTATTTAGGTTCAGTATCTTCCAGAGATGCGACACGAAGGTTTTCAAGAAAATCCCCCCAGCCAGATTACCCTTTACATGGAACATTTTTCGAAATTCTAATTCTCTCAAAAATGGCTCTAACGATTTTGATTAAAATATCACATGTTTAAGATACTTTCATGACAAATGAAATGAATATCTCGAATTTTCTGCGAATGTCTCCAAAAGTATTCTTCATTGCGAACGACTTTTGCATAACTGGTAAACCATAAGAGATAGACAAAATCTTACTACACAAAAATGTAGATCGTGTTAAAATACACAATTTATGTCATATGCATTTTTTGTTGTTGAGTGAACCATTTTCGAGATATTGCTTGTTATTCCCTTAAATTTTTCAATAATTTTCTCAAATGGGAATTCCTTATTAATTTTTTTGTCTTGGATATGCAAAGAGTATTAATCTGTGGCAAAGAGAATGGTGCTGCGCATAGCAACCAGCTATTAAGATATATATCTATGCTTAAAAGCTACTGTATTTCTATATTGCCGTTGCAAATACAAAACAAGGGGAACATAGTAGGCCTTAAGCGATAGTCAAATATTTTTAGAACTGGTCGCTATGTGTAAAATGTAATTCTCTTTGCATGTCAAAAGATCGTTTCTGCAAATGTTTATCTCGATTAATATGAAATAGACGGAGAATAAGATTTTGTAAAAATAGTTTGTAGAAGAGTAGAGAAAGTCATGTGAATGTAGCACATCAGATTTTTTTATTTTGGAACATAATTAATGTCATTACGTGTGGAAGAGAACAACAGTTAAGTGACCGCCGCGACTTCATTGGGTTGCGCGTAAACGGTTGACCCAATTTTCAATGACAGAAGAACGTAAATTAGGTCCATCTTCACGAATAACACGCGTGATGTTATTCATAAGATCATTTACTGTTTCTGGCTTGTTGACATAAATTCGAGATTTAACATAACCCCACAAGAAGTAATCCAACGGCGTTAAATCACACCACTACCACGGGAAATGATGAAACTCTGAACTACTTCAAAAGATCGATTGTTTCGAGAGTCGTATGACATGTGGCACCAGCTTGCTGGAACCAGATGTGTCTGAGATCCATACCATCCAATTGAGGCCAAAAATAGTCCCTTATAAGCGCCCGGCATCTCTCTCCATTGACAGTTAGAGCTTCTCCATCTTCATCTTGGAAAAAATATGGACCAATGATTCCACCATACCAAAATCCACACCACACAGTAACATTTTGGGGATGAAGTGGTCGTTCTTGAATCTGCATTGGATTGTGATTGCTCCAATAGCGGAAATTTTGCTTGTTAACACAACCATCCATCCAAAAGTGGGCTTCGTCGCTGAAGATGATTTTTCGACAAAAATCCGGGTAAGCTTCCAATTGCTCCATAGCCCAGTCAGCCAATACACGGCTCAACCTATGCTCGTTGGGCTTTAGTTCTTGAGTTAACACCATTTTGTAAGTGTGAAACTTCAAGTCCAGATGCAGAATAGCCAAGTTGTGGTCGGCGAAAGCCTCAATTCTTGCGCACGACGAGCAATTGATTTGTTTCCGTTCTCGCGTACACTCTCACGAACGGCACCTATGTTTTCGCTGGAGCGCTTACGTCGATTACGTACAGGCGTTCTTTGATCGCTGACAGAACCACTTCTTTCTAATTTATTGATCAAACGCCGAATCGTTCTTTCGCAGGGACATTATGTACACCGTAAACTTCACGCAATACACGGAAGGTTTGGCGAACAGATGATCCATTTTGATAATAAAATTTCACAATTTCTACGCGTTGCTGAATGCTGTGACGTTCCATGGCTATTTGTCAATAACAACTGTAACCACATGAAAAAAATGACTGCTGTAACTCAATAACAACGCAGCTATCACATGTTAAAGATAGGACACTCTTGTTGATAAAAGGTTTTTGCCTATTCCTTATGGTTTTAAGTTGCTTGAATTTCACATACGAGTGAAGATGGTTTTGTAGGCTATTCCTAGAAAATTCAAGATATATATATATATATATTATTTCCCATTCTAATACTGAAACATTTAATGAGGCCTTTTTATGAAAATTAATAGGTAGGCTGCAGAGAAAGCAAAAATGTTGCACTGATATGCTGTATCGTAAGGAGCATTTTAAGTGCCGAAAAATTCCAAAATACAATTTCTGAAAACACTGTTTAAGTTATGTATTTCCATAAACAGTACAACAAGCAAACAGGAAACTTTGTAACAATATTTTAGCATATGTGGTATAAATGAGCAGAGATTTCGAGAAACGTGAAATTCCCTACCATGTCTCTCAGTCCCTAGCTTCCACTTGGATGTATTTTCATACGTTGGTATGCATGTACGTATACAACGCATAAAATTATTACTTTGCACAGATATATAGTTATACTTATGTTTTGTGAAGATTTGTTGAATCCTTCCTTCCCTTCCTTGTACCTGTGGTTTTAGTTGTCTAAGCGGGTAATTTTTCCTTAAACCGCCATTGACAACTCCTTCCTAATGACACTCATTAGCTGGGTCGCTAATGGAAGGTGGCCATCGGCGCAATACACCGGAATGCAATACCATCTCTACCCATTATGTGCGTGGTAGGGAAAGTAAAAATAAGGTCTATTTGAAAAATCTTCAGTTTTGGGAAGTGTTCAGGGAGTGATTGTAAAGGCGATACGAGGGCGACACTGAAAATTTTCAGAAAATCAAACAAGGATTGGTTTTAAAAAATCCGATGTGTTACACTCACATGAATTTCTCTACTCTTGTACATAACTATTTTTACAAACGCTTATTCTCCATATGCTTCATGTTAATCGAGATGTTAATCTTATTGCTAATTTTCTTGTAGATGCAAGGGGAATTGCTAGGCTTTGAGCGATAGTCAAATATTTTAAGAGCTGGTTGCTATGTGGAGTATTCCATTCTCTTTGCATTACCAGGACAAAAAAAAATAATAACGAATTTGAGAAAAAGTATACCTATGGGAAAATTTAAGGGAATAACAAGCAATATCTCGAAAATGGTTCACCCAACAACAAAAAAATGTATATGACATAAATTGTTTATTTTAACGCGATCTACATTTTTTGTGTGGTAAAATTTTGTCTATCTCTTATGGTTTAACAGTTATGCAAAAGTCGTTCACAATGAAGAATACTTTTGGAGACATTCCCAGAAAATTGGAGATATACATTTCATTTGTCATAAAATATCTCAAACATATAATATTTTAATTAAAATTTTAGAGCCATTTTTGAGAAAATTAAAATTTTCGACAAATGTTCCATGTAAAGAGTAATCTGGGGTGGGGGGATTTTCTTGAAAACCTTCGTGTAGCATCTCTGGAAGATACTGAACCTAAATACCAAGTTTGGTGTTTATCCGACAGTTCGTTTCTGAGTTATGCTGTTCACAGATAGACACACACACGGACATGTTTCCAAAAATGCTTTTTTTGGATTCAGGGGGTCTCAAAACATATATTTCCGGTGAAATCTCGGTATCGAATTTTTGGTTGGAATACAATACTTCCCCTACTTACTATACGTAGTAAAGAAAGTAATAATGTAAATGATTTATTGTTGTTCAAAGTATTCTCCTTTAACATCAATACATTTTTGCATTCGATGAAACCAGTCCTTAAAGCAATGATGCCACTCTTCCTGAGGTCTTTCAGAAACCAGGCTTTTATAACGTTCCACTGTTTCATCTGATGACGAAAAAGTGTTTCCACGCATTTTATCTTTAATTTGTGGAAACCAAAAGAAGTTACAAGATGCTAGGCCAGGACTGTACGTGGAGGGTCCATGGTAATGACTTTTAGGGCATTCAGATACTCAGTTGTTAGTTTTGCTGTATGCGACGATGCGTTGTCATGATGTAACATTCTTTTACCTTTTGGGCATTTTTCACGAACTTTTTCAAAAATTTACGGTAAACAGACATTTGTGTAGCAATCGGAAGTAACGGTACGTCTATCTTCTAATGCTATAGTAGCAATATGGCCCGTTTTGGAAAAAAATCTAGCAATCATCTTACCAGCACTGTGAATTCATCGAACTTTTGTAGGCTTAGGCTCTGTTCGAAAGATCTACTGAGCCGATTGAGTTTTCAGGATCATAACAATAAATGTAAGATTCATCACCAATAACGATATTCCAAACCAAATTTGAAGTGCCGCCTTGGAAATTTTCCAGAATTGTTCTGCACCAATCAGTGCGTTTTTGTTTTTGTTCGGGAGTCAGTTCATGTGGAATCCACCAACAACAAAGTTTTCCCACTTATATATGTTGATGTAATTTTTTTTTTGTTTTGTTTTGAATCATACCAACGTCCATTGTCTCCCAAATAAATTCTAAAGATGTCCGTCAATCTTCTTCAAGCATTGCTCGAACAGCGGAAATATTTTCACAAGTAACAGCAGTTCTTGGGGTCCTTCATGAAATTCATTATTAAGAAAAAAATCTGATGTGTTACACTCACATGACTTTCTCTACTCTTGTACAAACTATTTATACAAACGCTTATTCTCCATCTACTTCATGTTAATCGAGATAAACATTTGCAGACTCTATCTTATTGCTAAGTTTCTTGTAGATATAAGGGGAATATATATTTACAAGGGCAATATAGAAATAAAGTAGCCTTTAAGCACATACATATCTCTTAATAGCTGGTTGCTAGGTGCAGCACCATTCCCTTTCCCACAGATTAATACTCTTTGCATATCCAAGACAAAAAAAATGAATAAGGAATTCCCATTTGAGAAAATAAGTATTCAAACATTTAAGGGAATAACAAGCAATATCTCGAAAATGGTTCACTCAACAACAAAAATGTATATGACATAAATTGTGTATTTTACCGCGATCTACATCTTTTGTGTAGTAAAATTTTGTCTATCTCTTATGGTTTACCAGTTTACCAAAAGTCGTTCACAATGAAGAATACTTTTGGAGACATTCCCAGAAAATTCAAGATATACATTTTATTTGTCATGAAAATATCTTAAACATATGATATTTTAATCAAAATTGTTAGAGCCATTTTCGAGAAAATTAAGATTTTCGAAAAATGTTCCATGTAAAGGGTAGTCTGGGGTGGGGGATTTTCTTGAAAACCTTCGTGTCGCATCTCTGGAGGATACTGAACCCAAATACCAAGTTTGGTGTTTATCCGACTGTTCGTTTCTGAGTTATGCTGTTCACAGACACACACACACGGACATGTTTCCAAAAATTCTTTTTTTGGTTTCAGGGGGTCTCAAAACATATATTTCCGTGAAATATCGGTATCGAATTTTTGGGTGGAATACAATACTTCCCCTACTTACTATACGTAGTAGAGAAAGTAAAAAACTGATCTCTTTTGAATTTGCTGTACCAATTATAAATTGTGGCCTTAAATGGGGCTTCGTCGCCAAATGCATTTCTAAGCCGATCTTCATAATGTTTAGGCGTTAATGACTATTTAAAATCGTAAAAACTTATAGCCCGGAACTATTCTCTAGTCAAATTTAGTTTTCGGTGAACACAAAGTCTTTAAATGATGATAATTAATTATTACAGCAAATTGAATAAACTATACCGCAGTCAACTCGCAAAACAGTAGAAGATAGCTGTCAAATATAAACAAATTGCATTTGTTTTTAGAAACAGGGCATTCTAAAAATTTTCAGTATCGCCCTGCTAAATGAAGTAATAATTCTATACTAACTAGACTTTTTAGCATTAAATTAAAGGTCAGAAAAATTATCGGATACCTTAATATCGTCAACTTACCCGATTTTCCCCTAACAACTGGTAATAAATAGGTACGAACACAAACGTAGGAAGGTGTAGAATCGTTATATCATAGTTACGTAATCTTATCCGGTTCCACACCTGCGCTCCTGTATCGAAAGTTGATAATCTATAGAATCTAGCGTGCTCTCCCTGCGAGCCAATGCGTAGGATTTTATAAAATATGTTGTGTCATATGTCTTCCAAAGACAAATCCTTATCCATTACAGGAACTAAAAGATAACACTAAGCATCAAATTACAAGAAGTTCTATTGTCAGTTCCGGGGAAGTGATTCACAGCGCATTCCCGCAATAATTGTGCTGCTCGTTTGTCAGAGGAAAATTGAATTTCCAATGCTTCCTTTGAGGAAGCGTTTGTATTAAATAGCATTACAAACAATAAATTCATTCATTTCTTGAGGGTTTAGCTAAGCATCCGGAAAAGTCGACTTTATATTTTCCACCGTTATTTTATCTACCACGTACCTGGTATGTAGAGGAAGTAACTATTGCATTCATCAAAAATTCTAAGATGATATTTCAAAGGAGCAGTAGCGACTCGTGAGTATCCATTTTGGATGTTCACATAATGTTAGGGTCAGATAGCTCTGAAAATATAAATCTGCTGCATAATAGTTATGATTATGAACAACTGCAGACGCTCCCAACAACAATAAGGTGGTGCCGTGATAACGCGTGCGGCTCGCATTCAGGAGGTCCCTGGTTCAAACCCCGGGGACGACCAAACTGATCGAAGGTTTTCTTCGGTCGCTAGGCGAATGCAGGATTGGATAATTTGTTCCGTGAATTTTCCTATCATCCCCTTAATCACTGCCACCTTGGATATGCTATGATCCAGAGTTTGCTTGCTCCTCGACAGGCTACTGACCCAGGGTATTGACTTTTAAGTCCTACAAAGAGGAGGGTAATCCATTGAAGAAGTTGTCTGACGAAAGAAAGGGTTGTTTTTTTGTGGATATTTGTTGTCGTGTACATAATTAAGTACAGCCTTTTAAGGCAAGAACGAAGTAATGTGTAAATTAAATTGTAGTTGAGAGTATGGATGGTCTGTAATAAGCGGGAGAAGTTTCCGCGCTCGTGCAGGTACTGTATTACTGTAATGCAGGCATGTCTGCCGCAGTGTGCTACCACCTAGTGCCATTAACGTAAACTTGCAGTGATACTTAGTATGGAAAACAGTGCGGGAAACTTTGTGCGCGTCTTGAAATGCGCAAGGTTCATATGTGTTTGACTCACAAGGTAATTACGTCATACCAGTCGTGCACGTGGCTAACGAAATGCACAGGATACGGCGCGCATCAGTTAGTAGTAATGGTAGTTTAAACATGGCTAACACTGAATAGCTGTATGATAATATACCTTGCGTTTTCCATACATTTAACGAGGAATTTGTTTGTTTGTTTAAAATATGGATACATTTGGTAACTGTAATTTCACTTCATAGGGCCAAGATTGAACTAGAAGTATCAGTTGATTTCAATTCTCGCCGTAGCCAGTCTATCTCGTTAGCCACGAGTCACGCATGTCAAAAGCTCCTTAAAACGTGCAGAAGTCAAGATGTGCTACCAACAATGTTGCCATATTTCATCGAGTTTAGAGGAGTAGCATGGTAGATTTAAAGACCGTAAATTTTAAATTACCACATATACGTTACATTTAATAGCATTAAAAGAAAAAACCTAATAAATCTGTAAGGTGTCAAAGTTCATGTGCTCTTATACAGCAGCCACCACTGCACAGGAAATACATGTTTTGAGCCTCCCTGAATCGAAAAAAGTATTTTTGGGAAAAGCTCCGCTTGTGTGTGTGTGTACCCGCCTATCTGTGAACACCATAACTCAAAAACGAAAAGTCGGTTAAAAAGCAAACTGGTAGATATTTAACCAGCATTTTCCAATGATGTAACACCAAGATTTTCAAGTAAATTTTCCCATCCCGAACTACCCTTTACATGGAAATTTGGTCATTACTTTTGATTTTCTCAAAAATGGCTCTAACAATTTTGATTAAAATACCATATTTTAAGATATAGGCATGAAAACTAAAATGTATATCCTAAACTTACTGCAAATAGTCTGTGAAGTTCTCTTCATTCGGAAATAATTTTGTATAACCTGTAAACCTAAGAGATGGGCAAAATATTACTGCACAACAAAATTATATGTCATTAAGGTACACAAATTAAATCAAATAAAATTTTTTGCGAAGTTAACCACTTCCAAGATATTCTTTGTTATTGGATTGAATTTTCAAATACTTTTAGATTTTTCAAGTGATAAATCTTTATTCTCTTTTCCTTGCAATTATGCAGAATCATGGAACTTCAAACAATTCCACAAAAAAGTTTTATTTGGCATAAACTGTCTCTTTTAACAAGATCTACATTTTTTTGTATACTAAGTTTTCGTCTGTCTGTTTTGGTTTACCAGTTATACAGTAGTAATTCAGAATGAAGAGGACTTCACAGGATGCTCATAGAAAATTCTAAATATACACTTTATTTGTCATGCAAATACCTTAAAGATATAAAATTTAATCAAAATTGTTAGAGCCATTTTTGAGAAAATCAAAAATAACAAAACTTTTGCATATTAAGGGTAGTTTGGGATGGGGATATTTACTTTAAAATCTTTATGTTGTATCCTTGAAGGACACTGAACTTAAATACCCAAGTTGGTATTTAACCGGTCTTTCTTTTTGAGTTATGCTCACAAACATGCGGACACACTCAGACACACGCATGGATCTTTTTCTAAAAATATGTTTTTCCGATTCAGATACTGCAAAACATGTATTTCCAGTAAAGCTTTGATATAAAATTTTGGGCTGGAATGCTACACTTTCTCTACTTACTATAGATAAGTAGAAAGTAAAAATGGAATATATTAACTTTGTCTGTATATATATAAAAGAAATCCTAATGTATGCTAAGTCTAATCTCGATAATTTCACCATAAATTTAGAAGTTCATGCTCATAATATGTGGAATAAAAAGAAGTTGTATCTCCTTACACATAAAAATAAATTATCAAATCTTAAATATAATACCCTAAAATTGTACAAAAACTTACCTTCATATCTAAACATAATAGGAACTATAAAAAAATTTAAAACTGAATTAAATAAATTTCCACTTTTAAATCATTCTATTCACTTCAATCAATGAATTACTGTCTGCTAACAAATATCTAAAAGTAATATAATTCCCTGTAAAGTATTTAACAATCTTGATTCACTGAAGATACTGCATTGTTGTTATTTGTGATTCAGGTATCAAGGATATTGAAAAGGCTAAACCCCACTCTCGTATATATTACATAAGATGGTTATATTTAGTCATTCACGTGACTTTAGATTTAATGCTGTGCCTATAATGTCACTTGAATTGTATTGCATCAAACCTTCAATCAGTGGCAGCTACATAAGACACAAGCACACATGGACACCCTAACTTTAACACTTTGCAGATTTATTGGTTATTTTTTTTCTTTGAATGTATTAAACTTAAAGAATATATAGTAATTTAAAATTTACGGCATTTACATCTACCATGCTATTCCTCTAAACTTGATGAGACATGGCAACATAGTCATGAGCAAATCTTGACTTGTGCACGTATTAAATAGCTTCTGAGCAATCAACAAAATACATGAATTGTGCGAAGAATGGGGAATTATAGTAAATATAAATGTATCAAAAGTTATGGTATTTAAAAGAGGAAATAAACTAAAAAAGAAGAGAAATGGCAGATGGGGGCTTAAAGTTAGAAGTTGTCAAGGAGTTTGATTATTTGGGGGTGAGGATGAGCAGTAATGGTGAATGGGTGACACATAGCTGGAAGGTTATGGCTAAAGGAAACGTGAGGTGGCAATGACAGGAGTAAGAATGTGCAAATACAAATTAGAAATACCAACTAAATGGATAGAAAGAATGTATGAGGTATTGGTAGAAGCAAGAATGCTATATGCAGTTGAAATTTGGGGGGGGGGGATCTGAATTAAACAGAAAAATAGACCAGAGCTATAGAACGTTCTGTAAAGAGCTATTGGTGTTACCAAGATCAGCACCAGGGGAAGTAGCATTAGTGGAATTAGGAAGAACAAGAAGAAAGGGAGTGATACCGGAAAGGATATTGAAATTTTGGTTTAGATGCCTGAGAAAAGATGAAGGGTAAATTTTAAAGATATGTATGGAACAACAAAAGAGCATGAAAAATAAAAATAGCTGGTGGACAGGGGTAGAAAAAATTATGGAGAAGATAAGAATGGGAGATATTTGGAGAACAGGAGAAAGAAATAGCAACGGCTTCTGTATAACAGTAAGAAACAGAGTGGAGGACATAGAAAGACAAGAGATTTGGGGAAGCTTAGAGAATAAAAAGTCACTAGGGTTCTATAGATTAGTAAAAAGGAAATGGGGAAGAGAAGGCTATGTGGATTATTGTAATAGAGTGGAAAAAGAAGTGTTTGCATGGATGAGAACAGGATCAATGTACCTGAGAGGGCTAAGAGGCAGAAAAAGTGGAATTTGTGAACTATGCGGAGGTAGTGAAAGCACAGAGCATTATATGACAGAATGCAAAGAATTAGCAGAATGGAGACAAGAAGTATGGGAGGAAAAATGGAAAAAAAATGGATGGAAAAATAGTAGCAATTAAAATGTTAACAAGAAAAGAAGAAAAGGAAAATAAGAATATGGGGAGTTCTTAGAGAAAGTAAAGGAGAAATTTAGAAAAGTAAGAGAGATAAGAAAGGTAGAAGGGCAACTGGAGGAGGGAGAGGATGGACAATAGGGATTAAGGGTAGCAAGGGATGCTCAGATGAGCCAGAAGGCCAGGGTACCAGGCAAAAGGAGCAGCATAGCTGGCAAGGAAGTTTGTACATAGGTTAAGTTAGTTTATAAGTGGAGTATTATAAAAAGGATTGTGTATAAAAAATGTACAAATAAAGTTTATTCATTCATTAAAAAAAAAGCAGCTTCTGCGCATGCTCAAACTGCTATGATGTAATTACCTTATGGTGCCAAATACATACGGTCATGCTCATGTGAAGAAGTGCACTAGTGCGGAAGGTTTTTCCTGCACTCTTGTTCCCATACTGTCACTATAATTGTACATCAATGTCACTGCAGCAGAAGTAGGTAATGTGCACAAGTGCAGAAACTTCTCCCGTTTCTCCATATCATCCATAATCTCTACTACTTATTTAATTTACACACTACTTCCTTTCTGTCCTAACACTGTTTACTTAATTATGTACACAGCAAAAATCATTAAAAAAAACTTTCTTTCATCAGACAAGTTATGCATTAATTACTATTATTATTGTTGTTGTTGTTAAGGAGTGGCTGCAGTTGCATCAATTTGTTTGTAATCATAACTATTATGCAACAGATGCTATTTCACATCTTCAGGGCTGTCTGACTAAACTTTCGTGAATGTGCAAAATGTATATCATGAGCCACTACTGCAGTCAATGTATATAATTTATCACTTTGATATTGTATAATTATCTGCTGTATCTATTACTATGGATGAAATAAACTGGGCGATCATATGTCTGAGTTTTCCTGGACATGTCCTGTTTTCAGGGTCTGAATTTTATGTCCAGTCAAATTTTAAACATTTTTAAATATGGCCAGGAATTTGGCTTGTTTCTTTTCTCACCTTCACTACAAACATATTTCATTTTCTCAGCAAATGTAATTTCTGATAGAATTATCTAAGTAGTTCCGTAAAATTCTGGTAGGTGGATGCATTGCTTCGAATGATTGTGTAGAGTACCTCAACAGTGGTATAATTTTCTTGTTCCTCATGAGTCTGTTTGAGTGAAATATCTAAATGGGATGACAGTGAACCAATTGCAAAGTTTCTAGCTGAAAAAGGTGTGTCCTTAGATGATGTTGAATGCTTTGACCAAGTCTGCAATCTGAGGAAATTCATAGAGCTTGTGCAAGCAAATGGGGGCTTCAAAAATTTACAAGCATACCTGAAATGGACATAATATTTTGAGAAACCAAAAGGCATTGACTATTGTTCTGAAATTTTGAAGATTGTGCAACACTTCTTTGCAATACCCTCCCACAACCCAACATGGTATGAGTCTTTTCATTAATGTATAGTCAGTGCTCCAAGGAAAGAAACAGCTTGATTGTGGATCCTATCAGAAGCTTACTTATTGTCCAGCATAATTTCAGACACATTTCCTGTAAAGATTTTCATTCTTGACTGAATAACAGTCAATATACTTGTTGAAGAAAATGTGATCTTAAGTGAAATCAGAATGAAAGGTCACCAGACGCTGAAAGTACTCAGTTTCACATGTTCCTAATAAACTGTTACAGTTATTTGTTAGTACCATCTCCCTTAATATCTGCAAAAGATTTTTTTATTGAAGCAATGCCAATAAAACCTGTGTGTGTTTCTTTTGTTAATATAAAAAAAGTTAGCTATGTGAGGGGGCTTCAGAAAGAAAGTTATTCATAGTGGTGGCTGCTGCTTAAGAGCACAAGAGCATCTAAACACCCTAACTTTTGACACCTGGTGGATTTATTGGTTATTTTTTCTTTCAGTGCTACTAAACGTAATGTGTGCATGTTAAGTTAAAATCTACAGTGTTTAAATCTACTGTGCATAAGGGTCACTAACACATGCTGACTTGTATATGTTTTAAGGAGCCTCTGTGCATATGCAACTGGTATGGCATAATTACCTTGAGTCATGCATACTTGAAGAAGAAGAAATTTCCATACTACCACTACAATTTTACATAATGCCACTAGCTGGTAGCACACTATGCCAGAAGTTCGAGTCACTGTAGCAGAAGTAGTCAACATGCACAAGCACAGAAACTCCTCCCAGTTTCTTCATACCATCCATAATCTCAACTACAGTTTAATTTATACATTACTTCATTCTTACCCTAACATGGGTACTTCATTATGTACATAACATTCATTCACAAAAAACTCTTTCTTTCATCAGACAAGTGCATGCGTGCGTAGGTGCATGTGTGTGTTATTATTATAATAAATGGCTGCAGTTGTTCAATTTGTTCATAATCATAACATTATACAACATATGCTATTTCACATTTTCAGGGATGTCCGAAAAAGTTTTGTGAACACCAAAAAGTATACTCATGAGCATTGTTTATTCATGATTATGACAAGTCATGTAACTTTTACTGAATAATACACTGCAATAAAAGTGACAGATGCATCTCACTGTTTGTCAATGTAGTCACCATGCATCTGTAAACTATGGTCTGAACAATTGATATTAGAAATCTGCTCCTTAGACATGGAGCCATTGGAGAATCACTGTTTGAATTTCTTATCCTTGGCAAATCTCTTTCTATCTAGATGTTCTGAGCTTTGATGAACAGATGGAATTGCATGGTTGCAAGATCTGCTCTGTGTGTGTGATGCGTCCATTCCTCCCATCAAAAATGTGGAACTGAAGCAAGTGTTGTGTGTGGTGTTGCAATGTTGTGAATAAGACCAATGTCTTGGCTGAATTTTCCATGCCTCTTTTTCTTTATGGCATTGTACAGCAATGCCAGTGTTTGACACTAAAACTTGGTATTAATGGTTGTGCGCATTGTCATAAAGTGTGTATAAACAACTCCTTCACAGTTAGAGAAAACAGTGGCCAGGACCTTCCCTGCCGATGGTGCAACTTTGAATTTCTCCCACACAGGCAAGGATGTCTGCATTCCAAGATGTTTTCTTTGTTTCCGGTGTGAAACAATGTCTCATGTATAGAGAAGCCATAAACCTTGCTTCTTTAAGTGTCAGTGGTAGTGGAACCCACTGATAGAACAATTTCTGTTACTGCAAATGGACATGGAATGAGTATCACTCATTTACTGTACAATGTATGTGATACTCACTCTGTGATTGCTGCAAAAACATGTAATTGACTTTCTGGATATAATCTGTGGTCAATGTTGATGGTCTTCCTTGCTGATCAGCATCACCCATGTCTGTAGAGCCTAATTCAAATCGCTGGCACTATTTCACATTGGCTGGATGGAATGCTGTATTTTGTCCATATATTGCCAGAATTTCATGGCAAATCTCTGTGTAATTTAGATGTATTATGTCAAGAATCGCACTGTTCTGTGTACTTCAACTTTGGAGTATTTTTTTCCAGTTGAAGCACCATTTCATTCTTGCAGTTTGATACACCAAGTAGAACTGTCTCTGCAGGAAGTGCTGAACTTGATCTCTATTCTGATCATGTACCATGTTCTGCAATGTTCTTCGTACTGTTATGTGCAATGTGTAACTTACTTTTTGAAGCCTCTTGTATATATGTCAGGTACGAGGGCTGATCAATAAAGACTGAGACTGATTTTTTCCTGTAGCTTCCTTGATAATTTCCTGTCTCTACCACGAATATTTGAAAAGAGCAGAGTTTCATGTATAATGTCCATAGGCAGCAGCACTCTTGTATCGGTAAGTTAGTAGTAATGCTGTATATTGTTGAACCTGACCCTACTTAAATTTTGCATACCACTCGACACGAGAGGAGCAATAAAATTTTGTTTTTGTTTAAAACATACAGCCTCTGAAACTTTGGAAAAGCTGAAGCAAGCATACGGTGAAGATGCACTACCTCGTGCAACAGTGTTTAGGTGGTTCAAGGACTTCAAAGTAGAGCGAGTCCTCTGTGCTAAGCAAGGTGGACCTGGTGCTTCAGCTTCTGCTATGACTGAAGTCAACATCAACACAGCTGCTGTGGTTGTTGTTCTTCCTCACACTACTGTTACAGCAGCATACTACATGCCAGTATTGGCTACACTGAGGGAGCACATTGCAAGGAAACATCCAGAACTTCATCAGAATGGGTGGCGACTTCATCACAACGCATAGCCTCACGTCGCAAATCAAGTCCAGGAATTCAACATCACCTGCATACTGCATCCGCCTTATAACCCCAATCTTGCCCCCTGTGATTTCTTTTTTATTCCCATCACTCCGGGGCATTCGATTTGAGAGCACTGAAGCGTGCTGAGGAAAAGTGAGGCGATTCTCAAAGACCTGACAAAGAATGGCCTGCACCTGTGTTCGAGGACTGGCAGAGACACTATAAAAAGTGCATTCAAGTAGGAGGGGACTACTTTGAAAAAGATCATGTCAACATTGAAATGGAGTAATAAATACTGTGAAAAAAAAATCAGTCTGTCTTTATTGATCAGCCCTCGTATGTGCAACAAAAATTGAAACCTTGCAAAAATATTATTATGTTTATTTAGCCAATATAAACAACAATAATGACCAAAGCAACATTTATAGGTGTCATCTCTAGGGTGTACTATTTTTGGAAAGATCCAATATGGTAATCCTATTATATTCTTTATACTACTTTGGTGCCAAAAGGCTGAGATAATTCCTGCATGACACAAAAGCTGTTTTCCTTCAAAAGATAAGATCATTTCACATCATGGACACCAAGTGTAGCAATCATGTCAGAAGCTTTCAGTTTGGATGTCTCAAAAACTTTAAAGAACTGCTGGACAGTGAAAATAAGAGACTTTTATTCATGGAAGAAACCTATAATAATTTTTCCAGTCTTTTGTCTTTAAGGAAGTAGACATTTTCAATTTTTTTTTTTAAACATTATACATATGTACATTTCCATATCGCACTGGACTAATTGGAAATGAAACTGTGAACTATCTTGCCAAAAAAAAAAAGGAAGCCACGTTCAACAGAAACTTATCTCTTCATGCAGTTAAAAAATTAATTGAATCAAAATTTCAGTATATCTCTACATAACATTTCTTTAAAACCACAAAAAATAAAAAATGGGAAATTATCATGCAAACTCAAAATAATTTCTTAGTATCCATGCAAATCTGCAATAGCACCATTTCAATCATTTATAGGCTATGGACTGTTAGCTAAACATTTGAATAAAATTGGGATACATTCATCATCAATTTATCCACTGTGTGATTTTCCATAGGATATGGATGTTGGAAGCATTCAGCCACTTCTAACCAATCCTCCTTGAGCAATACAGTCAATGGGTAGTATGAATAAAGTTGAGCCGAGACTCAAAGCTCATAAAATCTGGAGTTTGACTCAATTTGGTATCAATAAAAACATGTAACCAAAGCTTTGACTCTGTGTCCTTGAGTTGAAGAAATGATGCACTCAATCAGTGAGTAGAAGGTACTGGTTCGTGTGAATAAAAAACAACTCACACTCACTTTTTGGAGAGAGTTGAGTTTTTCCGAGGTACCCCAGTAGCAGACTCCAGTTGTGAGTGCAATGGCACAATACATGTAGAGGGTTTATGAAAGAAATGAAAAACTATATAGGTTACAAAGGGAAAACCATATAAATGATTATATTTGTTATATTGATTTATTGCAGAGAATGTTGAATGGTTGATGAATCATTTCTTAAGAGAATACTGAAAAACAAGAGGTGGTGAGTTAAATAACACATAGGTTATGAAAGTATTCCTGCATTATTTGATTAATGCAAGCTTTCAAATTGGTGTTGGTGAAGACTTGGGCGTAGACAGCAGCACTGTATCAAAAACATTTTTGGAAGTATTGGCAACAGTTGAAAGAAAGGCCAATTAGTGGATTAATTTCCAACTTTTGTTGCTGAAATGCAAAATGCTTGGATACAGTGGCAAGAATGATTATATTTCCTTGGGCTATGGGGACAACTGATTGTATGCATGTGTTATTTAAAAAACAAAGTGCATATGGACATGAATACAAGAAAGTGAAAGAAGAACTGAAGTACTTATGCCTAGTGTTAATGTTCAGGCAATTGTAATACAGCAGAGGAGTTCAAGTTCACTAGTGTCGATATTGCATGCAGTGATGGCTCCTACATAAAAATACAATATCACGTGAACACTCTAACTTTTGACACCTGGCATATTTATTTGCTATTGTTTCTTTCAATACTATTAAACATAATGTATATGCAGTAATTTAAAATCGACGGCATTTAAATCTACCGCACTATTCCTCTAAACTCGATGAGACTTGGCATCAGGGTTGCTAACACATCTTGACTTGTGCATGTTTTAATGAGCTTCTGCGCATGTGCAACTGGTATGTTATAATTACCCTATAGAGCCAAATACATGCTGAAGTGCATGTGTTGGCAAAGCTTTTCCCACACTCTTATTACAATTTTACATCAATGCCATTAGGTAGTAGCACACTATGGCAGAAGTTAGTCAATGTAGCAGAAATACTATTTGGAACATATGTGTTAGTGTTGTTTACTTGTGATCAATGCAGCAACTATTCCTGTGTTGTGTATAGTGTGTAAAGGCTACTTGAACGTAAATTAGAGTCACAGAATGTAAACAGAATAACAGTGCCACCAAACTGCTATTCCTAAATGTCCCAAGTAGTAGGCAATGTGCATAAGCGTGGAAACTTTCCTGGTTTCTCCATACCATCCATAACCTCAACTACAGTTTAATTTATGTACACATTATTTCGTTCTTGCCTTAACACGTGTACTTAATTATTTATACAACCAACATCCACAAACATACCCTTTCTTTTATCAGACAACTTCTTCTTCTTCTTGTTAAGGAGCAGCTGCAGTTGTATAAATTTGTTCATAATAATAACTGTTATGCAGCAGATGCTATTTCACCTTTTCAGGGCTGTTTGACTTTAGAATTTTGTGAACACCCAAAATGTTTAACCATGAGCTGCTACTATTACATGGCCTAAATCTGTACATGATTCTAGAATTTAGATAAACCCTGATATTTATAAAGCTGTTTGCAAACAGTTCCTGGAAAACAGGTGATTTTGCCCTCCATGACCTGCTATTTTAAATGCTAGGTTAAACAAACTGTTAATTCAACTGGTCAGTGTAATTACCAGACACTCAAAGTACTTGAGTTAACCAAGTACATTCTACTTAAGCTACAGTTTTAGTCACATGAAAAGTGAGAGTATGGCATTCCATTCCAAGCACTCACACACTTTGACTCAGGAATTTACTCAATTTTTTATTCACCCCATCCAGCAGCTTCATTGTCAACAATCAGTATTAGTCAACAAACAAACAAATATTTCCATAAAAACAATTGTTATTAGGTAATTTAATACTTTGAAGCATCATACAAAGAGTAATATATAAGTTCAGTTGATTTATCTTTCTCTATTGCAGCAACTTATGACAAAAATTGCGCTTCTACTCTTTAAAAGAGTGTTTCACCTCAAAGACTATTTCATCCCTTACATCACGAGAAATAGGAAACATTATTGTATACAATCAATATTACTGAAATCATCTATACCATTACACATCTCATTTGTTTGTTCAGGTTCTTTACATTCCTTATTACACCTTAACCATGATGAGCTGATGTCTTTTGGAAATCTGCTGTAGCCTTCACCTCCATCAACCTAGAAAATATATAAAATATGTGCAAAATACATATGCTAAAAAGCTACAAATGGAGACATTTGTGTATCATGTGGTCTACCATTTCCTTAACTATGGGTGCTTTAATGCAGAAATGCAGAGAACAAGCCCTGTCCATGTTTCTAAGTGTGAATGAAACATGATGTATTTGTCTGAATGGGTATTTGCACATTGTGTATACATTTTTAAAATTCATTCATATCATGCACACATAGGGCAGAGCCCTGTTACAAAGCATTACATATATGCATGCCAATACTCTTTCTCTTATGAATGTTAAAACACAAAGCTTCATACTTAGTATTTACTTAAGTACCTACTTGTTTAACCACATTCTCACCAGTGAATATTCCATTGAACAGATTAGATTTTCCTGTCATCAGATGATCAATGTGTACTCAAAGAAGAAAAACAAGTGTAAAACAACAGAGAGAAAATAAAGAAAAAAATCTGATGTGAAACATTCACATGACTTTCTCTATCCTTTATAGTTTATTAGTGGGTATACAAACTATGCTCATGAGAGCTTATTTTTCTATCTACTTCCTTTTAACTGAAATGAACCTCTGCAGCAGGGCCGTATTTAGAAGGCCGTATTTTATTTATTTAAATTCATAGCAAACCAATGTGGGAAAATGTCGTTGGATAACAGTAAGTCTATTGCTAGTAGCACATATATAAGAAAAAGGGAAACTTAATGTTGTTGCCTTACATAGGTAAGGTGACCATACATTCCGGTTTTCGAAGCAGTCTCCATGTTTTGTGCTATAAGGTGGAATATCTTCATTCTGGTGAGCCTTTCTTGTCTATATAATGTCTACAAGCAATTTTCTTATCCAAGTAATGTCTATATACTATGGAGTAGGTACATGGTAACTGTGTGGGGTACTGTTAAGTTTAGATCTACTTGTGGAAAACTCTTCCCAACATGTTTTTATGAGTACGGGCATGCTCTGCAGGAATAGTTACATTACACATTTCATTATAAATACAAACAGACAGCGACAGTCAAATGTTTAGGAACTGGACGCTATGTGCTGGCCTTAAAATTCCATACTGTTTCCATGCAATCGTGAGAAACTGCTGAATGTTGAGAGCACTTTAAGAGAATGACCGAGAAATGAACAATTCGATCCATTAATAACGGATATCCCAGAAATGGCTTATGACACAAAAAAACTTATTTGAAATAAATTGTGTGTTTTAAAGAGATCTACAGTTTTTGTAGTATGTTTTCGTCTATCACTTAATGTTTAACAGTTATACAAGATTATACAAAACCTTCTGAATAAAGAGGACTTTATAGGCTATTTCCAGAAAATTCAAGATATACATTTTATTTTTTATGTAAATATCTTTAATATATGGCACTTGAATCAAAATTGTTAGCCATTTTTTAAAATAAAAAATTTCAGAAAATGTTCCATATAAAGGGTAGTTTGGTGTGGGGAGATTTTCTTGAAAATTTTTGTGTCGCATCTTTGGAAGATACCAAACTTAAATACCAAGTTTGGTGTTGATCTAAAAAAGGCAGTGCCAAAAGATTTTGTTTGTATGGCCTATTTTTCATTTTTTCAAAGTATCTTAACATATGGTCTATTATTATGGGACAGTAGTTCACGGATAGTGGAGGTACTAAAGATTCAAAAAAAGGTTATAAGAATCCTGACAAACTCAAAGCAAATAGAACATTGTAAACCATTATTCAAGGTGCTAGAAATCCCTACAGTTGTGAATTTATATATTTATGATGTTTTGGTGCATGTAAAAGAAAATCTACATACCTATGATATAAGAAGTGATATAATACATATAATACACATAGTAGGAATAAGATAGATATGCCATACCATAGACTAAAAAACACCTCAAAGCATCACAAAGTAATAGGCATAAACATTTTTCAATTTACTTCCCCCAAAAATAGCAAATGCGAATATTCTAGTTTTCAAAGATAAAGTGTACGAATGGTTAATAAAACATCCTTTGTACAGTGTACAGGAATTTGAGACAGCAAGTACAAGTGAAATGTAAAATTGTATTCTTTATAATGTAAAATTGTATTCTTTATAACGTAACAAATACTGTATAGATTTTATGGTATTCTTTTATCTGACGAAACCTATTGTAATTATTGTAATCACTAAATGGTGAATAAAATTATTATTTTAAAATAAAGAGAGTTGAAGGTTGTTACACTACATCACTAAAATGTTCTTACTTGAATGCGTTTCGGGAGATGGTTTGCTCCCATCGTCATTTTAAATTATGACCTATCACTGTTACTAGCTTCTAAATCTTCAAAATTAATTAAACATTATCATTATTATTATTATTGTTGTTGCTTTTAGTTACGCTGTTCCCTCCCTCCCTTTCTCTCTCTCTCATACACACACACACACACACCAAACACACCTTTTCTAAAAATGCTTTTTTTTGGGGGGGTTTAAATTCAGGGGGACTCAAAACATATATTTGTGATGAAATCTCAGTATCAAATTTTTGGGTGAAATACTATACCTTCTTTACCTACTATGTACATAGTAGAGAAAGGAAAACTAATTAGCAGAAAGAGAAATGAAGTAGAAGAAATTAATAAAAGTCTGATGTGTTACATTCACATATTTTCTCTACCGCTATCATTTATTTTAAATTATTTTTAATTTTTATGTTTCATTTATATGCTACCTTTAACATCTAAGGTCATATAGACAGCTTTTTTAGCTTTGGAACAATTGCTCATCAGCAATGTTGATCACTCACTCACAATGGTGTTCAGGGGTGCCCCACCCAAAGGCTATGGCACATTCTCCACAAAAAATCATCCCCTCCCCCAATTGTTTTTGAGAGCTTAATTTAAACTAGTTAGTTCCTTTTCTAAGTTGCTGGAAAGCTTTGAAGTGGGACTGTCCTATAGGTACTATAGTAGCTATTGTGATACTGGTAACAATAAAAGCTTAAACAAATAATTGGAAAGTTAAAAATCAATAAAAAATTGTATTATTTACATAAAAGATTACAAACAAAACTATTTGATAGGTGGAGTATTTTATTACTTGGTATTTCAATGTAACTTATTGTATCTATCTAAATAGACCAATATAGTAAGTGTAATAATGCTATACGTTTTTAACAACTACATACCTACCTATAATGTTGTACCTAGCTCCTTTAATACATTTCCAAAAATTATGATTTGATATGCTACATTATACCATAGAGTTTGAATATATATAATCAAGAAAGCATCAAGGATTTTTGTTGAACTTCAGATAAATATAAAAGTGTAACTTGAACCTATAACCAAATTGTGATATTTTAAGCACCATAATAAGTTAACCAGTTATATTACTGAATGTGCACTAAAATTATAGTACAATGCCAATTGCTATATCTTTTACATGTGTCTTGTGAGTGCTGGGGCTCAAGCATCAAACATTCAATATGGTATGTATCAATTGCTAAAATGTAATGATAAAAATTTTATTTCAAAAAGTAAATTAGTTCTGTTTTGTAAAACAGTAATAATTACAAGTAAAACTGGCTAAAATAGTAATTCTTACACTAATTTTATTATCTTTACTCAATTATGTCTTATCCCTGGTAACAACAAGTATAAAATGGATTGTAATTATGAATAGTGTATGTTAGATATACATATGACATTTTTGTATTTATGAAAAAGCTGCAAATAGTATTTAAATTCCAAAAAAGCAGGAAACTTCCTTATACAGGGAGAGCCATAAAGCTACGAACTGGCTGCGAGGTGTTTTTCCTGTCCGCATCCTCAGCGCTCGTTGCCATCTGCCGCTATCATAGAGAGCCACAGATGGAGCCATACAACATTTTTACAACTACTTTTAAAGGCTTTACTTATGAACTTTATAAAAGGAGATACTGAAACTGGTCACCGTCGTTGTCCATACATTTTGAACACCTCTTTAGGAAATCATCCATTACTCGCGTTGAGAAATGCTGGCAATTTCCTGGCGGACATTTTGTTTTAATTCTTCCAGGGTGTGTGGTTTGGTCGTGTACACTTTATGTTTTAAGTTGCCCCAGAGATAGAAATCGCAGGGGGTTAGGTTGGGGGCCACAAATCTCTACTAATAATTCTGTCCTCAAACACACTTTCAATTATTCTCATCGAAATATTGGCTGTATGAGCTGTTGCAGAGTCTTGTTGAAAAAAGGCAGTCACACACCCTGTCTGTTAATTCTCTAAAACTAGGGGGGGGGCAAAATTATATTCATGTATGTATGGGCGTCAACTGTTGACTCGAAAAAAATTGGCCCTATAACTCTTTCTCCGCTCATGGTGCACCATACACCAATTCTTTAATCATGAAGGGGTACTTCATGAACTATATTAGGTTTGTCAGAGCTCCAATAATGATTATTTTGTATACACACATATCCATGAAGGTGGAACCGAGCCTTGTCTGTGAAAAATATTAAATATGGGTCTACTTTGCCATTGTGTACACTATTGAGACTCCACTCACAGAATGTGTGGATAATTGCAGGATCACCTGGTGGAAGAGCATGTGTCACAGTTACTTTATATGGTTTTAACTTCAGCAGTTTGGTAGCTCTTTGGGCAGAGCCATAAGAAATGCCTGTCTTTGTGAAAGATGCCTAAGTGATTTTGGGGGGGGGGAGAATTCTCCAAATGATGACCGATGTCTAATGTTTCTTCGGAAAGAACCGTACACCATCTACTTCCTGTTGCCTGAATTTATTGTAAAGTTCATGGATTGTTGTACGGCCTGGAACTTTTACACCTGGAAATGTTTCTGCAAATCATACTTTCTCTTGGCTAGCTGACTGAGTTAACTCATACAAATCATAAATATATACACGCTGTGCAATAGAAAACATATACTGAGCAATAATATACTTTGTGACTAAGTACAGAACAAATAGCTCGTAATAACTGAACTACATCACATCACCATCAACTCAATACTGCACTTCACACTGCAGAGCAAAACCACATCAACAGCATGACCTTGTTTATAGCAGCTGTGTATTATCATGTTTCCACACGCCCAGTGGAAAAACACCACGCAGCCGGTTTTTAGTTTCTTGGCTCTCCCATTATATAAGAGTATTTGAGAAAATGTATTTCAATGAAAAGTAAAAATGCCTTAATGATTGACATAATGTGAGGCATATTTTTCATAGATATGTATACTTAAAAGAAAGAAGTGTATTGCATCATGTAACTGTCCCTAATCACTCTTCTACAAACTATTCTAAAAAGCTTATTCTTTTATCTACTTCTTGCTATTCTAGATAAATTTTCATTACACATTTTGTTGTGGGTATAAGGATACAGTAGGCTAAAGTGATAGATTTTTAAAAGGCTATGTAATTGCTTTGAAATCCCATGTACTTTGTATGACCACAATTAAAAACAAACAGTGACTTACTGCTTGAAAAAATCTGATGTGTTGCACTCATATGACTTTCTCTATTCTTGTACAAACCATTTTTACAAATTTTTACTTATTCTCCATCTACTTCATGTTAATTGAGATAAAAATTTACAGAAACTATCTTATTGCTAATTTTCTTAAAGGTGTAAGGGGAATATGGTAGTATTTAAGTGATAGTCAAATATTTTAAGGGCTGGTTGCTTGTGTCACATCCTTGGAAGATACTAAACTCAAATACCAAGTTTGGCATTTATCCGATTTTTTGTTTATGAGTTATGCTGTTCATAGACAGACAGAGACAGACACACATGATACTCTACAGATTAACCATTTCCATGGTTAATGCCACCAACATTTTTATTTCACACAAATTGTGTGTTTTAACAACATATACATTTTTTGTGTTGTAAGATTTTGTCTATCTCTTATAATTTACCAGTTATAATAAAGTCATTCAGAATGAAGAAGTCTTCATAAGCTATCTGCAGAAAATTCAAAATATATGAGGGCTATTTTTTTAAACCTCTGATCATTCTACTAAAGATCAGACAAGCATAAGGAGTTGGATCTGTAGGTACATTGTGCTACTGTGCAACTACCCCACCATAATGTCTGCCAAGGCCAAGTTCAATACATCAGTTGGAGCCGAGCTACAGGAACCTCAACAGGCCAGTGTGAGTTGCAAAACATCATTCATTTTCTACAAGCAAAAGGAAATAATGCATCAGAAATTCATCGCAAAATGAGCCACATTTATTGCAAACTGTATTAGTGAGGGTGTTGTGCGTGAATGGTGTAGGAAATTTAAAGAAGGCTGAACTGATGTTCATGATGAAGATGGACAAGGACACAAGTCGCTCTGTCCTGGCATGGATTTATAGCACTTGGGGCTTTCAGTCTGGACTCTAGCAGAGATTAGAGGGACAAGAGGATAGCTCATATTCGTGCCAGTTAGCACTTGTTACAGTTTATCTTGGCATACATGCAAATCATAAGTACCAACTTTATCATGCACCTACAACAAAGTGTGCTATACTGAGAAGTAAGAAATAACCACTTGCAGCATAAAAGGTAGCAGAAAATAGTCCATTTTTACTTTCTCTACTACGTATAGTAAGTAGGGGAAGTATTGTATTCCACCCAAAAATTCGATACCGAGATTTCGCCGGAAATACATGTTTTGAGACCTCCTGAATCCAAAAAAAGCATTTTTGGAAACATGTCCGTGTGTGTGTCTGTGTGTGTGTGTGTGTGTGTGTGTGTGTGTGTGTGTGTGTGTGTGTCTGTGAACAGCATAACTCAGAAACGAACAGTCGGATAAACACCAAACTTGGTATTTAGGTTCAGTATCTTCCAGAGATGCGGCACGAAGGTTTTCAAGAAAATCCCCCCACCCCAGACTACCCTTTACATGGAACATTTTTCGAAAATTTTAATTTTTTCAAAAACGGCTCTAACGATTTTGATTAAAATATCATATGTTTAAGATATTGTCATGACAAATAAAATGTATATCTCGAATTTTCTGGGAATGTCTCCAAAAGTATTCTTCATTATGAACGACTTTTTCATAACTGGTAAACCATAAGAGATAGACAAAATTTTACTACATGAAAAATGTAGATCGCGTTAAAATACACAATTTATGTCATATACATTTCTTTTGTTGAGTGAACCGTTTGCGAGATATTGCTTGTTATTCCCTTAAATTTTCCAATACTTATACTTTTTCTCAAATTCGTTATTCATTTTTTTATGTCCTGGACATGCAAAGAGAATGGAATGCGCCACATAGCAACCAGCGTTAAAATATTTGACTATCGCTTAAAACCTACCATATTCCCCTGGCATCTACAAGAAAATTATCAATAAGATTGACATCTTGATATCTCCATTAACATGAAGCATATGGAGAATAAGCGTTTGTAAAAATAGTTTGTACAAGAGTAGAGAAAGTCATGTGCGTGTAACACATCAGATTTTTTATATCATATTCATAATTAATTTTCCATTGTTTACACTTAAAATTAAACTAATCATTTTTTATAATGCTGCCTGTACTGCCAGCAGATGGTAAAGAGAGAAGTAAAGACCCTACTGACAGCACCTGCACCTGGCCAACTGTGAGTTTGTATGTGTGATTTGAATGGGAACTCTGGTGTTTGTCTTAGTTTCATTAGTGTGTGTACTTATGCTCTATAATAGTGCCCCTACCATTATGGGCCTGTGTTATGATCTCCAATTAAGGTTTCAGTTAGATATTAACTGGAAGTCAGGGCAAATTTTGGTATTATGACTTTCGGTTAACAATTAACTGGGAGTTATTCTTAGCAATAAACTAATCACCACCTCGGGTAGTGGTTAAGGTACTAACTTGGAGGTAACCATACAAAAATGGTGTGGTGGCAGCAGTGGTGATGTATTTATTGCATCTCATATGAATTTCGGGGACTACACTGAATTCATACTTCAACTGCCACTGAGTAGTAGAGAAGGAAATGAAAAGCTATGTTCTTTCCTATAGCCATGAAGAAGTATAGATGTGATGGGTTGAAGCTGTTTTATATTACACGTATATAAAACGAGTTGTAAGTATGAACACTATATTAAATATGCATAGAACATTTTTCTGATTACCATTCCAGTCCTGTGATTGAAACGGATATAGCTCCTCTTGCTGAAGAAATAGGTATAATCAATAAGATGTAAGACATTATCTACATCCCTCAAATTCACTCCAGGCCAGGCAGATGCAACAACTCTTCTCCGTACCTTTTCGTTTGGTTTGTATTCCCAACATTGCTGACCTAGATCAATATAAATGAAACACCTACATTTGGTTATTCAAATAAGCATTCAGTTTGTCTCTAAACTTATAAATAAATCCTGTTTCCTAAATATCATCTTCATTGTTTATACATTGTACCATTCTAGGTATTATCATCATAAATGTAGTACAGCAAAACCTGTTCAAGATGGTAGCAGCATGATCCTAATTTTTTTGTTTTTTCCATTTTGGTTAGGTTTCTGTATTAATAAGATATTCCAAATGTTTTTGCTATGCATAGTTTTGAGATTAATTGCAAACATGCCAATGGTTTCAATATCATACATTTTACTAAAAGCACTCACCTTAGTACAGAGGCATAGCAAGAGAAGGGTTTTGGGGGTTGGAACCCCCTTGCTAAAAAAAAGTAAAAATTAATAGCATCTTTCTAGGTTGGTGGGAATGAGATACTTTCTAATTATATCACTGGTAGTGCAATATTTATGCTGCATGTCTTAGACAATATTGCCAAAGGTAACAGCAACGGAAATTTCACTTTAGATGGTATGGGTATAACTATATTAAGATATCAGAGGCATCTTTTCATTCTGGTGCTAAATTTAAGTGGTTTCCAAATGAGTGCAATATCTCCTAGTTTAGAACATAACTAGAAACCCCATTTTGTAGTGAAATAAAATGGCCTGCTGCAGTAATACAAAATACTTCACAGTTGTCATTAGTTGTCATGTCACAACACTCTTGCCAATTAGAATGTACAAAACACTCTATGCTAATTTTAATTCCAATTGCTGCATCTTAATCTTGAATATAAATTGGATCCCTAGCGTAACCCCCTTAATATTTTTCTGGCTACATTACTTCCTTAGTTTGACTGCGCGCACAGCACTACCTGCGGCTGGCCAGCCAGCAGTGCCTCCCAGCACGGCCTTCAACAGGTCATTAGAACAATAGTGAGTGTGTAATAAAAAGCTCTTTGTTTGCTGCTTGCCTGTTCTGGAGCATTTGTTTTTGCATGCTCTCATGGGTTCCTTTTCTAGAAGGTTCCACTTTGTATGCGGCACCTATATAAGGGGCCACTCTGCCAAGACAGTCAGTCAATGTTGAATTCAAACAGTGTTGAGTGCTGTTAGAAGTGACAAAGTGAACAATGGACAGTGCAGTTTAATTGTGAGTTGTAACTAAGCAGTTAGTTACAAGTTGTGCAGTTCAGCAGTTTAGTTGTGATTTGATTCAATGGATCAGTTGTGTTGAATTCTGAGTGTGTGCCAAAGTGACTCAAGTGTAATGTTTTTGCTACATTGAGTGCCTAGTGATAAATAAAGTATATACATACATAGTCATTGGCTTCCCCACACATCTGATTCCAAACAATTTTGTGCCTACTTCTGAAGCTCTCTAACCATCCATTTGAAACCTTGAATTCTGGTTTATTCAGTTTTTTTTCAATTTCAAGGTCTTGCATATGCAATACAGGACATACTCTTTAACTGAGCACTAACAAACCATTCCCATTGCATTTCATTGATGTCTCATTTCCTATTAGCTTTGCTTTCCTTTTCATCATCATTGTTACCTGAAAACCACTCATTCATTATATGTTCTTTATTCTCTTTATCTTAAATTTTATAATTTTCACTTTATCCTTTAACAAAAGTGCCACATTTTTACGTGACATCCTTTATCACAAAATGCACAGCTTTTCTCACAATACACTATTCCAGGCAATGGACAACACTGAAGTAAAAACACACATTTGCAGCTGTAACCTCTTTCTTTCATCCTTAATGCAGCTTCCGCTCAGGTATGTAATTTACAAAGAAATCTCATTTCGCTTAATAACCTACATTTGGGTTTCCTTGGAAGCACAGTATGCCCAAAAATAAAATACATAAAACAACTGTAGTTTCCTTGAAAGCACAGCATATCCCAAATCAACTTGTTTTAATGCTACATATATCTGTTTTAATTAAGACATTTTTCACTTCCACAATGAGCAGCTTCCGTATTACTTAGGAAACATTATACAAATTATATTATTTTCACTGGAACTGAAAATGTTTTCCAAAATAGACAGATTCCAGGTTATTCAGCATCCAATTTGGGCTTATTTCACTGTATTTTAAATCTATTTTCATTAATTTCATAACTGCACTAAAAAGTTATAGAATTAAGTACTATTGGACCATGCAAACAGCAAAAGTATCCTTCTGGTGACTCCAGAGAGTAGTACATTCACGTACACAAAGGAATAAATAGATATATGGATTAACAGGTGAATGTCTCAGGGTTAGACAGATATGCAGATACTTCCTTTTAGATTTCTAAATGTTCTTGGTTTGAAGAAAAGCAGTAAGGCCTCTCAAATTTAATTTGTTTTATAATAGCAGTTTCTTTCCCTGGTGAATAAAGACACAGTTATAACGGCCAGAAGAAATTGCTTAGAAACTAAGAGAAAACTATGCTAGATTTTTAACTAATTCTTAATTGCAAGTAAAACTCTATTTCTTATTAGCTTTAATAATTACTTCTTTGTTTGTTTCTGAAAATTATTTAATGGGGGACTTACATGAAATTGCATGCTGTAGCAACAGAATTATTTTTTCCTATACTATTAATTATAGGTAAAAGAATTTAGCAGACGTGTTGTTAAGGATCTACTTTTGATTGAATATTGTTTTTGGTGTATTGTGTCTGTAGATTTTGATTTTTTCTTTATGAGATTAAAGCTTAAATTTTTGAACTACAAATGCATCTGTTTTTTAGAAAATCCCTTATGATACGTGAACAAAACTTTCATTCTGTATACACAATTTTAATTATACATTTGCACGGTGATACGGTAATTTGTATCACAAATTACTTAATTGTAAATATTGATTGTAATATGAATATGTACTTTTATGTGACATTGATTTCAGAGGTTTATTAATTGTAATTATTATTGGTAAATAATAATATAAGGCTTTACTGAAACTGTTAGTAATGGCGCAAGAATGCAGCGATGGGGTGAGTTGTTTATCATTACCGGGAACAAGGAAGTTACGTAATGTTTCGCGCCTTTTCGATAGAAGCTTCTAGAACATTTCCTAAAGCATATGTATTTGTGGTTTTCATTGGATATTAAAATAGACGCTAATGTTGGCGCGTTTTATTAGCCAATAGCAGTTCATTTATAATCTTTAGGCGTATCTTGAGGCAAGCCTATAAATAGTGTAGGTCCGAGGTAGCATTCCCACAGTTCAATAAAATTCTCAGTACACTACACGTCGCCGCTCAGTTCATCAAAATTTCGTGTACACTACATGTCGCCGATCGGTCCTTCAGTTCGTCAAGTTACGCGCAGTGAAAATCATTAAAGATCTAAAAATATTACAAAGTCACTTATACACAAAAATTGAAGTACGTGAGTTAAAAGTTAGAAGTTATTACAAACAGTTTCAGTTTGGCGAGTATCCAGATCAATTTGTAAAAGTGTTGGTGCACGTGTTCGACAATAAAGGATTATAAAACAAATTTCGTCATTAAGTGTAATTTCTGGATAAAAGATTCCTTTCCGATTCACAACCTGCACAGAGATAAAAGTTCTACCAAGATAAGATGATAGCTAGCCGGAGGACAATATACATAACCTTAAATTCTTTCAGAAACTAATTGATACAAATTGCTAACGTCAGAGGGAGCTACGAACCAAACAAAGAATGACGTCACAAGAAGGCTTCAACACACGTGATGTAAACAACATTACGTAAAGCAGCAACCGTCGCATATTGGCTTCCAAACGCGGAGCTACAATTAATGATCTACAACATTAATACCGCTTCATATTGGCACCCAGGACGTGGGGCGAAGAAACCAGGAAAGGAAAACGATGACCAGGAATGAAGCAGAGTAACCAGGAATGCAGCGGTGAAATGATCTACAACACGCAGATTCCAGAAACAAAAGGAACGACAGACTATACGGATGATTGGACATCGTAATTCCGAGATCAACTACAAGACGACGTAGATTCATCACAACACAACGCAGAAGCGACATACAAATCTAGGAGAATGGGGCAGAACGCTGGCCATTAAAGTAACAGCAACATACAGCATCAAAAAGGTAAATAAATGTTCCTTAGGAGTGGTAGGATAATAAAAACAATGGCTGCTAGTAATATAGAAGAAATAATTATGGAGGGAGATAGTGTAACAGTTAGTTGTAATTTAATACAGGTTACAGGAAATAGCCCAGACTTTTTAGGATTTGAGGATGAAAATGTTAGTACAGAAAGTGAGAATAGAATAGCAGGAAATGTTAATCTTGATACTAGTATGATTATGGAAATGCTGAAAAAGTTGAATGAGAATATTGAGAAAATGAGGGAAGATATGAAAAAAAATAAGAGAGAATTGAGGGAAGAATTAAGGGAAGATTTTGATAGGATTTTAGAACAAAACAGGAAATCAATTGAAAATATTGGTAGGAGTAATGAGGTATTAGAGCAAAAAGTAGATCAAAGCAGTGAAGAAATGGAAAAGAAAGTTATGAAGTTAGATAGTAGTATGCCAAAAATGAGAGATGAAAATGAGGAAGTAATAGCAAGTGAGATAGGAGAAATTTCAAAGAAAATGCTAGACATGAGCATGGAAATAGGTAACAAAGAAAGTGAGGTTAATACTAAAAGTGAGGTTAATGTAGAATGCACAGAGTTAGTAAATCAAGTGAGTAGTATTTCAAGTGAGATAATAGAGATAAATGAGGTTATGAATGTAGATGTGAATAAGGCGCAAGTTAATTTCAGAGGGGAGATATCAGAAATACAGAATGAGACAGTAATGCAAAGAAATAAATTGTACCAAGATGTTCAAAATGAAAACTCCAGTCCAGTACAGTTTAGTACAGATTTGTCAGAGTATTCTCAAATTAAAGAGATAGTAGAAGAATTGAAAATGAAAGTTGTTAAAAGATGTGTAATTCAGAAAACTGTAGATTGTTTTCAAATGTTATCAGGGAACGAAATGTCATATGAATACAAGAGGTTATTCATGAACAAAAATTTGAAGGTTAGGTTACGGCTACGAGTAATGTTTAGCCACACACAATTTGATCCAGGAGGGTAAATAGCAATAAGATGTAAAGTAAATGCTGGATAGTTAAAGACGACTTGCAAAGAAATGTATTGGAACGTAAGAGGGTTAAATAAATATGTACGTCATAGGAAAGGAGAAATAAATTTTGGACATGACTAAATGTTTGAGAGGAAAATAACATTTTATTAGTAAATACTATTCCAAGAGTATTGTTAAAATAAATAAAAAAAAAAAATGGGTAAAAATATTTAAAAACAAATATTTATGCAGTAAATAGAACATGTGAAACAGTGCCTAGATTTAAGAGATGTAAATATTTGTGTAGAGGGTGAATATTTTGGTAAATATGTGTAATAATTACAAAAATCTTAAATGTATAAATTTTTGTCAACAATGTAAGAGAGTAAACAATTTGAAACAGTCATTAAATAATTTAGGGTAAAGTATTTGCTATAAAAAAAATTGTGATGTCAGATGAATATCTAAATTAATTAAACCAAAGCCAGTAAGTAGTGGCGAGATAAAACATATGTCATGTGTTAAATGCGTGTGAAGTGTTAAGTGAAAGTGATAGCGTGTGTTCCAAGATTTAGGAGACTAAAAACACAATTTTAAAATTTCTAAACAAGTTATAAATATTTATAATTATGTTTCTAGTGGGGCATATGATACGGTAATTTGTATCACAAATTACTTAATTGTAAATATTGATTGTAATATGAATATGTACTTTTATGTGACATTGATTTCAGAGGTTTATTAATTGTAATTATTATTGGTAAATAATAATATAAGGCTTTACTGAAACTGTTAGTAATGGCGCAAAATGCAGCGATGGGGTGAGTTGTTTATCATTACCGGGAACAAGGAAGTTACGTAATGTTTCGCGCCTTTTCGATAGAAGCTTCTAGAACATTTCCTAAAGCATATGTATTTGTGGTTTTCATTGGATATTAAAATAGACGCTAATGTTGGCGCGTTTTATTAGCCAATAGCAGTTCATTTATAATCTTTAGGCGTATCTTGAGGCAAGCCTATAAATAGTGTAGGTCCGAGGTAGCATTCCCACAGTTCAATAAAATTCTCAGTACACTACACGTCGCCGCTCAGTTCATCAAAATTTCGTGTACACTACATGTCGCCGATCGGTCCTTCAGTTCGTCAAGTTACGCGCAGTGAAAATCATTAAAGATCTAAAAATATTACAAAGTCACTTATACACAAAAATTGAAGTACGTGAGTTAAAAGTTAGAAGTTATTACAAACAGTTTCAGTTTGGCGAGTATCCAGATCAATTTGTAAAAGTGTTGGTGCACGTGTTCGACAATAAAGGATTATAAAACAAATTTCGTCATTAAGTGTAATTTCTGGATAAAAGATTCCTTTCCGATTCACAACCTGCACAGAGATAAAAGTTCTACCAAGATAAGATGATAGCTAGCCGGAGGACAATATACATAACCTTAAATTCTTTCAGAAACTAATTGATACAAATTGCTAACGTCAGAGGGAGCTACGAACCAAACAAAGAATGACGTCACAAGAAGGCTTCAACACACGTGATGTAAACAACATTACGTAAAGCAGCAACCGTCGCATATTGGCTTCCAAACGCGGAGCTACAATTAATGATCTACAACATTAATACCGCTTCAACGGGAGGAATTTTGTTTTTGGACTAATATAAGATTTTTAAATAAATTAAAAATATTTTGGAGATTTTAAGATTTGTTTAAACAAATGTTACGATTATTTGGTTTCTAATAAAATCTTTCAAAGTCCCTTCTACTTAAGAATGCACTTTTACTATGCTAATAACCGTAGAAAGTTTCATGGTTCTATATTAAATAGATTCCGAGTAAATGGTACATTTGTAGGAAAAATTAAAATGAGAAAATCTGCAAATGAAATTTATGTTTATTTACAGCACTGTACACTTGCATCAAAAAGCTCCAGTGCTGTATTAAATCTCCTCACATTTTCTACCTCTCTTCTGACCTCTTCTTCTGCCTGTCCATATCCATTGTCAGCATTCTCCTGAACACTTAGGGATTAAACTATGCACTGTAGTGGGATTTTCTTGATTTAATAGAAGTGACATTCAAGTTAGCAGATTCAATCATTCTTTCTATTTTGCTAAAATGGTTTTATTCTATGAAATAAATGGCAGAGTTAAACCTATCATTGTACTACTTGAAAGGTGCTCCAGAAATTGTCAATTCATTGCATAAATATTTCACTGAATATGATCACTTTTTGTTGAAAAAAATTAAATTGAGTTTTATTTATGGATGCTCTTTAACTGCTATAGTTCTTGGCATCTCATTCTATATTGGGCATAAACGACCATAAATGTTGCTCAAAGGCCTTTTTATCAGTTTGAGGTTCTTTTACATGCTGTAAATCTATGACACAGGGCCACCAGCTTACTTCCCTTCTGAAGGAAGCCATAGTAAGGATTTTTATGTCCAAAAAATCCATCGCCCTCTGCAAGGTTTGAACCTGAGACCTTGGGAAACAGAGGCTAGCACGGTACCACTAAACCATGGAGGATGGCTTTCTGTTGAAGAGCTCGTGTTTCTTGTGAAACAGTATTACATCAGTGGCTCCTTTAAGACCTGTCAGTGAAAGCTTTTTGAAGGGGGAACACCGGCATAATCAGAACTTTTTTTACTTTCTCTACTACGTATAGTAAGTAGGGAAAGTATTGTATTCCACCCAAAAATTCGATACCGAGATTTCACCGGAAATATATGTTTTGGGACCCCCTGAATCCAAAAAAAGCATTTTTGGAAACATGTCCGTGTGTGTGTCTGTCTGTGAACAGCATAACTCAGAAATGAACAGTCGGATAAACACCAAACTTGGTATTTAGGTTCAGTATCTTCCAAGGATGCGACACGAAGGTTTTCAAGAAAATCCCCCCACCCCAAATTACCCTTTACATGGAACATTTTTCGAAAATTTTAATTTTCTCAAAAATGGCTATAATGATTTTGATTAAAATATCATATGTTTAAGATATTTTTATGACAAATAAAATGTATATCTTGAATTTTCTGGGAATGTCTCCAAAAGTATTCTTCATTGTGAACGATTTTGCATAACTGGTAAACCATAAGAGATAGACAAAATTTTACTACACAAAAAATGTAGATCGTGTTAAAATACACAATATACATTTTTTTTGTTGAGTGAACCATTTTTGAGATATTGCTTGTTATTCCCTTAACTTTTTTGATACTTATTTTCTCAAATGGGAATTCGTTATTCATTTTTTTGTCTTGTATATGCAAAGAGTATTAATCTGTGGCAAAGGGAATGGTGCTGCACCTAGCAACCAGCTATTAAGAGATATGTTCTATGCTTAAAGGCTACTGTATTTCCAAATTGCCCTTGTAAATATATATTACCCTTGCATCTACAAGAAAATTAGCAGTAAGATAGAGTCTGCAAATGTTTATCTCGATTAACATGAAGTAGATGGAGAATAAGCGTTTGTAAAAATAGTTTTTACAAGAGTAGAGAAAGTCATGTGAGTGTAACACATCAGATTTTTTATAACCTTTATTGTAACAAGTGAAGCTTACACGGAACTTTTTCAGAATTTGTGAACCAGTTAGACAACGAGGAACTGACACACTGTTGGTGCCAATATGATGGAGCAACATGCCCACACTTCTTGAGCGAGCATGGCTGAGATGGAATCACTTTTTCCCTGATTTCATAAAGATTTGAACCCACCTGACTCTTTCCTGTGAGGTAACCTTAAATGAAAGGCCTACAGAAACAAGCCATGCACCCTAGATGAGTTACCACAGAACATTCACTGTGAAATCCAGGCAGCCACATTCACCAACTTGCAACATTGTGATGAACTTGTTTAAAAGTTAAGGTCATTTTTAGCACTTCTTGTGATCTACTTTCATTTCTCACACATACAGCTATACCATGGTCAAATTTTGTTTCATTTCCTTCCCATGTATCTTTTTTCACACAACAATTTCTGGGGCCTCTTTCAAGTGGAACACCCAATATTTTTATTGCATCACAATTATTATATTAACACCTGATTTTCCGACATCAACATTTTCAATTCCATTATTATATACTAAGCTATATGCTTATTTACTCTCTGAAAACAGCAGCAGATTTTTAATTCTATTACAATTGGCAACTCTCACTGACCATTTTTGTTATAGCCAAGTGATATATATATATATATATATATATATATATATATAGTGGCAGAAAACTGCAAATCGTTTGGTAAGAATCAAACTACTCTCTGCCTTAAGACAGAGCAAGCACCATTAGCATATAAACACTGTTTGTTATAAATATGCAAACCATAAAATAATGTTATTTTTAAGATATTTGGAAATATGCTGTTGCTAGAGTGTGGCTATACCCACTGGGTGTCGTCCTCCATGGTCTAGGGATACCATGTTAACCTCTAGTTCCTGACATCATGGGTTCAAACCCAGTGGAGGGCGAAGGATTCTTTTTTGGCATAAAAGTTCTTAGCATGGCTTTCTTTGGAAGGGAAGTAAAGGCAGTGGTCCCATGTCATAGATTTACAACACGTAAAAGAACCTCAAGTGTGATAAAGAGGCCTCTGAGCAAAATTTCAGAACTTTCACACCCAGTATAGAATGGAATGCTAAGAACTATAGTAGTTAAATAGCATCCATAAAACAACAACAACACTGGGTGCTTCATCTTGCCTTGGATTTGGATGGGCTGGGCCTAGGTTATACAGTAGGTGGTATGGCATACCTGGATGATGACATGGCAGATAGAAGCACCAGTGTGAGATCTGTTTTAAAAAATTTTAAACATATTACTATTCTCTCTTTTTTTTAACTAATATTATATTTAAACAGTAATTTTTGTGTTTACTTGTAGTAAAACACTTGTAATATTTAAAATCTTAATGTAATAAATACAATATAAACACACACAAACAAAACCACAGTTGGTGATATGAAATTGACCCAAGTGCTTTCTTAAAAAACTATACAAGTTCTTTAGCTATAATTATTTTAAAAAAACATAATATGTTTCATACAATATGTGATAACTTACCCTTTAAGAAGATAAATTCATATTTCTTGATTGAAATAACGGCTTTAAAATTTTCTCCTGAAATACCACGCCAGTGTTCTTTGATGAGTTTATGAACATGCATTGGCTTTGTACCATTAAAACACCAAAACCATTTTTCTTTAAAGAAATAAGTTACTCCAGTAACATCAGTAAGTGCTGCATCTATTTTTGTTGGTAGTCCTCTCCAGCGATGAGAGATCAATTTTGGAGCAGTGCTTTGTAGACCATCTGGATAAAGAATCCAATAGTACACATCTGTAAAAGAGAATTAAGATGCCTTTGCAGAAATTCACACATAAAATTTTGAATTAGAAATTATTATCAAAACATTATCTGCCAGTTTCATAGCATGCTTCTTTTAAATTATGAAAGCATATATCATACCATAGCTTTTGATGTATATCATTATTTAAATACAGACAAGATCAAAATGGCATCAAGGTGACTTGTGCAAAACAAAAACTGATATTTTCAATGCATTTTCAATGAAATCCAACTGTAAATTTTCCAAGAATTGTTTGTTCATAAAGTATACAGAAAATAATGATTACCGACATGAATTCAAACAAGGATGCAGTATGCGCAAAACATGTAATTATCTCTCAATTTCCTCCTTTACCTTTAAAAATCTGATATGTTAATTCACATGACTTTCTCTACCCACTGTTGTTTATTTTTTATAGCTTCTATAAACTATTCTTACGAAAACTTATTTTTCTATCTACTTCATGTTAATAAAGGTAAATGTTTGTAGGGATAGTTGCCTTTTGTTCCAGGCACAAGAGGGTTAGAGGAAACCGAATTGATGGTCAGATGTTTAAAAGCAGCTCACTATTAGCTGGGCTTAAAATTCTAATCTCTTTCCATGACATTGCCTAGAACAATTGAATAATGACAAAACTTAAAAAAAATGACAAAGTATTGAACAACTGAAGCCAATAAAAATGGATATTTGGAAATGGCTGATGCTACAAAAAGATTACTTGAAAGTAGGAATGGGACCTGGATACTGTTGATACCTCAATACTCGCTGGTATCAAAATATGTCTAATACTTTGAGATAAACCTTTGATACTTTTAAATTTTTAAGTTTTGCATCATTGAAAGTTGTATTTAACTTTATGCAGATAAGGAATGAGAGACTTCACATTATTGCTTTGCACGCATCCCCAAAAGATTGCTGAACTATAGTTCTTGAGAGACCTTGACTGCATTTCCTGTAGGTGATTGTAACATTCAAGAGACTCTTGTATCTAAATCAAAATATGCAAAACAGTGGCGGAAGAGTAGAGGTACTCATGTAACATGCAGCGTTAACTGAGCACTAAATCATGCTTCTGCAATAGCCTGGCCTGGTGACTCGCTTGCAGCCATTACATTTACCTAATTTGGTGACCAAAATCTGTGAAACAAATCAGAACTCAAGATGTGAGATAATACAGCACATGGAAGTATTCGTTATTTTTAGTTGAGTTGAGTTTCAAGTAAAATACACATTAGTTTATATTTTCAAAGTTGGAGAATAAAGAAGAATTGTTTTTCTATGGGTAGAAAAGCCTTTAAAAGAAAGTTTTTAGCACAAAATACAGGATGTATCTTTATTGGTATCATATATTTGGGGGACGTGTTCCTGACATCAAAGCAGTAAAAAAGTTCATATGCACATGGGTCTGAAAATCAACCATTTCGTTGTTATAGGTCAAAGAAGATGTATTCCATGAGTGAACAGACGGATATGCACTACACGTATGGCCGTGCACATGGCAATGCAGCACGAGCACGTGAACTTTATACTGAAAGGTACTCTGATAGGCCATTACCATGTGCAAGAACATTCGCACGAATTCACCAATGCTTGAGAGAGAATGGCGCATTTGAGAGGAATACTAGGGATATTGGGAGACATTGAGCTTGAAGAAGGAGTTCTTTGTGCTGTGGATGAAGACCCATCACAAAGCACAAGACATATGGCTGTAAGGGAAAGAGTTAGTCATATGACTATCTGGAGAATTCTGTACCCGTATCACCTTCAACATGTGCAAGGATTAAATGAGGCAGACTTTGAGCCAAGAAGACATTTCTGTCAATACATGTTACAGCAGTGCACTGTGCTCATCAATTTCCTAGTCTGTATCTTATACACAGATGAGGCTGGTTTTACTCGCAACAGCATCTTCAATTTTCATAACACTCATAACTGAAGTATAACAGGACAACCATCAACAGAGGTTCTCTCTCAACGTTTGAAGTATAATCATTCATGATCACCTTATTGGTCCCTACTTCTTCCCTCTGCGTCTGAATGGACAAACCTATCTCCAGTTTCTCAGAAATGAGTTGCATCACTTAACTGATAATGTGCCTCTGGACATCATCCAATGAATGTGGTTTTTACACGATGGTGCTCCAGCTCATTTCAGTATGATAGTTTGTAAGTTTTTGAATGATCGATTTCCACAAAGATGGATTGGTCAAGGGGGAGCCATTGCACAACCTGCTCGATCACCTGATTTGAATCCAATGGATTTCTTCATCTGGGAACATTTGAAGTCGTTGGTTTATGCAACTCCTGTACCTGATGTTGACATTTTGAGAGGACGTGTCCAAACTGGATTTGACCAAATACAAAACACACAGGAATTTTCAACAGAGTACGCCAGAGCATGGAACGCAGGCTTACTGCATGCATCGAAGCAAGAGGAAGCCACTTCGAGCAATTTTTGTAACTTTCGATTTTGTGTTGTAACTCTGAAATAAATGATTTTCAGACCCATGTTCATATGAACTTTTTTTATTGTTTTGATGTCAGGAACACGCCGCCCAAATATATGACACCAATAAGGATATATCCTGTATAGTTACATAAAAAGAGAAGCAAATAAATTATGAATGTTGTTGTTATTATTATTATTTTTATTATTATTATAATTATATTGTAATTTATGATTATTTATTATATAAAAATTGTTGCCAACTGAAGAAAGTAAAACAGGAAGAATTTCAGAATTAGCACACAATACAAAATTGGTTACTTGTGTTTACACAAAGAAAACTAACAATAAGAACATAATTCAGTGAACAAGCCATTGCCTTTACAGTTTTTTATAAAGGGAGTATTGAGTATCAGTGCACAAAAATCAGTATCAGTATCAAGTATTGACAAATAGTGGTATCATCCCATCACTACTTGAAACAAATTGTGTGTTTTAAAGATTCTATATTTTTTGTCTACTATCTCTTAATATCTACCAGTTATAAAAAATTATACAAAATTCCTTCTGAATGAAGAGGACTTGACAGGATATTCCCAGAAAATTCAAGATATGTATTTTATTTGTCATGTAAATATCTTAATATATAGTATGCATTTTAATAAAAACTGTTAGAACCATTTTTGAGCAAATCTAAAATATCAAACATTTTTCCATTTAAATGGTAGTTTAGGGTGGAGAGGCTTACTTAAAAATCTTCATGTCACATCTTTGGAATATAGTGAATCTGAATACCAAGTTTGGTATTTATGCAACTTTTTGTTTTTCAGTTATGCTGTTCAGACACACGACCTTTTTCTAAACATGCTTTTTTTTAATTCAAGGGGCCTCAAAGCATGTATTTCCAATGAAAACTGAACATCAAATTTATGAGTGGAACATATGTAATACTTTCTCTTGCCTACTATAGGTAGATGGCAGAGAAAGTAAAAATATGTATATTATTATACAACATGCAAGAGAAACTCACAATTTTTCATGATGTATGTATAATTGTAGTCTGTTGGTTTTATATCAATTTCATGATGTATATACTCTTCTTTCCATAATCAAGGTTAAGTTGTTACATTTTATTTTACTAGAGTTCATTCACTGAGAGATAATACACTGATATAAATGTGTCATAGCAGCAGCATTTTGTTTTGAATGTAGATTATTAAAGCATTTATATGAACAGAATATACTGAATGTTGCGGAACATGGCTATATAAAAGTAAATCAATATACATACCAGGTGTATCGTAATTAATAGCACAAACCAAAAAGGTTGAAAGTATACAATAACAGAAGCAAAAAAGTTCCAGTAAACATGGGTCCCAAACAAACCGTGTGCAAGATTTATTATTGCAAATGTGTGAGTTGCCACTGCGGAACAGTCCATGATGTGCTCTTGTTTACAAAACTGAACATTGCTACCAGGTGGAGTTGTAATCATACATACATGACAGACAATAGGTACAGTCAAAGTAGCCAGAGCAATTGTTGAACAGTGTCAGGTGTACTGAACTCTATGTAGTCAAAATGGAACCATACAGGAAGAAAGGGTATGTGGACATGCATTTCATGTATGGTTTGGCTAATGGTAGTGCATGGGAGGCTGCACTTGTACAGTGAGAAATACCCTGATTGAAGACACCCAGAAAGTTATACATTTACAAGGATCCATCAGCGTCTAAGAGAACAGGGCAGTTTTGTATGTGGCAGGGGAGCAGGAAAGCCTGTAAGCATTATGCCTGCAGTTGAGGAGATGGTGTTGGTCGCAGTACAAATCTCTCCAGGAATTTCAATGAGAAGAACTGTCACACAAGTGCCTGTACTAAGCCTAAATGATATATGGAGAATTTTAAATCACAATGTACTGTACCCTTACCACCTTCAAAGAGTTTCAATGTCTCAATGATTGGAACCTTGGTCCTAGAGTGAATTTTTGTCAGTGGATGCAACAACAGGTGGTAGTCAACCCTCATTTTACACATAACATTTTATTTACCGATGAAGCGGACTTCTTCTTCTTCTTCTTCTTCTTCTTCTTCTTCGTCTTCTTCTTCTTCTTCTTCTTCTTCTTCTTCTTCTTCTTCTTCTTCTTCTTCTGCTATTCAAAGTTATTCAAAAGTTATTCTAAATACCTACATTTTTTGTGGAATAAGTTTTTAACCATCTCTTATGGTTTACCAGTTATACAGGTGTCCGACCTATGCATTTAACATTACAAACTTTTAAAAACTTAGTTATATTGATTCAGATAAAAAAACATTTGACATATGCTGAGTAAGGTCTCTTGCCATTTATGACTGTAACAATGTCAATGACAACAGTGATCACATTATTAGGTCAGAGTAGAATGCACATAGATGGTGACATGGACACCACAACAGAAGGTTTTCTGCGTTCTTGAATTGGCTGAAACAAAATCTTGAGGCATGTACAATGAAATTATTGCCTGAATTTGGCCATTGTGATGATGTGCCCTCCTATGCAGGCATTATGAAATGGTACAGACAGTTACAAGAAACTGGTAGTCTTTTGTCTATACATGGAAAGCATAGCAAACAAAATCTGTCTGCAGAAAATATGGAAAGGATTTATATGGCCTTCGTAAGAAGTCTGAAGAAGTCAATTCAATGCGCCAGTGTAGAACTTGTCATTCTTCAGTTTACGGTTCATGATGTAATCCACAAAAGATTACTTCTATGAGATTACAAGATTCAGTTATGCCAGCAAATCTATCTGCAGGACAAAAAGGAAGACATTTGCTGCAAACGTTCTTGGATCAAATTGAAGAGGACGGTGCTTCCCTGATGAAGTAACTTTCCATGTGATTGGGAAAGTTAACAGACATAATTGTCATATCTAGGGTAGTGAAAATGCTTGAGAGGTTTGTGAGGTCAAAAGAGAACTACAAAATTTAAATGTGTTGTGTACACTAATAAAAATTGACGGTGCCCTTTCATAATCCTTACGTAGGAGGGGACATTGTCATGATGGCCAAGGTTAAATTCACAGTGATAATTTTGTTGTACACGTTTTACAGATTTTATTTCAGCCAGTCCAAGAACACAGAAAATTTTCTGCTGTGCTGTCAACGTCACCATCTTTGCACATTCTAATCTAACCTAATAATGTGATCATTGTCATTGTTGTAATTAAAAATGGCAAGTGACCCACTAATCGTATGCCATATGTTTTTTTATCTGGATCTGATACAACTAAAGTTATACAAATTTGTAATGTTGAACATATAGACAGTACACCTTGTACAAAACTTTACAAAATCCATTCCAAATGAAGAGGACTATGCAGGCTATTTGCAAAAAAATCAAGATATATATTTTACTAGCCCCGGAAATATCTTAAACATATGATATTTTAATCAAAATCATTATAACCATTTTTGAGAAAATAAAAATCTTTCATATAATAATAGTAGATTAGGGTTCGGAGGATTTTCTTGAAAATCTTCATGTTGCATCGTGGGAAAATGCTATACTGAAATACAAAGTGTGATATTTATCCAAGTTTTTGTTTTTGAGTTATGCTGCACATGTATGGAATTGCACTAGAGAAAGTAAAAAGGTGCTTTGACTTCTGTGACGGAAATTCTCTAATGTCAGTGGGATTTTTGAGTAACACAACAACATTTTAGTCACATTAGTATTAGTAACTTTGTATAGAAATGAAAGCTATAGAGTTATATGATGACTAATCAATTTTAAAATCATGTTTTTCATCAATTCAAGCAGTTTTTAAATGTAAGTGTAAATTGGTTGAAAATGTTCCAAAGTATAGAGGAGCATGAAGCACCAATTTCTGTGAAAGTGGTTTCTTTTTGTCTAAGCACATCTGCTTCATATGCTTTAGTCATATGCTCGCGGTGGTGGCTCATGCCTTAAATAGTAGGTGAAGGGCTACAGACTTTAATAAACAATGAGTCAAATTCAAACATAATAATTTAGCTAAATAATAATTATCATGGCGAGACTCACTTAATTTTATTTCATGTATATTAAAGTCAATCCTCTGATCTTTGACTGCAGCAAACTTATCTGTGATGTCCTCATAAAATGGCCCATTGCTTATGCAAAAGCTTCTTCTGGATAGAGATGTTTGCTAATGATGTGAGTCTGCCTTGTGATATAGTGTTTCTAGTGACAGATTTAATTCTTTTCAAACACAACAAACTTCTTTCCACTGATGCACTTTTGGATAGAATTGTTAAAACTAAAGCAAATAATTTGCATGATTCCTAAAATACATCTTTATTTTCCTGGCACAATTTAAAATGCTCCACTGTAGTAACAGACTATACACCTCATCAGCATACAAAAGATACATTTCATTCTTTAAATGATCAATTATTTGAAATATCTTTGAATAACATTGTTGTACATTTTCAAGAACTGAAGAAGGAAAATCCTTAGCATAATTTTCAATTGAAATGTAAGCAATGTCCAGTGATCTCTTTTACAAAACTTCAAAAACAATGTTTATCAAAGAAAAAATGTCAAACACTACAGCCAGAAGAGTAAATTCAAAACTATTCATTTCATTCAAAATCCCTTGCTGAGCTGAATTGATCTTTTATCAGATTACTTGTCATGCATAATATTCTCAAACACTTGTTTCAATTTTTCCCAATTGTCCACAATTACAGTGAGTAGTTTTGAGCTAGAACACCACTGAGTTTCTGCTAAGGTTGGAATATGTCTAGCTGAAAATGAATCTAGTACCATATTCTTTTGATGAATGGTGGAAAAATGAAGGAATCCCATTGACACTTGCAAAAACTATGCAACATTTGGGAATGAAATCTAAACCTTGGTGAAGCACCAAGTTTAGTCAATGAGCTAAGCAATGCACAAAAACAGATTAAGGTGCCATGTCTTTAATTTTCTTCTGAAGACCATCTAACTGACCTGCCATTACACTTGCCCCATCATAACATTGAGCCATGAATTTGCTCTCATATGAAAACTCAGACAAAATCCCATCCAGAAGATTAAACAAAGCCTCAGGTGTTCTATCAGCACTAACATCATAGAACCTGAAAATGCTCTAAAATATTTCCTTCAAAATTCACACATCTTATTATATTAGAACACTGTGATGTTTGATTTATATCTGTGCTATCATCACTTCAATAGCAAAAAGGTTACTGTCATGAATTTCATTTTTTATATGATCTTGTATGTACCTATTCATTATTTTCAAATAGTGATTCTGAATTTCCAATGGACTCCTCGATATTAATAAAGCAAGCAGTTTCTTGAAATTTCCACAATTTATTGAACTTGCACATTCATTGTGCCCCCTAAATCTAAGTTCTTGGTTACCTAAATATAGCACAGCATCTATAACCAGCTGGAAAAATGTCTATTCATATGAACATTTTCACTGAAATGAACCAAAAATAGCCTTGTATTTTTCTGTAGGGATCAGAAACTGTATTTCTCTTCTTTAAACAAGTATTCAATTGTAGTTTGTATTTCAGGTGTTCAGCAGAATCTTTATGCTTATTTACAGCTCGCATAATGTTCTTAAAATCTGAATATCCTTCCTTATTTCAGACATTATGATTATTATTAAAAAGTAAATAGGACCATCAAAATAGGTTTTCTAAATTGGAGCTACTGCACAACCACGGAAATTTGGAAAACCAAGAGTTTTAAAATTAAGATTATAGCATTTACCATTCTTTTCCTTTTTTTATACAAAGATTTAATGGCATGGTAGGTCTTTCAACTGTTAACATGTCTTTCTTATCCTTATGTTTCCACCTGGAGAATGGTGTCTCAAGTATCTTACAAACTATGTCATTAATTGGATTCATTTCACAACCACAAACAATAACATACACAAGCCATGTAACAATAACAAAAGCATGACTCTTGAGTGTGATGATGGTATATCCCTTCCCCTGGCACCTAAGCAAGCATGATTCACAGTTAGTTGAGAAGGAGGTGAAAGGATTCTTATCTGTTGACCATCCCAGCACTTGCAGGTTTAAAATCGCAAGCAGAAAAAATGTTTAACTTCACATTTTCATAGCAACCATATAAACTAGAGGGAGAGACAGAGTCAGGCAGGCAGTGTCTCTTCACCACAGCTCTTCACATTCACTAGCACACAAGTAATTAGAGAGATAGAAGCATATACTCCCTCAATGAGTGTCGTTTGCTAGCCTGTTGCCTGAGAATACTTTGAAGCAGTGTGGACTGCAGAGAAAAAACATTGGAGAATGTTTCCAGAGAGAAAACTCTGGAAACAACTAGGCTGAAAATTTTCAAATAAATGTTGATTGCATGATTCTTTAATTTTAAAGTGCAAAGAAGGTAAAGGGCCCCTTCACTCTCTTCACTCCAAAACCCCACTGGCGGCTCATAAGTATACCTTTGGGTGTTCACAAATGTTAGAGTCAGAAAGCCCTGAAAATGTGAAATAAGATCTACTATATAGTAGTTATGATTATGAACAAATTGATGTAATTGCTCGCAACCACAACAATGGTGATGATATAATAACAAGAACAAGAACAACAACAACAATAATGATGATGATGATGATGATGTTGATGATGATGCATGAGTTGTCTGATGAAAGTAAGAGTTATTTTGTGGATGTTTGTTGTTGTGTACATGATTTAGACATCATTTTAAGGCAAGAATGAAGTAATGAGTAAATTAAATTGTAGTTAATAGTATGGATGGTCTGTAATAACTGGGAGAAGCTGCTGTGCTTATGTAGGTTACATACTTCTACTGCAGTGTTACCATCTCATGGAATTAACTTAAAATTGTAGTGATAGTATGGAAACCCAGTACAGGAGAAGCTTCATGCATACCTTCAAATGTGCACAACCTGTATCTGTTTGGCCCATAAGGTACTTACGTCATATCTGTTGCACATGCGCATAAACTCCATAAAACGTGCACAAGCCAAGATATGCTACTGACCACGTTGCTAAATTTCATCGAGTTTAGAGGAGTAGCACAGCGGATTTAAGTGCTGTAGATTTTAAATTACTGTATATATGTTATGTTTAATAGCATTTAAAGAAAAAACAACTGATAAATCTGCAAGGTGTCAAAAGTTGGGTGTTCATGTGCTCTTATACAGTAGCTACCACTACTTGTATATTAATGTGAAATAGCCAGATGTGAGAAACAGAATTTCTATTGATTTCATTAAACCTAGTTATTTGGTTTTTTAAATTTATCTTCAGTGTGATTAAAATATTTACATAAAACTGCAAAGATTACAAAACATGTTAAAAACTGTTCAGAGAATTGAAAACACATACCGAAATTCAATGAGCTGGTGTTGCATAAATTGCAAATTTATGTATATGGATAAATTATGAGTCATTCACTATAAATTTTTCTGGGATTTAATAACATAAAAATATATTATTCTGAAACAAAGCTTACAACCTGTAGAACTTGACCACATTTGAATCCTCAAACGTGCATCTGTCCCAAATTTGATTTCAAGCATCTGGCAACTCTGAAATATGATGCTAATTTAGGGTACTTGTACATTATACTGTGCATAGACAGAATTAGCTCTAGCTTCTAAACCTATCATTAATTGATATCTTGTGTCACTATTTCAAATTTTATGCATCAGTGAGTGAATAGTACAAGGCTACCTACCCAAATCACTCCAGTAAGTAAGTACATGATTAAGGACAGTAGTACGTTAAAAATACCTCACCTAGTACAAACACAACAATGTAAATTGTATAGTACAGAGTGAGCCAAAAGACTCCGAACCACCTGTGCAGTGTTTTTCCTGTCCGCATCCTTGACGCTCGTTGCCATCTGCTGATATCATAGAAAGGCGCGGATGAAACCATACAACATTTTTAAAACTACTCTTAAAGGCTTTACTTACCAACTTTACAAAAGAAGATGCTGAAACTGGCCACTGTCGTTGTCCATACATTTTTGGCACCTCTTTAGGAAACTATCCATGACTTGCCGTAGTTCACTTGAGAAATGTTGGCAATTTCCTGGCAGATATTTTGTTTTAATTCTTCCAGGATGTGTGGGTTTGTCTTGTACACTTTATGTTTTAAGTTACCCCGGAGGGGTATTTTATGAACAATATTACCACTTGTGCTGTGTTTTTTCACTGGGCATGTGGAAATATGATAAAAACATGATAACGCACTGCTGCTATAAACAAAGTCACGCTGTTGTGGTTTTACTATGCAGTGTAGTTTTGAGTTGACGGTGATGTGATGTAGTTCAGTTATTACGAGTTATTTATTATTTTGTCCTGTACTTAGTCACAAAATATATTATGGCTCAGTATATGTTTTCTACTGCACAGTGTGTATTTATTTATAATTTGTATGTGTTAGCTCGCCAAGTGAAAGTACGATTTGCAGAAAGATTTCCAGGTGTAAAAGTTTCAGGCTGTACAATGATCCATGAACTTTACGGTAAATTTCAGGCCACATGAAGTGTTCAGGCTAAGAAATCTAAAAGACGGCATTCGGTTCTTACCGAAGAAACATTAGACAACGTCGGTCATCATTTGGAAAATTCTCCCCAAAAATTCCATGATGGATAGTTTCCTAAAGAGGTGACAAAAATGTATGGACAACGACGGTGGCCAGTTTCAGCATTTCCTTTCATAAAGTTGGTAAGTAAAGGCTTTGAAAGTAGTTTTAAAAATGTTTTATGGTTTCATTCGCGCCTTTCTATGATAGCGGCAGATGGCCATGAGTGCCGAGGATGCGGACAGGAAAAACACTGCGCAGGCGCTTCGGAGTCTTTTGGCTCACTCTGTATATTGTGAAATATACAGGGCACAGAGAAACAATGCACAGAAAATGATAGAGTAGAAATACAGTACCAAACCAAGCATTTTGAAGTTAGGAGCAAGTGGTTGGAGGTGTGGTATAGTAACAGGACTGCTGCATGAATGTAACTGAAATCTAACTTTATGAAAAATCTTCATTTGCTAGCCAAAATAAAATGTAACTTCACATGACAAGTGTGAACATACTGTCTCAAATAACGAGTACTGGTACACAATGAGTAACTAACCATTACATGTGCATATTGTACTGACAAGACCAACGTTCAGTATTACCATACCATTCAGTAAGCTTCACATCAGACACTCCTGTGAAAGTGGCTAGTACTGTACATGAATGTGTTTTGTTTAAATCTGACATACCAAAAACAGGTTTCACAATCAGAGACTCTAACATGACAGATTGAAATTTTTTTGTTTGTAGCACAGTAAAAAAGCTTCTGGGACCCCTTGTTTCTAACCTCAAAATGCTTATTTTGGTACTGCCTTTCTACTCTACAATTTTTTGCATGCTGTTTACCACACCCAGTATAACATTATACTGCATAATTATTCTAAATTATAGTGCGACACTTCCATAAATAATTTAATTGTAGTGTCAGAGGTGTGAGCAAGTGATTCAAATCATATGTAAAACAGAGAGAGCACAGATTTAGCACATAGAATCTTCATGTATGATTCCTATGTGACATCAAACTCTTGTACTGAAGTGAAAGCAATTTATAAAACAAGATTCCCTGCTGCTGTGCGCTTCACAGAGAAATAGTTCATAATCTTCTGAACAGATTCAGCAAAACAGGATTTGTTCTTGTTAACCAAAAGTAACTTGTCATTTTCTTGCAGAGGAAAAACTCTATAAGAAAAGTTAGAATGAAGTTCAAAGAAATCTCTGAGGAAACTTGCACAGGAAACAGAATTTTGCAGACCTCGGCTTGGAATGCTATTTGAAAATTACAACCATGTAAGATTACTAGTTTAGGAATTGCAACCATATGATCATGCGAACAGAGTTAATTTCTGCAATTGGGTGTTGGATAATATTAATGATCACTTTACTGACCCTTGTTTAATTTTCTTTTTATATATTAAGTATGGTTTTGTTTATATGATTATGAATAATTAATGAGTTTTAATGCAAATTTTCTTAAAAAGGTGTGAGAGATGTGAGGCAGCACAAGGACATCATTTCCAACATCTTCTATGATGCGAGTGTGTGGTAGTTATAATGTGCATAAGAAATCTATGTGTCTGAATTTAAGGGGCTATGAATATTGACTCCACTGCAAACAGTGTGCTTCCTGGTGGCAAGAAAGTTCCTGTTAGGCCAGCCATGCATCCAAACGAAGGTTCTGTATAAATTTTTTACCATCTTAAACTTAAATCTTATCCATCATCAATGGCACTTTTTCTTTAGTCACCATGATTTTCAACATACAAGTAAATAAATGCACAGGTAGGAATGCTGTCAACATCCCTTGAATATAAAAGTAGCAGACTATTACACTTAAAGTAAAGCACCAACCTTTAAATATATAAATTAGTCCGTCTTTGTCTGCGAAGATTGCATCAAATGGTAGATCACAACAAATATCAGGAATCTCCTCTATGGTTTTTGGCCCATATAATTCCTAAGCAATAGAAAAAGTATAAAACAACAATCTGTTATTTTAGAATGTGTTGCTTAAAAGTGATGATTTTACTACTATACACTCAAGCTTATACATTATACCTCTTGGCAGAAGAAATAATAATGTCCCTCTATATTGAGGTCCACAGGATTATAATAAATAGTTTTTTAACTTTACTGTGATACTGCTTCATCAGTATCTGTTTTCATGTTGACTTCTGTGCTTACCTAAAATGAATACAACTTATAAATAAAGCTATAACTACAAAACAATTGAAGCACTTTGCTGAGCTTACACATTGATTTGGTTAAAAGTTAGAGAAGTAGGGCCTAATTTAAATCACAATATGCTTTTTGTTTACTTTCATGAGCAAATGGGCTTGCTGATTCTCTTAGTCCAGTTTCATTGTGAAACCAAATGGAAGTCTTTGCTAGGAAAACAAGGCTAGTTTGAGCTATTAACATTGGTTAACTAAATGTCCTTTTCGTATACACAATGTGCAGGGAGAGCCAAAAAGCTATGAACTGGCTGCGTGGTGTTTTTCCTGTCTGTGTCCTCGGCGCTCTTTGCCATCTGCCGCTATCATAGAAAGGTGCGGATGAAACCATACAACATTTTTAAAACTACTTTTAAAGGATTTACTTAGCAACTTTATGAAAGGAGATGCTGAAACTGGCCACCATTGTTGTCTATACATTTTTGGCAACTTTTTAGGAAACTATCCATCACTCACCGTAGTTCACATTGAGAAATGCTGGCAATTTCCTGGTGGATATTTTGTTTTAATTCTTCTAGGGTGTGTGGGTTTGTCTTGTACACTTTATGTTTTAAGTTACCTCAGAGATAGAAATCACAGTGGGTTAGGTTGGGGACCGAGGGGGCCACAAATCTCTACTTATAATTCTGTCCTCAAATGCACTTTCAATTGTTCTCATCGAAATATTGGCCCTATGAGCTGCTGCTCATACAATTTTGCCCCCTCCCCCTTTTATTTTAGAGAATTAATAGACAGGGAGCGTGATTTTGCCTTTTTTCAACAAGACTCTGCAACAGCTTATACGATCAAAATTTTGATGAGAACAATTGAAAGTGCGTTTGAGGACAGAATTATTAGTAGAGACTTGTGGCCTCCTAGGTCCCCCAGCCTAACCCCCTGTGATTTCTATATCTGGGGTAACTTAAAACAAAGTGTATAAGACAAACCCACACACCCTGGAAGAATTAAAACAAAATATCCTTCAGGAAATTGTCAGCATTTCTCAACGTGAACTACGGCGAGTAATGGATAGTTTCCTAAAGAGATGCCAAAAATGTATGGAGAATAACGGTGGCCAGTTTCAGCATCTCCTTTCATAAAGTTGGTAAGTACGCTTTTAAAAATAGTTTTAAAAATGTTGTATGGTTTCATCTGCGCCTTTCTATGATAGCGGCACGTGGCAACGAGTGCTGAGGATGCGGACAGAAAAAACACCACGCAGCCTGTTCATAGTTTTTTGGTGATGCAGTAATTTGTATCACAAATTACTTAAATGTAAATAATGATTGTAATATGAATATGCATTTTTATGTGACATTGATTTGAGATGTATATTGATTGTAATTATTGTTGAGAAGTAAGTTTATACGGCCTTACTGAAACTGACAATAATAGCGCGCAATAATGCAGCGAGGGGGTGAGCTGTTTATCATTATTGGAAACGAGGAAGTTACGTAATGTTGGCGCGTTTTTTCTTGAGAATCTTCTGGAACGTTTCCCTAGAGCATATGTATTCATAATTTTCATTGGATTTAAAAATAGACGCTAATGTTGGCGCGTTTTATTAGCCAATTGCAGTTCAGTTATAATCTTTAGGCATATCGGTGTGTGGGAGTATAAATAGAGCTAGGTTAGAGGTAAAGTCCTTCAGTCGGTCAGTTCATCAAAATTCTTTGTACACTACACGTCGCATTCCCGTCAGTTCGTCGAAAGTATTTGTACGGCACACTTTGAATATCAATTTGCAGGTTACGTGTAACAGAGTTATGAAATCTCAAGTGTTATAAAGTTAATTTTACAAAAAGTTGAAGTACGCGAATTAAGAATTATCAGTAATGAAGTTATTATAACAGTTTCAGTTTGGCGAGTGTCAAGATCAATATGTAAATGTGATAGTGACTGTGTTTCGACAATAAAAGTGTATAATAAATTTCTTCATCAGTGTTATTTTTGGATAAAAGATTCCTTTCCGTTTACACAACCTGTATAAAGAGAAGTGCTCGACCCAAGAAAAGATAATAGCTAGCCGGAGGACAGTAAACAAAAAATTAAATCAAATAACAGTCGCATTCTTTCAAACAAACACTAATGCTACCGCAAATTGCTAACACCAGATGGAGCTAACAAACCTAACAAATGAATCACGTCACAAGATGGCTTCAACGCATGAAGTAAACACAAATACACAAACTTTATAAGTAATACCACCACAAATTGGCACCACATCGTAGGGTTACAATAATGTTAAATAAATATAACATCAAGTATACTATTTCATTGGTTCTCCCTGTACTTTATCTTCTAACATTTAACCTTATTTATAAAAATTCTTCAAACTGTTTTTTTCATAATCAAATCCCTCTCTTTGCGGTCCACCAGTCAGTCATGAAGGTTGCCTACTTCATTGACAATGATGCAATTTCAAAAGAGGAAGCCGATTGCAATGCAGAGCATCAGATTGGAGCACAAACTGGTTGGCAGGGAGGGAAAGTATACTTGGTTGCAATGACTATGGATGCATTTCATGGCAGCAAGCTTTTCCACAACAGCCAGTGTCAACAACAAAAGTTTTTCACTTTTTCTCATCTATTTGAAGTGAAATAGGTTGGTATGTAATGCTTAGAGCAAGTCCCACTACTGTTGTTTATACTTGTTTGCATCGTGTGTAATAAATAAATAATTTATTTATTTATCACAAAACATTTACAAAGTGAACAAAGGCTCGGTAAACAGGTGACACGTCAAAGAGAATACAAACAAGTTATTTTACACAGTAGTCATACATGTGTTTAACAAAAACATTCTATTTATCTAGTACAATAATTTAGGGCAAAAGCCTTTTTATCAATAAAACCTACGATATCATACAAGTTACAATTTATTTTCATATTTAAAAAGTATCCTCCATATATTCCCTTACCAAGTAAGTTATTTACAATTTTATAAGCTATCCTCCACATATTCCTTTACAGAATAGTATCATTTGTTTACAAGCATGTTTTTGATGGTTTTTCTGAAAGATTTTATATCTTTAATTTCTCTTATTTTGATGGGTAATTTATTCTACATTTTTATTTCCAGGGTAGAGAGGATTTTTTTCGAATAGGGTTAGTCTATGTTCTAGCGGTTTTAAGTTAGGTACCTTTAGTTCTGGTTTTATAGTCGTGTTGTTTTTGAGTACTAAATATACTGTCAAAATGTACATGTGTATATTTATAGAGTTTCAGTATGTATCGTGAAGGGAAAGTTAATATTTTAAGATTTTAAATAGTGCTCTACATGATTCTTTTGGCCCCGTATGTGATATTATACATATTATTTTCTTTTGTGTTTTGAATATTGATTCCCAGGTGTTGCATGGCCCCAGATATTATACCATATGTCATAATTGAATGAAAGTAGCTGAAATACAATACTTTTCTAGTCTCTAAATTTGTAATTTTGTTAAAATATAAGTTTTTCGTTTAGCAATTAGCAATTATTATTGTGCGTTATGTGTAAGCATCATAGATTAAAAACAGAAAAATCATCATGATATATAAGCAGTAAGGTGAGTCTTATTTAATTAATGAATAGCTGAAGCAGTAATCAGTAGCAACTCCTCTTTAATTTTTTTGTATTGTGATGTAGTCAATAAAATTAGCCTCTGTATTTGCATGTATTTCGTAGCATGTCCCCTCCTCCCATTCATATTCAGCTGTCGCTTAACAATCGATGCCATTCTGTACTTGTATGCAATCAGTAGGTGACTGATGCCTACTTTAAACAGGAGCATTGAGTCACCTGATCAATATATCCAGAGCTGTGCCTCAGGTAAGCACAACCATAACAAAAAACAGTTCAGGTGAACATGTTATAAACACCTACAATTATCTTTGTGGTATATGCTGAAGCTTGTAGTCAGAATTGTTTGTACTGCTTTCCAGAAAGATTCCAAATGGATGATTATTTATAGACAAGTACTTCTCAAAGTCATGGTAGATGATAATTTTAAAATTAACCATTTAGAAGGAATTGTTCTTTTGAAACACATTATCTGAGATATCAGAATTGCTATTATTAATTTAATGAAAAAGATAATGGTTTTATAGATTAATAAATAATAATAATAATAATAATAATAATAATAATAATAATAATAATAATAATAATAATAATAATAATAATAATAATAATAATAATAATAATAATAATAATAATAATAATAATAATCTAAAGAAAACTTTCAGGAAGGAGGGTTGAAACTAGAGTGCTGCAACACTCTCTCTGTAGTGGTCATAATTAGCCTTTTGAAGAAAGCAGTGAACAGTTTTGCTTGTTTCTACTGGATCATAAACTCATGAATGTCAGATTATTGAGGAAGTAATTCTGTCTGGTCCTGCTTCTAGACAAATTCTGTCTGATTGTACATACTTAGCCCTTCCTCTCCCACTCTCTCTTCCACAAGTGCATGTCTTTCGTGCAGACCTTTATGATTGTACTAGTTGACTGTCTTATGTTGCATGGGTAGGTTTTTAAACTTGAATGACAAATTAATTTCATTCTATAAGTATGGGATTGAAAATAAGGATAGGGGTCCTTTTTGAAAGTTGTAAGTAGTCTGTAATTTTACTTGTATCTAAAGCACAAGTGTCCAAAGTTCTATCCAGATTGGTCAGACAGTGACAATATGTACGTAAGGGGTTGAAAAATATGAGTTTGAAATATATTTTGAAATTGTATAGTATCCTATAATTTTCACCAAGTCCCATAATGCAAGTGCACAGATTAAAGCCATAGTTGACCAAACAGTATAGTTTTACCCATAAGGGGTTGAAAATAAAGTAAGGGTAGCTTTTAAAAATATTGAGTACTATATAATTCAAAATAAGGATTATGTGGTTTTTGGAAGTTGTAACATAACCTATGATTTTTGACAATTCCTTTGCATGTTAATATTTTGACATATGGTTTAAACCATGCAGATTTCTACACAAGGGTTTGAAAATATGGTAGGGGTTAGAGTTGTAAGGCGGCTTATAATTTTCATTGGTATGCCTAAGCATGGAAAGTTTCATGTAGATAGGCCAAAGAGTGTTGATTTGTATGTTAGGGATTGAACGTAAGGGTAGCTTTGTTGGAATATAAGTAAATTCATGTTACAGACCTAGCAACATCTATACATAGAGATGTGAAGGTGTGCAATAGTGAGACACTGTGTATGTGAGAGAAAGCACCAGGAACACGTCGGTTGCCGAGCAAGCATGCTGTCATATTTTATAATGGTTTTTATAATGTTCACCAATGATTATAAATAAATGTGTTATAATGCTAATTTGTGGTTCTTAACCAGTCTGCAACCTCTGAGAGGATATAATTATTCTCTATTCTCACAAGCTTATCATTCTTGTAAGGTTATAGAATCCAAATATATCTAGTTTTATTCAAAATAATAACAAAAATATTACATGATAAAACTTCAGTGAAATATGAGGAAATCTGGTGATACGAACAATACAACCTGATACGAACAATACAACCCCCATAAAATAATATAATGTAAAAATATATTAAGGCTCCTCATTTACCTTTTTGCTTGAAGACGTTAAGAATCTGTCATATTTGTAATAAAGTGCAAAAGTAGCTCCTGATATTCTAATTCAATGAAACAGGATTGAAATTTGGTGACAAATGTGGAAAAGAAACCCCTAACTCCCAAGTTTTGAAACTTTTGCAACCTGTGACCATGTGGAAGAATAGGGTTTTTCAATGGTGAAAGAATTATCAAAATTGGTTGAGTGGTTTTTGAGATAAAAAAAAAGACCCACACACACACATACATTTTCTCTCTTTATAATCTTAGTATACATATTAATGTTATTCAATATGTTAATTCATTTGAAAAAAGTGCCAAGTCCAATTGTTCAGTTGGATGTATGGAAATTAGGGAAATTGCTTGCCCTGCACTGCGCTGTTTCTAACCAGTTCTGTTCTTCCTCCACTTTGCCTCCTCACTGTGTGCTAGCTAATTAGTTGATGTGAAGTCTGTGCTGTACAGAGGTTGTGAGACCATGTGTTTCAGTGTTATATGTATGTGTTGGTGCTGTTATAATGGCAAAATGTTAGCATACTTCAGCACACAATCTTCATGTATGATTCCTATGTGAAAACTCTTGTAAAGAAGTGGATGATGATTTCTAGACAGATTCCCTGCTGTTTGTGTGCCTCATAGAGAAATGGTTGGTAATTTGTGAAGAGATCTAAGGAAGTGGGATCTTATTCTTGTTAAGAAACTGAAAGTAAATTGCTGTGTTCTTACAGAGGAAAAACTTGATGTTACTGGAGAAAAGTTAGAATAAACTTCAAAGAAATCTCTGAGAAAGCTTGTACAGGAATCAGGAATTTTGCAAACCATGGCTTAGAATGCCACCAAACTTTTAAAATCAATACCCTTTAAGATAAGTGCAGTTTAGAAATTGCAACCATGTGATAATGTGAGTAGAGGTAATTTCTATAATTGGGTGTTGGATTATATTAATAATAATTGCTCTATTGACTTACATTATTGTTTTTTACAGATGAAGCATAGTTTTATTTATATGGCCGTGAAGAATTAATGAGTATTAATGCAAATTTTCTTAAAAGACGTGAGAGATGGTGATGGCACAAGAAAACTATTTACAACATTTTGGATAAAGATATATGGTTACTGTAGTGGAGACATAGCTAGGAGGGATTTGGGGTTGGAACCCCCCCCTTCTGAAAAATGTAAAAATTGGTAACAAAAATAGCTTCTTTAAAATAATAGCATCTTTCTAGGTTGGCGGGAATGAGATAGTTTGTAATCATATCACTGGTAGTGTTATATTTACTCTGCATGTCTTGGACAATATGGTCAAAGGTGACAGCAATAGGAGCTGTACTTTAGATGGTATTGGTACAACCATGTTAAGATATTGGGGACATGTTTTCATTCCAGTGCTAAATTTGAGTTGTTTCCAAATGAGTGCAATATCTCCCACTTTAGAACATAGTAGCTAGAAATCTCATTTTGTAGTGACCTGCAGCAGTAATATAAAATATTTCATAAGGGTCATTAGTTCTCATGTCACAACACATTTGCCGCTTAAAATACAAAAACATTCTATCCTAATTTTAACTCCAACTGCTACACCTTAATCTGTAAATATAAAATTGATTTATTTAAATATCTCAATTCAGAATTAATTCAAATTTATCATTTGAATTGATGCAAATTGTTTAAAAAATGAGATGTGATACATTCACATGACTTTCTCTATGCTCTACCATTTATTAGTGGGTACACAAATTATTCTTACTCAAGCTTATTTTTCTATCTGCTACATTTTAATCCAAATAAACCTTTGTGGAAATAGCTACATTACACATCTTTGTTATAGATACAAAGGGAACAGCGATAGCCAAATGTTTAAGAACTGGGCGCTATATGCTGGCCTTAAAATTCCATACTGTTTCCATGACATCACAAGAAACAACTGAATGTTGAAAGAACTTTAAGAAAATGACCAAATAATGAACAATTTAAACCTTTAATAATGTATATCTCAGAAATGGCTTATGCCACAAAAAGCTTATTTTAAATAAATGTTTTGTGTAGTGCATTTTCATCTATCACTTAATGTTTATCAGTTATACAAGATTATGCAAAATTTCCTCTGAATGAAGAGAACTTCATAGGCTATTCCCCGAAAATTCAAGATGTAATTTTATTTGTGATGTAAATATCTTTAATACATGGTATTTTAATAAAAATCATTAGAGCCATTTTTTTAGAAAATAAAAAATTTAAAAAATGTTCCATGTAAAGGGTGGGGGGATTTTGTTGAAAATCTTCATGTCGTATCTTTGGAATATATTGAACCTAAATACCAAGTTTGGTATTATCTGAATTTTCATTTTTGAGTTATGCTGTTCATAGACAGACAGACAGACAGACATAGACACACACACACAGACTGTTTTTCAAAAAATGCTTTATTTAGATTTAGGGTACCACAAAACATGTATTTCTGGTGGAATCTCAGTATCAAATTTTTAGGTGGAATGAAATTCTTCCTCTTCTTACTATTTGTAGTAGAGAAAGTGAAAATGGATGCCTATGCATAATCCCGCTTAATCATTTTCTATCTACGTTACTTATTGTATTTATAATTTGCATCAGAATTTTATGTGCTTGAATTTAAGGGGCTATGAACATCTGACTTTACTGGCAAACAGCATGCTTCCTGGAACCAAGAAAACTCCTGTTGTACAGGCCATGCATCCAAACAAAGTCTATGTATTAGCTAGAATGTGTGAGCAGGGATATGCTCACATTATCTCTTACTCTGTGCTTAATTTGCAGCATTCTAATTATGATTCCTCACCCCCTTCCTGAATGTAGGCTCTTGTGAGATTTAATATGTTTTAAAATAGATTAAATTATGCTTACCTGAATGTTCTTTATATCAATAGTATGCAATGTGAAATTGGATATGTGTCCTTTGGCCACTGCATGCATGATGGAGTTGGTATCGTTAACATGCTCTAACCCAAGAATGTGACCAAATTCATGCACAGCCACAGTGAATAAGTCTTCACCTGCAAACTGATACTCAATGATTCTTATTTCTTTGTTTTACAGCTCTTATCTCAGAAACTGAAAGTATACTCACAGTTAATCTTGCACAATCCTGTGAAACCTCTCACATTCCATCCTAAGCCTTCATAGATATGCATATCTCCCTCAGAAGGATAAAATGCATGGGCTATTTTCATAAAGGAAACAGGCTGTCCATCTCCATGTTCTTCTGGCACAAAAGAGATGCTAATATCTGCTAACTGATCTGTTGTTTCTGTAGAAATAAACTGAAGATCAGTAACATTGGACCAAACAGCTAATGCCTGTGCCATCACTTCTTCTACTGCTGCCATTTTCAGTCCAGTCTTAGGCTTGTTAAGGATTTCATAGCTTAAATATGGTGGCCCTATTAAACAGAACAGAGAAAAAAAATATCTGATGTGTTGCATTCACACAACTTTCTCTACTTACTCTTCTACAAACTATTTTTAATTCTTCTATCTATTTCTTGTTAATCAAGATAAACTTTCATTGCACTTTACATATTTCATTTTAGGTATAAGGATGCATTAAGTTAAAGTGCTAGTCAGATTTTTAAAACCCAGATCACTATATGATGACTTTGAAATTTCGTGTCCTTTGCATGACCACAAGAAAAAACAAATAGCAACTTAAACACCTGGGAAAAGTATAAGCATTTGAACATTCAAACCAATATCAGAGAATACCTCAGAAATGGTTAATGTTACAAAAAAAGTTGATTTAAAATAAACTGTGTGCTTCAACAAGATCTGCATTTTCTGTGAAGTAAGATTTTGTATACAGGATGTATCCATGGAGGACGTGTTCCTGACATCAAAACAGTAAAAAGGTTTATATGAACATGGGTATGAAAATCATTTATTTCAGAGTTACAACACAAAATCAAAAGTTACAAAAATTGCTCGAAGTGGCTTCCTCTTGCTTCAATGCATGTCATAAGCCTGAGTTCCATGCTCTGGCGTACTCTGTTGAAAATTCCTGTGTGTTTCGTATTTGATCAAATCCAGTTTGGATACGTCCTCTCAAAATGTCAACATCAGGTACAGGAGTCGCATAAATCAAAGACTTCAAATGTCCCCAGACAAAGAAATCCATTGGATTCAAATCAGGCGATTGAGCAGGCCATGTAATGGGTCCCCCTTGACCAATCCATCTTTGCGGAAATCGATCATTCAAAAACTTGCGAACTATCATACTGAAATGAGCTGGAGCACCATTGTGTAAAAACCACATTCCCTGGATGATGTCCAGAGGCACATTATCAGTTAAGTGATGCAACTCATTTCTGAGAAACTGGAGAGAGGTTTGTCCATTCAGATGTGGAGGGAAGAAGTAGGGTCCAATAAGGTGGTCATGAATGATTCCACCCCAAACGTTGAGAGAGAACCTGTGTTGATGGTTGCCCTGTCATACTTCATTAGGATTTTCAAATGCCCAGTTATGAGTGTTATGAAAATTGAAAATGCTGTCGCGAGTAAAACCAGCTTCATTCTTGATTAAGATACAGGCTAGGAATTTGATGAACACAGTGCACTGCTGTAACATGCGTTGACAGAAATGTCTTCTTGGCTCAAAGTCTGCCTCATTTAATCCTTGCACATGTTGAAGGTGATACGGGTACAGAAGATTTTCATACAGAATTCTCCAGATAGTCATATGACTAACTCTTTCCCTTACAGCCATACGTCTTGTGCTTTGTGATGGGTCTGCATCCACAGCACGAAGAACTTGTTCTTTAAGCTCAATGCCTCGTACCGCTCTTGGTCTCCTAACATCCCTAACACTCCTCTCAAATGCGCCATTCTCTCTCAAGCGTTGGTGAATTTTTGCAAATGTTCTGGCACATGGTAACTGCCTGCCAGGGTATCTTTCTGCATAAAGTTCATGTGTGCTCGTGCTGCATTTCCGTCTGCATTGCCAAACATGTAGTGCATATCCATCTGTTCACTCGTGACCTATAACACCGAAACGGTTGATTTTCAGACCCATGTACTTAAGAACCTTTTTTACTGTTTTGATGTCAGGAACACGTCCCCCAAGTATATGACACCAATAAAGATACATTCTGTATATCTTTTAGTTGATCAATTACACAAAAGTCATTCAGTATTTACAGCACTTCACATGCTATTTGCAGAAAATTCATGATATCCACTTTATCTGTTATGAAATTTGTCTGAAATTTTAATAAAAATCATTACAGGTAATTTTAGAAAATAGAAAATAATGACAAATTTTCCAAGTAAAGGGTAATTTGAGAGGAAGCATTTTCTTGAAAATCTTTTGTCGCATTCTGAAAGATGTTGAAATTAAATACCAAGTATGGTGTTAACTGACTTTCTGTCTTTGAGTTGACAGACAGACAGACCGACAGACAGGCAGACAGACCGACCGACCGACCGACCAAGACCTTATTCTAAAAATGCTTTCTTTAGATTCAGGGAGTCTCAAAATGTATATTTCTTTGACACCTCGGTATCAAATTTTTTTTGTGGAATACAATACTTTCCCTGCTTTATGTAAGTAGTAGAGAAAGTAATAATTTCTGTCTACATAGATATTATTGCATTCAAATTAATTTTTCTGAGATTTTTACTTTCTCTACTACGTATAGTAAGTAGGGGAAGTATTGTATTCCACCCAAAAATTTGATACCGTGATTTCACTGGAAATATATGTTTTGAGACCCCCTGAATCCAAAAAAAGCATTTTTGGAAACATGTCCGTGTGTGTGTCTGTGAACAACATAACTCAGAAACGAACAGTCGGATAAACACCAAACTTTGTATTTAGGTTCAGTATCTTACAGAGATGTGACACAAAGGTTTTCAAGAAAATCCCTCCACCCCAGATTACCCTTTACATGGAACATTTTTCGAAAATTTTAATATTCTCAAAAATGGCTCTAACGATTTTGATTAAAATATCATATGTTTAAGATATTTTTATGACAAATAAAATGTATATCTTGAATTTTCTGAGAATGTCTCCAAAAGTATTCTTCATTGTGAACGACTTTTACATAACTGGTAAACCATAAGAGATAGACAAAATTTTATTGCACTAAAAATGTAGATCGCGTTAAAATACACAATTTATGTCATATACATTTTTTTTGTTGAGTGAACCATTTTCGAGATATTGCTTGTTATTCCCTTAAATTTTTCAATACTTTTCTCAAATGGGAATTCGTTATTCATTTTTTTTGTCTTGGATATGCAAAGAGTTATAATCTGTGGCAAAGGGAATGGTGCTGCACCTAGCAACCAGCTATTAAGAGATATGTATGTGCTTAAAGGCTACTGTATTTCTATATTGCCCTTGCAAATACAAAACAAGGGGAACATAGTAGGCCTTAAGCGATAGTCAAATATTTTTAGAACTGGTCGCTATGTGTAAAATGTAATTCTCTTTGCATGTCAAAAGATCGTTTCTGCAAATGTTTATCTCGATTAATATGAAACAGATGGAGAATAAGAGTTTTTAAAACTAGTTTGTACAAGAGTAGAGAAAGTCATGCGAGTGTAACACATCAGATTTTTTTATTAGTAATAATTTTCTTATCAAAATTTGCAATAACTTTATTTTGGTGCTACTAGTGTAGCCTGTTCTACAGTATAATACACTCTAAAAATGCAAGTGAAGGACTTGGCAGTAAAAAGCTGCTGACATATTCCAAGTAATAAAAGGAACAAATTTCTGGAAAACTTTACACAATTAAACAGAAACAAGTCTTCATAAGATGTGGTTTTTAAAGTCCTCCTCTGAGCTCCTAGATCAGATAATGCATATTATCCAGAGAAAATATTATTAACCTACTTCATCTTTATTACATATAGAATTTACATTTCATTTAAGACTGTTTATGAGCCTGGTCATGATGTCGTGAAGTAATCCATCTGTCTTGATTAGTGTTACCTCCAAATATTTATTCTTTGAATCTGAAATGAAAGCTATATTCATTTAGGTTATACCTAGTCCCTATCAATCCCTGATCATCCTGTAATTCAGAAAGGATCAGTGGGTGCCCTTTATGGGGTAGTGTGAAACGCCACCCCCCCTCTACAGTCCAGAGGCGGTGCACACTCATTTTGGCTACCTCTTCCACAAGCAAGCGCAGAGGAGAGGTTCCACCAAAATCTCTAAGGCAGACTAGGAGTTGTTTGCACCACCCCTGTTATCATCATACATCTGTCTTTGCAGTGAATCCAGCCCGTCAGCCACTACCTTCACTTGGGAGCTAGGCCACCAAACCAGCACTGCATAAGTTACTGACAGTCTCATAACCGAGGTGCACGACCATTTGACCACCTTGGGTCTCAGGCCCCACCTCAATCCTATAGATCTTCGGCAGGCCCACAAAGCATTGCAGACCTTCTTAACTTTATAATCAATGTGCTTTTTCTGCCTTAGCCCAACAACCAGAATAACTCCTAGATACTTGACTGCTCCGGAAAGCTTCAACTTCTTCCCAAACAGGTGGGGTTTCACCAAATCTTGAATTCCTACCCTGTTAAGTCTGTCCAGCAGTACTTCTTCCACCAGACACCACACGGTTGGTGACAAAACTTCCCATTGTTGGCAGCCTCGGGGTACTGTTGCCTTCATGGACATACTCCTCAAGTCACCACAGCCTGCTGCCTTCCAAGAAGATCATAATCCAATCCATTACAACTGGACTGACTCCCCTGCTCTCCAGATTTTTCCAAATGGTACCTAAAATAATATTACTAAAAGCAGCTTCAATGTCCAGGAAAACTGCGGTGGCAAATTCTCCACAGCTCAGCGACCCCTCCAGTATCACCACAAGCTGATGGTGTGCATATCCATGGATTTACCTGGCCAATAGGCATTCTGATGAGGGTGTATGGATCTTTAACCAGTACTCCATCCCTCAGAAATCTATCTACTAGTCTTTTCAGAGCATTTGGCAGAAATGATGTTAGACTGATAGCATCAAAATCCCTAAGCCTGCGGTAGGATTACCTACCCAGCTTAGGTATAAACACCACTTTGGCCTGCTTCATAGCCAAACAGGCCCTGAATATTCTAAGTGAGATGAAATGATCTCCCAGCCTTCCTGAAGGAGAGCCTGGAAGACCCCATTCACACCTGTGTTTTTATAGGCCTCAACAGTATAAATGGCCTATTAAGATTTTTAAAAGTAACAATCTTAGTGGCCACTGCCCAGCCTTCCTGCAAAGGCTCTCTTACCCGAATTTGGTTCTTGATTTGTAGTGCAAGCCTCTGGGAAGTGAGTCTCAAGCAATAGCCTCAAAGTCTCCCCTTCCGACTGTCATAGCACCAGAGGAATCTCCATTGAGGCCAATCTGGCCCTAGCTCCAGAGACTAGCAGTTTCTGCAGGTGAGTGGTGCTTAACTGTTTTTTTACATTACTACAGAAGAGCCTCCAAGATTCCTCTGAGGCCTTCCGGATTTCTTTTTTATAAATTTTTTGGGATTCCTTGTTGGAGTTCCAAGTTGCCTTACACTTGTTGGCCCTATACACATTGTATAGCCTTCTTGTCTTTTTCCTCATGGAACTTAAAAAAGAATTCCATCTGAGTTTATCTTCAACCTGAACCTCATTTATGAGGGGACAGTTTCTTTCATAAGAGGACACCAGAGTGTTCGTGAAGAACCCCACATACTCCTCCAGGTCCTCCGCATTATTATGATCTGGGGTCCATTCCTCAGCCTGCCTTCCAGATCTCTTCTAAAGGAGTCGCAATTGGTCCTCCTAGGGTTCCTGTATAGGCAGTCCTTTCCTTTTCCCTCCAGACTGAAGCGTATATGTCTATGATCAAAATGGAAGGTTCCAAATATACCCTCCAGTCCTTAATCTCCTCTAGTGATGAGGACACTAGTGACATGTCTAAGACTTCCTCCCTTGATAATTAAGAAAGGTCGGAATGTCCCCTTGGTTTGCAACCTCGAGATCTGTAGAACTCAGATACTTGAGAACTCCTCCCCTCTACTATTGATGTCCATGCTACCCCAAATGCTATGGTGGGTGTTGAGAGTCACAGCAAATCAACAGATTGAGATTTCAATCCTTGCAAAAAATCACAAGGTGTTTGAGCTCCTGAGGAGGTGGTGGCTCCTTGGAGTCATAGAGAAATAGGCCGAGCAGACTACCACCTGACATGGCACTTCACTCTCCTCATACCTCACTAGGACTGCTACCAGGTGTTTAGTAAGAAATTCCAACAGGGCCAAGTATTACTGAGTGTTGTAAAGACACATGCTCTAGGTTTTACTTCAGACGAGGTGCTGAAGATAGTAAAATCTTTTACATTTAGTCCTATGATATGGCCCTGTCAAAGCCAGGGTTCTTGTATCATAGTGACATCTATTTCATACCTTGTTACTCGAGAGAACTTGTGAGGCTGTAATACTGTGTTGCAGGTTAGCCTGAATGAACAAAATCATTTTGCTGTGCCACACTTGAACCTTTTCCCATGGAGTCTGGTTCTTCTAAGATCCCCAGGTCCTCCTTTGGGATATGCGACTTTTGGGACCAGGTTCCCTACTGGAGCCCCAGCCTCCATGCTTATAGTTGTGATTAATTCAGTGTCCCTAAATGGGGCATCCAGTTTTATGAACAGGATCTGCTTCTCCAAATCTCCAGGAGTTGCAGTTCGTGTATCCTTTATCTTGTCCTCGATGGCAAGGTCCTCTTTTGAGGGCCCAGCTGCCTCAACTTTGGTATTAGTACTCTGAAGTTCCCTAATAAGGAGCCCTCAGGTTTAATGGAACTTGGATTTACTTGAATTTGCTAAGGGTAACTCAGGTCCATCCAGACAGGACCCTGCATGCCTGGGTAAGACTATATACTCTGAGAGGTCATCAGGTATCTCAGAGGCTCTGTTAGCGACACATCTACCATGCATCTCATTGGCTCGGATTGCATAACCCTTAGGGCTGGGGAGTTGGTTTGCAGTTTCTTATTTGTTATTCAGAGACAGGCCTGACTCAGTATGTCAGTAGTCAACTGACATCGCTGATCAGGTCCCAGCTATTCACCACCTGCTGATGTGTCCAGTACCAACTCAAGGTCCTGCTTTAAGGGCTTGCCATGCCTGGCTATTCCAGGGCCTCTCCACTGCGGATGTAATACTCCATAAGAGTAGTAGTAGTATTGTATGAGATTATTCCAAGGGAAACTTCCATTTTTAAAAGAGAAATGAGCAAATGTATCATTAAATAGTTGATTTCACCTTTAAACCTGAATCTTTTGGTCTGACGTTTTCTGGATTTTAGTTTGACTTTGTCTGCCATTCCACATCGAGGGGTCATTAAAATTCTCATAGTTTTATCATCTATTACACCTGCAACAAAAGAAGAAAAAAAAATATTAGCTACATTATAGTATAAAATTTAATTACACTTTTACACTCTTGTAGGCTTCCAAATATGAAACCCTAGACCTTTCTAATGATAAATGTAACTAGAGATCCAATAGTACTTATTGCTGGTATTATCTTCTTAGAGGAAATACATTTTTTAAGCATAATCACTAATTGCATAGTATGGAGCATCTCAGGGCCGTATTTACAGGGGTTCAACCCCCACCCCCAAAACTTCTGACAGTTTTATTTATTTAAATTCATATCAAACCAATAAGAGAAAATTTCATTAGATTACAGTAGGTCTACCGTAGTTACTGTCTACATAGTAACACATTTACAAGGAAAAGGGAAAATTAATATTGTCACCTTACATGGGTAAGGTGACCATATGTCCCAGTTTTTGAAGCAGTCTCGGCATTTTGTGCTGTAAGGTGAAATATCTTCATTCTGGTGAGCTTTTCCTGTCTATATAATGCCTCCAAGCAATTTTCTTGTCAACATAACATCTATATACTACAAAGTAGACACACAGTAACTGTGTAGGGTACTGTTAAATATGGATCTAGTTATGGAACCCCTCCCCCCAATTTTTTTTCTCGGTATGGGCACGGAGCATCTTGCATGCCAGGGTGTTGTTTTCTTCTATATTAAAAGTAAATTGAATTTTATTTATGGACGCTCTTAGTGTCCCATTTTATATTGGGTGTGAAAGACTGGAAATTTTGCTCAGAGGCTTCTTTAACAGGTTTGAGGTTCTTTTACATGCTGTAAATCTATGACATGGTACCACCAGCTTTACTACCCTTCTGAAGGAAGCCATGCTAAGGACTTTTATGCCTAAAAAAAACCATTGCCCTCCAATGGGTTTGAACCTGTGACCTCGGGAACTAAAGGCTAGTATGGTACCCCTAGACCACGGAGGATGACATAATAAGATCTTGTCAGTCTCTTACAGTTTACTTATTATAGAAAAGTCATTCAGAAAGAAAAGGACCTCACAGACTATTTGCAGAAAATTCAGGATATTAAGATTAATATTAATTTATTGCATCTATTTGATCATGTGTACATGATATGGAATTATCAAAATACACATTACATAAACATTGAGGTTATACAATACACAAAATATCACCAAAAATTTAAACATTTACAAAAGTCTGTCTAGATGATAGCTATTTACAGAGATATACACAAAAGTTCAATTCTTATCTTAGTTTTCTAGATTTACACAGCCTAAGAGCTCATTTGTGGTATAAAAACAATGTCTGGTTAGTGACTTAGTTATTATTTTTTGAATACATATTAACTCTTATTTGCTTTGAATTTACTTGGCAACTTATTATGTAATTCTAATCCAGTTATATGAAACTACCTGCAACAATGTATATTTAATTTTTATGCAAATGTTTTAAACATACGGTATTTTAGTAACAATTGTTTGAGCCATTTTTGAGAAAATAAAAAAATAACAAAAACTTTTCCATGTAAAGGTTAGTTTAGGGTGAGGGTGATTTTTTTAAAAAATCTTGATATTGCACCCTTGGAAGATTCTAAACTTAAATATCAAGTTTGGCATTCAACTGAATTTTCATTTTTGAGTTATGCACACACAGACCTTTTTCTGAAAATGCTCTTTTTTCTCCAGGGACTTCAAAACGTATTTCCAGAGAAATCTCAGTAGGTATCAATATTTCCTTTATTGCTATAAGTAGTAGAGAAAACAAAGAGACGGTACTTATGGTAATTTATAAGGGGCATTCAAATGAAACCTGGTCAGTGTGTCTAACTTTGCATTACATATAAGGTGGCACCACATAACTGTGTATATGGTGGCAGCATCTATTGGTAGAGCGACTGCAACATGTGTAACGTTTGACGTTGCATAGCGACAGTGTGGTTTCATGCTGAAGAGAAGGTGGTCACACAAGTTATTGTCCACTACTAAACATGAAGGCAAGTAAGCAGGAACGAGGAGTGATTCAATTTTTAACGGCAAAGGGAGTTGGAGGCCATGAAATGTATCAACGGATGTAGGCTGTGTACAGTGAGTACAGTCTGTGTCTTCAAGTGTGGTGAAATGGTGCAAAAGATTCCTTGAGGGGTGCGAGTTACTGGAAGATGATGCTTGTCCTGGACAGGCTCATTGTGTCATCACATCTGAAATGATTGCAGAAGTGAATGCTTTAGTCTTGGGCAACCACAGAATCACCATGGACGAGATCCATTGGTTACTGGGTATTAGCGTGGGCACCACTCACACCATAATGCATCAACACTTGAAATTTCGAAAAGTTTGTGCGCAGTGGGTTCCCCACCAACTGACCGCCGAACAGCTCAATACTCAAATGACGCTGTCTTTGAGTCATCTGCAACATTATCATGAGGAGGAATACAGCTTTCTGTTGCATATTGTCACTGGTGATGAAACATGGTGTCACCATTTTGGACCGGAAAGCAAGCGTCAGAGCAAGCAGCGGAAACATTTGACTTCACCACCTCCAAAGAAATCAAAGGCCATGCACACCAGTTCTGGTAAGGTCATGATGTCGTTTTTTGACCACAAGGGCCCACTGCTTGTCGAGTTCCTGGAACGGGGAACCACCATCAATGCCATCAAGCCACTTTACAGAACCTTAGATGGGCCATCAAGTCGGAACGCCCAGGCATGTTGTCCAATGGCATTATTCTCCTGCATGATAATGCTCGCCCACACACTGCCAATGCAGTGAAGACGACATTGCAGCAGTTTTGATGGGAAACACTGGAACATCCACCGTACAATCCAGACCTTTCACCGTGTGACTTTCATGTGTATGGACCTCTCTCTAAAACAAGCTATTCGTGGACATCGATTCACAACGGAGGATGAAGTGTGTAAATGGGTCCAGGCCTGGATCCGACAGCAGCCTACTAGCTTCTTTAAAGATGGAATTGACTGGCTGGTGTCGCAATGGGATAAATGTGCCAACAGTTTTGGCGAGTATTTTTGAGTTAATAAAATCGTTATCGTTACTTTACACAAGTGACCGGGTTTCATTTGAATGACCTTCATAATTAAAAGAACACTGAGGGAACAATTAGAGAAACTGTTAGTCAACAGCATAAAGTAGAAAAGAAAGTGATTTTTAAATATTCTACATGTACTATTCACAACTTTCCTCTCCATTACCAATTCACTGACATACATTATATGTGTATTATATAATTCATATGAAAAGGGATTCATTCTTCTATCAACTTTACTTTAGTCACAATAAACATTTGTTTAGAAATTTTTCCAGTTAGGCACTATGCACTTGGCTCCATACAAGACCCGAAAAAAAAAAAAAAAGTTCAGCTGTTTGTATAACAAATCAGTTTTGGTTACTAATGAACTCATATGGAAAAATAGAAGAATTGCACATTTTCAAACACATTCCAAAAAATGACACACTTCAACTTGGGAAACTGTGAATATACACAATCAATATTTTGGAAACAGCTAATGCTAAGGTAAATGTCATTTGACAGAAGTCTTACATTTTAATTAGCTCAACATTTTTTCTGTGATAAGCTTAGTCTAATTCTTGTAATTTCAAAATTATACAAAATTCAATGACAATAAGGATGAGTTAATAGGCCATTTAAAGAAAATGTATAGACATTTTATTGTTCATATAAATATCTCAAGCATGATAGTCTATTGAATTGCTAGAGCAGCGTTTTAATATATTTAAATGTTATCTGACTCAAGTATGAAAATTAGCATTTCTCCTACTTTATTTTTCAGTTATGCTGTTCACAATCTTAGCATGGATGGAATGCATGAACATTTTTCCAATTTTTTTCGGGGTGGACAGTGGCAATCAAAACATGTATTTTCAGTGAAACTGTAAAACCAAATCTTTGGATCAAATGTAATACTTCCTTCCTCTAAGTACTAGAGGAAGCTAAAAGATACAGCCAACATTGGAGCCTAGTTTGTGAAAAAAGGTTGTCAGTAAATGATTTGAGAATTTTAACATAGTTTTAGACATTGAATTGAAGAAAGAGCTGAAGCTTTCCTGGAGATGTATACACTCTAGATGTTCTTGGAAATCAAGCCAGATGAATGTTTTGTGGAGCACTGACATTTTGGGGGCATGTATCTCTCCCAACTATAGGATGCTGATATGTTTATAGATATTAGTTTGTAATCTTATAGAGCCTTTGTTTCAAGGAATGGCCATATTAGTTAGCAAGAAAACATAGTACAAACCCTTGTGATGCCCCATTTTGTTTACTGTGACTCTCGTTTTACTAACTTAACTGAAATTTCAACTCTAAGACTTCAGCAGGTTCAAAATATGTGTATACGCTTTGTATGCAATCTCTGACGATTTGATCATGTTACACTCGATCAAATTACTGCGTTGGCTCCAGCTTAGGGAACAAAGAACTTTACATTCTTTATCAATTTTCCACCAACTCCATTCTTGCATCCCAAACTATCTAATGTTCGCTTAAATATTTGTCTGACTGCCATAATCGAGAAACTACCTCATAAAACTCTTTCATTCTTACTATACCTGCTCATAACACAACCTTCTATTCCTCATTATTTACTGTAGCATTAGCTCATCTTTGGAATTCCCTGCCAGAAGACACAAGGAACTGCCAAAATGTTATGCAGTTCAAGAGGAAAATTAGAGCATAAATTTATATTCCAACCCAATCTGCTGCTCTTTTACAGTGATAAATACCTTGCAACATTAATTTATTATTATAAAATTATTTTATATACCAGCAACTAATATTTAAAATTAAATATTAAACCATTTAGAGTAATGTTTTATTTATATTAATATTCTGCTTAAAATATTTTTTTATGATTTTTCTCTTTTCTTCATCTTAATATCTTTGTGGGACTTTTATATGTTTATGCTTCTATTCTGTTGTATTAAATTGTATTTTTCTTTTCTTAATCTTAATATTTTGTTAGAAATCTGTATATTTATGTTTTCATTATGTTGTATTGTATTGTATTGCATGGCAGAGTGGAAGAGAAGACCTTATGACTTTAACTCATACCAGAGCAAATAATTAAACAAATAAATATTACAGGGAATAGCTTGCCCTATATTGTGCTTTGTCCCCCTTCTCTTTCCTTCCTCTCTGTGTGCCAGCTAATCAGGTGATACAAAGTCTTTGTTGATACATTATGAGACCATGTGTTTTGTAAATTAAAATTGAGTTTTATTTGTGGATGCTCTTCAACTGCTGTGGTCTTTAGCATCCCATTCTATATTGGGCATGAAAGACCGGTAATTTTGCTCAGAGGGCTCTTTATTCAGGCTTGAGGTTCTTTTACATGCCGCAAATCTACTTCCCTTTGGAAGGAACCATGAGTTTCAGTGCTATAGTAATTAGTGCTGTTATAATGTCAAAAAGTTCACATATTTTAACACACAGAATCTTCATGTATGATTCCTATGTGACAAAAAGCTCTTGCAGAAAAGTGAGAACAGTGATTTATAGACATTCCCTGCTGTTTAGGCATCTCACAGAGAAATGGTACATAATCTTGTGAATACATTCAGGGAAACAGGATCTATTTTTATAAGAAACCAAGAGTAAGTCACTGTGTTCTTACATACAGGGGTGCCCATCCCCCCAAATGTTATGACGCATCCCCCCCAAAACAGCCATCCTCCCCCCTAATTTTTCTGAGAGCTCAATTTCAACTATTTAGTTCCTTTTTTATGCCACTGGAAAATTTCATAAAGGAGCTGTCTTATAGATACTATAGTACCCGTCGTGATGCTGGTACACAATAAAATATTAAATAAATAATTGGATAGTTAAAATCAATAAAAACATCGTAATATTTACAGCATAAAATTACAAATAAAAATATTTGATAGTGGTGTATTTTATTACTTGGTATTTCAAAGTAACCTATTGGATCTATCTAAGTAGACCAATATAGTATGTATAATAAAGCTACATGTTCTGAACACCTACCTATAATGTTATATTTATACGTTTCCAAAAATTATCATTTGATATGCCACATTATACCATACAGTATTAATTGTACTTAGCATTACTTTTGGGGGAGATATGGTACTTCAGTTTAACAAACCTAAAGATGCAAACTGAGTTAACAATTACAGTACTCAATTAAAATTGTAATAAATGTGTTTATACAGGGTGAGCCAAAAGACTCTGAACCGCCAGTGGGGTGTTTTTCCTGTCTGTGTCCTCGGCATTCGTTGCCATCTGCCGCTGTCATAGAAAGGCACTGGTGAAACCCTACAACATTTTTAAAACTACTTTTAAAGGCTTTACTTACCAACTCTATGAAAAGGAAATGCTGAAACTGGCCACCATCATCCATACATTTTTGGCACCTCTTAGGAAACTATCCATCATGGAATTTTTGGGGGAAATTTTCTAAACTATGACCGATGTCATCTAATGTTTTTTCGGTAAGAACTGAACACCGTATTTTAGGTTTCTTAGCCTGAACACTTCTTATGGCCTGAAATTTACTGTAAAGTTCATGGATTGTTGTACGGCCTGGAACTTTTACACCTGGAAGTCTTTCTGCAAATTGTACTTTCACTTGGCAAGCTGACCTAGTTAACACATACGAATCATAAATAAATACATACTGTGCAATAGAAAAGATATACTGAGCCATAATATACTTTGTGACTAAGTACAGGACAAAATAATAAACAACTCGTAATAACTGAACTACATCACATTACCGTTAACTCAAAACTGCACTTCCCACTGCAGAGCAAAACCACAACTTTATTTGTAGCAGCAGTGCGTTATCATGTTTTTATCATATTTCCACACACCCAGTGGAAAAACACTGTGCAGCCGGTAATATTGTTCATAAAATACCCCTCTGGGGTAACTTAAAACATAAAGTGTACAAGACAAACCCACATACCGTGGAAGAATTAAAACAAAATATCCGCCAGGAAATTTCTCAACATGAACTACGGCGAGTGATGGATAGTCTCCAAAAGAGCTGCCAAAAATGTATGGACAACGATGGTGGCCAGTTTCAGCATTTCCTTTCATAAAGTTGGTAAGTAAATTGTTTAAAAGTAGTTTTAAAAATGTTGTATGGTTTCATTCGCACCTTTCTATGATAGCGGCAGATGGCGAGCCCCAAGGACGCGGACAGGAAAAGCACCACACAGGCGGTTCGGAGTCTTTTGGCTCATTCTGTATTACCTATGTTAATTTACTTCAATGTTTTTGTATTTCCAAAATTTTGAATTCCTCCTCAAAAATGTTCCTGATGGCACAATTTGTGCCATAATTACCCCCTCCCCCTTCCTGTGGGTAGACCTGCTTACAGAGGAAAAACTCGATGACATCAGAGAAAACTTAGAGCAAAGTCCATGGAAATCTCTGAAAAAGCTTGTACAGGAATCAGGAATTTTGTAAACCTCAGCTTGGAATGTCACTAAACTTTTACAATTAAGACCCCATAAGATAACAGTAGCACAGGAATTGCAACCACATTATAATGTGAGTAGAGTTAATTTCTGGAATGTAATATTAACGATCACTCTGTTAAACTGCATTTTAATTTTTTTTAAGGATGAAGCATGGTTTTATTTACAGTCCATGAACAATAATAGAGTTAATACAAATTTTCTTAAAAGATGTGAGTGATATGTAACGGCACAAGGATGTCATTTCCAACATATGCTTTGATGAAGGTACGTAAATGGTTATTATAGTTATAATCTGAGGCAGTATTTTATATCACAACACTGTGAATGCCAGAGTGATTGTAGTGTAAATTAACATTATTGTATGACAATGATTTTAGATGTTTGTTAGCCATGAGCATTGTTAGGAAATAAGTTTACACGGCCTAACTGAAACTGACAATAGAAGTGGGTAACAATAAACCGAGGGGGTGAGTTGTTTATCACTAAGAAGAGACAAACAAATGACGTCAGGGTAGCTTACCTTTCTTTAGAAATGGAGGGAATATCTTCCCTAGAGCATATATGTTAGTAATTGTGATTGCCTGACAAAACAGATGCTAATCTTGGTGCTATTTGGTAACCAATAGCAGCTCTATTATAATGTTTAGGCATTTCGAGGTGAAGGAGTATAAATTCTCGAGCCATAAGCATGTTTCACACAGTCTTGAAAAGTCATTCATGAGGTACACGTCGTGCAGTCTTGAAGAATCTCTCGTGAGGTGCATGTCATACAGTTTGGAAGAATCTCTCGTCGCAGTGTTAGTTACAAAATGTGAAGTACATGGCAACTAATACAACAGTAATTACATTCAGACATATAACAGTTTCAGTCAGGCGTATATAAAGATTAAAGATGTGAACTATTAATTAAGTGTGATGGCAATAAAAGTGTGAAAATAAATTCTTTTATCAGTGTTATCTTTTAGTAACAACTCCTTTTCATTTACACGCCCTGCTCAGAGATATTTGCTCGACTGAGTAATAATAGCTGGCCAGAGGACAAAGAACCCAAATCTAAAATAATAAAACAATAACAGGCACCAGCAAATAAGAACTTCAGTAGCTATGACTCTGCCAGCAAACTGTGTGCTTACCATATCGAGAAAATTCCCCTTAGGCTGGCTACATGTCCAAATAAAGAATCTGTATAACAAGTGCTTACGAGGCACCAAAGGATTTCACCTTGTTCAACAATTGGCTAGCAGCTGATGATGCAAATAAGAATCAGTGAAATGTATTGTGCGTATAAAATGTAGTGAATGAAGCTTAAAAGGTGAACTGTTTTTTTATTAATGTATTATATAACTAATAAACTACCTGTTGGTTCTGTTCCAGTAAACTGTTGCATTTCTTTGATAGCTTCAGTCATATTGCGATTATCATCATCTTTTTCCATATATCCATAATCTACCAAGTAATCCTGGAAATAAAGGTTAGCTTAATTATACTGGTTATCCAGAATAATAAAGCACAATAATTCACATTTTAAAAGTTAATAATTCTTAATGCATTACAAGGCCATTTTGCATCTATATGCTCTGTCAGCAATGATGAAGTAGTAGTTACATTTTAGAGGGAAGAGAAAGAATGAAGAAAAATTATGACATTACACTCAATCAACTTTCACTACCCATGAAAAATTCACATATATCTATTATATATTATTATATTCACCTAAAGAGTGATTCATCTAACCATGTTACATTATTCACATATATTAATTTCTTTACTGCAGATGACCACTGAATGGTGGAGCCACAGATTGCATGTATGGTATTTTTCTGCTGTACACTAGTGCTAAATGACCTGCTCAAAGCTATGTTTATCAGCTATGTTATACTGGCACTGCATCAGTTGCTATCTTCTGTTTGTGCTGCAAGCACTAGAGTTTGTGCATCTCAAAGGTGAAAGTTTATTCAAGACATCTGTGTTGTGTGTGATTCACTTAAGAATGTTAATGTCTTGTTATTAGTCTACTGCGATGCCTGCCGACAAATTCATGCTTGAACAACAAATTTTTATGTACAATACATATGTAAAACCTGAATCATGTAGGCAGGTGTGTAGAGAATTTAAAGAGACATTTTCTAGTATTCCAGTTCCAGGTAGACAAACTGTTAGACATAATAAGTTTAGGACAACAGGATTGCTAAATGCTTAATCTAAGAAGCGAAAACAAAATGTTCTAATGGTGGAAAGAATTGATGACATTGGTGCATCATTCGAACCCTAAAAAATAAAGTTTATAGGAACAATCCCCACACCATAAACAAACTTAAGGACAATATACTTCCTCTACCCACTACAGATAGGTGACAGAGAAAGTAGAAAATGTCAGAGCGCATTCAGAGAGTTATTATTCATTAATTACAGGACTGTAATATTGTTTCAAAATCTCTGCTAAATATAGATACTGACTAACATGTGTCAATGTGATTGTCAACTGGTTATATCGTGGTCAAACCATATTAGTTTATTCATTTAGTCCTGAGTCTACTGTAAAAAGTGAGCATTAGAAGAATTAAGTTGGTGCCTATGGAACGGACTTAGAGTGTATTAAACCCCTTGAGAACATGTGTCTACTTTTTTTAGTAAAAACTTTGCACCAACTATCATAAATGCATCTTCACAACATTTTTTTTTATTTAAAAATAACAAAAACGTGAGTTTATAATGATCTAGCAAAAACATGCAGCTTTGCTTGCTTTATCTGAGGTATAACTGATTTAGTACATTAAATATTTAAAACGAACCAAGAAAGAGTTCAAGAAAATATCAATAAATGCAGAGAATATCTTGAAATTTGCTGCACAGTGAATATATAGTATTTTATGTAAGTAACTGTAAAAATTTCCAAAGCAGAATGTTTCCAAAATATTTAATCTTGCATATTACTAGCAAAGACTTTATTCAACATTAAGGAGATAAAAGAAATGAATGAGCAAAACTTATCCCTATTTTTTATTCATAAGCTATTTACCTATAAAGAGTGGAAATGACTGCACTGTATGTTATTACTGTTTCATAACTGCAGACAAATAATCATAATGAAAAATTACTTAACACCTCATTTATGTTATCAACATTTGATAATGATGAGTTGTCCTCTGTGGTCTAGGGGAACCATGCTAGTCTCTATTTCCTAAGGTCACAGGTTCAAACCCGGCAGAAGGTGATGGATTTTTTTCGGGTATAAAAATCCTTAAATCCTTCCTTCAGAAGGGAAGTAAAGCCAGTGGTCCTGTGTCATAGATTTAAGGCACGTAGAAGAACCAGCCTGATAAAGAGGCCTCTGAGCATAACTTCCAGTCTTTCATGCCCAATATAGAATGGGACCCTAAGAACTACAGCAGTTAAAGAGCATCCATAAAAAAAAACTTAATTTTTTTTAAACACTTTATGAGTAACAGAATGTCATGAAAATTGGTAATTGATTGTTCTTTCACACAAACTGTATGTAGCTTAGGATTGGAAAGGTAGAAAATATCTAAAAAATTCAATGCCATATTCAGGATCTGAACCATGGATCTTCCAGTTTCCATCTGGTTGCTCTAACCAACCAGATGGAAACAGAAGATCCCAGCAATGGCAATGAATTTTTCAGTCTGATTCTACCTTTCCAGTATGAAAATTATTCTTATAAATTTGTTATGCATACATTGGCAACAAAATTCAATAAGCAATACATTTTTTTACTTCATATTTTATTACAAACTACTTCTGGAGAAAATAATTAAGGTAATATATAACCTGTTGTGTAATTGGTTTCATAAAAACTGTTCCAGTCATTCTTAAATACATAAACACTTATATAAACATTTTAAAAACCTGACTTTTGCTTGAGAATAGCTCATTATACATGAAGGTATTAGTTATTTACACAAATTTGAAAATTAATAGAAAATCCCTGTTTTTATTTTCTCTATTACGTATAGTAAGTAGGGGAAGTATTGCATTCCACCCAAAAATTCAATACCAAGATTTCACCGGAAATATATGTTTTGAGGCCCCCTGAATCCAAAAAAAGCATTTTTGGAAACATGTTCGCGTGTGTGTGTGTCTGTGAACAGCATAACTCAGAAAGGAACAGTCAGATAAACACCAAATTTGGTATTTAGGTTCAGTATCTTCTAGAGAAGTGACATGAAGGTTTTCAAGAAAATCCCCCCACCCCAAATTACCCTTTACATGGAACATTTTTCGAAAACTTTAATTTTCTCAAAAATGGCTCTAACAATTTTGATTAAAATATCATATGTTTAAGATATTTTCATGACAAATGAAATGTATATCTCGAATTTTCTTGGAATGTCTCCAAAAGTATTCTTCATTGTGAACGACTTTTGCATAACTGGTAAACCACAAGAGATAGACAAAATTTTACCACACAAAAAAGTAGATCGCGTTAAAATACACAATTTATGTCATATACATTTTGTTGTTGAGTGAACCATTTTCGAGATATTGCTTTTATTCCCTTAAATTTTCCAATACTTATACTTTTTCTCAAATGGGAATTCGTTATTCATTTTTTTTATGTCCTGTACATACAAAGAAAATGGAATGCTCCACATAGCAACCAGTTCTTAAAACATTTGACTATTGCTTAAAGCCTACCATATTCCCCTTGCACCTACAAGAAAATTAGCAATAAGATTAACAACTCGATTAATATGAAGCATATGGAGAATATGCATTTGTAAAAATAGTTTGTACAAGAGTAGAGAAAGTTATGTGAGTGTAACACATCAGATTTTTTATATATAAAACATTCAAACATTATGACCTAATAGCTTCAAATGAATGCATTGCTTATGGACCATTGTATGATAGATCATATCAACAATAATATTAATAAGTTAATATTTTTAAATATTATACATATAATGATAATTTATTGAAGTACTAAGACATTAATTACATATATACAACTCCCATTGAAATTGGCCCTTGCCACTGTTCAAATGGACAGCCCATTTGATGTTACAAATTAAATTAACAATGATTACTTTAGTTTTTATTTACGTAATTATAAGTTATTGTTTCTTTCCTTTTTTAACAGTCCAATTCCACTCAAATTTTTATTTTTTCTAAATTTTACCCTACATTCCTACAGTTTTTATGTAAAATTTTATCTATGACAATTTTCTTATTTGTTCTTAACCATAAAATTTCTTTTCTCCAAACCTGAGTTTCCCTACATTCAAATACTCTGTGTTGTACATCTATTTTTCCTCCAATATAGAGTATTCACCTTGCGAATAGCCATTTTGTTGACCTTTTACTCTCTATATTCCTCTCTTAGCCATGCCATCTCCCCTATTTCTTCTTTATTGAAGTTGTTTATATACCTCTCTCTTTCTCAACTGTTTTTTTCATTGAAACATACCTCTGTAGTGTTTTAAATGTGTCATGATGCAGTAAGATAATTGATGTACATTAATATGGATGGTACTTAAAATGTTTGGAGGGAAGTGGAAATATATTCATAAGCCAAGTACAGATTGCTGTACCTGCTTTAATACCTGCTTACTATGGTGGAATTTATGCTACTTGTTACAGCTAGTTGAAACCTAAAACATCTCTAGGTCTTGACAATTTTTCTAATATGTTACTAAAAATTGTCCTTGCATCTGGCTAAAGCATTATGCCATATAATTAATTTATCACTGAAAGAAAGGTACTTCCCTCAGAGCTTAAAAGTCCCAAAGATTAAGTCTCTTCAGATAAAAGAGTTCTAAATCCGAGCTAGAAAACTAAAGGCTTATTTCTATCTCATCAGATTTTTCTAAAGCAATCAAGATGGTGTACAATAAGATGTTATCATTTTTAAATAAATATAACATTATATCGAAAGTAAAGTATAGGTTTCAGCAAGGGAAATCTACTAACTTGGCATTGCAGAACATCATTGTGGAAGTACATAAAAACTGATACTGGAAATCAGTGTTTGGGAATATTTCTTGATGAATCAAAAGCTTTTGACCTGGTTGACCATGATGTATTATTTGCAAGTTGTATAATTATGGTATAAGAGGAACGAACTCCTTTGAAGTGGTTCGAATCATTCGTTAAAAAGCATCTAATTGAAGTTGAATTTGTAGACAGTAACTTAAAAAAAAAAGTTAAAGTTTCTCGCTGTAATGTTGAAAATGATAAATATGGAGTGCCACAGGACTCAATTTTGGGCCCCTTATTATTTTTACTTTATATTAATGATTTGGCTGAAAACAGTGACCTCATTAATGTTAAATTTACTCTTTTTGCTGATGAAACGATTATTTTAATTTCTGCTAAAGACAAACAAGCTCTTAAAGCTAACATTGATGTGGCAACAGGTTACATAGTTGGTTTAAACACAATAAACTTATAACTAACAAAACCAAAAGTGTTGCTGTGGGATTTCATCACAAAGTTAACAAAATGCAAGTTTTCTTGATGTTCTTTTAGAAAATGAATTAGTAACTTTATAAGATAAAATTAAATTTCTTGGAGTTTGAGTTGAGCTTTGACTGGGGAATGCATATGGATGTTTTAGCTATGAAATTATGCCAAATATGTTTTGCATTATATACCCTATAATTTTCAGTAAATCTTGATGTACCGAAGACTGCCTACTTTATATACTTCCATTCACATTTATCATGTGCTATAACATTTGGGGAAAGTCAAGTCTTAATAATAGAGTTCTTATAATACAAAAGAGGGTAATCAGATAATGTTAAACTTTTGCAGCAGCACAAGCTGTAGATATTATTTCAAATTATTGAATATTTTAACAGTTTCATCAATGTATATATATGAAACACTGGTAATAACATATAAGCAGTTAAATAGTTTTAACATAAATGCAAACATTCATGATCACAATATTAGAAGTAAATTTCAGTTACACATTGTAGGGCATAAAAGAACTTTATATGAAAAAAGTTTTCACTATAATGGTATTCAATTGTATAATAACTCCCTCCATTTTTTAAGAAATCAATACCCTTGGCAATATTAAAAAAATAATTGAAGAACTTCTTAATACAAGGTTATTTTTATTCAGTGGGTGAATATTTTGAAAAAAATATAGTTTTTAAGTTTTATTATGCTTATATTTGTCAATATTCATATTTTGGTTATTTCATATGAGTGTTGTAATTAGTTAGAGCACTTTATTTTTCATTTCTATTCATTATATTTTGTTAAAATCTGCTTATTTGTATATGCAACTTTATTCATTATGTATACTCTTAATTATTCTGTTATAGCACTTGTTTAAATTTGACAAAACCGATATTTCTGTATTGGAAATCATATGGTGAATAAAACTGAATTATTCATTTCCACTTCTTTTAGGTTAAGTATATTAATGTTTATGTAAGAAACAGGAAAGAAAGAACTAATTAAGAATATATAGGTACCATAAATATTATCTAAGATGTTGTTTTACTATCTATTTTTGATGAATATAATATATGCAGAATTTTCTAATGTAAAATACATTAACATCAATAATATGTATCAGGTATAAAACACATAACAACATTTCTGTAGCTTAAAATCATGTTGCAGCCTGCCATTTTGACAGGAAGTAGCTTGGACAGCTGGTTTGTTATCTGACTCTCCTCTCATAAAACATAATAATCATACAGCACTTACCCTCATCATATTTTCTTCCATTGTGGCTTTAAAACGTTTTGGTAATGGAAAGGTGTTGACTGACACAAAAGTAAGAATTAATGCAAGTGATACACATATCATTCTGGACATTTTTAGAGAAATGCTTGAGTATGGGTCTCAATGATTATTGCTCAAGATCTTAACAGACAATAAGAAGAGATATTTTGTGTGCAGTATCAGTTCTTATCATTCAATTCCGGATATTAGCTGACAAACCACTTTTTATTCTATAAATACAATGAAATGCATAACTTTAGAGGACTGGCACTTCCTCTGATTATTTGTGGTTTATGGGCAGGAAAGCATCTAATGGAATTTCCTATTTTCAGATTTGCTGCAAAAACAAGATATTATCTTGATAAGAATCACACAAAAATAGCACAAGTTAATGAAAAAATGGATGCTCTTAGTTGATGTCTTCATTTAAAGCATCAGCTTTTTACTGTCTTTGTTCAGAAAACAAATTCATATAGAAAATTTATATTTAGTACTCTTAGGAGGTCTGCAATAGCATGAGAACATAAGTTTTAAAGACATTTATTTCATATTAGATGCATAATGAATTAATGAAATACCTAATTAAAAAAGGGTTCCCTAATGCAGCAAATAAAATCCACAAATTATAAAATATTTAAAATTATAAATATTTAACCTCTTAAGATCATTTTATAATCATTTATTTCCCTCATTGTGTCCTTTTTTACATACAGTCACTATTATCAGGTTTCATTTATCAATATTTTGATTTTAAAGAAAATTTACATATGTTTTAAGTAAGTAAATAAGTAATATCTTATTGTTAAGCTTATTACAACGATAGACAACATCAGATAGTATTTAAAAACTATATACAAGAGCAAATAAACATTCAGAATAAGAGACTCATATAAAAGAGCAAAACCTAGTAAAATAAGACATAAAAAAGGCTCACAATGACAATTATGTTTTATTTTCAAAATATTCTTATATTGAATAGTATGGATTAGCAACTAACCAATCATATACTTTAAATTTAAATTTTCTATACAGTAATTATACTAACTCTAATGGTAAAGTATTGTACAATCTTATGCCTAACACTGCAAAACTGTTCAATGGTTTAGAAAGTCTATGAAATGGTATGTTAACTAGGTTATAATTCCTAGTATTGTAATTATGGATGTCCTGTCTGTATTGCTGGTCAGATAAAAGATTTTTTACATGAATGTATACAGTATAAATGTGGAGATTTATTATGGTCATTGCTCATTATTTGATAAACAGTAGCTTGCAGTTTGCAAGTTAGTCTGAATTTGAGTCAATACAAATAATCTTTTTCTGCAGTAGAAGGTTATCATTAAAGTAACTACTGCTTCCCCAGAGCACAATATCATATGAGATTATTTCTGTGAAAAAAGCAAAGTATGCAGATCTTATATATGTGTCAGGCACATATTCTTACTAAATATATGACTCTAGAAATCTTAGCAGTGATGTAGTTGATTTGTGGTGTGCCAAAGATAGTTTGTTGTCCACAACTACACCCAAGAATTTTACATCCATTGAATTATTTTCTGAGGAGATATCTCAAGCTGCTGACTTTTATTATCATTAAATAAGAAACTATTGGTTGTAAATCAGGTATCAGTTTGAGATAACGTGTATTCTGTTATTGTTTGAAGGCTTTGGTAGTAACGGAGCTGGTGTTAAGGAAAGTGGCTAATTTGCAGTTTTTCAAATTTTAGCTGTGCAGCAGATTGGCTATATCTTACACCAAGGGTGGCAAAAACGCCTGCCTTCCGCAAGTCACCAAATATGCAACACGCACTACACCACTCAGCAGCACATGGAAAACAAATGAATAGACAGCTAGAAAAGGAGTTACGCCTGCGAGTCAAAGTGTCTCGCGAGTTGCGCTTTCGCCACCACTTTCTTACACAATGTGATAATAAAGCAGAAAAATCTGACATGTTACATCCAGATGACATAATCTTTTTATTTATTTATTTATTAAGCAACTAGTGATTTTAAAGGGAATATAGGCACTGTTAAGGAATATAAACAGGAATATAACATGTTCATTATTTAGATAGTTTTCTAGGTTTACTTACATTTTTAGTTCAAGTAGTTCCAAGGTTATTGCCCACCTTTAACTTCAGCTTGTGGGCACATGAAACATAGGAAAAAAAAATTATGTTTTACTCATACAATAATCTAAATATTCATTCACAGAACAGAATTTTGTTTTAAAATTTTGAGTATTGCTACTTTATATTTATCTGCAGAAGTAATGTTCTTCAAATATTCTGGTAAATGATTATAAGTTTTAAGCCATTAAATTTGAAGGATGTTTCAAATCTCTATCCAGTCTTCTACAAACCATTCTTGTAAAAGCCCACTCTTCTCATTTCTCATTTATTATCTGACGATTAAAATTACAAAATAATTCATGACATCGTCAGTACAAACAAAAAGAAACAATAAAAGATACAATATATACTTTAGTATGAATAAATACATAATAATCACATATTAATAAACTCATTTATGGAATAAAAACAACCTTGAATACAATATTTTTTCAGTTCATTTTTGAATTGATTTAAATTATTTATGTCTTTAATAAATGTAGGTAGTTTATTATAAAAAGTGCATGCAGCAACGGTAGGTTTAATTTTGAATAACTGGATTCTATGAGATCTGACATGAAAGTTTGTATTACCTCTTGTGAAATGATTATGAATTTGATTATTAAGTGTTTCACGATTTACATTATGTCTGAAATACATAATAACTTCAAATATATATAAAGAATATAAGGTAAGCATATTTAATTTTACAAAACTATCCATACAAGATTGTTGTGGTTTTAAACCCATCATCACCCTAATTGATCTTTTTTGTAGAAGAAAAAGTCTTTTAGTATACTTATCAGCACAGTGATCCCAACAGTTATTCCATAGGACAAATGTGGATAAATTAGTTCATTAGTATACTTAAATCCACAACTTTTGCCATTCTTTTTAGAAGAAAAATACTAGAGCTTACCTTATTACAAATTTTGTCAATTTGTATATACCTAGTGAGATGTTTGTCAAGCATAATTCCAAGAAAGTTCATATAATGAAACTCGCTAATATCTTCATTATTAACATTAAATTTAAGCTGAATATCATCTTCTATCTGTTTATTGTTAATCAAGATAAATGCTTGCAGAAATGCTTTTATTACACATTTTGTTGTAGGTATAAAAGGGATACAATAGGCTTAAGTAAGTGTCAAATCTTTAAAAAGCAGGTTGCTATGTGGTTGCTTTGAAATTCTACTCTTTGCATGACCATGAGATAAAAAGAATAGCTAGCACTTGAAAAAAGATGAAAGTATTTGAAAATTCAAATCAATAACAAAGAATATCTATGAAGTGATAAATACCAGAAAAAGTTGATATAAATTTGTTTTAAACAGATCTACATTTTTTGTGTAGTAAGTTTTTGTCCATTCTTTACAGTTTACAAGTTATACAAAATTCATTTCGAATGAAGAGGTCTTGACAATCAATTTCCAGAAAATTAAGATATACATTTTATTTGTCATGCAAATATCTTATTTATTTAGATTGAAAAGTTTCTAAAGTGCCAGAGCTCACTTAAGGACAGAACATCAAATTCATAATCTGAAGGCAGCAGTATAAACATCTAATTTTATAAAGGCAACTTTTCAATAACAGTTATATATATGTGAAGCAATATCATCACAGTATTTATATTTAGGTTTAGGATGTAAACAAGTTTGGATAGTAATATTCCTAAACACTAGTTCTCAATATATACAAAAATAGTTCCACCCAGGTGTAAGATCAGTCATCAGTATCACAGTGTAAATATTAGGATGATAATGATGGTGAACACTGAGTGGCTCTTTTTAGAGGCCTGTATGTAGCTCTTAGAGACCTTTGTGCCTCTTATCTGGGGTATTATCCAAGTTGAATGCTCTGGATAAAATGGACCATATCCTTGATATGTGCCCTTCTTATATCCTCGGGTTCCAAAAAGAAGGATCCTAGGGATACATATCTATGCATAGCGAATCCTTCATATAGTATATGCTGTGATGTCTCAAAATCCCTCGCACATTTCTACATAAAAGATCTTGTGTAAATCCCATTATGTATAAATGTCTACGCAAACTATTATGGTCTGTAAGATAGCCAACAACTTCTCTAAGCTTAGATTTAGTTAAATTCAGGGAAAATTCACTCAATTTCCTGCCAGGCCCCGATTTAAAATCATAGGTTTGCCTTGCAGTATAATCGCTGTATTATAACTTGTCTCTTGAGACAGTTCTACCACCATGTGGCATGAGTGAAGTTAAGTTGGAACCTTTAGCACGGAGGGGAATGGTTGGGCAAAAGGCTCTGTGGTGCAATCAGTTGACAATGCCAACAGTTGTTTCATTATTGTATATGACTAAATAAATCATCTCTCCCACACTGTTAACGAAAGAAGAAATTATAAGTTAACGTTTATACTGTAAAACTACTAATGTATAAATATAAATCCAGTATAATAAATCTGTCAACAGTGGAAGTGTTATGTTATGCTGAAGGTAATAGGTGGAGGGATTGAAGGGTGTAGGGCAGTAACAACAGCGATTGGCTGTCACACACATACTTGCAGAGACCATCACTGTCACTGAGCTGACTCATGAACAAGTTATAATACAGTGATTACAGTTTGTTTACTCCAGATCTCAAGATGGGCTGGATTATCTCATATTTGAAATGTTTTGGTAGACATACCACAGAAGAGCTTGGGACCAATAGAATCAGCAGTGATCCCCTCTTTGCAAGTGCTGCGGACCCTTAGCACTCGTGGTACTTCTGACATTACTAGAAGCACGTCGGACTGAACATTAGAGACCCTCCCATTAGGGAGCTGTTCGGATTGGGTTGGTCTCAACAGGGCAGCGGTTCCCGATACCCATGGGATATTGGGTATGTCTGTATGGGTTTCCATACTGACGGGGTTGTGAGATGCCTTAATGTCCTTGGGTACCAACCTGGATAGCCGGTAGACGGCTTGCTAGAATGCTGTCAGCCCTACCGAGGTTATTGGTAGTCGCCCTTTTGAGATGACGCGCGTAAGTGACATATCCACTTCCATCTCCGTGTAAGCGGGGGGCCTTTTTAGGAAACCAGATATTGGCCTCATGAGAAACCCCCACGGTTTGGAGAGCCACTCGGTTGGTGCTGGACCCTGGATATAGAAGGGGGACTTGGGCTCCGGCTCTTGTCCTGGTAGACCTTTGCTCAACATTGTGTCTGCCATCTCATTTCCTCCAAATCAGCATGTCCAGGAATCCAAAGAAGAGTAACCAGATAGCTGGCACTGATTCTAACCAACATCCTTTGGCATTGCCACATCAATCTGTATGTAGTTTCAATTGCTTGAAGGGCTTCAAAGCTGTTAGGCTATCTGAGCAGATAACATCTCCCTGTCTGCCTGGCAAAATAAGAATAAGATAAGGTTTGGGATGTGAAGAAATTCTGGATGGTAATATCCTTACAAGCAGTCCTCGATATATATAAAAGAATAGGATAATATTAGGAACAACAAGGAACTATATTTGCATACACTTAAACAATTAAATCAAATTAAACAAAGGTTTCATGCATTTTCAGCAGCTAATCAAATGTACTAAAATATTCCTTTAATAAATATTTCTTTGCGTAAGACATAAACCTAGATAATGTTAGATTCCTATGTCTTTAAGTAGTTTATTAAATACGGTAGTTGCTGTTGCAACTGTACTTCTGAGTCCATATTTTGTTGTTTCAACACCCTGTTTTTTTAACTTTAATGACTCTAGTATTATATTTATGGACATGCTTATTTAACATCAGTTTTGTATCGTTGAGTTAGATAGTGCAAACATCAGTATATGAACTTATCAGAGCTTAAACTTGCAGTGACTAAAACTAGGATTATGCCTGTATTCTGATAGACAAATTTAGTTGGTGTGAAGTAATCTAAATTAAAAATAATTTCTATAGTAGGTATATTTTATTAAATTTTGATTTGAGTTAACCGAGTCTATGCAGTTTTTTCATATAATGTTCATGTAGCTGAGGTGTGGATATATCATAGCAAGATAGACACCTTTTAAAATCAATATAGAAAGATTTAAAGACCTTAATCTTGATAAAATGCCAATGACAGGAGTCACCTTTCTGATAATCTTAACTCCCAGCTCATGGAAGAGTTGAGATGCAAATCTAAATAACTAAAATTGTTCACTTCTTCTATAAAACAACTGTCTACTACTTATTAAAGGTTTATGTAGTTTGATATTATAACTTTGCTTGTGAAAGAACATATATTCAATCTTAATTATATTAATAATAAGGAATTAGATCTAAAACAATGTCAGTGCACTAATATCCCTTTGTATTTGTACCATATTATTTTCAGTATTGCCATCATGGAGTCTTACCATGTCATCAGCATACATAGTAAGTTTCCCATTAATGTTAGATTAGCAATGTTATTGATGAAAATTAAAAATAATGTAGGACCAAGCACAGATCCTTGAGGAATACAAGATGTTACAAGAAGGGTATCAAATTTGCTGTCCCTAAATGCTACACTGAGATCTATTAGTCAAGTACTGCTAGACCGCTTTAGCGAAATACCTCTGATACCATACCTTTCTAGTCTTTTTAATAATAGGTGATGGTTCACCAAGTTGAATGCCTTCTTTAAATCAATAAGGCAGCATCTAATTTTCCTTTGTCCAGTAGCTACATTTTGAATGTGTATGACAGTATCAAGCACAGGTAGTACGAGAGTACATGGTTTATGGATCAAATCGTTAAGAGCTATTTTTGAGAAAATAAAAGATAACGAAAATTTGCCATGTAAAGGGTACCTAGCTTGAGGGTGGGGATTTTCTTGAAAATCTTCGTGTCGCATCTTGGATCATTCATCAACTAATTTTAGTTGAACTTGATACTTAAAAGACTTTTCGTACTTGGTAATATTTCAAAAATGCATTCTTTTGGGTCGCAACTCTGTTATTCTCAGCCATCCATTCCAACAAAAGGAACAAAAGCGAGTAGAGTAACATAAGATATTGCAGCTCTCTACATTATCATGTGAGCAACAGTAATGTATGCGTTATATCTTTTTGTTCACTGATGGCAGCAGCAAACACGCCTCCTACTACTGTCCTCTGTACGTAATTTTGAGAACTTTTAGTGAGCAGAATGAGAGAATCTTGACAGCTTGGTGTCATAAGAGATGCTAGTTGTAGATATTTAATGGCATTTCTACAATAGCACAGAATTCGCGAGTACAGGAGAATGTGCTGACATTCCAAATTTCTCTCAAGAGCAATCGAATGACTTGTTTACGTGCAAGCAGGTTCCCTAATGTGAATAAGGAGGCTGTTCTAGGATAAAAGGGGGGAGGGGTAGCAATGCAGCAAACACTTGTTATTGTTTTGAGAATACATGTTGCGGAACAATTTAAAATCGAGGGGTAATATGCGAGCCGTAGCTGTTTCGGTGTGGATTTTTATAAATCTGGTGTTCGTGGGAATGTGCGGTTACATATATCTGCTCTGGTCTCAGTACTGGCAGTATGTGGAACGACAACATGAGCACATGGCAGGGCTCATCAGCAGCGGCACCCGCATGGGCAATGGTGGTTCCAGTCAGATATTTTATTACAATCACGAGTCTTCTTCTATTTCCTCTACAAGTGACGTAGAGAACGTGGATGCCGATATTTTTCTAAAGAATGGTAGAAGCAATAATCTGCCAAAGCATCGAGCTTATAACAAAACATCATCATCAGCTGTCAACGTCATAACCAGACGCAACAGTCAACCACGATTTCCCAAGATAAGAAGCAGCAGCTTTGATATTCAAGGAGATGCTTCAGAGGGAGAGTGGAGGAAAGAGGATGGTGGGAATAAGTAAGTGCATTTCTGTAAGACAAACTTAGCTGCATTCTTTCCTTAAATAGATCTGTGCTGTTATTCCTCAATGAACTGCAGCTATCCGAGGAAATAATTTCCTACACTCAATCATAGTTTTTTACCCCAAGCACAGATTCTTGGATAGAAGAATGTGGAGGATGCTGTGAATTCAAATCTGAGCCTCCTCCACATTCCATGTCCTCTTTGTCTCTGCATGGTACCGTTACGGGTAGCCAGCTCCGTTAAGGCACGGGAGATCCGCGGTTCAAATCCCGCTAGACTGTTTTCCTCAGCCATCATACCTGGCAAATGCCACGGAGGTACCCTAGAATTAGTCCTGGAATGTTTCCTTGCCCAAATTATCATTTAATTCATGTATCACCAGTGTCCACCTCCTGATGCTTATCCTAAAGCAATAATCAGATTTTTAAAAAGTAGGTTTTAAGATGACATTGAAATTCCATGCTCTTTGCACACAATGTGAAAAAAAAGTTGACTTAATAATTGAAAAAATTATAAATATTTGAAAATTCAAAACAATAGCAAGAATATCTCAGAAATAGTTATAATAAAAATGACATAAATTATGTGCTTTAACGAAATCTACATTTTTTTTTGTGTAATAAGATTTTGTCTCCTACAGTTTACCAGTTAAACAAAAGCCACTCAGGATTAAGAGGACTTCACAAGCTATTCCCACAAGATTCAAAATATTCATTTTATTTGTCCTGCAAATATCTTAAACTTATGATATTTTAATCAAAATCGTTTGACCATTTTTGAGAAAATAAAAAATAAAGACTAAGAAAAATTTTCCATTTAAAGGGTGGGAGGATTTTCCAAAAAATCTTTATGTTGTTGTATCCTTGGAAAATGCTGAAGTTAAATGCCAAGTTTGGTAGTTAACTGACTTTGATTTTGAGTTATGCTCTTCTCTCTCTCTCTCTCTCTCTCTCTCTCTCTCTCTCTCTCTCTCTCTCTCTCTCACACACACACACACACACACACACACAGATCTTTTTCTAAAAATGCTTTTTATGGATTCAGGGAAGCTCTAAATATGTATTTCAACGAAATCTGAGTATCACATTTTTAGTTGGAATGCAATACTTCTACTTAGGTAAATATTTAAGAAAATTAACAGTAAAAAACAATAAATTAATAAATACAATAACAAAATAAATAAATAAAAGGAAAAAATTTACCCTTTGTTGTTAGAAATGAGTGATTTTGTTGTTTTCAGCATTTTTTAGCTGTGCGGCACAGTGTGGGTCATATTGGACAATGAATGATTGAAAATGCTATTGCTACTTGAATTCATCCTGAGGAAAACCCATGTAAAAACCTTGGCCAAGTACTATGTGACAATCAGGATTTAAACTTGGCCCTTGCAGGAACTGGTGGCCGAATGAATTTATTTTCAGATTTGAATTCTACACACTCAAAATAAAAGATATACAAAATATAAGAGGAAACCAAATAACTATAGAGCATTGTTGGTGCTTGCCAGTGGAGTGGCATATTCATGGTCCTTAAATTGAAGTGCATAGATTTCTCATGCAAATTATAACTATAATAATCACATATCTTCATCACAGAAGATATAGGAAATGTGCTTATGCCACCATTCCCCTCTCACCTTTTAAAAAAAAATTGTATTAATACTTACTAAACTCTTCATGGCCATGTAAATGAAACCATTCAGGTCAATAGAACAATCATTAACATATCTTAACTTTAAACCTTAGTGGCATTTCAAGCTGAGGTTTGCAAATTCCTGATTCTTGTGCATGCTTCTTTAGAGATTTATTTGGTCTTTATTCTAACTTCTTTCCAGTGTCATCAAGGCTTTTTCTCTGTAAGAACACTGCAATTTACTTTCGGGTTTCTTATCAAGAGTAGATACTATTTCCCTAGATCTGTTCACAGTATTATGAACCGTTACTCTGTGAGGTGCACAAAAAGCAGGGAGTCTGTCTATAAATCACTGTTTATTGTCGCATAGGAATCATACATGAAGACCCTTTATGCTAAAGGGTATGGACCACAGAACCAGTTAGAAACAGTGCAGTGCACAGCAAGCAATTCCCAATAATATGGCTACATGTCCAAATGAAGGCTCTATATAATGCAGTATAAAACTGGCTAGCATCATGACTGTGCATCTTGTTGCCGTTCCCTATTTGGATTGATTCCTAGACTTACCATGAGAATCCATAATCACATTCTTCCTTCCCTCCTCTCCATTAGCTGATGTAACCATGTAGCTCAGGATGAATGTAGCTAAAAATAAAGAAAGAAAAAAAAAATCTGATTCATTCACATTACTTTCTCTACTTATTATAGGTAGGTAGTACAGAAAGTAAAAAATGACAAACTATTGAAAAATTCAAGCCAAAAAACGTGTATCTCAGAATGGCTGATGCCACAAAAAAGTTACTTAAAATAAGTTGTGTGTATTAAAGAGATCATCATGTTTTGTGTAGTAAGTTTTTGTCTGTCCCATTTGCTTTTCTTCTTCTTTTTCTTCTTCTTTATCTGTTTAACCTCCTCAGATGTAGGACTTACACCCCCCAGGACTTACAGGCGGGTGCCTGGGGTCAGAGGCCCGTCAAGGAGCAGACGCTCATGGATCAGACAGAATATCCAGGATTTAGGTGATCAGCTCGATGCCTGGTATGGGAGGAAGGAAGTAGATGAAACGGATGAAAGAAAAGGTGATGATGGAGCAGTTGGTGGAATGAATGGCGGGGGAAACCGGAGAACCCGGAAAAAAAACCCGCCCAGATGCCGCTTTGTCCACCACAAATCCCACATGCGGGTCCCTGGGATTGAATCCGGGTCGCCTCGGCCACGGCGCCACCCACCATTTGCTTTTCCAGTTATACAAATAAAGAGGACTTCATTGCCTGTGTGCAAAAACATTTGAAATATGTATTCTATTATTTATATAAACATCTTAATCACATGGTATTTTAATAAAATTGATAAGAGTCAGTTCTAAGAAAATAAAAAGTAATAAAAATTTTTCCATGTAGAGGATAGTTTGGGGCAGGGGGAATTTTCTTGCAAAAAAAAAAAAATTACTACACTCCCCTCTTTTTCTAAAAGTGCATTTTTATTTGGGATCCTCAAAACATGTATTTCCAGTGAAATTTCAATATTGAATTTTTGGGTGGAAGCAATTCTTCCTCTACCTACTATAAATAGGTGCTAGAGAAAGTGAAATAGCATATTATGCAGCAAGACTATAACGGTAGCACTTAGTATGTTCAATAAAGACTTAGACTAATGCTATAACAACTTTATGATCAAGCATTCAAGCAAAATCAATTTTTTCTCCTTCAATGTAGTCTCCATTAACTGCAACACACTTATCTCACCTTCTAATCCACTTTCAGAAGACGTCCTCAAATCCATTTTTTGATAGCGTTTCAAAATCATTTCTAAAACCTTCACTGCTTCATTCTTGGAGTCAAACCATTGTCCTTTGAGATCTTTTTTGGCAGCTAGAAAAAAAAAGTCAAACGGTACCAGTTCTGGACTATAGGATGGTTGGGGAACCGTGGAGATGCCTTTCTTGCCCAGAAACATTGCAACAGTTGTTGCTACGTGAGGATATGCATAGTCGTGATGAAGCTTCCACTTGCCAACCAGATCTCTCCATTTTTGGGATGTGATCTTTAATCATTTGGTGAAGAACACTATGATAATATAAAAAAGTATAAGAATATTATAGTGATGTAGTGTAACAACCCTCAACTCTCTTTATTTTAAATTATGACACATCACTGTTACTAGCTTCTAAATCTTCAAAATTAGTCAACTATGATAATAGTCTGTACTGACTGTCTGACCACTGGGAACCTGATGTGTGTACACCATACCACAATATAAAAAAACATGATCACTAATGCCTTATTTGCAGATTTGTGGATGCACACTTTTTGCCATGCGTTGCCCCTTTTCAACCCACTCTGTGCTCTCTCTGTTCATTTCTGGATTATAGCAGTAAACCCATGACTCATCGGCAGTGATAATGTTTTTCCACAAATCATTCCCTTTTTCTTGGAAACACTATTTCTATTGGTTGCACACATCAACTTGAATCTGCTTCTGAACAGGAGTTAGCACTTTGGGAATTCAGCAAGCACATATCCTTGACACGTTTAAATGATCCCTTAAAATTGTGTGAAGTGCTTTCCACTGATATATCTAGCATATTTGCAAGTTCCCCTAACAGTTACATGGGGATCTGTGTGCACGATGATGGCAGCAGTGTTGATTGTGACTCCAGTAAGAGTGGTGATGGGGGCTCCCTCTCCTCCTTGCAGCTCACAACTTTCCCTTCCATTTATAAATGCTTTATGCCAATGGAAACATGCAGCATTGTTGACTCACCATAGGCTCTACGAAGATCTTCAAATGTTTCTGTAGCATTCTTTTTTAACAAAACTTTATTGCACAGCATTGTTCTCTCATTTCCAACATTTTGCAGTTTAGAGGGTCTTCACTCCTTACCAACTTTAAACTGCTACTGTTGAAGAATAGTGGAGCTCAGAAAAATGTAGCTAATAGTAACAATTAAGAGTACCTACTAGCATAGATATTTGCCTGTAGATGGCAGATTGATCACGTTTCCATGATTTATAAATGTCAGTCTCAGTCTTTATTGAACAACCCTTGTAATCAAGATGAAAGTATGTTTATGAATAACTTAATTGCCATTATAATCAAGTTGTGTACAACTGTTTTAGGTTAACTACAAATTTCAAAATGATCTTACCTTGTTAATTGTGTGTAACTAAATGCTGATCTGATGGCAGCTTTGATGGCAGGACTTTGAGCATGTTTGTGAGTAGTGGAACAGATGGTAGCACTATTGAGTCCATGCCATATTTATCAATTTTTGCAGGTAATGTGAAAGCAACACATATTGAAGCAAAGTAAATGAACTCAGTTTATTAGAATATTAAAATTACAGTGAACGGAATTTATTTTATTTCATTGTTTATCTGGGGAATGGATCTCAGTGGACTGCTGCTTTGGGGGTGTTAAAAGGTATGGGCAATAGGGGAACTGCCCATGCTGCAGAGTAAGATCTAAATGAGTCACTGAAGTATTATGCATGCCATAACAATTCATTTATGTTACATGTAATCAGTATATTATAGTGTGGTTGACCAACAAAGTATATTTCATGTTTGAATATCCATTTATGGTGATGTCTTTAGGTACTTTTAAATTTTGTCAACATAACATTCCTTTTAATATCTTAAAGTACAAAAATTTTGCCATTTTTTTCATAAAACTCACCTTTACAGTATACTTCTATTTATTTCTTTGTTAAATCCCCATACACTGTAATTCCAAACCCACTTATTTTCTTTCAGAACAAGCCTTAGTTGAAGTGTTAATCTTTTATTTCCAGGTTGATGTCCCGAGTAGCAGCATACAAGAGCCAACTGGTAGTACAACTTCGCCGGGTGCTTCTTGAGGAGAGCAGTGTGTTCAAGTCAAGAGGAGAGGGTAACAATCCTTATGGAGTACAGTACAGAGGGCCACGTGGTTCATATGTTGGGCATTCTGTGAAAGACTTGGTGTGTTCACTCAAGTCACGTGTTAACATTGGCACTTTAACCTCAACAGATGAACCTTTTGCCATGCTTGGCCTCAGCAGCCTTTTTCCTGAGGAGCCAATGTTTTCAGATCATTACAACACCTGTGCTATTGTCACTAATGCTGGGTCACTCTATGGTTCCAATTTGGGCAGCTTCATAGGTAAAACTTTGCTTTACTTCTGTTCCATTAGCCATTATTAATGAAACTTTTTGTCTTTTAGTATTACAGTTGGGAACAGAACACAGCAACCTTTATACTTAGGAGAAGGGAGACACACTTCCCATTTCATTTGTAGATTTTATGACACCAAAAACACCACCAAGGTTCAACAGATTTAAATTTATTGTTCAGTTCAGGTACTTTAGTCTCTCTTTTACAGACAAACTCATACACTCACAATATGCAGATGATAGATACACACTGCATTCATTACATACATTTACATAATTTGGACAAAAGCCAAGTAAACTGGTGACTCATCAGTTTAGCAGAATTTTGTCTAACTAAAACATTACAGAAAATATAATACGTAAACTACTTATGTTTAAATGGTTTATATGGTCCTAGGGACTGTCTTTCATATATTCTTTTACGGATTAGTATTCGTTTTCTTTGAGGTTCCTTTTCAATTTATTGAGAAATACATTTCTGTCTTTTATTTCCCTATATTTTTGTGGGAATTTATCATAATTTTTTACTCTGCAATAGAAATGACTCTTTTTGAATAATGTGAGTGTGTGGGCAGGTACGTTTAGACAATTTTATGTTCTAGTTTCATGGTTATGTACATTCTGTGTATTGTAGTATGCTTGGTTACAGATATTATAAAAGCAGGGTATGTATGTTTAGTTTTCTGAATACATTTCTGCAAGAATTTTTGGGACTGACTGGTGTCATAATACAATTTTTTTTTCTATCTTAAACATTTTCTCCTAGCCTCATGCTGCTTCCCATAATATAACACCATATGTCATGATGGAATGAAAATAGCTATAGTATACTGTCTCTCTAGATTCTAAGTATGTAATTTTTGTTAGACAATATATTGAAAATGCTCTTCCCATTTTTGATGTTCATTTATATATGCCCCTAAGAGTTTTTCTGTAAATACAGGGCTTACTGTAGTGACATTTGCATTATTTATGGTGTTATTAGTTCTTGCATGTGTTTTGAATTGAATTAAAACAGTTTTTGTCATATTAATTTTAGCCCATTATTATGAAACCAAATTTTCAGTACCATTAATGTTTAATTTGTGTTTTGAATTAAATTGTGATGGTGCCATTTAATAAGATGGAAGCATCATCTGCATACATGATTATTTTACCCTTTATATTGTTTGGGAGATCGTTTGTATATAGTATACATAGGAGGGGTCCTAAAACGCTTCCCTGTGGAACCCCAGATTTTACAAGACTGAAACAGGATGTCATTTAGCATCATCAAAAAGATCCTCAAAATAATCATTTGTGTAATGTGCTCTATTTAACAAAATCTTGATCAGTTTTGACTTAAACTTAGCAGTTGGTACAGTATTTTTTGGGTTGGATGAAAGTTTGTTAAACAGTTTTGGTCCTATGTAATCAGGCTTGCATTTCAATGGTTTTAATCTGTGACATTTGACAATATAATTATTCTTTCCTCTAGGGTCATAGTTATGTATAGCGGAATTTGTATTTATTGTGTGTAAATAGTATTGTTCATAGAATAAATAGAGCACAGTCAGATTCAGCAATTTTACATGGGGTAGTGCAGTGGTTTCATTTCCGGCTCTCGTACTGAGGGTCCGGTGTTAGATTCCCAACTCTGTGATGGCAATTTTAAGTTGACCCTAACCACGCTTCGCCTCTGACTTGTTCATGTGAAATATCACCAAGGCCCAATGTGGTTTGGACGTCATGGTAAAAGCTGTAGGTCCTCTCATTCCACTGCCATCACCATCATCATCCTACCATCAAAGGTAATGGATTCCACCCACTGGGTGCCTCCGCCTCAGAAATGAGTCCAGTCATTGCTTGGCGGAATGAGGTATCCTCTGAAGGTTATAGGCCATACATGGGGAGCGTTAGAGACAACATTATTTCACTTCTCAGTTCCTGCTAAAAGACCAATGTACACAATTGGCGTAGAGTGGCATATTTTAGCACATCTTTCAAGGAAAGTTTTACTGTAAAGATTGGTACTACTGTTAAGTATGGCAGTTTCTGTGTGCTCAGGCCATGTGGCTTCCTTCTTTACAAGTATACATGAGTTTGTTTTCTCCATTTTTCCTTTGGACAGTTTTTACTTTCTCTACTACGTATAGTAAGTAGGGGAAGTATTGTATTCCACCCAAAAATTCGATACCGAGATTTCACCGGAAATACATGTTTTGAGACCCCCTGAATCCAAAAAAAGCATTTTTGGAAACATGTCCGTGTGTGTGTCTGTGTGTGTGTCTGTGAACAGCATAACTCAAAAACGAACAGTCGGATAAGCACCAAACTTGGTATTTAGGTTCAGTATCTTCCAAGGATGCGACACGAAGGTTTTCAAGAAAATCCCCCCACCCCAGAGTACCCTTTACATGGAAGATTTTTCGAAAATTTTAATTTTCTCAAAAATGGCTCTAACGATTTTGATTAAAATATCATATGTTTAAGATATTTTTATGACAAATAAAATGTATAGCTTGAATTTTCTGGGAATGTCTCCAAAAGTATTCTTCATTGTGAACGACTTTTGCATAACTGGTAAACCATAAGAGATAGACAAAATTTTACTGCACAAAAAATGTAGATCGCATTGAAATACACAATTTATGTCATATACATTTTTGTTGTTGAGTGAACCATTTTCGAGATATTACTTGTTATTCCCTTAAATTTTTCAATACTTATTTTCTCAAATGGGAATTCATTATTCCTTTTTTTGTCTTGTATATGCAAAGAATATTAATCTGTGCCAAAGGGAATGGTGCTGCACCTAGTACCCAGTTATTAAGAGATATGTATGTGCTTAAAGGCTACTGTTTTTCTATATTGCCCTTGTAAATATATATTCCCCTTACATCTACAAGAAAATTAGCAATAAGATAGAGTCTGCAAATGTTTATCTCGATTAACATGAAGTAGATGGAGAATAAGCATTTGTACAAGAGTAGGGAAAGTCATGTGAGTGTAACACATCAGATTTTTTTTTGCAAGTGACATTTTCTGGTATAAACAAGCCATTTTCTCAAACTACTGAAGATAGCCAAATTAAATCTTAGGACAAAAAGGCAACTTCTAAGTGCTTGTTATGGATTTATTTTGGTGTTAATAAGGCAGTTGGTTATTTAAAAAAATTAAAGGCTGATGTGTTACATTCACATAACTTTCTCTACCTCTATCGTTTATTAGTGGGTATACAAATTATAGTTACGAAGTTAATTTTTTTAACTACTTCATTTTAATCGAGATAAATTGCTGCAAAAATATCTATATTACACATTTTATTAGGGTACAAAGGGAACAGCAATAGTGAATGTTTAAGAACTGGACAAAATATGCTGGCCTTAAACTTCCATACTGTTTCTGTGCAATCGTGAAAAACAACAAATGACAAAGTATTCAACAAATTAAAGCATTAATAATTGGATATCTTGGAAATGCTAATACTACAAAAAAAGATATCTGAAATAAATTGTGTGTTTTAAAGAGATCTACATTTTGTGGTAGTACATTTTCGACTATTACTTAATGTTTATCAGTTATACAAGATTATACAAAATTCCTTCTGAATGAAAAAAACTTCACAGGCTATCCCCAGAAAGTTCAAGGTATACATTTTATTTGTCATGTAAATATCTTTAATATATGGTATTTTGATAAAAATTGTTAGAACCGTTTTTGAGAAAATTAAAAATTTGGAAAAATATACAATGTAAAGTGTAGTTTGGGTGGGGGGGATTCTTTTGAAAATCTTTGTGTTGCAACTATGGAAGATGATGCGGTATTAATGTTATTTTTATTTAACATTATTGTAGCCCCACGTTTGGGAGCCAATTTGATGTAACATCTGTGCTTACGTAATATGTTTTACGTAAATTATTATAACTTGTAGATCTTATATTGTGCTGCTTTTGTTTTGTTTGGTTTCATTACTTTAACTGCCCCACGTATAGGAGCCAATTTATAATAACATTATTGTAGCCCCACGTTATGGTAGCCAATTTGCGACGGTATTACTTATAATGTTTGTTTACATCACGTGTGTTGAAGCCATCTTGCGACGTCATTCATTTGTTCGGTTTGTAGCTCCATCTTGTGTTAGCTTTTGTTTGATTTCATTTCAAATGTCCTCCGGCTAGCTATTATCTTATCTTGGGTCGAACATGTGTCTTGATCAGGGTTGTGTAAACGGAAAGGAATCTTTTATCCAAAAAGAACACTAATGAAGAAATTTGTTTTATAATTTTTATTGTCAAACACGTTCACTATCACTTTTACATATTGATCTAGATACTCGCCAAACTGAAACTGTTATAATAACTTCTTACTGATCACTTTTAATCAACGTACTTCAACCTTTTATATAATTAACTTTACCATATTTTAGATCTTTCATAATTCTGCTGCGCGTAACTTGTGAATCTATATCCGATAAATGACGAACTGACTGACTGAAGACGACGTGTAGTGTACGACGACGTGTAATGTATGAATGCTTTCGGCGAACTGAAGGACTGACTGACTGAAGACGACGTGTAGTGTATGAATGCTTTCGGCGAACTGAGCGACTGACTGACTGAAGACGACGTGTAGTGTATGAATGCTTTCGGCGAACTGAGCGACTGACTGACTTTACCTCAAACTTACCCTATTTATACTCCTGCAATCAGATACGCCTAAAGATTATAACTGAACTGCAATTGGCTAATAAAACGCGCCAACATTAGCGTCTATTTTAATATCCAATGAAAATTATGAATACATATGCTCTAGGAAATATTCCAGAAGGTTCTCAATGGAGAAACGCGCCAATGTTACGCAACTTCCTCGTTTCCAATAATGATAAACAGCTCACCCCCTCGCTGCATTATTGCGCGCTATTATTGACAGTTTCAGTAAAGCCTTATAAATTTACTTTCCAACAATATTTACAACCAATAAACATCTGAAATCAATGTCACATAAAAATGCATATTCATATTACAATCATTATTTACATTTAAGTAATTTGTGATACAAATTACTGCATCAAAGATGCTGAACCTAAATACCAGGTTTGGTATCCATTCAACTTTTTGTTTTTGCTATGCTGTTCATAGACATATACAACACACACGGATGTTTTTCTAAAAATGCTTTTTTTTTTGGATTCAGAGGGCCTCAAAACATGTATTTCTGCTGAAATTTCAATATAAAATGTTGGGTGGAATGCTATACGTTCTCTATGTATCATGTCGTGGTAGAGAAAGTAAAAATTGCTGATACATGTTAATAAAAAAAAATCTGATGTGTTACACTCACATGACTTTCTCTACACTTGTGCAAACTATTTATACAAATGCTTATTCTCCGTCTACTTCATGTTAATCGAGATAAACATTTGCAGAGTCTATCTTATTGCTAATTTTCTTGTAGGTGTAAGGGGATAATATATTTACAAGGGCAATTTGGAAATACAGTAGCCTTTAAGCACATACATATCTCTTAATAGCTGGTTGCTAGGTGCAGTATCATTCCCTTTCCCACAGATTAATACTCTTTGCATATCCAAGACAAAAAAAATGAATAATGAATTCCCATTTGAGAAAATAAATATTGAAAAATTTAAGGGAATAACAAGCAATATCTTGAAAATGGTTTACTCAAGAAAAAAAATGTATATGACATAAATTGTGTATTTTAATGCGATCTACATTTTTTGTGTAGTAAAATTTTGTCTATCTCTTATGGTTTACCAGTTATGCAAAAGTCGTTCACAAGGAAGAATACTTTTGGAGACATTCCCAGAAAATTTGAGATATACATTTCAGTTGTCATGAAAATATCTTAAACATGTGACTTTTTAATCAAAATCTTTAGAGCCATTTTTTAAAAAATTAAAATTTTCGAAAAATGTATCATGTAAAGGGTAATGTGGAATGCGGGGATTTTCTTGAAAACCTTCATCTTGCATCTCTGGAAGATACTGAACCTAGGTAAATACCAAGTTTGGTGTTTATCCGACTGTTCGTTTCTGAGTTATGCTGTTCACAGACAGACACACAGACAGACACACACATGGACATGTTTCCAAAAATGCTTTTTTTGGATTCAGGGGATCTCAAAACATGTATTTCTGGTGAAATCTCAGTATCAAATTTTTGGTTGGAATACAATACTTCCCCTACTTACTATATGTAGTAGAGAAAGTAAAAATCTGATGTGTTACACTCACATGACTTTCTCTACTCTTGTACAAACTATTTTTACAAATGCTTATTCTCCATATGCTTCATGTTAATCGAGATATCAAGATGTTAATCTTTTTGCTAATTTTCTTGTAGATGCAAGGGGAATTGCTAGGCTTTAAGCGATAGTCAAATATTTTAAGAGCTGGTTGCTATGTGGAGTATTCCATTCTCTTGCATTACCAGGACAAAAAAAATTGAATAACGAATTTGAGAAAAAGTATTAAGTATTGGAAAATTTAAGGGAATAACAAGCAATATCTCGAAAATAGTTCACTCAACAACAAAAAATGTATATGACATAAATTGTGTATTTTAACACGATCTACATTTTTTGTGTAGTAAAATTTTGTCTATCTCTTATGATTTACCAGTTATGCAAAAGTTGTTCACAATGAAGAATACTTTTGGAGACATTCCCAGAAAATTTGAGATATATATTTCATTTGTCATGAAAATATCTTAAACATTGATATTTTAATCAAAATCGTTAGAGCCATTTTTGAGAAAAATGAAATTTTCGAAAAATGTTCCATGTAAAGGTTAATCTGGGGTGGGGGGATTTTCTTGAAAACCTTCATGTCGCATCTCTGGAAGATATTGAACCTAAATATCAAGTTTGGTGTTTATCCAACTGTTCGTTTCTGAGTTATGCTGTTCAGACACACAGACAGACACACATATGGACATGTTTCCAAAAATGCTTTTTTTGGATTCAGGGGGTCTCAAAACATGTATTTCCGGTGAAATCTCGGTATCGAATTTTTGGGTGCAATACAATACTTCCCCTACTTACTATACGTAGTAGAGAAAGTAAAAATGGTATAATTATGAAAAATTCCTATTTTCCTCAGAATAAAACTAGATCAGTGAACTTAGAAGACATGCGTATACACACTGTAAAAATTTCAATCGAAGCTCATATTTTCTAAAAAACAAAAATATTGTTTTTATTTTCTTTTTTTGAATTGTGCTTTTACTTAAGTATACAACTCCTTTATTCCTGAATGAACAGAATAAACAAATTTTACCTGATTAAAGCATCACAACTTAGAGTTATGCTAATATTTCCATAACTATTCTGAAGCATTTTTTCCACCTTTGTCCATCATTTAAAGAACATGCCAATTTTATAACCGTGATAAAATCTCAGTTACTTATTAATTTGATGTTGTGACATTAACATCACTTACTTGTTTGGGACTTAAATTACTTAAGAGATCATAATTTGCCATTGGGTATGTCATCTCAAAATGAATTTCATAGTGCCTTGTGATTTACTGAGAAAATGTGAGTCAGTTGGGGAATTGAATGTTGTGTCAGCATGTTGCTGTGGTAGCTTAGTTGGTTAGAGCAGCAGCACAGTAAGCCAAATGTCCATGGTTTCAAATCCTGGCTATGGCATTGAATTTTTCAGTCTGATTGTATCTTCTCCCTAATTGTTGCTTTAATTTATTTTACCTATTTGTTTTGCTTGTTTGAATTTATATTTATGTACACATTTATGTAATCTAAAGTTAAGTTTTTTACTTATGTGCTCTGTATTTAGTGCTTTTGTCCTTAGTTTCCATTGTAACCTTTTTTTTAAAATACTCCACTTTTTTATTTTCAGGCTTTTGTTTTGTTATTATTTTACACAACTAGAAATGCATTGGAGTAAGTAATTCGCTGTTATTCCCAGATTTTCCTGGAAGTTTTCACAGTTTGGTGGTCAGAATGCTCAGCTGGTATTTGGATGGTCATGACTTCATACCCCAGATGAGGTTATGTATAAGCTGTGGCCATTTATTATATTTTGGCATATAAGCTGCGCTTAAGTCTCTTGTGAGACTGTTATTTTACTGAACATTTTCAGGCTTTAACTAAACTACAGTTTTGCTGTGTATAGAGAGCTGGTTTAAGAAATTAGAGATTTGTAGGCAAAAAGCGCAGAGGGAAGGGAAGGCTTGGTATTATACGCTGGTTCAGAATAACCTGAGAATGGAATGGGAACTGGAAGCAAAACAGCGTAAAATATTTTGGTTCAGAATACTCCAGGAACAAGAACAGGAATGTATATCAATAGCAAAGTGGAAAGTCAATTTTATGCATTAAGAGTCATTTATTTGTAACTGGCTAATGATATTTTAATATATCTAAATGCAAATCCATTTATGTTTCCAATTCCTCTTGCTGTGCTGGTGCCATTCCTTTATTAATAGTGTACATTAAAATTATTTGTTGTTCTCTTTAACTTCTACCTGTTTTTGCTCTTCATTGTAGTTTTTGCTATTTTTTTTTTTTTGAGGCAAAAGCCAGTTTTGATGTTTTTTTATAGCAGTATTTAACACCTGTTGTATTACATATGGTACCATAGATGGTAGACACTGATGATCAGGCAGAAGGGTGGTAGTAAGTAAACCATCAAGTTTGGAATGCACCGAGGGTTGGTGGTGAGGGAAAGGTGGAAGCAATTGTGACCTTGCAGTGTTCTCTGTAAACAAATATGAACAGTTTGAAGGCACTACGTTCTACTTTAAAAGTAGATTGATCAGGATTACACAGTATTGGAAGAAATCAATGCAGATATGTCTAGCTATTGGCAGTGTGCAATAAAGTTACTTCATTATTTAGTTAAGTCAGTGTTCACAAATCTGAGTTACATTGGTTTTTCTGTTACATCATGAGTTTTACAATGTAGTTGAGTTTTTTTTTTATTTATGGATGCTCTTTAACTGCTGTGGTCCTTAGCATCCCATTCTATATTGGGCGTGAAAGACCGGAAATTTTGCTCAGTGGCCTCTTTATCAGGCTTGAGGTTTTTTTACGTGCCGTAAATCTACGACATGGGACCACCGGCTTTATTTCCCTTCCAAAGGAAGCCATGCTAAGGATTTTTACGCCCGCAAAAATCCAGCGGCCTCTGCCGGGTTTGAACCCGCGACCTTGGGAACTAGAAGCTAGCACGGTACCACTAGTCCACGGAGGACGACTTACAATGTACAATAATTCATTTCATAATACACTGAACATAAATGACATGTGATTGGCACCTAGACAGCTCTTATATGTTGAGAAACTACATTCCATATCACCCGACATAGTAGATGCAAATAAAAATCAAAATATCGGACTTGCTTGAGATTCCCTACCTCAGGAAAGTGTCCCTTGTTTTACACATTTCTGCATACCCTAAATTCTTCTCAAGAGTACTTTTAAGTTTCTTTGTCACCCTTTCTTTAACAGTTTCATTTTTATACCTTTCTCAGCTTTTCTGAAACCTGTTATATTGCCTCAAGAGCGTCTGGTATTTTTAGTGTCTGTGCGCGAAAGTACATATGTTGTTGTAGTTGCAATATTACTGAAATGATTTTGAATCTATGAAAAAGCTTAAAGCAAAGCTGGCAAAATTATTTCCTTCACTGAACCTATGGCAGCATTTTTCTCTCATCAAAGACATTAATTACATTAACAACTTTGTTGTAATATTGAGCTTAGTATACTGCAGCCTGTAGCCCCCCACTGTGTTACAATTGGTTTTGGATCCAAGGAAATTCCAGGTTCCATCCCCTTAAATATTTTGATTCTTGAGGGTGCCTTGTGCAGTTATATTTTTCATGTTGGCTATGAAAGTATCACATCTGGAAAACAGGCTCTAATTTCTTCTGCAACTCGGTAACAACCATGTGCTACACATATTTAATGTATTAATGTGGCATAATGTTTGGCATATTTTAAATGTCCTTTGAACTCTGTGACATACGTTACATCTGATGGTTTTGTCTTTTGTGCTGAAGTTTTCCCTGCCAAATTCCGCCACATATGATGCTAATTTTGATGATGGTTTTGGGGTGTGATTCTTGTTTACTTTAGGCTTATTGCCACAGTATTGCAGTGAATAAATGGAACAGTAACAATGAAACTGGGTATTGTGAAGGTAAGGGTAGGAGGTGTCCATCACAGTATTTGATGTCACCTATACTCTGTGCGGTAACATTATTGCTCTGTTTACTTACTAAAACCCCTCTGCCTGCTGATGATTATGCAATGAAATAATATTAAGGAAAGGAAGTTTAGAGTGGTGGAGAATTTTCTTGAAAACTGTGTCATATGTTTGAAAGACTGAACTTAAATACCAAATTTGGTATTTATTTGACTTTTTGTTTTTGAGTTATGCAGTTTACAGATACGCACAGATCTTTTTCTAAAGATGCATTTTTTAATATGGTGGTCCTCAAAACATTTATTTGTAGTGCAATCTCGGTATCAAATTTTTGGTTGGAGTGCAATGCTTCCTTTACTATTTGTTCAGCAACATTTAAACTAAAGAGTGGGGGAGCCCTTCGAAATAGCTCCTGGAAGGATAATAATTGGCACATAATTTTGGAATGTGAAGAAACTAAGAGAGAGGATAGGTAAAAAGAAGTGGTCAAATTTACCAAAAGAAATTCAAGGGAAGAAGTTTAGTTTATGAATCTTATCAAGTTTATCTAGAAAAAAAATATAAGGTAAATAGAAAACTTTTTGGGCAAAGTAAGAGTGAAATGGCTGAGGAAAATTAGCAAGCAAGGTGAAGAAGAAAGTTAAATAATAGTTGCTATTAGATAAGGTATAAGCAGGCCCCAATAGCTCAGCAATTTCAGGGTTCGAGTCTTTTAGGTCCTAAGGTTCACAGCAACTCATTGTAGACATAAGAAAGATAAGAAATGTATACTAACTTGTACAAGTTATGTGTAGGTTTAGGCCTACATCATTGTTTCATTTGTATCCTGAATTTTGTTTGTATTAATACAATGAAAATAAATAGTAAATACTGAAAGCAGGTAGTGTTTACTTGATATGAGGCAAGTGAGGGGTAAAGATGTATGATAGTGAAAGACTGTTGGCTGTTTTCCAATATTCATGTCATGCGCGGCAGGAGTTCAGCATATTGTGTACCGCTCCCATTAGCTGAGAGATAAACCAGCTTACCCCATAGCTAAAATGCCACTGAAGAGACACTACCTGCTAAATACATGGTAGATATTCATTCATTCATTATCTGTTTACCCTCCTCTTATGTAGGACTTACAAGCGGGTGCCTGGGGTCAGAGGCCCGTCGAGGAGCAGACACTCATGGATCAGACAGAACATCCAGGATGGGTGATCAGCCCAATGCCTGGTATGGGATGAAGGAAGTAGATGAAACGAAATGTTGGTGAAATGGATGAAAGGAAAGGTGATGATGGGGCAGTTGGTGGAATGAATGGCGGGGGAAACCGGAGAAAACCCGCCCAGACGCCGCTTTGTCCACCACAAATCCCACATGCAGGTCCCTGGGATTGAACCCGGGCCGCCTCGGTGGGAGGCGAGTGGTCTAGCCACGGCGCCGCCTACATGGTAGATAAAGTAATAAAATCCATTTTATTAAATTATCAAGCGTCCTGTAGTACAAGAGTACAACAAAACTAACTGCCCCTAACTGCAAGTGCTGCAGTAACCTTAAACTAAGATTCTTACAAGGTTTTCATTAAAAACATGGACATTTAGAAAAAACATGGGACAGATTGAAGTTTAGATAATTACTGCTGCCCATTGTAAACATGACTGGCATTTGCAGAAAATGAAATTTTAAATCTTCTCCTCGTTTCTCTGTTTAACCTCCTCTTATGTAGGACTTACACCCCCCCCAGGACTTACAGGCGGATGCCTAGGGTCAGAGGCCCGTCGAGGAGCAGACACTCATGGATCAGACAGAATATCCAGGATGGGTGATCAGCTCGATGCCTGACATGGGAGGAAGGAAGTAGATGAAACGAAATGATGGTGAAATGGATGAAAGGAAAGGTGATGATGGAGCAGTTGGTGGAATGAATGGCGGGGGAAACCGGAGAACCCGGAGAAAACCCGCCTGGACGCCGCTTTGTCCACCACAAATCCCACATGCGGGTCCCTGGGATTGAACCCGGGCTGCCTCGGTGAGAGGCAAGCGGTCTAACCACTCGGCCATGGCGCCGCCAAATTTTAAATCTTAATATTAAATATAGGTATATATGTATTATAATCTTTTAAGAGCAAGTAAGTTAAATTTAGTTTAAAATTATTTATATTTATAAGAATGATCAATATAGGAATAGAGATACAAATGAAAGGGAAATTATTTCGATTTGTAACTTTCTTAATACTGCCATGTTATAAATGAAAAGCTGATAATCAACAAAATTGGCTTTAAATAAGAATGCAAAATTTAAAATGTAACCACCACAAAATCTGAAATTTAATAGAACAAGAAATTATACATTGTGAACTTGCATACTTACTTGCCATTCTTTAGAATCTTCAGAAGCAGATTATCTCTGGTATGGTACTTGTCAAATTTGTGGATTTCTTCAAGCATTTTGGTTTCTTTTGATATTGAATCAACTTTTTACATGGTAATGAGTTAAAATGGATCTTCAAACCTATTAACGCTTTCAGTCTGCTTCTCACATCAGACCACATAGAATTTACTAAAGAAAACATACGTTCTACAGGTGCATTGCTTCCTGGCAATGCCAAACAAAAACCTATCAGATTTGTCGTACTTTTATTTCCTCTACTGCTTACCTACAGTAAGTTTTGCATCCCACTTAATGTTATCATTTACAACACATTTTTTTTTAGTATAATTACACTTATATATTGATTGATAAGATAACTTCAACACACATTCCCCGAGTTAGTAACAGATGCCTACACTCTTTGAATTGGAACAGTTATTACCCAGAATTCCTTCTTCCTGTGAAAGTACAAGAAGCTATGTCACATCACCAAACCAAAGAATACACTTTGTATATATCAATAATAATAAAGTTGTTGTTGTTATTATTATTATTATTATTATTATTATTATTATTATTATTATTATTATTGAATCAAAGCCAATGATGTTATAAAAATATATCAGTAAAACAACTACTTTAATTAAATTGTGCGTAAAAGTAAATGGTGAAATCTGAGCATCACAATGCTCTAATGAAACAAAATGTTTCAAGAGAAAAAAAACAGGATGTTTGGGCATCCTGAAAGAAATTGTTGGCACACTGGGACATTCTGCTAAAAATTAGGACTGTCCCGGGAAAAATTGGATGAATGGGATCCCTACCTTAAACTAGCTCTCTGTACAAGTTTTATTTGTTCATATGGCTAAATTGTGTATTTTGTAGACATTAAGTGGAATTAAAAGTGATCATAAGCACCTCATATGTTTTTTTACAGATTCCCATGACTTTGTGCTGAGATTTAATCATGCACCAACAGAGGGATATGAATCCGATGTTGGTACTAAAACTACATTGAGAATAGTTAATTCTCAAGTGGTTTCCAAACCAAGTTTTAACTTCATGGAATCTCCACTTTATAAAGATGTCATCCTGTTAGCTTGGGATCCAAGTAATTATTCATCAACTTTGGAAGAGGTATGTTACTTTTATACTTGCATAGTTTTAGCTGAGTTATGGCAGGGAAAGCAGGGGCAGCTGGTGACTCTGTTTATTTGTTTGTTCATTTGATCCCACTGTGAGCAACGCTCAGGCACATTGAACACATTATACAATTATGAAATATGCAACATAACTAATAAACATACCTAGCACCAATAACTTCTTAAATAATAACATACACAGCACCAAGAACTTGTTTAACCAATATGTAACATACCGAATATCAAGAACATTTCTCCCTCTCCTTCTCTCTCTCTCTCTCTCTCTCTCTCTCTCTCTCTCTCTCTCTCTCTCTCTCTCTCTCCACACCATGCATTATTTAAGAAATGAAAATTTGCAAACATCACCATTCCAAGAGTAAACATCTCAACATGCATTACAGTAGGACGATAACAAATAAGTGTAAGCCACTATCATATGAAACCTGCCCTATGTATTGAATATCACATGTTGCACGACATATTAAAACATTCCTCCATAGTATATGAGGAGTGAGTATATAAGAAAGACTTTAGCTCTTTCTTAAATATGTTATATTGATTAGGCTTGCCTAATAGTTTTAAAATGCATGGAAGGTTATTATAAATTGTTGTTGCCGAATATTAACATCCTTTTTGGAACAGTTTTAAGCTATTTGCTGGTCTGTGCAAATCACCTGCATGCCTTGTATTGTGGTCATGCACAGCAAGGCTCATTGTGAAGTTATAATTATCTGTAAGGTAGCTCAAGAGACAATATACGTATTCACTAGTGAGAGTAAGAATTTTTGGAGTTTTGAACAAGGGTCTACAGGAATGACGGGACCCAACACCACAGATTATACACATAGCCTTTTTTTGTAATATAAATACTTGCTTGCTATGTGCCAAATTACCCCAGAACATTATTCCATATCGCAACAGGGAGTGAAAGTAGGCAAAGTATCCTGTTCTTAAGGTATTTTGGTAGAGCAAATTTTTTAAGTTTCTTAAGGCAAAGCAAGCCAAGCGGAGTTTTGGCAGCATGATTTTTATTTGTTTTCTCCAGTTGAGCTCTCCATCTATTTGAGGTCTAAGAAATTTTGTATCAGATACCTTATTTATGGTGTAGTTATTGTACCTGATTGTTAATTCACTCACTTGTTTATGCTTTGAAATTGCATAAAATTGGTTTTATCATAGTTTAATGAAAGCTTATTAGCTTCAAACCAAAAGTTGAGCTGTTCGAACACTTTATTGACAGAATTTCTTAATTGGTGATGTAACTTTTCAGATATAAGTACACTGGTATCATCTGCAAAAAGCACAGCTATAGAATATTTGCTAAGATAGTTGGCAATCATTTATAAATATTAAAAATTAAAAGACACCTCTGAATTGTGGTTGTTCATAAAGCCATAGCTGCAATATGAATTTGTAATTTGTTATGGTAATGAACACTGCACTGTCAATTGTGCTTTATAAAAGGTTAATCACTAACAATTAGACACCTTCAAATGTCATCAACATGTTTATTATAAGCTTCTTATCTGTGAGTGTGCTATTATAAGCCATGGATTTTAATGAGACCATGAAAATGCTGCAAATCATTCATACCATATTTTATCCGTGTTTCTTCAATGCATCTTCACCATCAAACAAAACATTTTTAACATCAAAACCACACAACCAGCTATACTTCTCATATACATTGCTGTTAAAATGCCTGTTCAAACATGTTGTTTTTGTTTTAACTACCTGAATGATTTTTAGATTTGGTGTGATTCTTCCAAGACATTTAGTGATGGAAAAGATTGTGCTGAAATATATTGAAATGAATTTATTATTTATCCATATACCACTGGTTTACCTGTATTTAATTAAATCACTCTGATTCACCAAATAAAACACAGCATTAATGACGTGGCATAGAGGCAATACACTGATGTTCAGTATATAGATGATTGGAAGTTAAGCAAAATTTTACTGTGAAACCAATAAATGGTGCTGTTTATTTGATGAAAGTCAAAGCTATCATCCTATTTCATGCTCTCTGGCCATTATGAAGCCTTATGCCCCGTACTTCCCACACATGCCTCTATGCTTCCTTGGTTTTTCTTGCCCAATACCTAGCCATCATATGACTGTGGGTTGCAACTGGGAGTGAACTACTTGCAAATGATATAGTGTCTGCTGAAGCCCACTCCACAAGATCAGAATGATCCCGAAGTGTATGAGGGCCATTCAGAAATTATTTAAAATTGCATTGTTTTAAAAATACTGCTCAATCTACAAGCACATCCTTTCATGGGACATTGAACTGATGCTAGTACAGCACATAGGTGCTAATGGTAGTTATAAACAGTGTGTAGTGAAAGAACGGTGTGTTTGTTTGTTGTTAAGTGGAGAAAGCCATGGACAAAGATGGACTCCATGGGTTTTTTTGGAAGGAAGGAATCAAAACAGCAGATATTCATAAACATTTAATTGTGGTATGTGGTCAAGAAGCTCCTGCACAAAACACTTTACAACTGGGTTCGCTGTGGAAGGGAATCTGCATGCAAGAATGTGAGTATTGGTTGTCTGTCGACATTGTGGTTTCTGAGGAACATTAAGGTTGTGTTTCAATTGATTATGGCTGACAGACCATAACCTTTGATGAACTGTAATGGCAAACAGGCCTTAGCCGCACAACCCTGCATGCCATTATTCGTGATGATTTGAGTATGAAAAAGGTGTGTGCACATTGAGTTCCACAGGACTTGACACAGGCTCAGAAGGAGAACAGATTGAAGTCTGTCATTGACTATTGGAATTGAAGAATGAAGATCCAGATTTTTCGGAGAAACTGGTGACTGGGGACGAATTATGGTGTCACTTCTATATGCCTGAGAAGAAATGCCAATCCATGTAATGTCCCTCTGCTCAAGAATTTTCTTGCTGCTCCATCTGTAGTTAAGCAGATGATCTCAGTCTTTTGGGGCACTTGTGACATACTGCTGGACTGACTTCCATAAGGAATGACTGTCAACAGCAAGGTGTACTGAAACATCCTTACACAACTTAGACATGGGATTCAGCGACAGGGAAAGTGGTGAAAAGAAGTTCTCCACCAGCACGACAGTGCACGGCTCCACACCAGCAATGCCATAACTGCAAAGTTCACATCACTGGGGTTCATTGTTGTGCCACACCCACCATATTCACCGGATCTTGCTCCATCTGATTATGTTTTATTCAAGAACATGAAGGGCGCACTGCGAGGTAAAAGATTTAGCAACAATGCGGAATTGCAGGCAGCTGTCCACAAGTGAATGCATAGTACCCCCAAATAATGACTTTGTGATGCAATAATGAAGTTGCCAGGAAGGTGGCAATGGTGTAGTGACATTGGTGGGGGGTATATTGAGAAATCCTATATACACTGAATCATGTTCATTAATAAATAAGGTACAAAAATCTCTATTGTAAATCATTTTCGAACACCCCTCATATAAATGGTATACATTATTTACATTAAAGGAACAGCCAGGATTTTGCTTGTAGCACTAACATGCTAGCATATTAAGTTGTCCCTAAGAGAAAGATTTTAATCACTGTAATAACTAAAGAAGCCAATGGCTGCATTACGGATGTGTAAGTTTGCTAAAGATTTCCACACAGTGTTCAGATAATGTATTAACATTAATACATAAAAGACTGACTTAGATTTCATTCATTTGAATTTAATACAACACAAACACAGTTTAAATAAGAATTGGTTTCTTTTCAAACTTCTGAAATTTTTCACAAAATAACAAAAGTTGTTTGCTTTTATGTGTAAATCAAAACTTGTTAAACACAGACAAAAAAGAAAAAGAAGAACTGGCCGTTAAATGACTGAATATATCCACTTAAAATGTAACTAATACAGTGTGATCTTTAAGTCCCTCCACAGCGGTGGACATGGGAAGTGGTGGTAACCCTGACTCCATGCATTTGTGATGTTACAGTAATGGACTGGTGGGAACAAATTTGGAGAAAGCAGTAGAAAGAGAAAACAAATAAGTAAAAATCATAATTAACTTACCCATTTCCAGAAGATATTGACCATTCTGTTGAAGGCCAAGATTCTTACGTTTAATTTTTTTATTAAACGCTTTAATTAAAGTTTCTTTTTCTCTGAATTAGTGTAATTTATTATTACCAATTTTAGTTCATTTATTTGTTTTATAATTATTTTTATACATTGTTGACTTTGCAGCACCCTTAAATAAAGAATTGGTGCCTACCACTTCTTGCAGCATCATAAACAGAACCAGTATCATAAAATTTATTTGTTAAATTATAAACAATATCCTGAAATGCTAATATGGAATTTGGAAACTGGTTTGTAAATTTTTGTTTCAGTTTTTCTGTATATTTACCACCTTCTCTATAAACATTCTCCACTAAAACACAGTTGGTTCAATCAAAAACATTTTCAACTTGTCTTAAATGAAAATATACTTGGAGACAATCTGATACTGGCCATTGTTACAACAGGGATTTTGCCATCCCCATGTTCTTGACAGACACTAAACAATAGCTTGCTACCAACTATTTTGGGGATGCACTGAAGGCTACTGGCCTGTGGTACTGTGAAGGAAGTAAAGGATCACATTGTATCATTGTTTTTTCCCCTCAAATGAACAAACATTCACCATAAATTGTTCTCTTGAATATGTATTGCCTTCAAGTTAATCAATTGGAAAGTTACACACTTTGTATATAAGTGCTTTAACTTTTGTGGTATGGTTGCACTGTTGACACTAATGTACTTCTTATTTTTATCATTGTAAGTGGTACCAAGAGCCTGACTTTGATGTGTTCACTCCATACTTCAAGCATCGTAAGATGCACACTGAACAAGCCTTCTACCTCCTAGATCCTCGATCACAGTGGTCTCTCTGGGACTACATACAAAGTTTCATACCTGTTAGAATTAGAAAGAATCCACCATCTTCTGGCTTTCTTGGTGAGTATGGCCAAATTAATGCTTGTCTGCAAAATTACAGCAGTGAAAATGGAAGTGAATGTTTTTACATCAATTTCATATGCTTTTGTCTCTCTGCTAATTTTACTTCCTTAGTGAGATAAAGTGTAGAAATTTATACATAAAGTACAAACATTATTTCAAATGAATGTTCATTTAATTTATATGTAAATCCCTCTTTGTTTTGCCAATATACATGGGTTGTAAATAAAGTAATGGCAACAAAGACAATACAAACATATTCAACTTACATGGAAAATATATTTACATTCCTTCAATATAACCACCAGCATGGTCCTGTATCTTTTGCCAAATATGTAGTAACTGTTGAATGCCATTAGTAAGGTTGTTTCTGTTGTTATCTCTGGATACAATGCATGAAGCACTGATTTAAAATCTTGAAACCTCTTGCCTCTAAACAAATCATAGTCACAAGAGCTTGGGAATATGTTGTCCTCCATGGTGTAGTGGTTACCATGTTAGCCTCTAGTTCCAGAGGTCGCAGGTTCAAACCAGACAAGGGTGATGGATTTTTTCGGGCATAAAAATCCTTAGCATGGCTTCCTTCCAAAGGGAAGTAAAGCTGGTGGTCCCTTGTCATAGATTAATTACACGTAAAAGAACCTCAAGCCTGATAAAGAGGCCTCTGAGCAAAATTACCGGTCTTTCGTGTCCAATATAGAATGGACGCTAAGGACCACAGCAGTTAAAGAGCATCCATAAATAAAACTCAATTTTTTGTTTTTTTGTTTTGTTTTTTGAGTCTTTTCATTAATGCAAAGTTAGTAGTCCAAGGAAAGAACCAGCTTGGCTATGGGGTCTATCAAAAGCATATTTCTTGTCCAATATAGTTTCAGATACATTTCCTGCAATATTTTCATTCTTACTGAGAAACAGTCAACACTTGCTGAAGAAAATGTGAACTACAGTAAAATATGCAAAACCAGGATGGGACGGAAAGTGTAACAAAAGCTGGCTAGAAACTGAAAACTTAATTTTCACATGTTCCTGATAAATTGTTACTGTTATCTGTTAGTATCATATTCCGTAATACCTGCAAAATTTCTTTTCTTAAAGTAATTCACATAAAACTTGTGTGTTTTTGTTATGTTAGTCATACAATTATACATCAGGTATGTGTAGCAAAGATTGAAATCTTACAAAAAAGTATTTTTATATCAATGTAACAAATAAGAAGAAAAATTACCAAAGTAATACTTATAATTATTGTCTCTAGAGTGTCCCATCTTTTTTAAAGATCCAATATGGTAACCCTATCATAAACTGAAATGGTTTCAACCCATAGTGATGTATAGGGCCATTTTAAAGCTGTTTTGAGCTGACTTGTTCTTGTTGCATGGAGGTGCTCATTCACCACCATTCTCATTTACTCTGATGTTGTCCAATTTTCCTATTTCTGAGACCCCTTAATCTGCCGAGTACAAGACTGACTGCTCAAAACTCAAAAATGGCTATAAGTACCACTTTAAGCTGACACCATTTTAATTTGTGAGAAGTACACCACCTCAGCCTGCTACCTGTATAGGAACAAACTTCCAGTTTCAAACAAGCTTAGTGTTTATTATAAGTGATATAGCATTCATCACTGTGAAAATTTCACTGTTATTAACTTCTGTAGCATATTTAATTATCTGATCATTCACAAATGGCCAGTGGTAGCATGGCAAGTATAAGTTTAATGCTGCAAAGTGTTATGCCATGTTCATGAGGGATGCACTGTTCTAACACATAGCCAAATGAAATGGGGGGGGAGGCAATTTCCGTTAACAAATCATTTTCTGAGGTCTTGTTTGAATTCAATTTTTGGTTTATATCTCCAGTATATCTGTGTCATATATACTGTTGGCACTCTTAAGGAAAGAGAAAGCTAAAATTGTAATACATTCCATATGAAATGAAGGAACATTGTCATTATGTGAATGTTTCTGAACATTGTGACAAATGATTAAACTTGAGTTTTCTTATGAACTGAAAAATTTACTGGCAAAGAAGATTACAATAATTTTTCCTAATCAAAATTATATTTGTAACATGGACAGAGCTGATTACTATAATTGCAATACTTGGTTGCTTCAAGAAGATAGTAAAGAATTAGGTTAATTTCTTTGCACATTAAAATGCAATAAAAAGAAAAGGAACAGCATGTCCAGAATTTGCTTGGTAAGTTATATGCTCTGCCAATATGAACAGCATATGCTTACTGCTTTAATCTATAAATACATTTTTTTTTTTGGTGCTCTTTTTGCCTGGCACCCTGGCCTTCTGGCTCCTCTTAACATTCCTTACTACCTTTTATCCATATTTGCCCATCTTCTCCTTCCTCCATTTGCCTTTCTACCTTTCTTATCTCTCTTACTTTTCTACTCCATTTCTCTTTTACTTTCTTTAAGAACTCCCCCATATTCTTAATTTGCTTTTCTTCTTTTCTCGTTAGCATTTTAATTGCTACTATTTTCCTATCCATTTTTTCCCATTTTTCTTCCCATACTTCTTGTCTCCATTCTGCTAATTCTTTGCATTCTGACATATAATGCTCTGTGCTTTCGCTATTGTCACATAATTCACAAATTCCATCTATAAATACATATTTAGGGACACTAGGACTGAATTTTTAGTGTAAAATAGTAAAACATATTTTGTATTTTCCAAACTCCTCACTCCTTACACTGTTGAAAAATGGTGGTCAACTGATTTTTCTGCCTAATGTTAGATGTTACACCCCAGAGCCATTATTAAAGAGTATTTTACTTGTTCACTGTAGCAAATCATTTGGGATTATTCTTTTTAAATGTTCATCAGGTTTAGTGAAAATTCTCACATGTGTTAAAAAATATGTCTATTCTGAAGTTACATAGCTGTATTCAAGGTAACTTTAAAAGTAACTTATTGAAAAGCTTTTCTTAATTTATAAATATACAAAACATCGGAATAAAAACACAAAATAAATGAGTGTGCGTGTGTGGAGAAAATCATATGGATGGTAACATATCAAACCTTTGTTTATTTTTGATTTTTTTACAGGTTTGGCTTTAATGCTTCCACACTGTTTGCATGTGGATCTTCTTGAATACGTGCCATCAGTTCGCCTTACTAAACGCTGCCATTACTGGGATGTGGCAGAAGACTCTTCCTGCACTTTTGGTGTATGGCATCCCCTGGCAGCTGAGAAGTTATTAACATTGGCACTGAACGTAGCCAGTGATCAAGCTGTATTCTCTGATGGATATGTCAGGGTTCCGGGATACAGCACATTGCAATGTTAATAGTATTTGTGCAAGCAGTAGCACTGCAGGGTTGACTTTTTAATTGATCAGTACAAGGTTATTCAAAAGTCACGGTGCAAAAATAAACTTGTTTTATTGTTACTGGAATGACATACACAAACAAAAGTGGTATGAAATAATAGAAATTGTTTATTAGTTTACATTTTGAATATCTTCATATACTGGAAGTTGATGACAGTGTTGTGAAAATCATTTAAATTTAAAGTCAATTAATGACACAAAACAATAATCACTTTTAAAATTTCTGGAAACATGTTTTGGCAGCTGCTTTCCTTCATTGACTGATCCTAGGTGGTGAAGCTGACAATGTTCCATCCATAGTCTGCTCTAGTGCCAGTTCTAGGAACTTGTACAAACATCTACTCTTGGGAATATTGAAATTGAAGACTTGGTTCCAATTTTTTGCAATGAAAATTTGTTCCCATGTGGTTAGTTCTTCTTTTTCTGTTGTATGTTTTAATAGTTTTGTTTTCAGATTGTTGCCACCCATTTATGGGCAAAAATTATGACATAATAGTACTTTTTTCACATTCTCAGTTCTGGGTGCACTTTTACTGAATTTAATAGCTTCACCTCATTTTCTGCATTATGGTTTTCTCTCCAAAAATGATGAACAATGCTGATATATGGTTACTCTTGGGTGGGTGCCTGGACATAAAGGAATTTTAGGCAATGAAAAAGCAGTCTGCTCAAACTTTTACTGGGCATTACTGAAGAAGCATTGCTGAAGGAATTAATTATCACCACCAACTGCGATAGGTTCAAACAAAGAGATGCACGCACAGTAATGATTGATAAGTAAGATATCCTCCTCACTCACTGAACATGTACTTAATCTCAGTAGATCCCAAATAAACTTGATAATTGGGCTCTTGATGGGACACTGCGATTATGAAAACACCTACATACAATGGGAATCTTCAAAGAAGAACCAGTATGCAGGTTATCTAATGAAGGGGAAGAAACTGTCTATCATATTATCTTCAAATGCAAAGTGCTGTATAGGAAAAGATATGAACTACTGGGATTGATAAACGACCATCCTCCTAAGAAAAGTTTAGTTAATAACCTACTGGAATTAATTATTCTTCCACACAGGCCATGTGTTGGACAAGGTTGGAAAGGTAGAATCATATGACTGAAAAATTCAATGTCATAGCTGGCATTTGAACCACGGATCTCCCAGTCTCCATCCAGTGCTCTAACCACTGAGCTACCATGGCAACATGCCGGTAGGACATTAAATTCGCCAACTGATTTGCATGTTTCCTGGTAAGCCACAAGGAGATCTCAAATTGTATTGAGATGACACCGGGAGATCCATGGTTCAAATCCGGCTATGGCATTGAATTTTTCAGTCGTCTGATTCTACCTTTCTAATAACCTACTGTTCCTTATTAAAGAGACAGGGCTATTTAACTAAAATGATAGAGATAGGAGATAATACAATAAATCTTATAGGTTTCAGTGTTAAGGGCAATTGTAACCTGACTCCATCTTTATATATGTCAAGTCAAATCAACTGCTGATCTGTATGTTTCAATTTTATGTTTCACCAGTGTTCCTGCAGTCTGATGGTTAGGTTTTTCTTTACTTTTTTAACATATACTTTCTCACAATCTTTGCACTCTATTCTATAGATCATTCTGATTTCTTTTCTGGGGATGTTTTATCCATGTGTTCTGGTTTGAATACATTTTTAACCTTGTTGTTATTTTCAGGTGCTAATTTTATAACCGCATAATTTTAATGTACGTGTAACTCAGAGATGTGTCTGTCTATACATAATTTCAGTATTAGTTTGATTCACTGTGATTATACCAAACTCATGGTTTTTAATGGAAGTTATGTTGGGATGTGTCTTGACGCAACTGAAATACATTTTGGAAATCTGCCATGTGTATCCAAGCTGCTCATATCCAACATTTGTAATGCTAATGGAAACTTAATAAATGTGTTCTATTATTTCATACCACTTTTGTTTGTTTATGTCATTCCAGTAACAAATAAAACAATTACTTTTGCACCATGACTTTTGAATAACCCTGTATATGCTGCTTGTTCAACTTGGCTTTCTGATAAAATAGGACATTTGTTAGAACCCTTTTGAAATTCGTTGTGGGGACAATAATATTTTGGATGAGGGTATTGAAAATGTGCCAAATACTTTGTTTTATTAGGAAATGTTTAATATTTTATTAAAAGTTTATGGGTACCTAACAGAGCTACTTAGTTCCTCTAAGGCCTAATGCTAGTACATTCCAAAAGTTGTTTGGAATTTCTTTTACGTTGTATGAAGCTCTTTTCAAATTTTATAGAAGTTCTACTGTTGTGATATAACATCTTTGGCTTTCAAACCAGAGTTGAAATTATATCTTTCTGACACTGTTGATATTGAGCTGATGTTAAAAGTTGCATAAATAACTTTATACATGCAGCTTATTGTATTTGCATGGACTGGTACTAATATTCCTATTGGAGATCTTGTATAACTTTTTTTCTCCACTAGAAATGTTTCGAATATCTGGCAAATCATCTTTTAAACAATTTTGTTAAACTAGTTTAAGAAAGAATAAAATTATACTGCTCTCTTCAGAAATAATCTGGTTTATTAATCTGCATGCAAGTGGTATATGAGTGTAGTTATATTGACACTGAAAAATGTGATTTAGTATGCTGTGCTTGAGATCTTAAGTTTTTTACAATTGAAAATACAAGCAATAGACTTCAGAAGAGATTTTTTAAACCAAGAGTAGTTACATATACAGGATGGAAAGGATATAGATTTCCATAGCTTAAGAGAAAATTAAAAGTCCTATCCCATCAATGTTAAGTTTGCATTATCGCAGACACATTATCTCAGAATTTATTTAAGATATCAGACTGAAATGTTTACAGCATGTGGATGCTGCCTTCTAAGTTCACAGATGTACATTGGTACAATAAATTTATTTATTAGGGAAGATATGAGTTTCTTTTATGATTAAGGTTTATCAGCAAGTATTTCTTTAAAAAATAACCAGCCATTTATTAACACTGAAGTATTTTACACAATAGCACTTACAAGGAACTCCTTGAGTGCGAGTTCGCAAGTTCAATCTATAGTTACGCTCATTTGAAAGTATTATTTTAACAATTAATAAAGGAAAAATGTTAGCTGTTAATGACTCACCATGTGCATCAGGAGGGCAGAAAACATTAGTGCCCAGCAGGTGCAGAGATCAACCTTTTCACAAAATGGACATCGTTGACATTCAAGAATGTTCAAAACAATGAACACTGAATGAAAAATGATGTGCCACAGTGACCACATAAGTTCGCACCATCAAGATCGAAGACGAGCTCCTTGGGAGTAATAAACTGTTCAGCGTTCAGCTAGGCAACCACTCTTAAAGAATGCGTATATAATCATATTGGTATAATGTGGTGACGAGGACTGATGGAATGTGATGGCATGCAATCGAATGCGAAACAGTCTATTGTGGAGTTTATCGAGGAACTGGGTAACTTTTAAGATGTAGCTGCAGATGGTGCAATCATATGTTTTATATGCACGGGAAAACAAACATCCAGAAGCTGAATTTGTCCAGTGGTTCCACGTGGTATGAATTGCAGTGTTGCACACTTTTCAGGAGGGATAGTCTGCTCTAAAGGAGAATGACTTTTATATTCAGACCAGGAATCAAGCAAAAGGAAGTTATTTTCACTAGCTATTAGCCAAAAGCAATGCTCATACCATAGCTGTAGTTCTGCTAATCCCATTTTCCTACTTTTACTTGCTGTGATGTAAATATTCCCTACTGTCCTTGCAAGCTCATTCATACGAGAAAGAATCATAGGGGAACCTTTGCCATTAGCAGCTAATATTGTGGTGGCAGGGTAGACAATATGTGGGGTTTGAATGCTGTAAATACCATTGGCTAATTGCACACACAAGATATTCCTTTTTACGAGGGGCGCTATTTATATTTTGAGCCTAATAATTAAAACAAAGTAATTTCTGATTGAAACCTGCTTTATTGTTTTTCAAAATATTCTCCTTTATGATCAATACACTTTTGCATCTGTTTGAACCATTTGTCAAAGCATTTATTTCAGTCTTCTTGAGACACCTCCAAAACATGGGTTTTTGAAAGCATCAACCGCTTCTTCTGCCAACGAAAATCGTTGTCCATGCAATTTATTCTTGATGTTCAGGAACAAAAATAAGTCATTGGGTGCCAAATCAGGACTGTATGGCGGATGGCCCATCAATTCTATTTTTTGAGCCTTCAAATACTCTGTTGTTAGACGAGATGTCTGTACGCTCGTATTGTCTTGATGAAGAACGATCCTATGGTTCTTGTTAGTTTTCCTTACTTCACCGAAGATTTCCGGCAAACAAACATTGACCGTTTTATGTTCCTCTAAAGGCACTGTTGCCACATGGCCAGTTTTGCTGAAAAAGCAGGCGACCATTTGCTTCGAAGTGCTTCGAGTGCAAACAACTTTTGTTGGATTTGCTTCATATAGAAACACCCATACAGTCGACTGCTGTTTACGTTCCAGCTCATACGCATAGATGCATGATTCGTCACATGTTACAATCTTATATACATGTTTTGAGACAACGGCATTGTATTTCTTGAGCATTTTTGTACACCAATCGACACGAGCATCTTTTTGAGATTGCGTCAAATTATGTGGGATCCAATGAGAGCAAACCTTTTTTACGGCTAAATAATTATGCAATATTTTATGTATGCTGGTGGAACTAATGCCTAGGGTTGCTTCAATCTCACAATATGTCGCATGATGATCTTTCATTATTAGTTTTTGCACAGTATTAATGTTTTCTGGCACAACAACTGATTTCGGACGACCTTCACGAACTTCATCATTGAGCGAATGGCGGCCACGATTAAATTCGTTATACCAGCGTTTCACAGTGGCAAAGGATGGAGCTTCATCGCCAAATGTGGAAGTTAGTTGATCGATGCACTAAAAAAAAAAAAATTGAGTTTTATTTATGGACGCTCTTTAACTGCTGTGATTCTTAGCATCCCGTATTGCACGAACATTTTCACGAGTTAATTCTATGTTTTTGTTGACACACAATTTTCAAGTTAGTGTAAACAAAACAAATAACGCTCTATTGACAAAATGTTTGAGGTAGATTATGGTAAAAAATGTCAAACTTTCCATTGGAAATGTCAGATGGCACCTACAACATTCAGGGTTGCCAAGGCTCAAAATATAAATAGTGCCCCTCGTAGAGCTTATTTTTATAATCCTAAAATTTAATTTAGCAGTCTTCAATAGTTTTTGAGAAAACGGGTCATTTATACCAGAAAATGTCATTCCAGAAAAAGCTGCTTAAAGCAAAAATTTGAGAAAACCAACTCTCATATATTTGCAAAGAAAAGAAACCACATGGCTTGAGAACACAGAAGCTGCTATCCAATTTGTAGATCAAAACTTGCCCATAAAAATGTGCTAAAGTTCGCCTTTCTACTCCAAAGTGCTTTCTTTTGTGAAGCCAAAATTCACAGACTTCACAGTACCAATTACAGATGTAGTACCATTTTTAAAAATATGTTTAAAATATAAATATTGTGCCTACAATTTAAAATATATATATAACAATCATAGAGGAAATTCCAACTAATGAGACTGAAAAAAAAAGTAATTTTTTGGCAAGTTTTGCTGTTTTAGTTTCCCTTAAGGAATGATTTTACAGTGTGTTCATAGATCGGTCGGACTATTCCATGGCGGCCTTGGACTGGGTGAGGATTGGTGCATCTTCCACCAGAGTTACATGTAAATGACTGGCAAGTCATGGGTACGAAACACTAACTACTGTATTAACTTACATTACGCTTACCTGCATCACAACAGATATAGAGATTGATGACCCTCAATGCGAACACATTTCCTATAGGTACCTCCGAAAACAATTCTGGTCTACTCACAAAGGTACATGTTGACTGATTGCCTGTATTTCTCTCGTGATGTTGTCCTTCAATTCTTGTAATGTGTGCAGATTTGATGCATACACTTTATTCTTTAAATTCATTTTTGGCTTGTGAAGCATGCCTGTATTGTAGTCCATTTAGTGTTACCCAGGAAACACCACGTGGAGGCGGACTACATTGTTCTCCACAGCAAATAAAACCTGTAGGACAAATAGAAATAAATAAACAATTAAATAACATTAAACAACATTTCAAAAGACAGCAGAGACTTGATGAAGAAGATAAATTAAAAGATAAAGATTATAAGAATATTAAAGATAGAGTTGATATACATAAAATGCCAATGAAGACTGCAGTGGCCTTATTTAGGATGGCAACTGGCCACGATTACCTCGCAGAACATCCTACAAGATAGGATGCCTACCTACACTCAAGTGCACTCTCTGTGAGGAAGATGTCATCCTGAACAAACAACATCTCGCCAAATGCAAAGCCCTTAAAAGTGATAACTAACAGACTTTATATTGGGAAGCTAGAGGGAAAATGATGCAGATGAATTAATCCCCAGTGCCATTGGTGAACAACAACAACTTTAAAGATTAAAAACAGAAACGTTATTAACAGTGAAGTATTCATCATGATGTAGATTGAGTCACACTTTTTTTTACACGTGAGTAATTCACTAATTAAAGTTACATAAAACAGGAAACGTTTTCGAGGGCATTCGTCCTCATCGTCAGCGACTGGGTGACTAAGGGTTGCTTTCTCCCATGTCCTCTTCTTCCTCATCCTGCGAATTCTGACCCTGTTGCCATCTGGTGTTGGGGGCACAAAGTTTTAACACATTGCTTACAGGCAGGATAATTTACCAGATCAGTTGTGAGGAATGTGAGAAATACTACATAGGAAAAACTAAAAAAAAACTTGGAAACCAGACTTAAGGAACACCAAAGAAACATAAAACTAAAACAAATAGAGAAATCCGCTGTATCACACCATTTTTGAACTGAAAACCACAACATTGGCCAAAGTATAAAGTTGTTAAAATCCCTCACCACACCAATAGAATTGAACATCTGGGAAAAAATACACATCATCAAAAACGGCAACAACGTCATTAATTTTGAAATCTCGTGTAAGCAATGTGTTAAAACTTTGTGCCCCCAACACCAGATGGCAACAGGGTCAGAATTCGCAGGATGAGGAAGAAAAGGACACGGGAGAAAGCGACCCTTAGTCACCCAGTCGCTGACGATGAGGACGAATGTCCTCGAAAACGTTTCCTGTTTTATGTAACTTTAATTAGTGAAGGTGAGTGTAAAAAAAGTGTGACTCAATCTACATCAACAACAACTTTATTCTTTAACATTCCCCATAAATAAAAATCGCATGGAGATAGAACAAGGGGAATGGGGAACAAGGGTTGCCAGAAGTATATCTTTTTAAGGAACAGTACGATATTTTGCTTCTTTTTGTTCTGGTACAGTATAATATAGTAACCACATGGCAATTGTTACTTGTTTCTGCTGTTTCATTTAATGATGTGCCCTGCTTTTCATAGAGATGATGTGCAAGGAATGTCAGCTGTCATCATGTTAACAAAAACTAACCTCAACCTTAACTAAAACTGAATTGACAATAATTTCACTTTGATTTCCACTTTTATTTTGGTAGAATCTAGTCAACAATTCTTTTTATTAATTACAATAAATCATGCAGAGAATTTTAGGTATTACTGTTCCTGATAGTGCTTTTTAAACATGGCTAGAAATAGCAGTAAATGTGCATAATTGACCAGCTTTAATTCAGTATAAAAATTTATCAAAGGTCAAAGCATGTTGGCAGGCTGAGGGCAGCCTACCCTTGTTAGGGCTAAACCACTTGTTGGTAGGAAAAGGTTATTACAGGGTGGGGGTTGAGAATGAGGTTGTGGTGGTGAAAGGAATATGATGCTCCTCGACGACCGCAGGTCAGGGTGCAACGGCCCTAGTGCACCGCTGGTGGAAGATGTTTAAAAGTTTGCATTGGGGTTAAATTTAGAATTTACCAAGCAACTCATGGTAGGACTATATAGGAACTCAGCTTTTGCTGCTGGTTGGAGTAGCTCCTAGGTTACCGGGGGTGCCCACAAGCCATGCGGGTAATCGGTGACGCCTCAAGTGGCGTTCTCTGGGGTTATAGTCCCCTAGAGACCGAACGAGGGCACTCCGATGGAATGGCAACTGCGGCCCGGCGCCTAATTTCGTCTTCCAGGTATGGAAGAGACGAGGCTTCGTGAAGTAGTCTCACGGGGAAGGCGCGGCATAGAGAATAGACGGCGCGGACGCCCATATTCTGCACCCGTTGCATTCGGAGCAGACTGGAATGTGCAGCGAGGCTCCAGGCGTACAGTAAGACGGCGATTATTAGTGCTCTGAATAGGCGCTACTTAAGAGGAGTCGGCATCTCAGCATGGGGAACCCGGAGGAAAAAATTTATCTGTAATTGAGCAAATAATATATGGTGTAATAATTCCACAGTGCAAGTTTTCTACAAGTTATAAACTTTATTCGGATTTTAGTTAAAATAAAGGTGTGATATGTTACATTCACATGACATTCTTTATTAACTATCCTTTATTGCTTTCTCTACTACTATAGCAAGTAGGGGAAGTATTGTATTCCGCCCAAAAATTCGATACCGAGATTTCACCGGAAATACATGTTTTGAGAGCCCCTGAATCCAAAAAAAAACGTGCGTGTCTGTGTGTGTGTGTATGTCTGTGAACAACATAACTCAGAAACGAACAGTCGGATAAACACCAATCTTGGTATTTAGGTTCAGTATCTTCCAGAGATGCGACATGAAGGTTTTCAAGAAAATCCCCCCATCCCAGATTACCCTTTATATGTAACATTTTTCGAAAATTTTAATTTTCTCAAAATGGCTCTAACGATTTTGATTAAAATATCATATGTTTAAGATATTTTCATGACAAATGAAATGTATATCTCGAATTTTCTGGGAATGTCTCCAAAAGTATTCTTCATTGTGAACGACTTTTGCATAACTGGTAAACCATAAGAGATAGACAAAATTTTACTACACAAAAAATGTAGATCGCGCTAAAATACACAATTTATGTCATATACATTTTTACTTTCTCTACTACGTATAGTAAGTAGGGGAAGTATTGTATTCCACCCAAAAATTCGATACCGAGATTTCACCGGAAATACATGTTCTGAGACCCCCTGAATCCAAAAAAAGCATTTTTGGAAACATGTCCGTGTGTGTGTCTGTGTGTGTGTCTGTGAACAGCATAACTCAGAAACGAACAGTCAGATAAGCACCAAACTTGGTATTTAGGTTCAGTATCTTCCAAGGATGGGACACGAAGGTTTTCAAGAAAATCCCCCCACCGCAGACTACCCTTTACATGGAACATTTTTCGAAAATTTTAATTTTCTCAAAAATGGCTCTAACGATTTTGATTGAAATATCATATGTTTAAGATATTTGTATGACAAATAAAATGTATATCTTGAATTTCCTGGGAATGTTTCCGAAAGTACTCATTGTGAACGACTTTTGCATAACTGGTAAACCATAAGAGATAGACAAAATTTTACTACACAAAAAATGTACATCGCGTTAAAATACACAATTTATGTCATATACATTTTTGTTGTTGAGTGAACCATTTTCGAGATATTACTTGTTATTCCCTTAAATTTCTACTTTCTCTACTACGTATAGTAAGTAGGGGAAGTATTGTATTCCACCCAAAATTTCGATACCTAGATTTCACCGGAAATACATGTTTTGAGACCCCCTGAATCCAAAAAAAGCGTTTTTGGAATCATGTCCGTGTGTGTGTTTGTGTGTCTGTGAACAGCATAACTCAGAAACGAACAGTCGGATAAACAACAAACTTGGTATTTAGGTTCAGTATCTTCCAAGGATGCGACACGAAGGTTTTCAAGAAAATCCCCCCACCCCAGAATACCCTTTACATGGAAGATTTTTCGAAAATTTTAATTTTCTCAAAAATGGCTCTAACGATTTTGATTAAAATATCATATGTTTAAGATATTTTCATGACAAATAAAATGTATATCTTGAATTTCCTGGGAATGTCTCCAAAAGTATTCTTTGTTGTGAACGACTTTTGCATAACTGGTAAATCATAAGAGATAGACAAAATTTTACTACACAAAAAATGTAGATCGCGTTAAAATACACAATTTATGTCATATACATTTTTTTTGTTGAGTGAACCATTTTCGTGATATTACTTGTTATTCCCTTAAATTTTTCAATACTTTTCTCAAATGGGAATTCGTTATTCATTTTTTACTTTCTCTACTACGTATAGTAAGTAGGGGAAGTATTGCATTCCACCCAAAAATTCGATACCGAGATTTCACCGGAAATACATGTTTTGAGACCTCCTGAATCCAAAAAAAGCATTTTTGGAAACATGTCCGTGTGTGTGTCTGTGTGTGTGTGTGTGTCTGTGTGTGTGTGTCTGTGTGTGTGTGTGTGTCTGTGTGTGTGTCTGTGAACAGCATAATTCCAAAACGAACAGTCGGATAAACACCAAACTTGGTATTTAGGTTCAGTATCTTCCAGAGATGCGACACGAAGGTTTTCAAGAAAATGCCCCCACTCCAGACTACCCTTTACATGGAACATTTTTCGAAAATTTTAATTTTCTCAAAAATGGCTCTAACGATTTTGATTAAAATATCATATGTTTAAGATAATGTCATGAGAAATGAAATGTATATCTCGAATTTTCTGGGAATGTCTCCAAAAGTATTCTTCATTGTGAACGACTTTTGCATAACTGGTAAACCATAAGAGATAGACAAAATTTTACTACACAAAAAATGTAGATCTCGTTAAAATACACAACTTATGTCATATACATTTCTTTTGTTGAGTGAACCGTTTTCGAGATATTGCTTATTATTCCCTTAAATTTTCCAATACTTATACTTTTTCTCAAATTCGTTATTCATTTTTTTATGTCCTGGACTTGCAAAGAGAATGGAATGCGCCGCATAGCAACCAGCGTTAAAATATTTGACCATCGCTTAAAAGCTACCATATTCCCCTTGCATCTACAAGAAAATTAGCATCTCGATATCTCGATTAACATAAAGCATATGGAGAATAGGCGTTTGTAAAAATAGATTGTACAAGAGTAGAGAAAGTCATGTGAGTGTAACACATCAGATTTTTTTGTCTTCGATATGCAAAGAATATTAATCTGTGGCAAAGCGAATGGTGCTGCACCTAGCAACCAGCTATTAAGAGATATGTATGTGCTTAAAGGCTACTGTATTTCTACATTGCCCTTGTAAATATATATCCCCCTTACATCTGCAAGAAAATTAGCAATAAGATAGAGTCTGCAAATGTTTATCTCGATTAACATGAAGTAGATGGAGAATAAGCGTTTGTAAAATAGTTTGTACAAGAGTAGAGAAAGTCATGTGAGTGTAACACATCAGATTTTTTTTATGTCCTGGACATTCAAAGAGAATGGAATGCGCCACATAGCAACCAGCGTTAAAATATTTGACTATCGCTTAAAGCCTACCAATTCCCCTTGCACCTACAAGAAAATTACCAATAAGATTAACATCTCGATTAACATGAAGCATATGGAGAATAAGCGTTTGTAAAAATAGTTTGTACAAGAGTAGAGAAATTCATGTGAGTGTAACAATCAGATTTTTGTTGTTGGGTGGAACCATTTTCGAGATATTGCTTGTTATTCCCTTAAATTTTCCAATACTTATACTTTTTCTCAAATTCGTTATTCATTTTTTTTGACCTGCACATGCAAAGGGAATGTAATGCGCCACATAGCAACCAGCTCTTAAAATACTTGACTATCGCTTAAAGCCTACCAATTCCCCTTGCATCTACAAGAAAATTAGCAATAAGATTAACATCTCGATATCTCGATTAACATGAAGCATATGGAGAATAAGCGTTTGTATAAATAGTTTGTACAAGAGTAGAGAAAGTCATGTGAGTGTAACACATCAGATTTTGTAATATAGGTTCTACAAACTATTCTTATAAACGCTTATTGTTCCATCCACTTCGTGTTGATTGAGATAAATGTTTACAGCAAGAGTTGCATTACACATTCGTTGAGGGTACAAGGGGGGGATAGAGGAAACTGGATAGATGTTTAAAAGCTAGTCGCTATGTACTGCCCTTGAAATTCTATACTCTTTCGATGACGTGAGAAGCAACTGAATGGCGATAATACCTGAAAAAAAAAACCATTGAAAAATTCAAAGCAATAAGAATCGATATCTCGGAAATGGCTGGTGCCGCAAAAAGATTGAGATAAATTGTGTATCTTACCGAGCGAGGTGACCGACCACTCTGACCCATGGGTTTTTCCCGGATCATCAGGCAAATGCTGGGGTGGTTCTTTCAGCCCCCGAATTTCCCGTCCCTCCATTTATTTCCATTCATCATTTCAGTCATTCTTCACCTCGTTAGGTCTTTCAAGGTTGGAAATGTCGGCGATTATGTTTCGCCGTGGCGTGGAAGGGAAAAGGATGCTCTCCACGGAACTTCTTCCGTCCGTCGGCTTTCGGCTGGTTGCCGGATAAACGGACCGCTACTTACTGCTCCTTCGAGCGGGGTATTGGACCCTCTGTGTGGGGCTGTAGTCCCCAGTTTGCCTGTCTGACTCGGAGCGTCTCAATCTGGAAACCGTAGGGACCCTATCATTGCCGTGCCGTCTCTCCTGGTTCCGGCCGTCCGGTGTCTCCTCTCACCTCTTCCCGAGGCGTCCCCTTATGGGGCATAGGTATAATATCCTCACTGGAGCAGTGCCGAGTCCCCTCCGACCATCAGTAAACAAACAAAACAAGTGTATTTTAAAGAAATCTTCATTTTTTGTGTAGTGCGTTTTTTGTCTTTCACTTATGGTTTACCAGCTATACAAAATTATAGGAAATTCCTTCCGAATGATGAAGACTTTACGGGATAAAAATTATAGATATAGATTGTATTTGTCATGTAAATATGTAAAATACGTGGTATTTTAATAAAAATAGTTAGAGCCGTTTTTAGAAAATAAAAAATTCCATGTATAGAGTAGTTGGATTTGGAGGATTTTCTTGAAAATCTTCATATTATATCTTTGAAAGATACTAAACTTGAATACCAAATTTGGTATTTATCCGACATTTCGTTTTTGAATTATGCTATTCACAAACACACACCACAAGGAGATTTTCTGAAAATGCTTTTTTTAGCTTCAGGGCGCCTCTAAACATGTGTTTCCGTCGAAATCTCGACATTGAATTGTTGGGTGGAATACAATACTTCCTCTACTTACTATAAGTACGTGGTAGAGAAAGTAATTATATATTCACACATGAGACTTCACTATTTGTAAACACCTACTTTGATCTCTAGAGTAGTTAATGTACGCTGTAATGATAACTGCTTGTTATATCCTTGGGAATCTGGCAGCCCTAAAGACACTTGGTATGTTATCTACTTTGTAATACCTACAAGTAATGTTAAATACACAAGTAAGAACAGTGTGAGCCCAGCAAGTCTTTTTGGCAGCACACCTATCATTATTAGTGCTTCATTAAGAATCCGCCCATACCGAGAACACAGACACGCATGGCTGGTTACATCCATGGAGGACTTCCTTGTCATGCACTGACATGTCCTCCCACATCATTCCTCACCTTCGGACGCTATACTTCGGCCTTCGACCTCACCTCAGGTCTATCAAACCGTTCCCTCCCTCTCTGGCTCGTTTCTGATGATCTAATGGGAGGAGAAACACGCGAACTGCATACTCGACTGCGACGCAAATGTAAATGGAGTTTATACATATGTTTTTCGAGGCTGTGCTTGCTTCTGTGGGCACGTTCGAATCTTGTTTTGGGGAAAAATTCAGTAAATGGATTAAATAGATCCTAAGATTTAATTTATATTATTTTATATTTAACGCGGCAGTGCGTTACCTTTCAGGTAACACAAATAATGCCTCGCCGCGTGCTGGGCGCCGTTTGTATAGTATATGTTAAATAAGAAGATTACAAAACACTTATTAACCCGACTTTCTCCATTCACTATACACAATTTGGTTTCATATTTATTTTGCAAATTATTCGTAATAAACCTCGTTTTTTCTACTTTTTCTTAATCATGATTAATGTTTTGCGAAATGGTTACAACACGCATTCTATTGTAGCTATACAGAATCATACAGGACGCTAGTACAACAGTAAAATATTTAAAAATAGACTTGAATTTTATTACTTTTTTATAGCCCGATGTGGAAAAAAAGACAAAAATATTCAACGTGTTTAGCTTGAAATACTTGGAAAATTTCGACTAACAGGAAATGTCTCTTAACCAGCTAAAGCTACACAAAATGCAATTTAACACAACTTATATACTTTACTGGTCTTTATAAATACGTGCCGTAAATCTACGACACGGGACCACCGCCTTTACTTCCCTTACAAAGGAAGCCATGCTAAGGATTTTTACGCCCGAAAAAAATCTATCGCCCTCCACCGGGTTTGAACACGCGACCTCGGGAACTAGAGGTAACCACTACATCACGAAGGACGACATGTCCTGTGAAGTCTCCGGACCTTAATCCAATTGAGAACGTCTGGGATTAATGGTTCGGGACTGGGAACGTCAAGAATGCACCAAAAAGACACTGAGGGAACATGTCTGGGAAATCTGGGAGAGTATGAGGAGACGACTCAAATCTGCAGCTCTTTAGTTGCCTCGGAGACTAAATGAGGTCTTCCTATCAAAGAAATAAAAAACAAAGCTAACTAAAAAGGTTTCGCCGTGTTGTTATTGTTATTATTATTATTATTATTATTATTATTATTATTATTATTATTATTATTGCACTTATGTAAACATATTGCTATTGAATTTCCATTTGGTGGATTTGTGCTCAGGAAAATATGTTTAATTTCTATAAATATAGGTATACAATTTTTTTTTGTGCTACTAGTGCTATTAAACTGATACCCACGGTGTTAATCTTTGTATTTTACACAGTTTACCGTCTCTGTAAACTAGTATAGTGAAAAAGGAACGTTAAACGCTTGAAATAAATAAAAAGAGCTTAATTTAATTCATAATCATGTTGATAATGGTAACAATAATAACTGTATTATATTTTATGGAAAACATTCTAGATCAATGAGAGGATTCGAACCACAGATGTTTGGCTTTCCGTACCGACGCTTTGCACTGAGCTCTCGTGGTTGTCTGCCGCCAGCACAATGAACCTAATGCATCTGAGTCTATCTTTAAAGCTTGTCTACGGAGGAATCAAGTCTTTTCACTTTTACGAGAAGGCACTGCCAAAAGTGACAAAGCATAATAAACAAACTATGTTTAAGTCTAACACATAATGTAAACGAGAAAATATTACAATCAGTTGTGATAAAACGGTAAAGTGAAAGTGGCAAAAATAAAACGAAATTATAGGAGTGAAAATCGAAGGAAAACAAATAGAAACATCACAACTATAATTATTATATAGGTGTATACATAATAGTTGAAAATTGAATCTCTGACAGCATCAACTGCTATACTACACTACGTGATCAAAAGTATCCGGACACCTGGCTGAAAATGACGTACAAGTTCGTGGCGCTCTCCAACGGTAATGCTGGAAGTCAATATGGTGTTGGTCCACCCTTAGCCTTGATGGCAGCGTTCACTCTCGCAGGCATACTTTCAATCAGGTGCTGGAAGGTTTCTTGGGGAATGGCAGCCCATTCTTCACGGAGTGCGGAACTGAGGAGAGGTATCGATGTAGGTCGGTGAGGCCTGGCACGAAGTCGGCGTTCCAAAACATCCCAAAGGTGTTCTATAGGATTCAAGTCAGGACTCTGTGCAGGCAAGTCCATTACAGGATGTTATTGTCGTGTAACCACTCCGCCACAGCCCGTGCAGTATGAACAGGTGCTCGATCGTGTTGAAAGATGCAATCGCCATCCCCGAATTGCTCTTTTACAGTGGGAATCAAGAAGGTGCTTAAAATATCAATGTAGGTCTGCGCTGTGATGGTGCCACGCAAAACAACAAGGGGTGCAAGCTCCCTCCAGGAAAAACACGACCACACCATAACACCACCACCTCCGAATTTCACTGTTGGCACTACACACGCTGGCAGATGACGTTCACCGGGCATTCGTCATACCCACACCCTGCCATCGGATCGCCACATTGTGTACCGTGATCCGTCACTCCACACAACGTTTTGCCACTGTTCAATCATGTAATGTTGACGCCCCTTACACCAAGCGAGGCGTCGTTTGGCATTTTCCTGCGTGATGTGTGGCTTATGAGCAGCCGCTCGACCATGGAATCCAAGGCTTCTCACCTCACGCCTAACTGTCATAGTACTTGGAGTGGATCCTGATGCAGTTTGGAATTCATGTGTGATGGTTTGGATAGATGTCTGCCTATTACACTTTACGTCCCTCTTCAAATGTCGGCGATTTCTGTCAGTCAACAGACGAGGTCGGCCTGTACGCTTTTGTGCTGTGCATGTCCCTTCATGTTTTCACTTCACTATCACATCAGAAACAGTGGACCTAGGGATGTTTAGGAGTGTGGAAATCTCGCGTACAGACTTCTGACACAAGTGACACCCAATCACCTGACCACGTTCGAAGTCCGTGAGTTACACGGAGCGTCCCATTCTGCTGTTTCACGATGTCTAATGACTACTGAGGTCGCGGATAATGAGTACCAGGCAGTAGGTGGCAGCACAATGCACCTTAGATGAAAAACGTATATTTGTGGGGGTGTCCGGATACTTTTGATCACACAGTGTATAAATGGAATCAGTATTCCGCTTGAAACGTTGGTACAAGTTGATACGCGGGACAATAGAGTGATCATTAACATTATCCTACACCCAAATACAGAAATTAACTCTATTACATCGCGTGGTTGCAGTCCATGAACTACAGTTATGTTATAGGGTTTTAATTTTAAAAGTTTAGTGGCATTCCAAGCTGAGATTTGCGAAATTCCTGATTCCTGCGCAAGCTTTCTCAGAGCTTTCTTTGGACCTAACTTTTCTCCTACAGTTTGTTCCCTGTAAGAACACAGCGATTTAATTTCGGTTTCTTATGAAGAATAGATTCCATTTCCCTAAATATACATACAAGACTACGAACCGTTGCTCCGCGAGGCGCACTAATCTGTCTATAAGTCACCGCTCTCACTTTTCTACAAGAATTTCCTTATCACAAAGGAATCATACATGTGTGCTAAACATACAAACCTTTAGGCATTATAACAGCACTAACACGCTATAACACTGAAACGTTTGGTCTCACTTTGTATAAATCTTTGTGACTTCGCGTGAACTGATTAGCGAGCATACGGAGAGGAAGGAAAGTGGAGGGGAGAACAGAATCGTTTAGTAACAGGCTAGTGCAGCGCAAACAATTCCCCGTAATACGGCCGCGCGTTCAAACAAAGATTCTATACAAACTGCTGCAAGTGACCAGAGGTTGCAAATACTCTAATAGAAGGAAACAGACATACAAATAAACGCAAGCATATCAGTGAAAGCTTTATGTATACGATTGGTGCTATCTCATGTTGTGCAAACTGGTTCTCAGTGACCACGTAGTTATACCCAGTGACCGCTTACACCCTCGGGGTTATAAGAGAATGTGGACAGCGAATGGGCGCAAGAGTCAGTTGTGGGACAGTCGCATTGTGTTAGCAAGTGAACTAGTGTTAGCGCTATGTTACATTACCAAACGAGTGTACTAGTACTAGATTTTACCATGCCAAAGGTGTCCAGTTCTCGATTTATTGTTCTGGCTGAGGAATTCAAACAAGATTTCACAGACACTGATGGAACTGTTATGCGATGTACTATTTGTGATTCAGGAATTTTGTTAGATGAAAAACACCAGCGAGATCGCATCAAACAACACATTTCCAGCTCTAAGCATCAAATGAACAAGACTCTTCAAGCAAACAAACCACGGCAACCTCTATTACGAAATGCGTTTCAACAGAGTTCTTCAAAAAGCCAAAATTTGAAGGAATTAAACACTGATTTGTGTGCAGCTCTTACACAAGCAGGAATTCCACTCAATAAGGTGAACCATCCAGCCTTCAAGGCATTTCTTGAAAAATACACAAAGATGTCAATGCCCGATGAGAGTACTTTAAGAAAAGCTACATGGAGCCTGTTTACCAAGAAACCATAGAAAGAATCAAGGAGAAAGTGTCTGATTGCGATGTGGGAATCGTTGTGGATGAAACCATACACTCAATGGAACGATATGTTTTGAACATTTTAGTTTTTCCCTTAGCAGGGGAGAAAGTTAAGCCCATGTTGTTAAAAATGTACGAGCTGCAGAAAGCCAATGCCAGTACAGTAATGCAATCCATTATGGACTTCTGCCAAAAACTCTGGCCTACTGGTATCGATTTTGAAAAACTTCTTCTTGTGGTTACGGACCAGGCTCCATACATGGTTTCAGCTGTTAACCAATTGAAACTTTTATTTCCTAACTTGAAGCATGTGACATACCCTTCACAGGGTTTGTGAATCCATAAGGAACGAATACAACATCGCAAATGAATTCATTTCCGCCCTGAAGAAGATTCTACTGAAAGCTCCGAGCTGTGTTGTTTACTACAGGGAAATCACTGGCCTGCCCCTTCCAAATTTCCTGGTCATTACTCCCTGGGGATCTTGGATTGAGTGTGCTGCTATGTTGTGTGAGAATTTTGACAAAATTAAAGAGTTTGTGCTTTCTTTGGATCCATCCAACGGAGGTGCAATTTCCAAGGCACAGCAACTTCTGTTACCGGAGAAAATACATAATTTGCAGACAGAACTATATTGGAAAGGTAGAATCAGACGACTGAAAAATTCAATGCCATAGCCGGGATTTGAACCACGGATCTCCAACTATATTGTGTCCATAGTTACAAGTACCTGCCTGCAATTATTAAACGATTGGAAAACAAGGTCTGGAAAAGGAAAAACAATGGGATAGTTTTACTTCCGTGAGGGAGCAGTTAGATGGCTTTGCCAAAGACAAACTTGAATCTAGTCTTCAGAAGAATCCAGACATTGAGGAATTCGTCACTCTGTAGAGTTGCCATTCGAGTGAATACAAGGTTTGCCCCACTGGTTTCTGTGGATGTTGAAAGAAGCTTTAGCATCTACAAAGACATTCTATCTCCTAAAAGAAACAGACTTACTTTTAAAAATGTGGAGATGCTTAATGTCTTGAAGTACAACAGCTTCATGTTTTTTCCTTCTTTTGATGTGTGATAATTTGATGTACTTATTTGTAGTTTAATAAATTAGAATAGAGGAAAGAGAAATCGTTGAATTAGTTAAGGGAATGCACAACTGAAATTAACCCAAAATCTAGCAAAATCTTAAAAAAAAAATTATGTTCCCAAAAAATTCTCCATTGCTTGTAGTTTTAGAATTCAGTTTTATTTTTGGCCTAGTGAACGCTTCAGAATCGTTACAAGACTTTTTAAATACCCTTGCGCATTTGGTTGCTAGCTGTTTATATTTTTAAAACTTCATTTTAAGGCGTTTCTTATTTTCAGCATTTCTGCATATTCAAAATGTTTCACACGATGTAGTTTTCATCCATTCATATTGACATTTTTTATGCTTATATCAAAAACACAAATAAAAAAAATAAAAAAATGCAAATACAAAACTGCAAAACTTTTTTTCTCTTAAACTGAATGGTAGAAAAAAATTATATGACAGATTTGTAGTTCCTTGACATAGAAACAACATAAGATTTTTTTGTTGAAAAATGCATCATGTGTTGCATAGTTTTATACTTAAAAAATTAATAACTTGAAAACTAATTTAGGTTTTGGATTGAAATTCACAAAACAATTATATCTAAAGAAGACTGACATGTGGTTAAAATTTCAGCCCAATTGATTGGATAGTTTAGAAAATAGCAATTTATGTTGTGCATCCCCTTTAAACCAGCACCTTATTGCCCCTTTTTCACCTTATTTGAGCACATTTTCCCTACCTTTTTTCATCTGAAATTTGCACCTAAAAATCCTAACTCTGATTATAGCTTAATGTGTTTCTTTTAATGATAATTTTTAAAAAATGTGTAAAATAATGTGTTATTTCAAAATAGAAAAGTGAATAATAAGTAATATAACTGCATAACTTTTAAAACACTATTTCATACATCGGTCTTCAGCTATACTTACCTGGCCCAAGCTCAAAATAGGTTGGCCCCCGTGGTGTAAACTGTTTTGACGGGGGAATGACAGGAACAGGTGGCAAATATGATTTACAATGAAGATATGCTAAGCTGGTCATTTTGAAAGCGTAGTACTGCACAGTCATGTTTTCTCTGGAAAAGTGCAAGGCACTTGCATTTTCCCTTACATAAATGTTAATTTCATGTCACGTAAATAAGATTGCCGCCAGCTGTAGAAACTAACGTCGTTACAAATGACAATCGTGTTGGAAGTTGGGAAGATATTCGCTTGTTTGTGACGTGTGACTGGAATCTCTTTCATACACATCAGCCTTGAATGACGTCACCTCGTAAACACATGTCAACACTTGCTTCTGTCGTTAAGTTGTGACAACCTTTGCAATACTTCCAGTTATACAACGGGGGAGCATACCTCCCGCACTGAACCTACATACATCTATTGTGGCTACCTGCTCCAGGAGGAAGGGATAAAGTGAAAGACCGCAGGCTACAGGCCGCAGACAGACCGACCAAAGAGACGCGCGGAAGTCCCTAACAGTTCCAGGCTCGAAGACCCGCCCAATGCTGGAGTTGCCTAGAGAGGGCGATGAACGATCCGTCGACCAAGCAGGCCTCTAATGCCCACGGAGATTACTCTTTCCTCTGAGTAAGCATTCGCGCTATCTGTTCGGCACCGCCATACGCCACGAAACCTAGAAGCACACATAAAAGATAGAAGGAAACGGAAATGATGGAAATAAATCGTAGTAGTTGAGAAACCACACCAGCATTCCCTACCGACCAGGGAAACCCATGAAAACTCCAAGGTTCAAAGTGGGCGGTCGCGAATGCGAGCCTCACGCGTTACCGAGATAAACGTTTTGAGGTTCCCTGAATCCAGAAGATCTGATGTGTTACACTCACATGACTTTCTCTACTCTTGTACAAACTATTTTTACAAACGCTTATTCTCCATGTGCTTCATGTTAATCTTATTGCTAATTTTCTTGTAGGTGCAAGGGGAATATGGTAGGTTATAAGCGATAGTCAAATATTTTAAGAGCTGGTTGCAATGTGGCGCATTCCATTCTCTTTGCATGTCCAGGACATAAAGAAAATGAATAACGAATTTGAGAAAAAGTATAAGTATTGGAAAATTTAAGGGAATAACAAGCAATATCTGAAAACGGTTCACTCTACAAAAAAAATTATATGACATAAATTGTGTATTTTAACGCGATCTACATTTTTTGTGCAGTAAAATTTTGTCTATCTCTGATGGTTTACCAGTTATGCAAAAGTCGTTCAGAATGAAGAACACTTTTGGAGACATTCCCAGAAAATTCGAGATATACATTTCATTTGTCATAAAAATACCTTAAACATATGATATTTTAATCAAAATCGTTAGAGCCATTTTTGAGAAAATTAAAATGTTCGAAAAATGTTCCATGTAAAGGGTAATCTGGTGTAGGGGGATTTTCTTGAAAACCTTCGTGTCGCATCTCTGGAAGATACTGAACCTAAATACCAAGTTTGGTGTTTATCCGACTGTTCGTTTATGAGTTATGTTGTTCACAGACACACACGGACATGTTTCCAAAAATGCTTTTCTTTGGATTCAGGGGGTCTCAAAACATATATTTCCGGTGAAATCTCGGTATCGAATTTTTGGGTGGAATACAATACTTCCCCTACTTACTATACGTAGTGGAGAAAGTAAAAAAGCATAATTAGAAAAAGATTAGCTCGCGCATCTGCCCATGAACAGCATTACCCAAAAACGAATAGTTGGTATATTGAATTTTCTGGGAATAGCCCGTTAAGTCCTCTTCCTTCTGAATGACTTTTGTATAATTGGTAAACCGTAAGAGGCAAACAAAATTTTAGCACATACAAAATATAGATCTTACGAAAGCACACAATTTATGACAAATATAATTTTTTGTAGCGTTAACTATTTCCGAGATATTCTTTGTTATTAGTTTGAAGTTTTAAATGTTTATATTCTTTCAAGTGGCATTTGTTTTTCTCATGATAATAAAACGAGGACGGAATTCCAAAGCCATCACGTAGCAATTCGCTTCTTAAAAATCTGACAATCGTTTTAGCCTACTGTCTCCTTCCACAACGAAACGTGTAAATGTGTAATGAAAGTGTATCTCGGTTAACAAGAAGTAGATAAAAGAATAAGCTTTGTTAAGAAGAGTGAGCAGAGAAAGTAATATGATCAATGATTCAGCATCATTGATCAAGAAAAATACGTGAAGGCTTTCAGTAGTTGCCAACCTCTGCCCCAGCAAGTGAATGCCTTCATTCAGTATTCAACGCGAAAGAGAGGTAACGCGAATCACGTAAGATAACGGAAAGTAGCGGAAGGAGGTGTGGGCCGAGAGGAAGTGAAGAAAATCGTAGATAACCGCGGATGTGCATTGGCAATACCCATTTTGTAAGGATTACAATTTTTAGTAGCTCTACTAATCTATAGAAGGTAGAGGAAGTATTGCATTCCATCCAAAAATTTGATACCGAGATTTCACCTGATATACACGTTCTGGGATCCCTGAATCCAAAAATAAGCATTTTAATAAAAGAGTGCGCGCGTATTTGTGTTTGTAAACAGCATAACTTTGATGTGTTACATTCACATGACTATCTCTATCCTCTATGACACACTAGTGGGTATACAAACTATTTTTACTAAAGCTTATTTTCTATCGACTTCATTTCAATACAAATAAGCCTTTGCAGAAATAGCTACATTACATTTTTACTTTCTCTACTACGTATAGTAAGTAGGGCAAGTATTGCATTCCACTCAAAAATTAATATTGAGATTTCTCGGAAGTACATGTTTTGAGGCCCCTGAATACAAAAAAGGCATTCTTAGAAAAAGATCCGTGTGTGTATTTGCTTGTATTTAGGTTCAGTGTAAGATGCGACACGAAGATTTTCAAGAAAATCCCCCACCCCAGACTACCCTTTACGTGGAATATTTTTCGAAAATTTAGATTTTTTAAATAATGTGAGGCAATATTTTTAACACTTAAAATTCAATAACAATGCGCCTTGAAGCAATATGTGTATGTAATAATTTGTAAAATGTATGTAACAGTCATTGCATATGCTTATATTATTGTAAACATGTTCAATAATGTTATGTGAATGCATTACGTAATTTAATAATGTAGGCACTGTGAGAAAAATAGGTTTAAACTTGATATCAATGAGGTAACCTTCAGGCAGTAATGAGTAAGGAAGTTTAAATGCTACAGGTCATTATTAGAGCAGCAATAATGTAAATTTTTGAGACAGTTTATAAAATAGGCAATCAACAACCAGAAAAAGCTTTAGTTAAATGGCTATTGGACTAGGATTAGCCAATCAGAGACTTGAAATACAGAAATCTACAAATTTAGGCGATGGAAAACAGTTCAGTTGCTTCTAGACAGTGCTCATAAACAGAAGCGAGATGCGTCCTCGAGAAATTAATTACGTATTCGTGTGAGACGAAAATAGTATACATGTTAAAAAGTGCAAGTATTAAATAAAAGAATCTCACAGCTCTCGATATCAGTGAAGTGCTATTTAATTTGCGTCAAGGATTAATAAAAAGGAGTGAATTAAAACTTAAAATCTGCGTAAGCCTACATTCTTCAGTCGCACCACAACACTGCCAAGACATCCATGTCTCTAAAATAAATAGTGACGCAGCCGAAGCAAACATAAACATCAAATATTTAAAGAAACAGTAAAAATACATTTGGGGCGAAGGCTACCGGAAACTGTATACTATACGTGCGGTTGCAACTACTACAAGTTCGGCTCCCCAACAGTTGAACTATAATACATCTTCAAACTGACTTTCCATACGTGAGTAGTATTAGTCCCGGATGAGCCAATTGTTTTAACGATAATCCTGCCGCTAGGGGCGCTGGTGTCGCTAGTGTCGGTGCGTGCGACGGCGGCGGCGGTAAGTTTGAAAAGCGCCCTGAGCGGTAGGATTATCGTTATTGCAATTGGTTCATCCGGGACGAGTTGAAAGAATTGAGGATTAGGGTAAGGTGAAGGAAGAAGAGGAAGTGACGTGGAGTGTTTTGATTGGTTCGTTAATTTGGGTGGAAGATGAAGGAAGGAAGATGGAAGAGTATGGAGTTCGCGTGCTGGAGAGGAGCTGGGTGGCGAGGTGTTGTCTGTGCGGAGGTCGGTACTGAAAGAGGGGTAAAGATGGGGGGCGAGGGATAAAAAGTGTAACAGAAAGTGACGTGTGAAGTTGTGATTGGTGGGAATAAGAAGTGATTTTATTGGTGGAAAGGAGCAAATGAAAGTTGTTGATTGGTAAGAATAAGAGAGGTTATGATTGGTGGAAAGAAAAAGGAGTGGGGTATGTTGGAGGTGATGGGAAAGGTAAGTTTTGCTAGCAACAAGATTTGCAAAAGCCTGTCGTGAACTGATCAGCAATTTTTGAACGTTGGATGGTAGTTTTCTTGAGTGGATAGAGAGATGGGGCGATATGAGATGCGGTGGCGAAAATGGGAACTAAACAAGGTGGTTGAGACAAGAGGTTTAAGGACAAGGAAATTTGGAGGTTAGTGGTGAACATGGCGGTCGCAAGAGGTGGGGGTAAGGAGACGCGGTGGTGAGAATGGGAACTAAAAGAAGATGGCGGTAGCAAGAGGTTAGAAGAGTAGATTTTGAGGTTAAAATAGCGGGAACTAAAAATGGCGGAGGGTCTGCGACAAGGAGATGCGGTGAGAACTAAACAAGATGGCGGACGCAAGAGGAGGGTAAGGAGATTTGAGGTTACAGTACCAAAACACGAAAGGATATATTCCTACGCCAAGCAGGTCCGAAAAATAATTATGCGTGTGGTACTTACCTGTTACCGGTGTGGATGCGTCACCAAAAGCGCGGCACGCGAGGCGGAAAAATAAAAGCAAACTGTTTTTGAAAATGCTTAACCAGCTTTAAGATCAACCAACATCACTACGCACTGATATACCTAGGTTTTTAAAGCGGTACAGACACCCTTTGCAGAGGCGTAATTTAACTATACCAAAACCTGGTACTGGACCATCGTGATGGTCGCTAGCGTACGTAGGAGCAGGGTTCTCATAGCCGGTCGAAAGCGGTCAAAAACGTGTACGACGTAGGTGTTCGCAGTAGGTGCTGTCGAGTCAACCGTCGAGGTGTGAATAAACGAGATCTGTTCTCGCCGGCAATTTGGTTCGGAGATGTGAGCAGCGGCGAGGTGTTGTCTGTGCGGAGGTCGGGACTGAAAGAGGGAAAAGATGGGGAGCGAGGGATAAAAAGTATAACAGAAAGTGACGTGTGAAGTTGTGATTGGTGGGAATAAGAAGTGATTTTATTGGTGGAAAGGAGCAAATGAAAGTTGTTGATTGGTAAGAATAAGAGAGATTATGATTGGTGGAAACAAAAAGGTGTGGGAGTGGGGTATGTTGGAGGTGATGGGAAAGGTAAGTTTTGCTACCAACAAGATTTGCAAAAGCCTCTCCAGAACTCATCAGCAATTTCAGCAGACGATGTGCGTGGCGATAGGCCCGCTGCGATGAAAGAGCTGCAAACTGCGCGATAACTTGAAAAATATTGCCCGCCGTGACGCATTGCGCGCGCGCGCGTTTACCGTAAACCGTTACAGTTGCCATACTTATATTAACCGTCTTTCTTTTTTTCTTTTTCTTTTTTTTACGTTTGTTTTTTAAAAAAAAATAACTAGTTTTTCGGGGGTTTTCTCTGGTTGGTAGACGAATGCAAGCTCTTTCTGCTTTTTCACAGGTTTTCCCTGGTTGGTAGGCGTTTGCTGTAGTGGTTGACGAAGCCCTTTCTAATTTTCGAGGTTTTTTCAGGTTTTTCGTGGTTGACCCTGCCCGGTAGGCAAATGATGAAGTTTTTGCTTGTGAGCGCACGGATACTAGGCACATACTCGCACACACACACACACACACGTTGCAGTTGCCATACTTATATTATTCGTCTTTTGCTTTTTTTCTTTTTGTTTTTTCGTTTTTTAAAAAAATAACTAGTTTTTGGAGGTTTTCTGCGGTTGGTAAACGAATGCAAGCTCTTTCTGCTTTTTCATAGGTTTGCCCTGGTTGGTAGGCGTTTTCTGTACTGGTTGACGAAGGCGTTTCTAATTTTCGAGGTTTTCTCAGGTTTTTTAGCGGTTGTCCCTGCTCGGTAGGCAAATGATGAAGTTTTACCTTGTCGGCGCACGGATACTAGGCACGTACTCGCACACACACACACACGTTGCAGTTGTCATACTTATATTATTCGTCTTTTCCTTTTGTTCTTTTTGTTTTTTCGTTTTTTAAAAAATAACTAGTTTTTGGAGGTTTTCTGCGGTTGGTAAACGAATGCAAGCTCTTTCTGCTTTTTGATAGGTTTTCCCTGGTTGGTAGGCGTTTTCTGTACTGGTTGACGAAGGCGTTTCTAATTTTCGAGGTTTTCTCAGGTTTTTTAGCGGTTGTCCCTGCCCGGTAGGCAAATGATGAAGTTTTACCTTGTCGGCGCACGGATACTAGGCACGTACTCGCGCACACACACACACACACACACACACAAACGTTGCAGTTGTCATACTTATATTATTCGTCTTTTCCTTTTTTTCCTTTTTTTTTAAAAAAATAACTAGTTTTTTGGGAGTTTTCTGCGGTTGGTAAACGAATGCAAACTCTTTCTGCTTTTTCATAGGTTTTCCCTGGTTGGTAGGCGTTTTCTGTAGTGGTTGACGAAGCCGTTTCTAATTTTCGAGGTTTTCTCAGGTTTTTTTTTTTTAGTGGATGTCCCTGTCCGGTAGGCAGATGATAAAGTTTTTCTATAACGTCGTCGTTTCGGCTTGTGGCGCACGGATACTAGGCACGTACTCGCGCACACACACACACACAAACGTTGCAGTTGTCATACTTATATTATTCGTCTTTTCCTTTTTTTCCTTTTTTTTAAAAAAATAACTAGTTTTTTGGGAGTTTTCTGCGGTTGGTAAACGAATGCAAACTCTTTCTGCTTTTTCATAGGTTTTCCCTGGTTGGTAGGCGTTTTCTGTAGTGGTTGACGAAGCCGTTTCTAATTTTCGAGGTTTTCTCAGGTTTTTTTTTTTAGTGGATGTCCCTGTCCGGTAGGCAGATGATAAAGTTTTTCTATAACGTCGTCGTTTCGGCTTGTGGCGCACGGATACTAGGCACGTACTCGCGCGCGCACACACACACAGACACACAAACAGACACACACACGGACATGTTTCCAAAAATGCTTTTTTTTTTTTATTTTTTATTCAGGAGGTCTCAAAACGTGTATTTCCGGCGAAATCTCGGTATCGAATTTTTGGGTGGAATGCAATACTTCCCCTACTTACTATACGTGGTAGAGAAAGTAAAAAAAGTATAAGTATTGGAAAATTTAAGGAAATAACAAGCAATATCTCGAAAAACGGTTCACTCAACAAAAGAAAAATATATATGGCATAAGTTGTGTATTTTAACGCGATCTACATTTTTTGTGTAGTAAAATTGTGTCTATCTCTTATGGTTTACCAGTTATGCAAAAGGCGTTCACAATGAAGAATACTTTTGGAGACATTCCCAGAAAATTTGAGATATACCTTTTATTTCTTATGACATTATATTAAACATATGATATTTTCATCAAAATGGTTATAGCCTTTTTTGAGAAAATTAAAAAAAGTGTACTATCTTGTTTTCACGGGTTTTCCAGATCGGTAAGCGTTAGAATACTCTTAGAGCTTTTTTTTTTGGATTCAGGAGGTCTCAAAACGTGTATTTCCGGCGAAATCTCGGTATCGAATTTTTGGGTGGAATGCAATACTTCCCCTACTTACTATACGTGGTAGAGAAAGTAAAAAAAGTATAAGTATTGGAACATTTAAGGAAATAACAAGCAATATCTCGAAAAACGGTTCACTCAACAAAAGAAAAATATATATGGCATAAGTTGTGTATTTTTAACGCGATCTACATTTTTTGTGCAGTAAAATTTTGTCTATCTCTTATGGTTTACCAGTTATGCAAAAGGCGTTCACAATGAAGAATACTTTTGGAGACATTCCCAGAAAATTTGAGATATACATTTTATTTCTCACGACATTATCTTAAACATACGATATTTTCATCAAAATCGTTATAGCCATTTTTGAGAAAATTAAAAAAAAGTGTACTATCTTGTTTTCACGGGTTTTCCAGATCGGTAAGCGTTAGAATACTCTTAGAGCTTTTTTGAGGTTTTTTTCGCGGTTGTTCCTGTCCGGTAGGCAGATGATAAAGTTTTTCTATAACGTCGTCGTTTCGGCTTGTGGCGCACGCATACTAGGCACGTACTCGCGCGCGCACACACACACACACACACAGACAGACACACAAACAGACACACACACGGACATGTTTCCAAAAATGCTTTTTTTCTGATTCAGGAGGTGTCAAAACGTGTATTTCCGGTGAAATCTCGGTATCGAATTTTTGGGTGGAATGCAATACTTCCCCTACTTACTATACGTGGTAGAGAAAGTAAAAAATTATAAGTATTGGAAAATTTAAGGAAATAACAAGCAATATCTCGAAAAACGGTTCACTCAACAAAATAAATGTATATGGCATAAGTTGTGTATTTTAACGCGATCTACATTTTTTGTGTAGCAAAATTTTGTCTATCTCTTACGGTTTATCAGTTATGAAAAAGTCGTTCACAATGAAGAATTCTTTTGGAGACATTCCCAGAAAATTCGAGATATACATTTCATTTCTCTCGACATTATCTTAAATATATGATATTTTGAACAAAATCGTTAGAGCCATTTTTTAATACAAAGAGAACGGGATTTCACAAGTGAAACAGTACTGTGATAACGATACCAACAAACTAATTATTATTCACCCACTGAAACAAAAAAAAAAAATCTGATGTGTAACACTCACATGACTTTCTCAACTCTTGTACAAAGTATTTTTACAAACGCTTATTCCCCATCTAGTTCATGTTAATCGAGATAAACATTTGCAAACTCTATTTTATTGCTAATTTTCTTGTATAAAAAAATCTGATGTGTAACACTCACATGACGTTCTCTACTCTTGTACAAAGTATTTTTACAAACGCTTATGCTCCATCTAGTTCATGTTAAACGAGATAAACATTTGCAAACTCTATTTTATTGCTAATTTTCTTGTAGATGTAGGGGAAAATATATTTACAAGGGGAATATAGAAAAACAGTAGCCTTTAAGCACATACATATCTCTTAATAGCTGGTTGCTATGTGCAGCACCATTCTTTTTGCCACAGATTAATACTGTTTGCATATCAAAGACAAAAAAAATGAATAACGAAGTCCCATTTGAGAAAATAAATATTGGAAAATTAACAAACAATATCTCGAAAACGGTTCACTCAACAACAAAAATGTATATTACATAAGATGTGTATTTTAACGCGATCTAAATTTTTTGTGTAGTAAAATTTTGTCTATCTCTTACGGTTTATCAGTTATGAAAAAGACGTTCACAATGAAGAATACTTTTGGAGACATTCCCAGAAAATTCGAGATATACATTTCATTTCTCACGACATTATCTTAAACATACGATATTTTTCATCAAAATCGTTAGAGCCATTTTTTTTAATACAAAGAGAACGGGATTTCACAAGTGAAACAGTACTGTGATAACGATACCAACAAACTAATTATTATTCACCCACTGAAACACATAAAAAAAATCTGATGTGTAACACTCACATGACTTTTCTCATCTCTTGTACAAAGTATTTTTACAAACGCTTATTCCCCATCTAGTTCATGTTAATCGAGATAAACATTTGCAAACTCTATTTTATTGCTAATTTTCTTGTAGATGTAGGGAAAATATATTTACAAGGGGAATATAGAAAAACAGTAGCCTTTAAGCACATACATATCTCTTAATAGCTGGTTGCTATGTGCAGTACCATTCTTTTTGCCACAGATTAATACTCTTTGCATATCAAAGACAAAAAAAATGAATAACGAATTCCCATTTGAGAAAATAAATATTGGAAAATTTAAGTAAATAACAAGCAATATCTCGAAAACGGTTCACTCAACAATAAAAATGTATATGATATAAGTTGAGTATTTTAACGCGATCTACATACTTTCGTACTCACCTATAACAGATAGAGGGTAGAGGTCGTACGAACGTAGCACTTTGAGAATTTATATTCAACAGTTGGTGTTACTCCTTAAAAAGAAGTATCTGCTGATTGTATTTAATTCATATATTTTACATAACACGTATGCACTGGCACAACATAAAACACTACACACGATTTTAATATTGCACTAATAACATCAGGAATAACTTAGCTCAGCTCGTTCGCATTCAGCGTTACACGCAAAAGAACCGTGCGCTGACGACAGTGAAAGGCCTGAGAAGCGGAACTTCGTCAGCACTTCAATAAATGCAACCTTTATGTCGGCGGAGGGAATTGTGCAGTGGCGGCTCGTTTCAGGATGACTCTAGTTTTTAAAACTAGACAATTTTTTAGCGAAACGAGGCATTTAACTCGACACGCATGATGAAACAACGGTTGCGATAAGCGAGCTTATAAAAACCCGGTGCCAACAGCAAAAGCCCGTAGTGACAAACGGAAGCGATAGTGGGTTTTTCTACAAAATCGTTCTATTTGACGAAAAATAGTTTTAAAATAAAAACAAAATAGCCGCAGCACTTTGCAGGGAAAGAGCGATCGGTGCATTCGGACGATAAGATGGACCAACAACCCGGAGGAAGTCGCGATGACACCTTGCAGCCTACGTTCGAAATTATAGGACACAAGCAGAGGAGGCTGCCAAAGCTTTTTTCCGGCTTTACAGAGTCTCAAATTACGTTAAACCCGGTCCCCAGAGATGTTAACCCGGAGCAATGGGTATCGCATTTGTTTAACGATATTCTAAACTTTGCGAAAGAGAACCTGTTAGAAAACGAACCCGGATATTTAGGCATATCCATAACAGACAAAAAGGAGACGTCCAAAACCTTCAACATGAGCGTGAGGCGCATAGAGCCGATTAACATGAACTAGATGGGGAATAAGCGTTTGTAAAAATACTTTGTACAAGAGATGAGAAAAGTCATGTGAGTGTTACACATCAGATTTTTTTTATGTGTTTCAGTGGGTGAATAATAATTAGTTTGTTGGTATCGTTATCACAGTACTGTTTCACTTGTGAAATCCCGTTCTCTTTGTATTAAAAAAAATGGCTCTAACGATTTTGATGAAAAATATCGTATGTTTAAGATAATGTCGTGAGAAATGAAATGTATATCTCGAATTTTCTGGGAATGTCTCCAAAAGTATTCTTCATTGTGAACGTCTTTTTCATAACTGATAAACCGTAAGAGATAGACAAAATTTTACTACACAAAAAATTTAGATCGCGTTAAAATACACATCTTATGTAATATACATTTTTGTTGTTGAGTGAACCGTTTTCGAGATATTGTTTGTTAATTTTCCAATATTTATTTTCTCAAATGGGACTTCGTTATTCATTTTTTTTGTCTTTGATATGCAAACAGTATTAATCTGTGGCAAAAAGAATGGTGCTGCACATAGCAACCAGCTATTAAGAGATATGTATGTGCTTAAAGGCTACTGTTTTTCTATATTCCCCTTGTAAATATATTTTCCCCTACATCTACAAGAAAATTAGCAATAAAATAGAGTTTGCAAATGTTTATCTCGTTTAACATGAACTAGATGGAGCATAAGCGTTTGTAAAAATACTTTGTACAAGAGTAGAGAACGTCATGTGAGTGTTACACATCAGACTTTTTTATACAAGAAAATTAGCAATAAAATAGAGTTTGCAAATGTTTATCTCGATTAACATGAACTAGATGGGGAATAAGCGTTTGTAAAAATACTTTGTACAAGAGTTGAGAAAGTCATGTGAGTGTTACACATCAGATTTTTTTTTGTTTCAGTGGGTGAATAATAATTAGTTTGTTGGTATCGTTATCACAGTACTGTTTCACTTGTGAAATCCCGTTCTCTTTGTATTAAAAATGGCTCTAACGATTTTGTTCAAAATATCATATATTTAAGATAATGTCGAGAGAAATGAAATGTATATCTCGAATTTTCTGGGAATGTCTCCAAAAGAATTCTTCATTGTGAACGACTTTTTCATAACTGATAAACCGTAAGAGATAGACAAAATTTTGCTACACAAAAAATGTAGATCGCGTTAAAATACACAACTTATGCCATATACATTTATTTTGTTGAGTGAACCGTTTTTCGAGATATTGCTTGTTATTTCCTTAAATTTTCCAATACTTATAATTTTTTACTTTCTCTACCACGTATAGTAAGTAGGGGAAGTATTGCATTCCACCCAAAAATTCGATACCGAGATTTCACCGGAAATACACGTTTTGACACCTCCTGAATCAGAAAAAAAGCATTTTTGGAAACATGTCCGTGTGTGTGTCTGTTTGTGTGTCTGTCTGTGTGTGTGTGTGTGTGTGCGCGCGCGCGCGAGTACGTGCCTAGTATCCGTGCGCCACAAGCCGAAACGACGACGTTATAGAAAAACTTTATCATCTGCCTAACGGACAGGGACAACCGCGAAAAAAACCTCAAAAAAGCTCTAAGAGTATTCTAACGCTTACCGATCTGGAAAACCCGTGAAAACAAGATAGTACACTTTTTTTTAATTTTCTCAAAAATGGCTATAACGATTTTGATGAAAATATCGTATGTTTAAGATAATGTCGTGAGAAATAAAATGTATATCTCAAATTTTCTGGGAATGTCTCCAAAAGTATTCTTCATTGTGAACGCCTTTTGCATAACTGGTAAACCATAAGAGATAGACAAAATTTTACTGCACAAAAAATGTAGATCGCGTTAAAAATACACAACTTATGCCATATATATTTTTCTTTTGTTGAGTGAACCGTTTTTCGAGATATTGCTTGTTATTTCCTTAAATTTTCCAATACTTATACTTTTTTTACTTTCTCTACCACGTATAGTAAGTAGGGGAAGTATTGCATTCCACCCAAAAATTCGATACCGAGATTTCGCCGGAAATACACGTTTTGAGACCTCCTGAATCCAAAAAAAAGCTCTAAGAGTATTCTAACGCTTACCGATCTGGAAAACCCGTGAAAACAAGATAGTACACTTTTTTTAATTTTCTCAAAAAAGGCTATAACCATTTTGATGAAAATATCATATGTTTAATATAATGTCATAAGAAATAAAATGTATATCTCAAATTTTCTGGGAATGTCTCCAAAAGTATTCTTCATTGTGAACGCCTTTTGCATAACTGGTAAACCATAAGAGATAGACAAAATTTTACTGCACAAAAAATGTAGATCGCGTTAAAAATACACAACTTATGCCATATATATTTTTCTTTTGTTGAGTGAACCGTTTTTCGAGATATTGCTTGTTATTTCCTTAAATTTTCCAATACTTATACTTTTTTTACTTTCTCTACCACGTATAGTAAGTAGGGGAAGTATTGCATTCCACCCAAAAATTCGATACCTAGATTTCGCCGGAAATACACGTTTTGAGACCTCCTGAATAAAAAATAAAAAAAAAAGCATTTTTGGAAACATGTCCGTGTGTGTGTCTGTTTGTGTGTCTGTGTGTGTGTGTGTGTGTGCGCGCGCGCGCGAGTAGGTGCCTAGTATCCGTGCGCCACAAGCCGAAACGATGACGTTATAGAAAAACTTTATCATCTGCCTACCGCACAGGGACATCCACTAAAAAAAAAAAAAACCTGAGAAAACCTCGAAAATTAGAAACGGCTTCGTCAACCACTACAGAAAACGCCTACCAACCAGGGAAAACCTATGAAAAAGCAGAAAGAGTTTGCATTCGTTTACCAACCGCAGAAAACTCCCAAAAAACTAGTTATTTTTTTAAAAAAAAAGGAAAAAAAGGAAAAGACGAATAACATAAGTATGACAACTGCAACGTTTGTGTGTGTGTGTGTGTGTGTGTGTGTGTGCGCGAGTACGTGCCTAGTATCCGTGCGCCGACAAGGTAAAGCTTCATCATTTGCCTACCGGGCAGGGACAACCGCTAAAAAACCTGAGAAAACCTCGAAAATTAGAAACGCCATCGTCAACCAGTACAGAAAACGCCTACCAACCAGGGAAAACCTATGAAAAAGCAGAAAGAGCTCGCATTCGTTTCCCATCCGCAGAAAACTCCCAAAAAAACTAGTTATTTTTTAACAAAAAAAAAGGAAAAAGACGAATAATATAAGTATGGCAGAAACAGCTTGCATTCGTCTACCAACCAGAGAAAACCCCCGAAACACTAGTTATTTAAAATTGCTGATGAGTTCTGGATAGGCTTTTGCAAATGTTGTTGGTAGCAAAACTTACCTTTTCCATCACCTCCAACATACCCCACTCCCACACCTTTTTTCTTTCCACCAATCATAATCTCTCTTATTCTCGCCAATCAGCAACTTTCATTTGTTCCTTTCCACCAATAACATCACTTCTTATTCCCACCAATGACAACTTCACACGACACTTTCTGTTATACTTTTTATCCCTCGTTCGCCATCTTTCCCCCTCTTTCAGACCCCAACCGCCGCACAGTCAACACCTCGCCGCTCCTTAACCTCAACTTCGTGCCTCCGCCATCTTATTTAGTTCACATTTTTACCACCGCGCCTCTCATCTCCCAACCAGATTGCCTGCAAGAACAGATCTCGTTCATTCGCACCTCGACGGTTGCCTCGGCAGCAGCTACTGCGAACACCTACGTCGTACACGTTTTTAACCGCTTTCGACCGGCTATGAGAACCCTGCTCCTACGTACGCTAGCGACCATCACGATGGTCCAGTACCAGGTTTTGGTATAGTTAAATTACGCCTCTGCAAAGGGTGTCTGTACCGCTTTAAAAACCTAGGTATATCAGTGCGTAGTGATGTTGGTTGATCTTAAAGCTGGTTAAGCATTTTCAAAAACAGTTTGCTTTTATTTTTCCGCCTCGCGTGCCGCGCTTTTGGTGACGCATCCACACCGGTAACAGGTAAGTAACACACGCATAATTATTTTTCCGACCTGCTTGACGTAGGAATATATCCTTTCGTGTTTTGGTACTGTAACCTCAAACCTCCTTACCCACCTCTTGCGTCCGCCATCTTGTTTAGTTCTCACCGCATCTCCTTGTCGCAGACCCTCCGCCATTTTTAGTTCCCACTATTTTAACCTCAAAATCTACTCTTCTAAAACTCCTGCTACCCCCATCTTCTTTTAGTTCCCATTCTCACCACCGCGTCTCCTTACCCCCCACCTCTTGCGACCGCCGTGTTCACCACTAACCTCCAAATTTCCTCGTCCTTAAACCTCTTGTCTCAACCACCTTGTCTAGTTCCCATTTTCGCCACCGCATCTCATATCGCCCCCATCTCTCTATCCACTCAAGAAAACTACCATCCAACGTTCAAAAATTGCTGATCAGTTCTCGACAGGCTTTTGCAAATCCTGTTGCTAGCAAAACTTACCTTTCCCATCACCTCCAACATACCCCACTCCTTTTTCTTTCCCACCAATCATAATCTCTCTTATTCTTACCAATCAACAACTTTCATTTGCTCCTTTCCACCAATAAAATCACTTCTTATTCCCACCAATCACAACTTCACACGTCACTTTCTGTTACACTTTTTATCCCTCGCTCCCCATCTTTTCCCTCTTTCAGTCCCGACCTCCGCACAGACAACACCTCGCCGCTGCTCACATCTCCGAACCAAATTGCCGGCGAGAACAGATCTTGTTTATTCACACCTCGACGGTTGACTCGACAGCAGCTACTGTGAACACCTACGTCGTACACGTTTTTGACCGCTTTCGACCGGCTATGAGAACCCTGCTCCTACGTACGCTAGCGACCATCACGATGGTCCAGTACCAGGTTTTTGGTATAGTTAAATTACGCCTCTGCAAAGGGTGTCTGTACCGCTTTAAAAACCTAGGTATATCAGTGCGTAGTGATGTTGGTTGATCTTAAAGCTGGTTAAGCATTTTCAAAAACAGTTTGCTTTTATTTTTTCGCGTCGCGTGCCGCGCTTTTGGTGACGCATCCACACCGGTAACAGGTAAGTACCACACGCATAATTATTTTTCGGACCTGCTTGGCGTAGGAATATATCCTTTCGTGTTTTGGTACTGTAACCTCAAATCTCCTTACCCTCCTCTTGCGTCCACCATCTTGTTTAGTTCTCACCGCATCTCCTTGTCGCAGAACCTCCGCCATTTTTAGTTCCCACTATTTTAACCTCAAAATCTACTCTTCTAACCTCTTGCTACCGCCATCTTCTTTTAGTTCCCATTCTCACCACCGCGTCTCCTTGCCCCACCTCTTGCAACCGCCATATTCACCACTAACCTCCAAATTTCCTCGCCCTTAAACCTCTTGTCTCAACCATCTTATTTAGTCCCCATTTTCGCCACCGCATCTCATATCGCCCCATCTCTCTATCCACTCAAGAAAATTACCATCCAACGTTCAAAAATTGCTGATCAGTTCTCGACAGGCTTTTGCAAATCCTGTTGCTAGCAAAACTTACCTTTCCCATCACCTCCAACATACCCCACTCCCACACCTTTTTCTTTCCCACCAATCATAATCTCTCTTATTCTCACCAATCAACAACTCTCATTTGCCCCTTTCCACCAATAAAATCACTTCTTATTCCCACCAATCACAACTTCACACGTCACTTTCTGTTACACTTTTTATCCCTCGCTCCCCATCTTTTCCCCCATTTCAGTACCGACCTCCGCACAGACAACACCTCGCCACCCAACTCCTCTCCATCACGCGACCTCCATACTCCTCCATCTCCCTTCCTTCATCTTCCACCCCAAATTAACGAACCAATCAAAACACTCCACGTCACTTCCTCAATTCTTTCAACTCGTCCCGGATGAGCCAACCGATTTAACGATAATCCTACCGCTCAGGGCGCTTTTCAAACTTACCGCCGCCGCCGTCGCACGCACCGACACTAGCGACACCAGCGCCCCTAGCGGCAGGATTATCGTTAAATCAATTGGCTCATCCGGGACTAATACTACTTACGTGGAGCTAATTTAAACAACTACTTCAAATGACTCTAACGATTTTGATTAAAATATCATATGTTTAAGATATTTTCATACCAAATAAAATGCATATCTTGAACTTTCTGGGAATGTCTCCAAAAGTCCTCTTCATTCTGAATGACTTTTGCATAACTGGTATACCGTAAGAGATAGACCAAATTTTACTACACAAAACGTATAGATCTCGTTAAAACACACAATTTAGGCATATACATTTTTTTTGCCGAGTGAACCATTTCAGAGATATTCTTGTTATTTGTTTGAGTTTTACAATAATTATATTCTTTTCAAATGGGAATTCGTTATTCGTTTTTCTATATCCTGGACATGAAAAGAGAATGGAATGCTCCACATAGCAACCAGCTTTTAAAACATATCACTATCTGTTAAAGCCTACCATGCGTTTGTAAAAATAGTTTGTACAAGAGTAGAGAAAGTCATGTGAGTGTAACACATCAGATAATCTGTTGTTGTACCATACAACTCCTTAATATATTTCCTTTCTTTGTCGAGCATGTACACCAAAATGTTGCCACTCTCTCTAGCACTATATCTTTCCTTCTTGTCTTTCCTAATCGTAATAAACTGACTCCCCGGGGCCGGTCGCGGCAGTCCTAATAGTTCCTTACAAAATAACGTGCAACTCTGCTCCATTTTGTTAATTCTGATCTCCATATTTCCATTCCATACAGCATTGTTGCTTCCACCATAGCCGCATGTACCCTCTCCACCATGTTGTGGACTTTTCAAGTTTATGTTTACATGTTTGTAAATATATATTGAATGTTTATCTCGATTAACAAGAAGCAGATAGAAGAATCAGCTTGTGTAAGAATAATTTGTAGAAGGATGCGTAGAGAATGCCATGTAAATGCCACACATACATTTTTACTTTCTCTACTGCGTATAGTAAATAGGGGAAGTATTGTATTCCACCCAAAAATTCGATACCGAGATTTCACCGGAAATACATGTTTTGAGACCCCCTGAATCCAAAAAAGCATTTTTGGAAACATGTCCGTGTGTGTGTCTGTCTGAGAACAGCATAACTCAGAAACGAACAGTCGGATAAACACCAAACTTGGTATTTAGGTTCAGTATCTTCCAGAGATGCGACACGAAGGTTTTCAAGAAAATCTCCCCATACCCAGATTACTTTTTACATGGAACATTTTTCGAAAATTTTAATTTTCTCAAAAATGACTAACGATTTTGATTAAAATATCATATGTTTAAGATATTTTCATGATAAATGAAATGTATATCTCGAATTTTCTGGGAATGTCTCCAACAGTATTCTTCATTGTGAACGACTTTTGCATAACTCGTAAACCATAAGAGATAGACAAAATTTTACTGCACAAAAATGTAAATCGCGTTAAAATACACAATTTATGTTATATACATTTTTTGTTGAGTGAACCATTTTCGAGGTATTGCTCGTTATTCCCTTAAATTTTCCAATACTTATACTTTTTCTCAAACGGGAATTCGTTATTAATTTTTTTTGTCCTGGTAATGCAAAGACAATGGAATACTTCACATAGCAACCAGCTCTTAAAATATTTGACTATCGCTTAAAGCCTACCAATTCCCCTTGTATCTACAAGAAAATTAGCAATAAGATTAACATCTCGATGAACATGAAGCATATGGAGAATAAGCGTTTGTAAAAATAGTTTGTACAAGAGTAGAGAAAGTCATGTGAGGGTAACACATCAGATTTTTTTTAGTTGCTGTAGTAGCGCACTGATTTTTTCCCCTCCAAATCATTCCGGAGAAACATTCTGTCATACAATTGACACTTCATTTTCCTCAAAGTGTTTCTTGGCTTGGGATTTCCTGTAGGAAGTCGTCACGCCTCTTTTTCATTTCCTTGAATGGGTAGCGTATGCATGATACCCGTTGAATTATTTTCTGGCTGCAACATGCGATTGAAGTCTTTGCTTTCAAGGACCGTACCTACAGGAAAAGTGCAGACAGAAAACGTCCTTTTTTACGTAACTGTCACACGAGAAGAATACTACAGCTGACTTATAAATGTAGCTATCAATTAAACTTACAGTTTGTCGCGAGTTCTTTAAAATGTTTATGCACAATTAGAATCGCTAGATTAAAAATGAAGTAAATCAATCTTAGAGGATCTAATGTATAACATTCACACAACTTTCACTATCCGTTATCATTTCGAAGAGATTCTACAGAAGTTCAAATGTAAAAACTTATTACTTTCTGTACCGCCTACCTAAGGCGAAGGAATGATTCCATTTGCTAAAACATTCAGTGTAGGTATTTCAAAGAAAATATGCGTTTTCACGTTACTAAATAATAAAACAAGTTTTTTGAAAAAGATCCTTTGCGCGCGAGTCACTAGGTCTGCCAGTCTGTGTGCCTGTTTGTAAAGAGTAGAACCGAAAAACGGAAAGTTTGATAAATTTTAGAAAACTTGACTCACAATAACAGCAGTTTAAATGGAAACGTTTTATTTTTTTAAATTTTATTTTCAATCATACAATACATAAAGTAGAACAGTGTTATTGTAGATCACGTCAAAGTGTTAATTACAATAATACAGTAATAATAATAAATAAAATCTGATGTGTTACACTCGCATGACTTTCTCTACACTTGTACAAACTATTTTTACAAACGCTTATTCCCCATATGCTTTATGTTAATCGAGATATCGAGATGTTAATCTTGTTGCTAATTTTCTTGTAGATGCAAGGGGAATTGGTAGGTTTTAAGCGACAGTCAAATATTTTAACGCTGGTTGCTATGTGGAGTATACCATTCTCTTTGTATGTCCAGGACATTAAAAAATGAATAACGAATTCCCATTTGAGAAAAAGTATTGGAATATTTAAGGGAATAACAAGCAATATCTCGAAAATGGTTCACTCAACAAAAAAACGTATATGACATAAATTGTGTATTTTAACGCGATCTGCATTTTTTGTGTAGTAAAAGTTTGTCTATCTATTATGGTTTACCAGTTATGCAAAAGTCGTTCACAATGAAGAATACTTATGGAGACATTCCCAGAAAATTCGAGATATACATTTCATTTGTCATGAAAATATCTTAAACATATGATATTTTATTCAAAATCGTTAGAGCCATTTTTGAGAAAATTAAAATTTTCGAAAAGTCTTCCATGTAAAGGGTAATCTGGGGTGGGGGGATTTTCTTGAAAACCTTCGTGTCCATCTCTGGAAGATACTGAACCTAAATACCAAGTTTGGTGTTTATCCGACTGTTCGTTTCTGAGTTATGCTGTTCACACACACGGGCATGTTTCCAAAAATGCTTTTTTTGGATGCAGGTGGCCTCCAAACATGTATTTCCGGTGAAATCTTGATATACTATACGTAGTAGAGAAAGTAAAAATTGCATTTACATTAAAATCCTGTACTTAGTGATAAGAATTGTGTGGATAATAGTAAAGAATTCTCAAGACCGAATTAATTGGTTCTACTTTCTCATGCCTGCATTGGTCAGCGATACTCCTGAAGCGATTCCTTACCTATTTTATTAGTCACAGAGTCCCAAGTGATTTATAACACGTCTCGTGTTACATTTGCTTCGACTGTTGGCGTCCCTTTAAATTATACGTTGTATAGGAACAAAGGACAACGAATTATGAGCACTCCTCCATTGTGGAAAGTTAAATAATCCTTTCCTAGTGGAAATAACTTTCATAGTAAGCCGCTGTTCCAGGAAAAAATACCGTCGCAAGGAGTGTTTGTCGTTAAATTAATTTTGAAAAAGGGACAGTTTCAATAAATCACAAGTGATGATTCAAAGGAAAACCATTGTGTATAATAGGCGGTTTATTGGAATCAAAGCTTCTCTGAAATCAAGCGAAAGGAATCCCGTATGTTTCAAGGTTCTATCTGTTTACAGTGAAAATAAAAACATGAATTGTTTACTTATTTACATAGTTTTTTTAAAGATTTTTCAAGGAAAAATAAATGTTATAGACAAAATGTACACTTAAACGCATTGAAGGCGAGTAGTGCGACGAATGAACTACCCCCTGCAACCAAAAACATTTATTTACCCGAAACAAATGTGATGTGTTAATGCACATGACTTTCTCTACCCACTATCGCTTATTAGTGGATATACAAAATACTCTAACGACGTTTATTTTCCTGTCTACTTCATTTTAATCGGTTAAACCTTTCTGGAAGTACCTACATTATATATTCCGTTACAGATACTAACACAATAGCTATAATCAAATAATGGATGCTACAGTCTGACCTTAAAATTCCATAATCTTTTCGCGAGAAACAACTGAAAATCGACAGGACTTTAAAAGAAGGACATTCTTGAACAATTCGAACTATTAATAACGAATATCTTGAAATGGCTGATACCACAACAAGGTTATTTGAAATAAATTCTGTATTTTAAAGAGATCTACATTTTTTTGTGTAGTACGTTTTCGTCTATCACTTAACGTTTACCAGTTGTACAATATTATATAAATGTCCTTCAAATGAAGAGGACTTCATAGGATATTCCCAGAAATTCAAGATATACATTTTACCTATTATGTAAATATCTTTTATGTATGGTATTTTAATCAAATTCGTCTGAACCATTTTTACGAAAATAAAAACTTTCGAAAAATGTTTCGTGTAAAGGGATATTTGTTGAAAATCTTTGTGTGGCATTTTTGGAAGATAATGAACCTAAATACCATGACAAATACCAACAATGGTATTTATCTGACTTTTCGTTTTTGAGTTATGTTGTTCACACACACACACGTATATGTTTCCAAAAATCTTTTATTTGTATTTAGGGCGCCTCAAAACATGTATTTCCGGTGAAATCTCGGTGTCGAATTTTTTGGGTGGAATGCAATTAGTGTACAATTAGGAATTTTGAAAACCAGTAATTTATCCCACATTTTTGCAAATATATGAAATGTTAAAAAAGGTCTGTTAACAGCAGGAGGGCATGGGCAAAGCTTTTAAATAAGGGCGCTAGCTGGGAAAGTTTAGGAACCACTTTTGTATAAGAAGAATAATGCAAAATATTATAACGAATGACTAAAATGTGGTATTCTTGAACAGTTTGACTGTTTTAGATGAGGGGCCGAATAACATATGCAGTGAAATAAAAATCTGAAGGGGGCACCCGGGTTTGAACCGGGGACCTCTCGATCTGCAGTCGAATGCTCTACCACTGAGCTATACCCCCTCGATGGGTTGGTGTGGCTAATTATATAAGATATCCTACACGTTTACATCCTACGCTAACACCTACTTCGTCTCCGCAAGGCTAACATGGGATTCAAAGGGGCAATAAACCCATTTCCTTCCAATTGCGAAGCTAAATATACGTAGCTTCTAGGTCTAGGTCGAGCTAACTCGACCGAAAGCAGCATTGCCCTCATGTGCTCTCGATAAGCTGTTATTTACATAGGTGGCGTTCAGGTCTGTCCTTCACACAAGAGACTACAAGTTTTTTATTCAATTTTAACTTTATCTACTACTTACCAGTAGTAAAAGAGGTGGTACTGCATTCCATCCAAAAATTTGATACCGAGATTTCACCGGAAATACACGTTTTGAGGCTCCGTGAATAAAAATATGATGTGTAATATTCACGTGATTTTCTCTACCCTGTATAATGTATTAATGAGTATAAAAACATCCTGCGAATGCTTATTTTTTTGTCTACTTCATTTTAATCGAGATAAATCGATGCAAAAACAGCTGCATTTCGTTATATATATATACAAAGGGAATAGAGCCGCAGTTCTCATGGCTTGTGTTATCTTATTTGCTAGGCGCCTGTTATTGTTTAATTATTTTTAAATTTGGGTTCTTTGTCCTCCGGCTAGCTGTTATAACTCAGTCGAGCAAGTGTCTCTAAGCAGGGTGTGTAAACGGAAAGGAGTTGTTACTAAAAGATAACACTGGTAAAAAATTTCTACACCTTTATTGCCGTCACACTTAATTAATAATTGAGATATTTAATCTTTATACACGCCTGACTGAAACTGTGATATTTACGAATGTAACTACAGTCGTTTTAGTTACCGCGCACCAATTACTTCGCGTACTTTACATTTTTGTAACTAACTCTGCGACGTGCACCTCTGAGAGATTCCTTAGAGCTGCGCGACACTTGCTTATGGCTTGAGAATATGTACTCCTTCACCTCGAATTGCCTAAACATTATAATAGAGCTGCTATTGGTTACCAAATTGCGCCCACTTTAGCGTCTGTTTTGTCAGCCAATCACTACTACTAACATATATACTCTAGGGAAGATATTCCCTCCATTTCTAAAAAAGGCACGTTACCCTGACGTCATTTGTTTATCTCTTCTTAGTGATAAACAACTCATCCCCTCGGTTTACTGTTACCCGATTCTATTGTCAGTTTCAGTTAGGCCGTGTAAACTTATTTCCTAACAATACTTATGGCTAACAAACATCTAAAATCCTGTACATACAATAATATTAATTTACACTACAAACACTCTGGCATTCAAAGCATGTTATGATATAAAATATTGCCTCAATAGCGAAGTAAAATGTTTCAGAACTGGACGCTATATATTGACCTTATAAATCCCTACTCTTTCCACGTCATCGAGAGAAACAGCTGAAAATCGACAGGACTTTAAAAGAATGACGTAAGTAATGAACAATTCAAATCGTTAATAACGGATATCTTGGAGATGGTTGAAGCCACAAGAAAGTTATTTGAAATAAATTGTGTGTTTTAAAGAGATCTACATTTTTTGGTAGTGCGTTTTCGTCTATCGTTTGACATTTACCACTTATCCAAGATTATACAAAATTCCTTCCAAATGAAGAGGACATCACAGGCTATTCGCACAAAATTGAGGTATACATTTTACTTGTCATGCAAGTATCTTTAATATGGTGTTTTAATCAAACTCCATAGAACATCTTTTAGAAAACCAAACATTTCGAAAAATGTTCCATGTAGAGGGTAGTTTATAGTGGGGGGTTTTCTTGAATATCTTCCTTTCGCATCTTAGAAAGGCACTGAACTTTATACCAATTTGGCCCTTGTTTGACTTTTCGTTTTTGAGTTATGCTGTTCACACATACACACACCGACCGTTTTCTAAAAATGCTTCTTTTTTATTCAGAGAGCCTCAAAACATGTATTTCTAGTGAAATCTCAGTACCGAATTTTCGGGTGGAATGCAATACCTCCTCTACCACGTGTACACGGTGGAAAAAGTAGAAATCCTTTTTAGAAAAACGCCCGTGTGCCTTGTCTGTGAACAGCGTAAACTCAAAAACGAAAAGTTGTTTGAATACGAAACATGACACTTGACATCAGTTTCTTCCAAACATTGGACATGAAGATTTTCATGAAAATCCACCCACTCCAAACTACCCTTTACAAGGAAAAACATTCGTTAGTTTTTATTTTCTTAGAAATGCTCCAATTATTTTGATTAAAACACTGTATATTTAAAATATTTGCCTCCATGACAACATCTATGTCTCGAATTTTCTGTGACAGGCCTGTGAAGTCCTGTTAATTATGAATTTTTGTATCATTGCTAACCAGCAAGGGATGGACAAAATCTTACTACACACACACAAAAATATATGGATATCTTTAAAGCACTTTTGGGTAAACATTTTCGAGATATTCTTTATCATTGGTTTTATTTTTCAAATATTTCTACTTTTCTCAAGAGGAAACTCACGTTTCGTTTTCTTGTCGTGGTCATAGCAAAGAGTACGAAATTTCAAAGCCATCACATAGCGACCGCTCTTAAAATATTTGACTATCACTTAAGGTAATTTGGAAATGAAAATGTACGTGTGAGGTATGCCGGAACACCCGGTCTGGAAGAGAATGTGTTACACGGATTGGTGACAATCCTGCCACTGTAGTCGGCGCGGTGTACGAGCTCTGAACACAAGCCAATCAACTGTTTTGAGATTCGTACATGAACAACAATTGTACCCGTATCATCCACAGAAGGTCAGTCATTGCAGCCAGCGGACTTCCCATTTCGAGCGAAGTTTTAAAATTGGTTCTTACAGCAATGTTCACAATAACAAAACTTTCCTGCTTTGGTGTTGTTTACAGACGAGGCCAGTTTACAAGAGAGGGCAAGTTCAACAGTAGGAATAGCCATGCATGGGACTGGTGTGTCGATCTTATTAACAGCAGTTTGCTGTGAATGTATGGGCTGGTGTTGTTGTGACTGGACCTTACGTACTTCCTGAACGGAGTCATGTACAAATGTTCCTCCCACAGTCTGAGAATTCGTCAGCTGATGTGGTTTCAACATGTCGCGGCGCCGCCACACTTTGCACTCGATGTTAGGAACCACATTGATGTGTAGTATGGAGGACAATGGATTGGTGGCAGTGGTCCTGTTCCATAGCCAGCAATGTCACCAATAGACTTCTTCTTCTGGGGGCATGTGAAGTGCCTAGTTTACGAGATTCCGGTAGATACTCGCATGGACCCGGTTGCTAGGATTATCGCAGCCGCGGAAGCAGTCCACCAAATTCCTGGAATGCTTGAGTGTGTAAGACAGTCGATGGTGTGTTGCTGTACTCTCTGGATCTTGGTGGTCAACATTTTTAATAATACCGTAAGAGAGTAGTTCTGCATTTTTTACGTACTGTACTGTAGACTGACAAATCAGATTGAGCACACTGTGATAAAACTGCACGGGTTTCGTCTGCGCGAAAAGGTAAACAGATCTCAACCTCCTCCTTCTTATACATGCTCACCTGTGAAGGCCAATAGAATGCATCCCAAAGCTGCGGTGACAGTATAAATGGAAGCGAGTGTACCTACTATGCACTAAAATCTTGTCTGCAAATGTTTCTGTTACCATGAATTAGATGGAAGAATAACTTTCTGTAAGCATAGATTGTTGAAGAATAGATTGAGAAATCATATGAATGTAACACATCAGAATTTTTATTAAGGGAACCTCAAAACATGATTTCTGGTGAAATATCGGTATCGAATTTTTGGGGCAGGTAAGAAGATAGCAGGGAAGGTAACAAACTGGATTTGAATTGTGACGTTTACAAACGAGTTGTTTTTTAGGTCTTCTCTACACTCATGTGTTTTCTTATATTTATGTATAACAACGTGAGTCATTTCCCTTTCCTGGTTTATTTCTGACGATGTTTCTTATCCTTATTTTATTTGCAAGTCTTACTTGTTTACTTTCCTTCATAACAACATTCATGCATCTGTTAGAATCGCTGTTAAAGTGTGAATGTTTACAGAGCGAATGGCGAGGGGGTTACGTGCGAGGCGCGCATTCGGGAGGTCCTGGGTTGGATTCCTGAGACCGGCCACTTTGTCCCCGGGTTTTCCCTGGTTGGCAAGGCGAAAGCTGGGGCGGTTTCTCTTCTACCATAAATTTCCATTCCCTGATCTCCCTTCCCCTTTCATGTTTCAGGTGGACTTAGGGGCTGTGTAGCGTCTGAGGGCGCAGATACTTGCTCGTTGGAAAGTTCTTCTCGGACCCGACAGAGGGAAGTCTTCTCTGAGCAGCCTGCCGGTGTGACCGGGTCCTCAAGCTTGGAATCCATAGGGACCTCTGCGCATCTCGGTCGGCCGGCTTGTAGCCTCCTGCGGTTCCTTCACCTCATCCGTTTCTCCTTGGCGTGGTAAACACAAAAGACCCGCCTCGAGTTGAGGTGCGAAGCGTCCCCTCCGTTCCTGGTCTTCTGAATGTTTACCCAAAACTGCATTACAAACTCTACCATGTGTTCAGAACTACCGCGCCTGGCTTCGAACTGTGAGCTTCTTCACGATTTAGTAATTTGCAATGAAATGCTCTAACAAGGAGGCATAAACGAAAAGGTACAGACCAACGGAGGCCCCGAGGGGCAGAGCACCGAAAGTAGGTCGCAACGGTCCTTTCTGATTATACCGTGACCACTGGGAGGAAGGGGTGAGAGATCCGGATGACATCAGGACGGGGTCGCTAACGTTTCTAGATCGAAAACATGCGACGCCGCCCACAACGAACCGAACCCCCGGGCGAGGCACACTTGGAGGAAGGTGCTAACTGAGCAGTCCCGCAACGACGCCACGTAAGACTTTTGGGCACCGATACTCGATACACACTTTATAAAAAACTTTAAAGGTGATAGCTTGTTCATTGAATTATGTTCTTGTAGTTTTCTGTGTATAAACGCATGTAACCAATTTTGTATTGTATGCTAATTCGGAAATTGTTTCCGTTTGGCATTATCCAATTGGCAAAAAACATTTTATCTTGATGCCACAGGTTATGCATCCCCTATTGTTAGCCAAGTCTAATAAACAATAATAATAGCAACAACAACAGCAATAATAGCAATACTAATTTTTATGCTTCCCTATATTTCGTGCCGAAAGCTTTCTTTTAAAGGATTTTCTATCATAGAAAAAAAATCTGATGTGTTACACTCACATGACTTTCTCTACTCTTGTACAAACTATTTTTGCAAACGCTTATTCTCCATATGCTTCATGTTAATCGAGATGTTAATCTTATTGCTAATTCTCTTGTAGATGTAAGGGGAATTGCTAGGCTTTAAGCGATAGTCAAATATTTTAAGAGCTGGTTGCTTTGTGGAGTATTCCATTCTCTTTGCATTACCAATACAAAAAAAAAATGAATAACGAATTTTCATTTGAGAAAAAGTATAACTATTGGAAAATTTAAGGGAATAAGAAGCAATATCTCGAAAATGGTTCACTCAACAAAAAAAATCTATATGACATAAATTGTGTATTTTAACGCGATCTAGATTTTTTGTGTAGTAAACTTTTGTCTATCTCTTATGGTTTACCAGTTATGCAAAAGTCGTTCACAATGAAGAATTCTTTTGGAGACATTCCCAGAAAATTCGAGATATACATTTCATTTGTCATGAAAATATCTTAAACATATTATATTTTAATCAAAATCTTTAGAGCCGTTTTTGAGAAAATTAAAATGTTCTAAAAATATTGCATGTAAAGGGTAATCTGGGGTGGGAGAATTTTCTTGAAAACCTTTATGTCGCATCTCTGGAAGATTCTGAACCTAAATACCAAGTTTGGTGTTAATCCGACTGTTCGTTTGAGTTATACTGTTCACAGACACACACACGGACATGTTTCCAAAAATGCTTTTTTACTTTCTCTACTACGTATAGGAAGTAGGGGAAGTATTGTACTCCACCCAAAAATTCGATACCGAGATTTCACCGGAAATACATGTTTTGAGACCCCCTGAATCCAAAAAAAGCCTTTTTGGAAACATGTCAATATGTGTGTCTGTGTGTGTGTGTGTGTGTGTCTGACTGTGTCTGTGTGTCTCTTCCAGAGATGCGACATGAAGGTTTTCAAGAAAATCCCCCCACTCTAGACTACCCTTTACATGGAACATTTTTCGAAAATTTTAATTTTCTCAAAAATGGCTAACGATTTTGATTAAAATATCATATGTTTAAGATATTTTTATGACAAATGAAGTGTATATCTCGAATTTTCTGGGAATGTCTCCAAAAGTATTCTTCATTGTGAACGACTTTTGCATAACTGGTAAACCATAAGAGAGACAAAATTTTAGTACACAAAAAATGTAGATCGCGTGAAAATACACAATTTATGTCGTTTACATTTTTTTTTTGCTGAGTGAACCATTTTCGAGATATAGCTTGTTATTCTCTTAGATTTTCCAATACTTATACTTTTTCTCAAATTCGTTATTCATTTTTTTTGTCCTGGTAATGCAAAGAGAATGGAATACTCCACATAGCAACCAGCTCTTAAAATATGTGACTATCGCTTAAAGCCTACCAATTGCCCTTGCATCTACAAGAAAATTAGCAATAAGATTAACATCTCGATATCTCGATTAACTTGAAGCATATGGAGAATAAGCGTTTGTAAAAATAAGTTGTACAAGAGTAGAGAAAGTATCTGAGTGTAACACATCAGATTGTTTTTGGATTCAGGAGGCCTCAAAACATGTATTTCCGGTGAAATCCCCTTATCGAGGTTTTGGGTGGAATACAATACTTCCCCTACTTACTATAGGTAGTAGGGAAAGTAAAAACAAATACTAGCGATTCTTTATTGTGCAACCTTGAAAATGTAAGCTAATGTGTGTGTATATGAATATATACATATATAAAACAACAAATAAATTATTGTGTGTTACACTATTCTATCAATATTCACAACTACCACATAACATTATGTATTCTTTCATCCGGTAGTAAGTAATTAACCATCTAACACTCGAAATATAGTAAGTTTAGGAATTAACCCTCTCTACTACCTACCCTCAAACATTAGTATATACATGTTTAATACAAAGGCATATTGGACACAATTAAAAATTTGAAGAAAAAATCAAGGAAGTATTATCTGAAATACGGAGAGATAAAGGAAACAATTATTTTTGTTTAAGAACATGAGCATTCTAGAGAACACTGTATAGTCACTTATTCTTGAGTTCTGATTTGTTTCTGCTGGATTCACAGATTTTGGTTATCGGAATAAGAAATGTAGTGGCTGAGAGTGAGTCACCAAGCCAGGCTGTTGCAGAAACATGAATTAGTGTGTCAGCTAAATCAGCTTCATTCACAACTCAGTTAACGCTGCATGTTGCATGAGTACCTCTGCTCCTGCCCCCATTGTTTTGCATGTTTCCATTTAGATGCAAGAGTCTATGAAATAAATTCATTCACTCACAGGAAACGCAGTCAAAATCTCTCAAGAACTAACGTCCAGCAGCTCTTTGGAGACACATGCTGGGCCATAACGTGGAGTCTCCATTTCTTTAATTCCTTATCTAACATAAAGTTAAACGCAACAATTTTCAGTAACGCAAAACTTAAACATTTAAGGCCCGGTTGCATTAAAGTTAATCTGAGTTCAACCACCTGAAAATGATCTCAAGTCAAGCTGAACTTAGAATTTTGGTTGTATAAACATTGATCTAAGTTCATGGCACCTTGATCTAAGATCAAATCTGACTGGTGAATTTTCTCAGGTTAACTTGATTGAACTTAGATCACCAGAATACAGAAGCTACATAACAGCTGCTTTTTTAAGGAAGAAATAAATAGCACAGCTTTAAATAAAATGGTAAGTAATGAATTTTTTGTAGTTATTTGGATAATTGAATGCCTGACAAAGAAGGGGTTATACCACACTATTCAATATTGATTTACTTTTGTAAAATGTTATTCCCATAAATTTGGCTTTTAACAATTTTTCCAAACACCCAGATTACTCTTTCAAGAGGAAATAAGCCATTAGTTAACATGTTATGTATTTTGTACTTTAATGAAACTGTTTTTTCAAAATTCAATTAACCTCTTTATTTCACAATTGGCTTGGTAGGATGCATTGTTTTGCATTTATAACCTATGCTTACATGTTATTATTTTCAGGTGTCAGATTACTCTGATATCTCCAACAATGAGGATTTTGAATTTGAAAGGGCTCCTCGTGTTTTCCAACATAGAAGGAATCCCATCTTAGAACTTAACGAGAGACAATTTAAAATGAGGTTTCGACTTTCAAAACATGTAGTCGAAGAACTGGAGCATAGGCTACATGCACAATTAAGGACACAAACCCTGAGGAATTATGCACTTAATCCAATGTTTATGCTCCTTCTCACATTACGGTTCTATGCAACTGGGAGCTTCCAGATGGTGATTGGCGATATCTTTAATGTGAATAAAGGAACTGCAAGTAGGACTATTCACAAAGTTACAAGTGAGATTGCAGCCTTAAGACCTTATTTCATCAAGATGCCTAGGGAAGAGGGTGAAATAAGAAGGGTTATGCGAGAGTTCCATAATATATGTAATTTCCCAGGAGTTTTAGGTGCAATAGACTGCACACATATCCCAATTATATCACCTGGTGGGAATAATCCTGAGATTTACAGAAATCGCCATGGTTGGTTTTCTTTAAACGTTCAAGCTGTCTGCAACTCGCAACTTCGCTTCCAGAATGTTGTTGCTAGATGGCCAGGTTCAGCGCATGATAGCAACATTTTTAGAAATTCTAGAATTCATGCACAGTTTGAAGCTGAAGAATTTCCCCGATGTGTGCTCCTAGGAGACAGTGCCTATCACTGCTGTCATTACTTACTCACACCTACAATGCATGAAGAAACTCCTGCAGAACGGGCATATAACAGGGCTCATAGACAAACAAGATCAGTTATTGAAAGGTCTTTTGGCGTTGTCAAAAGACGATTCCCATGCTTAAGAATGAAATTAGCTGTGAAATTACTTCGAGTTCCTCCTATAATAGTGGCAACATTTGTATTACATACCTTGGCCATTAATGCAGAAGACGACACTCCTGACGTAGACGGTGCTGTTTACAGAGGAAGGAGAATTTACCAGGAACTGCCTATACCTGATTTAAATCAGAGAGATAGAAGGGAAAACACAGCACTGAGAACTGCACTAATTAACAACACTTTCAGGTATTCACTTAAATTTATTATTACGTAGCCTGATTTACCCTCAACCTTTTACATTTTTTGTGATTTCTTAATTTCCAGTTCCAATTTTAGAATTTTCATTTTCAGTTCATGTTCTTCTTCTAAACACTCCAACCTCCTTTTGTAGAACGTCTCCCTAATGTCTTCTTTCCTCTTCTTTCCAGGGAATGACGTGGATCTGGGTGTATCTGCAGTTGATGTTGAAGGACCTGGCTCCACAAACTGCATTTCTCCCTCCTGCGAAGTGCAGACCTCCAGTTGGGCACCATTCACATCTTGTGGTGATCTGCAGACGACTTCCATTCCGACATTTGCAATTTCTTCGGCATGGAAGCCCACATCATCATCGAAATCGCAAGTAACCGGCACAAACTGCGGCTTCAGTGCTGCAATTAGTTTGTGGCCAGTTTCGTCTAAGGAAGACGGCACAAACATACCACCTCCTGTTTTGTAAATTTTGACTTTGTCTTCTGCGTTTATTTTTTTTTGTGCGCTTTTTAATGTTTTCGTAACAGAGTTTCAAACATTTCCAATCACGTGCAATAAAACTTCTTGAATTGAATTCCGAAGTTATTTCCTTCCACGCCTCTTCCTTATTCTTTGTGGTGCTGCTGTCTGTTTTTTTGTTTTCTATTACACCTTTATATTTTAAAACAATGTCTATTAGCACATCCTTTTCTTCGCTTTTAAAATTGGCAGAACGCGCTTTCTTCTTTCCCTGAACCTCCATTTTATGATTATGTATTAATCTGTGGGTTATGCTTTGCAAGTCACAGTATTGCAAACAAACGAAAATACAAAGAGGTACATTACACGTTTAATGGAGATAAAGTAACCGAAATAACTTTTTTTTATGAATATTATTTTAATTTTGAGTAAATTTCTATACTTTCCATATAAAATAACGCTATTTCCGGTACTAAAAGCCATAAAGAGAAAGTTTAATTTAGTTTTTGTTATGTCTATATTGGCTACCCTGTGCAGTTGAATCAAACAGAGTCGAATAGTCCCGATTATTCTCGAGTCCTTTCGATACAATACGAAAGTTGCCACATGTTTGGCGATGTTGCCGCGTTTGTTTTTGTGTTCTCGGATCAACACTGAACGGAGTTCAACTAACCTGAGATCAGCATTACACAACCCGCGTCGAGAAGCAAACTAAGTTCATTTCTGATCTTCGGTTATAACTGAACTGCAGTTAGCAGTTTTTATGCAACCGGGCCTAAAAGTATCAAAGGGTTATCTCTAAGTATTAGATATACTTCGATACCACCGATTTCGAAAGTAACCGAGGTCCCATCCCTAAAATTATCCAGCATTCATCTAGCGACCGAACAAAACCGTAAAAAAAGCTTCCGTCAGATTGCTCGGCTCCGGGAGTTTGAACCCGGATCTCTTAAATGAGGGCCACAAACGTTACCGCCTCAGTCATTCCGCTCGTTTTGTACAACACAAACTGTGTATGTAATGATATCTACTTTTGTCGTATTTTTTTGCCTTTTTTTAAGGTTTCCTTGTAATTCAAAACTATATAAAATTAAATCAAATAAAGAGGATTTCATAGGCTATTCCCAGAAAGTTCAAGGTATATATTTTATTAGTTCTGCAAACATTTTAAACACAATCTTTAGAGCCATTTTGGAGGAAATAAAAAATAACGAAACTTTTCCATGCAAAGGTTTAGGGTGGAGCGATTTTCTTCACAATCTTCGTATCGCCTCCTTGGAAGATCTAAGCTTAAATTCCAGTTAGATATTCATCCTACTATTTATTACTTTCTCTACTACGTATAGTAAGTAGGGGAAGTATTGTATTCCACCCAAAAATTCCATACCGAGATTTCACCGGAAATATATGTTTTGAGACTCCCTGAATCCAAAAAAAGTATTTTTGGAAACATGTCCATGTGTGTCCGTGTGTGTGTGTGTGTGTGTGTGTGTGTGTGTGTGAACAGCATAACTCAGAAACGAACAGTCGGATAAACACCAAACTTGGTATTCAGGTTCAGTATCTTCCAGAGATGCGACACAAAGGTTTTCAAGAAAATCCCCCCACCCTAGATTACCCTTTACACGGAACATTTTAAAAAAAAAGTAATTTTCTCAAAAGTGACTCTAACGATTTTGATTAAAATATCATATGTTTAAGATATTTTCATGACAAATGAAATTTATATCTTGAATTTTCTGGGAATGTCTCCAAAAGTATTCTTCATTGTGAACGGGTTTTGCATAACTGGTAAACCATAAGAGAGAGAAAAAATTTTACTGCACAAAAAATGTAGATCGCGTTAAAATACACAATTTATGTCATATATATTTTTTTGTTGAGTGAACCATTTTCGAGATATTACTTGTTATTCCCTTAAATGTTCCAATCCTTTTTCTCAAATGGGAATTCGTTATTCATTTTTTTATGCCCTGGACATACAAAGAGAATGGAATGCGCACATAGCAACCAGCTCTTAAAAGATTTGACTCTCGCTTAAAACCTACCATATTCCCCTTACACCTACAAGAAAATTAGCAATAAGATTAACATGTCCATTAACATGAAGCATATGGAGAATAAGCGTTTGTAAAAATAGTTTGTACAAGAGTAGAGAAAGTCATGTGAGTGTAACACATTAGATTTTTTTTTTTAGTTATGCTGTTCACACACAGACAGTCATACACATACTTTTTTCGAAAAATGTTTGCTTTGAGTTCAGGAGACATCAATACACGTACTTCCCATGAAACCTTAATAACGAATTTCTAAATGAAACACAACACATCCTCTACCTTCTATGAGTTGGCGAGAAAAAAAGACGAACCCAGCGGGAAGAATAAGGGTTTGAACCGGAACTTATCGCTCTTAGTTGAATGCGCTACAGTGAGCCACACACCACTAGTCCTGATAGTGGTTCTCTGAAGAAGAAGAAGAAGAAGAAGAAGAAGAGGAAGAGGAGGAAAATAGCGTTTGCCACATTTGAATTGAAGGGAGATATCTGGATTTGCAGCCGAATGTTCCATCACTCAGCTATACCTCAATGTACACTTATGGGAAGAAATACAAAAAAAAAAAAAAAAAAAAAAAAAAAGGCATCCCCATGTGACGATCGGGAGGGCTTCGTGTATCTTCCTAACAGCGGTGTTTACAACGCACATTCAGGAAATGTAGAATGATCTGTGCCTGTGAGGGCAATGGTCACCTTATAACGATGTTTCTCGGTGGTGACGATTATAAGCTGCTGAAAACATAGCACAGAGCAACATTACGTTGGCCGAGAGGTTAAGAAGGCATCGCTTGCGGTCATAAATTCCTCGAATCAAATCTCGCATTAGTTATTGTTATTTTTTATTTTGTTAATTTTATGGATGTATAGAACATAATATTGCATTAATATAATTTTAGAATTTTAAATTTTAGGTATATCTATGCACACAAAACATAATTGCACTAAAATAATCGTTTTAAATAAATAAAGAAATAAATGCAAATCAGCTATTATCTTCTAAAATTAAAACAGAAAAAAAAACAACATTAATGTCTGCTATATGAACCCTAAGCACGTATAACTGTCCTCAATTTTCGGATTATAGATGAAATTAAATCCCTGTAGCAACTTGGATGAGAAGCTGCAACATCTCAGGCTTCTTGAATTTGTGCCCAGAAGCCATCTTTTGTCGTTCGCGCATCTGCAGGGAAATTCAGTGCAGATCACCTTTCACCTCAGACCACACATATTCATTAGTGTTAAAATCTGGTAAACAGGAAGGACAGTCTACCACTCTGATGTCCTACCTCTCTGAGAAACAATTGAAACCTTTTGACATATGTGGACAGTATGATTATCCTGTACGAATTTAACAATTCCACCAGTAGCTCTCATCCTCAGAGAGAGATCAAAATATTCTCAAGTATTACCGTGTACTGTGCACTGTTCAGTGTATCGTCAACTATTCTATTATCAACTTTACCAAACGCCGTCTATTAAATGCAGTATATCGAAAATAAGAAGTCACTATGAGTTGATTAAACATATTAACAGAAGAAAACAGAAGTATTTGCTACATGTGAGAAGTGAACCTGCGGTCTAAACCACAACAGCACCCTACGCTTTGCCACAGAGCCACAGAGAATACACAGGGAAGGTAGCATGTTTTATAATGCCGTACACCAACTTGCTACAACGGTTACACAACTGTACTGCGCATGGTGTAAACACGGCGCGCGTTCAAGACATGACTCATTTTCTTTATCCACGGGCGTATGTAAGCGCACCTATCTCAAAGGGAAAATAACAGTACTTCCTTTATATATAAAAAAGGTAAAGTATGGGCAACCTTGAAACGGAAACTTACCGTTCTGCAATCAGTCGGTGATATTTGAAAGACAAACTTCAGCACTTGTTTTACATATAAATGTTAATTAGAAGCAGCCGGGTTTGAACTAGGGACTTCTTGATCTGCAGTCGAATGCTCTACCACTGAGCTATATCCGCCCTGTGTATGTTAATGATACTTCCTGAAAGAGAAACTTGCTTTATTATACAAAAACTCAAGCAGGTGACCTCTCGATCTGCAGTCGAATGCTCTACCACTGAGCTATACCCCCGTGTATGTTAACAGTACTTATTCAAAGAGAAACGTACAGTACTTGCTTTATTATACAAAAACTCAAGCAGGTGACCTCTCGATCTGCAGTCGAATGCTCTACCACTGAGCTATACCCCCCCCCGTGTATTTTAGTGATACTTCCTGAAAGAGAAACGTACAGTACTTGCTTTATTATACAAAAACTCAAGCAGGTGACCTCTCGATCTGCAGTCGAATGCTCTACCACTGAGCTATACCCCCCCCCGTGTATTTTAGTGATACTTCCTGAAAGAGAAACGTACAGTACTTGCTTTATTATACAAAAACTCAAGCAGGTGACCTCTCGATCTGCAGTCGAATGCTCTACCACTGAGCTATACCCCCCCCCGTGTATTTTAGTGATACTTCCTGAAAGAGAAACGTACAGTACTTGCTTTATTATACAAAAACTCAAGCAGAGGGCACCTGGGTTTGAACCGGGGACCTCTCGATCTGCAGTCGAATGCACTACCACTCCCCCCACCCTAGATTACCCTTTACACGGAACATTTTAAAAAAAAAGTAATTTTCTCAAAAGTGACTCTAACGATTTTGATTAAAATATCATATGTTTAAGATATTTTCATGACAAATGAAATTTATATCTTGAATTTTCTGGGAATGTCTCCAAAAGTATTCTTCATTGTGAACGGGTTTTGCATAACTGGTAAACCATAAGAGAGAGAAAAAATTTTACTGCACAAAAAATGTAGATCGCGTTAAAATACACAATTTATGTCATATATATTTTTTTGTTGAGTGAACCATTTTCGAGATATTACTTGTTATTCCCTTAAATGTTCCAATCCTTTTTCTCAAATGGGAATTCGTTATTCATTTTTTTATGCCCTGGACATACAAAGAGAATGGAATGCGCACATAGCAACCAGCTCTTAAAAGATTTGACTCTCGCTTAAAACCTACCATATTCCCCTTACACCTACAAGAAAATTAGCAATAAGATTAACATGTCCATTAACATGAAGCATATGGAGAATAAGCGTTTGTAAAAATAGTTTGTACAAGAGTAGAGAAAGTCATGTGAGTGTAACACATTAGATTTTTTTTTTAGTTATGCTGTTCACACACAGACAGTCATACACATACTTTTTTCGAAAAATGTTTGCTTTGAGTTCAGGAGACATCAATACACGTACTTCCCATGAAACCTTAATAACGAATTTCTAAATGAAACACAACACATCCTCTACCTTCTATGAGTTGGCGAGAAAAAAAGACGAACCCAGCGGGAAGAATAAGGGTTTGAACCGGAACTTATCGCTCTTAGTTGAATGCGCTACAGTGAGCCACACACCACTAGTCCTGATAGTGGTTCTCTGAAGAAGAAGAAGAAGAAGAAGAAGAAGAAGAAGAAGAGGAAGAGGAGGAAAATTGCCACATTTGAATTGAAGGGAGATATCTGGATTTGCAGCCGAATGTTCCATCACTCAGCTATACCTCAATGTACACTTATGGGAAGAAATACAAAAAAAAAAAAAAAAAAAAAAAAAAGGCATCCCCATGTGACGATCGGGAGGGCTTCGTGTATCTTCCTAACAGCGGTGTTTACAACGCACATTCAGGAAATGTAGAATGATCTGTGCCTGTGAGGGCAATGGTCACCTTATAACGATGTTTCTCGGTGGTGACGATTATAAGCTGCTGAAAACATAGCACAGAGCAACATTACGTTGGCCGAGAGGTTAAGAAGGCATCGCTTGCGGTCATAAATTCCTCGAATCAAATCTCGCATTAGTTATTGTTATTTTTTATTTTGTTAATTTTATGGATGTATAGAACATAATATTGCATTAATATAATTTTAGAATTTTAAATTTTAGGTATATCTATGCACACAAAACATAATTGCACTAAAATAATCGTTTTAAATAAATAAAGAAATAAATGCAAATCAGCTATTATCTTCTAAAATTAAAACAGAAAAAAAAACAACATTAATGTCTGCTATATGAACCCTAAGCACGTATAACTGTCCTCAATTTTCGGATTATAGATGAAATTAAATCCCTGTAGCAACTTGGATGAGAAGCTGCAACATCTCAGGCTTCTTGAATTTGTGCCCAGAAGCCATCTTTTGTCGTTCGCGCATCTGCAGGGAAATTCAGTGCAGATCACCTTTCACCTCAGACCACACATATTCATTAGTGTTAAAATCTGGTAAACAGGAAGGACAGTCTACCACTCTGATGTCCTACCTCTCTGAGAAACAATTGAAACCTTTTGACATATGTGGACAGTATGATTATCCTGTACGAATTTAACAATTCCACCAGTAGCTCTCATCCTCAGAGAGAGATCAAAATATTCTCAAGTATTACCGTGTACTGTGCACTGTTCAGTGTATCGTCAACTATTCTATTATCAACTTTACCAAACGCCGTCTATTAAATGCAGTATATCGAAAATAAGAAGTCACTATGAGTTGATTAAACATATTAACAGAAGAAAACAGAAGTATTTGCTACATGTGAGAAGTGAACCTGCGGTCTAAACCACAACAGCACCCTACGCTTTGCCACAGAGCCACAGAGAATACACAGGGAAGGTAGCATGTTTTATAATGCCGTACACCAACTTGCTACAACGGTTACACAACTGTACTGCGCATGGTGTAAACACGGCGCGCGTTCAAGACATGACTCATTTTCTTTATCCACGGGCGTATGTAAGCGCACCTATCTCAAAGGGAAAATAACAGTACTTCCTTTATATATAAAAAAGGTAAAGTATGGGCAACCTTGAAACGGAAACTTACCGTTCTACAATCAGTCGGTGATATTTGAAAGACAAACTTCAGCACTTGTTTTACATATAAATGTTAATTAGAAGCAGCCGGGTTTGAACTAGGGACTTCTTGATCTGCAGTCGAATGCTCTACCACTGAGCTATATCCGCCCTGTGTATGTTAATGATACTTCCTGAAAGAGAAACTTGCTTTATTATACAAAAACTCAAGCAGGTGACCTCTCGATCTGCAGTCGAATGCTCTACCACTGAGCTATACCCCCCCCCCCGTGTATTTTAGTGATACTTCCTGAAAGAGAAACGTACAGTACTTGCTTTATTATACAAAAACTCAAGCAGGGGGAACCTGGGTTTGAACCGGGGACCTCTCGATCTGCAGTCGAATGCTCTACCACTGAGCTATACCCCCTGTGTATGTTAACAGTACTTACTCCAAGAGAAACGTATAGTACTTGCTTTATTATACAAAAACTCAAGCAGGGGGCACCTGGGTTTGAACCGGGGACCTCTCGATCTGCAGTCGAATGCTCTACCACTGAGCTATACCCCCCGTGTATGTTAACAGTAGTTACTCAAAGAGAAACGTACAGTACTTGCTTTATTATACAAAAACTCAAGCAGGGGGCACCTGGGTTTGAACCGGGGACCTCTCGATCTGCAGTCGAATGCTCTACCACTGAGCTATACCCCCCGTGTATGTTAACAGTAGTTACTCAAAGAGAAACGTACAGTACTTGCTTTATTATACAAAAACTCAAGCAGGGGGCACCTGGGTTTGAACCGGGGACCTCTCGATCTGCAGTCGAATGCTCTACCACTGAGCTATACCGCCCCCGTGTATTTTAGTGATACTTCCTGAAAGAGAAACGTGCAGTACTTGATTTATTATACAAAAACTATTGCAGGGAGCACCCGGGTTTGAACCGGGGACCTCTCGATCTGCAGTCGAATGCTCTACCACTGAGCTATACCCCCCCGTGTATTTTAGTGATACTTCCTGAAAGAGAAACGTACAGTACTTGCTTTATTATACAAAAACTCAAGCAGGGGGCACCTGGGTTTGAACCGGGGACTTCTCGATCTGCAGTCGAATGCTCTACCACTGAGCTATACCCCCCTATGTATGTTAGTGATACTTCCTGAAAGAGAAACGTACAGTACTTGCTTTATTATACAAAAACTAAAGCAGGGAGCACCTGGGTTTGAACCGGGGACCTCTCGATCTGCAGTCGAATGCTCTACCACTGAGCTACACCCCCCGTGTATGTTAACAGTACTTACTCAAAGAGAAACGTGCAGTACTTGCTTTATTATACAAAAACTAAAGCAGGGGGCACCTGGGTTTGAACCGGGGACCTCTCGATCTGCAGTCGAATGCTCTACCACTGAGCTATACCACCCCCCGTGTATTTCAGTGATACTTCCTGAAAGAGAAACGTGCAGTACTTGCTTTATTATACAAAAACTATTGCAGGGAGCACCCGGGTTTGAACCGGGGACCTCTCCATCTGCAGTCGAATGCTCTACCACTGAGCTATACCCCCAGCTACACTGTGTGATAAAAAGTATCCGGACACCCCCACAAACATACGATTTTATCTTAGGTGCATTGTGCTGCCACCTACTGCCTGGTACTCATCCGCGACCTCAGTAGTCATTAGACATCGTGAAACAGCAGAATGGAACTCTCCGTGGAACTCATGGACTTCGAGTGGTTAGGTGATTGGGTGTCACTTGTGTCAGAAGTCTGTACGCGAGATTTGCGTACTCATAAACATCCCTAGGTCCACTGTTTCTGATGTGATAGTGAAGTGGAAACGTGAAGGGACATGTACAGCACAAAAGTGTACAGGCTGACCTCGTCTGTTGACTGACAGAGAGCGCCGACATTTGAAGAGTGTCGTAAAGCGTAATAGGCAGACATCTATCCAGACCATCACACAGGAATTCCAAACTGCATCAATATGCACTCCAAGTTCTATAACAGTTAGGCGTGAGGGGAGAAACCTTGGATTCCATGCTCGAGCGGCTGCTCATAAGTCACACATCACGCAGGAAAATGCCAAACGACGCATCGCTTGGTATAAGGAGCGTCAAAATTACACGATTGAATAGTGACAAAACGTTGTATGTAGTAACGAATCACGGTATACAATGTGGCGATCCGATGGCAGGGTGTGGGTATGGCGAATGCCCGGTGAACGTCATTTGCCAGCGTGTGTAGTGCCAACAGTGATATTCGGAAGAGGTGGTGTTATGGTGTGGTCGTGTTTTTCCTTTAGGGGGTCTTGCACCCCTTGTTGTTTTGCGTGGCACGATTACAGCGCAGACCTACATTGATATTTTAAGCACCTTCTTGCTTCCCACTGTTGAAGAGCAATTCGGGGATGGCGATTGCATCTTTCAACACGATCGAGCACCTGTTCATACTGCACGGGCTGTGGCGGAGTGGTTACACGACAATAACATCCCTGTAATGGACTTGCCTGCACAGAGTCCTGACTTGAATCCTATGGAACACCTTTGTGATGTTTTGGAACGCCGACTTCGTGCCAGGCCTCACCGACCTACATCGATACCTCTCCTCAGTTCCGCACTCCGTGAAGAATGGGCTGCCATTCCCCAAGAAACCTTCCAGCACCTGATTGAAAGTATGCCTGCGAGAGTGAACGCTGTCATCAAGGCTAAGGGTGGGCCAACACCATAGTGATTTCCTGCATTACTGATGGAGGACGCCACGAACTTGTACGTCTTTTTCAGCCAGGTGTCCGGATACTTTTGATCACGTACTGTATGTTGGTGATGTTGATCCTAATCGCAAAGGGAAACTTGCAGTACTTACTAATTATATAAAATCAAGCAGTGGGCAGGCGGGTTTGAACCGGGCCCCTTTCGATCTGTAATCGAATGCTCTACCTCTGAGTTATACTTCTATGTATTCTTGTAATACTTATTCTAAAGGTAAACCGCAGGACTTGCTTTATATACATAAAAATTCAAGCAGGTGGTTTTAAATTGGGATCTTTCGATCTGCTATCGAATACTCTCCAGTAAGCTATAGCCCATGTACGTTAGTGATACTTATTCCAAAGGTAAACCACAATACTTGCTTTACATGCACAAAAAGTCAAGCAGGGTGCACCCGGGCTTGAACCGGGAACCTCTCGATCTGCAGCCGAATGCTCTACCACTGAGCTATACTCCTTTGTCCGTTAATGATACCCATTCCAAAGGAAAACTGCAGTACCTACTTGCCTTACATGTATAAAAGGTCAAGTAGTGGGTACGTAGGTTTGAACTGTGGACCTTTGGATCTGCTCTCGAATGTTCTACTACTGAGCTATACCCCCACGCATGTTCGTGGTGTTTGTATCCAAATAGAAACTCTCTGCTTCCTTGGCATATAAAAGAATCTTATGTGTCAGATTCATATGACTTTCTCTACCCACAACGTTTATTTAATGTAGCCTATATAAGCTAATCTTACAAAAACTTATTTTTTTTATCTGCTTCATTATAATCTAGATAAACATTTGCGGAAATAGGTACATTACACATTTCGTTACAGATACAAAGGGAACAGCGATAGTCAAATGTTTAAGAACTGGACGCTATATGCTGGCCTTAAAATTCCATACTGTTTCTATGACCGCGACAAACAGCTCTAAATCGTTAGGACTTCAAAATACTCGCTAAGTAATGAACAATTCGAACCCTTAGTAACGGATTTCTCGAAATAGCTGATGCCACAAAAAAGTTATTTGAAATAAAGTGTGTGTTTTAAGGAAATCTACATTTTTTTGTGTAGTACGTTTTCGTCTATCGCTTAACGTTTACCGGCTATACAAGATTATACAAAATTCCTTCTGAATGAAGAGGACTTCACAGAAAATTCAATGTATATATTTTATTCCTTGTGTAAATATCTTTAATATTTTTTTTTAGAAAATTGAAAAACTTGAAAAATGTTCCATGTAAAGGGTAGTTTGGGGTGGGGAGATGTTTCTTGAAAATCTTCGTGTCGCATCTTTGAAAGATATTGAACTAAACTATTAAGTTTGAAGACTATCGACCATTTTTATTTTTTAATATGTATGGTGTTCAGACACATACGCACGCGGCGCTGACCTTTTTCTAAAACTGCGACGGTGAAATCTGGATATAGAACTTTTGGGTGTAATGCAATTCCTTCTGCATCAACTAGGTACGTGATACAGGAAGTAAAAATACAATATATACATTTTATTTTTCAGTGTAGATATCTTAAACATATGATGTGTTCATTAAAAATCGTTAGCCATGTTTGAGAAAATAAAACAAAATAGCGAACATTTTTTATATTTTTAGAGGTAGGGGATTTTTTGAAAATCCTCGTGTTTCGTCTTTGGAAGATGAACTTTGAACTTAAATATCAAAATTGGAATTTATCGAACATTTTCGTTTATGAAATAAAATTAAATCGAGTTTTATTTATGGATGCTCTTTAACTGCGGCGGTCCTTAGCGTCCCATTCTATATTGGGCGTGAAAGACCGGTAATTTTGGTCAGAGGCCTCTTTATCAGGCTTGAGATTCTTTTACGTGCCGTAAATCTACGACACGAGACCACCGGCTTTATTTCCCTTCCGAAGGTTTAGTTTTTGAGTTATGCTGTTCGCACACAGGGATTTTTTCTAAAAATTGTTTTATTCAGGGGCCTCAAAACATGCATTTCCATTGAAATCTCGATTTCGAATTTTTGGTGGGCTGCAGAACTTTCTCTGCCTATGTGCGCAGCGGGGAAAGTTAAAAAAAGAAGGAAAAGGAATGGATTTTGTTGCTAAACGTGAAATCCTTGCTACACGCTTACGTGAACCTAAATGCACAGTTCTAGCGGCTCGATCTCCTACCCATTGACGTGCTAAACAATCAAGTAACAAACGCCGGTCGACTTCCTCAAAGGAAGCTGTGGTATCATGACTCAAGAACTAAGTGAGTGACGCCAATTTGAACCGAGGGGAAATCCGCCGATCCTCCTACTGTTCTCCTGCACTCATCAATATCATCATGCTCCGACAAGCTCAGGTGTGAACTGTGATGTAACATGAAGGAAATAAATGCAAACTTCCTCTTCAATTTGACGTCTTTATGACAGTAGGTGTACAAAAGAAAAGACGTAAAAACAAACGATTGCTTAAACAAATCTGGTAGCTTACATTCTACATGACTTTCTTTAGTCACTGTCGTTTAGTTTTATTAAACTCCAGCAAAAATTATGTACCGAGATTTCAATGGAAATACACGTTTTGAGGCCCCTTGAATTCAAAAGAAGCATTTTCAGAAAAGGTCCCTGTTTGTGTGTGTGTGTGAACTGATAACTCGAAAATGAAAAGTCGAATAAAAATCAAACTTGGTTCAGTACCTTCCAAAGATACGACACGAAGATTCCCTCACCTCAACTGCCCTTTATAAGGAACCTTTTTCAAAATGTTTGATCTAAAAATGCTCTAAGGATGTTTATTAAAATACCATACGTTAAAGAAGTTTACATGAAAAATAAAATACATACCTTGAAATTTCTGGGAATACCTTCTGAAGGCCTCTTCATTCGGAAGGAATTTTATATAATCTTGTATAATAATGGTAAACGTTAAGCGATAAACGAAAGCATACTACACAAAACATGTAGATCTCTTTAAAATATATATTTCTTTTTTGTGCCATCAGTCATTTCCGTTATTAAGGCTTCGAATTGCTCAACACTTGTCACTCTTTAAAGTCTCAGCGATTTTCAGTTGTTTCTCGCGATGTCATGGAAACAGTATGGAATTTTAAGGCCAGCATATAGCGTCCAGTTCTTAAACATTTGACTATCGCTCTTCTCTTTGTATCTGTAACGAAATGTGTAATGTAGCTATTTTTGCAAAGGTTTATCTCAATTAAACTTAAGTAGATAGGAATATAAACTTTGTAGGAATAGTTGGTATTACCACTAATAAGCGATAGAGGGCGGAGAAAGTCATATGAAATAGTATTAAGAATGTGATTTGTTGCATCCCAAAAGTCAATTACATCCCGAAAAATTGTAAAGTGAATCTAACACTTTAGATACAGCGAAAGAGGTAAATCTTTATTTATTTGTCGTTCTCCGAGGTCTAGTTGTACCGTGCTAGCCTCTAGTTCCCGATGTGGATTCAAACCCGGTGGAGGGTGATGGATTTTTTTCGGGCGTAAAAATCCTTAGCATGGCTTCCTTCGGAAGAGAAGTGAAGCCGGTGGCGTAGATTTACGGCACGTAAAAAAAACGTCAAGCCTGATAAAGAGGTCTCTGAGCAAAATTTCTGGTCTTTCACATCCAATATAGAATGGGACGCTAAGAACCACAGCAGTTAAAGAGCGCCAATAAATAAAACACAATTTAATTTTCCTTTATTTATTTATTTTTGTTTTTTTAAATTTTTTCCTGGAAACGCTGTGTTATTTCCAGCACAATTAATAACAGCGAAAATAACGTTATGAACACCTTGTGTGGTAGCGCGATTAACTGCAACGTGAAGCTCACGCTTGAGACTCAACGGCGCTGTTGAAGCTCAGAATGTGCGTTTCGTTGTATCTCAAGCGTCTACGTCAGGTTAGAGTTACTCGGAATGTCCTTCACATATTGGGATGCAACAAACCTAATTAGTCTTATTATGGGAGGGGACTCGGCTCCGATCCTGTGAGGATATTATACCTACGTCTCGGGAGGGGGGGAGGAGGAGGTAGAACAGGGCGGCCGGAGCCACGTGACGACACATCAATGGCAGGGTCCCTACACTGACACGCTCCGACAGTCGGACAGGCAGACCGAGGACCTCCGCCCCAAACAGAGGGTCTAACACCCCGCTCCGAAGAGGCGGTCCGTATACCCCGGCAACCAGCGAAAGTCGAGGACCAGAGAAAGTTGTACAGAGAGCTTGCTCTTCCCCTGCCACACCGAAACACCATCGCCGACATCATTTCACCTAACGGGGTGAAGGATGAATGAGATGATGAATGGTACGAAATGGAGGAGGAGAAACATGGGCTGAAAGAAACAACTCCAGCATTCGCCTGACGACCCGGGAAAACCCCCAAAAAGTCCAGAGCGGGCGGTTGCTGGGAATCGAAACTGGGACTACCCGAATGCGAGTTGTACGCGTTACCGCGGCCCCACCTAGTTCGGTAACAAACGTAATTCTTAACAGCATTTTCCTTGTTTTCAATTGCTCAGAAATAATACAGAGGTTCCTTTTAAAAATGATTTGATGTGTTGCATTCACATGACCTTCTCTACTCTCTGTTTTACAAACTCTTCTTACACAATCTTATTCTTCTATGATCACACTTTACAATCTCGTTATAGATATAAGAAGAATAGAGAAGGCTAAAGCGATAGTCAGATTTTTAAAAAGTGGATCCCTAATTATGATGGCTTTAAAATTCCATGTTTTTTACAAGATCATAAGAATGCCGACTTACGTACGTGACAGAGAAGGTAAGAATTTGATATATTACATCACATGACTGTCTGTCCGTTATCGTTTATTAGTGTGTACACAAACTATTCTTACTAAAATTTGGTTTTTGTCTACTTCATTTTAAACCAGATAAACCATTGCAGAAATACCTGCGTTACACGTTTCGTTAGGATAAAAAGAGAACATCGATAGTTAATGCTTTATAGCTGGACGCCTTAAAATTCCATACGATTTCCATGATATTCCCAAGAAACAACTGAATGTCGACAGGACTTTAAAATAATGACAGAAGAACAATTCATACCATTAATAACGAATATATTGGAAATGCCCGATGCCACAAAAAGATTATTGGAATTAATTTTTTGTGTGTTTTAAAGAGATCTGCATTTATTGTGCAGTACGCTTTCTGTATAGCTTATCGTTCTCCAGTTATACAAAATTCTACAAATTTCCTCAGAAAAAAGTGGACTTCACAGGCTATTCCCAGAAAACTCAAGGTATACATTTTATTTGCCATGTAAATATCTTTAATATAGAGTATTTTAATCAAATTGTTAGACCCATTTTTTAGAAAACCAAAATTTGAAGAAACAAATTCCATGTAAAGGGAAGTTTGTGGTGGGGGATTTTCTTGGAAATCTTCGTGTCGCATCTTTGAACGATACTGAACTAAATACATGATTGGTACTTATCCGACTTTCGCTTTTGAGGTATGCTGCTCACAGACAGACACAGGCTTTTTTCTAAAAATGCTCTTTTTGGATTCAGGGGGCCTCAAAATGCTTTTCCGGGGAAATCTCGGTATCGAATTTTTGTTTGGAATGAAATACCTTCTGTAGACCTACCTTTTACATGGTAGAGAAAGTAAGTATACGTTTTTGAAAATTCAAACCAATAAAAAAAGAATATCTCGAAAATGGTTAACGACACAACATTTTGACTTGAATTGTGTGTTTTAAAGATATATACTACTTTTTACTTTCTCTACTACGTGTAGTAAGTAGGGGAAGTATTGTATTCCACCCAAAAATTCGATATCGAGATTTCACTGGAAATACATGTTTTGAGACCCCCTGAATCGAATTTTTTTTGGAAACATGTCTGTGTGTGTGTGTGTGTCTGCGAACAGCATAACTCAGAAACGAACAGTAGGATAAACACCAAACTTGGTATTTAAGTTCAGTATCTTCCAGAGATGCGACACGAAGGTTTTCAAGAAAATTTTCCCACCGCCGATTACCCTTTACATGGAACAATTTTCGAAAATTTTAATTTTCTCAAAAATGACTAACGATTTTGATTAAAATATCATATGTTTAAGATATTTTCATGACAAATGAAATGTATATCTCGAATGTTTTGGGAATGTCTCCAAAAGTATTCTTCATTGTGAACGACTTTTGCATAACTGGTAAACCATAAGAGATAGACAAAATTTTACTACACAAAAAATGTAGATCGAGTTAAAATACACAATTTATGCCATATACATTTTTGTTGTTGAGTGAACCATTTTCGAGATATTGCTTGTTATTCCCTTAAATTTTCCAATATTTATACTTTTTCTCAAATTCATTATTCATTTTCGTATGTCCTGGACATGCAAAGAGAATGGAATACTCCACATGCAACCAGCTCTTAAAATATATGACTATCACTTAAAACCTAGCAATTCCCCTTGCATCTACAAGAAAATTAGCAATAAGATTAACATCTCGATTAACATGAAGCATATGGAGAATAAGCGTTTGTAAAAATAGTTTGTACAAGAGTAGAGAAAGTCATGTGAGTGTAACATAGCAGAATTTTTATTTTTTAATGAATTACGATTTTGTGAATCTCTTACGGTTTACCAACTATACAAAACGCGTCGATAATGAAGGGAACTTTCACAGGCGTTCCCAGAAAATTCAAGATATACATTTTATTTATCATGCAAATATCTTAGACATATGGGGTTTAATCAAAATCATTAGAACTATTTTTGAGAAAACCAAAACTAACAATACATTTTTTATGTAAAGCGTAATTTGGAGCGGGGGAATTTTCTTAAACATCTTCGTGCCTCATCCTCTTGAACTTAAGTACCAAGTTTGGTACTTCTATTTGTTTTCATTTTCTCTACCGCGTACATAGTAGGCAGAGGAGAAACTGCATTCCAACTAAAAATTCGATACCGAGATCTCACCGGAAATGCGTGTTTTGAGATCCCCGAATAAAAAACAATTTTAAAATAAGGTCAGCTTGTGTGCGTATATATATCACTATCACTCTCACTCCGTGTGTGTGTATGTGTGTTAACAGCGTAACTCAAAACCGAAACGTCGGATAAATACTGTTATACACCGGGTTGAGGCCTAAAGGTTTTGTAGTTGCCCCGGCAACTTGGGGGTCGTAGAGCTTAGAGGCGGCGAAAGAATCCAAGAAGTTGCTGCACAAAGCTAAAGCGGGCGCGGGATCTTTAGAACATAAAAATACATAAATTCACATTTACCTCTGATTTATTATTATTAACAAGGTGCACTACATTATACACAAAAGGTTACAGACGAACACTGGGGGAGATGCCCCTCACACACACACACACACACACACACACACACACACACACACACACACACTCTCATCACGTACACGCAACCAAACACTCTGAAGACCTACACTAGACTGACGTCACCACAGGACGCTACTGACTAGACCCACGCTATTAGACAAAGGGCTCTTCCCTCAATTGCCTTCACCCCTCGACCAGGAATTGGAGGGAATTGCCACGCCGGACAAGATATCAAAGTTACAAACGAAACAATCAGTTCAACAATATTGTTATACACAGCGAGTATGTGTCCGACGCGACAATGCACACAATACGCTACAATACCAAACTTGGTATTTAGGCTCATGACCTTCCAAAGATACGAAACAAGATATTCAAGAGAATTCCTCCACCCTAAACTACCCTTTATATGAAACATTTTTGAAATTTTCGATTTTCAAAAAAATGGTTCTAACGATTTTGGTTAAAATATCATATATTAAAGATATTTACATGACAAATAAAACGTATATTTTGAAGTTTTGGCAATAGCCTGTGAAGTCTCTTCATTCGGAAGGAATTTTGTACAATCTTGTATAACTGGTAAACGTTAAGCGATAGACGAAAATGTACTACACGAAAAATGTAGATCTCTTTAAAACACACAATTTATTTCAAATAACTTTTTTGTGGCATCAACCATTTCCGAGATATCCGTTATTAATGGTTCGATTTATTCACTACTTTTATCATTTTTTCTCGCTATTGCTTGGGAACGGTATGGAATTTTAAGGCCATGGTGTAGCGTCCAGTTTTGTCGCTATTCCTTCACTATGTATAACGAATTGTGCAATGAAGACATTTCTGTAAATGTTTGTTTGGATTAAAATGACGCAGATAGGAAAATAAAAATCGTAATAATAATTTGTGTATCCACTAATAAGCGACAGAGGGTAGGGAAGGCCATGTGAATGCAACACATCAGATTTTTAAATTATGCTGTTCACAGACACTCGCACACAACACATACACACACGGACCTTTTTCTAAATATGCCTTTATTTGCACCTAGGAGCCTCAAAACGTGTATTTCCTGTGAAAGTTGGGTATTGAATTTTTGGATGGAATGCAATACTTCTACTTACTATAGTTAAGTATTAGAGAAAGCAATAATTGCTTGCATTGCAGTAGGTTGAAGAAGTTATATTGTTTACGTAATTTATTAGCCGCACGTATGGCGCCAACTTGAAGAAGCTATATGCCCCACGTATGGGTGCCAACTTGATGAAGTATTTATTGTTAACGTAATATGCTGCTACGTATGAGAAGCTGACTTGAAGATATATTTTTGTTGTTACGCTCCAAGCTTAAAAAAATAAAATATTAACTTTGTTATTATACTGCTTCTATAAATATTATTTATGTTTATGTTTGCCTCGGCTGCTTCAGTATTGTTTTAGAGTCACGTATCTCTTAGACAGGGCATGGTGCGACAAGAATGTAGCTTACACAGATTTTAAGTTTAAATTCACTTCTTTTTATTAATCCTTAACACAAATTAAATAGCACTACACTGATATTAAGAGCTGTGAGATTCTTTTAATTTAATACTTGCACTTTGTTAACGCGTATACATATTTTACGATTCACACGAATACGTAATATTTCTTTAGAGAACACATCTTCCATCCGGTTACTATCAAGGTCTGCAGACAACTGAACATATATCAACCGTCAAAACCCGTAAGCTTCTGTATTTCAAGTCTGTGATTGGCTAATCCTAGTCCAATAAAATACCTGCATTTAATTAAAGCTTTTTCTGGCTGTTGATTGGCTATTTTAAAAACTGTCACAAAGTTTACATTATCGTTGCTCTAATTATGACTAGTAACATTTAAACTCTCAAACTCATTATTGCCTCAAGGTTACCTCATTGTTACCTCATTGTTAGCAACGTTAAACTTATTATTCTCACAGCTCTTACACTATTAAATTACCTAATGCATTCGCATAACATTATTAAACATGTTTACAATAATATAAACATATGCAATGACTGTTACATACATTTTTTTTACAAATTATTACACACATATTGCTTCAAGGCGGGCTGTTATTGAATTTTCATATTATATAATTTAATTGAAATTATTCAAGTATTAAAAATACTGCCTCAAGGTCTAGTCGCTTTTAGGATTTCCTAAGAAGGGCATAAGACATTTACCATTCAAATGAAGGACACATTTTGAGAAAACAATTCCGGTAACTTCAATCTTTCGTAATGGTTGACTCTGTGAGACGGGATTTATGAAGGGTGATTATCTGAACGGAGCACACGTTTCCATAACAACCTAAGAGTTAAAACCCTCAATTTTATCCTCCTACATAGAAGTTTTTCCAAGAACCGATTTCCCCTTGAACTATTTTCTTCATTCGTATAGAGGAAACATTTTGGAGAAAAGATTTCCTCATTTGTAAACCAAGCGAGATGTCTCCGCGGTAACATGCGAGGCTCGCATTTGGGAAGTCCCTGGTTAGATACCCGTTAGGATCGCCACTTTGACCATGGGTTTCTTTCGTGGTTTCTTCGGGTCAATACGCGAGTGCTTGAGTGGTTATTCTTCCACCACGAAAGTCTGTCGATTTTCAGTTGTTTCTCGCGATTGCATGGAAACAGTATGGAATTTTAAGACCAGCACATAGCGTCCAGTTCTTAAACATTTGACTATCGCTGTTTTCGTGTCAATAACGAAATGTATAATGTAGTTATTTTTGCAAAGATTTATTTCGATTAAAATGTAGTAGTTAAAAAATAAGGTTTAGTAAGAACATTTGCATAGTCATTAGTAAAGATAGATGGTAGAGAAAGTCATGTGAGTGTATCATAGCAGATTTTTTAAAAAATCGTCGTTGAAACGTTTTCCACCAAGGAAATTCTTCAGATGAAGAAACAGATGAAAATCGCTTGCTGCCAAATATCCGGACTGCAGGGAGGGAGGTCCAATTTTTCCGAACCAAATGATACGAACAGATCTTGAGCTTGTATAGCTGTGTGTGGCCGGGCATTGTCACTCATTACTGTTTCCTATAAACCTCGGTGAAGAATGTTGGCTAGCGTAACATTTCTCGCATTCAAACAACGAATCTGATCTCACTTCACAGATGGCGGGTCGTTCGATTGTTTTGAACATTTCGAAACGCCCTAACAACAGGAAAACAAAGTGACGATCGCTCACGCTACGTCTAGCTTCCTTATGAATGGAGCAAGTGAGTGCGCATGCTCAAAATAGCGACTGCAGTGTTGTAGCGGAAAAATATTAAAATGGCACTTACTTTAAAAACACGCCTAGCGGCGGCGGCGGCAGCAACAGCTTATACAAACAGAAAGCAATGCGGGCATGAACATATCCCCATTAATTAGGCTTTAATAATTTTCAGAGATTATTGTTGTTCATTACTAAATAGCCAGATTGTTTGGGAAACAGCAGTTAGTTGCTGACGGCGAAGGTGTGCTTCCTTCCATTATCAATCTGCTACTGTAATTGAAGTATTATAAACGCAGGAATATACAGGGTGAGCCAAAAGACTCCGAACCCCCTGCGCGGTGTTTCTCCTGTCCGCGTCCTCTGCGCTCGTTGCCGTCTGCCGCTATCATAGAAAGACGCGGATAAAACCATACAACATTTTTAAAACTACTTTTAAAGGCTTTACTTACCAACTTTATGAAAGGAGATGCTGAAACTGGCCCCCGTCGTTGTCCATACATTTTTGGCACCTCTTTAGGAAACTATCCATCACTCTCCGTAGTTCACGCTGAGAAATTTCATGGCGGAATTTTGTTTTAATTCTTCCAGGGTGTGTGGGTATGTCTTGTACAGTATATGTTTTAAGTTACCCCAGAGGGATATTTTATGAACAATATTACCGGCTGCGCGGTGTTTTTCCACTGGGCGTGTGGAAATATGATAAAAACACGATAACGCACTGCTGCTATAAACAAATTCACGCTGTCGTGCAGTGTGAAGTGCAGTTTTGAGTTGACGGCGATGTGATGTGGTTCAGTTATTACGAGTTATTTATTATTTTGTCCTGTACTTAGTCATAAAGTATATTATGGCTCAGAATATGTTTTGTACTGCACAGCGTGTATTTATTTATGATTCGTATGTGTTAACTCGGCCAGCTCGCCAAGTGAAAGTACGATTTGCAGAAAGATTTCCAGGTGTAAAAGTTCCAGGCCGTACAACAATCCATGAACTTTATAGTAAATTTCAGGCCACAGGAAACGTTAGGAGTAGCTTATTATAGAGAGAGCTGGGCCACTTTTTTGCGTTTATATGGGAAATGATAGGGAAAACGATGGTGGATGCGTAGGAAAATGCGTTTATATGGGGAAGATAGGGACTACGAGGATCGATGCTAGGCTAGATAGAGGTTGAAGGAATGAGGATGTGCTTTATATGAGAGATACGTGGAATACGAGGAGAAGTGTTGGACTAGATAGGGGTTGAGATATGGAATATACATTTATATGGGAAAGATAAGGAAAACGTGAACAGAGACTAGGATAGACAGATGCTGAAGCAGAAGGAATATGAACATATTTACAGGAGAGATAGGGGATACGTGGAGAGGTACTAGACTATTCAGGGTTTGAAGGGTAGAGTATGACTTTTTATATGAAGAGACGAGGAAAACGAGGGTATATGCTAGGGTGAGAGAACCTTCAAGGAGGAAAAAATGCGTTTATATGGGAGAGATAGGGAAAACGAGGAGAGTTCTGAGGTAGAGCAGGGACTGAAGGAGGGAGAGATATGCTTTATACGGCAGAGATAGGGCATGCGAGGGGAGGTGCTAGTGAAGACAGAGGTTAAGGAGTACGGTATACGTTTATATGAGGAATATATGGAAAACGGGGCAGGCTGTATGATAGACAGAAGCTGGGCCACTTTTGCGTTTATATGGCAAAGGATAGGGAAAACGAGGCTAGATGCGTCAGTTCAAGGAGGAAAATGCGTTTATAGGGGAGAGATAGGGAATACGAGGGCTGATGCTAGGCTAGTCAGATGCTAAAGGAGGGAGGGATACGCTTTATACGAGAGAGATAGGGAATACAAGGAAAGATGTTATACTAAACAGGACTTGAAGGGTAGAATATGGCGTTTTATATGAGCGAGATATCGAACCGAGGAGAGATAACCACGTGTCAAGACGTAACACCACGTAACAAAGGAATCACGCTATGTAACAAACTGATCATGCTATGTAACAAAGGAATCACGCTATGTAACAAAGGAATCACGCTATGTAACAAAGGAATCACGCTATGTAACAAAGGAATCACGCTATGTAACAAAGAAATCACGCTATATAACAAACTGATCACGCTATGTAACAAAGGAATCACGCTATGTAACAAAGGAATCACGCTATGTAACAAAGGAATCACGCTATGTAACAAAGGAATCACGCTATGTAACAAAGGCATCACGCTATGTAACAAAGGAATCACGCTATGTAACAAAGAAATCACGCTATGTAACAAACTGATCCGCTATGTAACAAAGGAATCACGCTATGTAACAAAGGAATCACGCTATGTAACAAAGGAATCACGCTATGTAACAAAGGAATCACGCTATGTAACAAAGGAATCACGCTATGTAACAAAGGAATCGCTCTATGTAACAAAGGAATCGCTCTATGTAACAAAGGAATCACGCTATGTAACAAAGGAATCACGCTATGTAACAAAGAAATCACGCTATGTAACAAACTGATCACGCTATGTAACAAAGGAATCGCTCTATGTAACAAAGGAATCACGCTATGTAACAAAGGAATCACGCTATGTAACAAACTGATCACGCTATGTAACAAAGGAATCACGCTATGTAACAAAGGAATCACGCTATGTAACAAAGGAATCACGCTATGTAACAAAGGAATCACGCTATGTAACAAAGGAATCACGCTATGTAACAAAGGAATCACGCTATGTAACAAAGGAATCGCTCTATGTAACAAACTGATCACGCTATGTAACAAAGGAATCACGCTATGTAACAAAGGAATCACGCTATGTAACAAAGGAATCACGCTATGTAACAAAGGAATCGCGCTATGTAACAAAGGAATCGCTCTATGTAACAAAGGAATCACGCTATGTAACAAGCTCATCACGCTATGTAACAGTCTCATCACGCTATGTAACAACACGTACCAAGCATGTAACCAAGTAACAAAACGTAAGAACAACACGTAACCAATCTATTGCTAAGTCAATCTAAACTAATTCATCCTTCATAACTTAGACAATAAGTACGAGAGCCTAGCCCAGATTAACCCGACCAATCCTAAACGTTCCTCTCAGCATCTATTCTACTCGGTCATCGACTAACCTAATCTGGCTAACCAAAGATAACCTCAACTTTCTTTTAGTGAAATTGCAATGTTTTATTCAGGTTTTATTATTCGAGAGTTTTAATTGAAAAGTTTACGTCAACATACCTTTATTTTAGTTCCTTGTAGGCGTCTCTCCCCTTTTTATCTAGGCTTGAGACTAGCACTAGGATTGCTCCTAATGGCAGGGTTACCACCTTCCCTTCCATCTTCTTCTTTCTTCATCGGACGTCAGCTAGCTACATATACAGCACACGGATAACCTTCATTTTTTAAGATTGTAGACTCGCGAGAAAATCTTCATATTCAACTTAAATTCTCTTATACACTACTTGTAATGCTGTAATGTCCATAGGCGTATGTCGTTATTCCGTCCTCAGCAATAATTCTTTTATCGTCGTATGGTGTCAATGTAATTTTATTCACTTGTACTGTGGCAAGAGCATGCTGTCGCGACAGGATCAGATTCATGGGCGTTCTGGTAATTTCTCCGGTTTTAAGACAGTCAGTATAGCTCTCGAACGTGACGTACTGCTTAATAGCACTACGTTTTATACCTTTAATCTTTTTTATCATTGAACCATCGATATCTAGGGCATACATTTTAGGTCGTAGCCCTACAAAGCGTTGAATGATTTTACCATTAGCCTCATCTTTAAATTTCCCAAGTACCTTCTTGTTTAGAGGTGAATAGAATATATGGCTTGTAGGGTAATCAGCAGTATCTAGGTGCTCAAGAAAACGTAGCTTGTCCTGGTACACATCTTCAGTTGTTACACGATGAATGAACGAATCAGTGTCCATATACATAAGCTTCAGGTTTTCAGCTCCATAATAAGGCAACAAAACGTCGTAATGATAGTTATACATTAATGTCTTGGAGATATCCAACACACTCATACCAATGTATATAGGCTTGTTGAATACAATCTGACGAGAGGCCATATGTACAGCAGCTAGATTATCAGCATATATCGTCCTGTCGATAAACGTAGGCTTGGCGATCAGCTTCTCTAGAGTCTTCTCATTTGTCACCAGCCGTATATCCATACGATTACGCAGGTTCTCCATAGTTTTTCCGAACATAGCATTGTTGAACAATTTGTAGAGATCCTTCTCAAAATCATTCCCAGCTTGTTGTCGTAGTCTGTTGTTAAATTCCACATACGGTTTTAACCAGCGAGACTGTTGGAATTGTAGCACACGATGGATTTTTGTTAACCGTAGCCCATGACTAAGAGCTTGCTTCAAAGCCTTGTAATGCACTACATACTTCTTTCGAGGTCCTAGATGAGGTATCAGTTTCTTTGTAGATGTCTCCAATGGTTTCATACACTCTGGCAGGAAAGGTAGATCGTTGTGTAGATCGTGAAGTTCTGCAGGATACTCGATGTCGACTTCTAATATGTAGCCGTAAGGATCATCTTCTTGTAGTCTTTCTAAGTCAATTTTTTCAGGCGATACCCACTCAAATCCACCATAAGGGAGAGCGTGACACATTGCCCACCCATATTGGTTATTAGCGTCGTCATATGTGATAAATTGGGTTGGTCTCGACGGATCAAACTTCTCCATATATGTGTTATTAGCCTCTGCATACCGATGGGAAACTTGGCATAAACCTCCTCTTATACCTGATTCCACCATGAGTAATTGATCATAATCCTGTAACAGTTCCAGCTTAATTCCAGTGTACAGTAACATGGCGTCCCATGTAAGACCTGGAGAGGTAAAATAATGTGCAGGATCAACTTTGTGTGTTTTGAGGGTTTGCTCTCTGAACGTCTCAAAGACATCAGCTAGGAGAAGTACATCCGAAGTTAAGTAGAGATCGCTGTACGCTCCCAGGTTTCTCACATTAAACACCTCCCATACATTTTTAGCATGATCGTAGTCAGTATCACTAATTTCTTCTTCATTTAATCTATTGTAGAAGGAGTCCTTAGGAGGCAGGCAGGTTTCGTTCAGGGCATCCCATGATGTAACAAAATCAAATGGAAATACACCCTTACGGGTCATCAACTTCAATTTGTCTTCTCCAAAGTACTTTAGCGTTTCAGGATACGAGGTTAGATTTTTTACCAACTTATCCAAGCTTGTACTGAGGAATCGGAAGCTATCCACAAATCGAAGCTTTATATCTCCTACATACTTGGTGAATGAGATATAGCTTTCTTCAGAGTTAGGAATTACCTCCACACGTTCACTTGTGCAACCCAGCTCCTTAACAATGAAATGTGAGTCATATCCGCTAAGGTTATGCATGAAGACTGGTACATATTTAGGTGTTTTACAGGCTAAATTACATTCATTATGAAGACTTCCACGATATTCACCGCTGATGTGATCATGGTCGCGTACTTTATAGTTCTCTTCTGTAAAGGGTTTTCCACACAAGTAGCATGCTGAAGAAGACTCAAAATCCAACTGCTCTTGATCCGTAAGTTTCAGAGGCTTAGCAGATTTGTATATGTCCTCAATCATTTTTGCAAGAGATGTCAGGTACAGCATAAACTTCTGAGCAGCATCAGCACCACGATACACATAGGGTTGCTTAGGAAGACCAGTTTCGAGATGTTCAACACCAGATGTAGGCTTCACGTAAACACAGAAGCTCATTGGTGTGTGCTCTTGATAAGGGATTGTATAGGATGTTTCAGGATTGGGTATACACGTATGGCATGGAGTGAGAATACTCTCAAAATCAGCATAGATGACATAAGGTACTTTCAGCATCCTCTCAACATTTTTAAACTGTACAATTGCTTTCTCCTTTGTAGGCATAACTACCCTTGCAACACCATGCTGATTACAGATGGTTGCATGTTCTTGTAGTTTTTCCAGTCCACTTCGCCCGCTCTGATCATCAAAATGTGTAAAGCAGCGCTTACAGGTATAAACACGCCCATTACGTTTAGTTTTCTGGCGTCGAACGAGCTTCTCAAAATTCTTTATATACACGTAGTGATGTTTTCCACTGCTGTCATTCAATAGTAGCAGGTCGCGATGTTCAGGTAGTTCAATGTCAACAACCTTTATCGGGTACACTTCATGCTTCTCATCCAACCCGAAAACGTTAATAGACATCTTGTTAAGCTTCTCAAATTTAGGTATTTGAGAAAGTGGAGTAGGGTAAGAAACACAGCTGAAGTCGTACTTATCTTGAAGTTGTTTGTATTTGCTGACGCGTTGAGGCTTGGCGCTCACAAATTTAGCTAATACAGAGTACATGAAACATAGCTCATCAGTTAAATTCTGGATGTTAATGCAGGCTTTTCTTGCTTCAACAGAGGGAGGTAGGGATATGTAGCTACTTCCTCGCAACGGGTTGTACTTGTTAATACGAAGGCGTACCCCTTCCACAGTAAGCAAGGCCCAGCTGCTACCCTTAAGCTGAGACTCATCCATTTCAGTAACCAATTTCTTGAATTTCACTTCCAGCATAGAGTCCAGATCAGTTTCTAGGAAAACAGCTTGATTTCTGGTTTTAAATGTCTTGTCACAGGTTTCACCAATACTGTTAACAAATCGACACTCAGCCAGCAGATTAATTTTCAAACTCTTGTGAATACCGAGCTCTTTATGCACAGCCTGGATTATCCGCTGTTTTGCTTCATGCAGGTATATATTCAGATCCCTAGCCGATTCACATCGTATAAAATACGATTTCAAACGTCCATGGAATGAAGTTTCATATTCTTTCATATCACAGTCCTCCATTGTTGACAGCAACTGATGTTTAGTTGGCTCCAATCTTCTTTTCTTCTGAGGGCTGCTTATTTCACATATATCTTCGTGTCGCTGCCCCTTATAACCATATTTGAAGGTTACATTACAATGTTTACATTTGAAGAACTTCTTGCAGCTCATCTCGTGTCTTCTCTTGTCATAACCTCGGAGGAACTTCTTCCCACATTTTCCGCATGCATATCCAGTAGCGCTTGGAATAATATCCTTATACGCTGAGTTATTCATCTTTATTCTTGATGTAATAACGTATTAATCACTGATCAATGAAATGTACGCCTTGATACCACTTTAGAAAGCTGATTATTCTTGGAGAGAACACGATGTTAACACCTCAGAGATGATCAACAGAATGAATTTCAATACTCAAGTTCGCTCTATTTATAGAGAAAGCACGAACCTTTTTTAATCAATTATATCCTGATTATTAATACTAAAAACGGTGATGAAGCGTGTAAGCTCTTATATATTTCAATTCGTGTTACACTGATGTTCGAGCGTCTCCGTATAGCTTCGTATGTTTAGAGAGAAAGTGTAAAGTATTGTGAAGATGTTATGTATTGTTCGGCTATAATCGTACAGATTCGGAGAGCTTGACTGGTGAAGGTGATGAACGATCCGTCAACCGAGCAGGAGGCAAGCAGTCCCTTCGCGCAACGAAACCTAGATGCAAAAGAAAGAAAATCGTGTTAGATGAGAAACCACTCCAGCATTCGCCTGCAGACCAGGGAAAACCTAAAAAATATGATGTCAGAGTGATCGACCAACAGGGAAATCAAACAAAAGACCTTAGAAACATATAGGTTAAGATGTAAATCAAATAAAAATGTAATAAAATCGTGATAGATGAGAACCCACTCAGACATTCGCCTACAGACCATGGAAAACCATGAAAAAATATGTCAGAGTGATCGACCAACAGGGAAATCAAACAAAAGACCTTAGAAACATATAGGTTAAGATGTAAATCAAATAAAAATGCAATAAAATCGTGCTAGATGAGAAACCACCCAGACATTCGCCTACAGACCAGGCAAAGCCATGAAAAAAATCAAAGGGCTGAGCGACTGACGGATAGAGGGTGCAACCGACAGAGAAATCAAGCAAAAGGTTTCTAGAGACAAAAAAAGATGCAATTGAAATGGAATCATGATAGCAAATGCCACTCCAGCATTCGCCTGCAGACCAGGGAAAACCTAAAAAATATGATGTCAGAGTGATCGACCAACAGGGAAATCAAACAAAAGACCTTAGAAACATATAGGTTAAGATGTAAATCAAATAAAAATGCAATAAAATCGTGATAGATGAGAACCCACTCAGACATTCGCCTGCAGACCAGGGAAAATCATGAGAAACGTAAGGTCAGAGTAAACAATTGATTGAAATCTAACCCCTGAACCCTAGAAATTCACGACAACTGAAAAACGAAACCCAGATGTAGAGGAAATTTTGTACACCCTTGACGAAAAAACCCCGTCCGCTGGGGAAGTAACCTTTAAGTATACAATTGACGTCTGTCATACCGATAAGGGACGGTTTGAAAGGCTTCCTAATTGCTCTACGCAAGTCACCTGAGCAAACACAGGAAATTCCTAAACCAGACAATTACAAGCCTGCTAAAACATTTTTTCCTACAATAAGTAATTTAAATTCTACATGAAGATTATTCCAAAAAGTTTCATATCTCTTATTTCCTTCAATAAAATATCGAATATGACTCTAGCACCAGGGAAAAAAAATTAAACGGATGGAAGCGATATTTTCTTTTTACGCTGAAATTATAATTAAATGCATAGCGTTCTTGCAGGAAAACCCCGCCCATATAGATTATAGGAATGGATTCTGTTTAAAACATGTATTTTCACGCGGGGTGTATAGATTGTATCAGTAAGCATTCGTGACTATTACAATTATTTCCAAGTATTATTTTAAAAAAGGTTGTCTTATTCTCTTAGTAAACATAGGTCGAGAACGTTTTTTTACTTGGTATTTAGGGGCGTTCTTGCAGGAAAACACTGCCCATATAGATTATAGGAATGGACTCTGTTTAAAACATGTATTTTTCACGCGTGGTGTATAGATTGTCTCAGTAAGCATTCGTGACTATTACAATTATCGCCAAGTATTATTTTACAAAAAGATTGGCTTATTCTCTTAGTAAACATAGGTTGAAATCGTTTTTTAAACAACTCTCCATTCGAGAGATATTTTTTGATTATTCCAGCAGAGAGAGAGAGAGAGAGAGATCGAGCCATATTTGTTTAAAAAAGCTTTTTTTTTCATTCACAGGAAATCTTCGAGAAAATTCGAGGAATTATTCAGTTGTACACCCTTGCTAAAATAGTTTGTATACCCTTTGAAGAATGTTTACCTGGCTGGCAGAGTCTACCTCTGTCGACAGGCTGTCCTGGACATTTATACATTAGGGTGGCTATTGTGCTTTAAAATGGGATAGCTATGTTTTAAGCTTACCACAAAAAAAGTTTTCCCGATAATATAATTCTACATGAAGAATATTAATGATTAAGTTTTCAATTAAACGTATACTGTATAGATTCTGCACTTAAACATTCGACTGTATCTTTGTCATTATTTAAATACTCACATACAAGAATTGCAAACATGATATCAAAAATTGAAGAAGTTTTTCCACCCTTATTTAATTAAAATTCATGTATATACTCTATTATTTAGCGATTTTTTCAATAATTCTCATGTACATCATTCGTCAAAAAATCAGTGTACAATACGCATTTTTATACGTTTTAATGTTCGTTTATTTTTAAAACCGCTGCATTTGCCTCTAATTACGAGCAATAATTTTTTTCAGATTTACTCAGATGTGTAGCTTGTAGAATCGAATTAGGAAATGTTTTAATAAATGTATTGTATTTTTTAGGTTAAAGCATCTACATTTTTAAAGTTAGCATGCCCGTTATTTGTATTCAGCGTAAAGATATTCATATATCATTTTTAAATCCCTCTTCTTAAATATAATGTATCGCAATCCATTTTTAAAATCAAATCATAAATGCGTTTAATGCATATAATGGATGTCTTCATATACCCAATATGGCTGCCTTCACGTGTCGGGAAGCTAACATGGCGCCAGTCATCTTTTAGAAGCATACATTTCATGTCGATAAAGTAGCGAGCGACCGACAGGGTGAGAGAACTTCTTTCAGCGGCCAACAGATAGCGGTAAAGTAAGCCGTGCCATGTGGAACCAAACACTGTGAAAGAGACAGAGGGTGGGGGTAGGCGGAAGAGACGCGCTGGGAGAGAGGTGAGGCCCGCCAGTTCGCCTCAGCGCGTCGTAAGGCTCGGACCTATACGTAGTAGCATGCATACCAACGCAGCTCGCGCCAGCGTCTTACGTAATTTAGTTTTTTACGCTCACTATACCATTTAAATATACATTCATCTAAGAGATATAGTATTCGTCAGGATGTCAGATGTCCAAATATACATAACAAAGAAATTAGTTACTGATATAAATGTAATATCGTACGTTCACCATTTTATTTTTAATTACTTTTTTTATTTTATTTGGGGATGAATTTGTATTCATGTCACGGGATTCAATCCTAGTCCTCCAGCCCGACTTGGAACAACAATCAATAACGAGCTACAATCCAAGGATATAATCGGTAATAATACAAATATTTTGATAAAGACCATCAAATGAAAAGGCCTTGGAAACGTATGTATTTCCCCTCACCTCCCCTCTTCCCCCACCACACAGTAGAAAATAAATGAGAGAACGCAGCTTCAAAGGCGATGCAGCCACTGATAAGTTCCTTTCTTCTATGCCTCAGACTCCCACCCCCGCTTTTTGCTATTCCGACACCGCCATTTACGATGAGAACAATAATGCATTGTCCTGTATCCCTGATATGCGGTGAAAGAATAGCACACGTGAAAACACTTAACCTTTGTGGTTTCACCCTTAAAAGCTACTGGAGCATGATACCCCCTCCTCTCTGCTCTACTCCAATACCGAGGCCAGTGTGGGAGTAGAGCCCAAAGAGAGGGCGTGCCCAGTGTACGGGATAGGATTAGAAAGGATGGGGTAGGGGGATCGGGTGTCCAGTAGCTTTTAAGGGTGAGGTCACAAGGTAAGGGTGGGGGAGGGGTGGCCGCCAGCACGTGACCAGACCACATGGGGGGAGGGGGCGGGGCTAGTGGCACGTGCCGTCCGGGCGGCAAATAGTAGCACACAAAGGGAGGGGGCGGGGCTAGCGGCATAGAACAAAGAACCTTATCAGATGGCGGCAAATCCTTTGTGTTTCAGAAACGCCATTTATTTTCTACTGTGTGGTGGGGGAAGAGGGGAAGTGAGGGGAAATACATACGTTTCCAAGGCCTTTTCATTTGATGGTCTTTATCAAAATATTTGTATTATTACCGATTATATCCTTGGATTGTAGCTCGTTATTGATTGTTGTTCCAAGTCGGGCTGGAGGACTAGGATTGAATCCCGTGACATGAATACAAATTCATCCCCAAATAAAATAAAAAAAGTAATTAAAAATAAAATGGTGAACGTACGATATTACATTTATATCAGTAACTAATTTCTTTGTTATGTATATTTGGACATCTGACATCCTGACGAATACTATATCTCTTAGATGAATGTATATTTAAATGGTATAGTGAGCGTAAAAAACTAAATTACGTAAGACGCTGGCGCGAGCTGCGTTGGTATGCATGCTACTACGTATAGGTCCGAGCCTTACGACGCGCTGAGGCGAACTGGCGGGCCTCACCTCTCTCCCAGCGCGTCTCTTCCGCCTACCCCCACCCTCTGTCTCTTTCACAGTGTTTGGTTCCACATGGCACGGCTTACTTTACCGCTATCTGTTGGCCGCTGAAAGAAGTTCTCTCACCCTGTCGGTCGCTCGCTACTTTATCGACATGAAATGTATGCTTCTAAAAGATGACTGGCGCCATGTTAGCTTCCCGACACGTGAAGGCAGCCATATTGGGTATATGAAGACATCCATTATATGCATTAAACGCATTTATGATTTGATTTTAAAAATGGATTGCGATACATTATATTTAAGAAGAGGGATTTAAAAATGATATATGAATATCTTTACGCTGAATACAAATAACGGGCATGCTAACTTTAAAAATGTAGATGCTTTAACCTAAAAAATACAATACATTTATTAAAACATTTCCTAATTCGATTCTACAAGCTACACATCTGAGTAAATCTGAAAAAAATTATTGCTCGTAATTAGAGGCAAATGCAGCGGTTTTAAAAATAAACGAACATTAAAACGTATAAAAATGCGTATTGTACACTGATTTTTTGACGAATGATGTACATGAGAATTATTGAAAAAATCGCTAAATAATAGAGTATATACATGAATTTTAATTAAATAAGGGTGGAAAAACTTCTTCAATTTTTGATATCATGTTTGCAATTCTTGTATGTGAGTATTTAAATAATGACAAAGATACAGTCGAATGTTTAAGTGCAGAATCTATACAGTATACGTTTAATTGAAAACTTAATCATTAATATTCTTCATGTAGAATTATATTATCGGGAAAACTTTTTTTGTGGTAAGCTTAAAACATAGCTATCCCATTTTAAAGCACAATAGCCACCCTAATGTATAAATGTCCAGGATGTGCAGGCGACAGCCTGTCGACAGAGGTAGACTCTGCCAGCCAGGTAAACATTCTTCAAAGGGTATACAAACTATTTTAGCAAGGGTGTACAACTGAATAATTCCTCGAATTTTCTCGAAGATTTCCTGTGAATGAAAAAAAAAGCTTTTTTAAACAAATATGGCTCGATCTCTCTCTCTCTCTCTCTCTGCTGGAATAATCAAAAAATATCTCTCGAATGGAGAGTTGTTTAAAAAACGATTTCAACCTATGTTTACTAAGAGAATAAGCCAATCTTTTTGTAAAATAATACTTGGCGATAATTGTAATAGTCACGAATGCTTACTGAGACAATCTATACACCACGCGTGAAAAATACATGTTTTAAACAGAGTCCATTCCTATAATCTATATGGGCAGTGTTTTCCTGCAAGAACGCCCCTAAATACCAAGTAAAAAAACGTTCTCGACCTATGTTTACTAAGAGAATAAGACAACCTTTTTTAAAATAATACTTGGAAATAATTGTAATAGTCACGAATGCTTACTGATACAATCTATACACCCCGCGTGAAAATACATGTTTTAAACAGAATCCATTCCTATAATCTATATGGGCGGGGTTTTCCTGCAAGAACGCTATGCATTTAATTATAATTTCAGCGTAAAAAGAAAATATCGCTTCCATCCGTTTAATTTTTTTTCCCTGGTGCTAGAGTCATATTCGATATTTTATTGAAGGAAATAAGAGATATGAAACTTTTTGGAATAATCTTCATGTAGAATTTAAATTACTTATTGTAGGAAAAAATGTTTTAGCAGGCTTGTAATTGTCTGGTTTAGGAATTTCCTGTGTTTGCTCAGGTGACTTGCGTAGAGCAATTAGGAAGCCTTTCAAACCGTCCCTTATCGGTATGACAGACGTCAATTGTATACTTAAAGGTTACTTCCCCAGCGGACGGGGTTTTTTCGTCAAGGGTGTACAAAATTTCCTCTACATCTGGGTTTCGTTTTTCAGTTGTCGTGAATTTCTAGGGTTCAGGGGTTAGATTTCAATCAATTGTTTACTCTGACCTTACGTTTCTCATGATTTTCCCTGGTCTGCAGGCGAATGTCTGAGTGGGTTCTCATCTATCACGATTTTATTGCATTTTTATTTGATTTACATCTTAACCTATATGTTTCTAAGGTCTTTTGTTTGATTTCCCTGTTGGTCGATCACTCTGACATCATATTTTTTAGGTTTTCCCTGGTCTGCAGGCGAATGCTGGAGTGGCATTTGCTATCATGATTCCATTTCAATTGCATCTTTTTTTGTCTCTAGAAACCTTTTGCTTGATTTCTCTGTCGGTTGCACCCTCTATCCGTCAGTCGCTCAGCCCTTTGATTTTTTTCATGGCTTTGCCTGGTCTGTAGGCGAATGTCTGGGTGGTTTCTCATCTAGCACGATTTTATTGCATTTTTATTTGATTTACATCTTAACCTATATGTTTCTAAGGTCTTTTGTTTGATTTCCCTGTTGGTCGATCACTCTGACATATTTTTTCATGGTTTTCCATGGTCTGTAGGCGAATGTCTGAGTGGGTTCTCATCTATCACGATTTTATTACATTTTTATTTGATTTACATCTTAACCTATATGTTTCTAAGGTCTTTTGTTTGATTTCCCTGTTGGTCGATCACTCTGACATCATATTTTTTAGGTTTTCCCTGGTCTGCAGGCGAATGCTGGAGTGGTTTCTCATCTAACACGATTTTCTTTCTTTTGCATCTAGGTTTCGTTGCGCGAAGGGACTGCTTGCCTCCTGCTCGGTTGACGGATCGTTCATCACCTTCACCAGTCAAGCTCTCCGAATCTGTACGATTATAGCCGAACAATACATAACATCTTCACAATACTTTACACTTTCTCTCTAAACATACGAAGCTATACGGAGACGCTCGAACATCAGTGTAACACGAATTGAAATATATAAGAGCTTACACGCTTCATCACCGTTTTTAGTATTAATAATCAGGATATAATTGATTAAAAAAGGTTCGTGCTTTCTCTATAAATAGAGCGAACTTGAGTATTGAAATTCATTCTGTTGATCATCTCTGAGGTGTTAACATCGTGTTCTCTCCAAGAATAATCAGCTTTCTAAAGTGGTATCAAGGCGTACATTTCATTGATCAGTGATTAATACGTTATTACATCAAGAATAAAGATGAATAACTCAGCGTATAAGGATATTATTCCAAGCGCTACTGGATATGCATGCGGAAAATGTGGGAAGAAGTTCCTCCGAGGTTATGACAAGAGAAGACACGAGATGAGCTGCAAGAAGTTCTTCAAATGTAAACATTGTAATGTAACCTTCAAATATGGTTATAAGGGGCAGCGACACGAAGATATATGTGAAATAAGCAGCCCTCAGAAGAAAAGAAGATTGGAGCCAACTAAACATCAGTTGCTGTCAACAATGGAGGACTGTGATATGAAAGAATATGAAACTTCATTCCATGGACGTTTGAAATCGTATTTTATACGATGTGAATCGGCTAGGGATCTGAATATATACCTGCATGAAGCAAAACAGCGGATAATCCAGGCTGTGCATAAAGAGCTCGGTATTCACAAGAGTTTGAAAATTAATCTGCTGGCTGAGTGTCGATTTGTTAACAGTATTGGTGAAACCTGTGACAAGACATTTAAAACCAGAAATCAAGCTGTTTTCCTAGAAACTGATCTGGACTCTATGCTGGAAGTGAAATTCAAGAAATTGGTTACTGAAATGGATGAGTCTCAGCTTAAGGGTAGCAGCTGGGCCTTGCTTACTGTGGAAGGGGTACGCCTTCGTATTAACAAGTACAACCCGTTGCGAGGAAGTAGCTACATACCCCTACCTCCCTCTGTTGAAGCAAGAAAAGCCTGCATTAACATCCAGAATTTAACTGATGAGCTATGTTTCATGTACTCTGTATTAGCTAAATTCGTGAGCGCCAAGCCTCAACGCGTCAGCAAATACAAACAACTTCAAGATAAGTACGACTTCAGCTGTGTTTCTTACCCTACTCCACTTTCTCAAATACCTAAATTTGAGAAGCTTAACAAGATGTCTATTAACGTTTTCGGGTTGGATGAGAAGCATGAAGTGTACCCGATAAAGGTTGTTGACATTGAACTACCTGAACATCGCGACCTGCTACTATTGAATGACAGCAGTGGAAAACATCACTACGTGTATATAAAGAATTTTGAGAAACTCGTTCGACGCCAGAAAACTAACCATAATGGACGGGTTTATACTTGTAAGCGCTGCTTTACACATTTTGATGATCGATATGGACGAAGTGGACAGGAAAAACTGCAAGAACATGTAGCCTTCTGTATTCAACATGGTGTTGCGAGGGTAGTTATGCCTACCAAGGAGAAATCAATTGTTCAGTTTAAAAATGTTGAGAGGATGCTGAAAGTACCTTATGTCATCTATGCTGATTTTGAGAGTATTCTCACTCCATGCCAAACGTGTATACCCAATCCTGAAACTTCCTATACAACCCCTTATCAAGAGCACACACCAATGAGCTTCTGTGTTTACGTGAAGCCTACATCCAGTGTTGAACATCTCGAAACTGGTCTTCCTAAGCAACCCTATGTGTATCGTGGTGCTGATGCTGCTCAGAAGTTTATGCTGTACCTTACATCTCTTGCAGAAATGATTGGTAATATATACAAATCTGCTAAGCCTCTGAAACTTACGGATCAACAGCAAAAGGATTTTGAGTCTTCTTCAGCATGCTACTTGTGTGGAAAACCCTTTACAGAAGAGAACTATAAAGTACGCGACCATGATCACATCAGCGGTGAATATCGTGGAAGTCTTCATAATGAATGTAATTTAGCCTGTAAAACACCTAAATATGTACCAGTCTTCATGCATAACCTTAGCGGATATGACTCACATTTCATTGTTAAGGAGCTGGGTTGCACAAGTGAACGTGTGGAGGTAATTCCTAACTCTGAAGAAAGCTATATCTCATTCACCAAGTATGTAGGAGATATAAAGCTTCGATTTGTGGATAGCTTCCGATTCCTCAGTACAAGCTTGGATAAGTTGGTAAAAAATCTAACCTCGTATCCTGAAACGCTAAAGTACTTTGGAGAAGACAAATTGAAGTTGATGACCCGTAAGGGTGTATTTCCATATGATTTTGTTACATCATGGGATGCCCTGAACGAAACCTGCCTGCCTCCTAAGGACTCCTTCTACAATAGATTAAATGAAGAAGAAATTAGTGATACTGACTACGATCATGCTAAAAATGTATGGGAGGTGTTTAATGTGAGAAACCTGGGAGAGTACAGCGATCTCTACTTAACTTCGGATGTACTTCTCCTAGCTGATGTCTTTGAGACGTTCAGAGAGCAAACCCTCAAAACACACAAAGTTGATCCTGCACATTATTTTACCTCTCCAGGTCTTACATGGGACGCCATGTTACTGTACACTGGAATTAAGCTGGAACTGTTACAGGATTATGATCAATTACTCATGGTGGAATCAGGTATAAGAGGAGGTTTATGCCAAGTTTCCCATCGGTATGCAGAGGCTAATAACACATATATGGAGAAGTTTGATCCGTCGAGACCAACCCAATTTATCACATATGACGACGCTAATAACCAATATGGGTGGGCAATGTGTCACGCTCTCCCTTATGGTGGATTTGAGTGGGTATCGCCTGAAAAAATTGACTTAGAAAGACTACAAGAAGATGATCCTTACGGCTACATATTAGAAGTCGACATCGAGTATCCTGCAGAACTTCACGATCTACACAACGATCTACCTTTCCTGCCAGAGTGTATGAAACCATTGGAGACATCTACAAAGAAACTGATACCTCATCTAGGACCTCGAAAGAAGTATGTAGTGCATTACAAGGCTTTGAAGCAAGCTCCTAGTCATGGGCTACGGTTAACAAAAATCCATCGTGTGCTACAATTCCAACAGTCTCGCTGGTTAAAACCGTATGTGGAATTTAACAACAGACTACGACAACAAGCTGGGAATGATTTTGAGAAGGATCTCTACAAATTGTTCAACAATGCTATGTTCGGAAAAACTATGGAGAACCTGCGTAATCGTATGGATATACGGCTGGTGACAAATGAGACGACTCTAGAGAAGCTGATCGCCAAGCCTACGTTTATCGACAGGACGATATATGCTGATAATCTAGCTGCTATACATATGGCCTCTCGTCAGATTGTATTCAACAAGCCTATATACATTGGTATGAGTGTGTTGGATATCTCCAAGACATTAATGTATAACTATCATTACGACGTTTTGTTGCCTTATTATGGAGCTGAAAACCTGAAGCTTATGTATATGGACACTGATTCGTTCATTCATCGTGTAACAACTGAAGATGTGTACCAGGACAAGCTACGTTTTCTTGAGCACCTAGATACTGCTGATTACCCTACAAGCCATATATGCTATTCACCTCTAAACAAGAAGGTACTTGGGAAATTTAAAGATGAGGCTAATGGTAAAATCATTCAACGCTTTGTAGGGCTACGACCTAAAATGTATGCCCTAGATATCGATGGTTCAATGATAAAAAAGATTAAAGGTATAAAACGTAGTGCTATTAAGCAGTACGTCACGTTCGAGAGCTATACTGACTGTCTTAAAACCGGAGAAATTACCAGAACGCCCATGAATCTGATCCTGTCGCGACAGCATGCTCTTGCCACAGTACAAGTGAATAAAATTACATTGACACCATACGACGATAAAAGAATTATTGCTGAGGACGGAATAACGACATACGCCTATGGACATTACAGCATTACAAGTAGTGTATAAGAGAATTTAAGTTGAATATGAAGATTTTCTCGCGAGTCTACAATCTTAAAAAATGAAGGTTATCCGTGTGCTGTATATGTAGCTAGCTGACGTCCGATGAAGAAAGAAGAAGATGGAAGGGAAGGTGGTAACCCTGCCATTAGGAGCAATCCTAGTGCTAGTCTCAAGCCTAGATAAAAAGGGGAGAGACGCCTACAAGGAACTAAAATAAAGGTATGTTGACGTAAACTTTTCAATTAAAACTCTCGAATAATAAAACCTGAATAAAACATTGCAATTTCACTAAAAGAAAGTTGAGGTTATCTTTGGTTAGCCAGATTAGGTTAGTCGATGACCGAGTAGAATAGATGCTGAGAGGAACGTTTAGGATTGGTCGGGTTAATCTGGGCTAGGCTCTCGTACTTATTGTCTAAGTTATGAAGGATGAATTAGTTTAGATTGACTTAGCAATAGATTGGTTATGTGTTGTTCTTACGTTTTGTTACTTGGTTACATGCTTGGTACGTGTTGTTACATAGCGTGATGAGACTGTTACATAGCGTGATGAGCTTGTTACATAGCGTGATTCCTTTGTTACATAGAGCGATTCCTTTGTTACATAGCGCGATTCCTTTGTTACATAGCGTGATTCCTTTGTTACATAGCGTGATTCCTTTGTTACATAGCGTGATCAGTTTGTTACATAGAGCGATTCCTTTGTTACATAGCGTGATTCCTTTGTTACATAGCGTGATTCCTTTGTTACATAGCGTGATTCCTTTGTTACATAGCGTGATTCCTTTGTTACATAGAGCGATTCCTTTGTTACATAGCGTGATCAGTTTGTTACATAGCGTGATTTCTTTGTTACATAGCGTGATTCCTTTGTTACATAGCGTGATTCCTTTGTTACATAGAGCGATTCCTTTGTTACATAGAGCGATTCCTTTGTTACATAGCGTGATTCCTTTGTTACATAGCGTGATTCCTTTGTTACATAGCGTGATTCCTTTGTTACATAGCGTGATCAGTTTGTTACATAGCGTGATTTCTTTGTTACATAGCGTGATTCCTTTGTTACATAGCGTGATTCCTTTGTTACATAGCGTGATTCCTTTGTTACATAGCGTGATTCCTTTGTTACATAGCGTGATTCCTTTGTTACATAGCGTGATTCCTTTGTTACATAGCGTGATCAGTTTGTTACATAGCGTGATTTCTTTGTTACATAGCGTGATTCCTTTGTTACATAGCGTGATTCCTTTGTTACATAGCGTGATTCCTTTGTTACATAGCGTGATTCCTTTGTTACCTAGCGTGATTCCTTTGTTACATAGCATGATCAGTTTGTTACATAGCGTGATTCCTTTGTTACGTGGTGTTACGTCTTGACACGTGGTTATCTCTCCTCGGTTCGATATCTCGCTCATATAAAACGCCATATTCTACCCTTCAAGTCCTGTTTAGTATAACATCTTTCCTTGTATTCCCTATCTCTCTCGTATAAAGCGTATCCCTCCCTCCTTTAGCATCTGACTAGCCTAGCATCAGCCCTCGTATTCCCTATCTCTCCCCTATAAACGCATTTTCCTCCTTGAACTGACGCATCTAGCCTCGTTTTCCCTATCCTTTGCCATATAAACGCAAAAGTGGCCCAGCTTCTGTCTATCATTCAGCCTGCCCCGTTTTCCATATATTCCTCATATAAACGTATACCGTACTCCTTAACCTCTGTCTTCACTAGCACCTCCCCTCGCATGCCCTATCTCTGCCGTATAAAGCATATCTCTCCCTCCTTCAGTCCCTGCTCTACCTCAGAACTCTCCTCGTTTTCCCTATCTCTCCCATATAAACGCATTTTTTCCTCCTTGAAGGTTCTCTCACCCTAGCATATACCCTCGTTTTCCTCGTCTCTTCATATAAAAAGTCATACTCTACCCTTCAAACCCTGAATAGTCTAGTACCTCTCCACGTATCCCCTATCTCTCCTGTAAATATGTTCATATTCCTCCTGCTTCAGCATCTGTCTATCCTAGTCTCTGTTCACGTTTTCCTTATCTTTCCCATATAAATGTATATTCCATATCTCAACCCCTATCTAGTCCAACACTTCTCCTCGTATTCCACGTATCTCTCATATAAAGCACATCCTCATTCCTTCAACCTCTATCTAGCCTAGCATCGATCCTCGTAGTCCCTATCTTCCCCATATAAACGCATTTTCCTACGCATCCACCATCGTTTTCCCTATCCTTTCCCATATAAACGCAAAAAAGTGGCCCAGCTCTCTCTATAATAAGCTACTGTTAGGCTAAGAAATCTAAAAGACGGCGTTCGGTTCTTACCGAAGAAACATTAGACGACGTCGGTCATCGTTTGGAAAATTCCCCCCAAAAATTCGATGATGGATAGTTTCCTAAAGAGGTGCCAAAAATGTATGGACAACGACGGTGGCCAGTTTCAGCATCTCTTTTCGTAAAGTTGGTAAGTAAAGCCTTTAAAGTAGTTTTAAAAATGTTGTATGGTTTCATTCGCGCCTTTCTATGATCGCAGCAGACGGCAAAGAGCGCCGAGAACGCGGACAGGAAAAACACCGCGCAGGAGGTTCTGAGTCTTTGTAGATGGCTATTTGTTAAAAGATGTTATCCAAATCACAAATGCTTCAGGAGAGAGAGAAAACTAGGGATGGGACGTCGATATCTCGATACTCTCGATAGTCGGTGGTATCGAAATATGTCTAATACTTTGAGATAAACCTTCGATACTTATAAGATACGTTTATATTTTTAGGTTTTGCATTGCTGAAAGTTGTTACATTTAACTTTATGCTATATAAGGAATGAAAGGAGTCGAGACTCTTCACGTTGTTGCCTCGCATGTGTCACCAAAGGGTTACTGGACTATAGTTCTTGATAGACCTTGACTGGGTGAATGAATGCAACATCCCATAGACTCACGCCTAAATGAAAACATACAAAACACTGGGGGAAGGAGTAGAAATACTCGTGTATTATGCAGTTATGAATAAAGCGATTTAGCTGACGCACTAAATCACGTTTCTGCAACAGCCTGCCCTGATGACTCACTCTCAGCCATTACATTTACCTACTCCGGTGGCCAAAATCTATGAATCCAGAAGAAACAAATCAGGACTTAAGACGGGAGATAATTTAGTGCATGGAAATATTTACCCTTTCCTTTGAGGCAGTATTTTTAGCACTTAAATGATTTCAGTCTAATTATATAATATATAAATTCAATAACAGCCCGCCTTAAAACAATATGTGTATGTAATAATATATAAAAAGTATATATTACAGTCATTATATATGTTTATATTATTGTATACTATTTTATACATATTCAATAATGTTATGTGAATATATTAAGTAATTTAATAATGTAAGAGCTGTGAGAATAATAGGTTAAAAGTTGCTAACAATGAGGTAACAATGAGATAACCTTGATGCAATAATGAATTTGAAAGTTTAACAATACTACTTGTGATTCTTGGAAGCAATAATGTATATTTTGGGACTGTTTAAAAATAGCCAATCAACAACCAGAAAAAGCTTTAGTTAAATCAAGGTATTCTAGTGTATTAGAAATAGCCAATCAGAGACTTGAAATATAGAAATTTACAAGTTTAGGCGCTAGAAATCTTGTCAGACAGACAGTTTGCAGACAGATCAGACGCAAAAGATGTCCTCAAGAAATTTAATACGTATTCGTGTGAGACGAAAAATAAGTTTACGTGTTAGAAAGTGCAATTAATTAATAAAAAGAATCTCACAGCTCTCTCTGTATATCAGTGAAGTGTTATTTAAATCGTATCAAGCATAAATAAAAGAAGTGAAGTAAAATTATAATCTCTGTAAGCCTACATTCTTCAGTCGCACCACAACCCTGCCAAGACATCCATGTCTCTAAAATAAATTAATACTTAAAGAAACAGTCAAATTACAAAGTTAATATTTTTAAACTTGGGGCAAAGGCCACCTGAAAGTACATTTGGGGCGAAGGCTACCGGAAACTGTTTACTATACGTGCGGTTTCAATCAACTTCAAGTTCGGCTCCCAACATTTGAACTACAATACAACTTATATAACAAAATACCTTCTTCAAATTGGCGCCCAAAGCGTGGTGCAAATAACTTAAAGATACTATCTACTTCAAACTGGCTTCCATACGTGGAGCTAACAAACCATAATCTTAAATTGGCTCCAAAAACTTGGGGCAGACAATAATACAACTACTTTCTCACCTTCCATCTGTTAGTTTGTGTTTACGGAAGTCAAACCCGGGTCACGAGCTTAGCGTACAGGTATGCCGTAACATTGATTTCCATAATATGGATAGAAAATCATACAAAAGAAAGTTTTCACTACACAATATGATTGTACTTAAAAAGGGAAGCAGATATTATTATTATTATTATTATTATTATTATTATTATTATTATTATTATTATTATTATTTTATTAACAGGAACAATTTCCGAATCAGCACACAATACAAAATTGGTTACATGCGTTTATACACAGAAAACTACTTATAAGAACATAATTCAGATATCGCCTTTACAGTTTTTACTTTCTCTACTACGTATAGTAAGTAGGGGAAGTATTGTATTCCACCCAAAAATTCGATACCAAGATTTCACCGGAAATACATGTTTTGAGACCCCCTGAATCCAAAAAAAGCATTTTTGGAAACATGTCCGTGTGTGTGTGTCTGTAAACAGCATAACTCAGAAAAGAACAGTCGGATAAACACCAAACTTGGTATTTAGGTTCAGTATCTTCTAGAGACGCGACACGAAGGTTTTTCAAGAAAATCCCCCCACCCCAGATTACCCTTTATATGGAACATTTTTCGAAAATTTTAATTTTCTCAAAAATGGCTCTAACGATTTTGATTTAAATATCATATGTTTAAGGTATTTTCATAGCAAATTTTCTGGGAATGTCTCCAAAAGTATTCTTCATTGTGAACGACTTTTGCATAACTGGAAACCATAAGAGACAGACAAAATTTTACTACACAAAAAGTGTAGATCGCGTTAAAATACACAATTTATGTCATATACATTTTTTGTTGAGTGAACCATTTTAGAGATATTGCTTGTTATTCCCTTAAATTTTTCAATATTTTCTTAAAAGGGAATTCGTTATTCATTTTTTTGTCTTGGATATGCAAAGAGTATTAATCTGTGGCAAAGAGAATGGCGCTGCACCTAGCAACCAGCTATTAAGAGATATGTCTATGCTTAAAAGCTACTGTATTTCTATATTGTCCTTGCAAATACAAAACAAGGGGAACATAGTACGCCTTAAGCGATAGTCAAATATTTTTAGAACTGGTCTCTATGTGTAAAATGTAATTCTCTTTGCATGTCAAAAGATCGTTTCTGCAAATGTTTATCTCAATTAATATGAAAGAGATGGAGAATAAGAGTTTGTAAAAATAGTTTGTACAAGAGCAGAGAAAGTCATGTGAGTGTAACACATCAGATTTTTTATAAAGTGAGTGTCGAGTATTGGCACTCAAAACCAGTATCAATATCGAATATCGAGAAATATGTATCACCCCATCACTGGAAAAAAAATATGTTTATCCTTTTTCCACCGGTAACGTCAATTTGAAATTGGGAATTAGTAGAGGAATAGAAAATAGATTCGCCACGTATCACACATAAAATATGTACAGTTTAATTAATATATATTTTTCCGGTTTTGCAATGTACAAACATTTACCGGCACCAAGACTACAGTTTTTAACATCTTCTTATTACTTGTCTGCTGGAGCATAAATTTTCCTCAATTTCCCAATCTATCATTGCCCCTCTAACTCCTTGAATCCACTTGTCATGCGGTCTTCCTTTTTTTCCTTCTTCCTGGTGGCGTCCACTCCATTATTCTTTAGGGTAGAAGTTCATCTTCCATTCCTTCAGCATGCCCATATCATTCTAATTGTTTCTGTTGAATAAAATCTAAAATTGAATTTTGAACATTCATATTTTATTTTTAATCTCATTTCTAAGTTTTTCTCTTCTAGTTATGCCAGCAGATCTCCTGCAATAATAGAATTTATTAATACGGTTCTTACGATGTTTCGTTCGACAGGATGCGTATTGTTATTTATGGTAAGAGATACTGATCACAACTAAACAAGTTAATTGCTGTAAATGTATCACTGTTCACAATTCCGTTGTATTTAAACAGTATTACAGTATAATTTTATTCCCCATATTACATACTAATTACGAAATCCTGTATTGAAATAAACTAAAATCGTTGAATATCTTATATCCCGTTGCTAATAGGACATGGCGAAGAGGAAGCATCTCAGAGCCGCCGAGCCTGCTAAGGCAGGAATCTCCTCTTTTGCTCCGGCATCCGCCGAGGGAGTTTCGCCGCAGCCGCCACAGCCTGGGCGATTCTACGCCGCGACCGCACCAGCAGTCGTCGCCACACTCACCGGCATCCACGCTGCCGATTCTGGGAACTTCCCAGCAACCGCAGAGCCAGCCTGTGCCTCAAGGGAGGTACAGTGTTGTCATCAGAGGGGTCCCGAGGGACCTGCCAGTCAGATTCCTCATCACGCAGCTCACCAGCAGTGGTCTTCAGCCTTGAAGGCCACCAGGATCATCCGAGCACAGGGACCCACGTCGCTCGTCAGGATGGAGTTTGCAGACCCTGGAGGCTACGAAGCGGCCTTGAGAGCGGGCCTGCCCTTGTTAGGGCGGTGCTTACGCATCGAGGCCAGCCGAGTGGAACGCCAGACTCCCTGCAGGTGATGCTGTGCCTACGGGCACAGTGAGACGTCCTGCACAGCACAACCGAGGTGCCACTACTGTGGTGCCACTGGCACAACGGCATCTTGCAAGCAGCATTACCTTCGCCGCCGCCGATACTGTGCCACATGTGGAGGGTCAACACGCTTCACCGGCCAAGCGCTCTGCCCCCTGCATGCCCAGAGGAAGGCACCAGCACCAACCTCGCCGCAGACGACCACTCCACATTCGCCGACACCAGCACCATCGCCAACGCCGATCATCCAGGAAGTCCAGGGCCTACGCGATGCCGTTCAGGATCTTCACGCGGAGTTCCTGAACATGTCGGCGAAGCTGACAGCCCTGGAGGAACTCATCCGAGAATTTCAAGCTACATCAGCTGCTCAGCAAGGTTTCCTAACTGAGCAGTTTGACACCACATCATCAAAACTCAACGCCATAGACGATGCCATCCGAAACTCTGCTCCAGGTTCCAGATTCAAGAAAGACCCAGAGAGAGTCGCACGCTTCTTGCAGCAATGCAAGGAGTTCAACCAGCAACAGCAGAATCTTCAGTACCATCCTCATTCCTAACTTCCATTCTCTTCCAAACACTCGCCATTCCCACTAGTGTTGCAATCTAGTAACTACCTTTACCCTCTCCCGCCCATAGGGCGGCAGCCACCAGCCTTCACGTACTAACGCGGGTGCTTTGTGGGACCGCACAAAGCCACGTTTTATTCCAATTTACCTTCTTCCATTTTCCTTCCGGTGGAGGAGTTTTTAGTGGGTATGCCGACTATTGGTGAGTCCCACACTCTCAATCCCAACTCCCATCGGGGCCGGGGTTAGTGATTAAATGATTTTCTCCTCCACTCGAAAAAAAAGCTAAGAATAGGAACAAAAATAAATATCTTAACCATCAGTTTCATCTTAAGGGCCAGAATTGTTATCTTATGAGCCACTTTGGAACAGAAAATACGATAATAGGTTTGGAACTGGCCAAATGTTAAGATGATTTGCTGATCACTAAAATAATATTTTAAACAGTCAAGACAAAAATTATGTATGTTGTTTTCTCTATGAATATTGAAGGGTCACTTGCAATGCTTGACCAGGATGTGCGTTTAGGTTTTCCGTATTCATTACGATAAAAAACGCATTTCTCAAAATGCTGGGTAAGATGTTCTGCCGGTTAGCCATCTATATTGATATATTCAAGGAATCAGTGGCGGTTGCTGCATAAAAGCATTAGATCACGCGAACAGCCCAACTTTTGACACCTTTGAATGCTGTTAAACGTAATGTGTTTGTGGTAATTTAAAATCTACGGGGTTTATATCTCACGCGCCACTCCTCTAAACTAGATGAAATATGCCAACATAGCAAATCTTGACTTTTGTACGTTTTAACGAGCTTCTGCGCATGTGTGCATCCAATCCAATCGAAGATGGCAGACTCAGGTCAGCCCGAAGAGGTGCTACAGGGAGAGCCAAAAAACTACGAAGCAGCTGGGCGGTGTTTTTCCTTCCGCCTCCTCGGCGCTCGTTGCGTCCGCCGCTACCATAGAAAAGCGCGGATGAAACCATACATCATTTTTAAAGCTACTTTTAAAGGCTTTACTTACCAACTTTATGAAAGGAGATGCTGAAACTGGCCACCATCGTTGTCCATACATTTTTGGCAACTCTTTAGGAAGCTATCCATCACTCGCTGTAGTTAACGCTGAGAAATGCTGGCCATTTCATGGCGGATACTTTGTTTTAATTCTTGTCTTGTACACTTTGTTTTAAGTTAGTCCAGAGATAGAAATCGAAGGGGATTAGGTCGGGGGACCGAGGGGGCCACAAATCTCTATTAATAATTCTGTCCTCAAACACACTTTACCTTTTTAAGATAGCGGCAGACGGCAACGAGCGCCGAGGACGCGGACAGGAAAAACACCGCGCAGCCAGTTCGTAGTCTTTTGGCTCTCCATGTATTAAGTGTATCTATCCTTGTTAGGGTTTAACCACTTTCTGACAGGGCGTGATACAGGATGGCAGGCGAGATTAAGGTTGATGGGGGTGAAAGGAGTCAGCAGGTTTGCTCCTCGACGACTGCAGCTCAAGGTGCAACGGCACAAGTGCACCGCTGATGGAAGGAGATTAATCTAAAGGTTTTACTTGTGGGTTTAATTTTGAATGTACCAAGCAACTCTTAGTAGGATTATATAGGAGCTCAGCTTTAGTTACTGGTTGGAATTGCTCCTGTGTTACCGGGGGTGCCCGCATGATATGCCGGTGTCGCCTCAAGTGCCGAACGAGAGCGCTCCGATGGAATGGCAACGACCTATAATTTTGCGTATCTGCGCTTAATTTCATCCTCTAGATATGGAAGAGATGAGGCTTCGTGGACTAGTCTCACGGGGAAGGCGCGACATACAGAATAGATAGCCCGAAGGCCCCTATTCTGTACCCTCTGCAGTCGGTTCAGACTGGAATCTGCAGCTATGCCCCAGATCTCACAGGCGTAAAGAAGGACAGGGATTATAAGTGCTCGGAAAAGGCTCAATTTAAGAGGAACCGGCATCCCGGACTCCAGCATGGGGAACAAGGAGGCCGTACCCGATGCGACAGCTCCCTGAAGCGTCCCTCAAACGTTAAACCCTTGTCCAACTTAACACCTAGATAGGAGATGGTATTCATCCACTAAATCCTACGTCGGAGATAGGTGAATATGGGGAAGTTGGCAGGGAAGCGCTGCTTCGTTAGAAGAATAGCATTGCTTTTCTCCGGGTTGATGAACAACCGCCAATGCCTGCACCATTCCTGGATGAGACGGAGGTGTTGCTGTATTGGGTTGAAGACTCTGCGTGGGCCGTCATTACAGTACAACAGCACGTCATATGCGTAACTGGTATGATGTAATTAGCTTAGGGTCAAACACGTATGCGTCGTCCTCACTCGAGAAGCGCACTAGTGCGCGAAGCTTTCCCGCACTCTGTTTCTGCAACTTTACGTCAGTGCCACTAAATGGTGGCACACTACGGCAGGAGTTAGAGTGACTATAGCAGAAGCAAGTAACGTACACAAGTGCGGAAACTTCTCCCGGTTTCTCCATTCCATCAATAATCTCAACTACAATTTATTTTATACTTTACTTTGTTCTTGTCCTAACATGGTGTACTTAATTATGTGTACAACAACAAATAACAAAAAACCCTTTCTTTCGTCATCAGACAAGTTATGCGTTATTATTATTATTATTATTATTATTATTATTATTATTATTATTATTATTATTATTATTATTATTATTATTATTATCATGGGAAATATGGCATTCCACTAAAAATTCGATACTGAGATTTCACTGGAAATACATGTTTTGAGGTGCCCTGAATCCAAATGAAACCTTTTTTTAAACATGTCCGTGCGTTTGGCTGTCTGTCTGTGAAAAGCATAACTCAAAACGAAAAGTCGGATAAATACCAAACTTGGTGTTTAAGTTTACTATCTTTCAAGGATGCGACCCGAAGATTTTCAAGAAAATCCCCCCATCCCAGACTATTCTTTACATGGCACATTTTTCGAAAATGTTTATTTTCTCAAAAATGGCTCTAACCATTTTGATTAAAATATCATTAAATAATGGCAAATAAAATGTATATCTTGAATTTTCTGGGAATGTACCCAAAAGTTCTCTTCATTCTGGTAAACCTCAAGAGATAGACGAAATTTTACAAAACAAAAAATGTAGATCTGGTTTGTTATAATTTTTTTGTTATAATGTAAACCATTTCTGGAATATTCCTTGTTATTTGTTTGAATTTTCCTGTACTTATACTTTTTTCTCAAAAGGGAATATTGCATTTCACTCAAAAATTCGAAACCGAGATTTCATCGAAAATACATTTTTGAGGCTCCCTGAAACAAGCAAAAAAAAAAAACATTTTTAGAAAAAGGTTCGTCTGTGTGTCTGTTAACACATAACTCAAACACGAAAAGTCGGATAAATACCAAACTTGGTATTTCAGTTCAGCATCTTTCAAAGATGCGATACGAAGATTTTCAAGAAAATTCCCCCCACCCGACTACTCCACTACCCTTTACATGGAAGATTTTTCGAAAATTTTGATTTTCTCAAAAATGGCTCTAGCGATTTTGGTTAAAATATCATATATTTAATATATTTTCATGACAAATGAAATATATATCTTGAATTTTCTGGGAATATCCCCAAAAGTTCTCTTCATTCTGAATGGCTTTTGCATATCTGGTAAACCGTAAGAGGTAGACAAAATATTTCTACACAAAAAATGTAAATCTGGTTAAAACACACAATTTATGTCATATACATTTTTTTTGTGGAGTGAACCATTTCCGAGATATTCCTTGTTATTTGTTTGAATTTTCCAATACATGCAACCAATTCTTAAAAGATTTGACTATCACTTAAGGCCTACCATATTCCCCTTGCACCTTCAAGAAAATTAGCAATAAGATTAACATGATGTAGATGGAGAATAAGCGGTTGTAAGAATGGTTTGTATAAGAGTAGAGAAAGTCATGTGATTGCAACATGTGCTATTTCACATTTTCAGGACTAAACTTTTGTGGACATCCAAATATTACTCACGAGCCGTTACTGCAAGGAGCCTGCTATTATAAAGGATTCCGAGATGGGATTATTTAGGAATGTGTTAACAGCTTGTAGTTACGTGAGAAGGTGTTTGGTGTCCAACAGGCAGGACAATATAATGGAAGCAATCCTCACCAATTGAGGTAGAATCGCGGGATTGCTAATTACAGTTGATGGCAGTAGGTGTGTCTTCGGCAGCAGGAAATGGCACTATGTCACAATGCGTTAGCCCAGGGTTTCTACGCTAACAGACACACCCCTTCCCTTCCATAACAATAGATGGCTTCTGAGTGAAGAATTATTCACTGGACTTTCCCTCTCTGTCCATCGCTGGGGTAATGACTTACAACTTTACGAAAACTAAATGCTTCAATCTGAGATTTTGTTGTATTTGCTAGCGTAATAGCTTGCTGCTGACCGGGGATATGCACCTAGCGGTGTCAAAGCGAACTACATAGGGATCACGAACGCAAACCGGAAGCGAGCACGGGAATACATATCGATCATAAAGTGAAAAGTCGAATTTGTGCAAGGGATTTCATTTGTTTTTAACTGAACAATATTACTTTCTCTACTACGTATAGTAAGTAGAGGAAGTATTGTATTCCATCCAAAAATTCGATATTGAGATTTCACCGGAAATACATGTTTTGAGACCCCCTGAATCCAAAAAAAGCATTTTTGGAAAAATGTCCGTGTGTGTGTGTGTGTGTGTCTGTGAACAGCATAACTCAGAAACGAACAGTCGGATAAACACCAAACTCGGTATTCAGGTTTAGTATCTTCCAGAGATGTGACACCAAGGTTTTCAAGAAAATCCCCGCATTCCAGACTACCCTTTACATGGAAAATTTTTCGAAAATTTTAATTTTCTCAAACATCCCTTTAACGCTTTTGTTTAAAATATCATATGTTTAAGATATTTTCATGACAAATGAAATGTATATCTGGAATTTTCTGGGAATGTCTCCAAAAGTGTTCTTCATTGTGAACGACTTTTGCATAACTGGTAAACCATAAGAGATAGACAAAAGTTTACTACACAAAAGATGTAGATCGCGTTAAAATACACAATTTATGTCACATACATTTTTTTTTGTTGTTGAGTGAACCATTTTCGAGATATTGCTTGTTATTCCCTTAAATTTTCCAATACTTATACTTTTTCTCAAATTCGCTATTCATTTTTTTTTGTCCTGGTAATGCAAAGAGAGTGGAATACTCCACATAGCAACCAGCTCTTAAAACATTTGACTATCGCTTAAAGCCTACCAATTCCACTTGCATCTACAAGAAAATTAGCAATAAGATTAACATCTCGATATCTCGATTAACATGAAGTATATGGAGAATAAGCGTTTGTAAGAATAGTTTGTACAATAGTACGGAAAGTCATGTGAGTGTAACACATCAAATTTTTTCACTGCTTCTAATTCCTGCTTGCATCCCAAACTAACCTAAATGTTCGCTTTAAATATATTGTTGTCATAATCGAGAAACTCGCTCACGAAACTCTTTCATTCTTGCTATGCCTGCTCATAACACAACCTTCTATTCATCATCATTCACCGTAGCATTAGCTCGTCTTTGGATTTCCTGCCAGAACTTTATGCAGTTCAAGAGGAAAATTAGGGCATAAATTTATAATCCAACCTAATCCACTGCTGTATGTTAGTGATAAAGATCTCGCAACATTCATTTATTATTGTTATTTTATGTATTAGCAACGAATATTTCACATTTACTTATTAAACCATACAGTAACATTTTTACCAAAATATTAATATTCTGCTTTAAAGTAAACATTTTTGTTATAATTTTTTCTTTTCTTTATTTTAATATATTTGTTAAATGTTTGTATATTTATGCTTTTATTATGTTGTATTGCAGTTTTCGTTTCTAAATCTTAACATTTGTTTTTTAGAACTTCGTATATTTATTTGTTTATTGCCTGGTAGAGTGGAAGGAAAGGCCTCGTGGCCTTAACTCATACCCGTGTTTTGGCTGTACCTTCGTCTCAGGTGTGAAGTGATGGACTCATGTTTCATCCATGGTTATGAATCAACGCAAAAACTCGGCTTTATTGCAGCGAAACATCGTCAAACACTCGACTGAAACATCCTCACGACGCTGCTTTTGTTCCATTGTGAGTAAACGCGGCAGCCATCTTGCGCACAGCTTTCTCATGTCTAAATTTTCAATTAGTGTGCGATGTACAGCACTTTTTGAAAAGTCTACGATGTCTGCTAGCTCGCTCACACGGTCGATGGTAATCCAATATCATTTTGTGGATTTTCTTCACAATTTCTGGCGTGGTCACTCATTTGGTCGGCCACTGCAATGTTCGTCTTGGCAGCTCGTACGGCCTCGCTTAAACTCTGCCACCCAATATTTTACTGTTGTAAACGAAGGAGCAGACTCCCAGAAAAGAATCTAGTTCAGCTTTAATATTAGTTGGACTAAGACCTTTTAAATAAAAGTATATATCACATAACGATGACCAGTTTTATCCATGTTTAGAAATTTGCGGAGAGAGTTCAATATTGATGGCTGCCAAACAATTACTAAACGACGTAGCATCATCAGACTTAAGCTTTATAAGGTTGGTACTTTCTACCACAGTCATTCGTTTGAAACAACAACCGCTATATATACGTAAGATCGGGTACTTCTGGGACTGCTCTCGTAATATTATTGATATTTTACAAATTCGAGCGCTGTCTAAAGAATAGTATATGCCATACTGTTAAAAGTAATTTTAATTTGCTTATAGGATTGCGAAACTCGGCTTATGGGCTTCGATTCAAAAACATTCTCACTCGTAAAATAAAACCCTACTTTTAACCCTTGTATCACAATCTACTATTTTGATAACCAGAAAGCTTAACACAATACACTGCAGAGGTAGACCGATAAATGAACATGGTGGTAATGAGATTCAAGGCGAGAAAGGATATCGCACTGAAATAATTTGATGGTTATTTAAAACATATGACAGGCAGAGAGATAAAATAAAGTTACTATTTAAAACAGTAAAACGTACCCAGAATATTATCAGCAAAAAATCTAGTTTTCGGAAACAGTGAAGTTAAACACTACACAGAATACAGTGTAATAATTCACTAATACGACACGTAGCGATATAAAGAGTGACGTTAAGTTATTATCGACGAAACGAAAAGGACTGGTTACTTCATAAGGTACACAAATATCATTCAAAATGTAACATAGTCACAAGCGCGAATGTTCTAAGCGATATTCAGTATTTGGAGGTCATGTGTAAGTGAAGGTGCCAGGGATGGCCAGATTAGTAGAAGCCCTACCGAAGTCAATTGTAAGACAGGTAGCACAATTAGAGATGGGCAGGGTGGCAACTAAGGGGAAGATAATGGAAAGAGCTTTGAAATTTTGGTTCAGAACTTTAAATCTAGGAAAAACTAATGTGTTAAGACAATGTATAGAATACCAAGAGAATAGTTTAATGAATGATGGATGGGCAAGTAAATTACTGAGCATTTTGGAGAAAAATGGGTTAGGAGATATGTGGAGAAGGAGAGAAAATAACGTGAAATTTTTTTGGAAAAAGGCGAGGAAAAGACTGAAAGATATAGAAATACAAATTATGTTCAGTGAGATTGCCGAAAAGAGCTCATTAGTTTATTATAGGCCAATGAAAAATACATGGGGTAGGGAAAAATATATAGACATAGTAAATAAAGAAGAGAGAGAATCTATTGCATGGGTAAGAATCGGAGCATGGAGGCTAAGAGGGTTAAGACAGGCTATTCCTCAGAACCAATGTCCGATATGTGGTGGTAATGAAGACATTGAACACATAATATTTAAGTGCCAAGCAACAGAAAATTGGAGAAAAGAAATTTTTAATAAGAAGTGGTTGAAGGGGGATAGAAATACACTTATGATTGAAATGATATGCAAGGACGCTAGAAGCATTGGACAGTTTTTGTGTAAAGTAAAAAATAAATGGCTCTGGACAGTGGAAAGAGAAAAGTAAGAGGTAGCGCATCTTACTTTGAATGGAAAACTATAGTGAATGTGTGATGGTTAAGTAATCAATAAATGGAAAGTGAAAAACAAGTGGAAATGGGACATGAAAAAAAAGAGCAAGATAATTTATTGACAAGAAATTGTAAAATGTAAATAAACTGTCTACTGAATGAGTGACTAGGGTCAAAGTGCAGTAGACGATCAAATTTGTAAAACTCTTAGCACAATAGTAGAAGCCTTCAGAGCTCCCATGTCTAATATAAGATTAGTTTAAATTATTTGAAAACAAATTCATAATTTGTGTGTGTTCACAATGTGGTTTTACTCCAAACGAATGCGGAGATAAACTCACTTTTATCGTTGTCACTTGTCTGTATGCGACGAAGCAGCGGATGGCATTCGAAACAGGTTTTGTTCGAATAGTGAACGCGGTCAGTAAAAAAACAATGCTCTCGATGTCATTGTTTTGACTGAGCATTTCTAGCTGTTAGATTAATAACTGCCATCAGCAAAGAGCGAACTGTGACAAGAATGGTTTCTTATGCTCGGATTAGGATGAACTTTACTTAACGTGACAACGCGACGGGACGTAACGTGCAGTTACTAAATGCTGCTGAACTAAATATCTAATTAGAATACACTTAACGTAACGAGAATGACTCTCGATTGGTAGTTGGTTTTATTACTTCATGCTACTGCTTCACGCCGATTGGTGCTGATTATCATGTGACATCAAACTTAACGTAACGGGAAGTTAAAGTTTGACATTGCCAAACTCTTAAGTGACGTCGCGTTAAGTTAAGTCACGTTAAGTCGATCCTAAATAGCTTCATTTAATACAATGTGTTAGACTTTCACATTACATCGCGTTAAGTTAAGTTTACGTTACGTTAACTTTATCGTAATCCTGGCATTAATATCCTGTTTGTAGGCATCATTCCAAAGTCTGTTGGTTGATAATAACTGTTTGATTTCTGTGCGACGATCCAGTTATTTAACTATTATTATTTTAATTTTATAAATCTTCCCATAATTATGGGCCACCTTTAAAACAGAGTGTACAAGTGATCAAACAACAATTTCAAGAAGCGTACATACTGTATATGTAATGTTTTAGAATTTAAAATAGAAAACTAATAGCGATAATATACGCACACAACTCCACCAAACAAAACACGACTAATGACATTTATTTTTCCTCATAACATCAAACAACTTTTTACTTTCTCTACTACGTATAGTAAATAGGGGAAGTATGGTATTCCACCCAAAAATTCGATACCAAGATTTCACCGGAAATACATGATTTGAGACCCCCTGAATCCAAAAAATTATTTTTGGAAACATGTCCGTGTGTGTTCCTGTGTGTGTGTCTGTGTGTGTGTCTGTGAACAGCATAACTCAGAAACGAACAGTCGGATAAACACCTAACTTGGGATTTAGGTTCAGTATCTTACAGAGATGCGACACGAAAGTTTTCAAGAAAATCCCTCACCCCAGATTACCCTTTACATGGAAGATTTTTCGAAAATTTCAATTTTCTCAAAAATGGCTCTAACGATTTTGGTTAAAATGTCATATGTTTAAGATATATTCATGGCAAATAAAATGTATATCTTGAAATGTCTGGGAATGTCTCCAAAAGTATTCTTCATTGTGAGCGACTTTTGCATAACTGGTAAACCATAAGAGATAGACAAGACTTTACTTCACAAAAATGTAGATCGCGTTAAAATACACAATTTATGTCATATACATTTTTGTTGTTGAGTGAACCATTTTCGAGATATTGCTTGTTATTCCCTTAAATTTTTCAATACTTATTTTCTAAAATGGGAATTCGTTATTCATTTTTTGTCTTGGATATGCAAAGAGTATTAATCTGTGGGAAAGAGAATGGTGCTGCACCTAGCAGCCAGCTATTAGGAGATATGTATGTGCTTAAAGGCTACTGTATTTCTATATTGCCCTTGCAAATACCAAACAATGGGAACATAGTACGCCTTAAGCGATAGTCAAATATTTTTAGAACTGGTTGCTATGTGTAAAATGTAATTCTCTTTGCATGTCAAAAGATCGTTTCTGGAAATGTTTATCTCGATTAATATGAAATATATGGAGAATAAGAGTTTGTAAAAATAGTTTGTACAAGAGTAGAGAAAGTCATGTGAATGTAACACATCAGATTTTATCGCAGACATTTCTTTCTACAACGCTTAGTTTTGGAGATATTGTACAGTCTCAACTTAAATAGTCCATCCTGTATATTATATCAGTTGGAGACTAAATGGTCGGCATACGAAGTTTGAGCACCTGGGAATATAAACACAAGGCGCCAATGTAACAGTTACAATATAACTAATATTCCCAATACGTGTAATAGGTGCGTATTTACGGAGGAGTTGCCGGTTATGAATGGAACCTAACAACCCGAACATGACCAGATAATAGTGACTTATCCCATAATGGTGGAAGAATGTCAAAGTTGAACTTTAGTAAGTCTCGTATATTGTAACCTGTATACTCGCAGACACTTTCTGGTTTTGGCGTGGATTTATCAGAGCAGATGTTGGAAGCAAGATGCGCTTCCCAGAAATACGGAAGCTACAATTCAAGCCTATCTGATAAGGTGCTGAAATGCGCCACTCAGTTTCTTGAACCCTTTCACAGAACTCTACAGCTGTGCGTGGTTACTCTTGGTTTTGTTGAGGAAAGGTCTTTTCCAAGAAGAGTTATTTTTGTGCAGCTTTTCTACAAACTTCCAAGACCTCCTGAAAGTTAATTTGGGATCAACGCTTCTTTTGATTAAAAATCTCTTTAGATTCCATTGATCCTGTGCTAGAGTACAGCAATTTCAAAGAGGAACATTATTTCAGTTTAGAAACTGGAAATATATATTATACATTACTTTCTCTATATACTTATAGTAACTAGAGGAAGTATTGCATCTCACCAAACAATTCCATACTGAAATTTCACTGCAAACACATGTTTTGATGCTCCTTGAATTAAAAATAAAGCATTTTTAGTAAAAGGTCCACGCACTCAAAAACGAAAAGTCGGTCAAACACAAAACTTGCTATTTAATTTCAGCGGTTTACAAGGATTCGACACCAAGATTTTCAAGAAAATCCCTTCACACCAAACCACCCTTTGCATGAAAAAATTAATTATTTTTGATTTTCTCGAAAATGACTATAGCGATATTGATTACAATTCCTTATGTTTAAGACATTTGCATGAAAAGAGAAAAAAAACTGTACGTATATCCTACATTTTCCGGGAACAGTCTGTAAAGCCCTCTTCATTCTGAATGACCTTGGTGTATAATTCGTAAACCGAAAGAAATAAGTCAAAATCTTACTACATAAAAATGTAGATCTCGTTGAAAGACACAATTGATGTTCAATAAAATTTTTTGTGGCGTTAACAATTTCCTACATGTTCTTTGTTATTAATCTGAATTTTCAAATACTTACACTTTTTCAAGTGGTAACTCGTTATTCATTTTTACTTTCTCTACTACGTATAGTAAGTAGGGGAAGTATTGTATTCCACCAACAAATTCGATACCGAGATTTCACCGGAAATACAGGTTTTGGGACTCTCTGAATCCAAAACAGTATTTTTAGAAAAAGGTTCGTGTATGCGTGTGTGTCAAAGTCTGTGAACATCATAACTTAAAAACGAAAAGTACGATAAGTACCAAACTTGGTATTTAAGTTCAGTATCTTCCAGGAATGCGACACAAAGATTTTTAAGAACATCACCTCACCCCAACTACCCTTACATGGAACATTTTTCGAAAATTTTTATTTTCTAAAAGATGGCTCTAACGATTTAGATTAAAATGCCGTATAAGATATTTTAAATGACAAATAAAATGTATATCTTGAATTTTCTGAGAATAGCCTTTGAAGTTTTCTTCATTCGGAAGGAATTCTGTGTAATCTTGTATAACTGGTAAACGTTAAGCGATAGACAAAAACGTACTACACAAACAAATGTAGATCTCTTTAAAACAACTTATTCAAAATAATTTTTTTTTGTGTTATGAGCCATTTCTGAGATATCTGTTTATAATGTTCGAATTGTTAATTTCTTGGTCATTCCTTAAAATCCTTTCAGCATTCAGTTGTTTCTCGCGATGTCATGGGAACAGTATGGAATTTTAAGGCCTGCATATAACGTCCAGTTGTTAAACATTTGACTATCGCTGTTCTACCACCGAATGTGTAATGTAGCTATTTCTGCAAAGGGTTATTTGGATTAAAATGTAGTGGATATAAAAATAAGCTTTAGCAAGAATAGTTTGTACACCCAGGAGTGGAGAAAGTCATGTGAATGTATCACATTAGATTTTTTAAATATGTCTCACCGGTTTTAACCTACTGTATCCTTATACCTGCAACGAAATGTGTAAACGTATAATGGAAGTTTATCTCCATTATCAAGAAATACATACAATAAGGTTTTGTAAGAATAGTTTGTAGAAGAGTCAGGAGAGAAATAATATGAATGTAACACATCAGATTTTCTATTTCGCAGAAATATTTGCGTTGCACATTTCATTGTAGGTAAAAGGAGGATAAAACAAACCGAATCGACAGTCAACTGTTTAAAAGAGAGACGCTAAATGCTGGCCTTAAAATTTCATTCTCTTTCCATGATATCATGATAAACAACTGAATAGCAACAGACTTTAAAAGAATGACAAAGAATCGAAAACTTTAACCAATAATAACGGATATCTAGGAAATGGTTGATGGCACAAAAAGAGTTATTTGAAATAATTTGTGTGTTTTACAGTGATCTACACTTATTGTGACGTAAGCTTTTGTCTATCTCTTATGGTTTACCAGTTTTAAAAAATTTTACAAAATTCCTTTCGAAAGAAAAGCACTTCACAGGTTATTCCCAGAAAATTTAAGATATAACTTGTATTTGACATGTAAGTGTTTTAAATATGTAGTATTTTAATCAAAATTCTTGGAGTCATTTTTGGTAAAATAAAAAATAACGAAACTTTTTCCATACAAAGGATAGTTTGGAATGGAGGGATTTTCTTGAAAAATCCTCGTGTAACATTTTTGGAAGATACTCAATTTAAACACTAAGTTTTGTATCTATCCGATTTTTCGTTTTTGAGTTATGTCGTTCACACACACTGGTGTTATTCTAAAATACTTTTATTCGATTCAGGGGGCCTCGAAGTATGCATTTTAAGTGATATCTCTATATCGAAGATTTGGGTGGAGGGCAATACTTCCTCTACCTAATAGATACGTGGTAGAGAAAGTGAAAAGGAAGCAGCATATACAGCATTGATTTATGTATATCAATAATATATAAACACAACAATGCTAATGCTCTCCAACAGTTGGTACCGTCTTGCAATAGCTTGAGTCACGTGGTCACAGTGCACCTAAACAGAATTTAAGTAGCTTCTCCTGTGAATGAACATTTCGTTGTGACTCATTAAACGGAGTTATTCATGCGAAGAAAATGATTCAAAGCTTTTGGTTGTACTTCACAGAGTTGCAAGGCGCATTCTTGTGGTTTTGCTTCCCGTACATTGCCCTGGATATTATTCATTTGTTCTTCCGCTAATTGTAACAACACATTTCATAACCTGATGCTACATCTCTTTGGGACTCTTTTCTTTCATTCTTCTATGGAGTCCATAATAACTCTTCCGCTTTCTTTAATGAACATTGGGGTTTCTAAAGTATGTTCTGTTAGGTATTTCTATACATGTTCATTCCACATTGATTTTCTGAGGTACAGAAGATATAATGCGGATTATTAGCTTCAGGCTTCTCGTTCACATTCGACCAAATAACATTTTTTCAACAACTTAGTACAAATTTGTACATTTTTACTTTCTTTCTCGTAGTAGATATAGACGGTATTGCATTCCACCCAAAAATTCAATATAAAGATTTCATCGGAAATACATGTCCACAGGCCCCCTGAATCCCCCCCAAAAGGCATTTTTAGAAAAAGGTTCATATGTGTGTGTCTGAACAGCATAACTCAAAAACGAAAATTCGGATAAATACCAAACTTGGTATTTAAGTTCAGTATCTTCCAAGTGCGAAGAACGTTTCCAAGAAAATCTCCCGCCTTGACTACTCTTTACATGGAAGATTTTTCGAAATTTGTTTTTCTGAAAAATGGTTCTAACATTCTAATTAAAATGCCATATATTAAAGATATTTATATGACAAATAAAACGTATATCTTGAATTTTCTGGGAATAGCCTGTGAGCTCTTTTCATTCGGAAAAAACTTTATATAGTCTGTATAAATTATAAACATTGAGCGCTAGATGAAAATTATTACACAAAAAATGTAGATCTCTGAAATATTTCAAATAATTTTTTGTGGCATAAGCCATTTCCGAGATATCCTTTATTAATGGTTCGAATTGTTCAATACTTTGCCATTCTTTTTAAGTCTTGTCAACATTCAGTTGTTTCTCGCGATGTCATGGAAACAGTATGGAATTTTAAGGCCAGCATATAGCGTCCAGTTCTTAAACATTTGACTATCACTGTTCCCTTTGTATCTATAAGGAAATGTGTAATTTAACTAATTATGCAAATGTTTATCTATTAAAACGAAATAAGAAGAATATTATTCTTAAGAATATCTTTGTATACCCATTAATAAGGGTAGGGGTAGAGAAAGTCACGTGAATCTAGCACATTAAATTGTTACTTTCTCTACTACATACCTAGAGAAAGCATTGCATTCCAACTGAAAATTCGATATGGAGATTCCACTTGAAATACATGTTTAGAGGTCCCCTGAATCCAAAAACGGCATATTTACAAAAAAACTTTGGTGTGTATGTCTGTGTGAGCGCGCAGCATAATTCAAAAACGAAATCTCTGATACTTGACACAAACTTGCAAATTAAGTTCAGTATCTCTAGGTCTAGGGATCGACACGAAAGTTTTCAAGAAAATCACCCCACCCCAAACTACCCATTACAGGGAAAAAATTGTCGTTACTTTTTATTTTCTTAAAAATGCCTCTAACGAATTTGATTAAATAGATGTCATTAAAGAATACAATTTATGTCAAATGCATTTTATTTGTGGTATTAGCCATTTCTGAGATATTCTTTGTTATTGTTTCAATTTTCAGATTCTAATACCTTGTACTTTTTCTACTATACACCTACAGTAAGTAGATGAACTACTGCATTCCACCAAAATTATTCGATACTAATATTTCCCGTTTTGAGACTCCCTGAATCCAGAAAAAACATTATTAGAAAAACATAAAAAGTGTATGTGTGAACAGTATAACACAATAACGAAAAGTCGGTTAAATACCAAACTTAGTATTTAAATTCATAATCTTTCAGAGATGCTATGCGAACATTTACAAGAAAATCCTGCAATCCAAACTACCCTTTTCATGGAAATATTTGCTTTATTTTCTGAAAAATGGCTCGAACGATTTTGATTAAAAAGTAGATCTCGTTAAAGCTCACATTTATGTAAAATCCAGAGAACACATTATTCGAAAAAAAGGTTCGGCTTGTGTGCGTGTATGCGCCTGCTAAAATTAAATAAATTAAATTGAGTTTTATTTATGGACGCTCTTTATCTACTGTGGTCCTTAGCGTCCCATTCTATATTGGGCGTGAAAGACCGGTAATTTTGCTCAGAGGCCTCTTTATCAGGTTTGAGGTGCTTTTACGTGCCATAAATCTAAGACACGGGACCACCGGCTTTACTTCCCATCCGAAGGAACCTATGCTAAGGACTTTTACGCCCGAAAAAAATCCATCGCCCTCCGCCGGGTTCGAACCCGCGACCTCGGGAACTAGAGGCTGGCATGGTAACCACTACACCGCGGAGGACGACTATGCTAAATTTAGGCGCTATCGCAAAGACTGAATCTTAATTAAGCCTTGTGCAGGCAGAGACCTTGCTAAGATTTCAATCCGGGCCAGCACTGGGCAGTTTTATTTCTGCACGTTCAACGAACTGATATACTAAGGTTTAATTCTCACGCTACGTCAAAATTCATTAACTAGGTTAAACTGTGACCTCGAATTCTCCTTGGCAACACAGCTGATTAGTTCTTTCCTTTAAGATAACGTGTTGGAGAGCAAGTAAACCTATCTTACACCACTTCCGATACAGTTTCCTTTACTGCGTTTATCGAGTTTTTTATGAACCCATGATATAGAAGTGTGTGTCAACTCCTTTCGTTGCAGCGCCCTCCATTTCTTCTGACGAATGCGTGCGAATTTTCCTTCTCTTTATTACCTTCTCTACCCAAAAACACAATATAGTTATTTTAACAGAAATGCGTATTCTGAGTCCCTGGGATAAAAAATCTAATGTGTTACACTCACATGACTTTCTCTACTCTTGTACAAACTATTTTTACAAACTCTTATTCTCCATCTATTTCATATTAATCAAGATAAACGTTTGCAGAAACTATCTTTTGACATGCAAAGAGAATTACATTTTACACATAGCGACCAGTTCTAAAAATATTTGACTATCGCTTAAGGCCTATGTTCCCCTTGTTTTGTATTTGCAAGGGCAATATAGAAATATAGTAGCCTTTAAGCATCGACATATATCTTAATAGCTGGTTGCTATGTGCAGCACCATTCTCTTTGCCACAGATTAATACTCTTTGCATATCCAAGACAAAAAGATGAATAACGATTTCCCATTTGAGGAAATAAGTATTGAAAAATTTAAGGGAATAACAAGCAATATCTCGAAAATGGTTCACTCAAAACAAAAATGTATATTACATAAATTGTTATTTTAACGCGATCTACATTTTTTGTGTAGTAAAATTTTGTCTGTCTCTTATGGTTTACCAGTTATGCAAACGTCGTTCACAATGAAGAATACTTTTGGAGACTTCCCAGAAAGTTCAAGATATACATTTTATTTGTCATGAAAATAACTTAAATATATGATATTTTAATCAAAATCGTTAGAGCCATTTTTGAGAAAATTAAAATTTTCGAAAAATGTACCATGTAAAGGGTAATCTGGGGTGGGAGTATTTTCTTGAAAACCTTCGTGTTGCATCTCTGGAAGATACTGAACCTAAATACCAAGTTTGGTGTTTATCCGACTGTTCGTTTTTTAATTATGCTGTTCACAGACACACATGGACATGTTTCCAAAAATGCTTTTTTTGGATTCATGGGGCCTCAAAACATATATTTCCGGTGAATTCTCGGTATCGCTTTTTTGGGTGGAATACAATACTTCCCCTACTTACTACAGGTAGTAGAGAAAGTAAAAATTCTTTACATGAAAAATGTTCGAAATTTTTTATTTTCTCGAAAATAGTTTAGCGATTTTGATTAAAACACTACAAATTTAAGATATTTGCAAGACAAATGAAATGTTTATCTTGAATTTTCTGGGAATAGTCAGCGAAGTCCTCTTCATTCTGAATGATTTATCTATAACTGGTAAACCGTAAGAGATGAACAAAATTTTACTGCACAAAAAATTATAGATCTGTTAAATCACACAAATGTGAAATACATTTTTTGTGGAGTTAACCATTCCCCGTGCAAAGAGCACAGAATTTCAAAGACATCACATAGCGACACGCTCTTGAAAATTCTGACTATCGCTTTACCTACTGTATCTACAAGGAAACCTGTAAATGTAAATTAAAATTTTATTTGAATTCACAAGAATAATTGTTTTGTTAAGAATAGTTTGTAGAAGAATGAGTAGAACGAGTCATGTGAAAATAACGCTTGTTTTACTCATGAGGTTCACTAGCACTTTTTTTAGCTCTCAGCTTGATGTGAAGCATTTCCTACTTGACAAATTATTTTAGTGAATGAACAAAGGGTCCAATCCCAATAGAAGGGAAGTAGATGTCATGCTTACTGCCTCAGCACTTTATATGCCAGGGCCAATGTCATAGCAATTGATTTCCAAAGAGAGAAGCAGGAAAAGTCCAATTTGTGTGTTGTTCGCAGCAGAAAATGTGAAACGGTAATAGCAGTGGTGATTTGTTTAAAATTATGATTACAATAACAATAATAATTGTAATATTACCTCTAGGGCCTTAGTTGGGTCGATAGTAATCCTCTACTGGGTACTGATAGTCGAATATATGCAGCATTTGAATATTTTGTTCCTTTGTTTAGGAGTATGATGACTATTTCTCTATATTCGATACTCATTTTATAAAAAAAAAACTATAATGGCGATAGCTTTTTCAGGGAGTTATGTTCTTGTAGTTTTCTGTGTATAAAAGCATGTAACAAATTTTGTATTGTATGCTAGTTCCGAAATTGTTCTTCCTTGACATTCTCCAACTGGCAGCAATTTTTTATCTTGATAATGTCAGGTTTTATATCCCCTATTGTTAGTAAATAATAATAAAAAATCTGATGTGTTACACTCACATAACTTTCTCTACTCTTGTACAACCTAATTTTACAAACGCCTATTCTCCATATGCTTCATGTTAATCGAGATATCGAGATGTCAATCTTATTGGTAATTTTCTTGTAGATGCAAGGAAAATATGGTAGCTTTTAAGCGATAGTCAAATATTTTAACGCTGGTTGCTATGTGACGCATTCCATTCTCTTTGCATGTCCAGGACATAAAAAAATGAATAACGAATTTGAGAAAAAGTATAAGTATTGGAAAATTTAAGGAAATAACAAGCAATATCTCGAAAACGGTTCACTCAACAAAAGAAATGTATATGACATAAGTTGTGTATTTTAACGCGATCTACATTTTTTGTGTAGTAAAATTTTGTCTATCTCTTATGGTTTACCAGTTATGCAAAAGTCGTTCACAATGAAGAATACTTTTGGAGACATTCCCAGAAAATTCGAGATATACATTTCATTTGTCATGACATTACCCTAAACATATGATATTTTCATCAAAATCGTTAGAGCCATTTTTGAGAAAATTAAAATTTTCGAAAAATGTACCATGTAAAGGGTAATCTGGGGTGGGAGTATTTTCTTGAAAACCTTCGTGTTGCATCTCTGGAAGATACTGAACCTAAATACCAAGTTTGGTGTTTATCCGACTGTTCGTTTTTTAATTATGCTGTTCACAGACACACATGGACATGTTTCCAAAAATGCTTTTTTTGGATTCATGGGGCCTCAAAACATATATTTCCGGTGAATTCTCGGTATCGCTTTTTTGGGTGGAATACAATACTTCCCCTACTTACTACAGGTAGTAGAGAAAGTAAAAATTCTTTACATGAAAAATGTTCGAAATTTTTTATTTTCTCGAAAATAGTTTAGCGATTTTGATTAAAACACTACAAATTTAAGATATTTGCAAGACAAATGAAATGTTTATCTTGAATTTTCTGGGAATAGTCAGCGAAGTCCTCTTCATTCTGAATGATTTATCTATAACTGGTAAACCGTAAGAGATGAACAAAATTTTACTGCACAAAAAATTATAGATCTGTTAAATCACACAAATGTGAAATACATTTTTTGTGGAGTTAACCATTCCCCGTGCAAAGAGCACAGAATTTCAAAGACATCACATAGCGACACGCTCTTGAAAATTCTGACTATCGCTTTACCTACTGTATCTACAAGGAAACCTGTAAATGTAAATTAAAATTTTATTTGAATTCACAAGAATAATTGTTTTGTTAAGAATAGTTTGTAGAAGAATGAGTAGAACGAGTCATGTGAAAATAACGCTTGTTTTACTCATGAGGTTCACTAGCACTTTTTTTAGCTCTCAGCTTGATGTGAAGCATTTCCTACTTGACAAATTATTTTAGTGAATGAACAAAGGGTCCAATCCCAATAGAAGGGAAGTAGATGTCATGCTTACTGCCTCAGCACTTTATATGCCAGGGCCAATGTCATAGCAATTGATTTCCAAAGAGAGAAGCAGGAAAAGTCCAATTTGTGTGTTGTTCGCAGCAGAAAATGTGAAACGGTAATAGCAGTGGTGATTTGTTTAAAATTATGATTACAATAACAATAATAATTGTAATATTACCTCTAGGGCCTTAGTTGGGTCGATAGTAATCCTCTACTGGGTACTGATAGTCGAATATATGCAGCATTTGAATATTTTGTTCCTTTGTTTAGGAGTATGATGACTATTTCTCTATATTCGATACTCATTTTATAAAAAAAAAAACTATAATGGCGATAGCTTTTTCAGGGAGTTATGTTCTTGTAGTTTTCTGTGTATAAAAGCATGTAACAAATTTTGTATTGTATGCTAGTTCCGAAATTGTTCTTCCTTGACATTCTCCAACTGGCAGCAATTTTTTATCTTGATAATGTCAGGTTTTATATCCCCTATTGTTAGTAAATAATAATAAAAAATCTGATGTGTTACACTCACATAACTTTCTCTACTCTTGTACAACCTAATTTTACAAACGCCTATTCTCCATATGCTTCATGTTAATCGAGATATCGAGATGTCAATCTTATTGGTAATTTTCTTGTAGATGCAAGGAAAATATGGTAGCTTTTAAGCGATAGTCAAATATTTTAACGCTGGTTGCTATGTGACGCATTCCATTCTCTTTGCATGTCCAGGACATAAAAAAATGAATAACGAATTTGAGAAAAAGTATAAGTATTGGAAAATTTAAGGAAATAACAAGCAATATCTCGAAAACGGTTCACTCAACAAAAGAAATGTATATGACATAAGTTGTGTATTTTAACGCGATCTACATTTTTTGTGTAGTAAAATTTTGTCTATCTCTTATGGTTTACCAGTTATGCAAAAGTCGTTCACAATGAAGAATACTTTTGGAGACATTCCCAGAAAATTCGAGATATACATTTCATTTGTCATGACATTACCCTAAACATATGATATTTTCATCAAAATCGTTAGAGCCATTTTTGAGAAAATTAACATTTTCGAAAAATCTTCCATGTAAAGGGTAGTCTGGGGTGGGGGGATTTTCTTGAAAACCTTCGTGTCGCATCTCTGGAAGATACTGAACCTAAATACCAAGTTTGGTGCTTATCCGAGTGTTCGTTTTTGAGTTATGCTGTTCACAGACACACACACACACACACACACAGACACACACACACGGACATGTTTCCAAAAATGCTTTTTTTGGATTCAGGAGGTCTCAAAACGTGTATTTCCGGTGAAATCTCGGTATCGAATTTTTGGGTGGAATGCAATACTTCCCCTACTTACTATACGTAGTAGAGAAAGTAAAAATAATATATTTGCTTCCCTTTTTGTGTATTTTGTGCTGAAAACCTCAGCACAAAATAAATATAAATATCATATAATATTTAAACGAAATAGCTAGTCAGTTTTGAGAAAATAAAAAATATCGAATATTTTTCGATGTATAGGCTAATTAGGGGCGGGGGATTGTCTTGCAAATCTTGGTGTTGCACATTTGGAAGATAAGAACTAAATATGAACATTTCGTTTTGAGTTATGCCGTTTTCTCCATCTCTCTCTCTCTCTCTCTCTCTCTCTCTCACATGCGCGCGCGCCACTCAATTTGACATGAAACTATTTCTGCAAATAGTAATAGAAAAATTAGCTTTTGCAGGAACAGTTTGTAGAAGGTATTTAAAAATAAACGATAATGGGTAAAGAATGTAACACATACGATTTTTACTTTCCTATCACGTACATATTAGGTAAAGAAGGTATTGTATTCCTCCCGAAAATTCGATACCGAGATTTCACCTGAAATATATGCTTTGAGGCCTCTTGAATCCGAAAAAAAATAAGTTTTCCTAAAAATTCTGTTGATGGTGTGAACAGCATAACTAAAAAACAAAAGATCGTACAAATACCAAGTTTGGTATTTAAGTCAAGTATCTTCGACAGATGCGATACGAAGATTTTCAAGAAAATTGACTTAACCCATACTACCCTTTACATGGAATATTTTTGAAGTTTTATATTTTCTCAAAAACGACACATGATTTTGGTTAAAATACCACATATTTAAGATATTTGTATAACAAATAAAATGTATCACTTGAAACATCTAGGAATAGACAATGAATTCCTATTCATTCGGAAGGAAACTTATACAATATTGTATAGAACGAAAACGTACTACACAAAAACGTAGATCTCTCTAAAACACACAAATTTATGTCGTGTAACTTTTTTATGGCATCAGCCATTTCGTAGATATCTGTTATTATTGGTTTGAATTTCTCAATACTTAGTAATTCTTTTGAAGTGCTGTCGTTGTCAAGTTGTTTCTCCGGATGTCACGAAAATGGTATACAATTTCAAGGCTAGCATACAGCGTCCCTCTTTTAAACACATAATTTACTATTCAGTTTCCTCTAATTCCCCTTGCTTAATGAAAGTATTTCTGCAAATGTTTATCTCGATTAACTTGAATTAGACAGAAAAAAAATCTGATGTGTTACACTCACATGAATTTCTCTACTCTTGTACAAACTATTTTTACAAACGCTTATTCTCCATATGCTTCATGTTAATCGAGATGTTAATCTTATTGCTAATTTTCTTGTAGGTACAAGGGTAATTGGTAGACTTTAAGCGATAGTCAAATATTTTAAGAGGTGGTGCTATGTGGAGTATTCCATTCTCTTTGTATTACCAGGAGAAGAAATGAATAACGAATTCCTATTTGAGAAAAAGTATAAGTATTTGAAAATTTAAGGGAATAACAAGCAATATCTTGAAAATGGTTCACTCAAAAAAAAATGTATATGACATAAATTGTGTATTTTAACGCGATTTACATTTTTTGTGTAGTAAAATTTTATCTATTTCTTATGGTTTACCAGTTATGCAAACGTCGTTCATAATGAAGAACACTTTTGGAGACATTCTCAGAAAATTCGAGATATACATTTTATTTGTCATGAAAGTATCTTAAATATATGATATTTTAATCAAAATCGTTAGAGCCATTTTTGAGAAAATTAAAATTTTCGAAAATGTTCTATGTAATGGGTAATCTGGGGTGGGAAGATTTACTTGAAAACCCTTGTGTCGCATCTCTGGAAGATACTGAACCTAAATACCAAGTTTGGTGTTTATCCGACTGTTCGTTTCTGAGTTATGCTGTTCACGCACAAACAGACACACACATGGACATGTTTCCAAAAATACTTTTTTGGATTCAGGAGGCCTCAAAACATGTATTTCCGGTGAAATCTCGGTATCGAATTTTTGGGTGGAGTGCAATACTTCCCCCACTTACTATACGTAGTAGAGAAAGTAATAAGAATAGTTGCAGAAGTTACATAAAAGTAAACATTACTGAGTAGAGAAACTCGTGTGCATGTAACACATCGCACTTTTTATAGAAATATTTCTGGAACTGCACCTGTAAATGAGTATCGGGCCATTAGTTTATAGCAAGCAATTGAACGTGGTTACTTAGGGACAATAACATTGTGTTTATATCCGGGTGTCATGCCTGATTAAGTAAATGTCTGAAAACGTTGGCCAAGAATTCAAGGTGCGCCACTGTTTTACATGGAATCAAATGCTAATTTACAATTCAATTACGCAGATTAAATCAACAAATGCACTGGACCAGCAGAAGAGATTTAGCAGATACAAATACAGTGACACTGTGGTCATCAACTCCTTGTAAACCCAAGTGTCGCAACTTTCACCAAGTAGTTAAATTCCTGAAGCATGCTCTAGTATATGACGCTACAACCAGAATAATAGTCGTACCGCCGGCTCGGGCGGTCATGTCTGAGATCCGCATTCCGGAGATCCCTGGTTCGATCACCGGTGACCGCCTACTCTGAACCATGAATTTTTTCGGGGGTTTCTGGGTCTTCAGGCGAATGCTGGAGTGGTTTCTTTCATCCCCCGTATTTCCTGTCCCTCCATTTCATTCCATTAATCATTCATCATTGACCCCAAAATTAAACTGGATTTTGTTTATAGACGCTCTTTAACTGCTGCGGTCCTTTAACGTACCATTGTATATTGGCCGTGAAAGACCGGTAATTTTGCTCAGAGGCCTCTTTAGCAGGCTTGAGGTTCTTTTACGTGCCGTAAATCTACGATACGGGAGCACCGGCTTTACTTCCCTTCAGAAGGAAGCCATGATGAGGATTTTTACGCCCGAAAAAAATCCAAAGCCTTCCGGCGGGTTTGAACCCGCGACCTCGAGAATTAGAGACTAGTATGTTAACTACTACACCAGGGAGGACGACAAAGAGTCTTAGGCGATTGAGAAATAATTGTGGGAATGAATGTCTGGTAAACATCAGCATATTGTATTGTGAACAAATGAAGTTGTGCAGACAACAAATATTGCAAGTAAAAATCTCATGTGTTACACTCACATGACATTCTATACTCTTGTACAAACTATTTTTACAAACGCTTATTCTCCATATGCTTCATGTTAATCGAAATGTTAATCTTATTGCTAATGTTCTTGAAGATGCAAGGGGAATTGTTAGGCTTTAAGCGATAGTCAAATATTTTAAGAGCTGGTTGCTATGTGGCGCCTTCCACTCTCTTTGCATGTCCAGGACAAAAAAATGAATAACGAATTCCCATTTGAGAAAAAGTATTGGAAAATTTAAGGGAATAACAAGCAATATCTCGAAAATGATTCACTCAAACAAAAAAACGTATGACATAAATTGTGTATTTTAACGCAATCTACACTTTTGTGAAGTAAAATTGTGTCTATCTCTTATGGTTTACCAGTTATGCAAAAGTCGTTCACAATGAAGAATACTTTTGGAGACATTCCCAGAAAATTCGAGATATGTATTTCATTTGTCATGAAAATATCTTAAACATATGATATTTTAGTCAAAATCGCTAGAGCCATTAGTGAGAAAATTAAAATTTTCGAAAAATGTTCCAATGAAAAGGGCATTCTGGGGTTGGGGGATTTTCTTGAAATCCTTCGTGTCGCATTTCTGGAAGATACTGAACCTAAATACCAAGTTTGGTGTTTATCCGACTGTTCGTTTCTGATTTATGCTGCTCACAGACACACACACACACACACACACACACACACACACAAACACACACGGACATGTTTCCAAAAATGTTTCTTTTGGATTCAGGGGGATTAAAACATATATTTCCGGTGAAACATCGATATCGAATTTTTGGGTGGAATACAATACTTCCCCTACTTACTATACGTAGTAGAGAAAGTAAAAATGAAACAAATTTGAGGGAGAAATACCTATAATGAAGGTTTTAGGTATTAAAGGAGATAAACATATAGAAATGATGGCAGAATACCTGGACAAACTTAGGGATGAATGGTGGAGGAGAATTAGAATTAATATAGGAGAAGAGGCACAGAGGAAGTAAATAGTAGCTGTTTGATCTGCTTCGGGGTTGGAAGTGTCGGAGATGGTGTTTCGGTGCAGCGTGGCAATGAAAAACCTTCTGTGAACTTTCTTCATCCCTCGGTCTTCGGCTGGTTGCCGGGGTATAGGGACCCTCCCCTGGAAGAGCGTTGGGCCCTGAGTGTCCGACTGCTGGGGCATCTCAACTGTGAACCAGTAGGCATCCTGTCATCGCTGGGACGTCACTCCTGGTTCCGGCCGCCCGGTGTCTCCCTTCACCTCATCGCCGGTATAGTATCCTCATTCCTGGACAGGTGCTGAATTCCCTCCGCTTCACAACCCAAACCAACAGTGGTACCATTTTCTTCAGGTAATTCATACTTTTAATATTGTGAAGTATTATTTACTTACGAACTGTTGAAATAAATACAATTATACTTTTCCGTAAGCCAGTGCTTCAATATTAATTGATTTTAGAGGGGCTGTCCTTTTTACTTTCTCTACTACTTTCAGCATTCCATCCAAAAATTCGATTCAGTCTCCCTGAGTGAGAAAGCTTCATGCGTGTGAAGAAAATAACTGATAAAGGAAAAGTCTGTTAAATACCAAAACTTCCAAGTATGCGACACGAAGATATTCAAGAAAATTTCCGACCCCAAACTATCCTTTATATGGAAAGGTTTTCGTTATTTTTGATTCTCTCAAAATGCCTCTTAACGATTTTGATTAAAATGCCATAATAAATAAAATGTATATCTTGATTTTTCTGCGAATAGCTTTAGAATTTTTCATTTTTACTTTCTCTACTAGTTACCTATAGTAGGATAGGATGGGACTAGAAGCTGAGGGGAACTTAGCACCTCGACCTAAGCAGATCTTTTGTACCTAGACCCCTGACGGAGGGAGGAGACAAAGGGCGGCCGGACCAGGAGGCACGACAGGCAGAGGGCAGGATCTCTACCATTTGCAGATTTGAACTCCCCGGGTGCTGGCAGGTGCAACCTCCCTTCTATGGGCTTACGCATCCCACGGGGGGCCCGGGACGCGGAGACCACTCGCAGTCCGGGTAACGAAGTTTTCCTCAGAGCATCCCTTCCCATGCCATGCACACGGCGAGACCTCCCGCCGACACTTGCAACCCTGAAAGAGATCAATCATGTAAAAGATGAAGTGAAAAGAGGATGGAGATGAAATGGAGGGACAGGAAATTCGGGGCGTGTAGTGATCCTTCGCAGCATTCGATGGAGGGCGATAGATTTTTTCGGGTGTAACAATCCTTAACGTAACTTCCTTCGGAAGGGAAGTAAAATCCCATGTCGTAGATTTGCGACACGTTACAGAATTTCAAGCCCGATAAAGAGGCCTCTGGGTAAACTTTCCAATCGTTCACTCCTAATATAGAATGGGACGCGAAGGACCTGGGGGAACCCCGAAGAAACCCATGGGTCAGGACCCACGGGAATCGAACCCACGACCTTCCAAATGGGGGCCACAGACGTTACCGCCTCAGCCATCCCGCTATAGTAAGTAAAAGTATTACATTCCACCCAAAAATTAGATACCGATACTTCATCGGAATTCCACGTTTTGAGACTCTCTGAATCCATAAAAGAAAGGTCTCTGTGTCTGAGAACACATTATTCAAAAACGAAAAGTTGGGTTAAATATTAAACTCAGTATTTAAGTTCTGCATCTTCCAAGAAGGAGACACGAAAGGTTTTTAAGAAAATCCCACCACACAAAACTACCCTTACGTGGAAAAAAATTCGATAATTTTGTTTTTATAAAAATGGCTGTAACGAGATTAATTAAAATAGCACATGTATAAGATATTTGCTCACAAATAAAATGTATACCTTGAAGTTCCTGGGAATAGCCTGCTCTCAATCACTTTTGTATAACTGCTGTATCTACTATAAGAGAGGGACAAAATCTTTATACATAAAAATGTAGATCTCGTTAAAGCACACCATTTATGTCAAACATACTTTTTTTTGCATTAACTATTTCCGAGAGAATTTTTAGACACTTCTGCTATTTTCAAGTAGTAAGTCGTTATTTGTTTTCTTCTTGTGATATGCAAAGAGCATGGAATTTCAAAGCCACCTCATAGCAACACGAGATTTAAAAATCTTGATTGTACTTTACCTACTGCGTTTCTCTTATACCTAGAACAAAATGTGTAACATTTTAAAGATGGTTTATTTTTATTAACAAAAGCAGAGAGAAGAATGAGCTTTTGAAAAAATATTTTGTTGAAAGAGTGAGTAGAGAAATTCATGTGAATGCAACATGTAAGTTTTAAAAATCTATCGATAATTTCTTTTCTCGAGTGATTTGAATATATTTCTGTAAATACACTAGCCAATCACAGTTCTACATAAATGTTTATGTTTTATTCTAGTTTGTACTGTGCAACTTCACTAGAGATCATCCACTTTTCAAAATAGCTATATGAGTGCATCAAGGCATTTTTAAGACTGCAGGCTGCGCTTACAGAGTTGCAATAGGTCTCTTCTTAGAACGATGATCTTCGTGGAAGTTGTAATTGGCTTAAATTAACAACAGGGCACGCAGAAGACCTTTACTCCACTCAGGGACTTCCTCACAAAATTGGAGGACGAACATTGATTAATGTCGTATTTTCTTATCTTCTTCCTGGTTACGTTATCACTTTTTATCAGATAAACGTTTACTAGAAGTCGAGCTTCGCAAAAATTAACGATGACGGTTAATTTACTGGCAAAAACTGTATAGCTAAAGAAGAATTTCTTTAGAAAAAAATGTCGTTCTGCATGGTGCAGTGGTTACCATGTTCCCGAAGTCGTGGGTTCAAACCCGGCAGAGGGCGATGGATTTTTTTCAGGCGTAAAAATTCTTAGCATGACTTTCTTCGGAAGGGAAGTAAACCGTTGGTCCCGTGTCGTAGATTTATGGCACGTAAAAGAACCTCAAGCCTGATAAAGAGGCCTCTGTGCAAAATTACCGGTCTTTCACGCCCAATATAGAATGAGACGCTAAGGACCACAGCAGTTAAAGAGCGTTCATAAATAAAATTCAATTTCATTTCATTTAGAAGAACGCCATCTTATCAGATTCTCTAACATTGTTATGGTAACATGTTCTAAAGTGTCAAACGCAGGTCTAAAACTAATTACATCTTAATATTGCCTACCATTAGTCAATTTGTATAATTTTATAATATTAGTGTTGCTAATTACTCTATTGGCCAAATTTGAGTCTAGGAATTTATGAATTTATAGTGTAATTCACATTTCAATAATGAATGAAATAAGCTATTAACTTAAATTCAATATCGATCTATCTATATATAATTTGAAGTTATAAATGAATTTACGCATAATCTTGAAAGTCCGGACTAAGAGTGGCATACGAATTTAAACTAGTTAGCCTCTGCAATGTCCCATGCTAGCCTTTAATTCCCGAGGTCGCGGTTTCAAACCCGGCGGAGGTTGATGGATTTCTTCGGGCGTTAAAAATCCTTAGCATGGTTTCCTTCGGAAGGGAAGTAAAGCCGGTAATCCCGTGTCGTAGATTTACGGCATATAAAAGAACCTAAAGCCTGATTAGAGGTCTATGAGCAAAATTACCGGTCTTTCACGCCCAGTATAGAATGGGACGCTAAGGACCACAGCAGTTAAGAGCGTCCATAAATAAAACTCAATTTCATTTCATTTAGAAGAACGCCATTTTATCAGATTCTCTAACATTTTTGTGGTAACATGTTATAAAGTGTCAAACTCAAGTCTAAAACTAAATATATCTTAATATTGCCTACCTTTAGTTAATTTATATACTTTTATAATATTAATGTTGCTAATTACTCTATTAGCCAAATTTGAGCCTAAGAAGTTATGAATTTATAGTGTAATTCACATTTCAATAATGAATGAAATAAGCCATTAACTTAACTTCAATATCGATCTATCTATATATAACTTGAAGTTGTAAATACATTTACACATTAATCTTGAAAGTCCGGACTAAGAGTAGCATACGAATCGAAACTACAATATCGCAAAAATATTAAATTCTAAAATTACTTCATTAATTGGCAAACTATTTGTAAAATATGTGTCGATATCAAAGTAATTGGCTGTTTTAAGTTCATAGACACCTATGTTTGTTGCAGTCAAACAGAAGAAAGTGTTTATTTACCATTGGTACGTTGACCACGATATGGGTAACCATGTCAGCAAATATTTATCCGCTAAAAAGACCGGTGCCACAAGCTTAAAGTTATTTCGCGAATCTAAAGTGCATCTTTTTTTTCCAAATGTAGAATTCAAAATTGTGGTGTGCATAAGATTCGAGTGCAAAATCGTTCTGCAGTTCGCGGTAACTGCATCCAAATTTATCATACAAAATCTTACGTCACAATGCATTGTTGCCATTCTCTACTTCGTTACGTTAATTATCGTTGGTCTGTTACTGCAAGGGGCGTTGGAATTAGTTGGCAGTCAGGAAAAGAAGACCAAAGAGAACATTTTATAACACTATTTTCAAGCGTAAAGTGATTCCTTATGCCGAAAATAATGGCATCGAAAGGTAGTAAGAAAGTTCAATGTAGTGGCGAGCAACGTTCGCTTATGGCGGCAACAGAAATTGGCACTATTTGCAACTAAAGCTAGCAGAGAGGTATACTGGTGATACTGGCAATAGTAAGTATTCATTTCAAATGTTTATCTAGCATACGTATTTCAGTTCACTTTAGCGGGTTTAACATTAACTGTGTCAGCAGTACAAAATAAATGTAAATAAATTTATCCTGTCATTAATGCGCATTTGCATTCGCCAACCGACGCTTTTTTATTGTTTTAAGCTACAAATTTGACTCAAAACCGGCCTTAGATGGGATAGTAAATTATAATAATAAAACAACAAGAAATATTAAAGAAATAAGAAGCCTAATTAAAGCACTTGAAACTAGAAATCATGTCGCTCTACCATGGATCCCAGCTCATGTCGGACTTTTGGGCAATGAACATGCGGATCAATTAGCAAAGGTGCAATACAACAAGTAAAACCTGTAAGTCAAACAGAAATAAATAAATAAATAACGTTAAACAACATTTCAAAAGACAGCAGAGACTTGGTGAAGATAAATTAAAAGATAAAGATTATAAAAATAGTAAACATAGAGTTGATATACAAAAAATCTGAAGTGTTACACTCACATGACTTTCTCTACTCTTGTACAAACTATTTTTACAAACGCTTATTCTCCATCTGCTTCATGCTAATCGAGATGTTAATCTTATTGCTAATTTTCTTGTAGATGCAAGGGGAATTGGTAGGCTTTAAGCGATAGTCAAATCTTTTAAGAGCTGGTTGCTATGTGGCGCATTCCATTCTCTTTGTATGTCCAGGACATAAAAAAAAATCTGATGTGTTACACTCACATGACTTTCTCTACTCTTGTACAATCTAATTTTACAAACGCCTATTCTCCATATGCTTCATGTTAATCGAGATATCGAAATGTCAATCTTATTGGTAATTTTCTTGTAATTGCAAGGGGAATATGGTAGCTTTTAAGCGATAGTCAAATATTTTAACGCTGGTTGCTATGTGGCGCATTCCATTCTCTTTGCATGTCCAGGACATAAAAAAATGAATAACGAATTTGAGAAAAAGTATAAGTATTGCAAAATTTAAGGAAATAACAAGCAATATCTCGAAAACGGTTCACTCAACAAAAGAAATGTATATGACATAAGTTGTGTATTTTAACGCGATCTATATTTTTTGTGTAGTAAAATTTTGTCTATCTCTTATAGTTTACCAGTTATGCAAAAGTCGTTCAGAATGAAGAATACTTTTGGAGACATTCCCAGAAAATTCGAGATATACATTTCATTTCTCATGATATTATCTTAAACATATGATATTTTCATCAAAATCGTTAGAGCCATTTTTGAGAAAATTAAAATTTTCGAAAAATGTTCCATGTGAAGGGTAGTCTGGGGTGGGGGGATTTTCTTGAAAACCTTCGTGTCGCATCTCTGGAAGATACTGAACCTAAATACCAAGTTTGGTGTTTATCCGACTGTTCGTTTTTGAGTTATGCTGTTCACACACACACAGACACACACACAGACACACACACACACACAGACACACACACGGACATGTTTCCAAAAATGCTTTTTTTGGATTCAGGAGGTCTCAAAACATGTATTTCCGGTGAAATCTCGGTATCGAATTTTTGGGTGGAATGCAATACTTCCCCTACTTACTGTACGTAGTAGAGAAAGTAAAAATGAATAACGAATTCCTATTTGAGAAAAAGTATTGGAAAATTTAAGGGAATAACAAGCAATATCTCGAAAATGGTTCACTTAACAAAAAAACTGTATATGACATAAATTGTGTATTTTAACGCGATCTACATTTTTTGTGCTGTAAAATGTTGTCTATCTCTTATGGTTTACCAGTTATGTAAAAGTCGTTCACAATGAAGAATACTTTTGGAGTCATTCCCAGAAAATTCGAGATATAGAATTCATTTGCCATAAAAATGTCTTAAACTTATGGTATTTTATTCAAAATCGTTAGAGCCATTTTTGAGAAAATTAAAATTTTCGAAAAATGTTCCATGTAAAGGGTAATCTGGGGTGGGGAGATTTTCTTGAAAACCTTCGTGTCGCATCTCTGGAAGATACTGAACCTAAATAGCAAGTTTGGTGTTTATCCGACTGTTCGTTTCTGAGTTATGCTGTTCACAGACACACACACACACACATACACACACACACACGGACATGTTTCCAAAAATGTTTTTTTTGGATTCAGGGGATCTCAAAAAATATATTTCCGGTGAAATCTCGGTATCGAATTTTTGGGTGGAATACAATACTTCCCCTACTTACTATACGTAGTAGAGAAAGTAAAAATGCCAAGGAAGACTGCAGTGGCCTTATTTAGGATGGCAACTAGCCACGATTGCCTCGCAGAACATCCTACAAGATAGGATGCCTACCTACACCCAAGTGCAGTCTCTATGAAGAAGATGTCATCCTGAACAAACAAGATCTCGCCAAATGCAAAGGTCTTAGAAGTGATAACTTACAGACCTTGAATTGGGAAGCCAGAGGGAAAATGATGCAGATCAATTAATTCCCAGTGCCATTGGTGAACAGCAACAACAACAGTTACAAATTTGGAGTGCACATTAGATTCAATAACGCACTAGACTAGCGTAAATGCGGTATTATTTTATTCTGTTAGTTGTGCTATATTGTATTACATTCTTTATTTTTCGCATATGTTATGTGTTTAATAATGAGTCATTTTTAAGAGGAAGTCCATGTCGACATGGTATAGTGCCAAGAGGTTCTTCAACAGCAAGATCCAGAATATGAATGATGGTACGTGAAAGGAACGTGATAGTACGAAACATTCGTGAAGGAGATATAAGTCCCTTAGGCCGCAACATTATTCAAAATAATCTATTGCACATTTCAAATTTACTCATAATATTGTGTTTTTAGTACTGTGTTAATTAAGTATATGAACACACTTGATAAATGTATTTATGCTTTCAACAATTGCAGTCTTTAATTCGCAAGTTTACTTTCTATACCACGAACCTAGTAGTGGAGAAAGTACTGCATTCCACCCAAAATTTCTACGCCGAGATTTGACTGAAAATATGTTTTTAGGCCACCAAAATAAAAAAAGGCATTTTTAAATGTGTGTGTGTAACCCCAAAACGAAATTCCCAAAGGCACGATGAGAAGATTTTTGAGATAATCCTTCACACTAAAATACCGTTTACATGGAAATATTTTCGAAATTTTTTACTATCTAATAATTGGCTCTAACGATTTTGATTTAAATACCATATATTAAAGATATTTATATGACAAATAAAATGTATATTTTAAATTTTTTGGGGAACTTCTGTGAAGTCCTGTTCATTCGGAAGGAATTTTGTGTAATCTTGTACAAACTGGTAAACGTTAAACCATAGACGAAAACGTACTACATAAAAAGTGTATATCTCTTTAAAACACACAATATAAATATCTTTTTTTGTGGCATAAGGCATTTCTGAGATATCCGTTACTAATAGTTCGAATTGTTCAAGACAAACAGTCTTTTTCCTGCCGATTTTCAGTTGTTTCTCGCGATGTCATTGAAAGAGTTTGGAATTTTAAGACCAGCGTATAGCGTCCAGTTTTAAAATATTTGACTATCGCTATTCCCTTTGTATCTGAAACGAAATGTTAATGTAGATGTTTACAACAAGGTTTATCTCGATTAAAATTAAGTGGATAGAAAAATAAGCTTTTATAAGAACGGTTTGAGTTCGATTACGTCAACGCCAGCAGTCGCAACTTCACCTGCTCTTATGAGCTCGTGCACTTGCATATCTTGGTATATGCATGTGCACGTATTTAGGTCAGGTTTTCCGATTTAATGACTTCCGCTTCATAATCGGTTTTGGGTTTGATTCTCCATATCCCGTCTGCATACGATCATCCTTTACATCCGCAATTAACCGCGGAATAATGCAGGGAGGTCTCAAGTTTGATTTTGCTAGTTAGTCGCCTCGAGGGCACCAGATCTCAACATGTACTACAAATCAATATCTATAGCTCTGCTTTACTAATGTTTCTTTCACTAGTGAAAAGCTCAACTTTTCCACAAGGACACACGCTACAAAATATTTCGAAAATTTTAAAATTGGAAGGTATAAGGGTCTTTTCATATTCATGTATCTTTGAATGTACTATTTTAATGACTACTGTCCCAAAAGGTATATAAATGGAGACTTAACATGTTCAGTTATTGAAGCATGTTAACTGCAATATTATAATAATTTTATTGCAGTCAATAGACTCTTACAAGAGCATCTGACACTTCATAATATCTATACAGTCAGTCAATCAGAATACAATGCCATAAATTACACAATAATCATTTTATAATACATATTTACATACCTATATGCACATATACACTATGGTTCAGCAATATGATATAAGCATTTCTCTATTAAGAATGATTTTAGAACCGGTTTAAATTTGAGTCTATGGTATTCTTAATTGCCGATGATAATTACAGTGCCTTCGTTTTGTACCAAGTCCGCGAATAGAGCGAATACGTGCTTCACACAGTCTACTACACAGCGGGGTTTTCCCTTCCGTAGTTCCCACGTTACTTACTCGCGTTAGTAACATATGTAATGAGTACTAACCTTGTTATAAGCGTTGTTGAAAGTGGTGCCCGTAAATTTCTGCTTTTATATTGTCCTTAAGTTCGTCTATGGTGTGGGGATTGTTCCTATAAACTTTAGTTTTTAGCGTTTAGTGATCCCGTCGTTCTAAATTCATTGAATAAATATCTCACAGAGTCTCTACCCGTAATTGGATAAACAAACTGCTGCTGGAATTGTCTACACACATTGTCTACATGACTCAGTTTTCACGTATGTATCGCACACAAAAATACGCTGTTCAAGCATGAAATTGTTGGCAGACATCTCCGTGGACTAATAAGAGAATAACATTCCTAAATAAATTACATACAACACACGTACCGTCGAAACACTACACAACACGATGACAAAGCAACGACTGAGACAGCTCACAGCTGATAAACATACACTTGATATGTCCTGTGCCGTTGCTGCGCAGTGGCATGAAGCCGAGGTCTCAGCCGTCTCGGCCGATATGCATATAAAGCGGTCGTGGCCTTGGCATAAAGCGAAGGCACAGTATAATATAGCTGTTTTGTAGGGGTCTTATTGGTTTGAATTTTATTCGTGCTCACGCTATGGTAATCAGTTGCCCTTCTTGTGATATATATGCTAGTCTTTACTGAACAAGTTAAATTCCTTTTGAGCTTTGAAAAGCATAATTGTTTTGTACACGTACAGTGAAACTACAATTAGGATATTTTGTGCTACGAATGTTTCCCGAGAGGATTGTCGAACAGAAGGTTGGACATATGCACATTCTTATGCACTTTTTTGTATGTTTAACAAGCTGTCCATATTGGTTTTACTTGTTATTCCCCCAAATTTCAATTACATATGATAAATGTGGGTAAATAAAGCCATAATATGCTCATTTAAGAATATTAATGTCCCCATATCTTGGCAATTGTCTCAATAGATACGAGGGCTGTCCCAGAAGTACCCGACCTAAAAAAGAAAAAACAAACGTTTTGGGAAAAAACATCTTTATTTCTCTACATAGTCTCTTTTCAGCTCGATACACTTTTCCCAGCGATGTTCAATAGCTTCGATACCCTGTTTATAGTGAGAACCGTCGAGTTCTGCAAAACAGCCATCAACTGCAGACTCCACCTTTTCACTGTTGGCAAATCTTTTACCACTAAGCCATTTCTTCAACTTTGGAAACAGAAAATAATCATAGGGGTCTAAATCTGGAAAATAGGGTGCATGAGGAAGCAATTCGAACTTTATTGATTTTGGCCATGGCGATAATGGATGTGTGAACTGGTGCATTGTCTTGATGAAACAGAACTTTCTTTTTCGCTAAATACGCCGGTTTTGCTTGATTTCATCATTCAAACGCTGCAATAGTTTGCATATTACTCGTCATTGATTGCTTTTCCTTTTTGAAGATAATCAATGAAAATTATTCCACGCGCATTCCAAAAAATTGACACCATGACCTTGCCTGCAGATGGAACTGCCTTCGCCTTCTTTGGAGCCGATTCTCCCCTTTCAATCCACTGCTTTGACTGTACTTTCGTCTCAGGTGTGATGTGATGGACCCATGTTTCATCCATGTTTATGAATCGACAAAAGCTCGGCTATATTGCAGCGAAACATCGCCAAACACTCACTGAAACATCCTTACGACGATGTTTTTGTTCCATTGTGAGTAAACGCGGCACCCATCTTGCGCACAGCTTTCTCATGTCTAAATTTTCAGTTAGTGTGCGATGTGCAGCACTTTTTGAAATGCCTACGATGTCTGCTAGCTCGCGCACTCAGTCGACGGTCATCCAAAACCATTTTGTGACTTTGCTTCACAATTTCAGGCGTGGTCTCCTCATTTGGTCGACCACTGCGATGTTCGTCTTGGCAGCTCGTACGGCCTCACTTAAACTCTGCCACCCAATATTTTACTGTTGTAAACGAAGGAGCAGACTCCTCCAGAGTAGAATCTAGCTCAGCTTTAATATTAGTTGGACTAGGACCTTTCAAATGAAAATATTGTATCACATAATGATGACCAGTTTTATCCATGTTTACAAATTCCCTGAGAGAGTTCACTATTAATGGCTGCCAAACAATTACTAAACAACGTAGCATAGTCAAACTTCAAACTTAAGCTTTATAAGGGTGGTACTTTCTACCATAGTCACTTGTTTGAAAGAACCACCGCTATATATACGTCTGGCCGGGTACTTCTGGGACTGCCCTAATAGATACATCCGGAGTTAATTTTTTACATACCCTTTCTATGTGTGTGCTGCAAGTTAAATTGTTTTCAATGGCTACTACCAAAAATGTAGTTTCTTAGCTGTTCTAAAGCCATATTGTTAATAATTATATTTAAATTATGGTTTTGAAATGTTATGAATTCTGTTTTTCCCGTGTTTAACTATAGTTTTGAGGGTTTAAGAAGAGATTTTCATACTCATGTCGCAAATTTCTTTGAATATGCCATTTTAATGGCTTCTGTCCCAAAGGGATACAAGTGGGGACTAATCTTGAGTTATTGGGCGAGGTTGCATATTCGCTTCTGATTTTGTTGAGCTTTATAGTGAAGGAGTACTTTATGTTACGATTTGGCAAAACTCTGTACACCTGGATTTTATAATATAGCAAAACTTTCAGAATACCTGTATATTTCTTGTAGCAACAATGTAAATAAGAAATGAAAGTTTATCTGCATTAACAAGAAGTAGATAGAAGAATAAGCGTTCGTAAGAATAGTTTGTAGAAAAGTGAGTAGAGAAAGTAATGTGAATTCAACACATCAATTTTTTTAAGATCCGGAGTGTCCCCTTAAGACTGTATGTCTTTTATTACCCTGAATCCAAATTTATCCAAAAAGATCCTTTTTAAAAAAATCTGATGTGTTACACTCACATGACTTTCTCTACTCTTGTACAAACTACTTTTACAAACGCTTATTCTCCATATGCTTCATGTTAATCGAGATATCGAGATGTCAATCTTATTGCTAATTTTCTTGTAGATGCAAGAGGAATATGGTAGGTTTTAAGCGATAGTCAAATATTTAAGCGCTGGTTGCTATGTGGCGCATTCCATTCTCCTTTGCATGTCCAGGACATAAAAAAATCTGATGTGTTACACTCACATGACTTTCTCTACTCTTGTACAAACTATTTTTACAAACGCTTATTCTCCATATGCTTCATGTTAATGGAGATATCGAGATGTTAATCTTATTGATAATTATCTTGTAGATGCAAGGGGAATATAGTAGCTTTTAAGCGATAGTCAAATATTTTAACGCTGGTTGCTATGTGGCGCATTCCATTCTCTTTGCATGTCCAGGACATAAAAAAAAATGAATAACGAATTTGAGAAAAATAGAAGTATTGGAAAATTTAAGGGATAACAAGCAATATCTCGAAAACGGTTCACTCAACAAAAGAAATGTATATGACATAAGTTGTGTATTTTAACGCGATCTACATTTTTCGTGTAGTAAAATTTTGTCTATCTCTTATGGTTTACCAGTTATGAAAAAGTCGTTCATAACGAAGAATACTTTTGGAGACATTCCCAGAAAATTCGAGATATACATTTTATTTGTCATGACAATATCTTAAAGATATGATATTTTCATCAAAATCGTTAGAGCCATTTTTGAGAAAATTAAAATTTTCGAAAAATGTTCCATGTAAAGGGTAGTCTGGGGTGGGGGGATTTTCTTGAAAACCTTCGTGTCGCATCTCTGAAAGATACTGAACCTAAATACCAAGTTTGGTGTTTATCCGACTCTTCGTTTATGAGTTATGCTGTTCACAGACACACAGACAGACACACAGACAGACACACACACGGATATGTTTCCAAAAATGCTTTTTTTGGATTCAGTGAGTCTCAAAACATGTATTTCCGGTGAAATCTCGGTATCGAAATTTTGGGTGGAATACAATACTTCCCCTACTTACTATACGTAGTAGAGAATGTAAAAATGAATAACGAATTTGAGAAAAAGTATAAGTATTGGAAAATTTAAGGGAATAACAAGCAATATCTCGCAAACGGTTCACTCAACAAAAGAAATGTATATGACATAAATTGTGTATTTTAACGCGATCTACATTTTTGTGTAGTAAAATTTTGTCTATCTCTTATGGTTTACCAGTTATGAAAAAGTCGTTCATAATGAAGAATACTTTTGGAGACATTCCCAGAAAATTCGAGATATACATTTTAATTATCATAACAATATCTTAAACATATGATATTTTAATCAAAATCGTTAGAGCCGTTTTTGAGAAAATTAAAATTTTCGAAAAATGTTCCATGTAAAGGGTAGTCTAGGGTGGGGGGATTTTCTTGAAAACCTTCGCGTCGCATCTCTGGAAGATACTGAACCTAAATACCAAGTTTGGTGTTTATCCGACTCTTCGTTTTTGAGGTATGCTGTTCACAGACACACAGACACACAGACAGACACACACACGGACATGTTTCCAAAAATGCTTTTTTTGGATTCAGTGAGTCTCAAAACATGTATTTTCGGTGAAATCTCGGTATCGAATTTTTGGGTGGAATGCAGTACTTCCCCTACTTACTATACGTAGTAGAGAAAGTAAAAAGGCCCATGTTTGTGTCTGTCAACAGCGTAACCTAAAAACTAAATATCCGATAAATACTAAAATTGGTATTTAAGTTTAGGATCTTCCAGGGATACGATGCTAATGTTTTTCAGAAACTACACCAACCCCAAATACATTTTATTTGGAAGATTTTTAAAATTTTGGATTTTCTCAAAAATGAGTAACGATTTTGATTAAAATAACGTATATTAAAGATATTTACTTACATGACAAATAAAATTTATATTTTATTTTCTTGGGAATGGCCATACAAGGTCCTCTTCTTTCAGAAAGAACTTTGAATAATTTTGTATAACTGTAAACCATGACATAGACGGAAACATACTATAATAAATACAGATCTCTTTAAAACATAAAGTTATTTCAAACAACTCTTATGCCATATCAGCCATTTCTGGGTTATCCGTTAATGTTTGTTTGAATGTTTCAATAGTTTTGTCATTTTGTTAAAATGCGGTCGCTATTCATTGTTTCTCTCGATGCCATGGAAAGAGTATGAAATTTCAAGGCCAGCATAAGCGACTCGCTTGTAAACGTGAAATATGGACATGCGCGCGCATTTGAACCTCACTTATGCATTATTCAGTTCTATGTTTTGGCAGATATACGTCAAAAATTTTAGGTACTGAACTTTGCCAATTAATATTTATCTCAATTATACGTTTTATCATTAATACACGACTGGTCCCCATGTACGAACATATTAATTTTTTTACTCATTTATGCGTTATGTTTATTGTATGTTAAAATATACAGGATGAACCACAACTCCATCAACAAACTTTCAGAGGTTGTTTAGGGATACCTTCCGAGTATTTTGTTATAAGGGATCCATGGTCTCCGGCGGTTCGTTACAGAGTAAGTGCAAAGAAACTGCTGCGGGACAAATTTCCGGCACACCGGCGGCGCAGATATGATCCTGGGAATTGACAGCGTCGTTAACAAACAATATATATATATACATTTGAGCTGACCATGAAACAGGACCACCGCAACCAATCCATTGTCGTACAAACTGTACATCAATGTGGTTCCTAACATGTTGAAACCACATAAGCTTGCTGTCACAGCACAAAACAGTAGGCATGTTGGGCCAGGCATCAACGTTTTCGGAACGCATTATTGCTACACACTAGTTAACAATGCGGTCAACAAGGCGATTCTTTCCCAGGGTGTATCTGGCGATAATGATGATGACGCCGATGAAGTAGCTAGGTCTAATGATTAATGTGTTCCCAGTGTGAATGTGAAAATTAAAACTCCAGGAATTGCACAACGACTTTTATCATCTCAAAGCCTACATGATGAACACATTTATTTAATTAGTGCATATAACTGACTGTGTGGAAAAAATTTTTCGGGCGAAAAAATCCTTAGCATGGCTTCCTTCGGAAGGGAAGTAAAGCCGGTGGTCCGCTGTTGTAGATTTGCGGCACGTAAAAGAACCTCAAGCCTGATAAAGAGACCTCTGAGCAAAATTTTCGGTCTTTCACGCGCAATACAGAATGGGACGCTAAGGACCATAGTAGTTAAAGAGCGTCCATAAAAAAAAAAAAGGTTATACAACGGAGGGGGACATCTCACGCTCTGCGACTTGCAGAGATCTATTGTGGCTGCCACCCTTATAGAAAAAAGGGATGAAGTGAAGGAACCACAGGCGGCTACAGGGTACGGAGACGCGCAGAAGTCCCTAGAAGTTCCAGGCTCGAAAACCTGTTCCACAGCTGGAGCTGCCTAAAGAGTTCGAAGAACAACTCGTCGTCCAAGCAACCCTCTAGTGTATATGGGGAGTATCCTTTCCTTTGGGCAAGCATCCGCACTTTCTGTCCAGCACCACCATACCCCACGAAACCTAGAAGCCGCCTGAAAGATGATAAGAAAACGGAATGAAAGGGAAATGATGGAAAGGAAATCGTGGTAGATGATTCGCCTCCGACCAGGGAAAACCACTAAAAATCCTACAAAGCACCGGTACTATGAATCTCTCTCTCTGTTAAAGTTTGATTTGTGTTTGTTTCATTTATTCTTTTCTTATATTAAATAATACATAATTAGTTTGTGTAATAATTTAATAAAACTTTCTATAATAAAATTGACTTTTACGTTATTCCAGCTGGTATAAAACTTGCCCGGTATAAAATATTATAGGTGCTGTGGTGTGAATATATGTCGATTTGGCTCATAAAATTTTCCACTTTAAAGTTTAAACCAATCCGGTGTCGTGCTGATGTAAAGACGTGACAGAATTATAACGGTGGAAATGTTTATGATGCGGCGTAAAGAAAATGAAAGAAAAGAAGAGAGGGTCACAAGAGAGATCGATAGGTTGCAAGCAGGGAGCAATTTCCGGAAGTTAGCGACAGGAAACATGTCAAGGAGAACTTTGTCTCCTTTGCCACTTGCAAGTTGCCCTACTGCCGCCGTCCTCGGGCTCACGGAAGTGCTTTTCATCTTCGTCTTTTCTTTCAGTTTTGATCAATAAACTGTGTACATCATGAAGGAGATTGCCACTCCTTACAAAACAGTTAGTTTATCAAATGAAATGTACATTATTACACAAAATACTAAAACTAATCTTCCATTAAGGTTAACGCGGCCGATACCTGTGTTCTTAAGTGACATTTGTGATAACAATTGACATGTTCCTTATGTTAAACAGCTGATTTGTTACATTCACATGAATTTCTCTGCACATTTTGCAACAAACTATTCTTACTAAAGCTCATTCTTCTGTCACTTCATATTAATCGGTATAAACCTTAGCAGAAATGGATTTATTACACATTGCCTTCCAGATACAATGGGAATAGGAGAATGCGCTGGCTTAAGCTATAGTTCAAATCTTTTAAGAACTGGTCGCTATGTGATGGCTTTGAAATTTCGTTCTTTGGATGATCTCGAAAAAAAATTCTGATGTGATATATTCACATGACTTTCTCTACCCTCTATCGTTCATTCGTGGGTGTGCAAGTTGGTTTTACTCAAACTTATTTTTATATATACTTCATTTTAATCCAAATCAAACTTTGCTGAAATAGCTACATTACACATTTCGTTATAGATGCAAAGGAAACAGCGATAGTCAAATGTTTAAGAACTGGACGCTATACGCTGCCTTAAAATTCCATACTGTTTCCATGCAATCGCGAGAAAAAACTGAATGTTGACAGGACTTTAAAAGAATGAGTAAATATTCAAACTATTCATAACTGATATCTCGGAAAACGGCTGATGCCACAAAAAAACTTATTTGAAATAAATTGTGTGTTTTAAAGCGATCTACATTCTTTATGCGTACGCTTTCGTCTATCGCTTAAACGTCTATAACGTTTACTAGTTATACAGGATTATACAAAATTCCTTCCGAATGAAGAGGACTTCACAGGCTATTCCCAGAAAACTCAAGATATACCTTTTATTTGGCATGTAAATGTCTTTAATATACGTATTTTATGAACATCGTTAAAGCCATTTTTTAGAAACTCAAAAATTTCGAAAAATTTTCCATGTAAAGGGTAGTTGCGGTGGGGGATATTTTTTGAAAATCTTCGTGTTCCATACTGAACTTAAATACCAAATATGGTACTTATCCGAATTGTCGTTTTCGAGATGTGCTGTTCACAAATACACACACACGTACCTTTTTCTAAAAATGCTTTTTTGGATTCGGGAGCCTCAAAACATGCATTTGCGGTGAAATCTCGGTATCAAATTTTTGGATGGAGTTCAATACCTTCTCTACCTACTATGTATGTGGTAGAGAAAGTAAAAAGTTAACACCCTTGAAAAAAAGCTTAGCACAATAAGACCAAATGTTAGCTTAAAGCTATAATGCAAACAACAGCATACTGTGCTATGAATGTGGGAAGTGTATTACAGAATCGAGGAATAATTTGAAAAGATGACACGAAGTCGAGTCTTCTGTTTCCAAGATTCCATTATCCACTTCACACACATGCATTGTTCTCTATGTTTTTTCGTTCGTGTGTTTTATTATTTTGAATGAATTAATAAAACAGAAAAAACAATTCTAATAAACTTACGCATAGACACCTCGGATTTCCAGTAACGCAGTGCTGCCAATTCAACAGCAATTACTACTATGCTGACATGGTAAGATACTATAATTTAGAAGGCCTTGAGTCAATTGTTTAATGGTTGATACCGTGACTCAAGCGGGTTGTTTGGACGGCAACAGAGATTCAGTATTTTAAGAAAAACTTTAAGTCGGAGACGTGGATTGTGCAGAAGTAGATATTGAGGAGACATGGGAAATTGTGAACATGTCATTGATTCCTGAGAAATCTAGATATGAAAGCAAATGTTCCTTCACCTTTAATTAAAGGTAATTCTTTTCAACAATGTTTTAAATAACATAAGTTATTCTGTTTGAAGTGTGCCATTCACTGTAATGTGTTGTTATTGATTAAAGCTTCAAGTGTATTTTACTTCCTGTCCCAAATTTATGTTGGTAGATATGGGTTCCTTTGAAACTAATCCATTTGTTGGGATTCGGTGTAAATATCACCAGGAAGACGTAGAAAACACACGATTGTGCAAAATATATTTTCAACTTAGTCCTGGAACGTTTCCTTCCCAATTATCACTTCATTTCATATATCATCAGTGTCCACCGCCTGTGGTGCTGTGTATAATAAGAACGGCGTTAAATACCACTAAAAAGTATAGTGGTAATTTGTGAATTTAAATTAGTTATTTTATAGTCCAAGTCAATGAGGAAATATAGGGCTTTACAGTGATGAAAACATTATCAAAATCGGTTCAGTTGTTTTTAAAATTACCTTACATACACAGAAATTTTCTGTCTTTATAATATTAGTATAGGTGTGTATACCTCTAATAATTTAGGGTACACTAGATTTCTTACCCGATGTTGTACGGTTAGCGTTTTAAACTCGAATGACCAATTAATTTTATATGGATTTTCTGTGGAGTAAAAAAAGCTATTTCTATTCCATGGAATTCTCAACGAAAAGTCAAAGCCTTCTTACAAGTATGTTCTTTTATATCTCCAGTCTGTTTGTGTTCTACAGTATGTTTCCTACACACTGTGGCCATCGCAAGGCGGCCGCCCAGTTCCAACTCCTGGCGAAACAGTTATATCCCCCAACTGCCTCACGTTCTCATTGTTACAAATACAATCGTAATAAGTACATATATTATCATAAAAGATGTTGGAAAGATTATACTTATCTGTCCACACATTCCTGGTATATTCTCAGGAAATTTTCATTTACACTCGAGAGTTCAGTATCCGAAATTAAGTGAATTTCTTGCTTGATGTTTCCTTAGTTTTTACAAAGTATGGGGTTTGTTACACTCACCTTATTTTTACTTTCTCTACTACGTATAGTAATTAGGGGAAGTATTGTATTCCACCAAAAAATTCGATACCGAGATATCACCGGAAATATATGTTTTGAGACCCCCTGAATCCCAAAAAAAGCATTTTTGGAAACATGCCCGTGTGTGTGTGTCTGTGAACAGCATAACTCAGAAACGAGCAGTCGGATAAACACCAAACTTGCTATTTAGGTTCAGTATCTTCCAGAGATGCGACACGAAGGTTTCAAAAAAAATACCCCACCCCAGATTACACTTTAATGGGACATTTTTCGAAAATTTTAATTTTCTCAAAAATGGCCATAACGATTTTGATTAAAATAGCATATATTTCAGATACTTTCATGACAAATAAAATGTATATCTTGAATTTTCTGGGAATGTATCCAAAAGTATTCTTCATTGTGAACGACTTTTGCATAAGTGGTAAACCATAAGAGATAGACAAAATGTTACTACACAAAAAATGTAGATCGCGTTAAAATACACAATTTATGTCATATACATTTTGTTTTGGGTGAACCATTTTCGAGATATTGCTTGTTATTCCCTTAAATTTTTCAATACTTATTTTCTCAAATGGGAATTCATTATTAATTTTTTTGTCTTAGATATGCAAAGAGTATTAATCTCAGGCAAAGAGAATGGTGCTACACCTAGCAACCAGCTATTAAGAGATATTTCTATGCTTAAAGGCCACTGTATTTCTATATTGCCCTTGCAAATACAAAACAAGGGGATCATAGTACGCCTAAAGCAATAGTCAAATATTTTTAGAACTGGTCGCTATGTGTAAAATGTAATTCTCTTTGCATGTCAAAAGATCGTTTCTGCAAATGTTTGTCTCTATTAACATGAAATAGGTGGAGAATAAGAGTTTGTAAAAATAATTTGTACAAGAGTAGAGAAAGTCATGTGAGTGTAACACATCAGATTTTTTTAAAGTTCCGCCATAGACAAAAGTCAGATATACAGGCAATTAAATCAGGGGATTCCTTACCAATTACTCTATCTTCAAAAATGTCCTGAATTAAATTTAATGACTCCACCAGCTGTATGCGCGGAAGCAGATTTTTGTTGGAAACATCTAGACTGGTATTCAATGTTCACAACATTCACTGTTCAGAAAATGGCGTAAGACATCCATGTATCTCTCTGCATTTATTGTCTGTTCAAAAAATATAGTTCCTATTATTCTGTGTGCATTTACTGCACACCAGTTGTAGCATAATGTAAGGGAATCTCGTGTGTAAAATCTGGTTTCTCGGTACACACTGTCTGTTATTTTACGATGAAATATAGGCATATAAATGGGGCCATGCTTCGTCAGAGAAGAATATTAAGCGTGGGTCAGCTGCGCTAGCAATTCTTCAAGTCCAATTATAGAAATTTACCTGGCTCTGATGATCACATGAAAAATAAGGCGTGTGAAACAAACCCCATACATTTGAAGAACTAACAGAAAACATCAGGCGAGAAATTGCTCAATATTAGATAATTGGGTAATTTATCTTCAGTGTGAATGAAAACTTCCTGAGAAAATGCCAGAAATGTGTGGATAGAGAAGGACAACATTTCCAAGATCTCTTATGATAAGGTATGTGCTTATTATCATTGTAACTGTAACTATGAGAACGTGAGGTGTTTGCGGGATATTATAACTGTTCCGGCGCGAGCCGCCGTGCGGTGGTCACAGTGTGGAGGAACAGCACTGTAATAAATAGTTTTTACAAGTCCTTTTTAATGTTATAGTAATTTATAAATTCAAAGGTTTATATAGGCTATGTCCATCAGAAAGAATAGAGCTTTTCAATGGTGAAAGAATTATGAAAATCGGTGGTGTATTTTTGAAGTTTATCCTGCATACACACAGACATGCAATTTCTCTCTTTTGAAAATATCGGTATAGATTTGTATATGTCTGATAATTTAGAGCACATTTTAGAACAACATTATGTATAATGTAGTAGAAAATATTTAAACTAATGCTTAAAATAGAGTTATACCCACGGTTTCTGGTAACTGCACCTTTTTCCCACACGCACAGGGAAACACTAACGCTAGGAGCGATGGTTTTGTTTCTCCCGCCTTAAAGACAGTGTGATTAATTGCGTTAGACGCAAATTGCGACATTTACAAATGAAAGCCTTGGACAATGCATTCACTGCAAAATAAAAACATGAACGGAGTAAGATAAATGAATGTCCAATTCTTTTCCAAGACCGAAGAATATATCTTATCTGCCCTTGGTGCTCTGTGCCAGCATTCTGATCCCTTGTGGCCGATCTGACCTCTTTCACTTCCTCAGGATGCGTTTTTATCGGCATAAAATTGGTGAATGTGCCAAGAACACTTCGATAAGGTCCTTTCCTTCCTTGCGAGGTCAGGGTCGTATTTAGCATTCTTCGCATTAACACAGCAACTTTGGGAATGCTGCCATTTTAAACGAAACATCTCGTATTCTGCGACAGTGCGAGAGTGTAAACAATGGCGACCTTCCGCGGGCTTCATGTCTTATACTTTGTTATTTGTTTTGAAGACCGGTGACCCCTGCCAAGAGTTATTGTTAGGGTCAGTATATTCTGTCTTTAGAAAAATAGGAATTCTGAACACGCACCGAGGACAGCATAAATATTTTTCTGGGCATATTTTGGAAATTAGTGTAAGGAAATGACTGATTAAGTGCAAGAATCAATTAGGCCCAGTGGCTCACTTTTACAGAAATGTAAAACCAAGTCCGATAAGCGTTAAAACATTTTTACTTTCTCTACTACGTATAGTAAGTAGGGGAAGTATTGCATTCCACCCAAAAATTCGATACCGAGATTTCACCGGAAATACATGCTTTGAGGCCTCCTGAATCCAAAAAAGTATTTTTGGAAACATTTCCATGTGTGTGTGTCTGTGAACAGCATAACTCAGAAACGAGCAGTCGGATAAACACCAAACTTGGTATATAGGTTCAGTATCTTCCAGAGATGCGACACAAAGGTTTTCAAGAAAATCCCCCTACCCCAGATTACACCTTACATGGAACATTTTTCGAAAATTTTAATTTTCTCAAAAATGGCTCTAACGATTTTGATTAAAATATCATATATTTAAGATATTGTCATGAGAAATGAAATGTATATCTCGAATTTTCTGGGAATGTCTCCAAAAGTATTCTTCATTGTGAACGACTTTTGCATAACTGGTAAACCATGAAAGATAGACAAAATTCTACTACACAAAAGATGTATATCGCGTTAAAATACACAATTTATGTCATATACAGTCTTTTGTTGAGTGAACCATTTCGAGATATTGCTTGTTATTCCCTTAAATTTTGCAATACTTATACTTTTTCTCAAATTCGTTATTCATTTTTTTTTGTGTCCTGGTAAAGCAGAGAGAATGGAATACTCCACATAGCAACCAGTTCTTAAAATATTTGACTATCGCTTAAAGCCTAGCAATTCCCCTTGCATCTACAAGAAAATTAGCAATAAGATTAACATCTTGATTTACATGAAGCATGTGGAGAATAAGCGTTTGTAAAAATAGTTTGTACAAGAGTAGAGAAAGTTATGTGAGTGTAACACATCAGATTTTTACTCTTTATAAATATGTAGTTACAACAGTGTGACCAGGAACGGAGGGAACATCTCGCACCTCGACCCAACGCGGATCTTTGTGCTTACAATCCCTAGGAGGAACAAATGAGATGAAGGAACAGCGGGAGACTATAGGCCACAGAGATGCATGGAGACAGGAAGTCCGCTATAAATATAGTACGGGTTGTCGAGTAAGCTATTTCTAACACACATAACTAACACTTGAAACTAAAATTAAATTACTCACGTATTTCAAGCCACGAGATTTTGGAACTCCTCCCTTCGTTGTTCAAGCATTTCTGGCATCTGGTTAGGAAAACTTGTCCATTATGCTCTGCGGTCTTTCTGAGAAACGGCAGCAATTTCTTGACGAACGTCTGTACCACGTACCTAGTAGGTAGAGAAGGTATTATGTTCTACTAAAAAATTCGATAACGAGATATTACCGGAAATACATGTTTTGAGGCCCCCTGAATACAAAGGATTTTTAGAAAAAGGTCCGTGTATATGCCTATCTGTGTGTCTGAACAGTTTAACTCAGAAACAAAAAGTCGGATAAACGCCAAACTTGGTATTTAAGCTCAGCACCTTCCAAAGATGCGAGACGAAGATTTTCAAGAAAAGTCCCCTACCCCAAACTAGATGGAATATTTTTCGAATTTTGATTTTCTAAAAATGGCTGTAATAATTTTGATTATTATATCACAAATTAAATATATTTATATGGCAAATTAAATGTATATCTTGAATTTTATGGGATTAGCCTTTGAAATCCCCTTCATTCGGAAGGAATCTTGTATGACTGGTAAACGTTAGGCGATAGAAGAAAACATAAAACATAAACAATGTAGATCTCTTTATTTCAAATAAGTTTTTTTGTGGCATCTACCATTTCTGAGAGATCCGTTATTAATGGTTCTAATTGTTCAATACTTAGCAATTCTTTTAAAGTTCCATCTACATTCAGTTGTTTTTCGGGATTGCATGGGAACAGTAGGATTTTTAAGGCCACCACATAGTGTCCAGTTCTTAAACATTTGACCATCGCTATTCCCTTTGTATCTATAACGAAGTGTGTAATGCAGCTATTTGTGCAAGGCTTATTTGAATTGAAATTAAGTAGATATAAGGATAAGATTTAGTAAGACTGGTTTGTATACCAACTAATAAACTATAGGCGATAGAGAAAGTCATGTGAATGTATAACATCGGTTTTTTTTCTTTTAAGTTCATCTAAAGTGTGTGGATTTGTTTTGTAAACTTTCTGCAATAACGCCTTCGCCGAAAAAATCGAAGGGGGTTGAATCTGGGGAACGAAGGAGTGCAGCAACAGCATTTAGCTGAAGTATAAAGTTAGGAATCGTCTTCTTTCTTAGCCTTCAGGTATACCAACCCATTGCACTGAGTTTTAACTTAAATAGAAGGTTATAAAACGGCATATACAGTTAAGCTTTTGGTTTGGTTTAACTAAACCTCCAGTCAAACTACGTTCATCATACCACGCCTTATACCTACAACAAAAATGTGTAATGAAAGTTTATCTCGATTATTAAGTAGATAGAAGAATAAGATTTTGTAAGAATAGTTCGTAGAATAGAAGAGTGAGTAGAGAAAGCAATGTAAATTCAACAGATTTTTTTTTAGAAAAAGGTCCATATATATGTATATGAACAGCTTAACTCAAAAGCGAAAAATGGGATGGATGCCAAATTTAATATTTCAGGGGACAAGCTACTCTGAAATGGTCAAAAATCACATTTTTTGTTTTAGGTACTAGTAAAATCTCTATTATTTCCAGTTTCAGAAAATATATTTTTTGGGGGTTAAGAGGATGTTAAGACATTTAAATACCATTTAAATGCTAGCCTGCATACCATTAAAGCTGTCATGCAACGCCCCTTTTTAGAACGTTTTTGTATCTTTCAACAACGAACGACTATATCATGCCCAGCGAGCAGTTCAGCAATTAACAAAAGAGGCCAGGACCAAGAGAAGGCAATCAGAAAAGCTGAAGCAATCCAGGAATGAAGGTGCAGATGATCATGAACCTGGAATGTACTGAAGTGTGTATCAGAATTTGAATGTTCATACTTTAAATTCAGTTTTCTCAAAACAACATTTTTGGATACTTATGCACCTTTTTCTCAGAAAGTATGAGAGGTAGAGAGCTGAAGTTTTCAGTACATGTATACAACACATAGTTAAACTTTGTAAACGAAAATAATTATTGTATAATGTATATTAGTGATATTAAGAAAGCAACAACATTGCAAATTTTCCTCATTTTTACTTTTTTGACTTTGCAAATATTTTTTTTCAATTTATATTGTAATGATATACATAACTAAATAATTGAGGTTCAGAAGATAGCTGAATATACTAAGAAAAAACATGCAAAAGTGTGATTTTGTATTGCAAGTAGTGTCAGAGAATAAAGGTACATGAATTCACATGTTTTAAGAGTAAATTGTATTATTTTTCTACTGAATGAAATAATTTTTATGGACTCAACTACATAAGCTATAAATGCAAACAACCACTTGAAATAATTGCCATTATTTATAGAATAATTCATAAAAGTTTCAGGAAAAACCATTGAGAACTTTAAGAGCAGTGGTAATGTAACACACTTAAGGTGTAATTTCCAGTGTTCAGACTACCTTGTCCACTTAAGTTCCGTATCGTCTAAATATGCAACACAAAGACTTTTAAAGAAAATTTACAAACTAGTGTTTACATGGAACATAAAAGCGGAAATTCAAGATCTTAATGGGAAGTAAAACTCTTAGCGGTCTGCGGTCAAACTTTTTCTGCAGTAAGACAATGTATGAATCATTACGTCCGGTCCGGGCATCGCGTCCGGATGTGTGTAGTAACCACGTTGAGTAATAACAATTAGCTGCAAGTGGTATGTAATAACTCCTTTTGATGAATAATGTCTCAAGATATTTGTGCCATACTGATGGTACAGTCTCGCAAAAAAGTAAGGAAATGCAGTTCTGATGAAAAACTTCATCTCTAAAGCAATCATACCATTTTGTAACACTGGGTGTCGTTCCTCTCTTTTCTCTCTTAAAGGTAAATGGTCGGACTTTACGGCGACACAGTGCTAATAGAATAGAGGCACCCTGAACTAGAGGCAGACTGATGAACAAAACAAGCGGATGGGTTAAACATCGTGTCTCCTGCAGTGGCAATCCTGCCTAAACTATTTCACATGTCTTTTAAAATGTCGCAGGAATTTGCTGAGACCCATAATTTCGGCGAGCTCCTAGGCACATCGCGAAAAGCAGCGCGTGTGCTGAGAAAAATGCGAAAATACACGTTCTGTTGCGGTACATGAAAGGACGGTGCTTGTTGTGCATATAATGTAAATGTATCTGTAACGGAGCCTATAGGCCACCCAGTAGTGCACCTCACGAATGACGCCTGTAGTGGGCGGAGGTGGGGGATGGAGCGGTCGGGGCGGTAGGCCTTGGTCCGCTTCTGGACTGGCGCGCCGTGGATTTGATTTTGATTTTTAACAATGCCTAAATGATATGTTGAGATCTAAAAGTCCTAAATCGCCATTTTCAGTTGTTCAGATGATAAATACGTATTTACACAAGGCTCCCAGTATTGTTGCTTTCCTTGCATATATCAAGGCACTTATAAGTATATACCAGAAGCAGCTATTCTCTGCGTGGAAAGCGCGACCGTGCCACTTTGGATATCATTCCCAAAGTGTCTCGAAAAGAAATACCCGGACCAGTGGAAGTTGCATATTCTTCGAAGCTGTAGAGAATTATTTAAACGTAATCGTGGCTTTCAACACATGAAGCTGATTTGTTTCCCCACTTTTACACTTACTCTACCCATAAGTAGTAGATAGGGAAGGTATTGCATTTCACCCAAAAAATTGTTATGGAGATTTAAGTGGAAATACATGTTTTGAGGCTCTCTGAATCCAAAAGCAGCAATTTAAAAAAAAAAAAAAAAGGTCCGCGTGCGCGCGTGTGGGAGCCTGTGTGTCTGCGAACAGCATAGCTGAAAAACGAAATTTCGATAAATACCAAAGTGGTATTTAATTCAATATCCTCCAAAGGTCCAACACGAAGATTTAAGAAAATCCCTCACCACAGCTACTCTTTACACAGAAAGTTTTCAAATTTCTTATTTCCTGAAAAATGGCCCTCACTAATTTGATTAAAACATTAAGGATATTTAGATGACAAATAAAATGTATAACTTGAATTTTCTGGGGATAGCGTGTAAAAATTCATTCGGAAGGAATTTTATATAACATTGCATAACTGGTAAACGTTTAGCGATAGACGAAAAGTACTATACAAGAAATGCAGATCTCTTAAAACACTCAGTTTACCTCAAATATAGTTTTTGTGGCATAAGCCATTTCCGAGATATATCGATTATTGTTCGCATTGTTCAATATTTTGTCATTCTTTTCAAGTCCTGTTGATATTCAGTTGTTTCTCCCGATTGCATGGAAGCAATGGAATTTTAAGGCCAGTATATAGCGTCCATTTCTTAAACATTTGACATTCTTCACATCCAATTCAATTATATAATTCACATTCAATTATATAATGCAAATCATTATCTGCCTCTCCACAAAGAGGACACCTATTCAAATTCGCTCCCTTCGTATCTCCCCTTAGCCTATGTGCACTTAATCTAGACCAGGCCCACCCTTCTCTCACTAACCTATTACCTATATCCACATACTTCTCCCTTCCGCAGTCCACCTTTTCTTTCCTTCCAAACTTTGAAATAATTCTTGTTTCTCTGTCTTCTACTCTGTTCCTCACTTCTTTCCAGAAACCTTTAACTAACCCCTCTCTCTCCTCCCATAAGTTACCCATTCCTATTTCCTGTAAAATTCTCCTTATTCCTTGAGCCCAGTTCATCCCAACACTGGATTTTTCTTGGATTATTAAACATTGCCTCAAGAAATTATGCTCGTCCAATGATTTCAATCTATGCCAATATTTAAGTATCGTTTCTACTATCATGTCCTTGCTACCTACTCTTCCCAACTCTATCATTGCTGCTCCATTAGCTGATGAAATAGATAAACCTAATGAGAAACACAAAACGTTATTGGTGTTAGTAATTATGATTCACAAAGAAAACCTAAAAAACCTATTTTAAGAGTATAGAAAACCTAAAACGAAGACTAACGGGACTAAATATCCGGATCCTAGACATTAGCAATCTTTGGCTTTTGGTAGGCTTAGGTATAAGGCTGTGTTACGATGGAGTATTAAATAAAAGCACGGTTTGTGTCTGTCTAGAAGTTTTTCCGAGTCTAATATTCCAAACCGCAATCGCATTTCCTACTTCTTATGGAAATTCACAATTTTGAATGGTTCATGTCAACACTGAATCATTATGTGTGCAGAGGTTACGGCGGATGTGGAGGGTACCTCTAACCTTGCAATGAAGTGAATTAAACGCCGACTTGGATTACTCATCGCATTTCCGTAACCAACTCCTTGTTTCCCATTCCGCCTGAGTGACAATTTTGTTCGCAGAATCGCGCGGAGTCGGCGTGTTTACAGTGACTATCATGACTTGCGAAATGTTGATACGATTCTCGCTGCGTGCCTTTCCGCGGAAACGCAAGTACAACTGCTTGCTCATTCTTGGCAATTTCACCTTTGTTGTTCTTGCTATTCCAATTGTTATGACTTCCGCTGTATAGGTAATCGGACAGTGATTTCTCCCTTTCGCTAAACCAATGGAGTTGAAATTTTGTATACCGGCTGTCAAAAAAGTTGTTCACAGCTTTTCAGAGATGAATACGAGGTAAAACTTTGGCAGGTGCATAATTTTTCCGCTGGGTGACCTTACAAATTTCAACCAATTTTATCACACCTTTGTTCAACACAATTTTAATACAAAATAAAGTTTTTGTGGTGCCTAACTTTACAAGAATATAATTTTAATAGTTATGATGTGCAACATTCACATGAATTTCTCTACCCACTCTTTTAAAGTATTGTTAAGAAAGCTTATTCTTCTATCTGCTTCACTTATTCTTTTTTCTCTGTTTACCCTCCCCGTTATTAGGGCTTACACCCTCCCCGGACTTACAAGCGGGTGCCTGGGGACATACGCCTGTCGGTGGGTGATCAGCCCGAAGTCTGGTGAAGGAAATGATATGAAATGACGGTGAGATGAATGAAGGAAAGGTGATGATGAGCAATTGTTGGAATGTATGGCGGGGGAAACCAAAGAATCCGGAGAAAACCTTCCCAGACGCTTTGTCCACCACAAATCTCACATGCGGTTCTCTGGGATTGAACAGGCCAGTGGTCTAACCACTCGACCACTGGGCCACCTTCTATCTGTTTCATGTTAATCCAAATTAACATTGCAGAAATCATGTAGTTATAGCTACAAGGGGAATACAGTAGGCTAAGGCGTTAGTCAAATTTTAAAAAACGTGTTACTATGTGATGGCTTTGAAATTACGTTCTATTTGCATGACCACGAGGAAAACACGAATAGCTACTTAGCTCTTGAAAAAGTGTAACAATTTAAACCAGTGATGATCAATATCTCTGAATGGCTGAGGCCACAAAAAATTATTTAATAATGCTCATCTATATTTTTGTAAAACAATGGTTTGTTAATCTTTTCGGTTTACAACTTATACAAAAGTCACTCCGATTGAAGAGTACTTCACAGATTATTCACAGAAAATTCAAGATATATATTTTATTTGACATGCAGATATCTTAAACATATGGTATTTTAGTTAAAATCGTTTGGGTAATTTTTGAAAAACAATTTTAAAATAATGGGAATGTTTCCCATAATGGGGAATGTTCTTGAAAGTCTTGGCACCGCATTCTTGAAAGATACTAAACTTTAGTACCAAGTTTGGTACTTAACCTACTTTGCGTTTTTAACTTACTGTGTTCACAGACAGATACTCTAAAAGACCTTTTTTGTTTTAGGGACCTCAAACATATGTATTTCCGGTGAAATCTCGATATCGAATTGCTGAGTTGAATGCAATACTTTCTCTGTCTATAGGTACGTGGTAAACAACATAAAAAGTCAAAAAAGAAATGGAACAAAAATCTGACGTGTTACCTCTACATGGCTTTCTCTACCCTCTATCTTATGTTAGTGGATATACGAATTATTCCTACGAAAAGTTTGTTTTGATATCTATTCTAATCGATATAAATCTTTTTGGATATAGCTACATTACACATTTCGTTATAGATACAAAGAGAACAGCGATAGTCAAATGTTTAACAACTGGACGCTATATGCTGGCCTTAAAATTCCATACTGTTTCCATGACATCGCGAGAAACAACTAAAAATCAACAGGACATTAAAAAGAATAACAAAATATTGAACAAACGAACCATTTATAATGGATATCTCGTAAATGGCTTATGCCACAAATTAGCGTTATTTGAAATGAATTGTATTATCATGTTTAACAGTCCTTTATTAGATTTTAGTTTTCTTTTTTACGATATTAAATTTAAAAACATTTGAACTGTCGATATTACATTGTTATCTTCATAGTAGTGTTTCAATTTTATTAATGTTTCTGCTGTAGAAAATTCATTTAAAGTTTGTCTGTTTTACTCTATCCTTGAGGGCAGCCCGTAAATACGGGGAATTGTTATTGCTATTGTTTCAATTTCAATAAATAAATAAATCTGCATTTTATATGCAGTACGTTTTCGTCCATCGCGTAAAGTTTACCAGTTAACAAGATAAAATTCCTTCCGAATGAAGGAGAATCCATATGGTATTCCCAGAAAATTCAAGATATATTTTATTTAGCATGTTAATATTTTGTATTTTAATCAAAACCGTTAAAGAATTTTTTTGTAAAATAAAAAAATTAACAAAATGTTTCAGGTAAAGGGTAGTGGGGGTGGGGGGTTTCTTTCTTGAAAACCTTCGTGCCGCATCTTTGGAAGATACTGAACTTAAATACCAAATTTGGTATTTATCCGAGGTTTCGTTTTTGAGTTATGTTGTTCACAAGCGTACACACAGACACAAACATGAGCTTTTTTCTAAAAATGCTTTTTTGTGTTCAGGGGGTCTAAAGACATATTCTCGGTGAAATATCCACATCAAATTTTTGGGTGGAATACTATAGTTCTCCTACTTACTATACGTAGTAAAGAAAGTAAAACGAGGAAATGCAGTAATGGACAGTATATTCGACACTCGTTTGTTTTAACTACATAAAATGAGGGAGATAGAAGATGTTTGGCGTAAACCGACAGCTGAAATAATTCATGGAGGTTCACAGTTTCCAAAATCTTGGAATTACATTGCGATAGTACCCAGAGAGGCGCCGTATTGCATTCTAATGCAATGCTAACCTTGAGAACCACCCTTTTATGCTGCGTCACGCAGGAAAACAAAATTCAATGCTGTTACTTCAAAGAAAAGGTACATCCCGTGCAGAACTTGCCAATAAACGGGAAAAATATTTGACAGATACGTGACTTTACTGTTTGTTAGGGATTCTACAGACTATCCACGATAAATACCTTCATAGTTAACAGGAAGACGACTACATAATGTTATACACCGGGGTGAAGCCGAAAGGTTTTGCAGCTAAAATATTAAATTTAGTTACCCCGGCATAAACATTGGGAGACGTAGCTACAGAGGCATACGAGAGATACCAGGAACTTGCTGCACAAAGCTAAAGCGGACGTGGGATATTTATAAATAATACAAATAAATTCACATTTAACTCTGGTTTATTATAAAGTTACCTTGGTGCAGCTACATAACTTCCAAAAGGTTACAGACAAACATTGGGGGAGATGCCTCACACTCACACGGCCACACGCATTCCTACATACAACCACACCCTCTGAAGATATCCACTCGACTGACGCTACTCACCACGCTATCAGACAAAGAGGTTCGCCCCTCAACTTGCCTTTTTCCCCCCTGACTAGGAATTGGAGGGAAATGCCGCGCCGGACAATAATTCAACTCACAAACTAAATAATTAGTTCAAAAATGTGATTCTACTCAGCAATAATGAATCCGACGAGACAACGCACACATACGCGCTACATCAATGAAGGTCACCAATCTACAAAGCATCTTTACCTACTTACATCTATGACGGAGGAGTCAAATCGTGAAAACGTTCTGATCTGGGAACGGGATAGAGGAATGCCCCCCAAAAATGTATGCAGAGAACGCGTAAGTCAAATAAACTGCCCTTTATTTTGGTATGTGAGCACTGGAATTCATGCACATATAATTCAGCTAAAGAAAAGGGAATATTGAATGAAACTGTTACACAATTAAGAATATCATTATTATACAAAGGTGGGTATACAAATGTTTACGTTGCTTGACCAGAAACCTTTTAAGAAATTTTCAGGAAAAGAAACAAAGGTTTGGGAGAAATTTGCAATCTCGACAGCAATCCATTCCACCTCACATGAGATACCCGGCTTTACGTAAATAGTCCACATATAAAACTGCGAAACAAAGGTTTTACGTTAAAATACATTCTTACCATGGCTCTGTAATGAACTCTGCTTGTATGTACTAACAGTTTTGATATTCTCCGAACGTTAACAAATTTAAATAAACTCAATAACAATTTAGATAAACTCTGAACACTATAACAAAGGCGTAAGGATGTGGCGACCCCATCGCCCAGTGGTGAACCATACAATCAGCCTGTCGTCCTCCGGGATCTATGGGTATCATGTTAGCCTCTGGTTCCCGAGCTCGCGGGTTGAAACCTAACTGAGGACGATGGATTTTTTTACGGGCGTAAAAATCCTTAGCATGGCTTCCTTCGGAAGGGAAGTAAAGCCGGTGACACCGTGTCGTAGATTTACGGCACGTAAAAGAACCTCAAGCCTGTTAAAGAGGCCTCTGAGGAACATGTCCTGTCTTTCACACCCGATATAGAATGGGACGCTAAGGACCATAGCAGTTAAGGAGCGTCCATAAATGAAAGTCAATTTATTTTTATTTATGCACTCAGCCACCCGAGTATTGGTGGGAAAACCATAACTACTGAATATGGGAGGAAATGCGCGTACTCTACCTCAATATTTGAAGAGTTGGTAAAGGAAAACACCGCCAACCCGGCTCGAGTAGAGTCGTAGACCATAGTACCATAGTGAAGGCAACTATGCTAGAGGTCGATAACCTCAAAATAAAATTCCCTGGTCCTCCAAGTAGGGGGTTTGCGAGGGGCTGGTAACCCCTGTATGTAAAATATAATGTTCATGCGACGGACCTCTCTCCGGCTACTCGCCGTCTTCCTTCCCGGTGTGGGTATTGACTTGCTGTAAGAGAATGTCCCTAAAACACTTTTGTGTTGGCGTATGGTAGTAACAGGAGACGAAACAAAAACGTTTAAGTGCAGTTTAACACCTTTTGCAGTTAGCCATAAATTCTATCCCACAAATATATTGCTGGGTTATGAGGGCCTGTCTATCAAGCTGTATCTACCCTCTCTCTCTCTCTCTCTCTCTCTCTCTCTCTCTCTCTCTATAACTTTCCTAAATTGCTAACAGCTTCTTCACACGCTCAGCCTTCTGAGTGGCACGAAGCTCACTCCCCGAAGAAATTTTAGAAATTCGTATGAATACCGGCGCTCTGCTTTATTTGTACACCCCGCAAAAGACGCTCTTTTTTCCCATGACTATTTTAAAGTAATCCTGTTATTGGCTGATCACCTAACGTCATATGAGAACATTTGCTCTCGTTACCTCTCTTCAACCTCTACTTGTCTTTCTCACTCAAGCGTCTCTGCTGGTCATATTGTGGCGGTGGCCTGAGGGATGTATCTTCAAGTGTTCCACACAGCTGGAACTGGCTCCTAGATGCGGCTCTGGACCTCGAATGGCCACTACACACATGTCACAAGTACCCTGAGAGGGAGACTCATGGGACCGGGATACTGGTAGAGCTACTAGACTGGCCTACCGAGGGCTCCTCACCAGGGGGTGAGTCTACTGAAAGGGAGTTGGGAAAGGCATAGGATCCCGAGATAACTTTTGACATTCTAACAGTAAAAGGTAGGTGAGGACATGGGAAGGCACAGATAAAAGAGTCACATGCTACACTAGCAAGAAGCTAACTCACACTATTAATTTAGAAAATCTACATTTTGGCTCATGGCCGCCAGACCGCATGCTTACCCGAGACAAAGCTGGTGCTGCCCGAGGCGTGATGTCGTTTTGCAGATTTATGATTTACTTTTTGTAATGATTTTCAAGAATCAGATTGACGCAGGTTCGTGTAGCAATCCCTCTCGAGTCCCCCCTTATCCCAAAAGCCAGAGGTTTTTAAAGGTACACCATGCTACCTCAGCAGTCCTTCACCTCTTGGGCGAATGTCCTAACCCAAATCAGCAGAATTCGCGCAACGTTTCTAAGTTGAATGAAACCTGACGCTGCGCCTAGCAACGACCGAGTATTGGACATACATTCTGCGTGTCAGCCTTTTTAACTTTTATGGTGCAATCATTTCCAACGCTACTGAGCGCAACAACAATGCTACAAAATTAATAAAGTCAATCCATGCATCCTGACAACATTCAGTCGATACCCTGTGCTTCGTGCTACCCTAGAAATATCTCCGCCTGGTACAGCTTCGTGCACCTAACTTGCACAGCTACACGGCGCTAGCTTCCATTACATTTAACATATATCGTATTTATATCTGTATAATATTATTCACCATATTTTATTTATATTAGCTTTATGGTTATACGTATTATATGGTTAGCTTTAAAATAGGCTGAAATTAGATCTATTTTAATAAGAGCAATTCAAAATTTATATAAAAATGCATATATAAAAGTAAAAATGGGAAAACATTTGTCAAGCGGATTTCATATCAATAAAGGATTACGACAGGGATGCTGTGTATCTCCTACATTATATATAATTGACACAGAAAAGCTACAGAAGGTTGGAAACATAAGTGTAAAAACATGAGGATTGCAATAGATGATGACTCATCAATATACTCCTTGCAGTTTTCGGATGATCAGTTAATTCTGGCCCAAGAATATAAAGACGTAGAATATCTTACAGGGAAATTTATTCAAGAATACAACAAATGGGGCCTGAAAGTAAATATGGATAAATCCAAATATATGGCCATTGGACATGTTCAAGATTTGGTAGCGGAAGACGAAATGCGGATAATTAAACACACAGGAGAATACAAACACCTGAGAGTAAAGATTGCACAAGATGGAGAACAAGAGAAGGAAGTAAGATCAAAGATAAACTCAGGAAAGTATGCCATATCTACTTTGAATGGTATATCATGGGATAAACAGGTCTCAAAAGAAACTAAAACAAAAATTTTTAAAACACTAGTTAGAAGTATTATAACCTATGGCTCCGATGTGTGGATTCTGAACTATCGTTAAAAACAAAATTATTGGCAACAGAAATGGAGTCTAGGAAGGGATCTGTTAGGATATCTAAAATAGAAAAAAAATCTGATGTGTTACACTCACATGATTTTCTCTACTCTTGTACAAACTATTTTTACAAACGCTTATTCTCCATCTACTTCGTGTTAATCGAGATAAACATTTGCAGACTCTACCTTATTGCTAATTTTCTTGTAGATGTAAGGGGAATATATATTTACAAGGGCAATATAGAAAAACAGTAGCCTTTAAGCACATACATATCTCTTAATAGCTGGTTGCTAGGTGCAGCACCATTCCCTTTGCCACAGATTAATACTCTTTGCATATCCAAGACAAAAAAAATGAATAACGAATTCCCATTTGAGAAAATAAGTATTGAAAAATTTAAGGGAATAACAAGCAATATCTCGAAAATGGTTCACTCAACAAAAAAAATATATGACATAAATTGTGTATTTTAACGCGATCTACATTTTTTGTGTAGTAAAATTTTGTCTACCTCTTATGGTTTACCAGTTTTGCAAAAGTCGTTCAAAATGAAGAATACTTTTGGAGACATTCCAAAAGAACTTCAAGATATACATTTTATTTGTCATGAAAATATCTTAAACATATGATATTTTAATCAAAATCGTTAGAGCCATTTTCGAGAAAATTAAAATTTTCAAAAAATCTTCCATGTAAAGGGTAATCTGGGGTGAGGGGATTTTCTTGAAAACCTTTGTGTCGCATCTCTGGAAGATACTGAACCTAAATACCAAGTTTGGTGTTTATCCGACTGTTCGTTTCTGAGTTGTGCTGTTCACTGACACACACAGACACACACACACACACACACACACACACACACACACACACACACACCACGGACATGTTTCGAAAAATGCTTTTTTTGGATTCAGGGGGTCTCAAAACATATATTTCTGGTGAAATCTCGGTATCGAATTTTTGGGTGGAATACAATACTTCCCCTACTTACTATACGTAGTAGAGAAAGTGAAAATAGGAATGAGATTATAAAAGAAAATATAAATGTTCAGAATTCAATTTTAGATTTTATTCAACAGAAATAATTACAATAGTATGAGCATGCTAAAAGAATGGAAGATGAAAGATAACCAAAAGAATAATAGAGTGGACGCCACCAGGAAGGACGAGAAAAGGAAGACGTGCACGTGGATTCAAGGAATTAGAGGGGCAATGAGGATTGGGATATTTGGGGAAAATTTATGGCCCAACAGGTAAAAATAAAGAGAAGTGATAAGAAGATGTTAAAAGCTGTAGTCTTGAGTGCCGGAAGAATGTTTGTGCATTGTAAAACCGGAAATATATATAGGCAGAAGAGATGTTAGACCTCAAGGGAAAGGTGGAACTGAACAAAGGAAGACGGAATAGGCAATTTGCATAATCCATGCAGTGCAGAAGAAGACACCATAACAATTTAAATAGACTCTAAATATTTAACAATTTACATAAACTCTGAATATTGAACAACAAAAATAAAACAACGAAGACTAAATGGAAGCTAGAATATAAAATATCAGAATTAACCTGCTTCAATAAAAATAAAATGTGGCCCATTTACCATGTGTGGCTGCGCTACACTGTTATATTCAATGATCACAAAATGCAGTGCAGCATCTAAGCAAAACTAAGCAACTGGGGATATATATATATATATATATATATATATATATATATATATATATATATATATTTGATATGACATTCACTTTGAGTTCCAAAAACTCAAAGAGCAGTAGATTCCGCCTTAATTCAACTGTAAAGAAACAGATGACACAGGAAATCGACTACACAACTGCCACCGTCTGTGGAAAACTTGCCCCACAGCTGAGATTCCTTTCTAGAAGAAGTGGTATGGCTGACCAAGGGACTGAAGCACCACACCAAACGAAGAGCTCCAGCGCATCCCGATGGAACACTGTCTACAATTGGCATCATTTAACATGTACTGTGTCGATGGAGCAAAGTGGTTAAATTTGGAGCTGGCGCACAATCATCAAGGCTGTCCGATAATGCTTTCCTGATGCCACGTGGCATAGTGACCCACTTCTACATTAACTATTCCCTTTATGTTTGCTCTACGTGTAATCAGCACAGAGGCTGTTCGTGTGTGGTCCATTACATCTTCAGCAACTTGGACTAGAAGACACAACATCGCTCTTGTTATTTTCCCTCTCTTACGACTGCAATTTTAAAATTTTAAACTAATAATCCTACCATTTTACTTTCCCTACCACGTACCTAGTAGGTACAGATTTCACTAGAAATACATGTTTTGAGATCCATAAATCACCGAGAGGGATGTCTCACGGGTAACGTCTTTGGGCCACATTGGGGAGGTTCCGGGTTCAAACCTCCGAGGCCAAACAACCTGATCGAAGGTTTTTTTCGCGGTTTTCCCCAGACACTAGGCGAATGCTGGGTTGGATAATTTGATCCGCGAATTTCAAAGCCATCGCATAGCCACCTGCGTTTTAAAACACTGCCTATCGCTTTAGCGGTTTTGTGACAATACTTTGTAGAAGAGTGGGTAGAGAACGTAATGTAAACGCAAATACGTAAGAGATTTTCCTTTTATGGTCGATTAAAACCTGTTCATATACGACAAATAGAATGTTACTGTTATTTATCAACCAGAAGATAAATAATAATAATAATAATAATAATAATAATAATAACATTTGTGTTGTAAATGAACACAAGAAATAATTCCCATGACCATCCAGATATTGAAGGTGAAACGTGCTGAAGAAACCATCAAGTGAATTTAAGATAAACTAGCTCAAGGCCTGTTCTACTTTCTACTTGGTATCGAAATTGCTCCAATTTAGATCACAGTTTGCCTTGAAGAAAACTGCATGCTGCCTGTCATAAATACTTAATGTACAAAATATCTTTGTTATATGCTGAGTAAATAAATTCAGCAAATTAATAATTACTGCCAAGCACATTTTTGCTACTGTTAGTAGAGAACTGTTTAAATGGAGTTATTCTAATAAATAAGTTAAGACCTTCTGTGTTCTAGGTATGTTAGGGTCTGAGAATGGATGTGGGCCCGGAAAATCTCGGCACTAGATGGAAATGATGTTGACAGCATGTCGCTCCCAGCCTCCCCTTGTCCTAGCTTAGATTTATGTTGCAAAAATTCTCCATTAACATGCCGGTCCTCGTGGCAACTGCATTAGTGTTTGACTGCGGGTTCGAGTCCTGCGTCGCGCATGGATTTTTATGTCTCTGTAAACGTGTACGTGAGAGTGGAAGTACAGAATAAAAAAGGAGGAAAAAATTATCTTGTTACGTATTACTTTCGCTACCCACCATCGTTTATTTTTATAAAGCTCCCGCAAACATTCTTGCAAAAGTTTCGTCTAGCTACTTCAATTTAAATTGAATCAACGTTTGTGCAGCTACCTAAGTTCATTACACATTTCGTTATATGTACAAAGAGGATAGCGATAGTCAAATGTTTAATTCGGGTCGCTATATGCAGGCCTTGTTCCATACTCTTTCCATGACATCGCGAGGGACAGCACTTCAAAAATTTACTTTTGAAAAATTCAAACAAATAATAATAGATATCTCAGAAATGGCTTATTATTTGAAATAAATTTAAGGAGATCTATATTTTTTTTATACAATAAGTTTTTGTCTATTTCTTATGGTTTACCCGTTTTGCATAATTACACAAAATTCCTTTCAGATGAAGAGGACTTCACAGGCTATTCGCAGATAATTCAATATATATATCTTATTTGTCATGTAAATATCTTAAATATGTGTTTTTAATAAAAAGATTTAAAATATTTTTGAGAAAATAAAGACTTTCGAAAAATGTTCCATGCAAAGGGTAGTTTAGGCTGGAGAAATTTTCTTGAAAATCCGCGTGTCGTATCTTGAAAGTACTGAACCTAAATAACAAATTTGGCATTTATACGACGTTTTTGAGGTACGCTGTTTACACACACTTCATTTTCTAACTTTATTAGGGGCCTCAAAACATGTATTTCCGATGAAATCTCGGTATCGAGTTTTTCGTTGGAATGGAATACTTCCTGTATCCAAATTCAATTAAATCGAGTTTTACTTATGGACGCTCTTTAACTGTTATGGTCCTTAGCGCTCCATTTTATATTGGGCGCGGTAATTTTGTTCAGAGGTCTCTCAGGCTTGAGGTTCTTTTAAGTGCCGTAAATCTACGACACGGGACCATCGGCTTTATTTCCCTTCCGAAGGAAGCCATGCTAAAGATTTTTACGCCCGAAAAAAGTTCATCGCCCTCCGCCGGGTTTCAACCCACGACTTCGGGAACTAGATGCTAGCATGTAACCACTACACCATAGAGGACGACTTCCTGGATGTAGTACGTACATGGTAAAGAAAGTAAAAACAAGTAATTCTGCATTCTTCCACAATTAAGTTTTATAATTTGATCGTGTATGTCCTATTCGGACTGCCTTGAGTTTCAAACTAGTGCCACTTACAGCTTTTGAATGGAGCTCTACCCTTTCAGATGTTAAGATAATCTGACATCAGGACATTGACATATTTACTTCCTCTACCACGTTTATAGTAGGTAGAGTAGGTATTGCATTACATCAAAAAATTCGATAACATTTTGAGATTTTACCGGAAATACATGTTTTGAGGTCTCTTGAACCGAAATAAGATTTTTGGAAAAATGTCTCTGTGTGTAAATAACTAATATTTTTTTTTGTTAACGGTGCTGTCAATTGCCAGCATATCAGCGCCGCCGGTGTGGCGGAATTTCGTTCCACAGGAGTTCCAGTAAATCTACTGACATGTGGCTGTCGCTTGTAAGCACACTTAAAAATCCATCGATCTGGGCCGGGTTTGAACCCGCGACCTTGGAATCAGAACTATGTGTGTGTATGTGTTTGTCGGATATATACCAAAATTGGTATTTAAGTTCAGTATCTTCCAAAGACTCGACACAAAGATTTTCAAGAAAATCCCTCCACCCAAACTACCTTTTACATGGAAAAGTGTTGGAAATATTTGATTTTCTCAAAAATGGCTCTAATGATTAAAATACCATATATTAAAGATATTTACATGACAAATAAGACCTATACCTTTAATTTTTCTGGTATAGCGTGTGAACCCGTCTTCATTCAGAAGGAATTTTAAAGAATTTTGTATAATTTCTACTTCTCAAAAAATGTACGTCTCTTAACTATCGACAATATCAAACTCAATCGTACTATTTTAATTTTAATTATATTATGGCAGTCCGGCCGCCACTGCTTCGCTCCTCTACTTATAACATCCTTCGGGTACGCTTTAAGGCTTAGGGCCCTTAACCCTGGCTATGTTGGCAGCGGAAGCAATGTTTCCATAATGCCTCGGCTAGAGTGAGTGTAACTTTGGTTATAATGAACAGAGTTGTAAATAGTTGTGATAAACGCTTTACAATGTTTGTGTTATAATAATCGATTAGGGGTTTATTTTGCGTGTAGAATGTTTGCTAAACAAAGGCAGTTGACCGAGTTTTGCAATTTTACGGGAAAAATAGAACCACTTTCAACAGGCGTGGCATATACTATATTTTAGAGAGCGCTCGAATTTGTAAAATATCAATTAAATAATATTATATTGATTCCTGAAATTATGAGAAATCGTTTAGAACGAGATCAACTGTCGTGTGCAGTGAGAAACGTTTTGATGTTTTGTTGGTTCGCTAGTAGACATTCTCAGTGATTTATTTTCAACATGTTTTACCTTACACCAGGTAATGAAGCGATTACATTCTGCATCATATTGCTTTCTGGATTTTGTTGGGTAAGTAGTTCTAGTGTTATTCTTTCTGCTGCTTCTGTAATTTCACCTCTCTTCTATTTCAGTTTCTTCTGAATTCATATTTGCCGCCATTTAATCTCTTTGTAGGTTATACTACATAAAAGAATAACGTTTTAGATCAAACAAAGCACAAGGTTGCCAATATAACCTATAGGTTAACTCCACAAAGAAGTGTGATAAATTTAAGTATGACGATTTGTATTGTGAACAGATAAAGCGACCGCCATGAGGAATTAACCATGTAAAAAGACATAATGAAATGTAAAACCTAATCAAACCGAGTCGAGTTATTAAACATGTGCAAGCACAAAGGGTAATTGTTATGTGATTGGACTTGAAAACAAAGTTGGTCACAATGGAGTGGTATAAATTTTTATCGCAGTGCGATAATGTAAAGCTCTTAGTTCGTGTGCACAATGTTAAAAGCTCTACTTTTAGGCCATTCTGTCTAAATAGTACATTATGCAACGAGACTATACTGGTAGTAGTTAAAGCGAAGCGAGGTTAATAATTAGCATACGAGAGTTTTAATCACCATTATAGTCAAGTTTCACGCGACTGTTTATGCTCGACCATGTATCTAAATTAAAGGTTTCATAAGTATTCGTTTCTGGTTTGAGTGATGTGTTACAATCGTTATTCCTTTATCTATGGTTACAATACAACGACCTTGTAGCATCTGTGTCAAACAAAGTTGCTAGCGTTGTGAGACGTACTACGCAGAATAATCGATACTTGCGTTTTCACAATGTTACATGGCTGCTTCTGATTGGTCGAATACCAATACTTTAATGAACAGGTGTACTTAAATGAGGCCCAGGCGTATAAATACTACATTTTGGCATGGTTGAGCATAAAATATATGTTTGTGATATACAACAAAATAGTTATTGATATGCGCGTGTGTTGTATGTATAGTGACTCCGAGTGATTGTCATTTACGGGGGTATTGCCTTTATTGACTTATTTTTATATCAAACTTAAGTAGATTTTGTGAGTATACTTTGTTAAAGATTGAGGCAGTATTTTTAAGACTTAAATGATTTCAGTCAAATTATATAATATAAAATATAATAACAGCCCGCCTTAAAGCAATATGTGTATAATATAATATATAAAATGTATGTAGCAGTCATTGTATTAATATTTATATTATTATGCACATGTTCAATAATGTTATGTGAATGTATTACGTAATTTAATAATGTAGGAGCTGTGAGAATAATAGGTTAAAAGTTGCTAACAATGAGGTAACCTTGAGGCAATAATGAGTAAGAAAAGTTTAATAATGCTACTAGTCATTATTGGAGCAACAATAATGTAAATTTTGAGACAGTTTATAAATAGCCAATCAACAACCATAAAAAAGCTTAAGTTAAATGAAAGTATTCTATTGGAGTAGGATTAGCCAATCAGAAACTGAAATAGGGCAAATTGTACAAATTCAGAAGTCAGTTGCTAGCAGACAGCGTTACTAACCGGACGCGAGACACGTCCTCGAGAAGTTTAATACGTATCCAGTGTGAGAAAAAAAAATAGTTTACGTGTTAAAAAGTGCAAGTAATTAATAAAAGAATCTCACAGCTCTCTATATCAGTGAAGTGTTATTTTAATCGTTTAAAGAAGTAATAAATGGAGTGAAGTAAAACTTATAATCTGTGTAAGCCTACATTCTTAGCCGCACTACTCCCTGCAAAGGAATCCACGTCTCTAACCATAATGCTGACGCAGCCGAGGCAAACATAAATATATAATATTTAAAGAAACAGTCAAAATAACAAAGTTAATATTTTTAAACTTGGGGCGAAGGCTACCGGGTGCGGTTGCAACTACTTCAAGTGTTCGGCTCCCCAACAGTCGAAATACAATACAACGCCACCTTAAAATTAAACTACCTCAAGATATACCTAGCTGGCCACGATAGCTCAATCTGATTCCATAGTTCATGGTTACATCCTACGCTGAACTAACTTCCTACACTTAACTTTTTTTTTATGTAAAACGTTCATTTTCATTTAAGGGAGTGATTTGTGTTGTGACATGTATTATTCTACTGTCAGTAAGATGCTAAAAGATAAAAGATGCATATATTCCTTATCTGGGCGAGACTGGAAAATCTAGTTTAAAAATGATGTTGTAGAATACTTGTACAATGAAGACGAGACGCTTGATCGGTTAGTCACATTTGCCTTGTCCATGAAGATACAACATTCCGGAAAATCCTCCCTTTGCAGACGGAGGACGTTCACATTGACTCATGCATGTCTCATCACCATTTCCTTTTCTTTTATTAAATATTTTTGCTATAACTAAGTTTTCAGGGCGTGGACTCCGTTGGCCTTCACCCTGCTGAGTGACCAGTACCTGGTTGCGAGCTTTGGACAATGCAGGCTTAAATGTTTCTTTGTATAAATTCGTTGCCCTGCCTCAGAAGTAGCTGCAGAATCTTAATTCGGATCTACGAATCACCACAATTTCACAATATGGTGATTATGATATGAACCCAACTAATCCCTGAGGGTCTCTAATGCTGTGTCCTAATCTGATGTTACGTTTTCATGGCTTTTTCTATCCACTATCGTCTACTCATATAGATTTTAACAACTATTCAATGGAAAGCTTATTTTTGTACCCACTTCATCTTAATCAAGATAAACCTTTGCATAAATAGTTTAATTACAGACTTCATTATAGATACAACAGGGATAGAGGGAACCGAATCGATAATCACATGTTTAAAAGCGGGACACTATTTGTCAGTGTTTTGTGGCATAAGCAATTTCCGAGATATCTGTTCATTACTGCATTCTCTTAAAGTCCTGTCAAAATTCAGTTGTTTCTCGCGATGTCATGGAAACAGTATGGAATTTTAAGGCCAGCATATAGCGTCCAGCTGTTAAACATTTGACTGTCGCTGTTCTCTTTGTATCTATAACGAAATGTGTAAGGTAGCTATTTCTGTAAAGGTTTATCTCGATTGAAATGAACTAGATAGAAAAATAATTTTCGTAAGAATAATTTGTATACCTATTAATAAACGAAAGAGGGTACAGAAAATATGTGAATGCAACACAGATTTTTTTATTTCTGCCTCTTATGGTTTACTCTTGTACAAAGTTTTACAAAATTGCTTCCGAATGAGAGTTTACGAACTATTCCCAGAAAATTCAAGATTTATACATTTTATTTATAACGTAAATATATTAAATACCCGTATATGGCATTTTATTCAAAACCATTAAAACCAATTTTGAGAAAATCAAAGATTTCGGAAAAATACCCATGTAAAGGCTAGTTTGGGGTGGAGGGATTCTCTTGATGACCTTCGTGTCGCATACTTGGAAGATGCTGTACTTAAATACTGTTTCTTTTTAAGCTATGATGTTCTCTCTCACTCTCTCTTTCTCTCTCTCACACACACACACGGATGTTTGTCTAAAAATGTTTTTTTCTGGAATCAGGTAACTTCAAAACACGTATTTCCGGTGAAATATCCATATCGAATTTTTGGATGAATTACAATACTTTAAATATGTACAAGTTACGTGGTAGAGAAAGTAAAACTGGAGGTTGAAACATCATTGTCGAGCTAGTGTAACGAAATGAAAAGAAGAAAGATGACAAACATTGGCATATCAATGGATTCCGTCAAGAAGAACAGAGATAAGGCACTGAAAATGTGGAAAAAGGGTGATGGAAAGAAGACAATTAAGGGAAAGACAATGGATAGACAGGATAACGATTCTATACAGGAAGAGACATTTATAGATATCGTATTTACGCGAATCTAATTTGCACCTTTTTTGACCAAATGTAGTACTCAAAATTGGGGTGCGCATTAGATTCGAGGGCAAATCCGTTCCGTGGAGTGTCAGTAACTTCATTCAAAATTTTCGTTTATTACGTCACAATGGATTGCTGGAGTTAACGTGTATTCGGAAACTCGCGACAAGCTAGCCGCTCATTTATCATTGGTCTATTATTGAGTTACGATATGGAGGGCAAGAGAAAACAGAGAGGAACGGCTTATGATGCTTCTTATAGCGTCAAGTAATCCTTTATGATGAAAAAATGGTAATAGAAAGGCAGGAAGGAAGTTCAATGTATCAGAAAGCAATGTTCGCTTGTGGTGAAAACAGAAATTGGCATTATTTGCTACTAAAGCTAGTAGAGAGAAATTTACGGGTTATCGCAAAGGAAGACATTCTGAAGTTGAGAAAAAGTGTTGGAATTTTAACGTGAAAGGAACAAGAATGGGCAACCTGCGACTAGTGACACTATACAAAAGAAGCCAAAGAGGAGGCTGAAGTTCTTGGTAGATATTCCGAAACAAGAGTTTAAGGCTAGCCGTGGATGGGTGGATCGTTTCATGCAGCGGACGGGTTCATCTCTGTGCCAGAAGCTTCCTGCAGATTTTGAGGACAAACTAGAAACGTTTCAGCGGTATGTCATTTCACTTCCGGGGAAAAAAATTTCCATTGGGCAAATAAGCAACACTGATGAGACGCGAATTTGGTTTGATATGCCCTGTAACTACACGATTACTGAGAAGGGGTGAAAGGAAGTTATCAAAACAACAGGATGCGAAAAACATCGCGTAACACTAATTTTGTTTTTTCCTTTCTCTACTAGGGGTAGGGTATTGTATTCCACCCAAAAATTCGATACCGAGATTTCACCGGAAATATATGTTTTGAGCCCCCTGAATCCAAAAAAACATTTTTGGAAACATGTCCGTGTGTGTGTGTGTGTGTGTGTGTGTGTGTGTGTCTGTGAACAGCATAACTCAGAAACGAACAGTCGGATAAACACCAAACTTGGTATTTAGGTTCAGTATCTTCCAGAGATGCGACACGAAGGTTTTCAAGAAAATCCCCCACCCCAGATTACCATTTGCATGGAACATTTTTCGAAAATTTTAATTTTCTCAAAAATGGCTCTAACGATTTTGATTAAAATATCATATGTTTAAAATATTTTCATGAAAAATAAAATGAATATCTTGAATTTTTTGGGAATGTCTCCAAAAGTATTCTTCATTGTGAACGACTTTTGCATAACTGGTAAACCATAAGAGATAGACAAAATTTTACTACACAAAAATGTAGATCGCGTTAAAATACACAATTTATGTCATATACATTTTTGTTGTTGAGTGAACCATTTTCCAGATATTGCTTGTTATTCCCTTAAATTTTTCAATACTTATTTTCTCAAATGGGAATTCGTTATTCATTTTTTGTCTTGTATATGCAAAGAGTATTAATCTGTGGCAAAGAGAATGGTGCTGCACCTAGCAACCAGCTATTAAGAGATATGTATATGCTTAAAGGCCACTGTATTTCTATATTGTCCTTGTAAATATATATTCCCCTTACATCTACAAGAAACTTAGCAATAAGATAGAGTCTGCAAATGTTTATCTCGATTAACATGAAGCATGTGGAGAATAAGCGTTTGTAAAAATAGTTTGTACAAGAGTAGAAAAAGTCATGTGAGTATAACGCATCGGATTTTTTTGTCTTGGATATGCAAAGAGTATTAACCTGTGGCAAAGAGAATGGTGCTGTGCATACCAACCAGCTATTAAGAGATGTGTCAATTCTTAAAGGCTACTGTATTTCTGTATTGCCCTTGCAAATACAAAACAAGGAGAACATAGTACGCCTAAAGCGATAGTCAAATATTTTTAGAACTGGTCGCTATGTGTAAAATGTAATTCTCTTTGCATGTCAGAAGATCGTTTCTGCAAATGTTTATCTCGATTAATATGAAATAGATGGAGAATAAGAGTTTGTACAAGAGTAGAGAAAGTCATGTGAGTGTAACACATCAGATTTTTATCATAACTTTAGGTTTCAAACATGGGATGCGCATTAGATTCGCGTAAATGCAGCATTTATATTTGGTTGTCAAAAGATATAAGCTGATTGAAGAAACTTCACATAGAATTTACAATGATTAGTAGAGCGTTGCAGAATTTGTTGGTCACTTGTTTTGTTCAACCTAAAAACAGAAATCGTAGAAAAAGTTGACAAATAGATGTACGATAATTGATTATATGGCTTGGAGTGAGGTGATGTTACTCAACAGCTGCAGTACACGGCCATTGCACAGCGTAACCTTAGAGGCTGAAATGGGTTTTCTCTTTTCATAAGTTAATTCATACCTGGTGTATGAAAAACGTCCATTTTGGGCTTTACACAGTTAGGTGGCCAGAATCAAACAACAATCTACACAGCTGCAAAATGTTCACTAGAGGCAAACAGAAACGTAGAAGCACACATGTAGTTTTGTGGCAAACATAATCCTACAGCACTGACGTTTCGCCCGTCTCTACGTTGGGCGTCGATACAGACGCTGCCCTTTTACACTAGCAGTGGCGTCGCGTAACGTGTGCCACTCGCATCCAGGAGGTCCTGGGTTCCATTCTCGATGTCTGCCCACTCTGATCCATGGGTTTTTCGTGGTTTCCCCGGGTCGGTAGGCGAATACTGGGGTGGTTCCTCTTATACCACGACTTTCCTGTCCCTCATTTCATGTACCCATTATTTCCGTCATTGTCATCTGTGTCAGGGTTGTAGGACCAAGCGACGTGTCCAGTTAGGACCCGCCTACGGAGCTCTCGGGCGGGCGCCCCTTCGGGGACCTCCGGGGGTTAGAGGATTCTGGATGGGTTTGGACGACGTCGGGTGCGTTCGGACTGGAACCGTTAGGGACCGCGTTCATGCTTGCGCAAGTGGTCATCCGGATCTGGTCGCGCTTCGGATCTCTCCCCTCATCCCTCCTTCACAGGTGTCACGTTAGTCTGTGGCTTTACTTCACTCTAACCAGTCCGGAGTCATTATCGCTGATATTTCATTCCAAGCATTATACATAGATGGTCACGATTTGACAACTGAGAAAACAGAAGAGAGCAAAAACCATACAACCAGATTTGTTTATAACGGTACGATATGTATTGTATTATCGTCGTCGTAAGGTACAATATAGGCACTGACGATGTCAAAACACAATAAAAGCCATAACATAAAGTGGAAGCATTAAGACATATCACAATAATTTAAATTTAAAAACTCAAGAGCATAAAACGCGCTGGTGGCAGTTGGCGTGTCATATTGACGGTGCCCCCCTAAAAAATGTGAAAACGAATCCTTCAAATAATTTTACCAAGTTTGTGCTGTAGCTTCGAAGATATTAGGCAACTGACAAGAACTGAATGTACTTTCATTTTAGACCACATTTGCCCAATATCAGTTATTCCGGTCTTATAGCAATGGACATCTCTCCCAAATAAAACGCAAGGAAAATAAACAAGGAGCACTCGTTTCCTCACATCCACAATTCCATTTGTTCTTTTGGTAAACTTCCGGATTAAACTTAACGATATCAATTTATGTTTGTTGCTGCAGATTCAGATTTGGCAGTGTCGTCCTCCGTGGTGTAGTGTCTAGTGTCTAGTTCCCGAGGTCGCGAGCTCAAAACCCGGCGTAGCGTAGATTTACGCCACTTAAAAGAACCTCAAGTCTAATACGAGGGTCGGCTGATAAGTCCCGAGTCTCACACAGAGATGAGCCCACTAGGCCAGTTAGACGGTAGCATCGTATAGTTTTACTACAGACTAGCTTGTATCCATAGTTATAGGTCAATAGCTTGTTTAGTTTTTGAATGACAGCATTTTAAACAAGACAACTTTAGAGTTTTCACGAAAATGGAGGATTTGGAAAAAACAAGCAGTGATTAAATACTTCCATTTGAAAGGCTTAACGCTTAAAGAAATCAAGGAGGAATTGGACAGTACATTGAAAGACTCTGCCCCTTCATATTCAATGATTAAACAGGTTGCAGGGTTTAAAATGGGACGTACGAGCACTAGTGATGAGCCTCGCTCTGGACGCCCTATGGAACTCACAACTCCAGAGATGATTGAAAAAATTCATCGTTTAGTACTGGAAGACCCCAGATTAAAGTTGTTTGAGATAGTAGAGGTTGTAAACGTATCAAAAGAACGTGCAGGTAATATTTTAAGTAATATTTTGGGCTTTCACAAGGTCTGTGCGAGGTGGGTGCCACGTTTGTTGACACCTGATCAAACGCTGCATAGGAAAACTGTTTCTGTTAAGAATGTGGAGCTCTACCCAAAAATCCCAACGAATTTTTGAGACAGCTTATTACCATGGATGAATCACTGCACTCCAGAAAGTAAATCACAGTCAAAACAGTAGATTGCGCCAGGTGAACCAACTCCAGAAAAGGCAAAGTCAATTTTGTCAGCTAACAAAGTTATGGCGAGTGTTTTCTGGGATGCACAGGGAATTATTTTTATTGATTACTTGGAAAAGGGTAAACGTATCACTGGTGACTGTTACGCAAGCTTACTGCAACGTTTGAGTGATGAGGTGAAAATACAAAGGCAAAAAAAATCTTGTTTCATCACGACAATGCTCCGGTCCATCGTTCAGTCATTGCAATGGGGAAAATTTGCGAATTAAAGTTCGAATTGCTTGAACATCCAGCCTATTCGCTAGATCTAGCACCCAGTGACTACCACCTGTTCCCTAATCTCAAAAATTTCTTGGAGGACGAAGATTTCACAGCAACGAGGTGGCCATTGATGCGGCAAACAGCTATTTTGAGGATCTTGATAAATCGCACTACAGAGATGGTTTAATTAAATTAGAACACCGGTATGACCAATATATTAACCTTTCTGGAGATTATGTTGAGAAATAAAAAAAATAATTTAATGTTGTTTTCATTGAGGGGCCCGGGACTTATCAGCCGGCCCTCGTAAAGAGGCATCTGAGCAAAATTACTGGTCCTTCACGCCCAATATAGAATGGGACGCTAAGGACCACATTAGTTAAAGAGCTTCCATAAATAAAACTCAATTTCATTTATATTTGGCAGTAGCCTGCCCAATGTTTTGATCTGAATTTTTTCACCAAGATTCCTGTTGCCAAATGGAGATGTTAATAATTCACTCACTTCGTTCATGTTTGTAACTTTCACATACAATTGAATGAATATTCACTTCATGAAAACACAGCTACACCGTTTTAGTACTTGAACTTCACGGTGAACTGCGTCTTTGGACTAAACAGAAATAGTAGACAATTGTTTTTAAAATAGCTGTTTAACACAAGGTGAATACGCTAGCTTTTTGTTCTGTGCTGGATATGCTACCACGTATTTAATCTTTACCAGTAACACCGCTGCTGTGAAACACACACATATTGGAATAGTGCCTCTTACTTTCAAGACCTCACGACGTCATTACATTTAAAACCATATATTTACTTTCTCTACTACGTATAGTAAGTAGGGGAAGTATTGCATTCCACCCAAAAATTCGATACCGAGATTTCACCGGAAATACATGTTTTGAGACCTCCTGAATCCAAAAAAAGCATTTTTGGAAACATGTCCGTGTGTGTGTCTGTGTGTGTGTGTCTGTGTGTGTGTGTGTCTGTGAACAGCATAACTCAAAAACGAACAGTCGGATAAACACCAAACTTGGTATTTAGGTTCAGTATCTTCCAGAGATGCGACACGAAGGTTTTCAAGAAAATCCCCCCACCCCAGACTACCCTTTACATGGAACATTTTTCGAAAATTTTAATTTTCTCAAAAATGGCTCTAACGATTTTGATTAAAATAACATATGTTTAAGATAATGTCATGAGAAATGAAATGTATATCTCGAATTTTCTGGGAATGTCTCCAAAAGTATTCTTCATTGTGAATGACTTTTGCATAACTGGTAAACCATAAGAGATAGACAAAATTTTACTACACAAAAAATGTAGATCGCGTTAAAATACACAACTTATGTCATATACATTTCTTTTGTTGAGTGAAACGTTTTCGAGATATTGCTTGTTATTTCCTTAAATTTTCCAATACTTATACTTTTTCTCAAATTCGTTATTCATTTTTTTGTCCTGGACATGCAAAGAGAATGGAATGCGCCACATAGCAACCAGCGTTAAAACATTTGACTATCGCTTAAAAGCTACCATATTCACCTTGCATCTACAAGAAAATTACCAATAAGGTTGACATCTCGATATCTCGATTAACATGAAGCATATGAAGAATAGGCGTTTGTAAAAATAGATTGTACAAGAGTAGAGAAAGTCATGTGAGTGTAACACATCAGATTTTTTTATGTATAAGGATATTTTGGAGTATTATTGCTGCATTCGATTTAATTAAACATTAATTTGCACTTTCAAATGCATTAGCATTAACTTGCAATAAGATGGTAACACTGTATTAAAGGAAGGTAGAGCGTGGAATATGTGTTCTATCATTGTCGCTAGGTTCTGTGCTTTACTGCGCTCTAGCGGGTGGAACGCAAGCTCTGAATCAGAACAATCTTGGCTCCACCTCTCCCATAAGAACTATATAGAAACGTACACGCCAGCCTTATACAGAGTGCTTATGAGCGTAAATGGTGTCAATCTGGAATTGACTCCAAGCTTCAGAAAACTACCGTCAGGCGCGCGCCGTTTCACGCACCTGTTCAAATGAGGGAACACATACTCGGAAATTATGCTTTATGCGCAACTCCTATACACTTCTCTTTCTTTCCTTTTGTAACAGTGGTGCCATGCCACAGCAGCACTACCCCAGAATTGCCCCTGGTAAAAGGATTCTTACCCAGGCGTTGGTATACGGAATTTATAAACGTCCTGTTATTCTCACACTTAATTCTATCTGGTAACAAATTGTAGCATTTATGACAAATATAAATTCGATTCAACAGCCTTAGTTAATCTAAATTGGTGTACATTTATACGAGGGCAGTCCAGAGAGTCCCAGACAATTTGGCCTATCGTGGTGATGAGTAGGCCGCCATCTTGGTGTCAGAAAGTTCCTACATTCAGTACGCATCCAGCTGTGGTAGCGTGAGGACTGTGCCCTCTGTGAATTGTTAAAATGTGCGCTGCAATAGAAAATCACGCCACTTGTGAAGTGCGGTTGGCTAAAAGGAAAAACCAATTGAAATTTATCGTCAACTTTGTAAAGTTTACGGGCAGGGAATAATGAGTGAAAGCCGAGTCAGTGTACCAGTGTTCACGACGAGGATCACAGTGGTAGGCCTAGCCTTATGACTGATGAACTGTCAATGCAAATCAATGACAAAATTTGTGAAAATCGTCGTTTCACGATTACAGAACTTTCGGAACATTTTCCCCAATTTCACGGAGTTTGGTGCATCAAGTTGATGGTTTGATACTGACGCTGAACTGCATGCCGGTGTAAACCAGTGGTTGAAGCCGCAGACGGCAGATTTCTACAGAGAGGGTATTGAAAAACTTGTGCCACGGTATGATAAATGCCTCAATTTGAATGGTGATTATGTAGAAAAATAGCTTAAGAGTGTACCTTTCATAGTAGATAATAAACGTTGACATTTGCATTTTGTTAATTGTTTATTTCAAAACGTTTGACACTTTCTGAATTACTCTCGTATTAGAGTTGCTTCTACTATAGTGATTATAAACATAATGTCTCAAACTATGCTTATTGATGTTGCTGTGAACATGGATCAGAACAACGAATAAATAAAGATTAAAACCGTATAAAAATACCAAATTCGATAAAAAGGGGCTTGCAATGAGTCCTGCGAAGTATCTTTTATTACACTTAGTACAGTGCATTTCCTTCAGTGGCCGCCGCAGCTCGGACTACCGCCGAAACAGTTAATACCCCTGCTATCGCCTGTTCTTATATTTACAATTACAATATAATAACCATATGCCTTATCATAAGAGATGTTGGAAATGTTGTCCTCTATCCACATATTTCCGGCGTCTTCTGAGGAAATTTTCTTTCACAGTCGAAATTGAGTGAATTTCTTGCCTGTTGTTTTCTTTTAGTTCATACAATGTATAGAGTTTGTTGCATATACCTTATTACTTTCACTACTACGAATAATAAGTAGGGGAAGTATTGTATTCCACCCAAAAATTCGATACCGAGATATCACCGGAAATACATGTTTTGAGACCCCCTGAATCCAAAAAAAAAGCATTTTTGGAAACATTCCGTGTGCGTATGTGTGTGTCTGTGTGTCTGTGAACAGCATAACTCAGAAACGAACAGTCGGATAAACACTAAACTTGGTATTTACGTTCAGTATCTTCCAGAGATGTGACATGAAGGTTTTCAAGAAAATCCCACCACCCCAGATTACCCTTTACATGGAACATTTTTCGAAAATTTTAATTTTCTCAAAAATGGCTCTAACCATTTTGATTTAAAATATCATATGTTTAAGATATTTTCATGACAAATAAAATGTATCTTGAATTTTCTGGGACTGTCTCCAAAAGTATTCTTTATTGTGAACGAGTTTTGCATAACTGGTAAACCATAAGAGATAGACAAAATTTTATTACACAAAAAATGTAGATCGCGTTAAAATACACAATTTATGTCATATAAATTTTGTTGTTGTTGAGTGAACCATTTTCGAGATATTGCTTGTTATTCTCTTAAATTTTTCAATACTTATTTTCTCAAATGGGAATTCGTTATTCATTTTTTTGTCTTGGATATGCAAAGAGTATTAATCTGTGGCAAAGAGAATGATGCTGCACCTAACAACCAGCTATTAAGAGATATATCTATGCTTAAAGGCTACTATATTTCTATATTGGCGTTCCAAAACAAAACAAGGGGAACATATTACGCTTTAAGCGATAGTCAAATATTTTTAGAACTGGTCGCTATGTGTAAAATGTAATTCTCTTTGCATGTCAAAAGATCGTTTCTGCAAATGTTTATCTCGATTAATATGAAATGGAGAATAAGAGTTTGTAAAAATAGTTTGTACAAGAGCAGAGAAAGTCATGTGAGTGTAACACATCAGAAATTTTTTTTCATGTGCTCATCAGAGTTGGGTAAATTTCTGTAATTGGATTTTGCGAAATGATAGAGTAAATGATCCATGCTTAATAGTCTTCTCTGATGAAGCATATTTCCATTTATACGGCTATGTTTCTCGCAAAATAACAGATATTGGAGTACCGAGAAACCCGATTTTACACACGAAATTCCCTTACATGACGCGAAAATTCGTGTGCATAAATGCATACAGAATAATAGGATTTTGTATTTTCTTTAACAAACCATAAATGCACAGGTATAAGAATGACTTACTCACACCCAACAGCTGACCGACGCCGAATGTCGGTCTGGATTTTCCCAACGAGACTTAACTATCGCGTATATAGCTGATGAGCCATTAAATTTAATTGAAAATTTTTAAGATAGTGTAATTATCAAAGAATTATGATCCTAAAGACCCCCTGATTTAACTGTATGTGCTTTTTATCTATGTGGGAACTTGGAAATAAAGGTGTGTGCAACAAATCCCATACATTGTAACAACTGAAAGAAAACACTTATGATAAGGTATTTGCTTATAATCATTGTAATTGTAAATATGAGAACGTGAGGTGGTTGCGGGGATATTACTACATCGGCGAGAGTCTGAGCTTAGCGGTCGGTGTGCGAGAAGCTGTGCGGTGGCCACAGCGTCAAAGGAAAGCAATGTACTTTCTTCTGCAAAAGTGATATTCGCTCTTCTCTGCTAAACCCACACCAGAAAATAATACCGTAACGCATAAAAGACTACAAAGGCACAAAATAAACCGATTTCATATAAATATAATGATGGTAAACAGCGCTTTAAGTACGCAATTAAAAACATAACCTTCGATAATTATGAATAAATTGGTCAATGTGATCATCCCATTTTAACTGTTTATGAACATGAATACCAAGAATTTTAATAGATTTAGTTTCAGAGTATGCATTGTCAGTCTCAGGTTTCAAACTAAACAATACTGAGGCGGGTTTTGTCTCATTAAACCATAAACCATTAGTATTGAACTATGAGGAGGCATCATTTTCTTATTTAAAACCTTCTAACACCCTTTATATAAGAAAGGTTGTTGTCCTTCCTTCGGATGTAATTGAGTTCATTATTGTTCATTAATTGATACCCTGACTCAATTGAAAATTATAATATAGACGATACCAGAGATTCACTATTTCAAGATGAATTTGATGGATTATCAAGAACCCAGATATTGAAGAGGCACGGGAATTTGGGTGCGCGTCATTGATTCCTGAAAAATTTATGAGCATGAAATATTCTCATATTTGATTACAACTAATTTTCAATAATGTTTCAAATTAGAAGTGTGCCATTCACTGTAACGTGTTATTACTGATTATAAAAATCCGATGTGTTACATTCACATGACTTTCTTTACTCTATCGTTTATTAGTGGGTATACAAATTATTCTTACGAAAGTTTACTTTTATATCTACTACATTTTAATCCAAATAAATCTTTGCAGAAATAGCTACATTACACATTTCGATAGGATACAAAGAGAACAACGATAGTCAGATGTTTAACTGGACGCTATATGTTGTCCTTAAAATTCCATAATGTTTCCATGCAATCGCGAGAAACAACTGAAAACCGATGGGACTTAAAAAGAATACAAAGTATTACCAATCGAATTATTAACAACGGATATCTCGGAAATGGCTGATGCTACAAAATAAGTATTTGATATAAATTGAGAGTTTTAAAGAGATGCACATTTTTTATGAAGTACGTTTTCATCTATACCTTAACGTTTACCAGTTATACAAGTTTACACAAAATTCCTTCCGAATAAAGAGGTCTTCACAAGCTATTCCAAGAAGATTTATACTTTTCGTCATGTAAATATCTTTAATATATATATATATATATCTTTAATCAAAATCGTTAAGAGCCATTTTTTAGAAAACAAATTTAGGAAAATGTTCCATGTAAAGGGTAGTTGGGGTGGAGGGATTTTCTTGGAAATCTTCCTGTCGCATCTTTGGGAGATACTGAACATAAATACCAAGTTTTGGTATTTACTCGTTTTTGATTATGCTGTTCACAGACACACACACATACGGGCTTATTTCTAAAAAGTATTTTTTATTCAGGGGCCTCAAAACATGTATTTCCGGTGACATCTCGGTATCGAATTTTTGCGTGGAATGGAATGCCTTCTCTACCTACTATGTAGGTGGTAGAGAAAATAAAAATAATTTGTAAATAACTTCCCATCGTCACCGCGGAATTCTTGGTAACGCAATGCTGCCAATTCAACAACTGTAACTAATACGATGGCTCAGTAAGATACGTTAATTTCGGAGGCTTTGAGTCAATTGTGTGACGGTAATGCCGCGATGATTGTGAAAACAAATTACGAAGACTGCACAGCATAAAGCTGAACACTTTCTTAGGTTGGATAAACAATGCTTGAATGGAGCTCTTAACAGAGGTGAAGTAAACAAGATGGCCACTTTCATTTTGTCCTTATTCATGTACAGAGAGAAAGATGGTATATGATACTGCAGTAGGTAATGTTGCAACTTCAGCTGCATAGTTCTTTCAGCATTAAATGTCTTGACAAAAGTGTCACAGTTTGGTTAGGTATCCAGCAGTTGGTTTTTTATATTTCCTGATGTAGGTACACATTTGAAATATCGAAACGCATTCGTGCAACACCGAATAAGACAATCAGTACTTTGTAAAGTTTCCATTAGTGTTTTGTTTGTAACGCATAAGTGCAAACAGACTCTGTAATTTTCATAATTGGACATTCAAACATAACCTTAGTATTATTCAGACCTGAGTTGTCATATAGGTGAGGACATTTAACAGGCACAAAGGCAAAACAGCTATATTGTTAGTATGTCAGAATAATGTAGGCATTCTCTCTCTGCTGATTTATCTGAAGCTGCTACATAGGCTAATATGAAGAGTTTTGGAGGGTATAGGGTATTCAACAGAGGGGGGACACCTCGCGTACCGCGATCCACGTGAGATCTATTGCGGCTACCACTTCCCCCTGCAGGAAAGGATGAAGTGAAGGAACCATAGGAAGCTACGCCGCAGACAGACAGGTCACAGAGAACCGCAGAAGTGCCTAACAGTTCCTAGCTCAAAGATCAATTTAACTACTGGAGTTGGCCAGAGAGGGCGATGAGCAACCCGTCCAGCCAGGCAGCCCTTTAGTGTTCACTACTCCAGCATTCGCCTACCGATCAGAAAAGCCCATGAAAAACCCAATGTCAGAGTTGGCGGTCAACGGGAATCGAACCCGGAACCTCCCGAATGCGAGAGTCACAATTTTCCGCAGCCATATCACTCGGTAAAATTGATGGTACTCGTTTGGCCACACCTTTGGAATTAGATATCAATAAATAAATGAATCACAATTTTCTACTAATGGCAGGTTTTTATTGTCCTCTCTAACTCTAGCACTCTTCCCTATTTTCGCTTTGCTCACTAAAATATGCAATTTGTAATAGCTAACCTTTTTGAAAGAATTAAAGAGTTTTCGAGGTATACATTTTCGAAGGAGCTACGGCACCGATCTTTTGTTTCTGGTATGTCAGGCAAAGAGTATGGAATTTCAAATCCAGCATAATATGGCAATCCGCTTTTTAAAGATATGGCTATCGTCTCAGCATCATCTGTTTCCCTTATATCTACAGAAATGTGTATTTTTGCATTCCTCCCAAAAATTCGATATCGAGATTTCACTGCAAATACACTTTTGACATTCCTCGAATCCAAAAACGCATTTTTAGAAAAAGGTCCATGTGTGTGTGTGTCAGTCTATTCGTCTGCGAAAAGCATGAACAAAAAAATACCAAACTTGGCCTATTCCAAGGCTGTGACAAGAAGATTTTAAAGAAACTCCCCCATCCAACCTAACTTTTGCATGGAAAACTCCTCCATATAGTTTAAAAATGGTTTTTACAATTTTGATTAAAATACATGTTTAAGGTATTTGCAAACTAAAAAGGAAAGGTATATCTTGATTTTCTAGGAATAGCCTGTGAAGTCCCCTGCATTCTGAATGACTTTCAGGCCATTATTTTGTACTTTTGCTTTTGCTGGCTATAATAGGATATGAGACAAATGTAACAAAAGCATCTCTTAGTGCAGAGTTTTGCCGTTTACATTCGTATCCCGCGCAGTTTTACTTTCTCTACTATGTATAGTAAGTAGGGGAAGTATTGCATTCCACCCAAAAATTCAATACCGAAATTTCACCCGAAATACATGTTTTGAAGCTCTCTAAATCTAAATAAAGCCTTTTTGGAAACCTGCCCGTATGCGTGTCTGTCTTGTCTGCCTGTGAACAGCATAATTCAAAAATGAAAAGTCGGATAAATACCAAACGTGGTTTTAGTTCAACATCTTATAAGGATGTGACACAAAGATTTTCAAGAAAATCTCCCCACCACAAACTAAGCTTTACGTGAAACATTTTTCGAAATTTTTTATTTTATAAGCAATGGCTCTAACGATTTCCATTAAAATGCTATGCCAGCATGGGAGCACGATGCAGAGCATGCATTGCTGTCCGTGGTGATACACTCTTTTAAACACCATCTATCTGTTTCTGTAAATCTAGAGAGCCATCATATGTCGTATTGTCTTTAGTGTAGCTTATGGTCTATGAATAAAAGTGGCATTTCTGCTCGTCTCATTGCATATTTTGTTTAGTTGCATACCGTAACTGTTCCCTCTATGTATGATTCAAGTTTCATTGAGCTATATTACTTGGCAGTGTCACAGCATACGAAGATTACTTTCGTCCTTAGGTATTGCACACCAGTGTATTGTTTTGGGTACTAGCGACTACAGTATAGAACTTTTAGGTGGATTACAATACTTCTTCCATCTAGCATAATAGTAAAGAAATCTGATGTAATACATAACGTGACTTTCTCTACCCTATTTTTATTAGTAGATATACAAACTATTCTTACTAATGATTATTACTTTCTCTATTACGTATATTAGGTAGAGAAGGTATTACATTCCACCCAAAAGTTTGATATCGAGATTTCACCGGAAATACATGCTTTGAGGCACTCTGAATAAAAAAAAAGAATTTTTAGAAAAAAGGTTCGTGTATCTCTCTCTCTCTCTCTCTCTCTCTCTCTGTGTGTGTCTAAACAGCATAACTCAAAAACAATAGTCGGATAAACACCAAAGCTGGTATTCAAGTTCAGTATCTTCAAAGATGCGACTCGAAGATTTTCAAAAAAATACCCCACCCCAAACTATCCTTTATATGAAACATTTTTCGAAATTTTAGAATTTATAAAAACTGGCTCTAATGTTTTTGATTAAAATAAATAAATAAAGATATTTACATGAAAAATAAAATGTATATCATGATTTTCTGGAATAGCCTGTGAAGTCCTCTTCATTCGGAAGGAATTTTGTATAATCTTGTATAGCTGGTAAACGTTAAGCGATAGACGAAAACGTACTACACAAGAAATGTAGATCTCTTTAAAACAAAAAATGTATTTAAAATATTTTTGTAGCATAAGCCGTTTCTGAGATATCCTTATTAAAGATTTGAATGTTCATTTCTTGGTCATTCTCTTGGTGCTTTCAACATTCAGTTGTTTCTCGCGATTGCATGGAAACGTGCCATGGAATTTTAAGGCCAGCATATAGCGTCCAGTTCTTAAACATTTGACTATCGCTGTTCTCTTTGTATTGTTTCTACCAAGCTTTATTTGGATTAAAATGTAGTAGATAGAAAAATAAGTTTGAGTAAGAATAATTTGTCTACCCACTAATAAACGATAGAGAGCAGAGAAAGTCATGTGAATGTATCTCAGATTTTTTTTTCTTGAAGGTGACGAAATAAGTCGACCTTGCACGGAGAGTTTATGCAGTTAAGCCTAACTTTAAACGAAAGCGATTCATCTGTCAAGAGCACGCGATTTTCAGCTGTTACATAAGGGGCGACCTTGCCAGTGCAAGACAGCGGAACGTCGAACAGAAACAAGTGAAAGTGGAGCTCGGAATCACGGTTCAGCGACCCAGTAGAGCTTCATCGCTTTGGGTTGCTTGCTGGTTTACCTGTGTCAATGTCAATGTGTCGATTATTATTTACTGATTCTGATGATAACGTTCTTCCCATCCCTTACAGCAACCTTGACTGTAGCAGTTTCGGGAACTATGCCTGCGTCATATTGCTGATATACGTTCGGAATAGAGCTTCCTAGATTTGCAGCTGCTACCGGTTAGGGAGGGAAGCGTGCAAAAATTTACAAGTTAACGGGTGGACATTTGTTATGTTTAGTTTCTGTACCACATATATAAAGTGCTTTTGGAATATAGTCCGTGTGTGTGTGCTTATGAACAGTATTACAAAAAATGAAAAGACCATTAAATATAAAAATTGCTAATTAAGTTCAGCATCTTCCAAAGATGTGTTATGAAGATTTTTGAGAAAATCCCCATGCCAAACTACCTTTATACACAGGGTGATTTACAAAGAACTGACACATTTATTTCTTTAATTGTTTCAAAACGAGTTATTATACAACTTATTATACCTGAAATGCAGAGGAGCTTTGAAAGATTATTTACCTCTATAGCAAATGTTGAAAACGCGCTCCATCCTACATAAGCTACAACTTTGTTACTGGCCACTCGTTGGAGGATTCTATTGTCAATAGTTGAATCTCCTGTGTAATGTTGTGCTTCAGATCGTCCAATGTTTGGGGACGTGTGGCATAAACTCTGTCTTTAAGTAACCCCATAGAAAGAAGTCCGGCGATGTCAAATCCGGAGATCTTGGTGGCCACCGGTTCTTGGAAATTATCCGGTAGTCAAAGAAACTTGCAATTAATGCCATGGATTCATTTGATGTGTAGCATGTAGCGCCGTCCTGCTGCAAATATCCTTGACTCAGCTCTACATCATCTAGTTGCTCAGCAAACTCCATGAAAATCCGTCGGTACTCTGCAGTGTTCACATTGTTTAAAAAAAAATTGGTCTCGCTATTCTCTGTGCGGATATTGCGCACCAAACTCCGATTTTAATCGGGCGCATACATAGGTGCTTCATGAATAACATGTGAATTTTCGCTGACCCAATATTGCTTTACAAGGAAGAGTCGTTCATTTAGTGTGTACTCCATTTTCACGTTAACTAGAATAAAACCTGAAAAAAAGTTGCCGACAATAAAACTAACAATTACGAATAAAACATAAACATCTGCGCATCTAGTGACAGGTAATCGAAACTCCAGAACATTCTGCTTAATTTGGTGCTAAAATTGGGGCACTGGGTGAATTTCGAACAGAATAATTAAAGAAAGAAATGTGTCAGTTCTTCATAAATCACCTTGTAGAAACAAATTCGATATTTTTGTTTGCTCAAAAACAGCTCTAACTTTAGCTTAAAAATCATACATGTAAAATATTTACATAACAAATAAAAGGTGTATCTTGAATATTCCAGGAATTGCCTGAAACGTATATTTTTTGGATAGTAAATTTTTTACTTTCTCTACTACGTACATATTAGGTAGACAAGGTATTGCATTCCACCCAAAATATACCGAATTTTCACAGAAATATGTTTTGAAGTCTCCTAAATACAAAAAAGCACTTTTAGAAAAAATATTCGTGTGTCTGTGTGTGTGTGTGCCTAAACAGCGTAACTCAAAAACGAAGAGTCTGATAAACACCAAAGCTGCATCAAGTTTAGTATTTTCCAAAGATACGACACGAAGATTTTCAAGAAAATTCCCACCCCTAACTATCCTTTCTATGGAACATTTTTAGAAATTTTCTAAAAAATGGTTCTAATGTTTTTGATTAAAATAAAGATATTTACATGAAAAATAAAATGTATATCTTGATTTTCTGGAACGCCTGTGCAGTCTTCATTTGGAAGGAATTTTGTATGATCTTCTATGACTGGTAAAAGTTAAGCGATAGACGAAAACGTACTAAACAAAAACACATAGAGCTCTTTAAAACGCGTAATTTATTTCAAATAACTTTTTGTGGCACGATCGATTTGCGAGATATCCGTTATTAATGGTTCGAATTATTCAATACTTAGCCATTCTTTTAAAGTCCTGTCGATTTTCAGTTGTTTCTCACGATGTTGGGAAAGAGTGTGGAATATTAAGGCTAGTATATTGTGTCCAGTTCATAAACATTTGACTATCGTTATTTCCTATAACGAAATGTGTAATACAGGTGTTTCCGGAAAAATTTATCTCGATTAAAATGAAATAGAAAATAAACTTTCGTAAAAATAATTGGTGTACCCACTAATAAGCGCTAGAGGATAGAGAAAGTCATGTGAATGTAACACATCAGATTTTTCTCTCTCTTACTTTACCAGTTACACAAAAGTATACAAAAATTGATTCAAATGAAGAGTACTTCGCAGGCTGTCCACAGGAAATTCAAGATAAACATCTGATTTGTCATGCAAATGTCTTAAACATGTGAGATTTTAATCAAACTCGTTAGAGCCGTTTTTGAGAAAATAAAAAATAATGAAAAGCTATTTCGCAATTTGGTGTTGCGAGAATTTGCTTAAAAATCTTCGTGTCGCATCCCTGAAATACCAAGTTTGAGTTATGCTGTGTACAGACAGACAGACCCACACAGAGACCTTTTGTATTCAGAGGAGCTCAAAACGTGTATTTCCAGTGAAATCTCGGCATCGGATTTTGGGCAAAATACAATGCTTCTGGACTTACTTTAGGTAGGAGGTGCAGAAGGTGAAAATATTGTTACCGGTTACGTGGGTTACACGTGAAAAACCGCTGAAGACCTGTCGGATGACTGGTGGAACATGACGATACAAGTTTGTACCACATCGTATTAAATGTAAGACCGCTGGGTGTGGCACCAAAAAATGTGCCAGGTATTTGGCAGGAAACAAAGCAACCTAGGGACTTTCCAAAACTTAAACCAAAACACATTAAAGCTATTGCAGAACAATGTGCTTTGTCGTCACTGGTGCTCAAGTATAACACGCCCTTTTTCACGAAGATGCAACATGCCAGGTAAGAAAACAATTTCTCTTTCCTGAAAATATTACATAAACAATGCTGCAAGGACCTCCAAAACCAAACAATTAGTTAACATGAAAGCGCCACGAGGAACAACAAATTCTCAACTTGAGTTTGACATCCATCAGACATCTCTTGGAACGAATTACATCGCCCACAAACGTAACGGTGCCTTTATCTGTGGACGTTAGGGCTGTGTTTCTAATGTATTTTTGGTGTAAATATGGACCATCTGGACATGCATCCATTAGACATAAATCTAAGTAGTTACCTTAGGCATCTAGTCAAGGCTGTAGAAACTGCAAAAATGACCGAGTTGTTAATTGAAGCCCTTAAGCTAAGCTCATAAATTTTTAAGACGATAATTTGCCTAGTTGCCATAACAGGAAAGTTCCATAAAGCAGTTAACATTTCCCAGAACTAATGTTGTTTACGTGATCCTGTTTAGGCTTCAGAAAACTTCCATATTTGCTCTTTCTCGCAATCAATTTGTCTGTCAGACGGCTGTCATATATCAAATCATCAGAATTTACTTCAGTAGATGGTAAAAATTATAGTCTACATTTTACAAAAGAAACATGTTTATAATATGTTTATGGTTTAATACAAAGCACGAATATTCCATGGTTTTAAGTCGGGAGTGCATCGAGTATCACTGAAGAGGGAAGTACACCGATCGCTAGCATAAATTTAACAAAATTCAATATTTGGCAAGTTACATTCAATAAGTGATAAGGAAGCAAAACTGTTATTTACTTACACATTACAAAGAACGTATAATTTTTACTTTCTTTACCACGTACCTCTAGGTAGAGAAAGTATTGTATTCACCGAAAATTTTATACAGAACGTTCACCAGAAATACAAGTTATGAGGCCCCGTGAATAAAAAAAGCATTTTAGAAATAGGTCAGTGTATATGTGTGACTGTGAAACGTTTACCTTAAAAATGAAATACTAGATAAATACCAAACGTTGTATTAAAGTCAGTGCCATCTAAAGATGCTACATGAATATTTTGAAGAAAATCCCCCCACGCCAAACTACCCTTCACATGAAACATTTTCGAAACTTTTTATTTTCTCAAAAACATCTTTAACCATTTTGATGAAAATATAATATGTTTAAGATGTTTACATGCAAATAAAATGCCTCTGAACTCCTGTTAGTTATGAATAACTTTTGTTTAATTGTTAAACCGTAAGAGGTAGACAAAATGTAGATCTCGTTAAAGCACGTAGCTTATGTCAAAATTTGCTGTGGCATTAATCATTTCCAAGATATTCTTTGTTATTACTTATTGACTATTCATTTTTTATTCTCGTGGTCATGCAAAGAGAACGGAATTTCAAAGCCATCACATGGCGGTACGCTGTTTAAAAATCTGGCTATCTCTTTAGCCTACTATATTCTTCTGTTACCTAGAACGAAATGTGTAAAATTGTAATGAAAGTTTAACACTAACAAGAAGTAGATGGAAGAATAAGCTCTAGTAAGGATAGGTTTTAGAAGAGTAGGCAGATAAAGGCATGTGAATGCAACACATGGGACAGAATTCGCCTAAACAATGTTTCGTGCTCCGCTCGCTCATTGGTGAGACAATGACAATGTGTACAAGGTGTTTGCTGTAGGAACTTTGATTCTGTTACATGAAACAGCTACACGCAGCAACGTCAAGTCAGAGAAGTTGCCGAATGTTGAAGGGGCTCTTGAGGAGCGCATTCCATTTGGACCAATGGCCACTGCGTGTTTGGACCAACAAAGACAACTTGTTTGACCATCGAGAGAGGTGTGCAACGCGGGAACTTGTGCGATTCGCATTCGGGAGGCTTCGGATTCGATCCCCGGGATCTGACCCATAGATTTTTAGTGGTCGCCGGCGAATGCTGGGGTGGTTCATCTTCTACCACAACTCTCCTGCCCCTCATTTCCAGTACCCATTATCTTCCTTGGAAAGGTAGAATCAACGACTGAAAAATTCAATGCCATAGCCGGATAATTCCCTTGTCATCTGTTTCAGGGTTGTAAAACCAGGCGACAGGTGTTCTGCGGGTTGCGGCTAGGCGGTTGCTGTGCGCTCTGTGGAAGTTTCGTCCAGGGACTGTTCGGCTAGAACTCGCCTCTCGGGGCGGGAGCTCCTTCCCCTGGAGTCTAGGGGATCAATAGAGTGGGCTCGGACGGCGTTGAAGGCGTTCAATGTGGAAACATTAGGGACTCCGTCTGTGCTAGGGTCCGTCGTCATCAAGATTGGTCGCCCTTTAGGTCTTTCTCCTCATCCCTCCCTCCCAGGGTCAGGGTAGAAGCAAAGGGGCCCGCTGATGGCTCTGAAATTTCCTTATCTGTGCATGACCACCAGAGAACGCATAGCGACTTACCGTTTGAAAGAACTTTTAAATATTTGAAAACTCACACCAATAAAAAGGAATATTTAGGAAATGGTTACGCTACAAAACTTTTATTTGACATTATTTGTGTGTTTTCTTGGTAAAATCTTGTCTAACTCTTACGGTTTACCAATTATACAAAATTCCCCAAAATGAAGATGACTTCATAGGCTATTTCCAGAAATTTCAAGAGATATACATTTTATTTGGCATGAAAATATCATAAACATATAGGTAGTGTTTTAATCAAAGTCGTTAGAGTAATTTTGAGAAAACCAAAAAATAAAGAAAATTATTCCATCTAAAGGGTAGTTGGGGTGGAGGGATGTTCTTGGAAATCTTCGTATCGCAACCTAAAGATGCTGAACTGAAATAACAAGTTTAAGGAACATTTAGATTTTTTAGTTTATTCAGGGAACCTCAAGACGTCTATTTCCGATGAAGTCGCGGTATCGAATTTTGCGTGGAATTTACTCTAGGTAAGTGGTAGAGAAAGTAATAACATACGCTTTCTTAGTCATTCTTATAGTTTTAATATACTGCAGTTATTTTCTCTTCCTGATATTTCAGCCAATACCTAGAGAATGAAGAGGTTAGTTTTACCTGTTAACCCTTTTCTTATTATATTTAGTCTGTTATTCTTAATTGAATTTAAGCTTTTAAATACTAGTGTTTGGAATGTTTTTAAGACTTCAGTCATATACCAAGTGACCCAAACAAACCGTTGCACTTTTATGTTTCCAGCATACATAGGTGCAAAAGAAGTTGCCGCATCACTGTTGTTCAAAGGGACAGTGCAGGAACAAAGCGAAAGGCCACTGAGGTAGTGCTGAGATCTGCAGGTGTTTACGTGGTAGTTTCGTACTGATGAGCGTCGCGTGGTCGCCTGCCTGCAGTTCGAGCCAGGTCATTGAGACAAAAAGGTAACGTTCACCAATAACGAACACACAGATGTGATTACGATCTGTGCGGAGATGCACCAAAATGCAGCTGAGACTCGAAGGCTGTGTTCTGAATACTTTCAGACGCGACATCTGTCTTCTATGCACCTTTTTTGACGTACAGAAATAATATTAAGAAATGATGGATCATCCCAGGTAGAACGTGGGCCAGAGAAGCCCTTGCATCAATTCGTCCACTAAGGCGCGCATGTTTTACATACACTTATGAAAAATGTACTAATAGAAAATAATATAATTCTAACGCACCTTTAAGGGCACATAAATGTAATAAAAACAGAATTTCGTTTTTTCTTGCTAAGTTTGCGGCACCAATTGATACCTACACTTGTGCTGATTGTAGATTAACTGTCATGGAACTAAATGACTTAACACGTATGCTCAGGTTTGCGTCAAGCAGCAATCCTGAATTCTTGTTAATGGGAGAATCCCCCCCCCCACACATACATAGTACTTTCACAGTCAAATGCCAGACTCTGGGTATACCGTGAAATGTTTTTGTTTCAAGACAACTTTCTGGGCCCAGCCGGGAATCGAATCCGAAACACCTCATATCGAATGAACTCTGGGACCAGCAATAGCAGTTAAAGTGTTCGTTCTCAAACATTGGTCTTTTATTTAGCGATCTCCTCTCTGTCGGTATGGAGTCCCCTTTACAGTTCTGCTTAGGCAAACCTTTTGGCATACGCACTATCTGGTATAACTTCAACTAAGGATGGCTTGTGTGGGCCACTTAGTATATTTGGGTTGGCATGATAGAATTGTTTACTGTAAAAACGAGTGAATGATTCACGATCATTAGTTGGGAAGGTTTAGCAGCCCACAAATAAGGTGGAAATGTAGATAAGAGTCTTTATACACGTAAATGTTTAACATATAACCCGCGAATGCTATAACATCTGAAAGTTAAGTACTTGCCATGCTGTGCTGATAATAGCCTACATCACAGTTCGTAACACCTCATTTCTCTCCCAGTAAGGGAAGGCATGCAAGTTGCTTATCGGTTTAACGCGCCATGTTATTACAAATGAAATGCAGGGAGAGAAGCTAACGCGTCATTTGAAGACAATATCGCTCTTATGTTCAGCTATGGATGTCAAATTATTTCATGATTTATTTCTTACAATTTATATTACTAGGGTTGCGCAAACAGTTGTATTCAACTCGTGGATAGTCGTAATATGACACTCGTGAAAATTATCACATCAACGACAGTGAGTGCGATAAACATTCATCCGGGCCATAATTATCAAAATTATCCACTTTTTGCGTATCTAACCTGGCCCAAACTTCTTGCGGTGCTCTTGATGAGTGGGATCTCAGTCTGTTGGAATGTTGTTGAGGCTGTATGCATTGCTCAGGGTACACACTGCTATAGAGCGTAAACATTCATAGCAACGGAACGGCCACGTTACATGAACTTGTGGATATGCTACTTATATCTGGAGAATGCCGTCCCAATGACAGACAGCTGCTACGCAGTATCCAGGCAGGTGACATCCTGGACGCAGTATGTTCCGGGATGTAGAGAAGAGATTACGCCAACATGGCAAGTTGTTCAGTGAAGAAGACCGGAGGAAGTGAAGCTGTTGCAGCTCAGTGTTGTCAGCACCCAGTGGAGAAAGGTGATGCCAAAAGTGGACAGAAGTCGATGTCCGACACAAATACATTAGTAAGTTGTCTTTGGTACTAGGATCATTCTTCGATTATGTATAGACTGCAGTTGTTCCCGCAAGACTAAGCACTTCTGAAGAAACTTGTTATGAATAACAAAACTTTTGTACACAATGTAATTCAAACTTGACATGTTCCACAGGAAAGTCGTCTTGGTCCCCTTTTGTACCTTATAGATATGCTATTCAACAGCGTTTTACTGGCACAGTTTGCCGATAATACAACATTTTGAGCAACAGAATTTCACTAAATGATCTAAAATGCTAACCGGATCTATGATTGGCCTAAGATTTAGAGAGTCAAGATGAACCCACGGAAATAGCAACATTTACATGCAAAAAATCTTCGTGTCGAATTTTTGTTCCCGTTGTGCAAGACAGTTTTAAGCACCGGGGTGATAACGAAGCAATGATGTCTGAAGTCTTGTATTTACGCGATATGCCGTTCTGTCTTTAATCACTCACATAACCTATTATTCCTTAAAATGTTCCAGTCGCAATATATCGCAGTTATTCGATGGCGGTTTCTCGGAATACCAGATGTTTCCTTGCTTTAGAGAACTGGAGTTGTTCACCAGTTACGTCCAAAATTGCATTTAACCTTTCCTTTTTCAAAAGGAATCTTTGAAATGAAACATCGTTCAATTCTCCAAATATGTACACTCCTCTCCTATTATTCCCTCTTCGTTGCGTGCAAATCGATGAAAACTTTGAAGATAAAATATAATAGTTAAGCTCCGTTTTGAATCCTTTACCACGCAGCGAGCGGTAAACATTTTACCACGATTAAACGCCGGTAAAGTCGAAACCGAACTTGGTGCAACAGAATACGGCTTTACCCTTGTAAACTATGAGCTTTAATGCGGCATTCTCCTAACCAGGAATGATGCATTCGTCCAACAGTCTTCGAGCTGATATTAAAGTCCATGAAGAAGTTATGAAAACAACTCCTACTGCAGGAATGGAGAATCTCTTGAACCGGACACCATTGCATTTAGTTGTAATGAAGGAGGCAAGAATGACACTCTATAGACTACAACACGCTAAACAACTGAGAATTCCTGAAATGGACACCTGTTTGATAAGATTTAGGAAATATATAAGAGATGCATTTTTAGAAATGCCGTGAGCCTATATAATTCCAATCAAAAGCTTTATAAAGAACTTGGGTCATTATGGATCCTGAATGTTTGACGACTAAAAGCCTGAAAACTCCTGAGAAAACTTTGATGTGGTTTACAGACGGCTCAAAAAAATTAAAATTAAATTGAGTTTTATTTATGGACGCTCTTTTATTGCTGTGGTCCTTAGCATCCCATTCTGTATTGGGCGTGAAAGACCGGTAATTTTGCTCAGAGACCTCTTTATCAGGCTTGAGGTTCTTTTACGTGCCGTAAATCTACTACACGGAGTCACCGGCTTTACTTCCCTTCCGAAGGAAGCCTGCTAAGGATTTTTACGCCCGAAAAAATCCATCGTCCTCCGCCGGGTTTGAACCCGCGACCTCGGGAACTAGAGGCTAGCAGACGGCTCAAAGTATGGCTCAGAAAGAGGATCCGGAGTATGTGGTATAAGACCAAGGTGCAAAAACGTTTTCCTTGATGAAAATATGCTACTGTTTTTTAAACAGAAATTTATGCTATTATTCAATGCATACATAAAAACATAAGGAGTGCTAACACTGGTAATCAGATCGTTATCTTCTCAGACACCAGGTTGCGCTTAAAGCTCTAAGTAGTCATAAGGTAACATCAGGACTGGCTTTAAACTGCCTAAAGACACTCACAAGATTGACAGAACAGAATGAAGTTAAACTCATCTGGATGCCGGGTCATAGTGGCATAGAGAGAAATGAAAAAGCTATGAACTTGCAAGACAAGGAGCAACTTTACAATTTATTAGGTCAGAGCCGGCTCTAGGAATATCTCGATGTTTAGTAAGAGGGGCTATTAAGAACTGGTCCATAGTAGAAATCTGGCTTAAGCGGACAAGGTACTCTGAAATGGTCAAAAATCGCATGCTTTGTTTTAGGCACTATAAAATATCTATTATTTCTAGTTTCAGAAAATGTATGCTTTTGGAGGTTAAGCAGTTTTAAGGCGCTTAAATACCATTTTATTGCTAGTCTGCATTCCTTTAAAGCTGTCATGCAACACCCCTTTTTAGAAAATTGTTGTATCTTTCAACAACGAACGACTATATCATGCCCAGCGAGCAGCTCAGCAATTAACAAAAGAGATCAGGACCAAGAGAAGGCAATCAGAAAAACTGAAGCAATCTAGAGTGAAGGTGCAGAGAATTATGACCCTGGAATGTACTGAATCGTGTCAGAATTTTAATGTTCAAACTTTCAATTCAGTTTTCTCAAAACAACATTTTTGGATACTTATGTACCTTTTTCTCAGAAAATGTGAGAGGTAGAGCGTTGAAATTTTCAGTACATGTAAACAACACATAGTTAAACTTTTTGAAACACAATCTTAATTTTATAATGTACGAGGGCAGTCCAGAAAGTCCCAGGCGTTTTGGCCTATTGTGGCGCCATCTTGGTGTCAGAACGTTCCTACATTCAGTACGCATCCAGCTGTTGTAGCGTGAGGACTGTGCCTTCCTTGCTGTGCTCTCTGTGAGTTGTTAAAATGTGCGCTGCAATAGAAAATCCCGCCACTTGTGAAGTGCGGTTGGCTGAAAAGAACAAACCAATTGAAATTTATCGTCAACATTGTGATGTTTATGGGCAGGGAATAATGAGTGAAAGCCGAGTCAGGCAATGGTGCATTGATTTTAAAAATGGCCGTACCAATGTTCACGACGAGGATTGCAGTGTAGGCCCAGCTTTATGACTGATGAACTGTCAGTGCAAATCAATGACAAAATTTGTGAAAATCGTCGTTTCACGATTACAGAACTTTCGGAACATTTCCCTCAAATTTCACGGAGTTTGGTGCATCAAACTGATGCTTTGATACTGACACTGAACTGCATGCCCGTGTAAACCAGTGGTTGAAGTCGCAGGCGGCAGATTTCTACAGAGAGGGTATTGAAAAACTTGTGCCACGGTATGATAAATGCCTCAATTTGAATGGCGATTATATAGAAAAATAGCTTAAGAGTGTAAGTATCAAATGTAGATAATAAACGTTGATATTTGCATTTTGTTAATTGTTTATTTCAAAACGCCTGGGACTTTCTGGATTACCCTCGTATATTAGTGATATTAAGAAAGCAACAACATTGCAAATTTTCCTCATTTTTACTTTTTTGACTTTGCAAATATTTTTTTTCAATTTCTGTTTAACTGATATACATAACTAAATAATTGAGGTTCAGAAGATAGCTGATTATACTGAAAACAAGCATGCAAAAGTGTTTTAAGAGTAAATTTTATTATTTTTCTGCTGAATGAAAAGATTTTTATGAACGCAACTACATAAACTATCAATACAAACAACCACTTTAAACAATTGTCATGATTTATAGAATAATTCATAATATTTTCAGGAAAAACTATTTAGAATTTTAAGAGCAGTGGTAATTTAACACACTTAGGTGTAACTTTGTGTGTTCAGACTACCTGTCCCCTTAAAACTCCAGGAAACAGACATGGTAAATTACTTATTAGAAAACCATGTAAGAAAAGAGCAGAAAGGTTACTTAAATTTAACAGACTTCAGCTGAGAACAATTATTGCATTTCTCACAGGACATGCTCCTGAGAAAAAGCATTTAACATGATGGGAATGTTTCAGGGTAACTTAGAGTGAGACCTTGGTTCACTGAACATATATTGCTTTTGGGAAAATATTTTTAGAACCAGAAGCATTTGAAACCTGAAGAAGGTTGTTTGTTGCTGCTACGTATGGAAAGCCAGTTTGAAGAAGATGGTATCTTTACGTCATGTTTACCACGCTTTGGGCATCAACTTGAAGTAGGTTGTATTGAAGGATTTGTATTATATTTCAAGTGTTGGGGAGCCGAACTTCAAGTTTGTTTGCAACCGCACGTATAGAACAGTTTCCGGTAGCCTTCGCCCCAAGTTTAATAAATATTAACTTTGTAATTTGACTGTTTCTTTAAATATTATATATTTATGTTTGCCTCGGCTGCTTCAGTATTATTGTTAGAGACATGGATGTCTTGGCAAGGTTGTGGTGCGACAAGAATGTAGGCTTACACAGATTATAATTTTACTTCACTTCTTTTATTAATTCTTGACACGATTTAAATAACATTTCACTGATATAGAAAGCTGCGAGATTTTTATAATTACTTACTTGCACTTTTTAACACGTAAACGAATGCGTATTAAACCTCTCGAGGACACATCTCGCATCCGGTTACAAACACTGTCTGGAGACAACTGACTTTTAGATTTGTAAATTTTTCTCCTTTTTAGTTTCTGATTGGCTAATCCTAGTCCAATAAAATACCTTCATTTAACTAAAGCTTTTTCTGGTTGTTGATTGGCTATTTTATAAACTGTCACTAAAATTACACTATTGCTTCCAAGAATCATTATTGCCTCAAGGTTACCTCATTGTTAGCAACTTTTAACCTATTATTCTCACAGTCCCTTCATTATTAAATTACGTAATACATTCACATAACATTATTACACATGGATACAATAATATAAACATATACAATGACTGTAATATATACATTTTATATATTGTTACATACACATATTGCTTTAAGGCGGGCTGGTATTGAATTTATACATATTATATAATTAGAATGAAATCATTTAAGTGTTAAAAATACTGCCTCAAACCATATCTGTTATGAGACTGCATTCCTTGGTAAAGGGTGCAGACATAATTGCCTTTAATACAGGTAACACAGTAAGCTCGAAGGCTGAAATACGTTCGGAGCAATGATGAAAATCTGTATCGCATGACAAGACAAGACAAGTACATGCACAGATTTGACCAATAAACAGTAGATACGAATTGGTTGAAATAAAACCATTGAAATGGTTTGGATTCACTCCAGTTCACAAAAATCATTGTACACGCTGAATATTAAGGAAGATGCTGCTCGCCTTACATATTGTGACGCCAGCAAGACTGGAAAACCCACCATCTCAAGATAGACGGAAATGATGTGTTTATCAAAGACCTTCTTTCAAAGATCCAGTTCCTGTATCACTCAAAAACAGGAAAGTTTATGGAAACGTTTCCCAGCTGTTACACAACACTAAGGAATAATGATTGTTCACTACTGAGGGTGGCTTTGATGCCACAGAGGTCTGAATTCCCGAAGTTGTATCTTAGTAAAATGTATTATGATGCATTTGCTTCCAGGAATTTGTGAAATATTTTGTGTTACATAGCACGGTCTGAGCGTCCATTAAAAACCGCAATCTTGTCTTGTTCGATACAGATATGCATCATTGCTTCGAACACGCTTCAGTCTTGGGTTTATTGTGTTATGAGTGGTGCATTTACTACTGCAAATAACTTCTACCACGTCCAAAAAAAGTATTTTTGGAAACATGTACGTGTGTGTCTGTGTGTGTGCCTCTGAACAGCATAACTCAGAAACGAACAGTCGGATTAACACCAAACTTAATATTTAGGTTCAGTATCTTCCAGAGATACGACACGAAGGTTTTCAAGAAAATCCCCTCACCCCAGCTTACCCTTTACATGGAACATTTTTCAAAAATTTTAATTTTCTCAAAAACGGCTCTAACGATTTTGATTAAAATATCATATATTTAAGATACTTTCATGACAAAAAATTCATATCTTAAATTTTCTGGGAATGTCTCCAAAAGTGTTCTTCATTGTGAACGACGTTTACATAACTGGTAAACCATAAGAGATAGACAAAATTTTACTACACAAAAATGTAGATCGCGTTAAAATACACAATTTATGTCATATACATTTTTTTTGTTGGTGAACCATTTTAGAGATATTGCTTGTTATTCCCTTAAATTTTTCAATACTTATTTTCTCAAATGGGAATTCGTTATTCATTTTTTTTGTCTTGTATATGCAAAGAGTATTAATCTGTGGGAAAGGGAATGGTGCTGCACCTAGCAACCAGCTATTAAGAGATATGTATGTGCTTAAAAGATACTGTATTTCCAAATTGCCCTTGTAAATATATATTCCCCTTACATCTACAAGAAAATTAGAATAAGATAGACTCTGCAAATGTTTATCTCGATTAACATGAAGTAGATGGAGAATAAGCGTTTGTATAAATAGTTTGTACAAGAGTAGAGAAAGTCATGTGAGTGTAACACATCAGATTTTTTTTGGAAACATGTCCGTGTGTGTGTCTGTGTGTGTGTCTGTGAACACCATAACTCAGAAAGGAACAGTCGGATAAATACCAAACTTAGTATTTAGGTTCAGTATCTTCCAGAGATGCGACACGAAGGTTTTCATGAAAATCCCCCCACCCCAGATTATCCTTTACATGGAACATTTTTCGAAAAGTTTAATTTTCTCAAAAATGCCTCTAACGATTTTGATTAAAATATCATATATTTAAGATACTTTCATGACAAATAAAATGTATATCTTGAATTTTCTGGGAATGTCTACAAAAGTGTTCTTCATTCATAAGAGATAGACAAAATTTTACCACACAGAAATTGTAGATCGCGTTAAAATACACAATTTATGTCATATACTTTTTTTGTTCAGTGAACCATTTTCAAGTTATTGCTTGCTATTGCCTTAAATTTTCCAATACTTATACTTTTTCTCAAATGGGAATTCGTTATTCATTTTTTTCCCTCGTAATGCAAAGAGAATGGAATACTCCACATAGCAACCCGGTCTTAAAATATTTGACTATCGCTTAATTCCTACCAATTCCCCTTGCATCTAAAAGAAAATTAGCAATAAGATTAACATCTCGATTAACATGAAGCATATGGAGAACAAGCGTTTGTCAAGATAGTTTGTACAAGAGTAGAGAAAGTCATGTGAGTGTAACACATCAGATTTTTTTAGTCGTGCTGGGTTTCTGTATCCTTGGGGTCTGTAGTTATATGTTGCTCGGGGTATCGTATTTAATGACATTCTTTCTAAGTGTTGTTTCCAGTTAGTTCTGTATTCTATTATTACTTTATTTATTTCTTCTATTTTTAACTTTTGCCTTATTTCGTTGTTTGGCTTTTTATCCAGTCTTGTGTATCCTGCTATAGGTCTGAGAAATTTCATTTCAGCTGTCTGTATCCTGCTTTTATTTTCTGCTGTCACTGTCCATGTTTCAGACCCATAAGTTACTGTGGGGATGGCCATTGCTTTATACAATTTTATTATTGAATCTTTTCTAATTATATTTTTTAGTGTTCTCTCTATGGTTCCCGTTATAAAATTGAATTTTTTAGCTTTTTATTGATGTCTATTTCAGACTCATATGTTATTTCACATCCTAGAAAATTAAATATTGACACTTGTCCTATACTTTTATTTTCTAAAATTATTTTATACCGGACCAAGTGAGTACCTTTAAATGCCATAACTTTAGCTTTTTCAGTTGAAATTTCCATGCGTATGTTTTTGATATTAAATTTAGTTTGTATGTCATCCTTTTCGCTATTAATATCTGGTTATCTGCGAAGACCATTGTCTTTACTGTTCTTGACCCCAAATTAATCCCTCCTACTGTTTGTTGCTTCCATGATCTAATCATGTCGTCAAAATATAGATTGATGGTTTTTTTTCGGTAATTAAATTGAGGCCAAGGAATGTTTATCATGATAATAAGTATAAGTTTTAAAGCTCAATTAAATTACCTAAGAAAAACTATAGACAAGAGGGGGATTAGGTATGATAAATTTAATGCAATAACGATGCAATTTTAGTACTTTTATATAATCACTGAACTGACTTATTTGCTTCATCCTTCTGAAAAGAGATCTTGTCTAATTTTCTGTGACGGAGGGGAATCGGCATCCATCCAATAAGATATTGTATCTACACCCCACGAGGAGGAAGAATGAGGTAAGAGGAGATATCCGGCGGCCGGTTCCAGGAGTGATGGTACAGCAATGACAGAGTCGCTAAGTCTCCTTCCAGCATTCCCTGATTCGGGAAAACTCTCGGAAAAATCCATGGTTCAGAGTGAAGCGGTCGCCGGGGATAGATCCCTGGTTCTCCCGAAAGCAGGCTGCAGATGTTGCCGCCTGAGCTATCCCGCTCGGTTCTGAAGATAAATACTAATTTTATTAGCTTTTATTCCAAGCAGAACCGCAGATCTGAATTAAATAAATTACAACTGAATATTACGTGTTTAATGAGAACTTGTGGGAGGCAGCGAGATAATCGAACGAAGCACAAGTAATAGGATGCATTGTTATTTATTTTGTTCCAAGAAGGAATATCTGTAATTGAATAATTAAAAGCAATGTGTTATGTAGTTCAGTGCAAAATTCTGAACTCCCCCCCCCCAAGCTTGCCTTTTAACTTGGTAGATAAGTCGTATCGGACGATGAATGAATGAGATGATGATCAAATGAGACGGCGGTCCATAGACCTTAATTACCCGACATTCCTCTTCTCAGGATACGAGAAAATCAGATAGACTTAGTAGGGAGAGTTAAATTACAGAATTCGTTGTAGGTAAAAGGGGCTACAGAAAGCAGAATCGAGTCAGATGACGCTATTAGCTGGCTCTGTCCATGACATTGCGAGAAACAATTGAAAAGCAGCAGCACTAGAAAAAATTACCGATGCGTTACATTCACATGATTTTTCCACCCATTGTCGTTTATTTTTATATAGATTGTGCATGTTATTGTTACAAAATCTTATTTTTCTTTCTACTTCATGTTAATCTAGGTAAACCTTTGTCCGGCAACCGTTTAATTAGTTCTCTACTACGTATAGTAAGTAGGGGAAGTATTGTATTCCACCCAAAAATTCGATACCGAGATTTCACCGCAAATACATGGTTTGAGGCGCGCTGAATCCAAATAAAGCATATTTGGAAACATGCAGTATGTGTGTGTGTGTGTCTGTGAATAGCATAATTCAAAAATGAAGAGTTAGATAAATACGAAACTGAGTAATTGAGTTTAGAATCTTCCACGGATGCGACACAAAGATTTTGAAGAAAATCCCCCAATCCCAATTACCTTTTACATGGAAAATCTTTGACATTTTTGATTTTCTAAAAAATGGCTCTAACGATTTTGATTAAAATACCATATGTTAAATATATTTAGTTGACAAATAGAATGTATATCTTGAATTTTCTGGGAATAGCCTAGGAAGTCCTCTTCATTCGGAAGAAATGTTGCATAATCTTGTGTAACTTGTGAACGTTAAGCGATAGACGTAACGTAACACACAAAAAATGTAGGTTTCTTTAAAATACACAACTTACAAAAATAAATTTTTTGTGGCACAAGCCGCTTCTGAGATATCCGTTATTAAAGGCCCGAATTATTCAGTACTTGTCATTCTTTAATAATTCCATTGATTTTTCAGTTGCTTTTCGCGATTTTATGAGTATAGACTTTTAAGGCGAGCGTATAGCGTCCAGTTCTTAAACATTTGACTATCGCTGTTCTCTTTGTATTTATAACAAAATGTGTAATGTAGCTATTTTTGCATAGGTTTATTTGGATTAAATGTGGTAGGTAGAAGAATAAGCTTTAGTAAGAATAGTTTGTATTCCCACTAATAAAGACAGAGGGTAGGGAAAGTCATGTGAGAGTATTACATCAGATTTATAGTTACACTGTTTTCTGAATTTTTTAAAATTTGGGGGCCTCAAAACATGTATATCTAGTGAAATCTCCACAATAACCTTTTGGGTGTAATGTAATACTTCCTCTTTCCTACTATAGTTAGTTGGTAGACGAAAAAAGTTTTCTTTCGTCTCAGGGGACTACAGAATGTGTACTTACTTTGAAATCTCGATATCGGATTTTTGGATAGCATACGATGGTTCCTGTATTTACTGTAGATAACTACTGGAGGGATAAAAAGGCTTTGGTTGGACTCGAAGGACCTCAAAACGTGTACTTCGTCTACTTACCTCTTTAGGTAAAGAGAGAAAGAACAATAGTAAGCGAATTGTGTCTGACCTGGTACCACGACAACAGACTAACCTTAGACATAAATACTTGTGTATTATATTAACCTTGACTGTCCTTGGCTGGTTAAAAGTGAAAGTGAAGCATTTAGCGGACCACATGTTTCTTGTCTTTTGTCATTTCTTCGTTTTCATTGGAGTATGCGATCGAGCATATCTATCACGAGCTGGTCTAACTAGGCGGTGATTCATGCATACATCCTCTTATCAAAGACCTCGAGGAAGTCGATGATAAGATATGTAACACATGATTTGTGCTTCATAAATTGATCCTTTACTGCTTTTAAAGATCTAAGGCTGCAGCTTCTGTCATATATTCTTTACGGTGACACCAGCAAAAATTAGAGATACGTATGGGCCGATATTCTTAGGCTAGCCCAGGCCCGGCCCGAGGATAGGTACAGAATACTGTACCACCCTGCCCAGGCCCGATTGTCTGATTTTGTTTTAAATAAAATGACTGCACGTTTATTGTTATTATTATTATTATTATTATTATTATTATTATTATTATTATTATTATTATTATTATTATTATTATTATTATTATTAGGAGCGGTGCTGCCTGGGGTGCGGAGGGACTCGGGTTTTATTTTGAGGCAATATTTTATATCACAACACTGTGAATGCCAGAGTGATTGTAGTGTAAATTAATATTATTGTATGTAGAGGATTTTAGATGTTTGTTAACCATAAGTATTGTTAGGAAATAAGTTTACACGGCCTCACTGAAACTGACAATAGAAGTGGGTAACAATAAACCGAGGGGATGAGTTGTTTATCACTAAGAAGAGACAAGCAAATGACGTCAGGGTAGCGTGACTTTTTTTAGAAATGGAGGGAATATCTTCCCTAGAGTATATATGTTAGTAGAAGTGATTGGCTGACAAAACAGACGCTAAAGTGGGCGCGATTTGGTAACCAATAGCAGCTCTATTATAATGTTTAGGCTATTCGGGGCGAAGGAGTATATATTTTCGAGCAATAAGCAAGTATCGCGCAGTTCGGAAAAATCTCTCACGAGGTGCACGTCAGTAGTCCTGAAGAATCATTCGCGAGGTACACGTCGCAGAGTTAGTTGCAAAATGTGAAGTACGCGAAGTAATTGGTACGCGGCAACTGAAAACGACTGCAGTTACATTCGGAAATATCGCAGTTTCAGTCAGGCGTGTATAAAGATTAAATATGTGAATTATTAATTAAGTGTGATGGCAATAAAAGTGTAGAAACAAATTATTTTATCAGTGTTATCTTTTAGCAACAAATCCTTTCCGTTTATACGCCCTGCTTAGAGACACTTGCTCGACTGAGTTGTAATAGCTAGCCGGAGGGCAAAGAACCCAAATTTAAAATAATAAAACAAGAGGCGCTCAACAAATAAGATAACACGAGCCAGAGAACTGCGAAAATTTGTAGTACTGTCTTGGAGATGCACTCAGGTCCTTGTGGACCATTATGGTACCATTTACATAAGTAATAGCGGCTGAGGTCCTGGAATCCGTATGTAGTAAGAGATATAAAAACTGAGTTCTATTTATGGACGCTCTTTAACCGCTGCGGTCTTTAGTGTCCCATTCTATTATGACGCAGTATTTTATATCACAACACTGTAAATGCCAAAGTGATTGTAGTGTAAATTAGCATTATTGTTTGACAATGATTTGAGATGTTTGTTAATTATAAGCATTGTTAGGAAATAAGTTTACACGGCCTCACTGAAACTGACAATAGGAGCGGGTAACAATGAGCGAGGGGTGAGTTGTTTATCAATTAGAAGAGACAAACAAATGGCGTAAGAGTAGCGCGCTTTTCTTTAGAAATGGAGGGAATATCTTCCCTAGAGCATATGTGTTCGTAATTTTGATTGGATATAAAAATAGACGCTAATGTTGGCGCGTTTTATTAACCAATAGCAGCTTGATTATAATCTTTAGGCATATCGGGGTGAGGGAGTATAAATTCTAAAGCCAGAGACAAGTATTGCCCAGTTTAAGAGAATCATTCACGCGTTACACGTCACACAGTTCAACAGAATCATTCACGGGTTATACGTCGCGCAGTTTAACAGAATCATTCACGAAGTACAGGTTATGCAATTCTACAGAATCTCTCGCGTCGTAAAGTTAGTTACAAAATGTGAAATACTAGAATTAATAATATGCGGCAAATAAGTGATTATAGTTACATTCGAAAATATAACAGTTTCAGTCGGGCGTGTATCAAGAGTAATTATGTGAAATTAATTAATTGTGACGGCAATAAAAGTGTAAAAAGAAATTCTTTTATCAGTGTTATCTTTTAGTAACAACTCCTTTCCGTTTATACACCCTGTTCAAGAGATTTGTTCGACTGAGTAATAATAGCTAGCCGGAGGACAAAGAACTCAAAATTAAAAATAGTAAAAGAATAACAGGCGCTCAGCAAATAAGAAAACACGAAAGTTACCGCGACAATTATTGGGCATTGAATACGGTTAATTTTGCTCAGAAGCCTCTTTATCAGGCTTGAGGTTCTTTTACGTGCCATAAATCTACGACACGGGACCACCGGCTTTACTTCCCTTCCGAAGGAAGCCATGCTAAGGATTTTTATGCCCGAAATAATCCATCGCCCTCCACCGGGTTTGAACCCGCAACCTCGGGAACTAGAGGCCAGCATGGTAACCACTACACCACGGAGGACGACGTAAGAGATGTGCTTGGCATATTGCCTTATTGACCACATACTGCACCCTGCCCAGGATGTCCTGGGAGTGGTTTGGGCAGAAGGAGGCGGAGTTTGCAGCTGCTGTGCTGTCTAACGCTGTCCCTAATTGGAGGAAGCGGGCTTTTGTTTATTATTAACACTAATACTACTGCGATCATGTAGTATGTATTGTGTTATTCGGGGCATCTCTACATCGCGGACAAAAAACTGATAGATTAATTTTTTCTTCTTTATTTTACGTTTACATAGAAAATGTTTTCCTTATTTTTTATTACATTCACATGACATTCTCTAACATATAGGTATCGCTTATTAGTGGGTATACAAACCATTCTTACGAAAGTTTATCTTTTATATACTTCATATTAATCGAGATAAACCTTTGCAGAAATAGCTACATTACACATTACGTTATAGATACAAGGGGAACAGCGATAGTCAAATGTTTAAGAACTGGACGCTATATGCTGGCCTTAAAATCCCATGCTGTTTCCATGACATCGCGAGAAACTATCAATGTTGAAAGGACTTGAAAAGTATTACAAAAGTATTAACAATTTGAAAGATTAATAACGATACCTCGAAAATGGCCCAGGGCACAAAAAGTTTATTAAAATAAGTTGTGTATTTTAAAGAGATAACATTGTGGTGGTACGTTTTCATATATTGCTTAATGTTTACTAGTTATACAAGTTTATACAACATTTCTTCAGTGGATCCCCAGAAAATTCAAGATATTAATTTTATTTATCATGTAAATATCTTTAACATATGGCATTATAATGAAAATCGTTAGAGCAATTTTTAGAAAATAAAAAATTTCGAAACATTTTCAGTGTAAAGTGTAGTTTGGAGTGGGAGGGTTTTCTCGAAAATTATTTGTTTTTGAGTTATGCTGTTTAACAGACATACACACCTAAACGGGCCTTTTTCTAAAAATGCTTTTTTATTTTTTATTCAGGGAGTCTGAAAACGTGTACTTGCCGTGAAATTTCGGTACCAAGTTTTTGGGTAGAATGCAATACTTCCTCTACTTACTATAGGTAAGTAGTAGAGAAAGTAAATATGTAGACATTTTAAAAACACAATTCATTTCGAATACATGTTTTATGGTATCAGCCATTTTCAAGATATCCGTTATTAATGGTTTGAGTTTTTCAATTCTTCATCATTGTTTAAAAATACTGTCGCTATTCATTGTTTCTCACGATGTCATGGGAAGTTAGACAGTATTCTTAACACTTAAATAATTTCAGTCTAATTATATAATATTTAAATTCAATAACAGCCTGCCTTAAAGCAATATGTGTATGTAACAATATATAAAAAGTGTATATTACAGTCATTGTATATGTTTATATTATGTACATGTTCAATAATGTTATGTGAATGTATACGTAATTTAATAATGGAGCTGTGAGAATAGTAGGTTAAAAGTTGCTAACAATGAGGTAACCTTGAGGCAATAATGAATTTGAAAGTTTAACAATACTACTTATGATTCTTGGAAGCAATAATGTAATTTTTGAGACAATTTATAAAATAGCCAATCAACAACCAGAAAAAGCTTTAGTTAAATGAAGGTATTCTATTGGAGTAGGATTAGCCAATCAGAGACTTGAAATACAGAAATTTACAAATTTAGGCAGTAGAATTTACAATTCAATTGCTTGTAGACAGCGCTCATAACTGAACGTGTTGGTTGCAGACAGTGTTTCTGATGTGAGATGCGTCCTCGAGAAATTTAATACGTATTCGTGTGAGACAAAAATAATTTACGTGTTAAAAAGTGCAAGTGTTTAATAATAAAAAATCTCACAACTCTCTCTATACCAGTGAAGTGTTATTTAAATCGCGTCAAGCATTAATAAAAGGAGTGAAGTAAAATTATAATCTGTGTAAGCCTACATTCTTCAGTCGCACCACAACCCTGCTAAGAAATTCATGTCTCTAAAAATAAATACTGACGCAGCCGAGGCAAAGATAAATATAATATTTAAAGAAAAAGTAAAAATACAGAGTTAATATTTTTAAAAATTGGGGCAAAGGCTACCGGGTACCACACGTGCGTTGCAACTACTTCAAGTTTTCGACTCCCCAACAGTTGAAATATAATACAACTGCTTCAATACAAACTACTTCATATTGACGCCCAAGGCGTGAGGCAAATAATAACAATAGAATAGTATACTTTCTTCAAAAGAGTATGAAATTTCAAGGCCAGGATATAGCAGCGTCACGCTTTTAAATATCCGACTATCGATCCGACTTCCCCTAATCCCCTTGCACCTACAACGAAATGCACAATGAAACTATTTCTACAAAGGTTTATAATCGATTAACTTGAGGTAGATGGAAAAATAAGCTTTCGTAAGAAACGTGTGTAGAGGCTGTATGAAAATAAACGACAGTAGGTAGAGAAAGTCACACGATTAACGGTCTAAACAACTATAACAATATGAGAGCGACACTGAGCATTTTTAGAAATCAAGCAAGCATTAGTTTTAAAAAATTTAAATTATTTTATTGCTTTTCAAAATATCCCCCTTTAACATCAATACATTTTTGCATTCGATGAAAACAGTCCTTAAAGTAATGATGCCACTCTTTTTGAGGAACTTCAGAAACCGGGTTTTCATAATATTCCACTGATGAAAAAGTGATTCCACGTATTTTACCTTTAAGTTTGAAGTAGGTGTTTTGTGGGAGTTGTTTATTTATTTAGCTCCACGTATGGACGCCAATTTGAAGTAGAATTGTTCTTTATGTGGTTTGCTGCTACGTATGAAAAGCCAATTTGAGAAGATGTTTTGTTATTTAAGGAGTTGTACTATTTTTTTCTTTTGCCCCACGTTTTGGGAGCCAATTTGAGAAAGATTGCTTTGCTAAGTTATTAAATATTTATGTTTGCCTCGGCTGCGTCAGTATTTGTTAGAGACACGTTTCTCTTAGGCAGGGTTGTGATACGACTAAGAATGTAGGCTTAGACAGATTATAATTTTATTTCACTTCTTTTTATTAATACTTGATACGATTAACATAACACTTCACTGATATAGAGAGCTGTGAGATTGTTTTTATTAATTAATTACACTTTTTAACAAGTAAACTTATTTTTCGTCTCACACGAATACATATTATATTTCTTGAGGACGCACATGCAACGCATCGAGTTACAATCACTGTCTGCAGGCAACTGAATTGATTTCAACGGTCTAAACTTGCAAATTTCTGTATTTCAAGTCTTTGATTGGCCAATCCTGCTCCAATAGAATACCTTCATTTAACTAAAGCTTTTTCTGGTTGTTTGGTTATTTTTTTATAAACTGTCACTAAAATTATATTATTGCTTCCAAGAATCACAAGTAGTATTGTTAAACTCTCAAACTCATTATTGCCTCAAGATTACCTAATTGTTACCTCATTGTTAGCAACCTTTGACCTATTTCTTACAGCTCCTACATTATTAAATTACGTAATATATTCACATAACATTATTACACATGTATACAATAATATAAGCATATGCAATGACTGTTACATACATTTTACAAATTATTACATACATATTGCTTCAAGGCGGGCTGTTATTGAATTTACATATAATATAATTAGACTGAAAATATTTAAGTGTTAAAAATACTGCCTCAAGTTTTGGAAACAAAAAGAAATCACAAGTACTAGGTCAGATCTGTATGCTGGAGGGTCCATGGTGCTGACCTTTTGTTAGTTTTGCTGTATGCGATGATGCGTTGTCATGATGTATCATTATTTTCCCTTAGGGGCATTAAACAGACATTTGTGTACCAATCGGCAGTAACGGTACGTCTGTCTTCTAATGCTGTAGTAGCAACATTGCCCGTTTTAGAAGAAAAAAAAACTAGCAACAATCTTACCGGTACTACGAATTCCGGAGTTATAGGCTTAGTCTCTGTTCGAAAAACCCATTAAGCCGATCATAACAACAAATACCAGATTCATCACCAGTAACGACATTCCAAACCAAATTTAAAAGTGCCACCTTGGAATTTTTTCAGAGTTTTTCTGCACCAATCAATGCGTTGTTGTTTTTGACTGGGAGTCAGTTTATGTGGAATTCATCGACAACAAAGTTTTCTCACTCTAACAATTGATGTAAAATGTTTTGGAACTTTACCAATGTCTAATGTCGACCGAATAAATTCATAAGATGTTCGTCGATCTTGTTCAAGCATTGCGCGAACAGCAGCAATATTTTTACTTTCTCTACTACGTATAGTAAGTAGGGGAAGTATTGTATTCCACCCAAAAATTCGATACCGAGATTTCATCGGAAATATTTGTTTTGAGACCCCCTGAATCCAAAAAAAGCATTTTTGGAAACATGTCCGTGTGTGTCTGTGTGTCTGTGAACAGCATAACTCAGAAACGAAGTCGGATAAACACCAAACTTGGTATTTAGGCTCAGTATCTTCCAGAGATGCAAAACGAAGGTTTTCAAGAAAATCCCCCCACCCTAGATTACCCTTTACATGGAACATTTTTCGAAAATTTTAATTTTCTCAAAAATGGCTCTAACGATTTTGATTAAAATATCATATGTTTAAGATATTTTCATGAGAAATGAAATGTATATCTCGAATTTTCTGGGAATGTCTCCAAAAGTATTCTTCATTGTGAACGACTTTTGCATAACTGGTAAATCATAAGAGATAGACAAAATTGTACTAATGTAGATCGCTTTAAAATACATAATTTATGTCATATGCATTTTTGTTGTTGAGTGAACCATTTCCGAGATATTTCTTGTTATTTCCTTAAATTTTCCAATACTTATACTTTTTCTCAAATGGGAATTCGTTATTCATTTTTTTATGTCCTGGACATGCAAAGAGAATGGAATGCGCCACATAGCAACCAGCTATTAAAATATTTGTCTATCGCTTAAAGCCTAGCAATTCCCCTTGCATCTACAAGAAAATTAGCAATAACATTGACATTCAATTAAGATGAAGCATATGGAGAAAGTCATGTGAGTGTAACACATCAGATTTTTATCAGTAACATCAGTTCTTGGGCGTCGTTCATGAAATTCATCTATAAGAACAACCGATCTCTTTTGGATTCGTTGCACCAATTGTAAATTATTGCCTGAGATGGGGCTTCTTCGCCAAAAGCATTTCTAAGCCGATCTTCACGTTGTTTAGGCGTTAGTCTTCTTCTTCTTCTCCTTTCAAGGAGAAGGTCTCTAGCCATATCTTGCGTGGTCTTCCTGAACTTCTCTTCCCTGTCGGTTGGTAATTCATTATCTTTTTTGGCATTTTATCATCTGCCAATCTATCAACATGTTCTTTCCAATTTCTTTTATTTTCATCAATCTTATCTTTACTGATACAATATTCAAATCTGATCTTATTGATTCATTTCCCATTTTGTCAGCGCTAGTGCATCCCCTTACATACCTCAAAAATTGCATTTCGACGGAATGAATGCATGATCTCTCTCTTTTTGTTGTTGTCCACGACTCGGCACCATATAACACAGTAGGTAAAGCCATAATCTTATAGAACTTAATTTGTGTTTCTTTTCTAGTTATTCTTCCTAGAGTTCTTCTGATTCTTCCACAAATGGTTTAAAACCTGTTAACTTTCATCTCGATTCCTTTGTCAAATTTAAAACTAATGTCACATTCTAGATAATTGAAGTGGGATACCTGTTCTAATATTTTACCATTTATTGGTATCTTTGATCTAATGGCGTTCTTCCCTTTAAAAGTCATTGTCTTTGTTTTATAATAGATATAGTTAAGTTATATGCATTGCATTTTGGCTTAGTCTATATACTGCTCTTTGTAGCTTATGTTCTGTTTCTTGTAAAGGGTCTTTCAACAAGAGTGTCCTAACTTTAACACGTGATAGCTGCCGTTGTTACTGAATTACAGCAGTCATTTTTTTCATATGGTTACAATTGTTATTGAAAAATATCCATGAAACGTTACAGCACTCAGCAAGGCGTAGAAATTGTGAAAATTTATTATCAAAATGGATCATCTGTTCGCCAAACCTTCCGTGTACTGCGTGAAGTTTACGGTGTGCATAATCGTCCCTGCGAGAGAACGATTCGGCGTTTGATCGATAAATTTGAAAGAAGTGGTTCCGTCAGCGATCAAAGAACGCCTGTACGTAATCGACGTAAGCGTTCTAACGAAAACATAGGCGCAGTTCGTGAGAGTGTACGCGAGAACGGAAACAAATCAATTGTTCGTCGAGCGCAAGAATTGGGGCTTTCGCCGATCACAACTTGGCGAATTCTGCATCTGGACTTGAAGTTTCACGCTTAAAAATGGTGTTAACTCAAGAACTAAAGCCCAACGACCATAGGTTGCGCCGTGTATTCGCTGACTGCGCTATGGAGCAATTGAAAGCTGACCCGGATTTTTGTCGAAAAATCATCTACAGCGACGAAGCCCACTTTTGGATGGATGGTTGTGTTAACAAACAAATTGCCGTTATTGGAGCAATCACAATCCAATAAAGATTCAAGAACGATCACTTTAACCCCAAAGGTTTACTGTGTGGTGTGGATTTTGGTATGGTGGAATCATTGGCCCATATTTTTTCTAAGATGAAGATGGAGAAGCTCTGTCAATGGACAAAGATACCGGACTCTTATAATGGATAATTTTTGGCCTCAATTGGATGGTATGGATCTCTGAAACATCTGGTTCCAGCGAGATGGTGCCACATGCCATATTGCTCTCGAAATAATCCATCTTTTGAAGGAGATGTTCAGAGGTTTCATCTTTTCCCGAGGTCATGTGATTTAAGGCCGTTGGATTACTTCTTGTGGGATTATGTTAAATCTCGAGTTTTTGTCAACAAGCCAGAAACAGTAAATTATCTTATGAATAACATCACGCGTGTTATTCGTGAAGTTGGACCTAATTTACGTTCTTCTGCCATTGAAAATTGGGTCAACCGTATACGCGCAACCCAACGAAGTCGCGGCGGTCACTTAACTGATGTTCTCTTCCACACGTAATGATATTAATTATGTTCCAAAATAAAGAAAGAAATAAACCTCTAACATTTATAGAACGTGTTTTATTTAAGTTCAAAGTTAGGACACTCTTGTTGAAAGAACCTTGATAACTATTTGATCACCAGCATATAGTAAAGCACTTAAAGTCGTGCCTAATTCTACTATGATCCCGAATTAGGCATTAGTCACGATTTAAAATCGTAAAAAATTAATAGCCTGGAAATGCTCTCTGGTCCCACTCATTTTTGGGTGAGCACAAAACCTTTAAATGACGATAATTAACAAAATATTAGAGCAAATCGAAGAAAGTACAGCAATCAATTCGCAAAACATTAGAAAGTAGCTATCAGATATAAACAATTTATTTCTTTTAAGAAACATGGCATTCTCACAATAGAAATAAGTACACAAATTGTAACGCTGTTTATCTGTTATCCTCTGAAACATCGTTCAGTTTTATTAGTCATCATTATAAGACCTCTGACACTCGCTAATTTGCCATATAAGGAACAAGGCATGCGTCATTAGCGCCATGGACGCGGCGCTTTTCAGGGGCATGCGCAGAATGACTCATGCAAAGCAAGGCGCGCGAATGTAGTTCCGAGGAAGTGGTCGTAACTTCGGGCTCCCCATTCATGCAGGTAATGAACCAGTATGCATGACGTCATACGTAACAGGTTCTCAGAAATGCGGTCACTCGTTGGTTCTCTCCCACACAAGGATCACTTTTGTGTGGCACGAGGGCATAGTATTTCGATGGAAATATGATGTACAACATAAACCGGCGCCAGTTTAAATTTCTCTAAGCAATGCTTTCCTTATGTACGAAGATAAGACATAATTCTTTTCTTACCGTTGATGTTTTCCTTTTGTTCCTTGCTTACTGCCAAAACTTCCCAGTCTAAATAAAATTTACTGTATTACTTTCTCCACATTTACGTATAGTACAGTAGAGGAAGTATTGCATTCAACTCAAAAACTTGATATCGAGCTTTCAACGGAAATACACATTTTAAGACTCCCTGAAACAAAACAAACCAACAAAATTTTTCTGATGTGTTACGTTCACATGACTTTCTCCACCCTCTATCCTTATTAGAGGAAAGAAATGTTTAAGAACTAGACACTATACGTTGGCCTTAAAATGTTATACTCTTTCCACGACATCGCGAGAAACAACTATAAATCGACAGGAGTTTAAAAGAATGGCTAAGTATTGAACAATTCGAACCATTAATAATGGATATCTCGGAAATGGCCTATGCCATGAAAAAGTTAGCGGAAATAAATAGTGTGTTTTAAGAGACGTACATTTCTTGTATAGTACGTTTTCGTCTGTCGCAGTAACGTTTACCAGTTATACAAGATTGTACAAAATTCCTTCCGAATGAAGAGAACTTCAAAGGCTATTCCCAGAAAATTCATTTTATTTGTCATGTAAATATCATTAATATATGGTATTTCAATCAAAATCGTTAGTCATTTTTAGGAAATAAAAAAATGTCAAAAATGTTCCATATAAAGGGTAGTTTGGGGTAGGAGGATTTTATTAAAAACCTTGGTATCGCATCTTTAGAAAGCACTGAATCTAAATAGCAAATTTGATGTTTATTCGAATTTTTGTTTTAGATTTATGCTGTTCACATACACACACATAGACCTTTTTCTCAACATGCTTTTTATAGATTCAGGCGGCTTCAGAACAGATATTTCCGGTGAAATCTCGGTATCGAATATTACATGGAATACAATACCTTCTCTCCCTACTATGTATACTCGGTCAATTTAAAACTGGCCGGCGACTGAGAGATGGAGCTGGAATCGGGTGAGCGCTCGGTGTAGCCTGACTTTGTTCAAAGACTTTGTATATTCTTGTAGTAGTTATATTGGGGAGCACAACTATAATCACAAAAGTCTTCCGAGAAAATAATTCATATACATAATTCGAACAGACATATGTTTCAGAGTGTTTCTACACTGAATATTTGTAACATAAACAATCTTTTTTATTGATTTAGGGTTGTGTTGTATTGACTAAAGCTCGTTACAATGCCACGCGTACTGCAGCACTCTTAGCTTAAATTTAGCTTACTTTTCTACATTTTGGTGTATGATTCATAAAATTAAAGACAAAAATAAAGAAAATACTGGGCATACATAATATAGTAAATAATTTGAAACTAAAGGATTTATATATTCTTTACAAAATAATTTAATAGCATACACACCTTACTGTTCCGGAGTTTTTTACCCCTTTCATTTTAAATACATAAGTAATAATATAACAGATTTCCTTCATTTTTATGGATATGGCGTTTATTTAGTAGTCCGTCATACCGGTAGATGGCAACCATGACATTAATTTATCGATCGAGAGGAGGTTTCATACTCGGTCAGTTTAATTTTAAAGCCACAAATTTCACTATTATTGTAATTATATGTGTAAGTAAAATGAACCAACACAAACAACATTATTTAACTATATTGCAGTAAAACGAATTGTAAAGAATAGAATATCACAATCCACTACGGAGAATAGAACTTGAGCTGCTTGTGTAGTAGTTCACTGCCTTGTGGCTTATAGTATGTGTAAGCCAAAGCGGCGCACAGAAGTTGACGGTTGTGAACGGCGCGCTCACTCGAAGGAACTTTAAAGCGTTTTACTGCTCAAGAGACCGGCCACTTTTAATTTGGCCGAGTGTAGAGGTAGAGGTAATTAAACTGAGGGAGAAACCTCGGGCGCTGCGACCTACAGAAATCTATTGCGGCTATTACCCCCAGGAGGAAGGGATGAGGTGAAGGAACCACAGTAGGCTTACAGACCGTAGGCAGACAGGCCACAGAGACACGCGAAAGTCCTAACATTTCCAAGCACGCAGACCCGTCCTACCGCTGGAGCCGCCGAGAAAGGTCGAAGAACAACTCAGCAATCAAGCAACCCTCTGGTGTCCGCGGGGATAGTCTTTTCATTGAGCATGCATCCGCGCCTTCTGTCCGGTACCGCCAAACAGCCACGAAACCTAGGATCACATCTGAAAGATGAGAATGAAAGGGAAATGATGAAAAGGAAATCGTGGTAGACGTGAAAGCACTGCAGCATTCGCCTACCGACCAGGGAAAACCATGAAAAACCCACAGGTCAGAGTGAGTGGTCAACAGTGATCGAACGCGGGACCTCCCGAATGCAAATCGCACACGTTATCACGGCGCCACCTCGCTCGGTTTGACCTAGTGTACATGATAGAGAGAGGGGGGGGGAATTTAAACCAGAAAGCTTAGCCTAAACCTATTCGAATCTGGATCCGCAGCACAAGTTCACATGTTAACTCTGAAGTTATTATTATTATTATTATTATTATTATTATTATTAAATGGAGTAATTTCTGAAACTGTTTCGATAAACAAATGCAAACTTGAAATATTTTAGTTCTATGTACATCTAATTATAGCTCCCAAACTAAAGAAATGCTGGCTCTCGGCGAAGTTCCTGGACGACAAAGATTTATAAAATGTAGGTTACGATGTTGATTAATGTAGTAATGCTATTTATTTCTGACAAGTGTTATTCGAATAACTATTTAATATTAGATCTAAACCGCTTGAAGCCCTCAGGCCTTGTCTCTCCTTTATAATTAGCATATGCGAGTTTTTTAACATACAATGAAGGCATTAACGTCAATTTGATATTATCTTACAGATAGCCGAAATGTTTGTCATCCTTGACCGATATTTTATTCCCGCTGGCTACATCTATATTATGAAAGGCATTGTGTTTCTCTCTCTCTCCATTTATTTCCTTGCTGTGGTGCTGAAATTTCCTTACTTTTTTAAGGGCAGATTAAAAGCCCTATCCCACCAAAGTAAAAGTTCCGGAATTCATGATCCATTAATTCAGATGCTATTTAAAACAGGTTGAAATCTTTACAGGTTGTAGAGAATGTCATCTAAGTTCACTCATCTACTTTTATACATTAAGTTTATTTATTAAGCAAGAAAATGCATGTTTTCAGTCCCCCTGAATCATAAAATATGCAATACATTTACATGACCTTCTCTACTCTCTATCTTTATTAGTAGGTATAAAAACTATTCTTATTAAAGCTTATTTTTCTATCTACCACATTTAACAAAAATAAACCTTTGCAAAAATAGCTACATTACACATTTCGTTATAGACATAGCGATAGTCAAATGCTTAAGAACTGGAGGTTATACGCTGGCCTTAAAATTCCATACTGTTTCCATGAAACCGCGAGAAACAACTGAAAATCGACGGGACTTAACAAGAATGACAAGTATTGAACAATCGAACCTTTAATAACGGATATCTCAGAAATGGCTTATGCCACAAAAAAACTTATTTTAAGTAAACTGCTTATTTAAAGAGATGTAGATTTTTTGTGTGGTACGTCTTCGCCTATCGCTTGCCAGTTATACAAGATTACACAAATGAAGTCTTCTGAATGAAGACTTCATAAGCTATTCCTAGAAATTCAAATTATACTTGTTACTTCTTATGTAAATATCTTTAATATGTGGTACTCTAACCAAAATCGTTACAGCCATTTTTGGAAAATGGAGAATTTCGAACATTCTTCCATGTAAGAAGTACTTTGGGGTAGGGGGATTTTCTTGAATTTTTTTTGTGTCGAATCTTTGGATGATAACAAGTTTGGAGTTTATCGGACTTTTCGTTTTTGAGTTATGCTGTTCACATATACAAACACAGAAACAGACAGACACACGCACGTACACACGGATCTTTTTCTAAAAAGGTTTTTTTTTTATTCAGGGGACTCAAAACATGTATTTCCGGTGTCATCTCGGCTTCGAATTTTTGGGTGGAATGCAATATCTTCTCTACCTACTATGTAGTGGTAGAAAAATTAAAAAAAATCTGATGTGTTGCACTCACATGACTTTCTTTACTCTTGTACAATCTATTTTTACAAACCTTATTCTCCATATGCTTCATGTTAATCGAGATATCGAGATGTTAATGTTATTGCTAATTTTCTTGTAGATACAAGGGGAATTGCTAGGTTTTAAGCGATAGTCAAATATTTTAAGAGCTGGTTGCTATGTGCAGTATTCAATTCTCTTTGCATTACCAGTACAAGAAAAAATGAATAACGAATTCCCATTTGAGAAACAGTATAAGTATTGGAAAATGTAAGGGAATAACAAGCAATATCTCGAAAATGGTTCACTCAAAAAAAAAAGTATATGACATAAATTGTGTATTTTAACACGATCTTCATTTTTTGTGTAGTAAAATTTTGTCTCTTATGGTTTACCAGTTATGCAAAAGTCGTTCACAATGAAGAATACTTTTGGAGACATTCCCCGAAAATTCAAGATATACATTTTATTTGTCAGGAATATATCTTAAACATATGATATTTTAATCAAAATCGTTAGAGTCATTTTTGAGAAAATTAAAATTTTCGAAAAATGCTCCATATAAAGGGTAATCTGGGGTGGGGGGATTTTCTTGAAAACCTTCGTGTCGCATCTCATAATACCAAGTTTGGTGTTAATCCGACTGTTGTTTCTGATTTATGCTGTTCACAGACAAACACACAGGCGCACACACAGACACACACACACACACACACACACACGTACATGTTTACAAAAATGCTTTTTTTGGATTCAGGGTGTCTCAAAACATGTATTTCCGGTGAAATGTCGGTATCGAATTTTTGGGTGGAATACAATACTTCCCCTACTTACTATACGTAGTAGAGAGAGTAATACGAAGTTCTAGCAAGAAAGATACCAGGGTTGTTAATAAATGTATTGTTCATAAAATAACAATGTAAACAATGATTCAACAGACAGGTACAAAGAATCAGAATCTGAATTCAAGGAAAGGAAAAAGAAAAACAACCAGTATTTGCAAATCACTTTCCTCCAACTTTTAAAGCAAACCACAATCTCTTCCTAAACCGCCCTCCTTTCCGGAACTACATCGTCACAACCAGTTCCGGTCCATGTTTTCCTTGATCTTGCCGCTTCTCTTTTATGCAGAAACGTTTTTGGGTAGTCTTACGTAAGCCACCTGTATGCACTTACATACACTCGCAAATTTTCAAACGCTAACGTAAGACCTAATTAGCTTAATATGTAAACTACTCTTTGCGGATATCCTCTCCTGTTCGCAGAATAACAAGTTTTCCGCATTAAAATATCAAAATATAATTATCATTCTATTTCCCATTGATGCATTCCATTTTTAGGACGTCAAAATATATGTACCAGGGCAATTTGGAAAGTAAGTTCCCTTAATTTTTACTTTCTCTACTACGTATAGTAAGTAGGGGAAGTATTGCATTCCACCCAAAAATTCGATACCGAGATTTCACCGGAAATACATGTTTTGAGACCTCCTGAATCCAAAAAAAGCATTTTAGGAAACATGTCCTTGTGTGTGTCTGTGTGTGTGTGTCTGTGTGCGTGTGTCTGTGAACAGCATAACTCAAAAACTAACAGTCGGATAAACACCAAACTTGGTATTTACGTTCAGTATCTTCCAGAGATGCGACACGAAGATTTTCAAGAAAATCCCCCCACCCCAGACTACCCTTTACATGGAAGATTTTTCGAAAATTTTAATTTTCTCAAAAATGGCTCTAACGATTTTGATGAAAATATCATATGTTTAAGATAATGTCATGAGAAATGAAATGTATATCTAGAAATTTCTGGGAATGTCTCCAAAAGTATTCTTCATTATGAACGACTTTTGCATAACTGGTAAACCATAAGAGATAGACAAAATTTTACTACACAAAAAATGTAGATCGCCTTAAAATACACAACTTGTATCATATACATTTTTTTTTGTTGAGTGAACCGTTTTCGAGATATTGCTTGTTATTTCCTTAAATTTTCCAATACTTATACGTTTTCTCAAATTCGTTATTCAATTTTTTATGTCCTGGACATGCAAAGAGAATGGAATGCGTCACATAGCAACCAGCGATAAAATATTTGACTATCGCTTAAAAGCTACCATATTCCCCTTGCATCTACAAGAAAATTAGCAATAAGATTAACATCTCGATTAACAAGAAGCATATGGAGAATAAGCGTTTGTAAAAATAGGTTGTACAAGAGTAGAGAAAGTCATGTGAGTGTAACACATCAGATTTGTTAGTTATGCTGTCGCGCGCGTACATACACACATGCACACACAGGGCCTTTTTCTGATTTTTTATTCAGGGACCTCAAAACATGTATTTCCGGTGAAATCTGCGTATGGAATTTTTGGATGGAATGTAGTACCTTCTCTATCTACTATGTACGTGGCAGAAAAGGTAAAAAAACGAAATATATAAATATGTAATGGATGTTCATCTCGATTATAACTCGTTGATAGAGGAATAAGCTGTTTTGTAAGCATAATTTGTAGAAGAGTAAATACAGAAAGTCATATGAATGCAACACATGAGTTTTCTTTTTATGAAGAGAAATTACGCTTACGCATGACCTGGTAAAGCGCAAATACACCCATTTCCGTTTGTTGCAAATTTTACGGCAAATAAAAAAAATAGTGTTCAGGTGACGCGTTTCCTATCGGGTGAGAAGGATGCTATTATCTTGTTTGTGTGGATGTCAACTGTCACGATTGACATCCAGACGTTATCACTGTATAAACGGTGTAGTGATCTTTCAGGAAATAGTGGGAGAAATTGATAGGCACTTTTACTCTCTCTCTGCTACTTGCCTATAGTAAGTAAAGGAAGTATTGTATTCCACCCAAAACGGCATTTCACAGAAGTACACTTTTGAGGCTTCGTGTAAAACAATCTGATGTGTTACACTCACATGACTTTCTCTACTCTTGTGCAAACTATTTTTACAAACGCTTATTCTCCATATGCTTCATGTTAATCGAGATATCGAGATCTTAATCTTATTTCTAATTTTCTTGTAGATGCAAGGGGAATTGGTAGGCTTTAAGCGATAGTCAAATATTTTAAGAGCTGGTTGCTGTTGCTATGTGGAGTATTCCATTCTCTTTGCATTACCAGGACAAAAAAAAAATGAATAAGGAATTCCCATTTGAGAAAAATTTTAACGCGATCTACATTTTTGTGTAGTAAAAGTTTGTCTATCTCTTATGGTTTACCAGTTATGCAAATGTCGTTCACAATGAAGAATACTTTTGCAGACATTCCAGAAAATTTGAGATATACAATTCATTTGTCATAAAAATGTCTTAAACTTATGGTATTTTATTCAAAATCGTTAGAGCCATTTTTGAGAAAATAAAAGTTTCGAAAAATGTTCCATGTAAAAGGCAATCTGGTGTGGGGAGATTTTCTTGAAAACCTCTGGAAGATACTGAATCTAAATACCAAGTTTGGTGTTTATCCGACTGTTCGTTTCTGAGTTATGTTGTTCACAGACACACACACGGACATGTTTCCAAAAATGCCTTATATGCATTCAGTGCACCTCAAAACATGTATTTCCTGTAAAATCTCGGTATCGAATTTTTGGGTGGAATGCAATACTTCCCCTACTTACTATACGTACTAGAGAAAGTAAAAATCTGATGCGTTACATTCACATAGATTTCTCCGCCCTCCATCTTTGTTAGTGGGTATACAAATTATTCTAAGGAAAGTTTATTTTTCTATCTGCTTCATTTTAATCCAAATAAACTTTTGGAGAAATAGCTACATTACACATTTCGTTATAGATACAAAGAGAACAGCAATTTGTCAAATGTTTAACGACTGGACGCTATACGCTGGCCTTAAAATTCCATACTGTTTCCATGACATCGCGAGAAACAACTGAAAAACGATACGACTTAAAAAGTATGACAAACCATTGAACGAATTGAACCATTAATAGCGGATATCTCGGATATAGCTGATGCCACAAAGTGCTAGTTTAAAGAAATTTGCGTTTTAAAGAGAGATGCATTTTTTGTGTAGTACGTTTTCGTTTATCGCTTAATGTTTACCGGTTATACAAGATTATGCAAAATTCCTTCCGAATGAAGGTGACTTCACAGGCTATTTCAAAAGAGATCAAAATATACATTTTATTTTTCATGTAAAACATCTTTAATGTATGGTAATCTAATCCAAATCGTCAGTCACTTTAAAAAAAATAAAAAACTGCAAAAAATGTTCCATGTAAAGGGTAGTTTGGGATGGGGGTTTTCGTGAAAATCCTCGAGTCGCGTGTTTGGAAGGTACTGAACCTAAATTCCAAATTTGGTATTTATCAACTTTTTGTTTTTGAGTTGTGCTGTTCGCAGACACACACACACACCACATGCGGAAATGTTTCTGAAAATGTTTTTTTTTATTCAGGGACCACAAAACATACATTTTCGGTGAAATCTCGGTATCAAATTTTTGGTTGGAAGGCAATACCTTCTCTACCTACAAGTACGTCGTAGAAAAAGTAAAAAAACAATTTTAAATAAATTGTGTATCTTAAAAATATCTACACTTTTGTGTGCAGTAGGATTTTATTCCTTATGGAAAAGTTATTCAGAATGAAGAGGACTTCAGAGGCTATTCGCAGAAAATTCAAGATATACATTTAATTTGTAATGAAAATATCTAAAAACATATGGCATTTTAACCAAAATCGCTAGAACCGTTTTTAAGAAATGAAACATAACGAAAGTTTTCCAAGTAAAGAGTAGTTTTGGGATGGAGGAATTTTCTAAAAAAATGTTCGTATGGCATCCTTAGAAGACGCTTAACTTAAATATCAAAGTATTTAAGGTTCTGTTTTTCGTTTTCGTGTGATGGTGTTCTCTTTCTCCCTCTCTTTTTCTCTCTCACACTCACCCATTCTTCTAAATATAACTTTTTTTTAACACTTTCTATATCACATACGTAGCAGGTATAGAAGATATTGCATTGCACCCAAAAATCTGATACCGAGATTTCAAAAGAAATATATGTTTTGAGGCCCCTTGAATAAATAAAAAGGCATTTTTAGAAAAAGGTCAACGCATGTATGTGAACAGCATGTCCCGAATACCAAAAGTCGGATAAATACCAAACTTAGTATTAGGTTAAGTATAAGGTTGTCTCATAAATTCGTTCGCTTTTCATTACGTGTCAATCACTAAGAACGCCTGGGAGCACCCCTCACTCGCAGCACAGCTACGACAGCGTAGTTGCCGAACTTTCTGTTTAAAAACTTTAAACATAATGTAGTTCAAAAGAATAACTACGGCAGTTAGGTTTTGTACACAAACTATTTCCTGCAGTAAACACTATTATTGTCGACAATATGTTGCCAAGTTCCTGACTACAGTAGCACGAGCTAAACTGAGCTCCAATGCCAACACCCGAGTTGTAATTCGTGGATTGTTGACTATCGTTTCATGAATTCTTTCCACGTCCGTAACCATTGGCCGTCCAGATTGAGGTTTGTCTTTTAGGGAGAAATTTCCAGCTCGAAATCGACTAAAGCACTTTTGAAATGCTCGCTTCGTTACTGCATCTTTCCCGTATACAGCACAAATTTTCTGCCGGCATTGGGAGGCGGTTTTACCCTTACGATAGTAAAACAGAATAAGATGTCGGAAATAGTTTGTAAACATAAGTTCACGCTGTTCTATCCAGCGTCAGTCACAAATACACACTGACTTATGCAATAGTGACTCGGGTTGTTGTTCAACAAGTCGTAGGGGTGGTTAGGCAACTAGGATAACTTGAGTGTACAGAGGGTTCAGGGTCTTCAGGCGCTATAGACGTAACTTGCGAGCAAAACGAACGAATTTATGAGACAACCCAATACTTTCCAAAGATGTAACACCAAGATTTTCAAGATAAATCCCACCTCAAACTACTCTTTACACAGAAAATGTTTCAAAATTTAGATCTTCTAAAAATAGCTCAAGCGATTTCGATTAAAGTAATATTAGTTTACCTGGTCTGGACTATCAGTTAAAAAGAAAATTATTGGCAACAGAAATGGATTATTGGAGGAGATTTGCTAGGTATATCTAAAAGATAAAAAGTCTGATGTGTTACACTCACATGACTTTCTCTACTCTTGTACAAACTATTTTTACAAACGCTTATTCTCCATATGCTTCATGTTAATCGAGATATCGAGATGTTAATCTAATTGCTAATTTTCTTGTAGATGCAAGGGGAATACGGTAAGCTTTAAGCGATAGTCAAATATTTTAAGAGCTGGTTGCTAATGTGCAGTATTCCATTCTCTTTGCATTACTAGGACAAAAAAATGAATAACGAATTCCCATTTGAGAAAAAGTATAAGTATTGGAAAATTTTAGGGAATAACAAGCAATATCTCGAAAATGGTTCACTCAACAAAAAAATTTATATGAAATAAATCGTGTATTTTAAGGCGATCTACATTTTTTGTGTAGTAAAATTTTGTCTATCTCTTTATGGTTTATCAGTTATACAAAAGTCGTTCACAATGAAGAATACTTTTGGAGACATTCCCAGAAAATTCGAGATATACAATTCATTTGTCATAAAAATCTCTTAAACGTATGGTATTTTATTCAAAATCGTTAGAGCCAAATTATAGAAAATTAAAATTTTCGAAAAATGTTCCATGTAAACGGTAATCTGGGGTTGGGGGATTTTCTTGAAAACCTTCGTGTCGCAACTCTGGAAGATACTGAACCTAAATACCAAGCTTGGTGTTTATCCGACTGTTCGTTTCTGAGTTTATGCTGTTCACAGACACACACAACGGGCATGTTTCCAAAATTGCTTTATATGCATTCAGTGCACCTCAAAACATGTATTTCCTGTGAAATCTGGTATCGAATTTTTGGGTGGAATACAATACTTCCGCTACTTACTATACGTAGTAGAGAAAGTAAAAATTAGAAATGAGATTATAAAAGAAAACATGAATGTTCAAAATTCAATTTTAGCTTTATTCAACAGAAACATTTAAAATGGTATGGGCATGCTAAAGTAATGGAAGATAACATTACCCAAAGAATAATGGAGATGACGGCACCAGGAAGGAGGAGAAAAGGAAGACCACATAGCACGTGGATTCTTGGAATTGGAGGGGCAATGATGGATTAGGAAATTGAGGAAGATTTATATTTCAACAGACAAGAATGGAGAAAAGTAATAAGAAGATGTTAAAAACCATAGTCTTAAGTGACGGAAAATGTTTGTACATTGTAAAAGAGGAAATATGTATAGGTATATATACCATAAAGATATTTACATCAGAAACAAAATGTGTAGGTAACTGTAATTAGCTTATAAAGTCCTCTTCATTTGGAAGGAATTTTGTATAATCTTGTACAACTGGTAAACGTTAAACGATAGACGAAAACTCACTACACAAGAAATGTTCTGTAAAACACACAATTTATTTAAAATAACTTTTTGTAGCATCAGCCATTTCCGAGATATCCGTTATTACTGGAAAGTCATGTGAATGTAACTCATCCCTAGCATTTACAGATTTGAAACCCTCGGATGGAAGCTGGTGCAGCCGGTTCCCCTTCCCGGAGAACGCCCCCATTCCGGGGAAAGTAGGTTTACTCAGAGCATCCTTTTCCCCTGCCATGCACAATGTCGAGACCTCCCGCCGACACTTGCACCTCTGAAAGAAACCAAGCAAATGAAGGGTGAAGTGAAGCGAGAATGGAGATGAAATGGCGGGACAGGAAATTCGGGAGATGTAATGATCCTTTTCGGCATTTGCCTGACTACCCGGGAAACCCCCGAAAAAATCCATGGGTCAGGAAGTTCCCGAATGCGGGCCACGGATGTTACCGCCTGAGCCACTCCGCTCAGTTTTATTAAGATAAAGTAACTATCACAAAAAGAAAACTTAATATGTTACATTCACAGCTCTTTCTCCATCCACTGTTGTTTATTTTCATATAGTTTCTGCAAACTATTCTTGTGAAGACTTATTTTTCTATCTACTTCATGTTAATCGAGATAAACGTTTGTAGAATCAGATTTGTTGTGGCAACAAAGGAATACAGAAAGCGAAGCCAAATATTCTAAACCGTATCGCTAAATGGCAATCTTGAAACCCCATCCTTCTTCCAGACATTGCGAGAAAAAACTGAATAGCCACAGCACTTCAAAATATCTGTTGTGCTGCATTTACATGACTTTCTCTATTCACTCTCCTGCAAACTCTGCTTACAAAAGTCTATCCCTCTACCTTATTAATCGAGATAGTTTCAATTACATATTCATACAAATTTTTTAGTTCCATTTATACTCCGCCTTTAACTACATTGATCTTATCGGCGTTCTTTCCTTTGGAGCTTATTGCCTATTGGTAATGGTGTTAACTCGTGTAACTATTGCCGTTGGGTTTCTGGCACTTTTGGGTTTTAATCATTAGATCATACAAACATTCATACCTCCACACTCTGAGGAGGGTAGTGAATAAAGGCAAAGGTAAGGGTACGTATCACCGAGGGTCTCTTGGAACTGGCGCAGAGCACCGCACGCAGGCCTCGGCCCTTTATGCTTCCAACGTGACCCCCGGGAGGGAAGGGCAAGGGGAGAAACCCGAAGAGCGACCAGATCCGGATGCTGACAGGCTCAAGATTGGACGGGGTCGCTAACGTTTCCGTAGAAAGCATCCTACGCTGCTCGATCCCTGCTCAGAAGCTACCAACCTCCAGGATCCCCCAAGCGGAACCCCACGCTGAGGAGACACCTAACTGAGTGGTACCGCAGCGACGCCTGGGAAGAAACCTTTACAGAACGCAAGCAACCACCCAGCCGCAACCCATCGAACATAGTCGCCGGTCCTAAAAACCTGAAACAGATGACTAGGAAGATGATGGGTACGGGAAATGAGAGGAAGGAGAATCGTGGTAGAAAATGAACCACCCCAACATTCGTCTGCCGACTCGGGGAAACCACGAAAAACCTATGGACCAGAATGGGCGTTCACCGGGATCGATCTTGCGACCTCACGAATGCGGGCCACAGACGTAACCGCCTGAGCCATCCCGTTCGGTTGAGGGTAGGGAATAATTTTGGCTAGAGAAAAGTTTCCACTCCAGCTGGGAATCGATTCCGGGATCCCTTGCACAGCAGGCAGGTGCTTTCCAACTAAAAATTAAATTGAGGTTTATTTACGGACGCTCTTTAACTACTGTGGTTCATAACGTCCCATTCTATATTGGGCGTGAAAGACCGGTAATTTTGCCCAGAGGCCTCTTTATCAGGCTTGAGGTTCTTTTATGCGCCGTAAATCTACGACACGGGACCACCGGCTTTACTTCCCTTCAGGAAGGAAGCCATGCTAAGGATTTTTATGCCCGGAAAAATCCATCGCCCTCCGCCGGGTTTGAACCTGCGACTTCGGGAACTAGATGGTAGTATGGTACCACTAGAACACGGAGGACAACACTCTACCCGCTGATCTACGAGGCCAGCTTCATAATTTGTTGTAGATATAAGGAGGATACAGCGTTAGTCAGATTTTTAAACACCGAATCGCTATGTGAAGGCTTTCACATTCCACGCTCTTTGCACGGCCACGAGAAAAAGTGCTTAGTGACTTACCATTTGAAAAAAAGTAGAAATATTTTAAAATTCAAACCATTAACAGCTATCACTGAAATGGATAGAGCCACAAAAGATTTTATTTGACAAGTTCTGTGCGTTAACGAAATCTATATTTTTTGTGTGTTATGATTTTAACTATCTCTTACATTTTACCAATTACAGAATAGCATACTGCGATACTAGTTTGGTAAGTGCTTGGTACGGGTCGAGGAAGGAGTTTCCGAGATTTCGTAATGCGCTTACCAAATGTGTATTGCATACTATTTTTTGCACGGTACGTATTTATATCAATTGAGAATTTGCTGAAATACTTATGTATTAGTGAAGAGAGAAGTTACAATTTAGAAGGTGATTTGCCTATATGCGTTACTATGAAGACAGCATATTTGTAAGTACGTGTTGCTGTCCGTGTCGGCATATTGTGTTGTATTTTTGTAGTTACGAGGGCAGTTCCAGAAGTACCCGATCTGACGTATATATAGCGGTTGTTGTTTCAAACAAATGACTATGGTAGAAAGTACCACCCTTATAAAGCTTAAGTTTGAAGTTTGACGATGCTACGTTGTTTGGCCGCCAGCCAATTTGTAAACATGGATAAAATTGGTCATCATTATGTGATACAATACTTTCATTTGAAAGGTCTTAGTCCAACTAATATTAAAGCTGAGCTAGATTCTATTCTGGGGGAATCTGCTCCTTCGTTTACAACAGTAAAATATTGGGTGGCAGAGTTTAAGCGAGGCCGTACGAGCTGCCAAGACGGACATCGCAGTGGTCGACCAAATGAGGTGACTACGCCAGAAATTGTGAAGAAAATCCACAAAATGGTATTGGATGACCGTCGACTGAAAGTGCGCGAGCTAGCAGACATCGTAGGCATTTCAAAAAGTGCTGTACATCGCATACTATCTGAAAAATTAGATATGAGAAAGTTGTGCATAAGATGGGTGCCGCGTTTACTCACAATGGAACAAAAGCAGCGTCGAGAGGATGTTTCGCTGCAATAAAGCCGAGTTTTTGCATCGATTCATGACCATGGATGAAACATGGGTCATTTACTTCACACCTGAGACGAAAGAACAGTCAAAACAATGGATTGAAAGGGGAGAATCGGCTCCAGAGAAGGTGAGACAGTTCCATCTGCAAGCAAGGTCATGGCGTCAGTTTTTTGGGGGGGGGATGCGCGTGGGATAATTTTCATGGATTATCTTCGAAAAGGAGAATCATTCAATGGCGAGTATTATGCCAACTTATTGCAGCGTTTGAATGATGAAATCAAGGAAAAACGGCCGCATTTAGCGAAAAAAAATGTTTTGTTTCATCAAGACAGTGCACCAGTTCACACATCCACTACCGCCATGGCCAAAATCAATGAGTTAAAGTTCAATTGCTTCCTCAAGAACCCTATTCGCCAGACTTAGCCCCCTCTGATTATTTTCTGTTTCTAAAGTTGGAGAAATGGCTTGGCGGTAAAAGATTTGCCAACAATGAAGAGGTGGATTTTGAAGTTGATGGCTATTTTGCAGAACTCGACGGTTCTCACCATAAACAGGGTATCGAAACTATTGAACATCGCTGGGAAAAGTGTATCGAGCTGAAAAGAGACTGTGTAGAGAAATAAAGAAGTTTTTTCCCAACATTTTTGTGTTTTCTTTGTTAGGTCTGGTACTTCTGGGAGAGCCCTCGTATGTTAGCAATTTGATTTATTTTTACTTCATTATGGACAAAGTAATAGACGACGTGTCCAATGATGTGGAAATGGAAGAGGTTTGAACAAGTGGATGTGACGAGCTAATACCGAAGAATTCAAAAGAGAGGTTCGAGTTGGCATATACACTATGTGTAGTTAGGAAAGGCTCCACAAAACCCTGTACATTGCAGACTCTAAAAAGAAAAGATCATTGATTATATGACGTTTACGAATAAGCCATTCACGCTTAACCCATTCCTTCTTACTCACCAAAGAATATACTCCTCACTGCGAGACCGGCAATTGCCGTAACACCAGCGAACACCTCATCAGTAAATGCAGAAGATAAGAAGACATAACATCCCTGAAGGTATATTTTTAGCTTCAAACCACCCTACTCATTTCAAAAGCATCATTTTGTTTACTTTCTCTACTACGTATGATAAGTAGGGGAAGTATTGTATTCCACCCAAAAATTCGATTCCGAGATTTCACCGGAAATACATGTTTTGAGATCCCCTGAATCCAAAAAAAGCCTTTTTGGAAGCATGTCCGTGTGTGTGTCTGTGTGTCTGTGTGTCTGACTGTGAACAGCATAACTCAGAAACGAACAGTCGGATAAACACCAAACTTGGTATTTAGGTTCAGTATCTTCCAGAGATGCGACACGAAGGTTTTCAAGAAAATCCCCCCACCACAGAGTACCCTTTAAATGGAACTTTTTCGAACATTTTAATTTTCTCAAAAATGGCCCTAACGATTTTGATTAAAATATCATATGTTTAAGATATTTTCATGACAAATAAAATGTATATCTCGATTTTCTGGGACTGCCTCCAAAAGTATTCTTCGTTGTGAACGACTTTTGGTAAACTGGTAAACCATAAGAGATAGACAAAATTTTACTACACAAAAGGTGTAGATTGCGTTTAAATACACAATTTATGTCATATACATTTTTGTTGTTGAGTGAACCATTTTCGAGATATTGATTATTATTCCCTTAAATTTTTCAATACTTACTTTCTCAAATGGGAATTCGTTATTCATTTTTTTGTCTTGGATATGCAAAGAGTATTAATCTGTGGCAAAGGGAATAGTGCTGCACCTAGCAACCAGCTATTAAGAGATATGTATGTGCTTAAAGGCTACTGTATTTCCAAATTGCCCTTGTAAATATATATTCCCCTTGCATCTACAAGAAAATTAGCAATAAGATAGAGTCTGCAAATGTTTATCTCGATTAACATGAAGTAGATGGAGAATAAGCGTTTGTAAAAATAGTTTGTACAAGAGTAGAGAAAGTCATGTGAGTGTAACACATTTTTTTTCTAAAGACATCAAGCTGTTTAACAAGATATAAAAATAACACATCAAATAAAAATTTATAATCGGTACGTAATAGATTATACTGCTGTAGCTCTGTTCAAAACTTAGTAATATAGGATATGTAGAATATGTATTACATGTTTATTACTCTAATCAATGTAAAGTATAAAACATATTATTATTGTTGTACTCGCATATATGGATATAGGTCATGATATGACCTAGTAGTCAAAGTGATTATAAATAAAGAAAAATAAAACAATACGTCCTATATTTACTGAAGTAAAAATGCGGACTCTTTAAAATATATAATTTCTGTGATACATGTTTTGAGATGCCCTGAATCCAAATAAAGCAATTTTGTAAATTTTCGCATGTGTGTGTGTGTCTGTGAATAGCATAACTAAAAACGAAAAGTCGGATAAATACCAAACTTAGTACTTGAGTTTACTATCTTCCAAGGATGCAACACGAAAATTCTCAAGAAAATCTCGACAACCTACTCTTTACATGAAACATTTTTCGAAACTTGATTTTATCAAAAATGGCTCTAACGATTTTGAATAAAGTATCATATGTTCAAGATATGTTATGGCAAATTAAATTAATATCTTGATTTTTTTGGGAAAGTCCCCAAAAGCATTAATTCTGAATAACTTTCGCATAACTGGTAAACCATAAGAGATAGATAAAATTTTACTACACAAACATGTAGATCTCGTTAAAACATAGAATTTATGCCATATACATTTTGCTTGTGGAGTGAACCATTTCTGAGATATTCCGTGTTATTTGTTTGAATTTTCTAATACTTAAATTTTTTCTCTAATGAGAATTCGTTATTCGTTTTTACTTTCTCTACTACGTATACTAAGTAGAGGAAGTATTGTATTCCACCCAAAAATTCGATACCGAGATTTCACCGGAAATATATGTTTTGAGACCCCCTGAATCCAAAAAAAGGAAACATGTCCATGTGTGTGTGTCTGTGAACAGCATAACTCAGAAACGAACAGTCCAATAACACCAAACTTGGTATTCAGGTTCAGTATCTTCCAGAGATGCGACACGAAGGTTTTCAAGAAAATCCTCCCCCAGATTACCCTTTACATGGAACATTTTTCGAAAATTTTAATTTTCTCAAAAACGCCTCTAATGATTTTGATTAAAATATCACATATTTAAGATATTTTCAGGGCAAATGAAATGTATATCTCGAATTTTCTGGGAAAGTATTCTTCATTGTGAACGACTTTTGCATAACTGGTGAACCATAAGAGACAGACAAAATTTTAGTACACAAAAAATGTATATCGCGTTAAAATACACAATTTATGTCATATACATTTTTGTTGTTGAGTGAACCATTTTCGAGATATTGCTTGTTATTCCCTTAAATTTTGCAATATACTTTTTCTCAAATGGAAATTCGTTATTCATCTTTTTTGTGCTGGTAATGCAAAGAGAATAGAATACTCCTCATAGCAACCAGATCTTAAAATATTTGACTATAGCTTAAAGCCCTTGCATCTGCAAGAGAATTAGCAATAAAATCTCGATATCTCAACATGAAGCATATGGAGAATAAACGTTTGTAAAAATAGTTTGTACCAGAGTAGAGAAAGTCATGTGAGTGTAACATATCAGATTTTTTTATGTCCTAGACATACAAAGAGAATGGAATGCTCCACATAGCAACCAGCTCTTAAAATATTTGACTAACGCATAAAGCCTACCATATTCCCCTTACACTTACAAGAAAATTAGTAATAAGATTAAGATTTCCATATTTCGATTAACATGAAGGAGATAGGGAATAATAAGCGTTTGTAAAAATAGTTTGTGCAAGAGTAGAGAAACTCATGAGAGTGCAATACATCTGATTTCTAAGCGTCGTTCTTTTATTTTTCCTGATCTCAAACAGTTCCGATAGAATATGTAGAATGCGCAAATACGCAATAATGAAATACCTAGCTATTGAATTCTGAATAACAGGCCTGTATTTTCAAGCTAAAGACGGTCCGTTTGGGAGGAGTATTTCTCTGATGTTTTCCCTATGAAGAACAAAGAAAACTAACATTTTGCAGAATACTAATTTATTCCCTTCACACCTAGGAGATTGTCGGAATCTACTCCGCAGTTAAACTCTAACGAAATAGAAAGGATGAAGGGGGATTACTGCGTACCCGCGTATCTAACAATATACAGATAACATGGCTGGAAGCCAAATATGCCCTTTCCGCGAAATTTTCTTGAGTCGCTGCATGCAATCCTGATGGTAGACAGGTGGGCATGTCTATCTGCAATGGCGGTATAAATTCGCAGTGCACTGTTTTCTGTTTTTGTTAATTTCTCTACCATTGCATAGCGAAAGTATTGCATCACATCTAAAAATTGGATACCAAGATTTAATTCGTAGTACATGTTTTGAAGTCCCTTGAATTCCCCCTAAAAACGCATTTTCAGAAGAAAGTCCACACGCGCGAGCGCTTGTGTCTTTGTGTATGTGAACAACATAACTCAAAAACGAGATGTTCGATAAATACGAAACTTAGTGTTTAATTTCAGTGTGGTCCAAATTGCGACACGAAGATTTTCATGAAAATCCCTTCACCTCAATATCCTGTACACGAAAACATGTTCCATTTATACCCCACCTTTAACTGCAGTTGTCATATCGGTGGCCTTTACCTTTGGAACATATTACAGGAACAGTTGTCGTCGGATTTCTGGTTTTTCTTTGGGCTTTATTCATTAGATCACACACATTCATACTTAGTCAAAAGAAGACTAATAGAGATCAACAAACAGAAATAGAATCGGATTGTAAAATTAAACCTTCTCTAAGTCTAGCAAATGAAATAAAACTGAATTGGGGTAAAGAGGCATATATACTTACTTAGGAAGAAAGGAAAGATCAGGAATGGCATGGTTAAGACTGGGGGGCTGACGATTCTTGCAGGAGAATCCGCCCATTCTGTGATTTGGATGAGGACTGGGTAAATGTTTTGGCGGAATATGCACAGTGGGAGAACCGGCGAACGATTAAACTCAAAGAAAAATTCTTAAGTCCCTCAAGAAAGAGATGGGCATGTTGGGAGCCACTGGCTGACCAGAGGAACTGGCAAAACATGGGAAATTTCTTGGCTAAAGTGCGCGAAGCTAGATCAAATTTGTTCAGTTAGACAAAGGTAATTTATCTATATTTTCCTTTTTCTTGTTCCTTTTTGTTTTGTTTTCTTTTTCTGTTGTTTATTTTGTCACCATACTTGTATCTTAAATATGCATGTACGGTCAATGACCCACGCACTAAATACTTGTGTAATAATTTCAATAATTTGAAACCAATAAAGGTACCTTACCTATTCATCTACTTTCAGACTCTGGGGAAGATACGGAATAATCTCGGCCAGAAAAAGCTTCCCACCTCCAGCCCGGCACCCTTCCCACAGCATGTAGGTGGTCTACTAACAAAGCTACGGGATCAGCCCCACTTTTGATATTTTTAATTCTCTAAAAATGGTTTTAACGATTTTAATTAAAATATCACGTGTTTAAGTTATAACAAATGAGGTGTATAACTTAAATTTTCTGGGAATAGTACTCTTTGTTCGGAAGGGATTTTGTATACCTGGTAAACCATAAGAGATAGACAAAAACTTACTGCAAAAAGGCCGAGCGGGGTGGCTCAGGCGGTAACGTCTATGACCCGCATTCAGGAGGTCGTGTGTTCGAGGTCGCGGCCACCTTCCTGACCCATGGGTTTTTTCTGTTTCCCCACCTCGCTAGGCGAGTACTGGAAGGTTTATTACATCCCCCGAAATCCCTGTCCCCCCATTTCACCTCCTTTCTCATTCCACTTCACCTTATATCTGCTTCAGAGTTGCAAGTGTCGGCGTTGTATTGCAGGGGAAAAGGATGCTCTGTGTAAGAGTTCGTCCCCGGAATGGGGGCGGTCTCCGAGGTGCAAGCCCCGCAGTGAGATATGCAAACCCACACGGATGGAGGGGAGCCGGTTGCAGTAGCTGTCATCCGGGGAGTTTAAATCTGTAAAGGTACGGACCCTGCCCTCGGGCCCAATCGTGACGCCCTCTGTCTCCTTAATCCCTCCGGGTGCACTTCGTCAGGGGCTTCAGACACAAATGTTCTTGTAGGTCGAGGTGCTAAGTCGAGGTGCAGTTAGTCCTAAATTTTTAGCACAAAAAGCGCCACCTATCTGAGATAGACAAGAGGAAGTGTTGTTTTTCACCCAAACTTCAATATCGGAAAATCACAGAAATACCTGCATCTAAAAGAAAAGAAAGGAAAAACAATTCAAATGACTTTCTCCGCCTTCTATTGCTTATTATGCAAATTATTCTTACGAAAGTTTATTTTCCTACCTACTTCATTTTAATCGAGAGAAACCTTTCTGTAAATATCTACATTACACATTTCGTTATAGACACAAAGAGAACAGCGATAGTCAAATGTTTAACAACTGGACGCTATATGCTGGCATTAAGATTCCATACTGTTTCCATGACATAGCGAGAAACAACTGAAAATCAAGAGGACTTTAAAAGAATGACTAAGTTTTGAACAGTTAGAACCATTAATGGCGGATATCTCGGAAAGGGCCGGTGCCACAAGAAACGGTATTTGAAATAATTTGTTTTAAAGAGATACATATTTTTTGTGTGGTGCGTTTTCATCTAATACTTAAGGTTTACCAGTTATACAACATTATACAAAAATTTTCCATATGAACTCTACTTCAGAGGCTTTTCCCAGAAAATTCAAGATGTACATTTTATTTGTCAAGTAAATATCTTTAGTATAGGTATTTTAATCAAAATCGTTAGCTTTTTTTTTTAGAAAATCAAACATTTCGAAAAATGTTCCAAGTAAAAGGTAGTTAGGCGGGAATTTTGTTGAAAATCTTCGTGTTGCATCTTTGGAAGATACCAACTTAAATACTAAATTTGGTATTTATCCGACTTTTCTTTTTTTCTTTCTTTTTTGTGTGTTATGCTGTTCACACACATAGACACACGCATGAATTTTTTTTTAAACCGCATTTGAGTTCAAGGGCGGCCTCAAAACATATTTCGGTGAAATCTCGACATTAAATTTTTGGTTGGAATATAGTATATATTCTACCTACTGTAAATAGTACTTTTATTAAAAGGTGTGTTTGTGTGTGTGTGTGTGTGAACACTATAATTCAAAAACGAAATGCTGGGCGCACACCAAACTTAGTATTTAAGTTCAGCACCTTCCCAAGATGCAACACGAAGAATTTCAAAAAATTCGACGACAGCTGTCACTATCAGCAAGACAGTGAACTGCGTGGACTTCTCTTAGAGCACTGGCCAGGATCGTACGTACGATGTTGCCCTAGGACAACTTCCCAGTTCATGTGGAAGTGTTTCATACTCATTGCAGATATGTCTGGAGCAACTACAGCATCCATCTTCAATATACGAACATCTCTCAATTCAGAACTTAACAGACCTTTCTTTGTTGTCACATTAACATGGAATCGATTAACGCTATGAAGTTTGTAGTTTATATTTATTGTTGTAAGAAATAACGTTTGATTAAGACATACTGGGACTGATTTTTACTTTCTCTTCTACATATAGTAAGTAGGGGAAGTATTGTATTCCACCCAAAAATTCGATACCGAGATTTCACCGGAAATACATGTTTTGAGACTCCCTGAATCCAAAAAATGCATTTTTGGAAACATTTCCGTGTGTGTGTCTGTGAACAGCATAACTCAGAAACGAACAGTCGGATAAACACCAAACTTGGTATTTAGGTTCAGTATCTCCCAGAGATGCGACACGAAGGTTTTCAAGAAAATCCCCCCATCCCAGATTACCCTTTACATGAAACATTTTTCGAACATTTCAATTTTCTTAAAAATGGCTCTAATGATTTTGATTAAAGTATCATATGTTTAAGATACTTTCATGACAAATAAAATGTATATCTTGAATTTTCTGGGAAATTCTCCAAAAGTATTCTTCATTGTGAACGACTTTTGCATAACTGGTAAACCATAAGATATAGACAAAATTTTACCTCACAAAAAATGTAGATCGCATTAAAGTACACAATTTATGTCATATACATTTTTTTTGTTGAGTGAACTATTTTCGAAATATTGCTTGTTATTCCCTTAAATTTTCCAATACTTATACTTTTTCTCAAATAGAAATTCGTTATTCATTTTTTTTGGTCCTGGTAATGCAAAGATAATGGAATACTCCACATAGCAACCAGCTCTTAAAACATTTGACTATTGCTTAAAGCCTACCAATTCCCCTTGCATCTACAAGAAAATTAGCAATCAGATTAACATCTCGATTAACATGAAGCATATGGAGAATAAGCGATAATAAAAATAATTTGTACAAGAGTAGAGAAAGTCATGTGACTGTAACACATCAGATTTTTTAATTATATCATATACCTAAATATTCTGTAGACACCTGTGAATCATTCTGGCGAAATATGTTTCGTGATACGCCAATTTTAAAAGCCCAAACGGAATGTTTAAATCACCCATGCGCTCCCTTTAAACCCCACTGAACCCAACCACTTCCTCTTACTGTATGTATAACTCTCAGTTTTACATTTTTGTGCATGAAATTTATTCCTTAAACTTCAGTTTGTTCTTATTTGTATGAAAATTTGCACATGCACTTTCAAATGTGCCTTTTAAAGGTTCAAGCATGCATTTTATAATTGCTTTATTCTTGGCTCACAAAAAGTTAATTTATACTGAAACTTAACACCAAAATCCTCATAAAAATAGAAATGTATTTCTCTACAACTGATAACATCGACACCTATTTTCACTGCACTAACCCATTAGAAAATATCATTATTATATTTCTCTGACAAATGTGAATGAGCAGCGCGGTTTTAGAAGATTTAAATGTTTTCACTAATTAAAAATATTTAATTGTATTATATTAGAAGCTATTTTAGCTAGAGTTTTGAGCTTTTGACGGCCATTTCTTTATTTACTCATATTAAGTGTGCCGATTTTCAAATAAATAGCTTTAAAAAGTTTGAAAATTGAGTCATAGTTTCCCTTAAGGGGGGCTAAAACGGTGATAGTTTCCAAGACATTTAATTTTTAGTCTTTTGTACAATTTTATTAATTTGAATTTCCTCTTGATAACTCGATATATAGTTATAGTTGTAGGAACAATACTTATACTTTAAAAATGATACTGCATCTGTCATTGAAAATTCAAGGTATACATTTTGTTTGTCATATAAATATTAATTACCTTAACTATATGACATTTTAATTAAATCGTTAGAGCCAATTTTCAGAAAATCTAAAATTTCGAAAACGTTTCTAGTAAACGGTAGTTTGGGGTGGGGGGATTTCTTTGAAAATATTTGTGTCGCATCTTTGGAAGCTACTAAACTTAAATACCACGTTTGGTAGTTATCCGACATTTCGTTTTTGAGTTATGCTGTTAAAACACACACACACACACACACACACACACACACACACGCTCGGATCTTTCATGGGACTCAAGTGAAATCTTGATATCGAATTTTTGGGTGGAATGCAAATTCCTGTGGTACGTGAGAGAAAGTCAAAATATAAGTGCTTGTAGATGTAAGAACTGAATACGGACGCCATACTCATTTTGGCGGCAATAACTGAAATTACAACAAAAATTACAATCAAATAAATAAATTGCGCTTTGACTGATTCTGTATACCCGAAAAACGTTTCTCGCAAGTATTTGATGTAATTAACATGAAGTAGATAGGAAAAATAAGCCTTTGTCAAGCCACTATGAAATTAATTGGAATGGACAGTAGAAATGGCGTAAGAATTTATTTTCTTCTCAAGATGAAAAGCAATGTTTTACGACGTTGTTACGTATCTTCACTGCTGACCATTGAAACGGACAGAAAAATGTGAGGAAATGCGTGTTCTTGACGGTAATCTGCGACAATCTCGGATTTCCCCTCTTGTCCCGTCCTCCACCTCCCCCGCCACGGAGAGCATGATGAAGGCGCGCGGCCGTACCCACTCCACCAGCCAGCAGCGGTGACTAGGCAGCGGTGTATAAAACTGTGACAAGTGAACTCTGTGCGCCTCAGTCGGTCTCTCGAAGAACACAGTTCATGTGTTTTAGTGTGGCAGCTCTGTAAAAGAGAGTGCCCACGACGAGTGTGTTCTGTTTAAGTGTCATTTCTTCCGGAGACCCCACACAATTATATCTAGTGTATACTTCTTTAATTCCATGGTGATTGCGTTATAATTTCAAACCTTTTGAAATTTCGTGTATACTTTACTTGGACTTCGAAAACAAAACATGACGGCTACGACGACGTTAGTGCAGAAAATGCTGTTCCTATTGTTGAGGACAACGGCGCTGCTTGTCGTAACTGGTGTCATGACGTCACAAGGCGCTCCAATCATCGAATCGGAGACGCAAGCAATGGTAAGTACGAAATATGAATCACAACCGCCAAGTAGAGTGTGCTTGATTTTGATTTGTCGTTTTAACTGATTTGTTGCACTTTTTAATCTTTCTTTTTCCAGTTAAACATTTAAAAAATCTGACAGGTCCTTAGATTTACTTCACTATGTAATAATCCTCTTATAACATAAGTAATATTGACTTCGCTTAATAAATTAACTTCTTATCAATGCCGCTTTTGGTCCAATGTAAGATGTTTGTTATCTAAAACTGTATGATAAACTCACCAATCTGTGTGCATTTTAAATCGCAAAAAAGTATTGCTTTTTCATTTTTTGCCCATCAAAATGTAGTTATTAAAGCAAGTACAAAACTAATGATTAGGTTTTGTTAATGACATACCTAATTCAAATTTAAATATTAGTAACGTTTTGTTTCCCGGGCAAATTTTTTCAATAATGTGGTTACTAAGTTTGCAATTTAAGCGGACAATTGGTGTCTGGTATGTTAGGATTTGGGTAGGAGGTGCTAAATTATATAGTGAAAGAAATGCAAGTATATTATATAATATTATACGTAGCAATTTGCATTAGATATTGATTTCAAGTCAAGTTTAGTATAAAAAATTGAAATAAAATATAATACATTTGTTCAGGTTTCATCAAAATGTACATAAAAATAAAATAGATGACTAATTGCTAATATGTTTATACTGCTCCGATCAAATATCCTTAGAAAATAACGTCGATCGTAGGATCGAAATCCTCTTCCCCACCCTCCGTATCTCTCGCCACAGACGCTTATGCTGTAAATGTATTTTTATAATGAAATTTAAAATGCTAAGTTTATTACTGAATGCACTGTCACCTACAAGCTTTAGCCTTTTATATAAGATCAACAGAAAAAAGTTAATGCCTCAGCCGGAACTCGAACCACGGATATTTTAAGATTAGATATTGCGATGTTGGCATTCTAAGAAAGTGCATTTTCGGGCAAAAGTTCCACATAATAGGTAATTTATTATTATTCAAACTCCATTTTACAACAATTTTCACAGAATCTATTTAATTGCTTCTTTCTTTCTTTTGTGCTAAAGAATTTTGCAAGTATAGCAAGTGATATAATTCAGTACGATATTTGTAGCTAATTCAACCTGAAAATAAAAGTATATTCACAATTTTGGTAAAATGTTTTAAGCATGTATTTGCCAATTTATGAAGAACAATACATTAACAAACAAAATAAAATAAAGTGGATCTTATTTGTATGCAGATTGCTTTTTTGTTGTCAGTATCAAGAATTTAAATATAACAATAGATTCTCCCCCACCAAATGATTTCTTATTCGAAGCTGGCGCCAAAAGCTGCAATGTTGGCAACAACGCTCCAGCTGGAGTGACGCACAAATAACTCTCTTGTTTAAACTGTGACGCAGAATAGGTTAATACTTGCTGGAATTACGTCAGTAAAACTGGTAACGTTAAGAACTGCCTGGGGCAAAATCAAGGTGTGCCAATTCAATCAAGAGCGCTTTATCATCGAGTTTCCGATAAGCTGATTGTCCTTATCAAGCCGTCTGTGTGCTGTAGAGGTGGGCAAGATTCCAGCAACTGATATTAGCGTGTTCGCTTCTTTTGTTTACTCGCGACAAAAGGTGACGTCATCACATCGAGATAATGCGCCGCATATTTCCGGTACTTGTTCACTTCCTTTCATTGCAGACAATGTTTGTTACAGCTTCCGTATTGCTACTGAATAGATATGTGTTGTGAATCCCTAGTACAAAAACAGTTCCGCTCATTTTTAAGATAACTGTTATTCGTGTCCCTTTTTACGGCTATTCAAACAGAAAGGTAGAAACTGAAAAATTCAATGCCATAACCGGGATTTGAACCACGGATCTTCGGGTTTCCGAGCCGCAGCTCTAACCACCTGAGCTGCCGTATTCTGACTCACATTTTTCCCGATAAATGACAGGGCATTCTCTAATTCATTTTTACTTTCTCTTCTCTGTACACACAGTAGACATTTTTTGTTGGTACAAGGGGGATAGAGGAAACAGAATCCATGGTCAGATGTTCAAAAGCGGTTCGCTGTATTATGGACTCTAAATTCTATAATGTTTCCATGACATTGCGAGAAACAACTGAATAACGACAGTACTAAAAGTGACAAAAGTATTGAAACATTCAAACCAATAATATTGAATATCTCCTATTTATACCAATTATACAAAATACTTTCCAAATGATGAGGCCTCCATAGGTTATTCCCAGAAACTTCAAGATATAAATTTTATTTGCCATATAATTGTCTTAAGTATATGGTATTTTAATCAAAATCGTCAAGACATTTTTAAGAATAAAAAAAAATAACGAAAAAAATTGTCATGCAATGGGGAATTTGGCTTGGGGGATTTTCTGGAAAATCTTCCATGTCACATCCTTAGAAGACACTGAACTTAAAAAACCAATTCTTAACGACTTTTCGTTTTTGAGTTACTCTGTTTACAAATACACGCGCCGGAACTTTTTTTAAAAAGGCTTGGTTTTAGATCCAAGGGTTCTCAAAACATATATTTCCGGTGAAATCTGATATCGAATTTTTGGGTGGAATACAGTACTCCCTATACTTATTACAGGTAAGCAATAGAGAAAATAAAAATTGATCTATGAACATTTTTGTTATTGTTTATTACTTTGCTCAAGATATTTTTGTTAATGTAGGCTTGTACTGCAGAAACATAAAATGAATAATGAATTTTGGGAGTATAACGTTGGCATATGAACATGACCGCTATTGGTAGATTACAATCATCATAGTTCCTGTACATTATGTATAGTTGTTTATTTTTGTTTGTAGACAGAATTTCCGGAACCTTTTCAGTTAAATGGTGATAATATGTTTTCCTTTTATCCTTCGTGGTCCTTTTGTTCAGCAACTTTATTGTAGAATTTTGTTATTTTTGCTTTTTTCTTTGAAGAGCCGCATGTAAGCTGTTTTCAATGTTTGCTTTACCACTTGTGCTAGTGCGCTATGCAAAACTATATTACTTTCTCTACTACGTATAGTAAGTAGGGGAAGTATTGTATTCCACCCAAAAATTCGATACCAAGATTTCACCGGAAATATATGGCCCCCTGAATCAAAAAAAAAAATATGATGTGTTACACTCACATGACTTTCTCTACTCTTGTACAAACTATTTTTACAAACTCTTATTCTCCATTTATTTCATATTAATCGAGATAAACATTTGCTGAAACGATCTTTTGACAAGCAAAGAGAATTACATTTTACACATAGCGACCAGTTCTAAAAATATTTGACTATCACTTAAGGCGTACTATGTTCCCCTTGTTTTGTATTTCCAAGGGCAATATAGAAATACAGTAGCCTTTAAGCATATACATATCTCTTAATAGCTGTTTGCTATGTGCAGCACCATTCTCTTTGCCTTAGATTAATACTCTTTGCATATACAAGACAAAAAAATGAATAGCGAATTCCCATTTGAGAAAATTATTGAAAAATTTAAGGGAATAACAAGCAATATCTCGAAAATGGTTCACTCAACAAAAAAATGTATATGACATAAATTGTGTATTTTATCGCGATCTACATTTTTTGTGTAGTAAAATTTTGTCTATCTCTGATGGTTTACCAGTTATGCAAAGTCGTTTACAATGAAGAATACTTTTGGAGACATTCCCAGAAAATTCGAGATATACATTTCATTTGTCATGAAATATCTTGAACATATGATATTTTAATCAAAATAGTTAGAGCCATTTTTGAGAAAATTAAAATTCTTGAAAAATTTTCAATGTAAAGGGTAGTCTGCGGTGGGGGGATTTTCTTAAAAACCTTCGTGTCGCATCTCTGGAAGATACTGAACCTAAAGTTTGGTGTTTATCCGACTGTTCGTTTCTGAGTTATGCTGTTCACAGACACACAGATATGAAATGTATATCTCGAATTTTCTGGGAATGTCTCCAAAAGTATTCTTCATTGTGAACGACTTTTGCATAACTGGTAAACCATAAGAGAAAGACAAAATTTTACTACACAAAAAATGTAGATCGCGTTAAAATACACAATTTATGTCATATACATTTTTGTTGTTGAGTAAACCATTTTCGAGATACTGCTTGTTATTCCCTTAAATTTTCCAATACTTATACTTTTTCTCAAATGGGAATTCGTTATTCATTTTTTGTCCTGGTAATGCAAAGAGAATGGAATACTCCACATAGCAACCAGCCCTTAAATTATTTGACTATCGCTTAAAGCCTACCAATTCCCATTGCATCTACAAGAAAATTAGCAATAAGATTAGGATCTCAATATCTCGATTACCATGAATCATATGGAGAATAAGCGTTTATAAAAATAATTTGTATAAGAGTAGAGAAAGTCATGTGAGTGTAACACATCAGATATTTTTTTCTTGGAAAGGTCAAACTGAAAAATTCAGTGCCATCCGGGATTTGAAACTTTGTATGTGGTATTTATATTACATTAACATACTGCGATAAACATTTCGGGTCTCTCAAATAAAAATTATAAATGTTTAGATTTTTGACAGGTGCATTGCCTTAAGAAATGCAATTAAAATATCGTAAATATGGCGTGCTTAATGTCATCAATTGGTATACTCATGTGAAGTAACTACTTGACAGATCCATTGAGGACTATGGCCTATATTTTCACTATCTTCACTTATGATGATTCACACACACTAAGCCGGATGTCAAGACCGCGATAACATATTGTTTCTTGCGTAAAACAGCTGAGAATCACTTGCCGCTTTCCTAACGTGTGAAATCCCGCTTTGTTTTGCTTCTATTTACATCGGAAGTGATGATTGACTCAGAGGAATCATTATTTTCTTTCGCGGACGGGCAGGTGCATTTATCTATAAAATTTAAAAATATATATCTATTGTGTTACATTCACATGACTTTCTCTACCCTCTATTGTTTACCTTTATATAGGTTATACAAACTATTCTAACGAAAGCCTATTAGTTTCTAAGCCACTTACATAGTAGGAAGAGAAGGTAAAAAAATCTGATGTGTTACACTCACATGACTTTTTCTACTCTTGTACAAACTATTTTTACAAACGCTTATTCTCCATATGCTTGATGTTAATCGAGATGTTAATCTTATTGCTAATTTTCTTGTAGATGCAAGGGGAATTGGTAGGTTTTAAGCGGTAGTCAAATATTTTAAGAGCTGGTTGTTATGTGGCGCATTCCATTGTCTTTGTATGTCCAGGACAAAAAAACATGAATAACGAATTTGAGAAAAAGTATAAGTATTGGAACATTTAAGGGATTAACAAGCAATATCTCGAAAATGGTTCACTCAACAAACACCTTGTGTATTTTAACGCGATCTACATTTTTTGTGTAGTAAACTTTTGTCCATCTCTTATGGTTTACCAGTTATGCAAAAGTCGTTCACAATGAAGAATTCTTTTGGAGACATTCCCAGAAAATTCGGGATATACATTTCATTTGTCATGAAAATATCTTAAACATATGATACTTTAAATCAAAATCGTTAGATCCATTTTTGGGAAAATTAAAATTTTCGAAAAATATTCCATGTAAAGGGTAATTTGTGGTGGGAGGATTTTCTTGAAAACCTTCGTGTCGCATCTCTGGAAGATACTGAACCTAAATACCAAGTTTGGTGTTTATCCGACTGTTTGTTTCTGAGTTATGCTGTTCACACACACACACACACACGGACATGTTTCCAAAAATACTTTTTTTTTGGATTCAGGAGGCCTCAAACATGTATTTCTGGTGAAATCTCGGTATCGAATTTTTGGATGGAATACAATAGTTCCCCTACTTACTATACGCAGTAGAGAAAGTAAAATGTAAATGTAATAAACTGTATACCTAAATTTGGGCCACTCTGTAGACCTAGTTTCACACCAATTGACTTATCTATTCTTGCATGCCACATACCGTACCACAGCCACAAAAGAATTACGTACTCAAAAACAGCGACACCGTGCGGTCATGAACCATGTATAGCAGGCCTGGACTTTCATTAAAATTACATATCGTGTTTGCCATTATTTCTCAAAGAAAGATTAATTAGCATTGACCAAAAGAAGCATTCATTCTCCAATTAGGTGCCTCTGTGGCGATGAAACTAATGGACAGAATGGAGGCCAACTAACTGCCTTCTTTTGGAAACTTGAAGGAGTCTACAAAGTGAACGGGAACAATTTTCGTATTACGAAGAACACGATGTTGATGTAGAAGATGACGCCAGACGAGGGACGTCCGATTATCTCATGCCGTATAACGTCAGCATTCCCGCTGTTTCAAAATATCCTTCCTCATCAGTTCACTGAAGTCAGTCTTCACAAAGTGATTCTTATCGCCTCGATGACCTCATGGGCGAACAAGGTGAAAAATTATTATTTAAAGCTCATTGATTACGTGTGGCATGAGAATCGTGCATAGACAAATGAAGTCTATGGAAAATTTATACCTAGATAACAAATAATAATTACTTATATATGTGTGAGGATATTTGAAGTAAGTAACCGAAAAGTAACTACCCACGTGGCCTGCTCTATCCGCTGTCGATTGTTTTATATAGTTTGTATAAACTATTCTTACAAAAGTTGAAAAGCAGACTTAGAAACTGTACCACGAATCTTCGAATTTCTGTGCCGTTGCTCCAACCACTCAACTACCATGACAACATGCAGATACGACATTAAATTCCCCAAATGTGAATTAGATAGTTGGGAAATTTAATGTCGTGGCTCAAATCTCATTATGGCATTGAATTTTTCATACTTACTCTACCTTTCCAAAGTTAGCCTATACTCAGCATGTGTAGAAGAACAATTAATTACCTATTATTATTACAAAGGCTTACTTTTTCGTATTAATTGAGATAAACCTTTGCAGAAATTGTTTTTATTACCAGGAAGAGGGGTTTTAGTAAGTAAACAGAGCAATCCTGTTACCCCACAGAGTAATGAAGTGTGACGGACACACCCCTCCCCAACAGCCAATTTCGTTGCAACTATTCCATTTATTTACAACAGTGCAGAACTGAGGCTATATGCCTGAAGCAAAGAAGAGTTTATACATCAAAATTAACATCATTTGTGGCAGAATGTGGCAGGGAACATTTCAGCACAAATGGCGAAACCATCCGATGTAACACAGAGCTCAAAATACGTTTAAAACATCATATTAAGCAACAATGAAGTAGACCTTCAACCCCCTCAGCCCAAACTGCAAATCAGAATTTTTCGAGGATCTGTTTCATACAGTAGTAAAAGCGGATACTACTTTGCAAAATAATACAGCTTTCGAAATATTTGTTTAGTAGCTTTTATAAATAAATTTCACACTATCAATAGTTAAACATACATTGCTTTTTTTCCTTCTAATACTCCTTTAACCCTGGTATACCTTCGAAGTAGGGTGTACGTCATATTTGTTCAAAGAGAGCACTGCAAGTTCACAAGTGATTCCAGCTTCCCTCGCCACCAACCCTTGGTGCGTTCCTAACTTGATGGTTTACTTACTAAAACCCCTCTGCCTGTTCATTACACATTTCATAGATATACAAGAGGGATAGAGGCTGGCCAAAAATTCCATACGGTTTCCGTGATATCGCGAGAATAAACAGATTAATGACTTTATAAAAAATGACAAAATCATTGAAAACTTTAACGGATATTTCTGAAATGATTGATGCGAATAAAATATTATTTGAAAAAACAAGGCGGTGTTTTTGAAGAGATCTACATTTTTTCTGTGGTAAGTTTTTGTCGATCTCTTATTATGATTTGCCATTTATAGAAAATTATATAAAATACCTTCCGAATGAAGAGGACTTCACAGGCTTCAAGATACAGATTTTATTTGTCACGTAAATATCTTAAATGAATAGTATTTTAATCAAAACTGTTAGAGCCATTTTGATAAAATCAAAGATAACGAAAACATTTTCATGTGAAGGATAGTTTGAGGTGGGGGATTTTCTTGAAAATCTTGGAAAATAATGAACTTAAATACCAAGTTTGGATTTATCGAACTTTTAGTTTTTGGGGGGGGGGGTTATGCTAAACAACATACACCTTTTTCTAAAAACGCTTTTTTTTATTCAAGGTGTCTCAAAACATGCATTTCTGGTGAAATCTCGACATCGAATTTTTTAGTGGAATACAATACTTTCTCTGCTTACTAGAAAGAAAGAAAAACAACCAAATGTTCCTCAAAACATGGGTCCTTTGGTTACACTTCTCTCAGAAATCGCATGCAGTGCCACTCTACAGTTTCAGATTGTGCCAATTATATCACTGGAGAATACCAACTGTGTTTCTTTGAAAATTAAAAAAGTATTTCTCGTGTAATTTACAAAATTACATGAACTTCTATTATTAAATGTTATATATGTAGAAGTATACAAAATTATGTACCTATAACTCTTACAATTTCTTAGAAAAATGTGCATCAGGGCACAAGAAATATAATTACAAGCATATTAATTGGGTCTGAATTTATATTTAATGTAACCTCTCGAAAATGGAATTTAAGTACCTAAAACTGCTAACAGTATTATGATAACTGTAGCTTTGCTAAACTGCAAAGATGAATACGGGGGAAAATTATTACTACCTGTTTCTATAACTTCAGGAATGGAAAATGATTCTCACCATCCTTTAATTTCTTTATTACATCTTAAATCCCTTAATTATTAATTAAACACAATCCATATGTATTTATTATACAATTCAAACAAAAAATATAATTTCATCTTCATTCCCTGAGGCTATATTCAGGAACGTATTAAGATTGAATTTCCTAATGCAAAAATATATCTCTACCAATTTTTAGGCTAATATTAAGACACCAGATACATTAGATATTTGGTGATAACACTATTTCTGGGAAAAAACATTTTCATCAATGTTTAAAAAACATCTCTCTTATTATAATTGGATAAGGTTTGAACCGAACGAACGCCTCTGAAATACACATGTGTTAAATTACCGTAAATATGTTTATTCATTGATTTCTTTTGAAGCTTAAGCCTTTAGGGCTTCTTTTCCGTGTTCTCAGTCCACGTTGTGGAACATGCGAAGTCGTGCCAGACAGAAGTTAAATATAGTATAAGCCAGACACTCCCAATGTTCGGGAGAAAAACGTCTCAAAATATTGCTGATTCTGAAAGGAAATTCAGATTTTTTTTCTTATTTTTGCCTAACGTTGCAGATTATGATAACATCAAGATATTCGTTCGATGAAGTCAAGCCCAAGATTGAATTACTGCGGAACAAATTTAATAACGGGGAGTAAACCCGCAGACTCCAGGGCAAACGTAAAGCTTTAATTATGTTGGGAATGCAAGAATTTGTATCAGGAGTAGGTTTGTCCGTTGTGCTGTTCGACGTCATGCAACTGTGAGTAAGAACAGTGATTGAGGGAGAGGGGGAGGAGGAGAAAATTGGAAGGGATTGTAAGAATGCTCTCAAGAAAATTTGAAGAGGTGTCATCGGCCACATTGGTGATGCCGTCAAGTCTATGTCTAATTTTTACTTTCTCTACTTCGAGATTTCGCAGATACATATTTTGAGGTCCCCTGAATAAAACAATTAGAAAAAGCAGCGTGTGTGTGAGAAGAGCATAACCCCAAAATGAAATGTTCCATAAATACGAAACTTAGTATTTAGGTTCAGCAACTTTCAACGCTGTGACAGGAAGATTTTAAAAAAACATCCCCATCCCAAACCACCCTTTACATGAAAAATTTTTAATTATTTTTGAATTTCTCAAAAATTCCTTTAACGATTTTGATTAAAACACCATGTGTTTAAGATATTTACATGTAAAATAAACTGCATATCTTGAATTTTCTGAGAATAGCCTGTGAAATCCTCTTCATTCTGAATGATTTTGGTATAATCGGTAAACCGTAAGAGAGAGGCAAAAAATTGCTACACAGAAATGTAGATCTCATTAAAGCACACACTTTGTTAATTTTTTGTGGCGTTAACCATTTCCGAGACATTATTTGTTATTGGTTTGAATTTTCAGATACTTCGAAAGTGAAAAGTTGCTATTCATTTTTTCTCGCTGTCATGCAAAGAGCGTGACATTTCAAAGCCATCATATAGCGACCCACTTTTTAAAAATCTGACCGACTTTACCTACCGTATTCTACAACGAAATGTGTAAATGTGAACAGAAAGTTTATCTGGATTAACAAAAAGTAAATGGAATAATAAACGTTTGTAAGGGGGTTTGTAGAAGGGTGAGTAGAGAAACTCATGTGAATCCAACAATAAGGTTTTTTTCAGAAAATATCCTTCCTGTTTTAGTTTAGCGTTCTTTAACCGGTTAGGTCATATCGGGCGATGAATGAAATGTGTGAAATGATAGTCAAATGAGCCCGAGGTCCATAGAGCTTAAAGGTACCCGACATTTATCTTTCAGGATAAGGAAAAACCGCAGAAAAAAAACCTTATCCGGGTCACTCACCCTAACCGAGATTCGAACTCGGGAACTCTTGAATGAGAGGCGGGCTTCTTCTTTGTTGAACATGTATTTTCATGGAATGAAGGCAGCAGTGCCAACAAGAACAACCTGTTGATTCAACATGGAAGCAAGATCACTGGTGCAAATTTGGGAGACAGGGAGTCTAATGTGGAGTAGGATCATTGCGTTTTTAATTCAAGCAAATTGCAGTCTTTACAGCCAATAGTGAAGATTTATGCTTCTCTTAGTAGGCGTCATATTCAGCTGCTATGCTGTTAAGAGATGAACTTGGCACGGATAACTTTTGGAATTCTGCCTTTTGCCTTACTCTGGCCGAGGTAACGTCGGGATGAAGTTGTGCATATGCCTCAGTTTATTGCTTTAGCAACAGTTAATGCTGAGCTAGAAGACACTTAATCGAGATTTCTTATTTTAAAACACATCATTTAGTATACAGATGTATACATCTTTCTAACTTCATTGTTGTTATTTCTGTTTACCACAATTTGAAAGCTAAAGGTTCCGTTACAGTGTCGACCATTTTCGGAACACCAAAATGAATAGGTGATCACTTTTGGTTGAAAACTTGAAGATACAGTTTTTTTTACGAGAGATATATCATACGTGTCTACACAGGATGTGACAAAGCATGGCCAAACTTTCAGGACACATTCCTCACACGCAGAGGAGGAAAATATGTTATACGTATGCTCAAAATGCCCTCTTGGTTACGTCTGATTAAGTTGTAATTTTAGGTTTACCGCCATGTAGAGGCACTTAAAAACTCTTGTGTATCGAATCCCGGTACAAGATGCAGAGAGTCTTCGTACCCGTATTGTGGAAGGCTGCGAAACAATGCGGAATTCTCCAAGGATACATCAGCACATACGGGATTCAATGTGACGGCGGGTTGATGCTAGTATAAATGCTAAAGGAGGGCATTTTGGACACTTCATGTAAGAAAGAGTTTCATATAGTATGCTTGTACGTTCTGTCTGTTTCCCGTGATTAATATACTATGAATAATTGTAGAAAACGAGTTGTAACATGGAAGTAAAGCTTTAGGAATGTCCATATAACATATTTTGTTCTTCTACATGTGAGGAATGTACCTTGAAAGTTTGGCCTTATTGTTGAATCCTGTATTCTAGAGCATCTTCATTGAAGAACCTTTTAATATGTAATATTTTATCTTTCACTGTATTTCCAGAATATATTCAAAACTATGTTTCGAAATTACTTATCTATAGGCTGAATGTATGTTCTGAACTTGCCTAGAGTTTAAACTTCCAAATTTGACAGTCATGGGATATATACGATGATGGTTGGAAGAAAATATTTGTTTACTGCGGTTCATTCAGATATAGCAACAACATTAATGCAGTATTTATATATTGTAATTCTATATGGTGTTTGGAACTATGTTGGGCAGGTTTAAATTAAGAGAACTATAACATTTTGCATATCTACTTATTCCAAACACAAATTAATAGTTATGCACAAAGAAAGATAACACACAGAGTCAAGAAACATGTATGAAAATTTCATTTCACAAGGGATAAGATATAGGTTGATAAAATGTGTGATACACGAATAACAAAGTTAAGCCAAGACAGGAACATGATTGACAGAAGATTGTGAAGAATGCTGATAGGTATCGTTTGACAGCATACATCAATGTCCACAACGTCTCCATTTTATTTTAGACATGCTAGATGTTTTTGGATAAGGACGCTTGAAAAGGCATCGAAACGTCCTTGACTCAGCTGTTTGCTAATTCACACACATAGAGGCAAGCAAGTCTTTGTGGCAGCTCACGATTCTGTGTACTGATCAGGCAACATTTCCTCCGTTCCACTGTCACAGCATAACTGAAAAGCACAATGCTTATTGTTCACATCCTGTATCAGTCCACAAAATGTGTAAACCTTCAGTTGATAGCGGTGAACGGAATGAATGCCAAAATGTATCCTGATTACTTGAGAAATCATCCAAAAAGTGTGCAAAAAGCTCTGAGAAGTCACATTTGACAACTTCCATTCAGAAAATCCTTTCAGATATTTAGTGAAAAGGAAATTGTGATAGGCATTAAGCATCTACCAGCTGATTTAATGAATGTACATGATATCCTGGAATCGACTTGCATTTCTCCAAAGCTTGAGTTATTTCACTGAACATATGCCACGTGTATTGCTTTCAAAGGCTCCAGAGATGAAGACATAAGACATAATGCATGTCTTTACTTATTTTGACAGAAAGATTTCCTTCACATCAACTGTTCTTAGAACTACTGTCATGCATTCTTCATACGATTACATGAGGTGGCGTTACTCAAGATAACCCAGTGAGATGCATTCAAATACTGCTGGTCCGAAATTACGAACTACCTACAATCCTGCTACTGATAACAGTTGAGGTGTGAAAATTATTAGACTCAAGCACATTTTCACAATAAAAGACTGTAAATTCTGAGTTTGAAAAAACTTTATAAATATCTAAAATCAAATCAAGTTATGTGAATGTCTATGGGTTATTTTTCATTGTGAGTATTTATTTTTATCCAAATAATACTATTGCATTACTATTTTTGTGTGCAACATCACTTTTCCAACCCACAGCCTCAAAAAGCTACACAAAACAAGAGGTATACATCATAAAAAATATAGTGTTGAATTTTCACAGATAATTCTGAGGGGAAGAAAGCTGAAAATGTTCATTTAAGATCCATTTTTGGCAAACTTGAAATCAATTTGCCTACATTTTATTGAAGAAAAGTTGATTCTCCAGGTTTATTCCACTTTTTCATTAGAAAGTCATCTAATTATGATTGGTAGAATATTCTATAAGCATTTTATCACACTAGAGCTTCAATAACTGGGTGATAGAATCTCGAGTAGTAAATAACCAAAACTTTGCTTTCAATCTAATGATTTTTACAGTTCTGTATGGTCGTAATACATTTATATTTAAACAATAACAGCCGCTGAAGTAAAGAAAGCCAGTTTGAAAGATATTCGTACAAAGTATATGCAATTTGTTGACTATTAAGAAATCAGCAGCTCTGTATTCAGCCGTACGGACATGGTCATGGAGAGCACTGCAAAACTGCTCAGGGTGAGCAAATCAAATATGGGTGAATTTACAACACAAAACTTTGTAACTCAAGCTGCTGTGTTCAGGCTTTAGTAAACATTATAATGACACATTCCGAAGTTTCATTGATTTTTTTACCAAGTATAAGGTCTTTCAACAAGAGTGTCCTATCTTTGAACTTAAAACACGTTCTATAAATGATAGAGGTTTATTTCTTTTTTATTTTGGAACATAATTAATGCCATTACGTGTGGAAGAGAACATCAGTTAAGCGACCGCCGCGACTTCGTTGGGTTGCGCGTATACGGTTGACCCAATTTTCAATGACAGAAGAACGTAAATTAGGTCCAACTTCACGAATAACACGCGTGATGTTTTTCATAAGATCATTTACTGTTTCTGGCTTGTTGACATAAACTCGTGATTTAACATAACCCCACAAGAAGTAATCCAACGGCGTTAAATCACATGACCTCGGGGGCCAGTTAACATCACCACCACGGGAAATAGCCCAGTCAGCGAATACACGGCGCAACCTATGGTCGTTGGGCTTTAGTTCTTGAGTTAACACAATTTTGTAAGCGTGAAACTTCAAGTACAGATACAGAATTCACCAAGTTGTGTCGGAGAAAGCCCCAATTCTTGCGCTCGACGAGCAATTGATTTGTTTCCGTTCTCGCGGACACTTTCACGAACAGCGCCTATGTTTTCGTTGGAGCGCTTACGTCGATTACACACAGGCGTTCTTTGATCGCTGACTGAACCAATTTATCGATCAAACGCCGAATCGTTCTCTCGCAGGAACGATTATGCACACCGTAAACTTCACGAAATACACGGAAGGTTTGGCGAACAGATGATCCATTTTGATAATAAATTTTCACAATTTCTACGCGTTGATGAATGCTGTAACGTTCCATGGCTATTTGTCAATAAAAACTGAAACCACATGAAAAAATGAGTGCTGTGACTCAATAACAACGGTGGCTATCACATGTTAAAGATAGGACACTCTTGTTGAAAGACCCTGTAGCTGTAATGTTCTCCATAAATGTATTTATTTATTTTTAGCAAATTATTTTACTAAAATATCATCTAGTTTGACTTTAATCCTGAAGGATCATTAATATTATAAGATGTTATGAACATATTTGCACCTGAACATAGCTATGAGCTTCTATACGAAGATTTCTTGCTGTGTAATTTAAAATTCTTAAAGGAACCACTTGATGATAATGCGATAAGAGTAGCTGCTCAAGGATGCATCGCGTTGTGACCAAAATATTAATGACGAGTGATTTTCTCTGAAATCTTTTCTATATTCTTCCTGGTATTGCTCAAACAAGGAAAGATATCAAGTTCTTAGGCAAAAGAGAATATGTGAACGAAAGTGTCTAAATGTCAAGCCCGACATCTTCTGTAGAAACTTTAAGAGAAGAAAGAATGACGATTTTCGCTGAAACTCTCAAGCGACTGTCCTAGTCAAAAGGAAGTAGTAGTTGATTAGAGTGGGGTACTTAATTGCGGCGACTCACAAAGCTTGGAAGCATTCTGCATGTCATTTGTTTCTTCAGTGTTGGCAACAGTTATAGACCTCGTGCTCAGCTAGTGAAGGTTACACGAGAAAACAGGTTGTGCTGACTCACAGAGCATGAATAAACGTTTCTTCGTACTGACATTTTATTGTTTAGGTGATCATACAATTATCCGAAGAATTACGTCAATCATTCTACAAAAGTAAATGACAAACATATGTCATTATTTAACGTTTCGGGTCATTTTATGCGGGAAACTGCGTTTCATCCAGAAGTGCAAGTTGAATGACAATTTCAGCATTAATTGCTTATTACATTAATAAGCTACACAGTGACATTTTTGGGGGTTGAAATATTTCTTCTTGATGAAAATCCTATGTTTGATATTCCAAAACCCTTGAACGGTCACAGTTTCACAGCCTTGTACACACTCTTTTGTCTCAGATAATTTATTTAATCATTCTCTAGTTCATTTTCATTGACTGTTCTGTTTTTCTGAGATGTTAATTGGTACATCAGATAACTTTTGCTTTCTCTACCACGTACGTAGTAGGTACAGAAGGCTAATTACACTTCACCCAAAAATTCGGTATCGATATTACATCCAAATGGATGTTTTGAGGCACCATGAATCCAAGAAAAGTATTTATAGAAAACGATCTGCGTGTGTGTGAGCGAACAGCATAACTAAAAAAACTATAACTTGGGTAAGTACCTAATTTGGTATTTAAACTCAGTACCTACCCCGCAGGATGGCTCAGGTAGTCATGTCTGTGGCCCGCATTCGGGAGGTCCAATTCAAACCCTGAGGCCGAACGAACAATCTGACCAAAAGCTTTTTCACGATTTTCCTCGATCGCTAGGCGAATCATTGCTGGCTTGGATCATTTGATCGCGAATTTTCCTCTCATTTGTTTCATCACTGCATTTTGCGTTCTTCTTCTCCTTCACCGCCATACCAGGCATTGGGCTGGTCACCCATTCTGGATATTCTATGATCCGAAGTTTGCCTACTCCTCGACAGGCTATTGACCCAAATAAGACCTTGGGGGCGTAAGTCCTCTAAAGAGGAAAGTAATCCGAAGAAGAAGAAATTAAGTACCTTGCAATGATGCGACACGAATATTTTGAAGAGAATCCACCAACCCCAAATTTCCTATTAAATAGAACATTTTTCTTTTTTGATTTTCTGAAAAAAATGACTAATGATATTTATTCAAATGCGTATACTTAGGACATATACACGACAAATAAAACGCATGTCTAGAATTTTCTGCGAATAGCCTGTGAAGTCCTCTTCATTCGGAAATAACGTTGTATAAAAGATAGACAAATAGTACACAGAAAATGTAGATCTCTTTAAAACACACAATTTATTACAAATACCTTTTTTGCGACATTGTCTGTTTCCGAGTTATTCATTGTTCTGGATTTGAATTTTTAATACTTTGTAATTTTTTTGAAGCCGTCATGGAAACAGTATGGAACTTCAAGGCCAGCATATAGCGCCGAGTTCTTAAACATCTGATTATCGCCTTGGTTTATGTATCCACCTTGTAACTACAACGAAATGGGTAATGAAATTAATTTTGCAAACGTTTGTCTCGATAAATATGAAGTAGATAAATATATTCTAAGAATAGTTTTTGAATGTGTGTAAAAATAAACGATAGGGGTAGAGAAAGTCGTGTGAATGTAACGTAATTTTTAAAACCATTTCTGTGAGATAAACATTAGCGATGCTATAAAAAGTGGAACATCGAATGCAATGATTTATTAACCTCTTAAGTTACTCGCGTTCTTTGTCCGTAAGTGCGGAATATCAAATGCATGCTTAAACTTTGATTGAGATACAAATGCTCTCACGCACTTATCTGTACCGCGCTTGTAGATATGGCAGGGTTGATGAACTTGAGCAGAAACAAGGAGAAGAAATCTTAGTCTTACCTTTGTCCGAATTTCTTAATTCTTCTCTACATTCTGTTCAATCGAGACATCTAATTGTTATTGCCCATATTTTCCAAATGTGGAAGCATGGGTTTACTTGCATGGGAGACTGTCATTTCCAAGCAGTATGTACTAAACAATGAGAGGCAATATGCTTCCGGTACTCAGTGCAGGTTATTAAAGGACCTAAGCAGTATGCTGCAGGCAAACAAGGTCAAAGCTTCAAGGCGAACGTTGCAAAGCGCTTCGTCTTCCGGGTAGCCGGTAGATCATCAGCATTCACTTTCTTATCGAGGGCTGAGTCAAATTAAACGTGCAATAAATTACTTTGTCTAACACTAATACTGGCGTGCATAAAATGTGGCCCATAATGGAACGGAGCTGACAAAATTAGCCCCACCACCTGCCAGCGTGCCACCTCTGCTTTTCGAGGATAATTCTAGACACTGGATTGGCAGGGTACTCTACCTCTTAAGTACAAGTAATAAGGTAGAAGTGGTTGATTGTGAAGTATTTCAAATGAAAATGAACGAAGAGTAGGAAAACTCATTTACACTCTTCAGTTAAGTAGAATTACTTGGACATGTTTCGAGAGTCCCTTGCTCTCATCGTCAGCTGCTTTAGAGAATTTCACGTAAAACTTGCACCGTATAACAAACACAGCATTAAAAATCTCCTAAGTTCAAAGTTGAAAGATCAAGTCCCTCCAGAACAACAGTCCGGAATATACGCCATAGAATCCTAGATTGCAACATTGGGAAAACCAAAAGAAATACTGAATCGTGCAGAAAAGAACAGTTCAGGAACATTCACCCAAAAAAAATTGAAAAAAAAACTATTGTTGCGAATCATTTTGGGAGACAAACCACGAAATAGACCCAGATGTTAAAAGAAGTCTCAAAACCTATGGAACTATTCGCTTGGGAGAAAATCTACATTTGGAAAAAACAAGGATATTGCAATGAATTTGGATATCCCAGCATAGGATAAACTCAGCAAGTACATCTAACCCTCACCAGATGCCACCACAGATGGTTCAACACAGGCAGATATAGGACAATCAAACAACCACCAACCAGTAGGTCAGCAGCTGACGATAAGAGCAAGGAACTCTCGAAACATGTCCAGGTAATTCTACTTAAGTGAAGAGTGTAAATGAGTTTTCCTACTCCTCCTTCATTTTCATTACTTTACCTCTGTTTTTTCGAGGATAATTCTAGACACTGGATTGGCAGGGTACTTTACCTCCCCCAATGTATGGCCGAACTGCTGAAGGGTAATATTACAACTGAAACCTTATGTTTTCATGCTACACTAGCACTTTCTTAATGCCGGTTTTTATATTGCTGTTTACTAGCAGCAACGACTTTAACCTTCTTCTCCATGTCGCTGATGAAAACTCTCATATATGTAAATGCCGTAGCTGTCGTTCAGTTTAACTACACATGCAAATCTTATTCTTCACCCCTTCCTCTCAAGGCCAATATTGTAATTAATTTACCTTTCCTTGTGTACCACTCGTAGCGAAACTCTGTCAGAGGTGGTATCCGAACCACCGCTCCATTTCCCATAGGTTATAAACACCCTTCATTGGTTAGTTTGTATGTCCCTAAATTGCTTTACAGGCATCACATGGAGAACTGATGCTGGCTGGGTGGAGTCAAAAACTGGTTATCTGAAGGTGGAAACTTTACGGAGGCGGTGTAGGGGAATGTGCCACATTTTATGCACGGCAGTGTACCTAGTAGGTACAGGACGTAGGGAAGGTTCCTATATTGAACCACTTACGCCTAAATAGTAAATAATAATTATAATTTCAAATCAAACTTTTCAGAAACACAAGCGTTAAAGTGACAAATCCTTGCGCCATCAATATCCTCAACACAATTTAAAATTAATACAATTATCAATTAAATAACATTTAAAAAGTGAGATGGTGTAAATCGGTTCAAATTAGGAATGTGGTCCTTTAAGTTTAAAAGTATTTTTATTAATACAAAATACACATTTTATTGTACATTCAAAACAAATATGCCTTCAGCAACAAAAGTAGAGTCAAAAATTGTGATAAGAATAGCAATTTACTTGAACATTTTAAATTTTTATATAATGACAATCACTTGGTTTTTGGAATAGGTATTATTTGCAAATATAGAGTTTTTACTAATTTTTACTCTCATACAAAAGAGTCCAATTATACACAGTCTTCACAATAAAACACTTTCTTCTTAGCACTAACTTTGCACACTTTTGGTGAAGCCATATCCTACAACTCATACACCGGATCATGTCCATAATTTCAGACAATTCATATGCACATATTCATATCAGCCACTGTTTTTAACATGATTTTTTTTAGCTTAACATATTATATCGATATTTATTCACAAGATATACTATTCGCAGTTGAACAACTCTAGAACTTCAATAGGTTTCCTAAATTGGACCAGTTCAATATAGGGTTCAAACAGTGGTTCAATTTATGAGCCACGCCATTTTGGAAGCTTTAGCATCTATGTAACTAGGAGAGACGCTGCTTGAAAAACGTATGCATGAATATTGTTGCTAAATAAACACTTCATAACATGCAATATATATAGCTCATCTCAAACTTGCCTAATTGGTCGTATTACTTCTGAAGCACCAAAAGCACACAACACTTCATACAACTGAAACCACAGTTCAGAATGCAAAGTCAACAACTGCAAGCATTCATAGCTGTACACGCCACGCATCTGTCGAATAGTTTAGAAAATATCGGGGCGGTTCAATTTAAGAGGCGGTTCAAATTAGGGACCTTTCCCTTATTGCATTTTATCAAAACATTTGATACAGAGAAATGCACGTTTTGAGGCTCGCTGAATAAAAAATCATTTTTAGAAAAATGTTCGCGCGCGCGCACGTGTGTGTGTGTGTGTGTGTGTGTGTGTGTGTGCCTGTTTGTCTGTGAAAAGTATAAATTAAAAACGAAACGCCAGTTAAATATCAAACTTTGTATCCTAGTTTAGCATTTTCCAGGAATGCGAAACGAAGATTTTCGAGAATATTCCCCTACTGCAAACTTTACACAGAAAAGGTTTCGATATTTTTGATTTGCTCAAAAATAGCTAACGAGTTTTATTAAAACACATATTTATGATATTTACATGACAAATAAACGGTATATCTTGAATTGTCTTGGAATAACCTGCGAAGTCCTCTTTGTTTGTAATAAAGTTTATACATTATCATGTATTTGGTCTCAACAATTCTTGCCTAGTGAGCAGGAGCCCTGTCTTGCTGTAAGTAGAACTCATCATTGTGTTGCTCATCGATAATATTACGTGTATGATTCCATACCTACTTTTTTCGACCTCTATATAAGGAATTATGGAAAATATTAATTGGTAGAGGAAGCCGTGTGAACGAGACATATTTTAATTTCTACTCCCGTCAGTTCATGTATACATTTATTATTTTCGATTGTTAAAATAAAAGATTTATAAAATAGAAACAGAGGCAGACAGACAGACACTTGGCCGCTGAGGAAGGTCACAGCACTCCTCCACACAAGTAGTGCGATGCATGTCAATCGACAAGACCCATCTTCCTCAACCTGTGAAGGTCTCTCACGCAGCAACCTCCAAAACCAGCAACCACCTACAATAATAATCGGAAGCGAGTTCAGCCAGGCGGAAGCTGATGGGCAGAGTTGACCATGGAATTCCATAGCTGCTATTGTGTATGTGGTTCTCAAACAGTTGTCGCGGGCCACTGGCAGCCCTCGATGGACATTTATTCAATACCTATCCCATCAATAAAGTTTCACGTTTTCTCCAAATGGGATTTGTCAATTATTTATTTATGTATTTAAAATATCCAGCTGGCTCAATACCATCAATCGTATCTCATTTTTACTTTCTCTACTACGTATAGTAAGTAGGGGAAATATTGTATTCCACCCAAAAGTACGATACCAAGATTTCACCGGAAATGTATGTTTTGAAGCCCCCTGAATCCAAAAAAAAGCATTTTTGGGTACATGTCCGTGTGTGTCTGTGAACAGCATAAGTCAGAAACGAACAGTCGGATAAACACCAAACTTGGTATTTAGGTTCAGTATCTTCCAGAGATGCGACACGAAGGTTTTCAAGAAAATCCCCCCACCCCAGATTACCCTTTACATGGAACATTTTTCCAAAATTTTAATTTCCCCAAAAATTGCTCTAACGATTTTGATTAAAATATCATATATTTTAGATACTTTCATGACAAATAAAATGTATAGCTTAAATTTTCTGGAAATTTCTCCAAAAGTATTCTTCATTGTGAACGACTTTTGCATAACTGGTAAACCATAAGAGATAGACAAAATTTTACTACACAAAAATGTGGATCGCGTTAAAATACACAATTTATGTCTCATACATTTTTTTGTTGAGTGTAGCATTTTAGAGATATTGCTTGTTATTCCCTTAAATTTTCCAATACTTATACTTTTTCTCAAATGGGATTTCGTTATTCACTTTTTTTTTGTCCTGGTAATGCAAAGAGAATGGAATATTTCACATAGCAACCAGCTCTTAAAACATTTGACTATCGCTTAAAGCCTACCAATTCCCCTTGCACCTACAAGAAAATTAGCAATAAGATTAACATCTCAATTAACATGAAGCATATGAGAATAAGCGTTTGTAATAATAGTTTGTACAAGAGTAGAGAAAGTCATGTGAGTGTAACACATCAGATTTTTTTGTTTAGGTCTTGTCTATCTCTTACGGGTTCAATTATACAAAAGTCATTCAAAACGAACAGGACTTTTTAGGGCATTCTCAGAAAATTTGAGATATGCATTTCATTTGTGATGCAAATACCTTAAATATATCGTATTTTAATCAAAATCGTTAGAGGAATTTTTGAAAAAAACGAAAAATAACGAAAAATTTGTCCATGTAAAGGGTAGTTTGGGTTGGGCGGATTTTGTTGAAAATCTTCATATCGTGTCCTTGGAAAATGCTGGACTTAAATACCAAGTTTGATGTTTAATCAACTTGCAGCTTTTGAGTTAAACTGTTCACAGACAGACACACATACACTGACCTGCTTTAAAAAATTAATGTTTTTATATGCAAGGGTTATGCAAGAGTATTTCCAGTGAAACCTCCACTTAGAACATTTGAATGGAATGCATATACTTAATGGGCTAGAGTTGAACTCATGAAAATGAATCTGGAGTGTCTCCCGTTGCCGCTATTATCTTACTGCTTCTTGAGTACAAGAAGTTCAAAAAGAAGGAACAGATTTTAAATATTAATTTTTAATCAACGACAATAGATAACAGCACATATGACACATCACTGAATAGAGGAAAGTTCAAAGTTTTAAGGCCCCACCTATTAGTTCCATTCAGTGTTTACAGTGGCGCTGGATTTGTTTACGAGACAATGGCAACGCCACAGGAAAAGTTGTTTTGTGTGCTGCAGTATGCAAAGAGTGAATCCATTGTTTCATTGCAGCGTGCATTTCGTTGTAAGTTCAACAAAGAGCCACCTCGTCATAAAAAATTTACAATTGATACAATAAATTCGTAGAAGACGGTTGTGTATGCAAACGGAAAGGCACTGGTCGTCCTCGCGTAACAAATGATGCTCATTTTGAATACATACAATAAAACTTTGAACTTTTCGCTATTCAGTGATGTATCGCATGTGTCGCCATCTATTGTCGTTTATTAGAAATAAATTTTTAAAGTCTGTTCCTTATTTTTGAATAATTTTGTATTTATTAAAGCAACATAGGGGGAAATTTTGTTAGAACACGAAAATGTCCTCTTAATGTATCTATTAGCTACATATTCAAAGTTTACAGTTTACCTCAACATTAGAATCCGTAAGTGTCGCAGGGATGCCAACACCCTTCAGTACCCACATTAATGCAGCAGACAGGAAGATGACTTCCTCGTGATATGAATCAGTGCATCACGTTTCTCAGAAATCAATGATTCTGCTCTTGAAATCTTGTGATTCACGCTATTTCCTCCTGGAGGTTAACTCCCACCTATAACGGGGGCGCACAATCCCGAGTTGTCGACCTGCATTCATTTGTTACTGTCATGCACGCCCAGACACGTATGTATGCAGCTACGTGTATAATTTGGCCTCACTTCGACTGTTTTGTTCCACAGCTGAACGATTCTCTTCTTTTTTTCACCCTTCCTGTGGAAGCATTTGCGGCACAATTTTCTTCCATTACAAAAGACTATTTATTCACTTGTTCTTGTCCTACACTCCAAGTTGCGCATTACGTGCTCTGAGAGCAGTGCACAGAAATAGGGATTAGGTTGCAAAGGCTTCTGAATATTAGTTCATTTCATATCAACGACATGGAGACTGTCTTTCAGTATTTGTGAAAAATCTGATATTACATTCATATGACTTCCTCTAATCACTCTTCTAAAACCACGCATACAAAAGCTTAATGTTAATTGAAACAAACGTTTGCAGATTAAGTTTCATTACATTTCATTATAGGTAAGAAGGGGATAGTAAAATGTTTAAAAGTGGGTCGCGCTTTGCGACGGCCTTGAAATTCCACACTCCTTTCATGGCTGCGAGAAACAGAACAGTAACAGTATATTAAAAAAATCTTGTGTTAGATTCACATGACTTTCTCTACCATCTATCGTTTATTAGTGAGCATACAAATTATTCTTACGAAAGCTTATTTGTCTATCTACTTCATTTTAATAGAGATAAACCTTTGCAGAAACAGCTACATTACACATTTCATTATAGATACAAAGAGAACAGCGATAGTCAAATGTTTAAGAACAGGACGCTATATGCTGTCCTTAAAGTTCCATACTGTTTCCATGACATCGCGAGAACAAATGAATGTCGACAGCACTGTATTGAACATTCAACCATTGATAACTAATACCTCGGAAATGGCTAATGACACAAAACGTTATTTGAAATAGATTGTGTGTTTTAAAGAGATATAATTTACACGGATTTTTTTTTGTGTAGTACATTTTCGTCTATCGCTTAACGTTTACCTACCAGTTATACAAGGTTTCATAAAATTTCTTCCCAATGACATTTTATTTGTCATGTAAACATATTTAATATGCTTATGCTATTTTAATCAAAATCGTTAGAGCCATTTTTGAGGAAACCAAACATTTTGAAAAATGTTCTACGTTAAGGATGTTTTGAAGTGAGGAAATTTCCTTAAAGATCTTAGTGTCGCATCTTTGGAAGATACTGAACTGAAATACCAAGTTTGGTATTTATCAGACTTGGAATACGTTGGTTTCTCTCACAAGTAAACCCATGCAGGTAGCCGAGGTCGTCGAGGCACGGACTCGTGAACCAGAGGTCTGCAGTTCAAATCCCTCCAGGACTGCACTTCCTGGATGAGGTTTTTTTCCAGGTTTTCATCGTCCTCATAACTGTCAATGCCGTGAAGGCACTCTGAACTTAGTCTTGGAATGTTTCTTTCCCAAATTTCCTTTCCGAATTATCATTTCACCACTTGTGGTGCTGTAGGCAGTAAGAACAGGCATTTTGCTCCAAGGAATTCCCCGAGGACAGTAGAGGGCTGCTTGGTTGCAGGGTCGTTCATCGCCCTCTCTGGACAGCTATGGGTCTTCGAACCAGGAACTGTTAGTGACTTCCGCGCGTTTCTGTGACCTTAGCCTCCTGTGATTCCTTCACTTCATCCCTTCTTGCTGGGGGTGCTAGCCGCAATAGATGTGCCGTAATTCGCAGTGCAAGAGTTGTACCCCTCCATTGTATAATGCTTTATATTTATTTATGAGGCAGCCTCAAAACATGTATTTCCGGTGAAGTCTGGTATAGAATTTTTGGGTGAAATACAATACTTCTACCTACCAGGCACGTGGTAGAGAAAGTAAAATTTAGGCACATAAAGGTATATAAATTTGCAGTGATTATAATTTTGAAGTAAAGGAAATAACGTCATCTGAGTTTTATAGCGATAATCACGGTAACATTTTGTGTGAATACCTCAATAATAAGAGCAATTTAATGTATCCTACAACGCTTGCTCAATATGGGATCCTTTGTAAACCACTACAATGATATAACTGGAGATATTATGTTTGATTCACTGGATGTGTAGTAATTTCTTTCCTCGCGAATGCGTCACGATGTATGAGTCAAAGCGCAAGGCTATGTGCACTGCTAGACAGCTGTTGGATGCCCTCTGGTTGACACATGCAGTTCCGATAATTCCTTTGTGGTTTCCGGTTACTATATGGAAGTGTTTATCTCCTTCCTATGCTAATAGTTAGTGCCCGGATTTTTAGGTGGAATAAACTTTCATTTTAGGTTTCTTTTGATTAAAATACTTTTTTATGTTTTGCTTCGTGGATCAATACAGGTATCAATAATTTTGTTTTGCTGGTACTTAGTTGTAAGATTTATTTTTTGGCATTGCAGTAGATACATACATTCTCAAATTTTCTGGCCTAAACGATTTCCTATTATCAGTAACACATTCTTGTATGAAGAAAAGGTTCTTTCAACGGAACATGGCCTCATTGGAGCGCAGAACATAGATGCCAGTGCAGCAGATTCTAGGGGTAGTTCTCCTGCATACTTTTCTCCCTGCAATACTGAATTGATGATTTTCATATCTTCAAAACCAGGATTTCGTTGAAGAATCTTCTACAACTTCGAAGAACATGCAACTCCCACTGGTCCAGGTATTTCTTTACTGGAAACATTGCCAATTATATTTAGAGGATCTTTCAGTGGCAAAGTTGTACTTTCCAACCGGAAGTAGCTTCTGGTATATAATAAAAATGTGTCTTAATGTATGCAAGGGAAGCGGCAAGAGTGGGGCACTCGAGTGATTTCTTAGTCTTGGCAATGCAGGAAGCTTCTGTTTCATCCAATTCATTGACGACATTTTTAACGTCTTTTAAGTGCTCGGCATAGTAAATGGTAGCAGACAGCCAAGTCCTGACCTTCTGTCAGCTGCATCAAGGTGTCACATGTGCTACGTTAAACTGTAGTAACTTGAACCATCTACTGACTATAAGTGGTGGAAATAGTTTTACAATGAGTTTCAATCCGAAAATAACATTCTTCATTTCGAAAAAGGAAAAACAGATATTTAGGTTATTTTAAGTGTCAACCCCTCATTTAGGTTTTTGTTCCAGGAGGTGTAAAACGAGTATATGTCTTGAAATGTGTTAATTAAATACCGAGGAAAAATATAGGTTAAAACTTAAATATCCGGGCCCTAGTAATAGCTTTTTCATACTGAAGTGTTTGCCAGTAACACTTCTTGTACGTAACAATGATCATTATCATTTAAGGAATATTAATTCCAGACGGGCAAACTGTAGTAGCACAAAGCTTTACCTTTATCGGTTCTCGAAATTCATGTCAGTAGAACGAACAAAACGAAGTATTCTCACTGTGCATCGTTATCCCAAAAATTTCGTAACTCGTCTTTGGTGCCTTTTACTTTCTCTACCACACACCTATACTAGGTAGAGGAAGTATTTTAGTTTAGTTTGATACGGGGATAACACTACCCTGCTCTGCGACCTTTGCAGATCTATTACTCAACCCAGTCTCATTGTCATCGATCCAGCAGTCTGACGCTCATAATGAACTGAATAAGGCTTTGGACCATGGTGCTGGAAAAAAACTCCTCCAATTTTGGAAATGATTCCCAAAAATTAGGACTCTTTGCTGGCAGCTGTCTCATCTGCCTCTGGACACCGTCTACAGGCAGGATTCACTTGGTGTCCCATTCTGTGCAGGTGACCTCTAAGAGGGTCGTGTCCCGTAAAACGACCCGTTGCCCATGAGAGCGTTTCCTTCCTGAATATTAGGAGTTCTCGCGACCTGCAACTGTCCAATCTCTGTATGAGAGTTTGGGAGTGCCTGAATCCTACAGATGAGTTCCAGTATTCCTTGTATTCCCTGAACAATCAGTCTCTGTTAGCCAGCTTAACCGCTCAGAGCTGGTTCAGGTCCAATAAAAGTTTACTCAGTTGTTTTCTTAGCAGTTGTATCTGCTCTGTCATTGTCCAGAATCCTCGTATGTCCCTGTATCCACCTCAGCTGAAGGGCACCAGTACTATGAGAGACTCGGGGTATTCTAAGACCAACTTAGACTTAAGCAAGCGGTTATAGAAGGTCTTCAGGCATACCTGACTATCGGAGAGTATAAGAATCTGTCCATTCCTATAGGGTCTTCTTAAACTCTCTCAAGTACTAGCTAGAGTATTGGGTAGAAAAAGTCATGGAAATGTAAGATGACACAATTTAGCGTTGTAAAACTCCAGGTTTATCCCAGAGCATTCTTTTGTTATAAACAAAGTCACAATTCCCGTTTCTTCCTAGTATCGCTAGCTTTAAAAGATCCAACGATGTGCACAGTCTTTTGAATGTTTTAGCGCTGGTATTTGGTTCATGGTTCTCTATCTCAAATTGATTAAAGACCAGAGATTGGATTGTTTCGCACACCCAAACGAAAATATTGTCAAATATTTAAATAACATAAAATTGGGACAAATATTTGAAGAGATGGCATCATCAGTTGAAGGCAAGAAACTGGATTAAGGGTAGAGTTTGGCAAAGAATAGCAGAAAACGTTAGAATATATATTTCTAGAGCTATAGCGCCTTTTCAGGTTTGCATTTCATTGCGCTTAACCATTTATTGTAGCTTTAATGTATTGATTTTGTTTTGTTTTTATGTAACCGCCTGCAGGAGGCTTTCGTTATGATACTGCATTCACAGGTTGATTAATGCACAACTGCGGGTCACACCTTTATAAATTAGATATGAGGAGCAATGGAAACAAAGCGGTTAATCTCGACACCATGTGGCAATTCCCTTTCACAGAGTAGAAACAGCCGCTGGCACTACTCCAGCCAACATGCGGCGAAATTAGAAATGATTTCAAACACGAAAATGCCTGAATAAGGCGCAATTACATCCTACTTGCTTTCAAAAGGTGACAGACTGGCAACAACAGACAGTCACAGTGCAGTATAAACATTCTATAGTATATGATTCAAAATTATGCTCAGGGAAATGTGCAATCAAAGTATTTCTGCAAATGTTTATCTATGTTAACGTGCAGTAGCTAGAAAAATAATGTGTTACATTCAAATGACTTTCTCTACCCACTATTGTTTATTTTTATACTCATCTACAAATTATTCCCATAAAATCAGTAGGCTGAAGCGATAGTCAAGGCGAAAAAAAATTTGGATGGTATGTTCCATTGTGTGAAATACTTAAAATATGGAGGAATAGTGTGTGGGATGAAAAGTGGAATGATCTAGAGGATGATAATATAGTGGCAATTAAAATAACAGCAGAAACAAGGGTAGAGAAAATTAACTCAATAGGAACAGTAAGGAACAAGGAGTTTAAGAAATGAACAAGGCACTGGACACAGTTTGGAATCAGAGATTTATTTTGTGTCTATTGCATGGTTAAGGTACGAGAGAGCCAAGTTTTTGTTGTGCTGAATATATAAATGTATTATACACAGGATCTGTAAATGTATATTTGGTATAGAAGAAATTAATTAATTCATGCAACACAAAGCGAAAAATATAAAGTACCCACTGAACACTTCAAACCACTAACAAAGATATCTCGGAAAACGTTAACGTACACAATTTGGCATAGATCATGTATTTTAACGAAATATAATTATTTTTGTGTAGTAAGTTTCTGAGTATCCCTTATGGTTTATAAGATGCACAAAATTATACAAATTTCATTCAGAAAATTCGATATATACATATACATTTTATCATGCAAATAACTTAAACTACATGGCATTTTAATCAAGTTGCTTAGGGCCATTTTTGGAGGAAAATGTCTGACGTGATGGATTCACATGACTTTCTCTACCCTCTATGTTTATTAGTGAGTATACAAACTATTTTTACTAAAACTTATTTTTATATCTACTTGATTTTAATCCAAATAAACTTTTTCAGAAACAGCTACATTACACATTTCGTTATAGATACAAAGGGAGTAGCGATAGTCAAATGTTTAAGAACTGAACGCTATGTGCTGGCCTTAAAATTCCGTACTGTTTCAAAAGAATCACGTAAAATAGCTGAATGTATTGATCAATTCGAATCATTAATAACGGATAACTCGAAAATGGCTGATGCCACAAAAAAAGTTATTTGAAATAAATTGTGTGTTTTTAAGACATCTATACTTTTTGTGTAGCACGTTTTCGTCTATCGCTTTATGTTTAGCCGTTATACAAGATTATTCAAAATTCCTTCCGAATAAAGAGGACTTCACAGTCTGTTTACAGAAAATTCAAGATATAAATTTTATTTGTCATATAAATATCTTTCATATATATCATTTTAATCAAAATCGTTAAAGCCATTTTTTAGAAAATCAAAAATTTCTAAAAATGTTCCATGTAAAGGGTGGTTTAGGGTAGGAGAATTTTCTTGAAAACCTTCGTATCGCATCTTTGAAAGGTACTGAACTTAAATACCAAGCTTGGTATTTATCTGACTTTTCGTTTTTGAGTTACGCTGTTCATAAGCACTCACGCGCACGCACACACACGCTTTCGTTGACTCTGACACCTACAAACAGTTGTATAGGCATTTGTTTTCCAAGCTGTCTTCCACCTGTTCACTAACCTTGTTAAACATTATCCTTGCAGGATACTTCTTGTGGACTCGTTCATTTACGAGGTAGCCGAATGAATCACCACGTTGGGTACAGTCGTAGGCAAACTTATTGACACAAAGGTCATTTTTACCACGCTTCCTTATTCGTTTTACGACGTGATTCATAGTAGCAATATTTCCGATGGTTTCTTGAGTGCAGCCGACCTCAGCGATTACAGTGTTTTGTTTTTTGTTGTATAATTGCAATGTCACTTCTTTAGGGGACCGATTTGTGAATTTGGAAAACTAAGGTACTTAGGCATTTGATACTTTTATCACGTAAGTATGTATAAAGAAGAGTTTTAGGAAACTTTTAATTTTCTGAAATGTGCACTTACAAATATAAACTTAAGCTGTTTAATAAAAAATCTGATGTGTTACACTCACATGACTTTCTCTACTGTTGTACAAACTATTTTTACAAACGCTTATTCTCCATAATGCTTCATGTTAATCGAGATGTTAATCTTATTGCTAATTTTCTTGTAGATACAAGGGGAATTGGTAGGCTTTAAGCGATAGTCAAATATTTTAAGAGCTGGATGCTATGTTTAGTATTCCATTCTCTTTGCATTACCAGGACAAAAAAAAATGAATAACGAATTTCCATTTGAGAAAAAGCGTAAGTATTGGAAAATTTAAGGGAATAACAAGCAATATCTCGAAAATGATTCACTCAACAACAAAAATGTATATGACATAAATTGTGTATTTTAACACGATCTACATTTTTTGTGTAGTAAAATTTTATCTATCTCTTATGGTTTACCAGTTATGCAAAAGTCGTTCACAATGAAGAATACTTTTGGAGACATTCCCAGAAAATTAAAAATATACATTTTATTTGTCATGAAAGTATCTTAAATATATGATATTTGAATCAAAATCGTTGGGGCCATTTTTGGGAAAATTACAATTTTCGAAAAATGTTCCATGTAAAGGGTGATCTGGGGTTGGGAGATTTTCTTGAAAACCTTCATGTCGCATCTCTGGAAGATACGAACCTAAATACCAAGTTTGGTGTTTATCCGACTGTTTGTTTCTGAGTTATGCTGTTCACAGACAGACACACACACGGACATGTTTCCAAAAATACTTTATTTTGGACCCAGGAGGCCTCAAAACATATATTTCCGGTGAAATCTCGATATCGAATTTTTGGGTGGAATACAATACTTCCCCTACTTACTATACGTAGTAGAGAAAGTAAAAATGTGACTTATTACATTCACATGACTTTCTGTACTAACTCTTCTGCAAGCTATTCTTACAAAAGCTCATTCTTCTATCTATTTCTTGTTAATCAAGCTAAAATTTCACTACACATTTTGTTGTTAAGTATAAGGACAGAATAGGGTAAAGCGATAGTTAGGTTTTTAAAAGCGGTGTGCTATGTGATGACTCTCACGACAAAAACAAAAAACGAATAGCAACTTACCACATGCAGAAAGTATAAATATTGGAAAATTCAAAATAGTAACAAAGAATATCTCGGAAATTGTTAATGCCACGCACAATTTTGAGTGAATTGTGTCTTTAACGAAATCTGCATTTTTTATGTAGTAAGATTTTCTCTATACTCTACATACGATATTTTAATCAAAATCATTAGTGATATTTACGAAAAAATAAATAAAATACTTGGAAAGCATTTCCATGTAAAGGGTAGTTTCGAGTGTGGGGATCCTCGAAATTTGCTAAACTTAAGTACCAAATATGATATTTAACAGAATTTTTGTGTTTCGTTATGCTATTCACAGACACACACGTATAGTTTTTTTATTTAGGAAGCTTCAAAGCACGCATTTCCGGTAAAATCTCGGTATACTACTAAGTAGTAAAGAAAGTAATAAACTCTCGTATCAGCAAGTTGCAGAATCACATTGAAATAGTAAATTGTAAAAGGATACGATTTTATCATTTTTGGATACTCATCCAGTCTACAATCGAGAGCCATCTCCTAGAGTGATTTATGAAGAGATTTCCTACGTGAGTCACTAAGCAAAGAAGCAAATGGTGCTAAAATTGAGATGTGTAGGTATATATGAACAGGTTTTTAGCACCAGATGTTGCTATGATCAATGAAGCTCGGAATTCCACGGATTTCCTACTCACGGTGTGGATCAATGGAGTTTTACGCCTTCACGCATGACAGTGTGAATCAGGCAAGAGTTGGACCAGTCAGCAACTTATGAATCATCCTATAGTGGTAGAAGAAGCCGTACTACAGGTTTCTTTTTTGTCCCCTAATTCATGTTTGCTCATAATACATTCCCGAGGAATTAGTCACGCACATTTATAGCCTTGTCTTTTTCTTTCTTGCGTTAATATAACACAAGGATTTTTTCCTTTTTGTTTTAGTCCACTTAGATGATTATATAGTGCGAAACCTGCAATAGCTGACTTATCGATTTGTTAGTTATCCGCTCAGAAAATGTGATACAAAGTTATGACCATAACGTACGGTTTCCAATTGCTGTATTTACAATCACTTACAACGTATCTTATCTTATTTCTGTGATAAGTTAATGAAATTCCGTAGAGAGAAGCCCATGAAGTAGCTCCTTCAGACTAGAATATGACACTTTTGCTTTTAGATTTACAGTTTTAAATATTTAATGTGTGCTATTTTTAGAAACTTAAAAGTTTTACGTATTTGACCACCTTTCCAGATATTTTTAATGTTACACAAAAATTGTTTAAGAACTATGTTAGATAAATAATGCGCACTATTTAAAAGTTAAAAATGTTCAAATTTTCATCACATGACTTAATTTTCGTGTTTTGAACATTATTTTCTTCGAAAGTTATGTACACGGGATGGCGATAATTAATTTTCTAATTTTGTTGAACAAATAAACTTCACTGATGAATTTCATCAACCGAAATAATTTTGGAATAAATGAAACATTAGAAATGAAATACAAGATGTCAATTTTGCTAATTTTACAGCTCACTTGTGTTACCTGTTAGGTATCCTGCAATATCCATGATAAAGGCATGTATATACAACAAATCTGATGCGACTTTTTATACCATTTATTTTTTGTAGCTTGCACAAACTATTCTAACGAAAGTTTATTTTTCCATCTGCTTCCTATCAATCAAAATGAACATTTTTAGAAATAGTTTCATCACTATACAGGGCAATACAGGGAAACGAATCGATAGTCAGATGTTTAAAAACGAGTCATTATACTGGCCTTCAAGTTGCATGACACCGCGAGGAACAACTGAATAGTGACAACACATTAAAACATGACAGAATTGAGCAATTAAAACCAATAATAACGCTTATCTCGGAAATACTGTTGCCATAAAAAAGTTACAACATTTTTACTTTCTCTACTACGTATAGTAAGTAGGGGAAGTATTGCATTCCACCCAAAAATTCGATACCGAGATTTCATAGTAAATACATGTTTTGAGGCCTCCTGAATCCAAAAAACGTATTTTTGGAAACGTGTCTGTGTGTCTGTGAACAACATAACTCAGAAACGAACAGTCGGATAAACACCAAACTTGGTATTTAGGTTCAGTATCTTCCAGAGATGCGAGGCGAAGGTTTTCAAGAAAATCCCCCCCCCACACACACATACTCACTATACGTGTCCTCTTTATGGAGAGGTAGATAATGATTTGCATTATATAATTGAATGTGAAGAAACGAAGTTGTCAAGAGATCAGTTTTTACCTAAAGAATGCGAGAATGTTAACAAAGAAGTATTAAAAGTTAGGATAATGAAAATACAAAAGGAGAGGATATAAAAAGAATAGGAAAATATATGGTAAGAGAGAGAAAAATGGTTTAGAAAAATAAAGCAATATAAATTTGTTATGATGCACATGCATAAATAACCACACTATTAAAATGCTTGATGGACTAAAGAAAAAAATAGCAACTCAAAGTAATTTATTAAAAATTGTAAGATATTTGTATAGCATTATGGAAATAAATACATACGTTAAGTAGCAGAGAATGTTAAAGAAATGATTGTTTTTGCAAAATATATAGATCATTTCTTATTGCAAATTATGTTCAACCATGCAGCTGGATGTAAGAAAACAATGCAAAGGATGTGTGGCTGAAGCAGGGTCAGTAACCGAGGTCCACCCTTTTAAAGTGCAAGTGGGTATATCGTTTTCCAAAGGACAGGGTCCACGTAACAGATCAGCGCCTATCTCCCATAGACGATACAATTACTGGAAGATATGCCTATAAGAAGAGCTAGACTTGAAGCACGTGCCAGATCTACTAGGGAAGTTACTTAATATCAAAATGAGTAATAGCTATACATCTGCCAGTTATGAGTCACTTCTTCTACCGTTACTTCTTTTCTGGACGGTTTTTGTTGCTGCTTTGGATGAGCGCTACACAAATGACTAAAGTCTGTTAGTTCCATTGAGTACTAGCTTCATCATTATCAAGCAATACTCCATGAATGCAAAGGTAAAGTAAACAAGAGTGACAAAAACAAAGGACAGAGAATATATTCATTTGTAAGGTGCAACAAGTCGGCTTTCATTAGAAAGGAAAGTTGCTAAAAATGCATTATATCAAGCATTTATTTTACTGGGGAACAAAACCGCAGTGGTAAAGGAGATTAAATACTACTCGAATAATTCATGTTTCGAGCGTAACCAGGAATATGGAAATCTTAAAACAAAACTTATATTACAGGATGAGCCAAAAGACTCCGAACCGCCTGCGGAGTGTTTTTACTGTCCGCGTCCTCGGCGCTTGTTGCCGTCTGCCGCTATCATAGAAAGGCGCGGAGAAACCATACAACATTTCTAAAACTACTTTAAAGGCTTTACTTACGAACTTTATGAAAGGAAATGCTGAACCTGCCCACCGTCGTTGTCCATACATTTTTGGCACCTCTTTAGGAAACTATCCATCATGGAATTTTTGGGGGGAATTTTCCAAACGATGATCGATGTCGTCTAATGTTTCTTCGGTAAGAACCGAACGCCGTCTTTTAGATTTCTTAGCCTGAACACTTCCTGTGGCCTGTAAAGTTCATGGATTGTTGTACTTTCACTTGGCGAGCTGACCGAGTTAACACATACGAATAATAAATAAATACACGTTGTGCAATAGAAAACATATACTGAACCATAATATACTTTGTGACTAAATACAGGACAAAATAATAAACAATTCGTAATAACTGAACTACATCACATCACCGTCAACTCAAAACTGCACTTCACACTGCAGAGTAAAACCACAACAGCGGTTTGTTTATAGCAGCAGTGCGTTATCATGTTTTATATCTCCTACACGCCCAGTAGAAAAACACCGCGCAGCCGGTAATATTGTTCATAAAATACCCCTCCGGGTTAACTTAAAACATAAAGCGTATAAGACAAACCCACACACCCTGGAAGAATTAAAACAAAATATCCGCCTGGAAATTCCTCAACGTGAACTACGGCGAGTGATGGATAGTTTCCTAAAGAGGTGCCAAAAATGTATGGACAACGACGGTGGACAATTTCAGCATCTCCTTTCGTAAAGTTGGTAAGTAAAGCCTTTAAAAGTAGTTTTAAAAATGTTGTATGGTTTCATCCGCGTCTTTCTATGATAGCGGCAGACGGCAACGAGCGCCGAGGACGCGGACAGGAAAAACACCGCGCAGGCGGTTCGGAGTCTTTTGGCTCACTCTGTACTTGAATTGCTTGTGTAATATCCTTAAACTTTATATACGGATCTCTATAATGGTAGTTGTTCAAGTTGTAAAAGGATGCTTCCGGATCTTTATTTATTTATTCTTTGTTTGTGTATCTTGTTAACTCTGCAGCAAACATTAGTGTTCATTCTAGACCAGTCTTCATATCCTTATGAATCGAAAAATGTGCTCAGGTATCTGTCCAGCGGCAATTGTTAACACACTCTCACTCCTACACCGGTTTCTCCATCTCGGGACCACTCACATAGCAGACATATTCTACCTAGTGCAGTAGGGGTCCAGTCATTTCATAGGAAAGCAATGGTTACCAAGAAAAGCAGCATATATAACGTTTCAGCTGTGTTCTTGTAGTCAACGGCTCTGGTTCCATTCCCAAGGTTTTCGGTTCGATTCCAGGAACTAACATGGACATTTTTCTTCAGTAGCGCTATCCAAGGCTTTCCCTCGTATTTATTTTTGAATCATCCTTACCGTGACTTACACACGGCCTAACCTACGTAGTCAGTTACAACTTGAGAATAAGGGGACGAATATCCTGAAGACCCTTAAAAAATAGTGATATATAAAATTAAATCTGAATAAGCTTTTATACAGGATGTAAAAGTGTGTCACAAGGCCCTGTGGCAGATAGATGCGTACCGTGTGATCATATTTTGTTTATAAACACATATACAGTAACTCTTTGTTTACACGCTAAACAAGCAGTAATCGTCACATTCATTATTTAGGAGTTGTTTAGCAATGGTATTACACCAGCTGTTACGTAATACACACCATACCTACAGCCAAGAGTAGTGTTTACGGTATTATTCTGTTTAGTAGTTTCATGCTTTACAGTAAATATTTTTGTGGCTATCGTCAACTGGGAATGAACAATGGCGGCCTTGTACACAAATGCAGAGTACACCGAGATGCTTTTCATCTGCGAGCAAGCCCGAAAGAATGCAAGAGTGTCTCGCTGGCTGTATCAACAACGTTACTCCAACGGGCATCACCCGACCCACTCTGTGTTCTCCAATACTGGAGAGACGTTTAAGTCAAACAGTCAGCTTACGTTCAAACAAACACCTCTGTGGACTCCCCTGGATACGCCGTACACCAGAGCTTGAACTCTCTCCAAGAGTTCGACATCACATAACTGGCGGAATACAAAAGTTGGTAGCAGCTATTTTTGAGTTTTTTTTTCTTTTACTTCTTTCCTATCTTCTGTGACCCGCACTGCCTACATCCTCCTCCAATTCAGAGATCCTAGCACATGAATAAAGTGTTTCTGGAGATGAGTTTATTAATAAAATATGATCGTATGGTACACACCTACCTATCACTGAGCCTTGTAATATATTTTAATTTTATCTGTGGTAAAATTTATACTGTAACGCTTGAAAGTGTCGTTTCTTTTAAATATGGGCTATTGCTTCAAGAAAACCACCTTGACCAGCGAACAGTCCACTTATCTATGAGCCCAATGACTAATACTATAATGGGATTTCCTTCACCTTATCACTGTTTACGTAACATACCCCGTTGAGCAAACGCAAAGGTATCTTAAGAAAGCGGATGTTAAAAGGAACACCTGCTTTGATGACAGCTTCGCCCTTTTTGTGAAGTGATAATGATCCCAATTTGAGATTACAACAGTCTAACTGAGCGCTGTTTCAAGGACAACCTTCCATTGCGTTGGCTTCTGTCGGAGGTACTAGGGAGGTCTTTTGGTTATTGCTGATTTGATGGTGTTTTGGTAAATTTCAATCAAAGGGAGTAAAGGAATGGGTTAAAAGGTTTATCTGATAATACGTGAATGTAAAAAGAATATTAAACTTTAAAAATGTAGTGTTACTCGAACCTTTTTAACCTAAAGTTTCAGTACTGAATCGATATCAATTTGGATTTATCTTCTTCTTCAGACGTCCAAGAATTAGACCACCAGGACTGTTCCATCCTGTTCCTGAGCTTCAATTCCATCTGTTCTCCGGGCTGCCCACAGAGGCCTTCCCAATGACCTCTACTGATATACTGACTTTGGTATTCTATTCCTTCCAATTTTGCTTATACCTTTTTATTTACTCGAGTATATTTAGGTGTACCAACTCCTCCCTAACAGTCTGATTGGGAATGTGATCTCTAAGCGTAACTCTCATTAGCAGAGCTAGGACATTTGGCTTACAATGTGTGCACGCAGCCAGTTTGTATCGACAGTGCAGCGACGGGAAGGGTGTGCCACAAGTAATCTGGAACTGGTCAGGGGTAGAACAGAACATAAACACAGAGCTCACAGAGAGAAACTCTACCACACCAATAACGCAAGCGAACTACTGAGTGTCGACTGTGCAACCCTGGGTCCGTGTATTCAATACGACGTCACGTGTACTAGGTAGGGTGGTAGATATGTTGATTCCTCGTTCAATGGATATATGTCCTAACTCTACTCATTAGTGAGCTCAAAAAATCTCATCTGTTAAGCAAGGCTTTTCTCTGCTTGTCTTTTTGATATCGGAGTTTTGGAACCAAACGTCGTTGGTTTCCAAATTATGTAGCCTTGATTTGTATTTCTTGACATGACTGTTCCAAATGTTTTTCTTCCTAGTCCACTTATTTTGTAGATTTTTTAAATTTTACGTCTATATCATTCTTTTTAAACCATGAGATGTTACCTATGTAAATGTACTATTTACTGTACTGTACTGTACTGTAAATGTACTGTTCGACTATTTTTCCTCTATCACAATTTTAATTCTAAATGACACTTTTACTATAGACGTTTTGTTATGGACTGGACGCATCTTCAGTATTAGCTAAAATGACCACGTGGTCTGCATACAATAAAGTGGACACAATATTATATTTTGCATTTTAACTTCTTCCAATCGTGTATTACTTTATTTATCAGTACGTTAAAATTAGGTATATAATCCTATCTCCTCCAAAATTATAACATAATAAGCATCATTTTAAATTCTGCAGTTCACTGCGAGGATTTTCTTTTTTACTCCTTTTTACACCCAGTCTACCATCCTGAATGACATAGGACGGAAGGAAATAACACTCTCATGCACTCCAAGACGAATTGCATTCAGCACCAAGGCAAATTCAGTTCGAAAGTGACAAAAGACGACAGGCATCCTACTTCCACATCGAAGATTGGAGGCAAAGGGGCAAGATTCAACCAAGCAAGTGTTTAATAATAGCTCCAGCTTTGGTTAAAACACAGTGGAAACTGGGGCATCTCCCACATGCTTTAGTAATTTGCTGCAAAGATGTGGCTGAGCTTGCCAAGTCGGTCGTACCAGATTCGACTCAATATTTAGGCTTCCAAAACACTTCAGATCATGACTTTAAACAGAGTGCTTTGTGAAAATTCTTAACAGTTGACTAATTTTGAGGATTTAGAAGCTAGTAACAGTCATGTGTCATAATTTAAAATAATTTTAAATTCTTAACATTGTTACATTATGAAGAATTAAAGTAAATAATATAGTAATTTAGTATCTCAGCAGTTCAGAAACTTTTTGTCTACAGGAGGTTTAACATATATACAGTTACTGAAGAAAATATTCGTCTGCACTTAAAAAAAACTGCTCTACTCGATGTATGTTAGATAATTTTGAAAACACGACGTACAAAAGAGTTGCAATTTTGGCATATTTTTAAAAAAATTATATTTAAGGCTATTATAATATATTTTTACTTTCTTTACTACTTACAGTAAGTAGAGGAAGTATTGCATTCAACAATAAAAATTTCGATACCGAGATTTCACCGGAATTACATGTTTTGAGACTCTGAATCAAAAAGAGAAAATACTTTTAGAAAAATATCCGTGTGTGTGTGCATAACTCAAAACTGAAATGTATGATGAGTACCAAACTTGGTATTTAACTTCAGCATATTCCAAAGATGTACACGAAGATTTTCAAGAAAATCTCCCCATCCCAAGCTACTCCGTACATGAAAATTTTTTGGTTATTTCTGATTTGTTCAAAAATGACTCAACATATTTTGATTAAAACACCATACATTTAAGATATTTTCATGACAAATAAAATGTATATCTTGAATTTTCTCCGAATAGACTGTGAAATCTTCATTCTGAATGACTTTTGTATAACTTGTAAACTGGAAGAGATATACAAAACCTTACAACACAGAAACTGCGATGTTAACCTTCCGAAATATCTTTTGTTATTGATATGAATTTTCAAATACTTATTTTTTTCAAGTAAGTTGTTATTCGTTTCCTCTCATGGACATGCAGAGAGCAAGGAATTTCAAAGCCACCACATACATAGCGATCCAGATACACCGAGGAGCATCTGTTGATGATGTTCAACTGTCATTCGATACTAATGATTGTGTTTTGTTACTGGTTTAGCTTGTGTACCGAGGCTTCATGAGGTCAGCTTTAGCGCGTGCCCGGCTGCATTAGAAGTCATAGAGCGGCGGTCATGAACCCCATCATCAGAACAATGGCGATGCTACGGCATGCAGACCTTACCTCTTGAAGGTGACTGACACCCCCATCGTTGATATTGTATGGAGATAAAGATGATTCATCTGTGATGTGACATATGCCGTTTGTTCTCTGCAAAACAATGCGATTGGAACGTTTTTAAACACTGACATGGTCTCGATAGCATGAGTAATATCCGCCTTCTATATTTGGGCATACCGTTACTTCCATCAAATTATATTTGAAGGCTATAAACACTGTTTCTGCCAGAGTATCACCGTCAAGAACTGGGTAAAAACAAGTCTACAATAAATACCTTGGAAATGATTCAAGTCACAAAATTTTTTTCTTTCTTTCTTTCTTTTTTTTTTTTTTTTTGCTTGAAGTTTAACTTGATTTAACTGGCTAAGATGGTGATTCACCCTAACCGAGATTCAAACTCACTATCTCCCTGAACATGAACCAGACACGCTATCCCCACACGACGAAGCTGGGCCCAAAAAAGAAAATAAATGAAAAAAAATAGAAATAATCTGTGTATTTTAAGGAGATCTACATTTTTTGTGTAGTAAGCGAGCGGGATCCTAGTGGCCCGTAGGTCTCGGGTTCAAACCCCCTGATCGAAGGTTTTTTCGCGGTTTTCCTCGGTCGCTAGGCGAATGCTGGGCTGGATAATTTGATCCGCGATTTATCCTATCATCCCTTTCATCATTACATTTCATTTCCTTCTTGTTCACCGCCATATGGGCTGATCACCCATCCTGGATATGCTAACATCCAGAGTTTGCTTGTTCCTCGACAGGCTACTGACGTAAGGCGTTGGCTTGTAAGTCCTTGGGGGTGTAAGTCCAACAAAGAGGAGGGTAATCAGTTTTGTCTATCTCTTATGGTTTACCAGTTATACAAAATTATACAAAGCTCCTCCCTAATGAAGAGGATTTACTACCTATTTCCCCAAAATTGAAGAGACACATTCTAATTATCAAGCAAATATCTGAAATACCGTATTTTAAACAAAATGGTTAGAGCTATTTTTATGTAAAATAAAAAAATTACATACCTGTTTTAATGAACCAGAGTAGTTTGGGGTGGGTGGAAGATACTGAACTTAAATAGCAAGTTTGGTATTTATACGTCATTTCGTTTTTGAGTTATGCTGTTCACAACTCACACATACACGTGCACCTTTTTATAATTCAGGAGTCTCAAAACTGAGGCAGTATTTTTTAACACTTAAATAATACCAGTCAGATTATATAATATAAAATATAATAACAGCCCGCCTTAAAGCAATATGTGTATAAATAATATATAAACTGTATGTAACAATCATTGTATTAATGTTTATATTATTATGTACGTGTATAATAATGTTATGTGAATGTATTATGTAATTTAAAAACGTAGTAACTGTGAGAATAAAAGCCATAACAATGAGGTAATCTTGAGACAACAATAAATTAGAAAGTTTAATAATGGTACTAATAATTCTTGGAACAATAATGTAATATTTAAAGCAGTTTATAAATAGCTAAACAAAAACTAGAAAAAGCTTAAGTTAAATAAAAGTACTTGAAATATAGTAAAAATATATATTTAGGCGGTAGAAGCCAGACGCTAGATGACAGCGTGCCCAACCAGACGCTACTAGACAGCGTTCTCGAACAGTTCGATACGTATTCAGTGTGAGACATAAAATGTTGATTTTTTAAAACGTGGAGGCGAAGGCCACCAGAAAGTTTGTATCGTACGTGGGACGAACACTCCAAGAAACATATCTACCACACGTGAGGTTACAACTATCTCAAAACATGTGTTGCTGGTGAAATATTTATATCAATGTTTTGACGGAATGCGTACAATACTTCCTTTTACTTACTGTAGGTAACCAGTGGGGAAAGTACAAATGTCAAGAGGAAAGAAACAAACGAACCAGGTCAGCGGGTTTTGATGCAGCAATCCTCCCCACAAAAAGCACGAGACAGTCCTTGTTAATTTTTAGTGGGGCGTGTCTTACAGCTTCCTCTGGAGATTATCTCTGCACGTGCCTCTTCTGAGAGGAGTTTATATCCCATCCCATTTACTAATACTACTGGACACCAAGATGCCTTCTTTTCAAAGCTGCGACATGAAGATTTTTCAAAAAAATCCCCCAAGCTCATACTATCCTTTACATGGGACATATTCCACCGAAATACACAATGGAACTTTTTCTACACACGTTTAGTTAGACACAAATTCAGCTATTGAAAGAGTAGTCTGTATAAGCTATATAAAACTAAACGGTGTGGGTAGAGAAAGTCATGTGAACATATTTGTCTGGAATGTTTCGGCGTGGCAGACGAAAACCTTGAGATTTACACTCATCCTTCACATTAAGCTCTTATGCAGATGAATGAATGAGTAAACAGCACTTGAGCCCGCACAGGCTTCTGTGGCATTGATTGTTACCGACTGCGAATGTGGAGAGTGCAATTCGGTTAAAAAAACCTTATATGCGAAGCTATTTGCATACACACAACTTCAACAACATCGTAAAACAACTGAATGGTGACAACCTTCCAAAAAATGAAAAATTTGACTTGTTACATACATATGACTTTCTCTACCCTCTAGCGTTTATTACTGTGTATTCAGATAAACCTTTCCGAAAATAGCTGAATTTTATATTTTGTTAGAGATACAAAGAGAACAGCGATAGTCAAATATTTAAGAACTGGACGCTATATGCTGGCCTTAAAATTGTATACTGTTTCCTTGCAATCGCAAGAAACAACTGATAATGGATAGGACTATAAAAGAATAACTATTGAACAATTAAAATTGTTAATAACAGATATCTTGGAAATGAATGATGCCACAAAAACGTTATATGAAATTAATTGTATATTTCAAAGAGAACTTCATTTTTTGTGTAGTACGTTTTCGTCTATCGCTTAACGTTTACCAGTTATGCAACGTTATATAAATTTTCTTCCGAATGAAGGGGACTTCGCAAGCTATTCCCAAGATATACATTTTATTTGTTATTTAAATATATTTAATATATGGTATTTTAATCAAAATCATTAAAACCATTTTCAGAAAATAAAAAAAAATACGAAAAGTGTTTCACGTGAAGAGTAGTTTGGGTGGGGGATTTTCTTGAGAATCTTAGTGTTGCATATTTTTGAAGGTACTGAACTTATATTAAGTTTGGTATTTATCCGAAATTTCGTTTTTGATTTATACTGTTCACACACGCGTGCGCACACGGATCTTTTCCAATTTTTTTATTCAGGGGTCTCAAAACGTATTTTCGGTGAAATACCGGTATCGAATTTTTGGATGCAATGCAATACCTACTATGTATGCGGTAGAGAAAGAAAACATACCAACAATGGATATCTCGGAAACGGCTGATGTGCCACAAAAATGTCGTTTGAAAAAACAGTTTTAAAGAGGTTTGTATTTTTGTGTAGGAAGTTTTCGTTTATGGCTATGGTTTACCTGTTACATGATAATGGTTTAGCAATTACACAAACTGTGCAAAATTCCTTCCGAAAAATTCAAGACATAATACATGGTAAACTAAAATGCATATCTTAAATATATGGTATTTTAATCAGAATCATTATAGAGCCATTTTTTGAGAAAACAAAAAAGATTTTTCATGTAAAGGGTCGTTTATAGTGGGAAGACATTTCGTTTTTTGGGGTTAATCTGTTCACAGACACACATATGGATTCAGGGTACCTCAAAAATACAGAAATCCCGATATAGAGCTCTTGGGAGAAGTACAATACTCTCTATACTACCAGATGCTTGGTGGAGGACGTAGTAACATATTGAAATATACATTTTATGATTAAAGCAAACTTAAGAACGAAATACTTAAAATACGAGGAAAACGTTCCGGAAATTTACAAATCATAATGCTGTTCCGGTCAACTCGGTTCAATTTACTATGGATATACAGAGGAAGGAGATGAGGAAAGCAAAAGAGGAAGTGCAGAAGAGGAATGCAGGTGAGCTGATGCAGCAGATAAAAGTTGTTTTTGGAGATAAAAAATTCAAACCTTCCTCGTGCCGAACTTCCGATCTGCGGAAGGAAACGTTTGAAAGCATAATTCGTAGCATGTTTCACTTACGTAACTGGTGCGGTCGACGGAGGTCAGCGTCTAATGGAAACGATTAACATTTCTGTAAAGAATCCCCGTCGCCCACATTCGTGTCCGCATCTTTCCATCCGGATTAGTTTCCTCGCTTTCTGCCACAACATCTGCCGCAGTGAGGAATGTGTTATCTTCCACCACCAAGAGTTCACAGAGGTCATGTTTTAATATAGGGCAAACGAGTTCCTCCTCAAGACCTAGGGGAACATTTCAGAGAACATCATGTCCTTTGTTCTTTTGCTTCAACTGTCTTAACATTGCTGAAAAACATCCAATATCTGAACTGAGGATACCAGAGAGCTGCTCTTTCCCCCTCATTTTTCCTGGAATGATTCTCTACAATACCTATCATTATTAGTTAGTCCGGCATTACTGCCAACAAGTTTGATAACTCACTGCATAAAACAGACATAACAATTTCTTTAACAGCAATTGACAGAATAATTTCCAAAGTTTGAGATTGTTCAAATGGCAGAAGGATTTTTTAAGTATGAGATGGTTCAAATGAAAGAACTTCCAAAGATTCAGATTGTTCAAATGGCAAAAGAATTTTCTAAGTTTGAGAATGTTGAAATGAACAGAAGGGTTTCTAAAGTTTGAGATTCTCAAATGAAAGAATGTCCAAAAATTGAGATTGTTAAAATGACAGCAGCATTTTCAAAGTTACGTGATTATTATGGATAAACTACTTTTATGCGCATACTTATTGTAGGGTAACATTTGCGGAGGTAGCTGCATCCCTGTGGCCCAAGTCCTGCAAATTGCTCACCGGAGTTCTGTAGACGATAATTATTTCTAATCCCCAATTGCAGTAGCTGCTGACTACCTCAGAGATATGATAGGTGAAATTATTGTTAAAAACTATCATTACCATTATCGAACTTCGAAAGCATTGATATTTTATAGCTTATTATCACGTGCTGCAGTTTTTGTCCTGGACAAAACGGCAGCTTTCGTAATTGACCAGTTAAGTCTTTTCCACTTTCATTTTGCAAAATATGCAAATATATATGGTTTAACTTGGGATGCCAAACGTCCATGGACAATCCACTTTTTACGCTTTTTGAGACGGTATCTCTATCATTTTTCATATTTTTAAATTGTGTTTAACGCGCGATCTGACTTCAAATGGCGCCAGAGCCGGTGATACTGGTGATACATGCAATAAAATGATAATGGAAAGCAAATTTTGAAAGGAAACGTTCCAGGCTCAAATTTTGTAATTTGCCAGTTTTATGAGGACTGAGGAAAAGCTGGAAAAAGACTTCGATCAGAGAGGATGGTCCCGGCAGGATTTGAACCGCAGATCTCCCGTTCATGAGTGCGTGCCATAGTGGCCTCGTTTAGCCATCTGCTTCCATATTAAAGAAGTGCATGCTAGAGTTTTTGACATTAAACTTTCAAACTGCTCAGATAGAATGCAAAAGGGTTTAATATATATTATGTATACATATGTGTTATCTAATATAACATGCATGGAAAGAATTTCTGTAAAAAGTCTGTAGTGAATTTTAAATTAAAACACCATTATATATAATTGTACATAGTATTTGACTTCAGGCAGTTCTTTGTACATTCTAAAATAAGCTTTATTCAAAAACGAAAATTATAGGGGGTTTGTTTTAGACAATGCTTGCACATCTAGAGAGAGAACACCAAGTGTAACATAATAACGAGATGTTTTCTCTTGTTCCAGATTTACTTGTCGCAGTTTGGCTACCTCAACCCACAGGTTCGGAATCCAAGTTCCGGCACTCTCATCTCTGCAGATGCGATGGAGAAGGCAATAATGGAGTTTCAAGCATTTGCAGGACTGAACATTACAGGTAAGGATAGCTCATATGTTACTGTTGCCGAAATCCTGGTCAAGTTCAAGGTTGTTTGCTTCTGCGAACAAGCTTCAAGAGAAATAACAAATTCTAGGAGAAAAACGAACGAGGTTCATTAACGTGCCGCATTTTCAAATTACTATCTACACTCGCTATGTCCTGGTTACCTGAATGTCAAACCATTCCCTCGATCTCTCGACCTCTCTTCTAAGGAAAAGGCTTGTTTCTCCGTAGAGAGAAGAAACACCATCTGCAGCGTGTCATGCAACAGCGAAGTGGTTCAAGGCCATAACCATCAGAATTTCTTCTGCTTCTCCCTTTCTAAATATCTACGGCTGATAGCTTCAGCAAATTGTTTGATTTACGTAATAATACGAAGATATCGTCATTACATACTGAAGTACATATGCAGGGCCGTATTTAGGATCTGTAGACCCTAGACTGAACCTGTGGTTGGGGCCTTACCGCAGGCTCTGGGTATTAAAGGTTCATGTTGAAAACTACAACCAAAAATTAACATTTAAAGTTTATTATTAAGTCGTAGAAAAAATTGCTATACAGCATTTAGAAGTTAATGAATTAATGAGATAAAAAACTTGTGTATTACATTCACATGTTTTTCTCTACCCTCTATCGCTTATTAGTGCGTATACAAGTTATTCCTACGAAACTTTACTATCTACTTCATTTTAATCGAGATAAATCTTTCCGGAAATAGCTGCATTACACATTTAGTTATAGATAAAAAGGGAATAGCGATAGTCAAATGTTTTAGAACTGGCATAACTCAAAAATGAAAAGTCGGATAAAGCCAAACTTGGTATTTAAGTTCAGCCCTTCCAAAGATGCGACAAGAAGATTTTCAAAAAATTCTTCTACCCCAAACTACTCTTTGCATGGAACATTTCTCGAAATTTTTTATTTTCTAAAAATGGATCTAACGACTTTGATTAAAATACCATATATTAAAGATATTTACATGACAAATAAAATGTATATCTTGAATTTTCTGGGAATAGCTTGTAAAGTGCTCTTCATTCATTATAATTTTGTATAAGTGATAAAGGTTAAAGGATAGACAAAAACGTACAACACAAAAAATATAAATCTCTTTAAAACACACGATTTATTTTAAATAACTTTTTTGTGGCGTAAGCCTTTTCTAAGATATCCGTTATTGAAGTTCGAATTGTTCATTCCTTGGTCAACATTCAGTTGTTTCTCGCGATTGCCTGCAAACATTATGGAATTTTTTATGGCTAGTATATAGCGTCCAGTTCTTAAACATTTGACTATCGCTGTTCCCTTTGTATCTATAACGAAATGTTAAATGTAGCTATTTCTGCAAAGTTTTATTTGGATTAAAATGTAGTAGACAGAAAAAATAAGCTTTAGCAATAGTTTGTATAGCCATTAACAAACGATAGAGGGTAGAGAAAGTCAAGTGGATGTGCTACATAAGATTTTTTAAAATTGCGTTAATGAGTGTAAGTTGTAAAAGATGCTAAACAACCAAATGAATAGATAGTCAATATAAGTAGGATATATACATTTTAAAAATATTGTAAAATAGGACAATATTTTACTTGTCCTAAAACACAAACCTTATGCATGCTAGTAACAATTCGCCCGTAAAGGAGCCTCAGCGCATGAATTGAAAACAAAAGAAAATATACACACAGTAAAAAGAACAACAAACAAACGAAAGTCATCTGGCATTCGTGCAGCAAGCAGTGCAGGAAACGTTTTGCTTTAAACGCAGCTTAGAGCAAAAATTTAATCGAAGGTTTTACAAGTACTAGAGCTGTTTAATAAAGAATGACGTCAGCTCTCGTGCAGGTTGGCAGCACTGGAGAGGGGCATACTCCTGTGATTGCGTGTCAATCAAAACCTAAAGCGCAACAATGGAGTAAGGCGTTTAAACTGGCCAATATTTTATCAATAATTAAATACAACCATATTTATGGATTTTCTTTTAGAAAAATAAAAATAATAATTAAGGACTCATTCTTGTTTAGATCAAAACTCATCTTAACGGTGACCATATACTTGAAACAAGAAAACGGACATTTTAAATTTTTCTCAATGACAAAAGAGAGTGCATAGAATTGTTTCGTCATAAATACCAACAAATAAACACTTACAATAAATAAATAATGTGTAACTTACATATATAGTAGCTCTGAATTCACTCCAGCCAAACAATCCTGTAGAATTATTACTACAGGAGTCATTCATTCCTCATACATTGGATAAGTTTAGAAGTACAGTCCATTGATCTGAGATTGGTTATTGTGGACGTACATATGGTAAGCGAACGTTCCTTCAACAGCTGCTAATTTCATATGTCCGATCGCCCCCTATGGCTTATACTGAAAGTAGATGCACACTTATTGCAACGAATATTTGAATCAGAAATTGCTTTTATTTTTATGTGTGCTCACTATTAAAAACACACTTCCTTTTCAGCGGTGGCATATTATTAATTTCAAGTGTTTTAGCACTCCCAGTTTACAAAAGTTCACCGTGTTTTATTACTTCACATATGCAGAACACAGTACTGTCTTCTACCAAAGCCACAACTGTAATGAATTTCTTTTGTCTCAAGCACATGCGTATACAGTTTTCGTTACTGTCGGCGGCATTCACATCAAACAGAGTGATTAGAATTTGTTTGTTGATAGCGCAGACCGGTACAGTTCAATTGTCGTCCCCAACTACACTTTTCCAAGCCAAAGTCTCCACACGGTTTCAAGTGTTGTAGACTCATAATATAAAGTTATTTGTTAGTATATCTACATTTCTCTGATACAAAACAGGACTTTTGAATTTTTAAGAACTATAGCTAACGGCGCATTATGCCGATAAGTCATTGCCACAAAAAAGGAACATTTTGGCGTCCCGTTTCTACCTTAAAAAAAGAGGGGACAAAGACTAAAAATAAAAAAGGAACTACTCCGGCTAATACGGGACGTCTGGTCACTAGTTGTCTTAGGTAATCTTTGTGCTTTTCCAATTTACAAGCGGATAGGAATACAGAATGTAACGAATTTATTAGTTTTTATGATATAAACGCACATGTTTTGTTTTCACAGTGAATATCACTACATAAATAAAAGTTAAATAGGTATTCTCAGAGTCTTGCCATTTTGGCTAAAGTTACCACTCATTAATGAAAAAGACAACGCAAAAAAATCTGATCTGTTGCATTTTAATGAATTACACACTAAACCATTCTTACAAAGTTTTATACTTCTATCTGCTTGCTGTTAATCGAGATAAACGTTCATTAAACATTTCGTTTTAGGTATAAGGATACAATACGTAAAGCGAATCGCTTTATGATGGCTTTGAAATTGCATTCTCTTTGCATGACCGCGAGAAAAAAAATCTGATGTGTTACACTCACATGACTTTTTCTACTCTTGTACAAACTATTTTTACAAACGCTTATTCTCCATATGCTTCATGTTAATCGAGATGTTAATTTTATTGCTAATTTTCTTGTAGGTGCAAGGGGAATATGGTAGGCTTTAAGCGACAGTCAAATATATTAAGAGCTGGTTGCTATTTGGCGCATTCCATTCTCTTTGTATGTCCAGGACATGAAAAAATTAATAACGAATTCCTATTTGAGAAAAAGTATTGTAAAATTCAAGGGAATAACAAGCAATATCTCGAAAATGGTTCACTCAACAAAAAAAATGTATATGACATAAATTGTGTATTTTAAAGCAATCTACATTTTTTGTGTAGTGTTTGTCTATCTCTTATGGTTTACCAGTTATGCAAAAGTCGTTCACAATGTAGAATACTTTTGGAGACATTCCCGGAAAATTCAAGATATACATTTTATTTGTCATGAAAGTATCTTAAACATATGATGTTTTAATCAAAATCGTTAGAGCCATTTTTGAAAAAATTAAAATTTTCGAAAAATGTTCCGTGTAAAGGGTAATCTGGGGTGGCGGGAAGATACTGAACCTAAATACCAAGTTTGGTGTTTATTCGACTGTTCGTTTCTGAGTTATGCTGCTCACAGACACACAGACAGACATGATTCCAAAAATGATGTTTTAGGATCCAGGGGGTCTCTAAACATATATTTCTGTTGAAATCTCGGTATCGAATTTTTGGACGGAATACAAAACTTCAACTTAATATAGGTAAGGAGAAGAGAAAGTAAAAATGCCCTAAGCAGATTCCAAGTAAAGTTTTCTAGTAGTAATCTTGCACATTTTACTTCCACTGCAGACCAGGTTTGAAACGTCATGAAGACCATCAAAATACAAAAATGATGCTCTTGGCAGTCGTCACTTTTCACAGCTGGGTGCAAACTATGTTTTATTAGCTCATAGTGGTAATTACTGCCATACAGTGTTGCCAAAGTCACCATGGAGGTCGAAACACAAGTCCTGCTATTGTCTGCTTTGGCGCCATTAAAGGTTAGGTTGGGGAACACATGCTGCGTTGCATGAAAGTATTACATTTCACACAAAAATTTAATATGGAAATTTCACTGGAAGTACTCGTTTTGAGGTTCCCTGAATAAATAAGGTCCATGTATGTGTTTGAAAATGAAATTGATTTCTATTTATGGACGCTATTTAACTACTATGGTTCTTAACGTCCTATTCTATATTGGGCGTGAAAGACCAGAAATTTTGCTCAGAGACCTCTTTATTAGGCTTAAGTTTTTTTACGCCCGAAAAATATCCATCACCCTCCGCCGGGCTTAAATCCGCGACCTCTGGAACCATAGCCTAGCTTGCTGCCCCTAGACCCGGAGCACATGTGTCTGTTAACAGCACGACTAAAACTACCAAAATTGGGATTTGGGTTCAGTACCTTTCAAAGATGCAACACGAAGATTTTCAATATCGCCCACCCCAAATTACCCTTTACATGGCAATTTTTTCGAAATCTTTTATTTTTTAAAAATGGCTCTTAACGATTTTGATTAAAATATTAAACATTAAAGGTGTTTATATGACAAAACGTATATCTTGAATTTTCTGGAAATAGCCCGTGAAGTCCTCTTCATTCGGAAGGAATATTATATAATCTTGTGTAACTGGTAAACGTTAAGCGATAGACGAAAACGTCCTACACAAGATCTCTTTAAAATACACAATTTATTTCAAATATCTTTTTTTTTGTGGCATCAGCCATTTCCGAGTTATCCGTTGTTTGAATTGTTCAATACTTAGCCAAAAGAGCATACAATTTTAAAGCTAGCGTATAGCGTCAAGTCCTAAAACATTTGACTATCGCCGTTCCATTTGCATTTATAACGAAATATAGCTAGTTTTGCAAAGGTTTGTCTCTATTAAAATGAAATAGAAAAACAAGCTCTCGTCGGAATAGTTTTTCTACCCATTAATAAGTGATAGCGGTTAGAGAAAGTTATGTAAATTATTTTTACTTTCTCTACTACGTATAGTAAGCAAGGGAAGTATTATATTCCACCCAAAAATTCGATACCGAGATTTCACCGGAAATACATGTCTTGAGGCCTCCTGAATCCAAAAAAGGCATTTTTGGAAACGTGTCCGTGTGTGTGTCTGTGAACAGCATAACTCAGAAACGAACAGTCGGATAAACACCAAACTTGGTATTTAGGTTCAGTATCTTCCAGAGATGCGACACGAAGGTTTTCAAGAAAATCCCCCCACCCCAGATTACCCTTTACATGGAACATTTTTCGAAAATTTTAATTTTCTCAAAAATGGCTCTAAGGATTTCGATTAAAATATCATATATTTAAGATACTTTCATGACAAATAAAATGTATATCTTGAATTTTTCGGGAATGTCTCCAAAAGTGTTCATTGTGAACGACGTTTGCATAACTGGTAAACCATAAGAGATAGACACACTTTTACTACACAAAATATGTAGATTGCGTTAAAATACACAATTTATGTTATACATTTTTTTGTTGTTTAGTAAACCATTTTCATGATATTGCTTATTATTCCCTTAAATTTTCCAATACTTTTTTCTCAAATGGGAATTCGTTATTCATTTTTTGTCCTGGTAATGCAAAGAGAATGGAATACTCCATATAGCAACCAGCTCTTAAAATATTTGACTATCGCTTAAAGCCTAGCAATTCCCCTTGCATCTACATGAGTATTACCAATAAGATTAACATCTCTATATCTCGATTAACATGAAGCATATGGAGAATAAGCGTTTGTAAAAATAGTTTATACAAGAGTAGAGAAAGTCATCCTGTACAATACTGCTTCACTATTTATTTATTTTTCTAGGTGAATTTGGGTATACTATGGAGCTTATACCGTGGTTTTGGTGCCCTGGTTTTTAAATTATCTACGCCCAAATCAAAACAAACAATGCCTATTCGATAACGGGACATCATATAGAAACGGGCAGATATTACATGCGACGGCAAAAAGTTAGCGAAACATTAAACAAAGGACAGTCTTGTGACAAAAGCGTTGCGCCTCTTTTGCACACAACATGCCAATTAAATCGTGAGCGGATTCATAATGCCTTTGATGCCGTGGCATTGTACCTGTGTAGCATTTCCATTGGTCGATGGGATGTATAGCGAATAGTTCCCGGATAAAGCGCGGAACACACCTGCTAATGTCTCATGGGCATACGTTTTAGTTTTCTTGGAATTTCTCTGTAGAACGCGGCGCGAGGCTCATCTCCAGGAAGCAGGTTAACCAAGAAATCACACCTGTCATCACATCTGTGGTCCTGAAATGTTTCAAGGACAAGTGGCAGATACGTAGTAAGGAATTTTATCGGTGTGTATCTCCACACAGATATGATTTCATTTTTATTTTACGGAGAATTTGCGGCAGCTCCTTTTACCTTTGAAATACGATTCTTTTAAAAAAGAGCTTCCATGTTTAATTTCTCTCTTACTTACCCCATAGCATCTCAATATCGATATTTCACCGGAAATATATGTTTTGAGAACCCCTGAATCCAAGAAAAGCATTTTTGGAAACATGTCTGTGTGTGTGTCTGTCTGTGTGTGTGTCTGTGAACAGCATAACTCAGAAACGAACAGTCGGATAAACACCAAACTTGGTATTTAGGTTCAGTATCTTCAAGAGATGCCACACGAAGGTTTTCAAGAAAATCCCCCCACCCCAGATTACCCTTTAATTTTCTCAAAAATGGCTCTAACGATTTTGATTAAAATATTACATGTTTAAGATATTTTCATGACAAATGAAATGTATATCTTGAATTTTCTGGGAATGCCTCCAAAAGTATTCTTCATTGTGAACGGCTTTTGCATAACTGGTAAACCATAAGAGATAGACAAAATTTTATTACACAGAAAATATATATCGCGTAAAAATACACAATTTACGTCATATACTTCTTTTTTGTTGAGTGAACCATTTTAGAGATATTGCTTGCTATTCCCTTAAATTTTCCAATACTTTTTCTCAAATAGGAATTCGTTATTCATTTTTTTTATGTCCTGGATATGCAAAGAGAATGGAATACTCCACATAGCAACCAACTGTTAAAATATTTGACTATCGCTTAAAGCCTACCAATTCCCCTTGCATCTACAAGAAAATTAGCAATAAGATTAACATCTCGATTAACATGAAGCATATGGAGAATAAGCGTTTGTAAAAATAGTTAGTACAAGAGTAGAGAAAGTCATGTGAGAGTAACACATCAGATTTTTTATTTTTGATCTCCTCGAAAATGACTAACCATTTTGATTAACATATCATGTATTTAAGATATTTACGTGGCAAATAAAACGTATATCTTGGACTTTCTCCCAATAGCCTGTGAACTCCTCTTCATGCTGAATTAATTGTTTTTATAATGTTACATAACTTGTAAACCATAAGAGATAGTGAAAAAAAACTATTGTATACAAAACATGTAGATTTCGTTAAAACGCACAATTTATGACAATTTATGCTTTGTGTGGCACTTTCCATTTCCTAGATATTCGTTTTATTAAAATTATTGATTTGAATTTACAAATGCTTCGTAGGTTATGCAAACAATGCATGCTTTGAAAAACATTTGACTATCGCATCAGAGTTCTGTATCCCTTTTGTACCTAAAAATGATTACATGCATGCAAACGTTTCTGGATTAACAAGAAGTAGACAAAAGAACAAGCCTTTGTAAGAATAGTTTGTAGAAGAGTGGGTAGAGAAGGTAACGTGAATGTTACACATCAGCATTTTTTCTGTTGTATTTAGTTTAATTTCACTTCCTGAGATTCCGTTGTTTAATGGCAAAACAGCCGCAATGCGCTCCACGTACGTGGGTATGTGTGCCCTTATTGTCGGCATTCTGCCACAAAGAATAGGGGCATAGGAGCTGCACTGATAATTAAAAACCGTGTCTTGTGATCTTTATATTTTCCACGCTGTGTTTATTTTAATAAAACCTGGGTAGTAATAATTATGTTGTGTTTTTGCAGGTGAACTGGACCGAGAAACAGCTGAAACTATGAGCTTGCCACGATGTGGTGTCCGGGATAACGTTGGATATGGCACCAATTCACGTAACAAGAGATACGCCCTCCAAGGTAAGATAACCTTTCTGCGTAGCCTAGTACTACAGTAATTACCAAATTTACAGCAAAGGAAGCGTTTTCATGGCTTTGTGTGTAGATTCAAAGTGTTACAAATTTTCACCACGGATTGAATACACCGCGCTAATTGCTATACAGTGATAGGCCAGAGCTTATCTTTGTGTCTATCCTTCGTCATGATCATGGGCCCCCTTCACTGGGCTGCAACATGCAACAAAATGTATAACGCAAAGATTTAAAATTTGGTTGCACTACAACCTCTAGTAGCCAGCAGTAAATGGGCGCGGACATTTAGTAACGGACAATGTGAATCTAAAGTCAGTTCCCTCACGTAACTTGGTTAACTTATATGCGTTCTATGGCTGCGGGATATAAATTTCCTATTCTTTGTGACTGTTTTTGTTTATAATTCATGCTATGAACAGTCAAATATGGAGTAGAAATCTATATATAGCCTAGGGAGTGATGTTCTTAGCTTTAATATATATATATATATACATATATATTGTGATACCAAGAAGAATTTCAGCATGTGTAAGAGAAAGAAGGTGTTAAAGGATTCTTATAAAACGTAATTTCTATTTATGTAATTTTTATACAATTACTGCACTGAACATTTTACGCATTCTAAATTTCATATCATTGCAAAATTATTACGTTTTGCTGTGCGAAGGAAACTTTTACGGTTTTCAATTTCAGAAAACTGGCAAGTATGCGAACTATTTTTGACTAAAAAGGCACATAAAGTGACGTGATAGTAAACTATTATACACACTTACATTAACAGTAAATATATACAAACGTATGTTATATTCATATATCCACAGTTCTGACTAAATCTCCAGAGAGAAATCAGACATTAAGAGAGGTTGTGGACTATAGGCGTCAGTAATTGTTAGCATGGCCGAATATCTGACAGCAAATCATTATATCTCCGAATTTGCTAAATGGTTCCATATCAATGATCCTATGCAACAAACTTGTCAGGATATATCTCTAGCCACACGCGAGTCCTAAAGCACTATCGATACACTGTTTAAAAATTTCTCCTCAAAGACTCCTTAAATGGTTGAAGAGTTAACTGAATTTTTTGATGGAATTCTTAGAAGTAGAGACTAATGTTCTTTTAACTGATGGCTAACTCAATTCTGCGAATCTCCTGGGCGGTCGGTGGACGAAATCTTCTCCTTGACTTTCACGGTGCCATTAGCCGTAACGGCAGACGCACTTCTTGCATCAAAACGACCTTCTTCTGGAAGTAAACACTCAGTGGCTGATGTTGGCAGCTGTCCCATCAGAACAGAAAACAAAAAGAACGCGTTTGTAAGACCCTGATTCTTCTCCATACATTGAACCTCAGAGTTTGGTTTATCAAGCAAGTCATCTGTCGTCGATTCATTTCTTTAGTACTGCATGTTATTAACCAACGATCTTTTTACTTTCTCTACTGCATATCTATAGCAATAGAGGAAATAATTACATTCCACCCAAAAATTTGATATCGAAATTTCACCGGAAATATATTTTTGAGACTCCCTGAATCCAAAAAGGGCATTTTTAGATAAAGTTCCTGCATGTGTCTTGTCTGTGCATATCAGAATTCAAAAACGAAAAGTCAGTTAAATACCAAACTTGATATATAAGTTCAGTGTGTTCCAAAGGTGGAACAGGAATGTTTTAAAGAAAATCCCCCCACCCCAAACTACCCTTTACATGGAATATTTTTAGAAATTTTTTAATTTCTCATAAATAACACGATTTTGATTAAAATGTCATATATTAAGGATATTTTCACGACAAATAAAATAAATATCTTCAATTTTCTGGGAGTAGTTGAAGTCCTCTTCATTCGGAAATAATTTTGCACAAAGAATTTTTGACGTATTCTATTGCTCCAGCTCTTTAAATAGTGAAGATTGATGAACTTTTTTCATAATTGCAGAACCTTAATCCCAGTTTGAAAAGAATTACTGAAACGGTTGAACCGTAAGAAATTATTTTGATCATATTCAGGTTATTGAAAATAACATAGAGTTATCTCTTTCCATTCTTATTGGATCTTGGTGTGTAATTCGTATGCGAAACGATGCTTTAGATAGTAGGTAGGGGTTTAGCTACTGGACAGAGGTAGCGTTTGCTTGGTCTGAGAGAGTTGGGGAGCAAAAACGCGCGATAGTGAAGAACTGTTGGCTGTTTCCTACTATACGCGTCACTCACGGCACGAGTTCAACATACTGTGTACCCACAGCCAAAGCCTTACCTGAGAGGTAAGCCACCCCACCCCAATAGCTAAAACGTCGATGAAGAGACACTAACTTCATGACGGTGATGGAGAATTTGTTCTTAAATGCTTGATAAGGAGGTAAATAATGTTAAACCGAGACCAAAATGCGCTTAATTCTAACTTGTAAATCATACTTTGTCAGCAAATGAATAGACGCAAATATTACAGGAGTATTTGCTATATGATGGCATGTGTTAGAAGACCACCGCAGCCTGACAGCATTCGCGGCCGATTTCCGTTAGTTCCGGCCAGTTTTCCGGAAGTGCTCGCCTCATATCTTCCTGCTCAACTCCTGCAACACATTCACACGGCAAGGGGCGTTATCTAACAATTCAATCTCTGTAGAGCAAATTCCATTCTGTAGGTATTCCTCATTTGGGGATGTACTGTCATCATGACAATGGATTTACTGACTTTGACGGTTTACCAGACCTTGGTTTCAGTCGGTAACCCGTTGCTCCATTGTTTTCAACAATGGTGATTTCAAGAAACAAGGTCAGCATTCATTTACACATGAAAAAAATGGGATTTTGGCAAAAACAGCTGTTTTATAGAAAACGTTAACACGTATCAGTAGCACTGCATTAATTCAGCAACCACTGTAGCTATTGTTTTTCATGTTTCTTTCAGCCTCAGCAGTTTGCTACAATTTGGTCTGTTTGTAATAAAAATGAAAAATAACTTTTTTTAGACAGTTGGCACTAAACGTAGAGCTTTTAACACGAGTCACTCATACCAAAAACGAAGATAATAACACTCCATTGTTATACTCTTGTTTCTTGCGATCAAAATTATATGTACATTATTTGGAGGTCTTGAAAAAACGATTAATGTAATGACGGATTATTTGAATGACTCAGAAAAGGAGAATTACTTCACCGATCCTTACAAAGAAGAATCCAAACAATGTAATCAATGATGTTATCAATGTCAGTGTTAATTCCCGTGCTCAAGGAATAATAATAATATCGTTCCACATATGGTTTTGTTTATTTTCTTAACAGCCACACATATATTGTATAAGTGGTCATGTTAGTATTGGTGCTATGGAGGTCTAACAACAACGAAGGCCAAACACAAACAGGCGGGCTCACCATTGTGCAAGTCCGAATGTTTACTGATATTTCCACATAAATTTCAACTGGATCATCTTTATAGCCCTTAGTGATGACACTCATGGCTTCCTCCAAATCATCGTGAATTTTCAAAACAGCTTGCATTTTATATATCAATCTCTTCTACAGGGATATTGGTAAAAATTTTAAAAACATTTTCTAATCTTAACATTATTACTTTCTTCTAACATTGCTTCATTCTATGACTGTTCTTTTCATTTTGACTTATTCAACCATTTATATGTGTGTTTATTGGACTTTTGTATTTTATATCGTTTGTCCAAGAGGCAGCCTTTCAATAAAGGAAGCTATAATAAATATTCAGGGCGGTCTAAAAATAGTATATGACAACACATGTTAAAACTGGGGTTTTATTTTTAACACTCTTTTTCCTTTAACCGGTTAGGCCATATCGGACGATGAATGGAATTATGTTCAAATGAGCCCGGGGTCCAGAGAGCTTAGAGTTAGTCGACATTCAACTCTCAGGATAAGGGAAAGCCCCCTAAAGAAACCTTATCCGGGTAACTCATTCTAACCGAGATTCGAAGTCCGGACCTCTTGAATGTGAGGCACCCTCACACCACAGAGGCGGGCACTTTTAACACTTGTATCATAAACAAGTATTCAGGGTTTGATAAGTGGGTATTTCAACCTTCACTAAACTGTGATGTTTGCGTTCGCAGGTTTGAAGTACATGTATCAAGATAAATTCAGTTAGCTCAGTATTTTTTATTAATAATTTTCGGATATCTCTATAATGTAGGGTATTGCGCTTTCCTCTTGGCCCAAATTTTGTGGCTTCACACGTAACCGAGGTATACATATTTTACGGACAATCCTGTCATAGATGTACGACAAAACGAAGCAAGAAGTTCCATGATAAAGTTACGGATCGTTTCACATATGTGTAACAATTACAGTAACTCACAGCAGATGACGTTTAAAGCTAGGAGTTGATTGTCTATGTGTCTACAATACTGTATCATTTGTATAGTCCTATTTAACTTCTTTGGTCATATTGGCGTTTTTGACTTGAGAAACACCTGATGTTTATTGCTCGCTGAATTGTAGGGTATCTTAACATTGGTATTATCAGTTTTATTACTATTAAACACACTCACATATCTATATTTGACTCTGGGAGATATGGAATGGCTCTGGTTAAATAAAAATTTCCCGTCCCAGCTAGAAATCAAACCCGGGACCGCTGGGTTGAGAAGTCAGAACGCTGACCACTCGGCCACAACTCTGCAACTTGATGCCCTGTTGCATAGACACAATATTTTATTTCTTTCATCTAGCAAAGGATGTTTTCGGCAAATAGTTAATTGATTCTGTTAGCTTGCCGTTATACAAAAATACTATATCATCATTTATATTTCACTCTCGCAGAAAACAAACCAACTGGCTGAGGCAATCTTATTCACTCACAAAAGAAGAGTCCATGGTCAGTATCACGTTCCAGATGCCTTTAGAAAAGATCATAGAATACTGGGCTGTCAATGTTGATTCTCATACTTCACTGGATTGAGTAGTGTATATTTTAAGAAGGAAACAATCCCTAAATGCCTCAAAGGATTTGTTCACATTATTTTGGTTGCTATTGCAGGAAGCAGATGGCGTGTCAAGGAGCTGACATACAAGATCTCCAAATATCCTCGAAACCTGGCTTCTAGCGCCGTCGACGAGGAAGTCTTTAAATCGTTCCAAGTTTGGGCCGACGAGACAGACCTCAAGTTTACCCAGAAGAAGAACGGCCAAGTGCACATCGAGGTACGCTTTGAAAAGGGAGAGCACGGAGATGGAGATCCTTTTGATGGACCTGGAGGTACCCTTGCTCACGCTTACTTCCCCGTTTACGGCGGCGACGCTCACTTCGACGATGCTGAAACATGGACCATCGGTAGCTATAGAGGTAAGTATTCGAGGATGCTCTTCTGTTCCACTTAAACATTTCTTTACAAAAGATACTATGGCATTTTGCAAAAACTCCTTCCATATTGTTTTATACACCTGCCTCGTGCTGTCTTTAAAATTCATTTTGAAATCTGCAAATGTACTACCAGTTTCGTCAATAGCTTCGTTTTTGGAATAATACAGATTCATGGGGTTTCTGTGGATGATTGAGACAACATAGTAAATAGTTTTTCACAAACCAACTCTTCAAGGATGTCAAAGAATCAAGAGGAAACGTCAACTGCCTTTTCATCATCATGGTGACTTCAAGGGAAGCCCGCTTGGTCTCTGCTCTCTTCATTAATTTAGCTGCTAGAATCTTTTACGTTCTGTGCATGTGTTTCTGCCTTCCTGTGAACAGCATAAGTCAAAAACTAAAAGTCAGATAAATACCAAACGTGGTGTTTAAGTTTAATATCTTCTAAGTTGCGATACGAAGATTTTCAAGCAAATCCCTCCACACTAAACTAGCCTTTACATGAAAAATATTTAAAACTTTATTTTCTCAAAATTGGCTCTAAAGAATTTGTTCAAAATACCACATATTTAACATATTTACAGGACAAACAAACTGTATATCTTGAATTTCCTGAGAATAGCTTTTGAAGTCCTCTTTATTCAGAAGGCATTTTGTATAATGGGTAAACCATAAGAGATTGGCAAAATCACACTGCACAACAAATTTAGATCTCCTTGAAACATAATTTATTTCAAATAACTTTTTCCCTCTCATCAGCCATTTTTAAGATATCCGTTACTACTGGTTTGGAGTTTCAATATTTGACAATTTTCTATAGTGCTGTAGGTATTTAGTCTTTCTTGCAATGTCTATGAGAAGCGCGCTACGAAGGATTACCTCACTCTCTTTGCACATAGAATAAAATGTATAATGGTACTATTTGTGCAAACGATTATACATTTAACTATAAAAATAAAGATAGTGGGCAGAGAAAGTTAGGTGAATGTAACATATAATAATTTGTAACGTAGAGGCGAATACTTTCTGCAGTCGTTATAATATTTTTAGGTAAGTAATTAAAACATCATAACTATATAAGTTGAAGAATAGTTCACACGGGTTTAGAACAAAGAATGGATTTTATAGTATACCAAATCATCGTGTCACCTTTAGACAGCTTCTATGTTAGTAGCAAAACTAACCGTTAGTAGTTGCAGCCTAAGTAAACAGACCACTTACACCGTCCACATCTCTCAATAATAAAGTGCTAATTTGTTATTTTCTCAGGTACAAACCTGTTTCAAGTAGCGGCGCACGAATTCGGACATTCACTAGGTCTCTCCCACTCCGATGTGAAGTCTGCCCTCATGGCACCTTTTTACCGCGGATATGAACCTCAATTCCGCCTCGACCAGGATGATATCCAGGGTATTCAGGCTCTCTATGGCAAGAAAACAGTGACCCGCAAGGATGCAGGAGGTGGCAAGCGTACCACCACCACCACAGAGTCCAGCATTCCTTCAGGAGAAGAAGATGCTGAGCTCTGCAACGACGCCGCCGTTGACGCTCTCTTCAACTCGGCTGAAGGTGTTACCTACGCTTTCAAAGGTAAACGTTTCGTTCATTTACTCTGAAAGGGAATACGCTTTAAAGCTGTTGGAAATAACTTAAGTAGAAAGGAAGGCGTTTTAAGGGATTGGAAATTCTGTATTTCTTGAGCAACTGATTTGGCATTTTACCAGATATTTGTAATATGTTGTATAACAAATGTCCAAATTTTCAGATCAATTCATTGAGTAGTTCTTGAGAAAAAATGTTTTATCCCTTTTAAACGATATTTTAACGTTGCAAACATATGTGCCTTAGAAATATATCCCTTGATTTGCAAATAAAACACTAATTTCTGTGGAATACAAATTCAAAAGTATATGCTTGTTACCTTTTTTACTGTTTAAACTGGTTATTTCATTCATAAGGCGCCTATTTGATATCGACCACAGTTGCTTATTTCATAACGCTTGCAAGGATGCAATGGCACTTCAAAATTGAACCGTAATAGTATCAATATAGACTGTTTTAATAGACCATTAATTCATTGTGAAGAAATTACGAAATCATGCTACCTCAACATTCACTTTATATTTCAGTATTGAAAACCATTAACTTTCAACTTTGAAAATAGTATTTTTAATCAATCCCCCCCCCACAGCGTCGCATCTTCATAAATTGATTTATTTCACAGGGGAGCATTATTGGAAACTGACAGAAGATGGAATCGCACCAGGATATCCCAAGATCATCTCCAAGAGCTGGCCTGGTCTGTCTGGTAACATCGACGCTGCCTTTACGTACAGAAACGGCAAGACATATTTCTTCAAGGGTTCGCAGTACTGGCGGTACGTAGGCAAGAAAATGGATGGTGATTATCCCAAACAAATATCTGAAGGCTTCACTGGAATTCCTGACAATGTGGACGCTGCTCTGGTGTGGAGTGGAAATGGAAAGATCTACTTCTTTAAAGGTACAGTGTCTGTCATTGAGTTTGTGAGGATGTTTCCAACTACACCCTGATAAAGAATTTAAACTACTGTTTATTTTAAAAGGACAATAGAAACGTGATGTTTTATTTTCACTTCAGGAACCAAGTTCTGGAGGTTTGATCCATCTCAAAAGCCACCTGTGAAGAGCACGTATCCCAAACCTATCTCCAACTGGGAAGGAATTCCTGATAACCTGGATGCTGCCCTTCAGTACACAAACGGCTACACATACTTCTTCAAGCGAGGACAATATTACAGATTCAACGACAGGAGTTTCTCCGTAAGTATGAAGTTCTTGAACTGCATGTTATCTTTATCGTTACCTTATCATGTGTCATGAATATGTAACAGCCCTTGAATGAAAACTGGCTGTGGTGGTCGTATCAAACCTGGCCTTGCTGTTTGCTTGCACTTTTGGGGAAAGTTATTGTACTGAAAATTATCTTCGACTCAATGTTAAGGTTAAGTTCGGAACAGTTAGGTCTTGTCCATGGCGTTACTTATCCTTTACTTTCTTTGCTACTTACCTACAGTAAGGAGGAAGTATAGTCGTCCTCCGTGGTGTAGTGGTTATCATGCTACCTCTAGTTCCCGAGGTCGCGGGTTCAAACGATGGATTTTTCGGGCGTAAAAATTCTTAGCATGGCTTCCTTCGGAAGAGAAGTAAAGCCGGTGGTCCCGTGTCATAGATTTACGGCACGTAAAAGAACCTCAAGCCTGATAAAGAGGCCTCTGAGCAAAATTACCGGTCTTTCACGCCCAATATAGAATGGGACGCTAAGGACCATAGTAGTTAAAAGCGTCCATAAATAAAACTCAATTTAATTTTAATTTGAGGAATTATTGTATTCCATCCAAAAATTAAATACCAAATTTTCACCAGAAATACACGTTTTGAGATACTCTGAATAAAAAAGCGTCGTTGCTAAATGCCAAACTTAATATTGAAGCTTAGATGGGACACGAAGATTTTCAAGAAAATCGTTCCACTTCAAACTACCTTTACATGGTCAATTTTTGATTAGTTTGATTATCTCAAAAATGGCTCTAACGGTTTTGATTAAAATTACGTATTTTCAAGATAGGTACGTGACAAATAAAATATTTATCTTGAATATTCTGGGAATACACACAATGTATTTCAAATAACTGTTTTTGTGGCATCAACGATTTCCAAGAGATCAGTTATTAATGGTTCGAATTGTTCAATACTTTGTCATTCTTTTAAAGTCCTGTCGACTTTTGGTTGTTTCTCGCGGCTGCATGGGGCCAACATATAGCTTCCAGTTGTTAAACATTTGACTATCGCTATTCTATTTGTATCTATCACGAAATTGTAATGTAGCTGTTTTCAGAAAGATTTATCTCGATTAAAACAGGAAAACAAGCTTTCGTGAGATAGGCTTTTATAAATGATACAGGGTAGAGAAAGTAATGTGAATGTAACATATCAGGTTTTTTTGTTGCTATTAGTTGTGTAGGTTATTGTAGATTGTTAATGTGTGACAAAATGATGTTTTCAGGTTGATAGTGCTGATCCTCCGTTCCCAAGACCTGCAGGCTACTGGTGGTTCGGCTGCCAAGCGGAGTCCAGTGGAAGACCCGGTAATGCCAAGAAGGGTTGGTTCCTAGGACTGTCGAACGAGAGGCCCGAGGATGGGGATACGTCGCGCTCATCTAGGGGCGATGACGCAATCCCTCATGCACAAAATTCAGACGTGGATGACCTTATACTTGACGCAGGTGAGGATGAGGAAAAGGAAGAATTTCGTCCTCGCCATCACTTTTACCACAGTCGCCAGGATAACGATGTGGTGGCCTCTTCCTTGTTGCCCGCCGCCACATCGGCCTACTACTGGCTGTGTAAACTGGTGCGGGGACTCACAGAACTCGCGGCTAACAGGGACGTTCCCGATGTAGAGTGGTTACCTAACGCGGCTCCAATCCAGTCCAGGACTCACTAATATACCTCATTCTAACTCGTAATACTCACCGCTGCCATTCCCATCACTAGTTCGTAGACAAATATTGTTATAATCCCATGTGTTATTTTGTATCAGAGTAACATTCATTCAAACCAACGAGGACGCAACTTTCTTTAAGGCAACGTATCTATGAACATCCAAAAACCCACAGTTTTTTGACGTTTTTAACTTATATTAGAACATATAGTGCACACAAAGATTTTATGAGCTATTTCAAACTGTTACGATATTGCATTTTATTCATAATTAATCAGTTTTTGAAATAGTAATGTAAATACTCCTTGGACCCGCAAGAATCCGCGCCATCTGTCCGGCACCGCTAACACCACGAAACTAGAAGCACACCTGAAACAACCGTCGTCCTACGTGGACTAGTGGTACCGTGCTAGCCTCTAGTTCCCAAGGTCGCGGGTTCAAACCCGGCGGAGGGCGATGGGTTTTTTCGGGCGTAAAAACCCTTAACATGGCTTCCTTTGGAAGGGAAGTAAAGCCGCTGATCCCGTGTCGTAGATTTACGGCACGTAAAAGAACCTCAAGCCTGATAAAGAGGCCTCTGAGCAAAATTACCGGTCTTTCACGCCCAATATAGAATGGGACGCTAAGGACCATAGTAGTTAAAGAGCGTCCATAAATAAAACTCAATTTCATTTACACCTGAAACATGAAACGGAATGAAGGGGAAATGATGGAAAAGAAATCGTGGTGGATGACGAACTACCCCAGCATTCGCCTATCGATCAGGGAAAATCACGAAAATCTCAAGATCAGAGCGAGGGGTCGACGGTAATCGACCCTGGGACGTCTTGAACGCGAGCTTCACACGTTACCGTGGAATTTACTCGCTAGGTTGAGCTTAGTATACAGATAAAGAAAGTTTTGGCATTTCTTAATTTTAATTAAAAAGAAAACGTTTTAATGACTGAGTTTTGGAAAAAATAATTTCAGCTGAACTATTTAATGTGCTTTAGCTAGTGCACACCAATTTTTAAATCCACAACTTCTGAGGTTCTCTTGATTCTGTGGTCCAAGGACATTTTGAATACTGAAAAATGCTGAAAAAAAAGGAACTGAGAAAAATGAAGATTAACCAATGCGGTGCTTTACGTAAATTGTATAGGACCAACTGATAACCATTTATGGTTTTAAAATTCTAAGTTACAAGTAGGAAATGTAAAAAGCAAAAAATCAAAGAATTTCACATCTTTTACCAATTTAATAGATACGTTGCCTTTAACTTATTTCTACAGAGTTTGAATTCCCCAGTAGACGCTGCTTCAGGGAAGAAATGTCGGATCAGCATCGTTGGCTGGTCTTCGTGATACCTAAAGAGGTATTTTCAACTGCATCAGCTGTGTCAGAAATAACCATCAGTATTCTAAACTTAACGGGCTTGTCTCAAATCGTTTTGAATCGTCACAAAAAAGTAACGCCTTGCTAAGTAGGTGTCTTATAATTATAGCTTACGTATTTACGTAATAAAGAAGCTAACATTTTGCATTTATTTTTCGGCGGTAAGTCAGAAAAGTAAAGGTACATATTTAGAAAAATGTATATGAAATAAGGTTACTCAAAAGTGATGAAATCGAGAGGTACAAAAGGTAAAGGTCCGAGAAACGAATGATTTCCTAAATAACATCAGCTGTTGCTCTTGGCATGCATCACTGACGCCTGGTGAAGCGGCAACTACTTCTACGGTTCTGCATGGCGAGTGGTATCTTACGTACAGTCAAGAACTCTATGAGAGGGGACGGGAAGAAAATGATTATACGTAAATGAAGTACACGTGTGCTCCCTGAATTTCTTCTTCTTTCTCTGTTTAACCTCCTCTTATGTAGGACTTACACTCCCCAGGACTTACAGGCGGGTGCCTGGGGTCAGAGCAGACACTCATGGATCAGACAGAATATCCAGGATGGGTGATCAGCCCGATGCCTGGTATGCGAAGAAGGAGATGAAACGAAATTATGGTGAAATGGATGAATGGAAAGGCTATGATGGAGCAGTTGGTGGAGTGAATGACGGGGGAAACGGAGAACCCGGAGAAAACCCGCCCAGACACCGCTTTGTTCACCACAAATCCCACATGCGGGTCCCCAGGATTGAATCCGGGCCGCCTCGGTGAGAGGCGAGCTGTCTAACCACTCGGCCACTTCGCCGCCTCCCTGATATTTTACTGAATTTCAAGGAATGATTTTAGAAGTTGTAATAGTGATAGTAACTCATGTTATAATTTAAATTCCTAAATCCCCTTTAACTGTCAAAAAAGTTACAATTTAAATTTGAAAACAGTTCTGAACCAGGCCATGTTTCGCCTCATTGTCGACTTCTTCCAAATGTTGATAACTTTAGAGCTGTCAGTAATTCTAACGGGTTCGACTGCCTTCTTGTAAGCAGTAGAGGTAAGGAAAAATACTTTAACGTTATTCGGGAACGAGAAAGGAACCGTTCCAAAAATAACTAAGTCCAAAACCAAAGTGTTATTCGAGTATTTTTATAACCGATTCCAACGTGACACTTATCACAGAGAATACGTTGCATTATAGTATAAGAGTTACAAGTAGAGTGAGACCGTGGAACCATCCCAGCTGTAGAACTTCGAAGTTCCAATAGATACACATAAGAGATGCCGTTTTGGAACATACAATCATTAACATTACGGAAAGTGAAACAAGCCTGAATGATACATGGCTGAATATAGAATCGGAGGGAGAGAAAAAGGGGGAGAATTATCCTATACCAGTGATGACCAACCGTCTCCAACTAGTTTGCAGAAATGGTTTCGTTACACATTTCGTTGTAGGTACGAGAAACCGAAGGGATAGTTGAATGTTTAAAAGCGAGTCGCTCTACGCTGACCTTGAAGTTCCACACTCTTTCCATGACTCGCGAGAAACAATTGAATGTTTACAGTGCTTCAAAAATGAGAAAAATTGAAATGAATAACAACGGATTCTCGGAAATGGACGATGCCACAGAAAATTATTTAAAATAAATTGTGAGCTTCAGAAGAGATGTATAATTTTTGTGCAGTAAGTTTTGTCTATCTCTAAGCTTTGCCAGTTATACAAAATTTTAAAGATTTTCTTCCCAATGAAGAGGACTTCACAGGTTATCCCCAGAGAATTCAAGATATGTATTTTATTTGTCAAGCGAATGTCTCATATGTGTTATTTTAGTAGAAATCCTTAAAATCATTTTGAGAAAATAAAAAGCAACGAAAAAGCCTTCATTTAAGGGTAGTTTGGGGTGGGGGATTTACTTGAAAATCCTAATGTCATATCTTTGAAAGATAGTAAACTTACGGAGCTATACATATATATATTTTTTAAAAATAAATTTTCCTTGGATTCAGGTACCTCAAAATATGTATTTGTAATTCAATCTCTACATCAAATTTTTGTGTTCAATGCGATACCTTTTCTACCAACTAAAGTAATAAGTAAACAATAACGACACCTGGTGATTGAGTAAGATAGGTTCCCCATTCGTGTTCTAAACACTTGGAGGGGAGCGAAGAATCACGACTGATGGGAAAGAACCCGAGTAACAGTGGGCCAAGAGTACCTTCCTGTTACGGTTATATGTAAAATAAATACCTGTAGACTTAACCAACGCAGCTCTAGAAAACAGTCTGCCAACTTCAGCCGTAACTATCTCTATGTTGGTGCACAAATTAAATATCAGTAGATCTAACTAAATATGTACCTTTACTTTCTTACATACCGCATGTCTAAGGATCGCCTGAGCGCATTTTATAGAAAACAGGCGTTAGAATTACAGACCAAAATTCGAGCAATAAGCAAATGTACCGTATACACCTCTTCCAACTTCTGTATTAACAGAATCTCTCTTTCTCCATACTAAATCATAACACCTAGTGGAGCAGCCGTAAAGCTAATATCTTTGTTTCAACAAATCTAACAGGAAAGCATGTCTAATATTCCTCTACAGCAACTATCTAACGACGAGTGACTAACGCATCCCCATCCTCGCCTTTCTATTGACAAGTAAACTAACTCTTTTTATGAAATTTACTTAGTTTTAGTTGATCATAGATACGTAGACTAAATCTAGATAAGCATGTTTAGTAATTAGTCCTAATTTCTAACATATGACACGTTTTGTTTGGAACAACTACACAGTAACACCCAGTAAGTGAATACAAATATGCGAAATTATTTTGGGGGGGATTTACTACTCCATAAGTTTTTTTATGCACTGTAAAATAATATTACGCAATACCTACTGTTGCATAAAATTTACATATATCATCCTTTTTTAAAATACATTTATTGAACACTCAGAAATGTTTAAAATCATACTCGCTATTTCGCTATTTTCACTCTCAATATTGATTTTTATATGAGTGAAGACTTGTTAACCTATTCATAGTGCTCAGACGTACTAAAAGAATCTGGCTTTTAGTTTAGTGATTAATTTAATGGAACCTACACGTACATTTTAAGCAGTTTTGAAAGAATAAAAATTAATATTTTTCTGACAATATTATAATAATTACGTTACATTTCCACTTGCTGGAACGATATTCCCCCGAAGGTCGTGTTAGAACGTAATATGGGGAACGTTAGAAGGAAAAGTTAATGTAATATTGTACTTAAAGTTGTTATTATTATAAAAAACTCAACTAGTTTTGAATAGTGCCCCAAAATCTCCTGAACATATATTTTTTCAATTGTTTTAAAATTTTATTCTAATATTATTGCCCACAGATGAAAAGTTAACTAATTTTTGTGATTGCATATTTCAATTTTGTTCCAAACTTTTACCTCTTCTTACTTAAGCAGGTAACGAAGGATAAAGCCATTCTTAAACATCTTCTATTCCTTCGATTTCTAGAAAAAATTGTCTGGCGTATAAAAGATTGAATTTTAAGAAAATTGGTAATTCTATCTTATTCTTCGAAAAATTGTGAACGTTCAATGCAATATAAAGCTTTGTAAGCATGCGTGCATTTAAAACCAAGTGACGTCACGACCATTTCTGTCAACAAAAGTATCTTTCTTGAAAATATCGTAAAGGAAAATAGATATGTATTGTAATTCCCAAATTTTTAAATTGTTATTTACATTAAACCTATTGATGTGAATGTTAATTTTTCTTCTCTAAGTTTCGAATTAAAGACTACATTATTGTGGTCTTGGATGTAGGCAACATTCAAATAACAGCTGTTCTATGTACTTAAGAAATTATCAACTTGATTTTATTGAGGTGTTCTGTGTAGTTAGTTCCAACACATTAATAATAATTATCATTAGGTTGCTATGATAGAGGATATACCTGAAATAGTGCTGTATGTCTTAGCATGATGTCTGCATGATAGTTATACTCATTCAGGGCTGATGGTACATAGGGCTTACCACTTTCTCTTGGTGCTGGCGAAAATATTATGTGTGTACCCCAGTCTTTTGCTTACATTGCACTGTAATTAGTGTGACCATTTTAATATGTTTACTGTTTATCATAAATGTTGATTATTAGTGATCAAAATTAGTATAAAGTTCTAAGAAACTAGTTGCAGTGTAGTGGTTCAAGTCCACTGCTACATTATTACCAAAGCCAAGGATGGGGAGGGCTCACGTAAATTCAGTGGCGTCTGGCAAATAGAACTTGGCAACACATTTGCATTGTTGTTCCTGAATTGCAAAATTAAATGCTTACATTTGATTACATGGTAACTTGTAGACATGATTTACTCTAGAAAGGTAGAATCAGACTGAAAAATTCAATGTCAACTTTCCAACTTTAGCCTTCACATGGGATGTATGGAAGAACAATTAATGACCTAATACTGAATTTGAGAACGGCTTGTGGTTTATCGAAGAAATGTGAGTCAGTTGGGGAATTTAATATCCTACCGGCATGTTGCTATGGCAGCTCAGTTGGTTAGAGCAACAGGCACGGAGAAACGAAGATCCGTGGTTCAAATTCTAGCCATGGCTTTATATTTTTTAGTCTGATTCTACCTTTCCAACTTGAACCTGACACCGCATGCCACACCCTTCATCGTAACTGTGGAAAAAAAGCACTGCCCTGAAAGCATGTTGCCACTAATGAAATATAAACACTTAGCTTACTTATGTATTAGTTAAGTTATTATTTACTATTTTATTTGATACAGTGTTGCAACAGAGATCTCCATATCAATGAAAGCGTTTTAAACACCATATAATTAACTTTACAGATAGAACCATTCTATGCATGGTTAGTGTTTTATTGTGCCATTGGCTCTTTAATGCATTCAAGTTTAATTTCATAATGCAAACGCCTACAGCAAGAGACGTACATTTTGTTTCTAAAGGCAATGTACCGGTGAAAATCCAAAAATCTATAGTTTTCTTATGATTGCTTTGGATTTTTTACTATATACCCAGAACACAAAACATATAAAGTACACAAAATTTTAACTAGCTATACCTTACCGTTGTTAAGATATTAATTTTTTGTTTATAATTAATCACTTTTTGATATCGTAATATGAAATACTCCTTGGATCCTACATTTTATCATACCAGAAATTGCATCTCGTAATTTTAATTAGTTTAAGAGAGAAAAGCTTTTGAACTTTTCCAATGTGAGTTATTAATTAATTTCAATTGAACTATTTAATATTTCTTAACTATTGCACAAAATTTTTAAATCCATAATTTCTAATGCTCTCCTTAAAATTTCAAGCTAATACGTTATAAACACTGGTCCAAGCAGCATTTTGAATTATGAAAAATGCTGTAAAAACAGGAACTGAGAAAATTGGGCTATAAATGTACAATGCGATACTTTAAATGGTACACGAGTTGGTAAATAAACATTTCTGGCTTTAAAGTTTCTCATATTAAAACAATCTGATGTGCTACATGACCTTCTCCACCCTCTAGCGCTTATCAGTGGATATACAGATTATTCATACGAAAGTTTATTTTCCTATCTATTTCGTTTTAATCGAGATAAACCTTTCGGATATAGCCTACATTACACATTTCGTTATAGATACAAAGGGAACAGTGATAGTCAGATGTTTAACAACTGGAAGCTATATGCTGGCCTTAAAATTACATGCTTTTTCCACAACATCGGGAGAAACGGTTGAAAATCGATAGGACTGTCAAAGAATGACTGTTGTACATTTCTAACCATTATTAACGGAATATCGGATTAATATCGTTACAGCCGTGTTTTTAGAAAATAAATAATTTAGAAAAAAACACCATGTAAAGATTACTTTGGCGTGGGGGGATTTTTTTTGAAATCTTTGTGTCGCATCTTTGGAAGATACTGAACCTAAATACCAAGTTTGGCATTTATCTGATTTTTTCGTTTTGGAGTCATGCTGCACATCCACACCCACCCACCCACACCCACCTACACACACAAACCTTTTTCTGAAAATGCTTTTTTATTCAGGGGTCCTCAAAACATGTATTTCCGGTGAAATCACGGTATCCAGGAATGCTATACCTTTTAGAAGGCATTATATAGCATGAAAGTACAAGTTATAAGTGTAATAAAAACAAAACCTCTAACATTTTCACATTTTTAACCAAATTTCACAGATGCATTGCCTTAAATACAATAAATTTTATGTTGTATTCCATATTTAAACGCAATATAAGTTTATTTAAAACAGGAACTATTTTCTTTACGTAAAACACGCTTGGAAACGGAACAGCAAGCTAGTGTTTTGTTTATTTCTGTAGCGAACGCTTCTTGCTCTGGAGAAATGTGTTGCAGTGTGTCTTGTATTTATTGTTAGTTTTAAATCTTGAGAATGTACCTCGCCCACTCGCTCACAAAGTCTGAAAAGTAGAAATGCGCAATGTGTGTTTTAATGCTTCCTTTGAGGCATGTAGTTAGTTACACGTGCACTAACAAGTAGTTCTCTCTTTTAGAAATGTGTTTGTGTTTATGTATGTCATTTGAGCACTGCCTCTCTCACTCAAAACAGACACTGGAAATACCTACACTTTGCAACCAGCTGTAACCAAAGATGCTCTGTTGTGTGCATTAGATATTTTAAAGGCATTTTCTTGTGCTGGAAATTCACAAGAGCTTTTTCTTTAAACGAGTGAAGTAAAGTTAACTTTGCTTTTACCAACAGAGTTGATGAAAGTAAAACATTACAGCTGTGAATACACGTGTATAGATTTTAATTTTAGATTAAACCATTTTGTAAATATTAACACATTTTAACACAGTAGTCTAGCTCAGTTTATCTTACACACTTCCGTAACATTTATAAATATTAACCAAACTGAAGGAATTTAACAGGATATGTTTTTTCAAATAAACTCAGCTAAAATATCAATTTGCTTTCGTGACGTTCTTTAGTTTTGTGTTGATTGCTTTAAATAAAATCCGAAGCGCAAATTGTTTTGAAGAGTCACAGATATACAATACATTAAATAACTCCAGAAAAATAGCTTAGATGAAATTTCTGGAATTTATTACCCTTTTTAAGCTTAACTTCTCAGGTCTGACGATGAATGAAGTGATGGTAAGGTGCTCAAACGAGCCCTAGGTCCAATGAGCGAAGAGATAATGAATTTCTCAACGTAAGGAAAACCTTGAGAAGAGAAGAAAAGGAAAGAAAAGTATATCTAAGTAACCAAAATTCGAACTCTAGCTTTTCTGATTATTAGTAAATGTTTTTGCGTTTCACCACAGAGATGGAATATTTCACCTTGTGCTAAATGAAAGGGCCATAGGCTGATGCTTATGCCTCCAATATCTGTAGGGCTAATTCTATTATGGGTACTCGATACTGAAAGGGCCAATTTAGTTGCAATTTTTCTCACAGATTACTTTCACATAATTGTAATAGAACATTAATTTTCGTAATCCTAAGTATCTGAATTTTCCACAAAAAATTAGTTTTCCAAAAATGAAACCAAGAGTTTCAAGTAAAATGTCCCACGTAATGAACATTTCAAAATTTTAACTCGTAAACATTACTCATTATTTCTGAAATATAATTCCTTACAAATTTGTGTAGCTTTAATACTTGAAAATAAAAACAAGACAGGAGTTTTAATTCTATAAAAATCAATCGTGTATTAAATTATTAAATCCTTAATCTAGATATTTTCATCTAAATTCAAAGAACATATACTGAAAATCTGAAAGAACTGAATTAAAATTCTACCATCAGAAACATTTTAAAGGGGCAAAAATGCAAGAAAACAACATAATGAAAACATTTAAAATTTCATGCAATTGAGCATTTAAATTGACAACTTTGAATCATGATTAAACAGTGTTTGAAGTTTTTTCTGTGAAACATTTTTAAAAAAATTAGTATCGTCTACCCTTGATGGCCCAGAAAATGCACTCTTAAATTCATACTTCTACTTCCTTTTCTGTCTTCGAGCTTGTCTTCTACCCCAGCACGGAAGTAAGCACAAAGTGCATGATGCTCAGTGTAGCATGGTCTTTCAAAATTTAAACAATGCACATGCTTCTTGGACTTTCTGTTAATTTACATTTACGATCTTGGTAAAGGTTCCAAAAGGACCTTACTAAGATTTTTTTCAGGACTATTTAGCAAATAATGGCACAAAACACGGACACCAACAACGAAAACTACAAATTTATCACACAAACAGTCACACATAAACATAATGCTAATAGTGCGCTTCGAATTTTCGTGTATTAGCAGGTAAGCGGGCTAGACGCCGAAAACAGCAAGGTTAACATCACATTTTAGTTAAACAAATGCCTCTGAGTGAGCGCGTCTAAAAACATTGTTTATCCGTAACCGTTTTGGGTTGCAGAAGATAATGAATCAGAGGACGAAACGGCAGTGTAAAAGTAAGTGAAAGAGAGAGAAATAAAGAGAGATAAACACAAGGTGTATGCGCTGAGCGAGTGGTCGAGGAGGTTCGATCTCACGCACATGTACTGAGAGATGCCTTTCGTGAACAGCTGAAGGACACGCCCCGTCACGAGACCAGCAGCGAGGTCCAGGCTCCAACAGTGCCGCAGGACTTTCCAGGACATCGCTTCTCATCATCTTCCTTCTGGCCGTCGTCACAACATGGCCGTCCTCCAGATCTTCGTGAAGCGTTCCTTCCTAGTGACTTTTGTACAAGTTAATTTATTTGCGTCATCGTCAGGAGAGGAAGGGATGGTTGAATCGTGAAAAGACGACCACACATATGTGCTGAAAGGGTTTTGTGCCCCACGTTGGACGCCAATTTGCGTTAGGTGGGAATTGGTTAGTAAGAGGAACTCGCGGTTGATGGATGTGGGTTCTTCCTCTCTTTTTGTAACTCAGCGGCAGCATGGAGCTCTGTAACGTACCAGTGGCAGCTGCGTTTATTCTCTCTTAAGCCCACTTTCTGTTCAGCAATTATGTGGTCGTCTTTTCGCTTCCTGCAGCTAGGGCAGCAAGATGCAGCACATTTGATCTCTGCTGAAGAGACAGATCAATTTGTACTTAAAGGCGCTTGCTGCTCGGAGTTTTATCCCTTTCCCTGGTTGTTGGACACTTTAAGTGCCTGTGAAAGTGTGTGTATGTGTGCAACAGAAACACGACCACAACTGACGAAGTGGAAGCTTCTGCATTTCCACTCTGATAACCAAAGACCGTTTGATCACGGTATTAGAAGGAGAGATCTACCTGCTCCTTTACGGAAGAATACCAGATAACCTAGTCAAGTGTCGTGATGATGGTGATCATAAGGTGGAGCAAGATCTGGTATATTCCACACAAAATACTGTGATAATTCTTATAAGGTTTGTATCCATGTCTGAGGTATCAATAAGCAATAAATTGACTTTGCTCTAATTCATTATACCGGAGGGGATATAGGCGTTATCCCTTAGGAGCTGATTTTATTTGCAATGATCACTGCATAATTATAATATCGTTTTAGTTTTTGAGCGCTTGTTTCAACAGAGAAAAATCACTTTAGGACATCTTCATGACATCCTAATTCAAATACGCAGCGATGATGCCAGGTTTATTAAAGTATACGACACAGCAGCGGGTGAACTGTGTTTTTATCTTAACTTTCTTCTTTAAGCAGGAATTAAAAACCCTATTCCGCCAATGTTAAATCTACTAAATCCACAACTCATTTTCTCAGAGGTTATGCAAGATAGCTTAACAGAATCTAGATGTATGCCTTCTAAGTTCACTCATTCACAACAGCACTTTGAGGTTGCTTTTTTAGTCCAAAATTTAATTTACCTATCTTATTAGTTTCTCATAAAACGGATCATTTATACCAGTAAATGTCATTCACAGAAAAAGCTGTTCAAAGCAAAAATGGAGAAAAGCTCGCATATATTTGTAAATAAAGAAATCATATGGCTTGAGCAGACAGAAGCTCTCATACTTAACGGTAGTACCAATTTGTAGTAAAACACTTTCCCTAAAAGTTGGCCTAAACTCTACCACCCTACTCCAAAATTTATAGGAGTTATGATGCAAAATGTAACACAGATGCAGCACAGATTTAAAATATAATAAGGAAGTTTCAATTAGGTAATTTGATTGCACAAAAAATGTAATTCTTTGGCAATTTTCGTTACCACCTCTACCCTTAAGTTCCCAATTTCGTCACAGTTTACCATTTTTGTCGTATATGAATCTTAATTTTCACCAGAGTCAACAGGTTACGCCCTCAAACACGGTTCTATCAGACATTTGTGATTATCGCTCGCTGCGAAGAGCTTCGTGGTTCTTTTCACATTACGATTTATCGTAAGCCTATAAATTACTGAATACAATTCGATGAATACGGGCACAAAAGTTACCCTAAGTTTTGTACAAGTAGATGTTTAAATTAAAATATTTATTTTGTTTCGTTCCTTCCTTCAAATTGTTCTGTTTTCTTAACTTTCGGCAAATGCAAGACCAGAGGGTAATATTATTCCCATAAGGTAACCCTAAACGCCTTAAAAAACTCATCACATCTTCTGAAGAGGTGCCTGCAGTGTCCAAATCTCATCTCTTTCTAAAATCTATGAAAGATGAAGTAAAGTGCTCGAACTTTGTGTATCCTTCCAGATATCTCTTTTAAATGATCGCTACATCTTAATCATTAACAGTAATAAAATGAGCTTCATACTTTCAATTTGGAACTAAATATTAAACCACTTTGGGCAAAACTGTAGAAAAAGCTACAAAGAACATCCTTCTCCAAAAATGGGGAAGCACGAAAAACAAATGTATTCTTGTGTGCAAAATGTCAACCCTTGCCACAATATCCGATATTGTAAAACTAACTTGGGAAGTACCAGATCTTGCAGAAAGGTTTTCAAGAAGTTCCAGAACAACACTGACGTATTCTGTACCTAAGCTTGAAAATTTCACATTTTAGAATATGAACTTGTTTAAACATAGCTTAAGTCATTTGAATACCTCAGTAACAAATACTTGCTTGAAAATGACACACAGCAGGACTTTAGATTTGATGTTTAAAGGAGTACTTGATTGCCCTTGATGATCACACATTGAATACTTTCTCATAGTAGGTGCACATTCCATTTCAGTGACTTTCAACAAATTTTGGTGTACAGAAATGAGAGACATTACTGAAGGGAAGAGTGCATCCTTCCTCAACAGAGAAAGCATTGGAATACATACAGATATGATGTTTGTTAGTTTTGACTCTGATAAAAGGGTTTCAACAGAATCAGATGTGTTCTGTGCTTGACAATCATGAGGTTGTGGCTGTCTTGAATGTCGTGGGAAAGAAAAGAAAAGACTGTATTAATTCTTGAAATGTAATAAGATCCACATCTCATAATAGCTTACTATTAATAAAGTTCATGGCTCTTTGGTTTTTCTAAATTGGATTTTTATACCTTCCATGACTATTCAAGGCAGTTCCAATCTCTTTAGTGTACATTTTTAAGTGACTCACATGTGAAACCAACTGTCTGGTTCATGGACTTATATACCTCACATCAAATGTGTCTTAGATAAATTATATCAGTAAATTTTAATTTGTTTTTCTAAAAAACTTATTTTTCAAAGCTGTATTGGATAAATGACTTAAGTATATTTCCTTTGTCTTGTTGAAGTAGTGATTAGACATCTATCTATTTATCAAACTTCCAAGATTACTTCTTAATTTTCATGTCCAGGACAGACTATTTCACGAACGAGGTGCTGTGTACACATAAATGTGCCTTTACTAAAAACAATATTCTTCGTGTTAAATAGAAGATACCAGTATGTTTTAATTTTATATAATAACTGCAAGCTGTGATGATTTTTTCACAGTATGAGTGTGTGAGTTTGAGTGTGCGAATCGTGAGTGATTGTGTTTCTAAAGCCCTTTTGTGGGGGGCTTCTTCGATGTTACAAACTTGTGTTGTTACACAGTGGACACTGTGATCGCCATGGAACAATTTTATTGTTGTAAAATATGCAGCAAATGAAATGTATTAAAACACATTAAGTATTTAAATCATGTTTATTAATAGTCTCAATTGATCCTTAATATACTGCCATCCTCATCCGTCCCAAATCTCCAGTAACTATAGATCAAGTAGGATTATCTTTCAACTTTAAAACTTCCCTCTTGTTCTGTGTGCTTTCGAGGAAGAAATGATTGTAAATTCATTTTAAAACAAAAAAAATAGGATATAGGGTATCAAAAGGAGAGGGGAGACCTCGTGCACTAAGACCTACGGGAGATCTATTGTGGCTGCCACCCTCCAGAAGGAAGGGATGAAGTGAAGGAACCACAGGAGGCTACAGGCCACAGAAGTCCCTAAAGGTTCATAGCTCGAAGAACCGTCCTACTACAGGAGCTTCCTAGAAAAACGATGCACGACCCGTTCAACTAGGCAGCCCTCTAGTATCCATTTGGAATATATACTCCTGAAAGACGAGAAGAAAACAGAATGAAACGTAAATGAGGGAAAGGAAATTCGTGGTAGATAAGAAACCACTCCAGCATTCGCCTACCGAATACCAAGGAAAATCACGAAAAACCCAAGATCAGTGTGGTCGGTCGGTCGGTCGACGGGAATCCAACCAGGACCTTCCAAATACAAACCTCGCACGTTACCACGGAGCTAACTCCACGGTAGTAGCGCGTACATGCTTGCTGAATAAATGTGTAGGACAAGGTTGGAAAGATAGAATCAGAGAAAAACATTCAATGCCACAGCTGAGATTTGAACCGCGGATCCGTAGTTTAATATTTCTCTGCAGCTTCGAAGAACATGCAACTATCATTGGTGAGTGTACTTCTTTTCTAGAAACATTGCCAATGATATTCAAAACCTCTCTGAGTGGCAGGGTTTTGAACTTTTCAAGTAGAGAATGGGTTATAGTATACATTTAAAATACGCCTTGATATATGTAAGAGAAACAATAGTGGGAGCCTTGGGTAAATACGTATTTACATTCAGAAGAAATGAAAACAGCTATTTAGGGCATTTTAGATCGTAACACCTCATTTAGACATTTTTATGTCCTATGAAATTCATATATTTAGCACCAAGAAGTGCGAAATGTACTAATATCCTGAAAATAAGTCAGTAAAGGCAAGAAACAAAATAGACCTAAAAAACCCCTAAGAATTAAAACCTAAGAATCCGAGCCTAGTAACGACACAAAAAGATTAAATTTCTTTACAACTACTGCACAAGATTGCATTATGGTTAAATTTCACCTGGAATGACAATAAGAATTCAATAAAATATTGATTTATTTCCCACCCTATTGAGTTGAAGTCTTATTAGTTATATGATTGATGACGCTGTTGTTTACGTTTAGCTAACAAGGTTGCAAAAAGCCTTTTTGGAGTCCCTTGAAATCTGCAATATCATTCATTCATTATCTGTTTACCCTCCTCTTATGTAGGACTTACACCCCCAGGACTTACAAGCGGGTGCCTGGGGTCAGAGGCCCGTCGAGGAGCAGACACTCATGGATCAGACAGAACAGCCAGGATGGGTGATCAGCCCGATGCCTGGTATGGGATGAAGGAAGTAGATGAATCGAAATGTTGGTGAAATGGATGAAAGGAAAGGTGATGATGGAGCAGTTGGTGGAATGAATGGCGGGGGAAACCGGAGAACCCGGAGAAAACCCGCCCAGACGCCGCTTCGTCCACCACGAATCCCACATGCAGGTCCCTGGGATTGAACCCGGGCCGCCTCGGTGGGAGGCGAGCGGTCTAACCACTCGGCCACGGCGCCGCCTAAAATCTGCAATATCATGGCTGTAAAACAAAAAGATCAATGAGACAGTTCAGTATTGTACCGAGAGAACCAAGGAACTAAGAACCAGCTGCGCGCTGTTCTTTCATTGGTCGTGTAGATACACGATTCCACGCTACTGACGCGGCTTTACTCTGCTCTGGCTCTGTAGTATTGAATTGACGGTGATATGGCGTAGTTCAGTTATTACGAGTTATTTGATATTTTGTCCTGCATTTAGCCACAAAGTATATTATGTCTCAGTATATGTTTTCTACGGCGCGGTCGTCCTCCGTGCTGTAGTAGTTACCATGCTAGCCTCTAGTTCCCGAGGTCGCGGGTTCAAACCCGGCGAGGGCGATGGATTTTCTTGGGTGTAAAAATCCCTAGCATGGCTTCCTTCGGAAAGGAAGTAAAGCCGGTGGTGCCGTGTCGTAGATTTACGGCACATAAAAGAACCTCAAGTTTGTCACGCTCAATATAAAATGGGAAGCTAAGGACCACAGCAGTTAAAGAGCGTCAATAAATATAACTCAATTCAATTCTACAGCACAGCGTGTATTTATTTATGATTCGTATGTGTTTTAACTCAGTCCGCTTGTTAGTGAAAATACCATTTTCAGAAATATTTCCGAGTGTAAAAGTTCCAGGCCGTACAACAACTTTACAATAAATTTCAGGCCACAGGAACTGCTTAGGTTAAGAAATTTAAAAGACGGCGTACGGTTCTTACCGAAGGAACATCGTTTGGAGAATTCCCCCCAAAAATCACTTAGGCGTCTTTCACAACAGGCAGGCATTTCTTATGGCACTGCGCGAAGAGCTACCAAATTTCTGAAGTTAAAACCATATAAAATAACTGTGTCACATGCTCTTCAACCAGTTGATTCTGTAATTAGGCGCACATTTTGTGAGTGGAGTCTCAACAGTGTATACAATGGCGAAATAGACCCATATTTAATATTTCTCACGGACGAGGCCTGGTTCCACCTTCATGGATATGTATGTACTCAAAATAATCGTTATTGGAGCTGTGACAAATCTAATATTGCTCATGATGAAAATATTGATGTATGGTGCACCATGAGCGGAGAAAGACTTATAGGGCCATTTTTGTTCGAGTCAACAGTTGATGCCCCTACATCCGTGAATACAATTTTGCCCCCCCCCTTTTTTAGAGAATTAACAGGAAGGGAGCGTGATTTTGCCTTTTCCAACAAGGCCCTGCCACAGCTCATACGGCCAATATTTCGATGAGAACAATTGAAAGTGTGTTTGAGGACAGAATTATTAGCAGAGATTTGTGTCCCCCCCTCGTTTCTCCGACCTACCCTCGCGCTGTTTCCAAGGGTAAATTAAAACAGTGTACAAGATAAACCACATCCTGGAAGAATTAAAACAGAATATCCACCAGGAAATTTCCAGCATTTCTCACTGTTAACTACGGCGAGTAATGGATAGTTTCCCGAAGAGGTGCCAAAAATGTACGACGGGGCTAGCTTCAGCACCTCCTTTCATAAAGTTGTTAAGTAAAGCCTTTAAAAGTAGTTTTAAAAACGTTGTATGGTTGCATCCGCGCCTTTCTATGATAGCCACAGCACGTCATTCTATAACTGCAACGAGTGCTGATAATGCGACCAGGAAAAACACCTCGCAGCCGGTTCTTAGTTCATTGGCTCTCCCGGTAGAAGCAGGTTAAAATAAACTTAAGGGGAGATTTAAAGCCCCGTCTCTTCAATTTTAAATCACACAAATTCATGACCTATTATCTCAAGAACCAATTAAGACATCAGGCAAAGTTTTACAGTATATAGATGCACGCATTTTTACTTCATTGATCTAAATTTATTTAATAAGTTTGTTGATTAAGGAGGATACGGTTACTTTCTAAAGTAGCAGTTTTTGATAAAAATTTATCGCAGGTTTTTGTTTAAATATGGCCAGTTATTTTATTAACACCAAAGTAAATCTACAACAGCAATGTGTCGTTTAGATCATTAAAAAAATCTGATGTATGACACTCACATGACTTTCTCTACTCTTGTACAAACTATTTTTACAAATGCTTATTCTCCATATGCTTCATGTTAATCGAGATATCGAGATGTTAATTTTATTGCTAATTTTCTTGTAGATGCAAGGGGAATATGGTAGGCTTTAAGCGATAGTCAAATATTTTAAGAGTTGGTTGCTATGTGGAGTATTTCATTCTCTTTGCACTACCAGGACAAAAAAATTAATAACGAATTTGAGAAAAAGTATAAGTATTGGAAAATTTAAGGGAATAAAAAGCAATATCTCGAAAATGGTTCACTCAACAAAAAAAAGTATATGACATAAATTGTGTATTTTAATGCGATCTACATTTTCTGTGTTGTAAAAGTTTGTCTATCTCTTATGGTTTACCAGTTATGCAAGGTCGTTCACAATGAAGAATTCTTTTGGAGACATTCCCAGAAAATTCGAGATATACATTTCATTTGTCATGAAAATATCTTAAACATATGATACATTAATCAAAATCGTTAGAGCCATTTTTGAGAAAATTAAAATTTTCGAAAAATGTCCCATGTAAATGGTAATCTGGGGTGGGGGAATTTTTTTGAAAACCTTCGTGTTGCATCTCTGGAAGATACTGAACCTATATACCAAGTTTGGTGTTTATCCAACTGTTCGTTTCTGAGTAATGCTGTTCAGAGACACACACACAGACACACACAGGGACATGTTTCCAAAAACATGCAAAACTTTAGGATTCAGGCGGCCTAAAAACATGTATTTCCGGTGAAATCTCGGTATCGAATTTTTGGGTGGAATACAGTACTTCCCCTACTTACTATACGTAGTAGAGAAAGTAATAAATCTAAAAACTATTTACGGATTATATTAAATAACCTTAGTTATATTTTTGCGATGCAAGGCCCTCTGAAGTTTAATTAATTATTATAAACAGCATATCTCCGCTGTTAAATATCTTTGGAACCATACAAAATGAAATCCTATTCTTAACAGTTGTATGGTAACAAGCAACTAAGGTTATGTTTGGTAGTTGTTCATATCCTCGTACTTTTGCAGAATTATTTAAATTGCTTCCACACAATCTCTTTCTCTTAGTGTTTTCTGAATTAGAATTTTCTATTATTTGATCTATTACTTCATGTGAGGATTCATCAAATCATTTCATAGTTGCCGCCATCCTTACTATGATTTATAGTGCACTATAATCGCCGATTGTCACTGTATCGATAGTTTGGTCAAAGAAGTCATGTGCGGAGATATGTTTCATGACAAATTTTAACATTGAAACCGGCAACTGAATTTGTGTTGACAATAGTGACTGGAACCGTAGATTATCAGCGGGAAGCCGTTGATTATCGGGACCTTGAGATAAATAGTCATCCTAAAATTTAATTGTACTTGCAAGTATTTGCAAAGAAAGAAAACACATGCCCTGAATGCACAGAAATTATCATGCTTAACAGTAGTACCAACTTGTAGAGAAAAACCTTCTCTCTACTCCAAAGTGTTATGCGTTATTTGCTCTGTGAAGTACTGAAGAATCCACATACAAAATGGCAGAAGCAGTAAGATTTTTAGAAATATATCTAAAATACAATCATTTTACCTACAATTATAAAAAATATATATAAAATTAAAGAGTGAATTCCAATTAATAAAAGACTGCACAAAAAACTAAAAATGTAATTCTTTGAACATTTTTGCTACTTAAAGAGAATGTGTTTAAAGTGGTCGCAAGTTTGATTTCTTTGAGCAACAGTATCCTTTTCTTGCCACATATATGTGTGATCTGAATTTAAGAGAACCAATTTGGGCCAGGATGAAACGAATGGTTAGGGAAAGAAAAAATCTGATGTGTTACACTCACATGACTTTCTCTGCTCTTGTACAAACTATTTTTACAAACGCTTATTCTCCATCTACTTCATGTTAATCGAAATAAACATTTGCAGACTCTATCTTATTGCTAATTTTCTTGTAGATGTAAGGGGAATGTATATTTACAAGGGCAATTTGGAAATACAGTAGCCTTTAAGCATATACATATCTCTTAATAGCTGGTTGCTAGATGCAGCACCATTCCCTTTCCCACAGATTAATACTCTTTGCATATCCAAGACAAAAAAATGAATAACGAATTCCCATTTGAGAAAATAAGTATTGAAAAATTTAAGGGAATAACAAGTAATATCTCGTTCACAGTTATGCTGTTCACAACACACCCACAGACAGACACACACATAGACAGACACACGGACATGTTTTTTCAAAAATGCTTTTTTTGGCTTCAGGGGGTCTCAAAACTGTATTTCCGGTGAAATCTCGGTATCGAATTTTTGGGTGGAATACAATACTTCCCGTACTTACTATACGTAGTAGAGAAAGTGAAAATGATATGATAGAAAACGTTATGGATAGTATTGTCGTTTCGCTGGGAAATGACAACAGCGATTCTTCATTTTCTTCTTCCTCCTCCAGTGAAAAGAAGCCACACCAATTATTTGAGGCGACTTGTTTATAAGGTGAATACAGTGCATCAAACGGAAAAAAAATTAAATGTAGGTTTCGTGATCATTTGTGACTTCTTTTCTTTACCCGGCAAGAATACATACCACAGAGTTGGCACTACTGTTACATGTAAGCGTAACAGTATAGTCTTGTCCCGCTGACATGTGTACTTCTGCGCTCCCTTTCCTTCCCCTTTCTCCTGATCGGCTAATGTTTTTGGCGCCATAGGTATGGTTTTCAGACCACGTGGAAACCTGAAAAAAACGTAATTGCCAGGGACAGCAAATAAAAGCATTCAAGTCAAGCAAATAAACATGTGAAGGAAGGCATGCAAAAAAGTAAACGTTTATAATGAAATACAAATCACGCATTTATAGAGAATGCGCTAATGGAATGCCCCCCCTCATCTTGGAATTTAATTCCCAAGTGTCGGATTCGCTCTCAGTATATCAGCATCCATAAGTCCACGCATGGAATATTTACATCTACAAGTGCAGAACTGTGTATTAAACGCATGCGCCATAAAGGTTTAACCTTTCGATGGCTTAGCGAAAACCCAGTGGTAATTACACGTAGGTACAACAAACAATTACTAATTAACTCTCGCCCCCAGTGCAGTACACCTTTGGATAACAATGTATGGCAAATAAGGCTCCTACAATACAAGGACAGGGAATAAAAACACACTGTCATCATAGATTCACGTGCTTTCGTCATCCTGAGAAGAAGGTTTGAACCGAAGGATCCTCCTACCTATTTTGGATAAGAATTTACATGTATTCCAGATGTATTAACTTTCACGTAATATCCAGAATTATTCAAAAGTCATAGTGCAAAAGTAAAGTTGTTTTATTTGTTACTGGAATGAAATAAACAAGAGGTGCTAAATAATAGAACATAACCAAATATCATACAATACGAATACAGGAAACTCAGGCGACGTAACACGGGAATGGCTGGCGATACGCGACGGTGTCACCATCTAGCGTAGCGGTCTGGACCACACACATTACTGATTTAACTCAATGGAAATGGTGCTGTGACAACGTCGTGATTTCTAGCAAAAGCGGAATTCATACGCCAATTTATTCCTTTTCTTTTCAATGCAGGCCAAAAACAAGGATACAAGCCTTTATATTTCAAGTGTGGATTGACCTCTATAGGTCACACAATACAATGTTTATAATAGCCTTCATTTAGGCTGTGAGAAGATGGTTTGTTACGTTATTTTTAACACGCTTTGGGCGTCAATTTGAAGTAGTTTGTATTGAAGGAGTTGTATTATATTTCAACTGTTGGGGAGCCGAACTTGTAGTAGTTGCAACCGCACGTATAGTAAACAGTTTCCGGTAGCCTTCGCCCCAAATATACTTTCAGGTGATCTTTGCCCCAAGTTTAAAAATATTAACTTTGTAATTTGACTGTTTCTTTAAGTATTAAATATTTATGTTTGCCTCGGCTGCGTCAGTATTTTTGTTAGAGACATGTTTCTCTTTCGTCTCACACGAAAATACGTATAAAATCTCTCGAGGACGCATCACGCATCCGGTTACAATCACTGTCTGCAGGCAACTGACTTCTAAATTTTGTAAAATTTTCTCCTTTTCCGTTTCTGATTGGCTAATCCTACTCCAATAGAATACCTTCATTTAACTAAAGGTTTTTCTGGTTGTTGATTGGCTATTTTTATAAACTGTCACTAAAATTTACATTAATGTTGCTCCAATAATGACTAGTAGCATTATTAAACATTCTTATTCATTATTGCCTCAAGGTTACCTCATTGTTACCTCATTTTTAGCAACGTTTAACTTATTATTCTCACAGCTCCTACATTATTAAATTACGTAATACATTCACATAACATTATTGAACATGTGTACAATAATATAAGCATATGCAATGACTGTTACATACATTTTACAAATTATTACGTACACATATTGCTTCAAGGCGGGCTGTTATATAATTTATATGTTATAATTTGACTGAAATTATTTAAATGTTAAAAAAAAAACACTGCCTCAGCTTACAATAGTGGGAAGAGCATCAATTTCAATAATTATTACGATATGCTTTGAGCCTCAATGTGTGATCATTCTGCCAAGGTGTATACCGAAGAAAAGGCGATTTTGATCCAGAGAATCTGTTCAAAGCTTAGAAAAGCTGAAATCGAACGTAACATTAAATTAGTTTAGTGTTCCATGTCTACGCTTTATCGGCCGAGTTTCCTGTAGTGGTACTGAATAAATTTGAATATACTTATGAATTTACATTGCGAAGTTGGCATGCCCGTGCGTAGTGTGCAGAAACGCCGCTGGAGGCACTGCTAGTTAATGTGTTGATTGTAAGAATGGCGACCTCGAAGTAACAGCATGAGTTTTATATGATGGGATTTGCGCAAACAGGGACCATGGTAACAGTGCAGGGATGCTTTGAAGCACGCTTCACCAAGCACTCACGGCAAGGAACTGCACTTTAATTTGGATATGGAAGTTTGAAGTCACTGTATGTTTGTACCCTGGGAGACGTACCGGTCGAGGGAGACAGTGAATAGGATTCGTGCCGCATTTTGAAGTTGTTTTGTTGCTTTAAGTTTAACTGCCCCACGTATGGGAGCCAATTTGAGAAGGTGTTTTGTTACGTAATTTATTAAGCTTCATGCATTGGAAGCCTACTTGAAGAAGTATTGTTCTTGGAGTTTACTTTGTATAAGAAGTTTGCAACATGCTTTGGGCGTCGGTTTGAAGTTGTTGATTACGTAATAGTTACTGTTATTACGCAATATGCTGCTACGTATGAGAAGCTGATTTAAAGATGTAATTTTAGTTGTTACACTTCAAGTTTTACACTAAAATATTTAACTTCGTTATTAAAAACTGCTTTTATATATTATTTATGTTTGCATTTGCCTCGGCTGCGTCAGTAATGTTTGTAGAGCCATGTATTTCTTAGGCAGGGTGCGGTACGACAATAATTGTAGACATACACAGAATTTAAGTTTTTAAATTCACTTCTTTTATTAATCCTTGCACATTTTAATAAAGCACTACACTTTTTAAGAGCTGTGAGATTCTTTAATACTTTCACTTAGCTAACGCATAGACATATTTTACGATTCACACGATATATTTCTATAGAGAACACATCTTCCATCTGGTCACTACCAAGGTTTGCGAGCAACTGAACATCATTTCAACCGTTAAACCCGTAAGCTTCGGTATTTCAAGTCTCTGATTGGCTAATTCTAGTCCAATAGAATATTTGCATTTTACTTAAAGCTTTTCTTTGCTGTTGATTGGCTAATTTTAAACTGTTATTGAATTTGCATTATCATTGCTCTAATCATGACTAGTAATATTCAAACTCTTAAACTCATTATTGCTACAAGGTTACCTCATTACTACCTTATTGTTAGCAACTTAAAACTTATTATTCTCACAGCTCTTGCATTATTAGAGTATATAATGTATTCACATAACATTATTAAAACATGTTTACAATAAAAATAAGCATTTGCAATGACTGTTACATACAACTCAAATAATTATTACATACATATTGTTTCAAGGCGGGCTGTTATTGAGTTTACTTATTATATAATACAATTGAAATTATTCAAGTATTAAAATACTGTCTCAATTTCAAAAGATTCCATTGGAATTTCACTCGTTTTTAACTGACCAATGATTTTTTTTAGCTGCTTCCATTTCAGCCAACATAATAAAAATTCAAAATTGGTCAGAGTAAACATTATCTAGATGTAATCCATTACATTTCCGATTCCTCTAGTCGTACCAAGCTTTCGTTCCTTTGTGTTGTTTGTTGTTCTTTGTTAATTTCTGACGGTTTTTACTGTTCTTTGTAGCGTTTGATATTGTTATTGAGGCAACAGTTAATTTTGAGTTGCATATAAACAAACTACAAAAATTAAAATTAAATGGAGTTTTATTTATGGACGCCCTTTAGCTGCCATGTCCTTAGCGTCCCATTCTATATTGGGCGTGAAAGACCGGTAATTTTGCTCAGAGGATTCTATCACGCTTGAGGTTCTTTTACGTGCCGTAAATCTACGACACGTGGCCACTGGCTTTATTTCCCTTCCGAAGGAAGCCATGGATTTAGGATTTTAACGCCCGAAAAAATCCATCGCCCTCCGCCGGGTTTGAACCCGCGACCTCGGAAACTAGAGGCTAGCATTGTTCACTACACCACGGAAGATGACCAAAAACAAACTTTCACTAGATGAACTAACTCAATGGATCTGCGAGTGTCAGGATCTGAGATTAGGTTGCACGTATGATAGAATTTCTTTCAGTTTCATGTTTCCAGCTTGAGACTACAGAGAGCTCTACCGGTTGTTTCATGTCACGGCTGCCTAGAATAATCTCTACAGTGAAGTCTAACATGCCGTGCCTGGAAACGAGAATGTTAAAACTTCGCCAAGACTTCTCTCCCGTTCCCAGGCCCAGGAAAGCTTCTGGTCAATTATGAACGCTCACTTCAACTTTGTCGTTCTGTTCTGGTTACCGCTCTCGGTTGTTGTGAACCAGCCTTAACCAATAAAACAACTTTACTTTTGCGCTACGACTTTTGAATTACTCTGTATTTGATTCACATTGTTTTGAAAACGTTAATTTGGCAATATCGTCGAATATATTAAGATAAATGATCATATTAAACAAGGAACTATTTTGTATCGCACAACATTTTCTCGACAGCAGCAATGAGAGGCGACTAGTGCACGTAACAGTTAAGAAATGCAGGGCAAAGTTTTTGGAACATGGTTTAGAGGAGCTGGTTCAGCATGAGATAGTCTCATGGTGTAGATAGAACTGTTTACTGAACTGCCGCCTGATTCCATCTGGTTGAAAGTAATTTGTTAGGACCACTATCATGGGAATTCGTAGAGCACGATGCCTACAGTATCATGGTTTTCATATAGAGTCGAAACATAAGAAACAGGTTGTTAGATGACGCTCCTTACAGGTTTTTGTAGCAGCGTGATGGTGCGTCACCGGATATTAAACAGGTGAAGTAGCGAGAATTATGGTTGCATGTGATGAGAGTCAATACGATAGTGAAAGGTGTAACGATACACTGAGTTCATCAAGATGGGTGGGCGCCATTTTGAGCATCTGAAACACAGTTGGCGTCCCGATAGGCATCAGATTCCTGAAGTGGAGAGATGACACTCTCTCGAAACGTTGGTTTGTATTCTCTTAACCACCAAGACGTGCTTTAATAGGAGTCCAAATGCTCTATCTCGCAAATGTTAAATTGATGGCACATTATATAAATACTATTTGAGATAATTAACAGATAATGCACTGTTGATTGATGAAAATAATAACATGTTTACACTACAAGAAAAGTTATAGCCTTCTTTAACACAATACCTAAAAGTTTGTGGAAACATCATGTGTTTTAAATCTTAAAAAGCAACTGTACATTATACACAAAACTTTTCCATTAAAATAAGGCTTATTTAGCTACAAATGTGTGAAAATGTGTAAGTCTTATTAGCTTCTAAGATAAAGGGGGCATCTGTATAGAACATTGCAGTTCTTTAGAAATTCCTGTTAAATGAAACATTTAAAGAAAACTCAGAATGATGCTCTACACAGTGTCTCATGAACACCAAGGCTTTACAGTGTTCTGTGGCATCTGCTTCGTTCTGCCAAAAACTGAAGTGAAAATTTGAGATTAAACAAAAGAGAAAAGAAAAAAATCTCAGCTCTCTAGCATTAATATTTCCTAAGTTGCTGATGTATTAACAATATGAGTGAGACTGAAATTTCTTTAAAAAAAAAGAAGAAAAAAAGTGCTACGCGGCGTTATTTTTCAATACTATAGGGTTATTCAAAAAGAAGGAACAGACACTAAATATTTATTTCTAATGAACGACAATAGATGGCGACACATGCGATACATCACTAAATACAGAAACGTTCAAAATTTTATTTTACGTGTTCAAAATGAGCGCCACTTGTTAAGCGAGGACGACCAGTGCTTTTCCGTTTGCATACGCAACCATCTTCTACGAATTTCTTGTATTAATTGTAAATTGTTTATGACGAGGCGGCTCGTTGTTGAACTTGCAACGAAATGCACGCTGTAGTGAAACAATGTATTCACTCTTTGCATAATGCAGCACACAAAACGACTTTTCCTGTGGCGTCGCCATTTTCTCGTAAACAAACAGCACCGTTGTAGCCACTGAATGGAACTAATAGGTGGGGATTAAAACTTTGAACTTTCCTCTATTCAATGATGTGTCGTATGTGTCGATATCTATTGTCGTTCTTTAGAAATAAATATTTAAAGTCTGTTCCTTCTTTTTGAATAACTCTGTATTACTTTCTTTACTACGTACATAGTAGGTAAGTAAGTAGAAAAGGTATTACATTCCACCACAAATGAATCCAAATAAAGCAGTTTTGGAAAAATGTCCGCCTGTCAGTCTGTGAAAAGTAGAATAAACACAAACTTGGTATTTAGGTTCAGTGTCTTTCAAAGATGCGACACCGCAAACTACCCTTTACATGGAACATTTTTCGAAATTTCTGATTTTTTAAAAAGTTGCTTTAAGGATTTTTATTAAAGTAGCAAATATTTAATATATTTACATGACAAATAAAATGTATATCTTGAAATCCCCTTTATTTGATTGAATTTGCTAAATTTCTATAACTAGAAAATAATAATAGATAGACAAAAATTTTCGTATAAGAAATTATTGTGCTCATCAAAACACACATTTTGTGTTTAATATATTTTTCCGTAGCATTAGCCGTTTTAGAAGTATTCCATGTTTTAATTTTACACTTTTCCTAATAAGTGTCATCTAACGGGCATGCATGAAGTTGTGCGATCCTCTTTTGTTTCTTTTCATCGCAAGCGCTTGTTACTACGAATGAAACATTTGAATGTTTACATTGATAAATTAATTTACTGCTGTGATTTTGTCAACAAAAGTAAACATCTGTGCTAACTTTATAAAAGGTTCATTTTGTGAGTCTTCTTTGAGCGGTTTCTACTTCGAAGGAGTGCTGATTGAACCAATTTCGTAAGTTTTTAAATTTTATTAATCAATATCTTGTTATTTGTTACAGTATATGCCATTTTCAATTGCTGCTTATTTTAGTTTCTGTTCTTTGTTTTCGTTGCTTACAGTTTAAAGAGTTTTCATTATGCTTGGTAAGAGAAGAATCAGCTTTAATTTTAATGTTAAGTGTTTTTCCGTCAAGGCAGCCAAAGTGATTGCTAGTTCTATGAGTCAAAATAATATGTTTAGTGAGGTTAAGAACACACAGTGAATTAACTGCTTTAGTAAGAATAGTTTGTATACGCACTAATGAACTATGGAGGGTAGAGAAAGTCATGTGAATACATCACATAAGAGTTTTTAAAACTATTTACAATTAGTCATTTATCAGCAATTGGTTTCTTTAAAATAACCAAGTTATTAACAGTAAAACAAATCCCCAAGAGCTCTTGGTGGTTGTTTTTATCATCATATAATTTAGTTTAGTTTTTTAATAGTTTCTAAGAAAATGAGTGAATTATACCAGAAATGTCTTCAAAGGAAAAGCTGTTCTAGCAAAAATGTAGAAAAAAACTTGCATGCATTTGCAAAGAAGGAACCACTAGGCTTGAGGCCACAAAAGCTGCCATACTTAACAGTAGTACCAATCCATAGAGCAAAACTTCCCCTAAAAGAAGGCCCAAAGTTTACCTCTTTGGAAAATGTGTAGAGGTTATGATTTCTCTCTGGGAAATTGTGCAGAATTCACAGTATAAAATGACAGTTACATTACCATTTAACAAAAACATATATTTGAAATATAAGTATTGTGCCTGAAATGATAAAGCATATTGAATTAGAGAGGATATTAAATTTATAAGACTGTACAAAACACGAAAAATCTGATGTTTTACATTCACATGGCTTTCATTACCTCTATCAGTTGTATTGTATTTATTGTGCTAAGAGCTTTACAGTTTGATTGTCTACTGCACTTTGACCCTGGCCACTCATTCAGTAGACAATCACTACAGTTTATTTACATTTTACAATTTCTTGTCAATAAATTATCTTGTTTTTCAGTTTTTACTTTCTCTACTACGTATAGTAAGGAGGGGAAGTATTGTATTCCACTCAAAAATTCGATACCGAGATTTCAGCGGAAATACATTTTTGAGGGCTCCTGAATCCAAAAAAAGCATTTTTAGAAACATGTCCGTGTGTGTGACTGTCTGTCTGTCTGTCTGTGTGTGACAGTGTGTCTGTGAACAGCATAACTCAGAAACGAACAGTCGGATAAACACCAAACTTGGTATTTAGGTTCAGTATCTTCCAGAGATGCGACACGAATATTTTCAAGAAAATCCCCCCACCCCAGATTACCGTTTACATGGAACATTTTTCGAAAATTTTAATTTTCTCAAAAATGGCTCTACGATTTTGATTAAAATATCAAATGTTTAAGATATTTTAATGACAAATGAAATGTATATCTCGAATTTTCTGGGAATGTCTCCAAACGTATACTTCATTGTGAACGACTTTTGCATAACTGGTAAACTATAAGAGATAGACAAAATTTTACTACACAAAAAATGTAGATCGCGTTAAAATACACAATTTATGTCATATTCAGTTTTTTTGTTGAGTGAACAATTTTCGAGATATTGCTTGTTTATTCCCTTAAATTTTTCAATACTTATACTTTTTCTCAAATTCGTTATTCATTTTTACTTTCTCTACTACGTATAGTAAGTAGGGGAAGTATTGTATTCCACCCAAAATTTCGATACCGAGATTTCACCGGAAATACATGTTTTGAGACACCCTGAATCCAAAAAAAGTATTTTTGGAAACATGTCCGTGTGTGTGTCTGTGTGTCTGTCTGTGTGTCTGTCTGTGTGTGTGTCTGTGAACAGCATAACTCAGAAACGAACAGTCGGATAAACACCAAACTTGGTATTTGGGTTCAGTATCTTCCAAGGATGTGACACGAATGTTTTCAAGAAAATCCCTCCACCCCAGAGTACCCTTTACATGGAAGATTTTTCGAAAATTTTAATTTTCTCAAAAATGGCTCTAACGATTTTGATTAAAATATCATACGTTCAAGATATTTTTATGACAAATAAAATGTATATCTTGAATTTTCTGGGAATGTCTCCAAAAGTATTCTTTATTGTGAACGACTTTTGCATAACTGGTAAACCATAAGAGATAGACAAAATTTTACTACACACAAAATGTAGATCGCGTTAAAATACACAATTTATGTCATATACATCTTTTTTGTTGAGTGAACCATTTTCGAGATATTGCTTGTTATTCCCTTAAATTTTTCAATACTTATTTTCTCAAATGGGAATTCGTTATTCATTTTTTTTGTCTTGGATATGCAAAGAGTTATAATCTGTGGCAAAGGGAATGGTGCTGCACCTAGCAACCAGCTATTAAGAGATATGTATGTGCTTAAAGGCTACTGTTTTTCTATATTGCCCTTGTAAATATATATTCCCCCACATCTACAAGAAAATTAGCAATAAGATAGAGTTTGCAAATGTTTATCTCGATTAACATGAAGTAGATGGAGAATAAGCGTTTGTAAAAATACTTTGTACAAGAGTAGAGAAAGTCATGTGAGTGTAACACATCAGATTTTTTTATGTCCTGGACGTGCAAAGAGAATGGAATCCGCCACATAGCAACCAGCGCTTAAAATATTTGACTATCGTTAATAACCTACCATCTACAAGAAAATTAGCAATAAGATTGACATCTCGATATCTCGATTAACATGAAGCATATGGAGAATAAGCGTTTGTAAGAATAGTTTGTACAAGAGTAGAGAAAGTCATGCGAGTGTAACAGATTTATTGTGTAGTACGTCTTCGTCTACGGTTTAACGTTTATCAGTTATACAAGATTACACAAAATTATGTACCGAATGAAGAGTACTTCACAGGCTATTCCCAGAAAATTCAGGATATACATGTTATTTGTCATGTAAACATCTTTAATATATGGTATTTTAATAAAAATCTTTAGAGCCATTTTCTTAGAAAATAAAAACTTTAAAGAAATATTTCATGTAAAGGGTAATTTGGACTGGGGATAGTCTCTTCAAAATGTTCGTGTCGCATTTTTGGAAGGCACTGAACCCAAACACCAAGTTTGGTATTTTTCCGACTGTTCATTTTTGAGTTATGGTTCTCTCTCTCTCTCCCTCTCGCACACACGCACACGTGCGCGCGCAGATACACAGACCGACACATTTTTGTATTCAGGGGAGGCCTCAAAGCATATTTCCGTTAACTCTAGGTATCTAATTAGTTTCTCCACCATGTACATAGTATAAACTGAAGGTACATACTGCATTCCACCCAAAAATTCGATATCGAGATTTCACCGGAAATGCATGTTAGGAGGCCCCTGAATTAAAACAAATTTTTTTTAGAAAACATATCCGTGTCTGTGAACAACATAATTAAAAAACGAAACTTCGGAAAAATGCCAAACTTGGTATTTAAGTTCAGTATCTTACTAAGGTTTTCATGAAAATTCCCTCACATCAAACTACCGTTTATATGGAACATTTTTTCGGATTTTTTTTATTTCTGAAAAATACCTCTAACAATTTTCATATAAATACTATACATTAAAGACGTTTACATGACAAACAACGTTTATATCTTGAATTTTCTGGAAATATCTTGTGAAGCCCTCTTCATTGGGAAGGAAATTTATATAATTCTGCATAACTGGTAAACTTTAAGCGATAAACAAAAAAGTATATAAAGTAGACTTCTTTAAAACACAATTTATATCCACTAACTTTTTCGTGGCATCAGCCGTTTCCGAGATATCCATTATTAATATAGAATGGATCAGTTATATTCGAAACCACTTGCGGCCTCTCTCTACTGCGCGAGACAGCCGGCAGAGGCGGACTAAAATCCTTACATTATAATAGAATGCTGGAAATGTTAACCTTCTGCTCTCAAACATGCAGTATATCTCGTGTAAACATTCTTGCCCACTCTCCAAAGCTCAGCAGCAGGAATTCTTGTGATTTCTTGCACAATGTTTTCTCTAAGTTCCTGTAGTATGCGAGGATTGTAATAATACACTTTATGTTTTAAAGAACCCCATAAGTAAAAATCACAACTCGTTAGGTGAGGAGAACGAGAGGCCACAAATCAATACTAATTATTCTGTCATCAAATTCCTCTCCTATTGCATGCAATAATGTATCGTTTCAATCCTCGCACACTACAAGAACTTAGAGAAAACATTGAGCAAGAAATCACAAGAATTCCTGCTGCTGAGCTTCGAAGAGTGAGCGAGAATGTTTACACGAGATATGCTGCCTGTATGAGAGCAGAAGGTCAACATTCCGAGCATCTATTAATAAGGTAAGCAATTTAGTCCGCCTCTGCCGGCGTAATTTCCCCGGCGACTGCCGGCTGTCTCGCGCAGTAAAGAGAGGCCGCGAGTGGGTTCGAATATAATTTAACTATCCAATAGTTCGGAAGTCCTGTTGATTATTTTCAGCTGTTTCTCGGGATTGCATGGAAACGAAGCGAAATCTGTAACGAAATGTGTAATGCAGCTATTTCCGGAAATGTTTATCCCAATTAAAATGAAGTAGATAGAAAAATAAAGTTTCATAAGAATAATTTGTAGGGGAAGGTGGGCCAAGAGTGCCATATCGGGTAAGAGTGTCACCCCCCTTTAAGTGCAAAAATACGGGCTTAGTGACTTTATTGCAAGGTTGGGTACACTGAGTTAGATGGCATGTTTGTTGAGCTGTGCATTACGGCAGCTCTAGAAATTTATTGTGTTTGTTGTATAATAAAGTACTTTTTTCATAATTGTGATCTTATATTTCCATGACAGGAAACCCAATTTATTCCCAGGTAGGGTAGTTTCTGGTATATCTCAGTTATTATGGCTTAACCCCACGTATATGAGAATCCAATTGCACGCGAAGAGTTAGTAGTGTATGCAGCCGCCACTTCATGGTGTCACCAGACGTAATCCCGTGCAGCTGGGGGCAAAAGTGCCAGAGTGACACTCTTACCCCGTACTGTGAACATAGTACAAACAATTCATTGTAACAAACTTTATAAATCAGAAATACAGAGAAAAATGGATAGTGAAAATACCGAAGATTCAAGCATCCTGCCCCTAGAGAATGATAAGAGAAGGAATGCAAAGGAGTTCATTCCTATAGCTTCTACTTCGAGGGAAAGCTTTTACTTCGTTGATGAAAAGGAAGCAGATAAAATTAAACATGTTTCCAAAACTCCAGCATTGAAACCATTTCCCCACTTCAAATTCATAGAAGACCTTTTCCTAAAACTCCAACCCTAAGAGGAAGAAAACCTGATAAATCGGTTATCCTGACCAGCAGCCCACATAAAAAATGATTGAAAGCAAACAAGCTTGTACTAATCACTCAACTACCACAAAGGTTCTGTTAAAATCAAAGATACAGAAGAAGAAACCCAGGTGTGATACTGCAACGTCACAGAGAACTACTGAAGACCAGGAAAAAGACGATGTCTACTTTTGCTTAATTAGTCAAGAAAGGTTATCAGATCCACCTGATGAGCCAATGGTTCAGTGTCAAGAATGCAAAGGAATGTCTCATACAGATTGTACAGACTTTAATGACGTGAAAGGAACCTTTATTTGTGATATTTGTAGGGAATAATGATGTCTCAGTTTGTTCAATGTATGTGACACTCTTACCCCAGCCTATGGGGCAAGAGTGTCAGCTAATGTTTCTTTATGTAAATCAAAATATCTCAGAATGTTTGGGAGAGTCTGTATTAATACTTTATCATGTTCTTGTATAATGATAGCTTATCTGATATACGGGGAGAAAAATACGCATGATTCTGTTTAGAGGAAGAAAATAGTGTTTGAACTTTAACATGGCACTCTTGCCCCACCTTCCCCTATATCCATTAATAAGAGATAGAGAAAGACATATGAATGTAACATATCAGAACTTTTGGGTGGAATGCATAGAGAAAGTAAGAGCATGCTTCTATCTTATTCAGCGCCGTTATTCTTACGCACATTAACATTAATAAAATTACTTTTTCTTCTTACTACTTTATGCAATATAATAACATTCCTGACAGCAGGGAGTTTTTTTTAGTCAACGAACATTCTAAACTGCAGCCATCTTCGACGTAAAGTGTAATTTTCAGTGACTAATTATCCAATATTAAGCAGAGATTCGTGCCGAGATAACGTCGCTTGCACGTTAACGATAATCGAAGCAAATTTCCTAAATTCCTCGTCTCTAATCACGCGCATTGAGCGTCACTTTTTTTTCCCGCGGCTTCGCTACCGCTGCGGTGCTGCCATCCGACGAAAGAACCTGGAACCATCTGCTGAGATGAACATTGATCGGAAGGAGGCGTCGTCGTACCTCGTCTGGTGGCGCCCCTTCGCTGAACCTCCACGTCGGAATCTGTTGCACCGTAATCGATTCCCGGGAGAGCATAAATCCATGCACACCGTAGTAGCTTTGAAATTCGGATATTTCTTTTTATGCCTTTCGGAAGACATGAATACAGTGTCTCCTGATGCGTGATGTGCTAGGAATACTGCTTAGGCATAATAGCGAGATATACATGCTTGTAAATGATTAAAAACACGTTTTAGATGCGGAATACTTTAATGCCGTATACTTAAAGAGGCCAAGAAAATGGAGGACTTATTGTCTTTCGTTTATTATTTTATCTCTTAATGTCATCCTTTGTTTTCCTTTAGGTAGTAATCCGATCATTTTAGTTCTAAACTTAGCTATATTTGAAACGTTTCTGATCATTATATAAAAAACATTATCGTAAAAAATGTACAGAAGGAACATAAATTCGAAATAATGCTCGTGTTTATCAAATGGGCTTATTAATTCCGTGCCTTATTCCATTAAACACAATTTTCTATCGCATTTTTGTATGCTATTTATTTCATCCTAAAGTCTATAATTTTATTTATAGCGTTAGAGATACATGTATGTGCCTTAGCTGAAAATATTTCAGAAATGTATGTTTATTATTTATCGCTTCTTTTATGTAATAACTTCAATAGCAGGAGTCAAACAAGTCGGTGTAAATTAAACTTTAGAAAGTAAAAATGGCATCACCTCATTTAGGATACAGAATTATCATAAAAAGGACGTACAATATTTTTGCATTTCGACGATGGTTTAATAAAATTGTCACTAAAATAAACATATAACTTTATAAATGATAAAAATCCCTAAGAAAGAAATTAAAGCTTTCTTATCATACTGACTTTCTCATGCTTTTCATTTCACCAAGCACACCTGAGGTAGATTCAGAAACTTCAGCAGATTTCGATAGTTCAATTTCACTTCAAACATGGTTAAAATACGAATTGAGGATCGAATTAAGTGGAAATTTTTTTAGGTAACAAACCGGTTCTAAAGACACTCAGAATTTAAAAATGTATGACTTATAAATATTAATATACTAGACTTCTTACCTTCTCAAAATTCTTACTTTCTCAAGAGTGCATACTTTGTAAAGTACCAAATTTTAAGAACGTTATTTCAGGTAATACACTTTTTTCCCCGTTTACTGATAGATATAGACATTTCTTTAGGATTTTAGAATGTGATTGACTGATCGTATAGCATACTGCGTTTATTTTAAAATATAAATGATCATAACGTCAATCAACCTAAATAATAAAACTGCCCACTTTTCGTAATGTGAGAGGAACATGCTTGTCTCACATTTCCGAGGTCCTGAATTCGAATATCAGCTGGGGTAAGTTACCTAGATAGGGTTTTCTTGTCCCACAAATTTCATTCATTCCGGTTTAAAGGCAATAAAACTGAAAGAAGAATAAAATTAGTAGCTCTTTAAACTGAGGAATTAAATTTGTAAAATTTATCACTGAAACCCATAAAATCTATATTAAAACGTGGACATTTCTATACCTGTACTGCATCTCTAAGGTTAAAGTATTATGTGTAAAAGAAAATTTGGTTATAAGCATTTTTTAAAGAAGGAAGATAAATTCAAAGCATTTAAAGTTATTGACCTCAAAGTTTATTTGTTATTTTATATTCTTTGGTGTACAATTTCCTTAAGCCTTCTACATGATTTTATAAGTACACTTGTTTGTTTCCGTTTAGATAATCTTTATCCCCTTGGATTACAATAGTTGATATGTTTTATATAGTTACATTAAGGGTTTAGTTTTGGATTTTGCCAATCCACCAGTTTCTTTCTCTCGAAGGACATTTTATCAAATATATCCCCATGTCTGTGTATTTTATCAAATACTTTGGATTTTAAGGATAGATCACTACTTACTGCCAAAATTGGAAAGCATAGCAACGCCTAGAAAAAAAATACAAATTTAAATTATAAAAATCGTCTACCTCATAAAGAGGGTTGGAGTCAAAGATGCCTTGATTATCGATCTAAATATACGTATTTAACGGAAGAGCTCTAAGATGAGGTGAAATACAATTAAACATTTTCATTCATAAGTATTCAAAATTATTTTGTGTAATATATACTTATTGTTATTTAGGTAAATTATTCTAATGGAGTAATTGTATATATTGAAGAACAATTCTTATAATTATGAAAAATTTTCTTCATAATAAACTAGACAACTTAAGAATAAACATTGACGGCAGCGTTAATATACCAAATTTAAGAAGAGAGTGGTCCAAATATGTTTAGATATGCTCTAATATCATCCAGCATACCCAGAGCGTTTATAGCGTAGTTTATAGAGGTGTGAAAATTATTAGACTATGTACACTTTTACAGTGAAAATGATTGAAAGTTTGAAAATAATTTACAAATGTCTATAATCAAATCAAAATCTTAAATGAAACCTATCAAGTATTTATCAATGTGAAAATTTATCTTTTAATTTTTAATAACATTGCATTAGTAATTGTTCTGGGTTAGAGATCTGTTTTCCTACCCATGACCTCAAAAATCTACATAGAAAAATATATACTGTTTTATTTATAGATATATTCTTGAATTTTCACAGATTATGCTGTGGTAAAGAATGACAGAAAAGGTCAATTTTTGACAAAGTAAATATTTCCATATGTCCAGTAGTAATGGATAAAGGATTAACCCTGTGGTTTTGTTCCACTTTTTCATATAGACAGTAAACTAATTGGTGAAAGTTTTGGAGACACAACCTGGAGCAGATACGATAAATAACCAAAACTTTGCTTTGAGACTAATAATTTTCATACCTCTGTAGGGTAATATGTTTGAGTTTAACTACTTAATTTTCTGTACAGATTTGTTTGCCAGTGATGATGATAATAATGAAATAAATAAGGGTTTATATAGCTACAGTTTTCGTCGATTTTAAGGTAATGTATCTGTGTAAATAAAACAATTTTTTTCTAATTACTTTGACTTTCTTGCAATATACTGAGAACATAAAGCATATAGTGCATACAAACTTTTAAGGAGGTATGTCAAACCGTGTTGAGATATTATTTTGTTATAATTAATCACTAATGATGTGGTAATATGAACTACTCCTTGGACACTATCGCCGCCAAATTTTTAATTTAAGCTAAGTCTGCATATATAATTTTAATTTTAATTAGTTTAAGAGAAAAAACATGTTATTGAATTTTCAATTCTTTCAATGTGAGTTGTGAAAAATAATTACTTTCCAGTGAACTATTTAATACTTTTAACCAGTTCTTAAATCCGTTAATTCTTAAGCTCTCTAGAAAATTTCAAGCTAATAAGTTCTAAGCGGTGGTCCAAGGGGCATTTTGAATAGAGAAAAATGCTGAAGTAAAAATCAATTATGAAAAATGGAATTCAACGAGGTGCTTTGTCTAAATGGTACAGGACGGATTCAGTAATCCTTTGTGGCTTTAAAATTGTTGATATTAAAAAAATAAAATAATTGTATAGCCTGAAAATACCTACAAGTTGCAAGTATAATAAAGATGCAAAAAACCCAAAATCCAAAATTTTACCATTGTTACTTTCTCTGTTACATATCTATGGTAAATAAGGAAGCATTGCACTTCACCGAAAAAATCTATATCGGGATTTCACCGGAAATGCACGTTTTGAGGCTCTCTGAATGCAAAAAAAAAGCATTTTAGAAAAAGGTGTGTGTATGTGAACAGCATAACTAAAAAACGAAAGGCCTGTTAAATACTAAACATGGTATTTACGTTCAGACCCTTCCAAGGACACAACACGAAAATCTTCAACAAAATACCTCCACTCCAAACTACGCTATACATATAAGATTATTTGGAAATTTTCGATTTTCTCTCAAATGGCCCTAGCGGTTTTGATTAAATTACCACACGTATAAGATATTTGCGTGATAAATAAAATGCACATCTTTAATTTTCTGGGAATAGCCTTTAAAGTAATCCTCTTTATAAAAATATTTTTGTTTATAATTTGCAAAGCCTAAGAGATATTAAAAGACTTACTACAAACAAATGCAGATCCCGTTAAAAACACAGTTTATGTTAGGTAAAATGTTTATGACGTTAACCATATTCGTGATATTCTTTGTTATTGGTGCAAATTTTCAAATACTCATACTTTTCTCAAATGGAAAGTCGTTAATCTTTTTTTACTTTCTCTACCACGTATAGTAAGTAGGGGAAGTGTTGTATTCCACCCAAAAATTCGATACCGAGATTTCACCGGAAATACATGTTTTCAGAGTATTTTTGGAAACATATCCGTGTGCGTGTCTGTCTGTCTGTGTGCGTGTGTCTGTGAACAGCATAACTCAGAAACGAACAGTCGAATAAACACCAAACTTGGTATTTAGGTTCAGTATCTTCCAGAGATGGGACACGAAGTTTTTCAATAAAATCCCCCACCCCAGATAACCGTTTACATGGAACATTTTTCGAACATTTTAATTTTTTCAAAAATGTCTCCAACGATTTTGATTAAAATATAATATATTTAAGATACTTTCATGACAAATAAAATGTATATCTTGAATTTTCTGGGAAGTCTCCAAAAGTATTCTTCATTGTGAACGACTTTTGCATAACTGATAAACCATAAGAGATAAACAAAGTTTTACTACACGACAAATGTAGATCGCGTTAAAATACACAATTTACGTCATATACATTTTTTTTGAGTGAACCGTTTTCGAGATATTGCTTGTTATTTCCTTAAATTTTCCAATACTTATACTTTTTCTCAAATTCATTATTCATTTTTTTGTCCTGGTAATGCAAAAGGAATGAAATATTCGACATAGCAACCAACTCTTAAAATATTTGACTATCGCTTAAAGTTTACCAATTCCCCTTGCATCTACAAGAAAATTAGCAATAAGATTAACATCTGGATATCTCGATTAACATGAAGCATATGGAGAATAAGCGTTTGTAAAAATAGTTTGTACAAGAGTAGAGAAAATCATGTGAGTGTAGCACATCAGATTTTTTTCTCGTGGTCATGCAAAGAGCATGGAATTTCAAAGCCATCGCATAGCAACACGCTCTTTAAAAATCTGACAATCGCTTTACCTACTGTATCGTACAACGAAATATGTAAATGTGATTTGAAACTTTATCTGGATAGTTAGATAGAATTATTAGGTTTTGTAACAATAGTTTGTAGAAAAGTGAGTAGAGAAAGTTATGTGAATGGGTAAATAACATTTTATTTTTACTAAATTTGAGAGATGAATTGCACGTATTGATGTGATTAATTTTAATTCGCGTATAAAGATAGGTGCATGCGGCCAGGAGGAGGTTGGCAAGCGTGTGGTAGAGTCCAATGTCCCAGACACTGCTGCCTCTGTGCGGGAGTTTGGAGGAGATGACGCCTGGGCTGCGAGCTCTCATCTGCAACGAGGCCAGCAGCAGGGCGGGAGAGAGATAGCCAGCGCACCACACGGCGCAACAGCGGATCGCGCGACCCAGCCACTGCTGCTGAAACCCACCAAAAAACCCTCCCCCCCTTCTGCCCCCTCTCTCGCCCAAACTACCACTTTAGTCACCAAGATGGCGGACAATGTTCGGAAGAAGAAACGTAGCAGTAAGAGTTTTACCCGGTCCGGTAACATCTAAGGATTGCAAAGTGATAGGAAAAGATTATATTTTGACATCAGAGTAAAAACCATAGCACCCCCACACCTGTGGCCTTGTTAAAGAAGAGTGTTTCGAATTTTAAAATAATAATAAAGTGTTTGAAAGTTCTTTTTTGGGCAAAAACGTTCCGAACCTAAAACAAAAAACCTTCGATGACGACGACGACGACGATGATGATGATTATGTTGTTAATGATGCTGAGCGGTATGTGTGTTAATGCAGAACAAGTCTCGTTGTTGGTGCTAGAAGTGATCTGTATCGGTGCGTCAAGTTCCTTACGCGGTGGAATTAACAAGTTCGGTGGCAGCATCGCCCAGTGTCCTCACAATATATGTGTCAAGTTATAGAATATTTTTATATGTATTACAATTTGAAACACGGGTAGAGTGCGTGTGTTGAAGTTCATGTAAAAGCGGGGTGGAGGTCTAAAAAAAAAAGTGCGTCTTAATGCCCTTTCTAGGGCCAGCATGAGAACGACTTGTGAACATCGGGAGACACTACAACAAGAAAAACGGTTTGGCACCTCGCCGTCGTCGTTGTGCGGGTTTGACAGTGTTGCTTCCCTTGACTTTGGGATCGGTGGTGGTGGGGTCCTTTCATTTCTCACCCTAACCTACCACGACAAAGCATCGTGTTGGACGGAAGGGGAAGTAAGTGTAAAGAACCAGCTGGAGGAGGAGGAGAAGAAGAAACAGGAGGAGAAGGAAAGAAACACATTGGGAGGACACGACTTTTGTGGACGTTCAGAAAGCTCTCTAACAGTTTTTCTTCAGTGGATCACTTTGAGTTTTGGTGGATCAGTGCCGGTTGTGCTCGCGGCCACCGCGTCGGTGCTTGCGCCGCCTATCCTTACCTGGTTCATACATTCCCCTTTTTATCACCTTTTCCTCCTCCTCCTCCTTTTTCTTCTTCTTCTCGCGGCGGTTATCGTCAAGTTTAGCGGAAGCGGCGGCGGCGGCGGCATCTCTGCTGGTGGCGGAGGTGGTGGCGGTGGCGGCGGTGGTGGTCCGTGGCGACAACGTACACAAGAGCACGTCACCAACCATCAAAATCACCAAGGTTGTATAGTAGCTACAGTACTAGTCGTAGCATTCATAGCACTGATAGTTTTTGTTGTTGATCTCAGTACTCTATCTGGTCTGCAACGATATTTCCCTTTTCGTTGCATTTCGGTGACACCATTTCAACAGTTGGTAGTTCTCCTTCTATTGCCATCTTTGCTGCTGATTCCAGTCATTTTCAAGTGTCCACTGTTGTCGCCTGAAAAAGTAAAATTGCTTCAAGATACTGTTAATCTGAAGCAGGAAACAATTGAAGATAAGGGGAAGAGGCAAAGCATTGAAGAGGAAGCAGATAAAGAGGTAGCCAGAAAATTCCCTATTTCTGTGTATCAGGCAAGATCTACATCATCATCGTCGTCATCGTCTTCATCGCAGGTGAATCGCTGTGTCTCTGATGGGGCATTGAGGAAGTTTGCTTCACTTCCTGTGTCTGTTGGTATTGGAGAAATCAGAGGGGCATTGCTGATATCAATATTTCTTGTTATCTCTGCTTCTCTCATAAGTGAAAGATCTGCAAACGTCACAGCTCATAACAGCATTATTGCTAGATTGGTGGAACCGTCTTCGAATGAAATCAGGAAGTCCTCTGTGCCAATATTCCGAGGAGGCGGTGACACACAGCTCATAGAATTGGATGTTATTGAGCATATACAGCGCACCATTGCACCTGCAGCCACGTATAAGCTCTCCAATCTGTACCAAGTGGACGTGGGTCGTCGTATCGCCGTACAACTACTTCACCAACCGGTCCAGGGGAATTCCGGGACCAGCCGCAAGAAGAAGGGACTTGGTGACGGCACCAGGAACTTCGTTGGAGGAGGTCGAGGAAGCAGCACAAGAAGCAGCAGGACTGCAGTTCTCCTGCGGACGCGATGCACTTCACACGGCGGCGACGACGTCAACTCTTAGCTCCTCTTTCTGTTGACTCTCTTATCATTATAATAATAATACTAATACTCATCAGCATCGTCAACAACAACAGCAACAACAACAAAATCACCATTATTATTGTTCTCATCGTGCTTTTACAAAAGACTGCGGTGCATTCTGCTATAGCAGGTGTAGTCGTCGGACAATGCCCGTGGCCTGCCCGGCAGCGGCTCTCATCATCAAAACAAACAACACTGCTACTACTACAATTAATATCAATACTTTTCCAACATCAGGTTCTAGTAGTACCAGTACTAACACAACAACAGAAAGAACAGCACCACCATCACCACCACCTCCTTCTTCATCACAGTCACAACCAGCAACACCACCACCTCCACCCTCGTCACCTCCATCACCACCAGCACATCAGCAACACAGTTGGCGGTTCAGCTGTTGCTACTCGATCGCTGCTACTACCAGTACCACAACTAGTTACATCAATTGCATTCTCCTTCTGCTGTTCGTCTTGATATTACCCATGACTACTGGCACCAACAGTAGCAACCACCACCACCGCGCCAGCAGCGGAGGAGCAGGAGGAGGAGGCGGTAGCGGCAGTAGCGGTAGTACCTCATCTTCTTCGTCATCGTCATCTTCGTCCTCTTCCTCCTCCTCTTCGTCGTCCACCACCTCTTCTTCATACCGCAACGCAACACTACAGCTGCTGAACCCCTGGTTGTCGGCGTGCGACCTCGCGGACCCGGCCACTGCCCCGGACTTGCGAGGGGTCTGCAGTCGACACCCTGCTTCTTCCACCATGGTGCTCCTCTCCACCGCCATTGATAATAACCACAAGAGTAATAATAATGTTAATAACAATAATAATATAAATAATAATGTTAAGAATATTACTAATAATAAGAATGAGAGCCCTAGCAGCGATACTACCGCTAAAAACTTACACCAGAATGCGCGAACGTGTAGAGTGAACGGTGATATCTCGGAAGGGCCGGGCCCTCCACCATTTCCGCCACCGTTGCAGCCAAGCACGTGGCGAGAAATGTGTCCGTGTGCTTGCAAGGATACTAGCCAAAGTTTGTTTGTTGAGGAACTCTCAGTAGTGCAACAGCTGCAGCAGCAGGAGCTAAAACCAACCACCAACCCCCACCACCAAATTTACTACCAGCAACAACCACCATATTACACCACTACTGTTACTTCTGCTACCGTGAACTCTACCAGCTCTACTAATGCAACTTATACAACTCCTACTTTTACTACTACTACTGCTACTACTCCGACTATTACTACTGCAAACGAAACCACTCCTCGTCAAAATACTAATCAGTGCCTTGATTATTTGAATGAATCGCACAAAAAATCGGTGTGTGGGAGTAAAGTGCCGGCAAGCTTGAGGCTTCACGCCCTGGGCAAGCTGCGACTAGGGCACTGCTGCGAGCACACGGTCCTGGGTTCTCTGGGTGCCGAGGCACGCTTGCAGGTGCTGAGTGACCATCAAGTGTGCGAGACGTACATGGACGCCCTCTTGGAGCTTGATGCCTTGGCCGAGAGCGTCATGTGCAAGTTCTCCGAGGTGCTAAGACGTTACGACTGTGGTCAGCCCTACTCCGTCAAATTCCACTGCTCCGACTGCAAGGTAGGCCTAAACATTAAGTTTCCAGCCATTTTGTGTTACTTGAGCTTGTCGACACCTAGCGACCATGTCAGTGAAAATGAATACATTCCTTCCCACAAGCCAAAAAACACTTGGCCAAAGTCATGTGATGAAACCGAGTGCTTATTACCTGAAACACAAATTCCTTGACAGTTCCTTAAAACCTTCTAGCACTTCTTCTAACAAAGTATAGGCTTCAACTAGATCGTTCAGAACTTTTACGCAGGCTTAGCTGATAACAAAAATCTGCTTGAGTCATGGAATTCTATAGTGGCCGAAGAAATATCATTGCTTCATTGATTAGCCCCTTGAAGTTAGCAACACATTCAAGCTTCCACATGATTGCCAAGAATGTGAACAAGGTGATACGTGTATATTTATGATCACATGCTCTCTAGGCTACATTATGAATTAATGATTACAGTTGATTTTTAATGCGTTATTTATATTTTTTATAAGCAGCAAATGCCTGACACTCACATGGGCACACACAACTCCCATACCTGTGCCTAATTTCAAGAGTACAAACCATAAATGGCATCCTGATTTTGGAGAGTGGTTTTTGAAGGTTGCTGTAACATTTCTTTTGCCCTCATGTTCCACTCTCTGTTACTAAAAGTAGAGAATTGTATATATCCATCCAATTATTTGTTACCCAGTAGAAACACACACCTTGCGCCGTGAAATCCTTCCTTTATAAATGCAATCAATAAATTTATAACTTTGCTTCATTAATATGCTTTGAACATTTACAAAATACGAATGCTTCTATGCATGACAGGGTTGATAAAATCTCATAGGATGTGTTTTAGGATTTGTGAATGAATATTATCATGAAATATTTTAGTTTACAGACAAAGATATCAGTATTTTGGTTAAGGGCACACTAAATTGAAATTTAATTTTTAATTTGAACATGCATTTTATCGTTTGAAGGACAAACTCATATTTTAAAAAGTGGCACTGCATTTTGTACTCTGAATTCTGCATCACTTTACAAAAAAAAACCTCCTATACTCTTTGGAGTAGACAGGGCATTTTATCTCATCTTTTAGGGGAAGTTTTCTCCAAAAATTGGTATACCACTTCTAAATATGGCAGCTTTCTTACGTCCAAGCAACGTGATTATTTCTTTATAAATATATTTGTGATTTTTTTCTTTCCATTATTATTTGAGCAGTTTTATCCGTAAATGACATTTTCCGATATAGATTACCCGTTCTCTCAGGAAGTATTAAAGACAGCCTAACGCAATTTTGAATGATAAAAACAATACCTTAGTGCTGTTATTGATTTGTTTGGTGTTAAGTTGTTTGAATGTATTTTAAAAAATTAATTGCTCATAAATTTTAATAAGGAGGTGTAAAATTAAGGACCACATTAGTGTATAGAGTAGGTTGGTGAATTTACGAGGTATATAAATTACATCCTGTAAAATGTTCACTCTGATATCTTATATAGTTTGAGATAACGGATCACGAAGCTAGCGAGTTAAAAATTGGGTAGGATTTTTAAATTCCCCCTTAAAATACATTTGTAGTTATGCTGCTGGGTACTTATAACCTCTGATTAGGAAATTTTCAAATAGTTTGAAATCATAATACAATGATGTGCAAAGTCATAAACTTATTAAAAATTAGGAAGTTTTGCAAAGAAGATGCCAATATTTGCTTCTGGAGCTATAAATCACTTCAGGATCATAGGTGTGATAAATCTTGAAATAACTGTGATTGTTTAACAGAAGTACATACTTTTTAAAAAGAAAGAAGCAATTGGTCATTCTTGTTCCTTCGTTTTCAATTGAGTTATTAAAATTTGATGAAATAAACCAATATTCAGTAGAAACCTCGTGAGTAAAGACACTAAAGCAAATTAAAGGTATAATCTTGTTATAAACAGAAGCACGAAAGGTGTTCTGGTAGACCATACAAGAAGAACGGCTACGGTAAGTGATTTTGTAAACTGTACTGGGTTCAGTTTTATTCGCATGTTGAGTCTTCATCTGTCTCTATGGAGTTATTATCAGGATTAACGTTATTAACGAGAGGATGAAAGCATCACAAGCATTAACAAGCTGAAAAACGTAATCCGTTTACTTAAAGTGCCTTACTCAAATGCGTTGACCTACATCTGTGCAGCCATCTTTAACCAGAGAGTATAGGGATGCAGGAGAGAGCAGTACGCATGATTTGTTAGGGAATCAGGTGGCAAGGAAATGTCTCACCGTTACAGCTTTCCTATACCAAATCCACTTTCCTTTCTTGGAGTGGTTTTCTGAATAAACTATTTGTTTTACAAAACCAAATATTTTCAGCCCTGTTTAACTAATTAACAGATTTAACTAATTTATTACTCTATCGCTTTGGTGCCAAGGTAGAAAACTTAATATATTATATTCACATGACTTTCTCTATACACTATCGTTTATTTTTACACAGCTTCTAAACTCTATTCTTACGACAGTTTGTTACTTTCTCTACCACGTACTTAATAGGTAGGAAGGTATTATATTCCATAAAACATTCGATACCGAGATTTTAATGGAAATACACATTTTGAGGTCCCCTGTGAGGTGTGTGCTCATAACTCAAAAACGAAATGTCAGTTAAAAACCAAACTTTATATTTAAGTTCAACATCTTTCAAGGATGCAATACGAAGATTTTCAGGAAAATATCTCCACCCCAAAGTACCCTTAACATGGAAAATTTTTCGAAAATGTTGATTTTCAAAAATGCTCCTAATGATTTTCATTAAAATATCATATTATATTTAAGACACTTTCATGACAAATAAAATGTATGTCTTGAATTTTCTGAGAATAACCTCTTAAGTCCTCTTTATTCTGAATGATATTTGTATAGCTGGTAAATCGAAAGAGATAGATAAAATCTTACTGCACAAATAATGTAGATCTCAAAAAAGCACACAATTTATGTGAAATATATCGTTTTGGAGTGGAGTTTACCATTTCTGAGATATTCCTTATTGTTAGTTGCAATATTAAAATACCTATACTTTTTACTTTCTCTGCTACGTATAGTAAGTAGGGAAGTATTGTATTCCACCCAAAAATTCGATACCGAGATTTCACCAGAAATATATGTTTTGAGACCCCCTGAATCCAAAAAAAGCATTTTTGGAAACATGTCCGTGTGTGTGTCTGTGAACAGCATAATTCAGAAACGAACAGTCGGATAAACACCAAACTTGGTATTTACCCAGGTTCAGTATCTTCCAGAGATGCGACACGAAGGTTTTCAAGAAAATCCCCCCACCCCAGATTACCCTTTACATGCAACATTTTTCGAAAATGTTAATTTTCTCAAAATGGCTCTAACGATTTTGATTAAAATATCGTATATTTAGGATACTTTCATGACAAATAAAATGTACATCTTGAATTTTTTGGGAATGTCTCCAAAAGTATTCTTAATTGTGAACGACTTTTGCATAATTGGTAAACCATAAGAGATAGACAAAATTTTACTACACCAAAAATGTAGATCGCGTTAAAATACACAATTTATGTCATATACATTTGTTTTTTGTTGAGTGAACCATTTTCGAGATATTGCTTGTTATTCCCTTAAATTTTCCAATACTTATACTTTTTCTCAAATTCGTTATTCATTTTTTTTGTCCTGGTAATGCAAAGAAAATGGAATACTCCACATAGCAACAAGCTATTAAAATATTTGACTATCGCTTAAAACCTTCCAATTCCCCTTGCATCTACAACAAAATTAGCAATAAGATTAACATCTCAATATCTCGATTTACATGAATCATATGGAGAATAAGCATTTGTAAAAATAGTTTGTACAAGAGTAGAGAAAGTCATGTGAGTGTAACACATCAGATTTTCTATAAATACTTTTATTGAGATGGAGGTGGCCCCAAAACGTGTTTTTCTGGTGAAATCTCATATAGAATTCTTAGGTGGAATGCAGTACCTTCTCCACCTACTTATGTACGTGGTAGTTAAAGTACTGTGTGTGCGTGTGTGTGTTTTATCCTTTCACTAAAAAACGCCTTAATCGGTTTGTATCAACTTGATAAAAAACATACTTTGGTTGCTAAACTAAAGAATAGCGTATGTTTACTGGCAGATCATAATGAGTTACGAATTAAAACCATCTGAACATCACACTTACTACCCAGTTTTTACTTTCCCTACTACCCACTTATAAGTGGAGCAAGTATCGAATTAAACCCAAAAATTCCACAACTAGATTTCAACAGAAACACACATTTTGGGGTTCCACTGAATCCGAAAAAAAGCATTTTTAGGAAAAAAGTTCCGTGTGTGTCTGTCTCTGAATAGAATAACTCAAAAACTAAAAGCTGGATCAATACCAAAGTTGGCATTTAAGTTCAACATCTTTGAAGTATACGTTATGAATATTTTCAAGAAAGTATCTCTATCCCAAAATTATTTCTTAAAAAAAGTCTCCTCTCTTTTGGTTAAAATTTTAAATATTTAAGATAATTTCACAATAAATATAATGTATATTTTGAATTTTATGGGAATAGCGTGTGAAGTTCTCTTCATTCTGAGTGACTTTTGTGTAATTGGTAAACCGTAAGAGATAATTAAAGTACACAACTTAGTCCAATAAAAGTTTTTGTGGCATTAACCATATCCGAGATATTCTTTGTTATTGATTTGAATTTTCAATACGTGCTTATGTAAAGAGCATGGAATTTCAAAGCTATTACATAGCGATCCGCTTTTTAAAAATTTGGCTATCCTGCAGCCTACTGTATTTTTCTTATATTTACATTGAAATGTTTAATGGAAGTTTACTTCGATTAACCAGAAGCAGACGGAGGAATCAGTATTGGTTAGAAGAGTGAGTAGAGGAAGCCATCTGAATGCAACAGATGCGATTTTTTTTAAGTGTTACCTAACTGAATAAGAATATTTATACTACCTTCGTGCTGGGGTGGTCAGCCTGCTGATTTCTCACTTGGAAGTCCCGGTTTGATCCCGGGCTGGAGGGTGGGCATTTTTCTTTAATTAGGATTTTCCCTACCCTCCGTAGAGTCTGGAAACGTGGATGTTGAGTGTGAATGTGCGTGTAAAAATAAGCTAAAAACGAGGAAAATCTGCAGAAACCTAACCTAAAAGTTCAAAAAGTAAAACACTACCAGATGTATTACGCAGGGCTGAGACTGTACAATATCTTCAAAATTAAGCGTTGCAGAAAGAAATGTCTTGAATAAAAGTTGCTTTATATTATGGGGGAAAGAAAATGCCATTAATTGTATTTTAATTTTACCCTAATTGTGAGTTCCCATTTAAAAAAATTAAATTGACCCTAAAATGAGCACCACAACGTCCTCCAAATAAAACACCACCAATGACATTTACTTGCCCCCATTATATGAATCAACTTTTATTCAAGAAATTTCTGTATTTATTACGAAAAACCGAATAGTTATGGAAATATCAATTAAAAATAGTAATTAAAATACAAAACATTAAGACCAGTTCATATCATAAAATTTACTTATGCTATTTAGAGGATTAGCCGACAATAATTGCTTTCTTAAACTATACGATAGACGAATTTCTAAGACGTAAAGCAATACTATTAAAAACTCTTTACAAATGTAGACAAAGCTCTTTTTACTTTCTCTACTACGTATAGTAAGTAGGGGAAGTATTGCATTCCACCCAAAAATTCGATACCGAGATTTCACCGGAAATATATGTTTTGAGATCTCCTGAATCCAAAAAAAGTATTTTTAGAAACATGTCCGTGTGTGTGTGTGTGTGTCTGTCTGTCTGTAAACATCATAACTCAGAAACGAACGGTCGGATAAACACCAAACTTGGTATTTAGGTTCAGTATCTTCCAGAGATGCGACACGAAGGTTTTCAAGAAAATCCCCCACCCCCGATTACCCTTTACATAAAAATAGCTCTAACGATTTTGATTAAAATATCATATATTTAAGATATTTTCATGACAAATGAAATGTATATCTCAAGTTTTCTGGGAAGGTCTCCAAAAGTATGCTTCATTGTGAACGGCGTTTGCATAACTGGTAAACCATAAAAGATAGACAAAATTTTACTACACAAAAATGTAGATCGCGTTAAAATACACAATTTATGTCACACACATTTTTTGTTGTTGTTTGAATCATGTTCGAGATAATACTTGTTATTCCCTTAAACGGTCGTCCTCCGCGGACTAGTGGTACCGTGCTAGCCTCTAGTTCCCAAGGTCGCGGGTTCAAACCCGACGGAGAGCAATGGATTTTTTTTCGGGCGTGAAAATCCTTAGCATGGCTTCCTTCGGAAGGGAAGTAAAGCCGGTGGTCCCGTGTCGTAGATTTACGGCAAGAACCTCAAGCCTAATAAAGAGGCCTCTGAGCAAAATTCCCGATCTTTCACGCCCAGTATAGAATGGGACGCTAAGGACCAATAGTAGTTAAAGAGCGTCCATAAATAAAACTCAATTCATTTATTTTCCCTTAAATTTTCCAATACGTTTTCTCAAATGGGAATTCGTTATTCATTTTTTTATGTCCTGGACATACAAAGACAATGGAATGCTCCACATAGCAACCAGCTCTTAAAATATTTGACTATCGCTTAAAGCCTACCAATTCCCCTTGCATCTACAAGAAAATTAGCAATAAGATTAACATCTCGATTAACATGAAGCATATGGAGAATAAGCGTTTGTAAAAATAGTTTGTACAGGAGTAGAGAAAGTCATGTGAGTGTAACACATCAGATGTTTTTAGTTCCATTTATACCCCGCCTTTAACTACATTGATCTATCGGCGGCCTTTCTTTTGGAAGTTATTGCCTATTGGTAATGGTGTTTACTCATATAACTATTGTAGTTGGGTTTCTTGCACTTTTGGTCTTTTTAATCATTGAATCATACGCATATTCACAATCTCATTCGTACTTCCAGACTCTGGGGAGGATAAAGAATAATGTTAGTTACAGAAAAATTCCCACCCCCAGCCGGAAATCGAACCCGGGACCCCTAGCACAGTAGACAGGTGCTCTACCGACTGAAAAACTCTTTTGTGTTAAAATATAGTTGCATATATATAATCTTGCGTTTAGTCCTGGTGCTGTAATTCTAAACAGAAGAGCATCTAGTAAAACTAAATAGATTCGTCTGGGCATACACAACGCACTCAATGACATACATTGACGGCAAAGTAACAACACGTAATTTGGCACAGTGTGGATTACAGTGATTCATGCTTGAGCTACACCAATCAATCTAATACACCTTTTCTGAACAAAGAGCGCCAAAGAAAATCTCACTGCATCTCGCGTCTATGTCACATTATTTATCGTTGTACGTGGCCTTGCAAAGCCACGGCCATTTCATTGGTTGCTTTAGGCCACAGTGCAAGGGTGCGCCACTCCTGCTAAACAGTTACACCAATAACCACAATAAAGTTTACAAAATGGCGTACAAACGAAATATATGTGTACGCTCTCGATCGTATTGGCTAAAAGAGAAAGAGGCAGAGTGAGTGCATTCAGTTTGTCATACAGACCTCTTTTCATGATTGGTAGCCCATACTTATCGGCTATTCCAGGACACGCCTTTAAAAGGGGGAAACTTGAGAGCGCCCAGGTTAGCGAAATGTAGAATGTGTAGTGTGAGAAGATTTTCAGGGGGTGCAAATTAAAGCTTCAGTGCTATTAATTAAATGCATAGCAAGGAAGCATTTTGTAACAAAAAACTAACAAAACTGTATTCTCACAGTGATATTAATGCTTGTTACTGCATAGAAACAAACACAATTAAATAATATTAAATAATAAATACATAAAGCAGCATGATTTCCCTGTAATAAAAATATAATTGGTTAATATGTCTTTACTAACATATTGCTGATTACAGGAATACAACAGGATTATAGACAAAAATATAACCCAATTTTATTGCCATAATATGTATGTCATATTCGGTAACTATATACATATACACAATTGTCTCTAGTTTGCAAACATGATCAGTCAATTATAACAAAAGAGTAATTTGCATTTAGCAAGCGGATGTTTTAGGGGAGTGCCGACTTTCTGACGAAAATACTTTTATTCAGTAATTTACTATAAAAACACTTATGCACTGCCGTTGCAATTGCTGTAACAGTGCGACCAGCCTCCCACGGTACGTTCACGAGTAATTTCGCTAGTATGCGGCATGACTGGTTCTGAGACAATAAACATGTTTTGGTTTCAATTGCAACTGAAAAAGCAAAGGCATCAACCTGCCTTCTTTTCCCCCTGATTGCTGTGTTATCAAATCACCACGCTCTGCGATAGGTAAGGTGAAGGACACGCCTCAAAGGACCCCAGAAAACGATACAAAATCCAGCGAAGATTTTCTTTGGCGCTCTGTGTACAATTAATAAGCTGTCTACAGAGGAATGGTTGCCCCACAGCAATGGGAAGTGAGATGAGACTATATGCAAGGTATGTTTCAATCAAGCCTCCAATATGACCATAGTGGTTAAAACTGGGCTATAGAAATCACACTCCCCCCACCCTAAAAAATCATTGGTGTACCCACATTACTTATACAGATTATAACGCCTTACTGCTGTATTCTGGTTACTCTAATCAGTACAGTTCTCGCATAAAATACACTAAGGAGGGGGCACTAACTGTTGTGGTCTGCCTCTGTGGTGTGCGGTTACTACAGACGTCTGGCTTCGATTTTAGGATGGAGGGTAATTTTAGCTGAAACGATTGCCTATCCTCCACATAGCCTTGAATTTGACTGTCAATTATAAGTCCTCTTGCCTATGAAATTTTGGCGCATAAGTTGCTTTGCTGATGCTTTTAGTTTGTCCATTGTCACGTATCGACATTTTTACTTTTCTACCAAGTAGAGTAAATAGAGTTAGAGGAGATATTGTATTGCATTCTAAAATTGGATACCGAGATTTCACCAGAAATACATGTTGAAGCTCGCTGAATCCCAGTAAAAGCATTTTTAGAAAAAGGTCCGCGTGTATGTGTGTCAGTGTGCGAGGCTATGAACTCAAAAACGAAAATTCGGATTAGTACCAAAAGTTAGTATATACATTAAGCACCTTCCAATTATGTCACACAAAGATTTTCAGAAAATCTCCCCAACCCAAACTACCCTTTACACTGAACTTTTTTTTGCAATTTTCTAATTTGTAAAAATGCTCTCTCGATTTTGATTAAAATACCGTATATTAAAGAATTTCACAGGAAAAATAAAACGCAAATCTTGAATTTTCTGGGAATAACTGTGAAGGCCTCTTTATTCGGAAGAAATTTTGTAAAATCTTGTATAACTGGTAAACGTTAAGCGAAAGACGAAAACGTACTACATAAAAAATCTGATGTGTTACACTCACATGACTTTCTCTACTCTTGTACAAACTATTTTTAACAACGGTTATTCTCCATCTACTTCATGTTAATCGAGATAAACATTTGCAGATTCTATCTTATTGCTAATTTTCTAGTAGATGTAAGGGGAATATATATTTACAAGGGCAATTTGGAAATACAGTAGCCTTTAAGCACATACATATCTCTTAATAGCTGGTTCCTAGGTGCAGCACCATTCCCTTTGCCACAGAATAATACTCATTGCATATCCAAGACAAAAAAATGAATAACGAATTCCCATTTGAGAAAATAAGTATTGAAAAATTTAAGGGAATAACAAGCTATATCTCGAAAATGGTTCACTCAACAAAAAAAATGTATATGACATAAGTTGTGTATTTTAACGCGATCTACATTTTTTGTGTAGTAAAATTTTGTCTATCTCTTATGGTTTACCAGTTATGCAAAAGTCGTTCACAATGAAGAATACTTTTGGAGACATTCCCAGGAAATTCGAGATATACATTTTACTTGTCATGAAAATATCTTAAACATATGATATTTTAATCAAAATCGTTAGAGCCATTTTTGAGAAAATTAAAATTTTCGAAAAATGTTCCATGTAAAGGGTAGTTTGGGGTGGGAGGATTTTCTTGAAAATCTTTGTGTCGCATCTCTGGAAGATACTGAACCTAAATACCAAGTTTGGTGTTTATCCGACTGTTCGTTTCTGAGTTATGCTGTTCACAGACACACACACGGACATGTTTCCAAAAATGCTTTTTTTGGGATTCAGGGGGTCTGAAAACATGTATTTCCGGTGAAATCTCGGTATCGAATTTTTGGGTGGAATACAATACTTCCCCTACTTACTATACGTAGTAGAGAAAGTAATAAAGTAGATCTCTTTAAAACACACAATTCATTTCAAATATCTTTTTAGTGGCATAAATAATTTCTGAGATATTTGTTATTAACGATTTTAATTGCTCAAGACTTTATATTCTTTTAAAGAGCTGATTTTCAGTTGTTTCTCGCGATTGCATGGAAACAGTATGGAATTTTAAGGCCACCATATAGCGTCCAGTTCTTAAACATTTGTCTATCGCTGTTCTCTTTGTGTCTATAACGAACTGTGTAATGAAGCTGTTTTCGGAAAAGTTTATCTCGATTATAATGAAGTAGAAAAATAAGGTTTAGTAAGAATAATCTGTATACTAACTAATAAACACCATAAGGTAGAGAAAGTCGTGTGAATGTAACACAAGCAGAGAAAAATCAGTTTTATTACCCACTGGTTTTCAAGACAGCATGATGTATGTTGTAGAAATAATAGAAAGGGAGAGGGTTGGAAAAATGAGAGAGGAGTGGGAGAGGGAGGGGAGTAACAGAATGGGAGACACAAAGACAGAGAGTGGAGTCTCCGTTAACTCACACTGCAAATGAGCCTGGTCCAAGTAATACTAACGAGAGGTGCTTCGAATTTTTACTGGGTTATATAGCAAATCTGTCTTTTGATGAAAAATAATTATTGCTTATATACTTGCTTCCACATAGTTATAAATCTCTTCAACTTCAATTATACTTAAAAGTTCTGTGAAATTTGACCAAAAATTGTGACACTCACAAATAAAACTTTTTGGTTATAAAACACGAATTCTAAACTTTATGAAAACATACCTTTTCCCTCTTGGGCTCATTTAAATTACCTGAAGCTATAAACGGACAGGTGCATGCTTGGTAATACACATCTCCAAGTTTAAATTTTGTTTTCTCGCAAACTTTTTTTTCAATTTTTTTCCCACTCATAGTATGTATGTCACTGATTCTCAAAAATGCATTAAAGAAAGTGATCATATAAATTTTTACTTTGTCTACTACTTATAGTAAGTAGGGAAAGTATTGTATTCCACCCAAATTTCGATACCGAGATTTAACCGGAAATACGTGTTTTGACGCTCTCTGAATCCAAAAAAACAGCATTTTTAGAAAAAGGTGTGTGTCGTCTGTGACAGCATAACTTAAAAGTGAAAAGTCGGATAAATAGCAAACTTGGTATTTAGGTTCAGTATCTCTCAAAGATGCCACACGAAGATTTTATAAAAAATCCCCCACCCCAGACTACACTTTACATGGAACATTTTTCGAAAATTTTGATTTTCTCAAAAATGGCTCTAACGATTTTGATTAAAATATATCATAGATTTAAAATATTTTCATTATAAATAAGATGCATATCTTGAATTTTCTGGGAATGTCCCCAAAAGTTCTATTTATTCTGAATGGCTTTTCCATAACTGGTAAACCGTAAGAGATATACAAAAGTTTTATACACAAAAAAATGTGGATCTCGTTAAAACACACAATTTATGTTTATGTACATTTTTTTGTCGAAGGAACAATTTCCTAGATATTCCTTGTTATTTGAATTTTTCTCAAATGAGAATTCGTTATTCGTTTTTTTTTATATCCAGGACATGGAAAGCAAATGGAATGCTCCACATAGCAACCAGCTCTTAAAATATTTGACTATCGCTTAAAGCCTACCAATTCCCCTTGTACCTATAAGAAAGATAGCAATAAGATTAACATCTCGATTAACATGAAGCATATGGAGAATAAGTGTTTGTAAAAATAGTTTGTACAAGAGTAGAGAAAGTCACGCGAGTATAACACATCGGGCTTTTTTAAAGTATGCTCCAATTTTTGAGGAGCAAAGTATTAACTTTTTGGAGAGTACAAAAAGTATTAATTTTTAACAGTTTAACAATTTTATACATTAACATGGGGTTAATGTATAAAATCTGATATAATATATTTTTAAGCTCTTTTACTGTAAAACCTAAAATTTTGATGTGGATATTTTTAAAAATGCATCGTGTGAAGCATTATTTCATTAAAACAAGGAATTTACACTATCAAATTAATATTTAAATAAAAATACAAGCTAGAATTTTGTTGTTATTATGTGTAGTAACCGGCATATATTTCAACAAGATATCTTACATGCTGTGGATTTTCCAAATTTCATAGTTGCATTAACCTAGCATACCATTAGTAAACATTTTGTGTTATTGTTCTTTTATTTTCTTTCTTTCATTCATTTATTTATTTTTTAATCCGTTTTCTCTTACATTCCCGAAAAGTTCGTATACTTCACAACTACATTTTTGGCATTATGAATCTTCTGTAACAATAGTTTGTGGAAGAATGAGGAGAGAAGATTATGTGAATGCAACATATACGATTTTTTAATAGTAGAGTAGAGATTTTTCTTGCTCGACCTGACCTTTTAGTGGCATTCCAGCATAGCCGTCTTAAATCGATACTAGTTTCTAAAACTGCTGCAGCCACCTTTGACGAAATTCAGACGTCTACAGCTGCACGGTATACATGTAGCAGAATCTGGATCTTTCTTTCTCTGTGTCAGTAAGATGAACTAAGCACTTATTACATAAAGTAACAGTGATTATGTATATAAAGCCTTATTAGCTTCTCAAGCACTATTTATAGTGGGTAAATTAAGTATTGCATTAAACAATTCTGATGTAATACACTCACATTTCGTTATAGATACAAAGGGAACAGCGATAGTCAAATGTTTAAGAACTGGACGCTGTATGCTGGCCTTAAAATTCCATACTGTTTTCATGACATCGCGAGAAACAATTGAATGTTGACAAGACTTAAAGAGAATGACCAAGAAATGAACAATTCGAACATTTAATAACGGATATCTCAGAAATGGCTTATGCCACAGAAAACTTATTTGAAATAAATTGTGTGTTTTAAAGAGATCTACATTTCTTGTGTAGTAGGTTTTGAGCTATTGCTTAATGTTTATCAGTTATACAAGATTATATAAATTTCCTTCCTTTCCAAGAAAAGGAGAACATTTTAATTTTCAAAAAGAACAAAAAAGAAAGATTAGCCTGGTTTCGATTAGGGGATTGGAAACTAAGGGGAATGAGGAGAGAATTATCCTTGGAATGTGCCCTATATGTGGGGAGAGGGAAGATGAAATTCACATTATCTTTCAATGTAAAGCCACTAATGACTGGAGAGTAAATCTAATAAGTAAGAAATGGTTACTTGGGTATCAAAGAAATTACACGTATACAGATTTTTGAACACCAGAAGCAAATTCTCAAATTAAGGGAGTTTTTATGGAAAGTAAAGATGAAATGGAAATGTCAGTTGAAAAACGTGCAAATTTAGTTGACAAGGACATCTATGTAATATGTTAACCTTTATATTTGTACACCGGTCATATAACTAGGGCTAATGTCAGTCTATAACCGTGTATGAACTTAGCATTTAAATAAATAAAAAAAAATTCCTTCCAAATGAGAGGGCTTCACAGCTATTCTCAGAAAATTCAAGATGTACATTTCATTTTTCATGTAAATATATTAAGTATACGGTGTTTTAATAAAAATCATTAAATCCATTAAATAAAATATTTCGAAAAATGTTTATCTAACGGAGAATTTAGGATGGGAGGGATTTTCCTGAAAACCTTATAAATGTGTCGCATCCTTTGAAGTTTGGTATTTATCTGGCATTTGGGTTTTTTAGTTATGGTGTTTACACACAGATCTTTCACCAAAAATTCTTTTTTTGGGGTTCACGGGGCCTGAAAAATAGATTTCCAGTGAAATCTAGACATCGTATTGTTGGATGGAATGCAATACTTGCCCTACATACTATACGTAGCAGAGAAAGTAAAAACAATCTGATGTGTTACACTCACATGACTTTCTCTACACTTGTACAAACTATTTTTACAAACGCTTATTCTCCATATGCTTATGTTAATGGAGATGTTAATCTTATTGCTAATTTTCTTGTAGATGTAAAGGGAATATGGTAGGCTTTAAGCGACAGTCAAATCTTTTAAGAGTTGGTTGCTGTGTGGCGCATTCCATTCTCTTTGCATGTCCAGTACATAAAAAATGAACAATGATTTCCCATTTGAGAAAAAGTATTGAAAAATTTAAGGGAATAACAAGCAATATCTCGAAAATGGTTCACTCAAAAAAAAAAAAAAAAATCTGATGTGTTACACTCACATGACTTTCTCTACTCTTGTACAATCTAATTTTACAAACGCCTATTCTCCATATGCTTCATGTTAATCGACATATCGAGAGGTCAATCTTATTGGTAATTTTCTTGTAGATGCAAGCGAAATATGGTAGGTTTTAAGCGATAGTCAAATATTTTAACGCTGGTTGCTATGTGGCGCATTCCATTCTCTTTGCATGTCCAGGACATAAAAAAATGAATAACGAATTTGAGAAAAAGTATAAGTATTGGAAAATTTAAGGAAATAACAAGCAATATCTCGAAAACGGTTCACTCAACAAAAGAAATGTATATGACATAAGTTGTGTATTTTAACGCGCTCTACATTTTTTGTGTAGTAAAATTTTGTCTATCTCTTATGGTTTACCAGTTATGCAAAAGTCGTTCACAATGAAGAATACTTTTGGAGACATTCCCAGAAAATTCGATATATACATTTCATTTCTCATGACATTATCTTAAACATATGATATTTTCATCAAAATCGTTAGAGCCATTTTGGAGAAAATTAAAATTTTCGAAAAATGTTCCATGTAAAGGGTAGTCTGGGGTGGGGGGATTTTCTTGAAAACCTTCGTGTCGCATCTCTGGAAGATACTAAACCTAAATACCAAGTTTGGTGCTTATCCGACTGTTCGTTTTTGAGTTATGCTGTTCACAGACACACACACACACAGACACACAGACACACACACACACACACAGACACACACACGGACATGTTTCCAAAAATGCTTTTTTTGGATTCAGTGTGTCTCAAAACATGTATTTCCGGTGAAATCTCGGTATCGAATTTTTGGGTGGAGTACAATACTTCCCCTACTTACTATACGTAGTAGAGAAAGTAAAAATGTATATGACATAAATTGTGCATTTTAACGCGATCTACATTTTTTTTGTAGTAACATTTTGTCTATCTCTTATGGTTTACCAGTTATGCAAAAGTCATTCAGAGTGAAGAATACGTTTGGGGACATTCCCAGAAAATTCGAGATATATATTTCATTTGTCATGAAAATAACTTAAACATGTGATATTTTAATGAAAATCGTTTGAGCCATTTTTGAGAAAATTAAAATTTTCGAAAAATGTTCCATGTAAAGGGTAATCTTGGGTGGGGGGATTTTCTTGAAAACCTTCGTGTCGCATCTCTGGAAGATACTGAGCCTAAATACCGAGTTTGGTGTTTATCCGACTATTCGTTTCTGAGTTATGCTGTTCACAGACACACACACACGGCATGTTTCCAAAAATGCTTTTTTTTTGGATTCATGAGGTCTCAAAACATATATTTCCGGTGAAATCTTGGTATCGAATTTTTGGGTGGAATACAATACTTGCCCTACTTACTATACGTAGTAGAGAAAGTAATACTAGCCTTGGAGGGGCAGGCAAATCTGTACCAACATTCATTTATACCTACGTTATGCAAATCTGATGGGAGGGACGTTTGGTTTAATAATCCAAGCAAAATCTTGTTTAGGCGGCGCGCTTCTGCGAGATTAAAGTTTTACGCAGACCTCGCCGTGTATTTTAACAGCACTTCTTCACATAAACACTCGCACTATGATTGATGATAGCTGTGATGCATTTGCCACGTAGACCTGCTGTCTAAACAAACCCAGACAGCTCACAAGAATCAACCCTTGATGTTACAGCTGCTGTAAAATTGTAATTTGGAAAATACCTCAAGAGGATGTGGAACTGGTTTTGTAAAAATATGACGTGTTACATTCATACGGCTTTCTCTACCCACTATCGTTTATACACTGCGGACCATTCCTACGAATCCATAGTCAAACCGATAACGGATATCTCGGAAATGGCTGATGCCACAGAAAAAGTAGTTTGAAATAAACTGTGTCTGAAAAGATATACGCTTTTGTGTGCATTTTTGTCTCTCTCTTAACGTTTACCAGTGGCACAAAATTATAAAAGTTATTTTCGAATGAAGAGGTTTTCACAGCTATTCTCAGAAAATTCAATATATACATTTTGTTTGTAATGTAACTATCTTAAACTAAGATGTTTTAATTAAAATCATTAAACAGTTTTTGAGAAAATGAAAGAATTTTAAAAAAGTATTGCATCTAAAGGGTAGTTTGAAGTGGGGAAATTTTCTCGTGAGACTTTGTGGTGCATCCTTAGAAGATGCTGAACCTAAATGCAAGGTTTGGTGTTCATCGGACATTTCGTTTATGAGTTATGCTGTTCACAAACACGTACACACAGACCTTTCCCTAAAAATCATTTTTTGGATTCAGGGGGCCTCAAAAGATTTCCGGCTAAATCTGGATATAGGATTTTTGGATGGAATACAATACCTTCTCTACCTGCTAGGTATACTGACGTGCAAATAATGTGGCCCATAATGGAAACGCAGTTGTTTATGTTGGTATTGACAATATCTAGCCCCATCCTCTGCCAGCGTGACTACCTTTATTACGATCTCTATTACGTATAGTAAGTAGGGGAAGTATTGTATTCCACCCAAAAATTCGATACCGAGATTTCACCGGAAATACATGTTTTGAGGTGCACTGAATGCATATAAGCAGTTTTGGAAACATGTCCGTGTGTGTGTGTGTGTGTGTGTGTGAGTGTGTGTGTCTGTTAAACAACATAACTCAAAACGAACAGTCGGATAAACACCAAACTTGGTATTTAGGTTCAGTATCTTCCAGAAATGCGACATGAATGTTTTCAAGAAAATCCCTCCAACCCACATTACCCCTTACATGGAACATTTTTCGAAAATTTTAATTTTCTCTAAAATGGCTCTAACGATTTTGATTAAAATATCATATGTTTAAGATATTTTTATGACAAATAAAATGTATATCTCGAATTTTCTGGGATTGTCCTCAAAAGTATTCTTCATTGTGAACGACTTTTGCATTACTGGTAAACCATAAGAGATAGACAAAATTTTACTACACAAAAAATGTAGATTGCGTTAAAATACACAATTTATGGCATATACATTTTTTTGTTGAGTGAACCATTTTTGAGATATTGCTTGTTATTTCCTTAAATTTTCCAATACTTATACTTTTTCTCAAATTAGTTATTCATTTTTACTTTCTCTACTACGTATAGTAAGTAGGGGAAGTATTGCATTCCACCCAAAAATTCGATACCGAGATTTCGCCGGAAATACATGTTTTGAGACCTCCTGAATCCAAAAAAAGCATTTTTGGAAACATGTCCGTGTGTGTGTCTGTGTGTCTGTGTGTGTGTGTGTCTGTGTGTGTGTCTGTGTGTGTGTCTGTGTGTGTGTGAACAGCATAACTCAAAAACGAACAGTCGGATAAGCACCAAACTTGGTATTTAGGTTCAGTATCTTCCAGAGATGCGACACGAAGGTTTTCAAGAAAATCCCCCCACCCCAGACTACCCTTTACATGGAACATTTTTCGAAAATTTTAATTTTCTCAAAAATGGCTCTAACGATTTTGATTAAAATATCATATGTTTATGGTATTTTTATGACAAATAAAATGTATATCTTGAATTTCCTGGGAATGTCTCCAAAAGTATTCTTTATTGTGAACGACTTTCGCATAACTGGTAAACCATAAGAGATAGACAAAATTTTACTACACAAAAAATGTAGATCGCATTAAAATACACAATTTTTGTCATATACATTTTTTTAGTTGAGTGAACCATTTTCGAGATATTGCTTGTTATTTCCTTAAATTTTCCAATACTTATACTTTTTCTCAAATGCGTTATTCATTTTTTTTATGTCCTGGACATGCAAAGAGAATGGAATGCGCCACATAGCAACCAGCGTTAAAATATTTGACTATCGCTTAAAAGCTACCATATTTCCCTTGCATCTACAAGAAAATTACCAATAAGATTGACATCTCGATATCTCGATTAACATGAAGCATATGGAGAATAGGCGTTTGTAAAATTAGATTGTACAAGAGTAGAGAAAGTCATGTGAGTGTAACACATCAGATTTTTTTTGTCGTGGTAATGCAAAGAGAATGGAATACTCCAAATAGCAATAAGATTAACATCCTGATTAACATGAAGCATATGGAGAATAAGCGTTTGTAAAAATAATTTGTACAAGAGTAGAGAAAGTCATGTTAGTGTAACACATCAGATTTTTGAAATATGTGCCTGCGTGTGTCTGTGTGCCTGTCTATCAACAGCATAGCTCAAATACGAAAAGTCGGATAAATACCATACTTGGTATTGGGTTTAGTATCTTCCAAGGATGTGAGAGGAAGAGTTTCAAGAACCCCCCTCCATCCCAACTATCCTTTACATAGAATTTTACATGGAAATGTTTAATACTTGTATTCTTTTTAAGCCCCATCGATTTTCAGTTGTCTCTTGCGAAACTATGAAATTTTATGACCAGCATATAGCGTCCAGCTCTTAAACATTTGATTATCGCTGTTCCCTTTGTATTTATAACGAAATTTGTAATGTAGCTATTTCTGCAAAGCTTTATTTTGATTAAAATCTAGTAGATAGAAAAATAAGCTTTAGTAGGAATAGTTTGTATATCCATTAATAAAGAGGGAGGGCAGAGAAAGTTATTTGAGCATATCACATCAGATTTTTAGATAAACGCATTAGGTGTAATTTTAAACCGTTGTATGTTCTTTTTGATTGCATGGTTGTTTAACACCATAAAAACTACACACTTTTCACATAATGCAGACACCCTTAATATATACAACAAAACAGCGGTGAAACTGGTGAATATGGAGATTTTGCACTCAGACCGCCAATTGAATCTCTTTGCCTGCAACCACTGAGAAAGAGAGGTTCACTGCTTTCTAATGTCACCAATTTTCTCTCTTTATAGAACTACACTATGTGATCAAAAGTATTCGGACACCCCACAAACATACGTTTTTCATCTTTGGTGCATTGTGCTGCCACCTACTGCCTGGTATTTATTATCCGCGACCTCAGTAGTCATTAGACATCGTGAAACAGCAGAATGGGACGCTCCATGGAACTCACGGACTTCGAACGTGGTCAGGTGATTGGGTGTCACTTGTGTCAGAAGTCTGTTCGCGAGATTTCCACACTCCTAAACATCCCTAGGTCCACTGTTTCTGATGTGATAGTGAAGTGGAAACGTGAAGGGACACGTACAGCACAAAAGCGTACAGGCCGACCTCGTCTGTTGACTGACAGAGATCGCCGACATTTGAAGAGGGTCGTAAAGAGTAATAGGCAGATATCTATCCAGACCATCACACATGAATTCCAAATTGCATCAGGATCCACTCCTATGTACTATGTCAGTTAGGCGTGAGGTGAGAAACCTTGGATTCCATGGTCGAGCGGCTGTTCATAAGCCACACATCACGCAGGAAAATGCCAAGCGACGCCTCGCTTGGAGAAAGGAGCGTCAACATTATACGATTGAACAGTGTCAAAACGTTGTGTGGAGTGACGAATCACGGTACACAATGTAGCGATCCGATGGCAGGGTGTGGGTATGGCGAATACCCGGTGAACATCATCTGCCAGCGTGTGTAGTGCCAACAGTGAAATTCGGAGGTGGTGGTGTTATGGTGTGGTCGTGTTTTTCCTGGAGGGAGATTGCACTCCTTGTTGTTTTGCGTCGCACGATCACAGCGCAGACCTACATTGATATTTTAAGCACCTTCTTGCTTCCCACTATTGAAGAGCAATTCGGGGATGCGATTGCATCTTTCAACACGATCGAGCACCTGTTCATACTGCACGGATGTGGCGGAGTGGTTACACGACAATAACATCCCTGTAATGGACTGGCCTGCACAGAGTCCTGACTTGAATCCTATAGAACACTTTTGGGATGTTTTGGAACGCCGACTTCGTGCCAGGCCTCACCGACCTACATCGATACCTTTCCTCAAATCCGCACTCCGTGAAGTATGGGCTGCCATTCCGCAAAAAACCTTCCAGCTGAAAATATGCCTGCGAGAGTGAACGCTGTCATCAAGGCTAAGGGTGGGCCAACAATATATTGACTTCCAGCATTACCGATGGAGGGCACCACGAGCTTGTACGTCATTTTCAGCCAGGTGTCCGGATACTTTTGATTACGTAGTGTATATAGTATGCCCTGCTAACGAACTTGATTATTACATACAAAGGAGATAAGGTTTAGCATGAGGGTTGTTAAAATATTTTGGTATTGGTCTCTCATTGGTGTCCCATTATAAGCAGCTTCGATTCCCTTTTGTTTTGCTGTGTCGTAATTGCTAAATGATGACTTAAGTATATACAGGATGAACCAGAACTCCACGGACAACAACTTTCAGAGGTATTCAGTGATGCCTTCGGAGTATTTTTGTATAAGGGACTCACGATCTTCGGTGGCTCGTGTCAGGAGTAATTGCATTTCGTTTGGTTTCTTTTCCCAATTAGCTTTGTATCTATATTGAACTGAAAATACTGCACAACAGTGGAAATGTTGATGGTATGCGCTGTGTGTCTTGTTTGTAAACAAATTGTTTCCATTCGCTCAAGGTAGCTGCCGTTGACAACAGTAATGCCTTCTTTAACTCGTTGCCCTCAAATTTGCGTTCAGTACTGCTCGGTTCTGTCTAGGTCTTTCTTTTCCCGGCAGTGTTAGTTATGCGTTAACAGTGTTACACAGCATATGGGCAGGTTTACTGATGGATTGTTGGCTGATATGGATTCACTGAATGCAATGGAAGAACGGCACAACCACGCTATGCTGAGCTGTTCCCGCACCGACGGCAACCACATCACAGTACTTTTTCATCTGTACGAGGGGTACTATTTATATTTTGAGTCTAATAATTAAAACAAAGTGATTTCTGATTGAAAACTGATTTAGTGTTCTTTAAAATATTCTCCCTTATGATCAATACTCTTTACCAACCGTTTGAACCATTTGTCAAATCATTTATTCCAGTCTTCTTGAGACACCTCCAAAACTTGGTTTTTGAAGGCATCAACGGCTTCTTCTGCCAACGAAAATCGTTGTCAACGCAATTTATTCTTGATGTTTGGGAACAAAAAGAAGTCATTGGGTGCCAAATCAGGACTGTATGGCGGATGACTAATCAATTCGATTTTTTGAGCCTTCAAATACTCTATTGTTAGACGAGATGTGTGTGCACTCCCATTGTCTTGAAGAACGATCCTACGGTTCTTGTTGGTTTTCCTTACTTCACCGAAAACTTCAGGCAAACAAATGGTTGTGTACAATTTGCCATTGACCGTTTTACGTTCCTCTATAAGCACTGTTACCACATGGCCAGTTTTGCTGAAAAAGCAGGCGACCAGTTTCTTCGAAGTGCTTCGAGTGCGAACAACTTTTGTTGGATTTGCTTCATCTTGAAACACCCATACAGTGGACTGCTGTTTACGTTCCGGCTCATACGCATAGATCCATGATTCGTCACTTGTTAAATCTTATATACGTCTTTTTTTGAGGCACCGCCATTGTATTTCTTGAGAATGTTTGTACACCAATCGACACGAGCATCTTTTTGAGATAGCGTCAAATTATGTGGGATCCAACGAGAGCAAACCTTTTTCACGGCTAAATAATCATGCAATATTTTATATATGCTGGTGGAACTAATGCCTAGCGTTGCCTCAATCTTACAATATGTCGCATGACGATCTTTCATTATTAGTTTTTGCACAGCATCAATGTTTTCTGGCACAACAACTGATTTTGCACGACCTTCGCGAACTTCATCATTGAGCGAACGGCGGTCACGATTAAATTCGTTATACCAGCGTTTCACAGTGGCAAAGGATGGAGCTTCGTCGCCAAATGTGGAAGTTAGTTGATTGATGCACTCTTGTCTTGATAATCCACGTCGAAGCTCGTAATAAATCATTGCACGTACATTTTCACGAGTTAATTCCATGTTTTTGTTGACACACAATTTTCAAGTTTGTAAACAAAACAAATGACGCTCTATTGACAAAATGTTTGAAGTAGATTATGATCAAAATGTCAAACTTTCCATTGGAAACGTCAGATGGCACCTACAACGTTCAGGGTTGCCAAGGCGCAAAATATAAACAGTGCCCCTCGTACATAGCCGTCTACAAAAAACTGGATACTTCCTTGTTAGAATGAAAGATGAGTCATACGTGAACAACAATTGCAGTATTAACATCCACAGAATGTTTAGTCACTGCAGCCAGGGGATTTACCATTTGGAGCGTAGTTGCAAGTTGGTTCCTACAGCAATGTACAGAAAACCACAATTTTCCTGCTTTGGTGGTGTTTACAGACGAGGCCAAGTTTACAAGAAAGGGCATGTTCAACAGTAGGAATAGCCATGTATGGGAGTACGAAAATCTATACGCACTGGTGTGTCGATCCTATCAACAGCAGTTTGGTGTGGGCGGTGTTGTCAACGATTTTATGATTGGACCTTACGTACTTCCTGATACACTGACGGAGTCGTGTACAAAGTATTTCTTCAGCATGTCCTCCCACAGCTCCCAGAAGATGTGGCGCTAAGCATTCGCCAGCTTATGTGGTTTCAACATGACGGGGCGCCGCCACACTTTACACTCGATGTTAGGACCCACATTGATGTGCAATTTGGACGACAATGGATTGGTCGCGGTGGTCTTGCTCCATGGCCAGCTCGGCCACCAGAGTCGTCCTCCCGAGGTCGCGGGTTCAAACTCGGCGGAGTGCGATGGATTTTTTTTGGGCGTAAAAATCGTTAGCATGGCTTCCTTCGGAAGGGAAGTAAACCCGTGCTCTCGTGTTGTAGATTTACGGCACGTAAAAGAACCTCAAGCCTGATAAGGAGGCCTTTAAGTAAAATTCCTGGTCTTTCACGCGCAATATAGAATGGGACGCTAAGAACCATAGTAGTTACAGAGCGTCCATAAATAAAACTCAATTTAATTTCGGTCACCAGACATGATACCCATGGACTACTTCTTCTGAGGGCATGTGAAGAGCCTAGTTTACGAGACTCCGGTCGATACTCGCATGGACCTGGTTGCTAGGATTATCGCAGCCGTGGAAGAGTACACCAAACTCCTGGAGTTTGAAAATTAGTCAAAACCGTAAGAGCATTATTTGAGAAAATAAAAAGAACTTGGTGTTAGAAAAAAGTAACTTTGGGTGTTCATTGATATAGAAGAAAGCCTGTGATAAATGCCATTATCACAATTATGGCTGACTTTAAAATTGACGGAAATTAGATCTATTTTGGTAAGAGGAATTCAAAATTTATACAAAAATACATATGTAAAAGTAAAAATGGGAAAATACTTATCAAGCGAATAACTAGGATTACGACAGGGATGCTGTGTATCTCCTACACTGTATAAAATTTACACAGAAAAAGCTATAGAAGGTTGGAAAAGTATTGGAATTCCAATAGATGGTTTTTAGCAATATACTCCCTACAGTTTTCGGATGTTCAGTTACTTATGGCTCAAGAATATGAAGACGTAGAATGTGTTACAAATAAATTGATTCAAGAATGCAAAAATGGGGCCTAAAAGTAAATATGGATAAATCCAAATATCTGGGCATTGGAGATGTTCATCAAGATGTGGTACTGGAAGACGAAATGGAGATAATTAAACACACAGAGGAATATGAATATCTGGGAGTAAAGATTACACAAAATGGGAAACAAGAAAAGGGAATAACATCAAAGATAAACTCAGTAAAATCCGCTATATCTACTGTGAATGTATATTACGGGATAAACAGGTCTCAAAAGACAATTTTTAAAACAATATTTAGAAGTATTACCTATAATCTATGGCCCAGACGTGTGGACTCTCAGTTGAAAAGAAAATTATTGTTAACAGAAATGGACTATTGGAGGACATCTGCTAGAATATCTAAAAGACAAAGAAATACAAATGAAATTATAAAAGAAGATATGAATGTTCAAAATTTAATTTTAGATTTTAATATGCAGAAACAATTAGAATGGTATGGGCATGGTAAGAGAATGGAAGATCAAAGATTACCCAAAAGAGAAATGGTGTGGACGCCACCAGGAAGGAGGAGAAAAGGAAGACCGCATGGGATTCAAGGAATTAGAGGGGCAATTATGGATTGGAAAATTGTGGAAGATTTATGGTCCAAAAGGCAAGAATAGAGAAAAGTGATAAGATGTTAAAAACTGTAATCTTGGGTGCCGAAAAAGTGTTTGTACATTGTGAAACCGGAATATACCGGGTGAGCCTTCTCATCCTGCGGATTGGTAACTAAGCAACCCTGGATTTTTCAGACGATGCGAAACGAATAGTAGTAGTAGTATTTATTAAGTACTTAGTATTACATTAATTGCATAACACAGTCGCATGGGTCATAAGACTGTACATGCTCTCTAGAAAAAATCTGATGTGTTACACTCACATGACTTTCTCTACTCTTGTACAATCTATTTTTACAAACGCCTATTCTCCATATGCTTTATGTTAATCGAGATATCGAGATGTCAATCTTATTGCTAATTTGCTTGTAGATGCAAGGGGAATATGGTAGCTTTTAAGCGATGGTCAAATATTTTAACGCTGGTTGCTATGCGGCGCATTCCATTCTCTTTGCAAGTCCAGGACATAAAAAAATGAATAACGAATTTGAGAAAAAGTATAAGTATTGGAAAATTTAAGGGAATAACAAGCAATATCTCGAAAACGGTTCACTCAACAAAAGAAATGTATATGACATAAGTTGTGTATTTTAACGCGATCTACATTTTTTGTGTAGTAAAATTTTGTCTATCTCTTATGGTTTACCAGTTATGCAAAAGTCGTTCACAATGAAGAATACTTTTGGGGACATTCCCAGAAAATTCGAGATATACATTTCATTTCTCATGACATTATCTTAAACATATGATATTTTAATCAAAATCGTTAGAGCCATTTTTGAGAAAATTAAAATTTTCGAAAAATGTTCCATGTAAAGAGTAGTCTGGAGTGGGGGGATTTTCTTGAAAACCTTCGTGTCGCATCTCTGGAAGATACTGAACCTAAATACCAAGTTTGGTGTTTATCCGACTGTTCGTTTTTGAGTTATGCTGTTCACAGACACACACACACACACACAGACACACAGACAGACAGACACACACACACACACACACAGACACACACACGGACATGTTTCCAAAAATGCTTTTTTTGGATTCAGGAGGTCTCAAAACATATATTTCCGGTGAAATCTCGGTATCGAATTTTTGGGTGGAATGCAATACTTCCCCTACTTACTATACGTAGTAGAGAAAGTAAAAATACCTGGTCTGTAAACGTGACTTGCACAATCGACCAGAAAACAACTATTTTTATAATCACCACACTATATACAGACATATATAATTGAATCACACACACACTCACACTCAAACTCACACTCACGCACACAAGTGCTCAAGCACCACGTATTATATTTAAAGAAAATTTACACAAACACCTTATCTCTTAGTATATGTACTTACATTAAGTGTGTGCCCAAGCTTGGCCAGTTTTGGCTGTTTAGAATCAAGTCCCAGCATGCTGCCCTCCGTCTGTTGGAAGCCAAAACTATACTTCCGGTAATAATTTTTACTTTCTCTACTACGTATAGTAAGTAGGGCAAGTATTGTATTCCACCCAAAAATTCGATACCGAGATTTCACCGGAAATACATGTTTTGAGACCCCCTGAATCCAAAACAAGCATTTTTGGAAACATGTCCGTCTGTGTGTCTGTCTGTGAACAGCATAACTCGGAAACGAACAGTCGGATAAACACCAAAATTGGTATTTAGGTTCAGTATCTTCCAGAGATGCGACACGAACGTTCTAAAGAAAATCCCACGCCCCAGATTACCCTTTACATGGAACATTTTTCGAAAATTTTAATTTTCTCAAAAATGGCCCTAAAGATTTTGATTAAAATATCATATGTTTAAGACATTTTCATGACAAATGAAATGTATATCTCGAATTTTCTGGGCATGTCTCCAAAAGTATTCTTCATTGTGAATGACTTTTGCATAACTGGTAAACTATAAGAGATAGACAAAATTTTACTACACAAAAATTTAGATCGCGTTAAAATACACAATTTATGTCACATACATTTTTTACTTTCTCTACTACGTATAGTAAGTAGGGGAAGTATTGCATTCCACCCAAAAATTCGATACCGAGATTTCACCGGAAATACATGTTTTGAGACCTCCTGAATCCAAAAAAAGCATTTTTGGAAACATGTCCGTGTGTGTGTCTGTGTGTGTGTGTCTGTGTGTGTGTCTGTGTGTGTGTGTCTGTGTGTGTGTCTGTGAACAGCATAACTCAAAAACGAACAGTCGGATAAACACCAAATTTGGTATTTAGGTTCAGTATCTTCCAGAGATGCGACACGAAGGTTTTCAATAAAATCCCCCCACTCCAGACTACCCTTTACATGGAAGATTTTTCGAAAATTTTAATTTTCTCAAAAATGGCTCTAACGATTTTGATTAAATTATCATATGTTTAAGATAATGTCATGACAAATGAAATGTATATCTCGAATTTTCTGGGAATGTCTCCAAAAGTATTCTTCATTGTGAACGACTTTTCCATAACTGGTAAACCATAAGAGATAGACAAAATTTTACTACACAAAAAATGTAGATCGCGTTAAAATACACAGCTTATGTCATATACATTTCTTTTGTTGAGTGAACCGTTTTCGAGATATTGCTTGTTATTTCCTTAAAGTTTCCAATACTTATACTTTTTCTCAAATTCGTTATTCATTTTTTTATGTCCTGGACATGCAAAGAGAATGGAATGCGCCACATAGCAACCAGCGCTTAAAAATTTGACTATCGCTTATAACCTACCAATTCCCCTTGCATCTACAAGAAAATTAGCAATAAGATTGAAATCTCGATATCTCGATTAACATGAAGCATATGGAGAATAAGCGTTTGTAAAAAAGTTTGTACAAGAGTAGAGAAAGTCATGTGAGTGTAACACATCAGATTTTTTTGTTGAGTGAACCATTTTCGAGATATTACTTGTTATCCACTTAAATTTTTCAATACTTATTTTCTAAAATGGGAATTCGTTATTCATTTTTTTGGCTTGGATATGCAAAGAGTATTAATCTGTGGCAAAGGGAATGTGCTGCACCTAGCAACCAGCTATTAAGAGATATGTATGTGCTTAAAGGCTACTGTATTTCTATATTGCCCTTGCAAATAGATATTCCCCTTACATCTACAAGAAAATTAGCAATAAGATAGAGTCTGCATATGTTTATCTCGATTAACATGAAGTAGATGGAGAATAAGCGTGTGTAAAAATAGTTTGTACAAGAGTAGAGAAAGTCATGTGAGTGTAACACATCAGATTTTTTTCTAATACCCTCCGTCTGCATGCATGTTGCCAAAATATGCGTCCAGTCTTCTTGTTCCCCTCATAATGGGCAAATCCTCCTGCCAGCATCGTCAATAATCTTGCGGGCTTTCCACCCTCCCAACCTAAGGCAGGCCATTCTCGTCTCTGTTTTATACCCAAATATATGTTTCCTCACCCCACACAGTTTTTATTTCATTTTGTAGCTCCAATATTGATCTTTGTCTACATTCAGATTCTATTTTCTGCCTGTTTATATCACATAGTCGTCTTTTGACTTTTTTCATTGCTCTGTGTGTATTTTTATTACCCCTTTGCCAGATATCGTTTAAGCCAATTTTTGATAATTCCCGTTGTAACTCCGACGCCGACCATTTTGGATGCTCTATGTTGTTCATTTGATGACGATAACATATTGCTCTCAGAGTTGTTTGATCACTTTAATTATTCGCAGCCAGTACCTAACTACATTTAGTTTAGCAAATACAGCATCTTCCCGGCATCCTACCTCACGAAGAACACGTGCTATAGTAGCGCAGTGGTTGACATGTTGGAAGGTTGGAAGTTCAAATCACGCCTGTGAATAAATGAGGTTTTTTACTTTCTCTACTACGTATAGTAAGTAGGGGAAGTATTGCATTCCACCCAAAAATTCGATACCGAGATTTCACCGGAAATACATGTTTTGAGACCTCCTGAATCCAAAAAAAGCATTTTTGGAAACATGTCCGTGTGTGTGTCTGTGTGTGTGTCTGTGCGTCTGTGTGTCTGTGAACAGCATAACTCAAAAACGAACAGTCGGATAAACACCAAACTTGGTATTTAGGTTCAGTATCTTCCAGAGATGCGACACGAAGGTTTTCAAGAAAATCCCCCCACCCCAGACTACCCTTTACATGGAACATTTTTCGAAAATTTTAATTTTCTCAAAAATGGCTCTAACGATTTTGATGAAAATATCATATGTTTAAGATAATGTCATGAGAAATGAAATGTATATCTCGAATTTTCTGGGAATGTCTCCAAAAGTATTCTTCATTGTGAACGACTTTTGCATAACTGGTAAATCATAAGAGATAGACAAAATTTTACTACACAAAAGATGTAGATCGCGTTAAAATACACAATTTATGTCATATACATTTCTTTTGTTGAGTGAACCGTTTTCGAGATATTGCTTGTTATTTCCTTAAATTTTCCAATACTTATACTTTTTCTCAAATTCGTTATTCATTTTTTTATGTCCTGGACATGCAAAGAGAATGGAATGCGCCACATAGCAACCAGCGATAAAATATTTGACTATCGCTTAAAAGCTACCATATTCCCCTTGCATCTACAAGCAAATTACCAATAAGATTGACATTTCGATATCTCGATTAACATGAAGCATATGGAGAATAGGCGTTTGTAAAAATAGTGTGTACAAGAGTAGAGAAAGTCATGTGAGTGTAACACATCAGATTTTTTTTTATTAATTTCTGTTCAAATTTCGAGAACGTTCTAGCAAATCATAATTTCTTTCCGAAAGCACTAGAAAGTGGATTTGCATATTCTAAGAAGTTACAGTTTGTGTTTTAATGAAATTCACATAATTAAACTAATTAAGTGAAACGACACTTCCATGTCAAACAATCAGTTCTCGCTAAATTTACTAAACATAAAAAGTACCTTCAAGTGGCAGTATTTGAACCTGGGACCTTCACCATCGAAGGCCAACGCGCACACTATTGCACTACGAGTGCAGAATACTGCATGCACAGCGGTGCAAAGAAGTCATTTCGGCCGAAATTGATATGACGTGATGCAGTGGACAGTGTTTACGGCATATCCTGTACAAGGGACTGCCTAACTTCTCAATCTGCAGGCTGAGAAGACTCACTTGGTACATATGTAAAAGTGACTAACATTTTTTCATTTAAAAAGTACTTTGACGTGGGGGATTTTATCAAAATCTTTGTCTCTCATCCTTGGAAAATGCTGCATTAAAATAGTAAGTTTAGTATTAACCGATTTTTCTGTTCACAGACACAAAAGAGAGAAATTAAATGACGAAAAAAAATCTGATGCGTTACACTCATATGACTTTCTCTACTCTTGTACAAACTATTTTTACAAAAGCTTATTCTCCATATGCTTCATGTTAATCGAGATATCGAGATGTTAATCTTATTGCTAATTTTCTTGTAGATGCAAGGGGAATTGCTAGGCTTTAAGCGATAGTCAAATATTTTAAGAGCTGGTTGCTATGTGGAGTATTCCATTCTCTTTGTATGTCCAGGACTTTGTGTAGTAAAATTTTGTCTATCTCTTATGATTTACCAGGTACGGAAAAGTCGTTCACAATGAAGAATACTTTGGGAGACATTCCCCAGAAAATTCGAGAGTTACATTTCATTTGTCATGAAAATATCTTAAACATATGATATTTTAATCAAAATCGTTAGAGCCATTTTTGAGAAAATTAAAATTTTCGAAAAATGTTCCATGTAAAGGGTAGTTTGAGATGGGGGAATTTTCTTGAAAATCTTCGTGTCGCATCTTTGAAAGATACTGAACCTGAATACCAAGTCTGGTGTTTATCCGACTGTTCGTTTCTGAGTTATGCTGTTCACAGACACACAGACACACGCTCGAACATATTTTCAAAAACGTTTTTTTCTGAATTCAGGGGGTCTCAAAACATGTATTTCCGGTGAAATCTCGGTATCGAATTTTTGGGTGGAATACAATACTTCCCCTACTTACTATACGTAGTAGAGAAAGTAATAATAGTGATTTAGCACGTAAAAACTCCAAACGAATGGCACCTGATATCTCGAAATGGTTAATGCTATGAAACGTTATTTGATATAAATAACGTGGTTGTACGAGATCTGCACTTTTCGTATAATAAGTTTTGAATGTCTCTTATCGTATACTTGTACAAAATTCAAGGTATATGTTTTATTAGTCATGTAAGGAAAGAGATTTACGTAAATAACAAATAATGAAGCATTTTCCTAAAATTAAATTGAGTTTTATTTATGGGCGCTGTTTAACTGCTGCGGTCCTTAGCGTCTCATTCTATATTGGGTATGAAAGACCGGTGAGACCTCTTTATCAGGCTTGAGGTTCTTTTACGTGCCGAAGGAAGCCATGCTAAGGACTTTTACGCCGAAAATATCCATCGTCCTCCGCCGGGTTTGAACCCGCGACCTCGGGAAGTAGAGGCTAGCATGGTAACCACTACACCACGGAGGGCGATATATTTTCCTATAAGGGTTGCTTTAGGTGGGATATTTTCTTGCAAATCGTATTCCACCCTTGGAAGATGTTGAAATTAACACATACACAAATGCACGCACACATTTTGTTTTTAATTTGAGGTACTTCAAAGCATACATTTCCTCTATAATTTTGGGTGGGCTTTCTGTAGGTGCTATAGTTAAGCGATAGAGTAAAGAAAGTTTCCTGCATATACCTATTTGATGTTGAATTGTTTCATAAACAAGGAAAATAGCATTATTGTGCCCAGAGAGTATAATAATAACAGAAAGTAAAGGCATGGGAATCACAAATCCTGGGATGGAGGAAATATTGTGCGTAATTGGGAGATTTGTTACCCGAAATTCGCTGTTAATTCCTATTATTGAAAATCGACCGTTTGTATTGTTTATTCATGCAGTAATTGCACATTATCATCCAAAATTATGCCCAAATAATCTGGCAAAATATAGGTTGTTACAGCCAGTTAAATAGCTTCAAACGGATATGAAATGGAACAGCTTAAAGTATAACCTTTAAACTGTCTGTAAATATTTTGTGTGTACACTCGGTCAAACTAAGAGTGGCCAAGTCCCTTCGAGTGAGCGCGCGGTTCACAACCGTCAACTTCTGTGCGCCGCTTTGGCTGACTCTATAATACAAGCCACAAGGAGCTGATTTGGGGTACCTCCACACCGTGCCTGACGTGGAGCAGTGTTTAAGACACTTAACTTTAACGCAAGCAGCTCGAGTTCGATTCTCTGTAGGGATTACCATCTTTTATTTTTTTACAACCTGTTTTATTGTAATATAGTTAAATATTATTGCTTGTGTTACTTCATTTTACTTACAAATATAGTGTTATTCAAAAAGAAGGAGCAATCACCACATATTTATTTATAATGAACGACAATAGACGGCGCGACACATGCGATACATCACTGAATAGAGAAAGGTTCAAAATTGTATTTTATGTGTTCAAAATGAGCACCGTTTGTTATGCGAGGACACCAGTGCTTTACCGTTTGCATACGCAACCATCTTCTACGAATTTATTGTATCAATTGTACATTTTTTATTACGAGGCGGCTCGTTGTTGAACTTACAACGGAATGCACGCTGCAATGAAACAATGGATTCACTCTTTGCATAAGGCAGCACACAAAACGACTTTTACTGTGGCGTCGCCATTTTCTCGTAAAAAACCCAGCGTCGCTGTAGGCACCGAATGGAATTAATAGGCGGGGACTTAAAACTTTGAACGTGTCGTATGTGTCGCTATCTATTGTCGTTCATTAAAATGGGTAGTTTTATGTTAATGTTATTTAACATTATTGTAGCCCCACGTTGTGGTAGCCAATTTGTGATAACATTTATGGTTTGTTTGTTATATTTATTTTGTTGTTGAGCCCCACGTTGTGGTAGCCAATTTGATGCGGTATTACTTATAAAGTTATTTTACATCATGTGTTGAAGCCATCTTGTGACGTCATTCATTTGTTCGGTTTGTAGCTCCATCTAGTGTTAGCAATTTGTGGTAGTATTAGTGTTTGAAAGAATTTTAAGTTTTGTTTACTGTCCTCCGGCTAGCTATTATGTCCCAGTCGAACATGTCTCTTGATCAGAGTGTGTAAACGGAAAGGAATCTTTTATCCAAATATAACACCGATGAAGAAATTTGTTTTACACATTTATTGACAAACACGTTAACTATCACATTTATACATTGATCTTAACACTCGCCAAACTGAAACTGTTTTAATAACTTCATTACTAATCACTCTTAATTCGCATACTTCAACTTTGTGTATAATTAACTTTATAATACTTTAGATTATCGTAACTTGTGAATCTATAGCCGACGTATCTCATACAAATATTTTGACGAACTGACGAACTGAAGACGACGTGTAGTGCACAAAGAATTTTGATGAACTGAGCAACTGAAGGCGACGTGTAATGTATTGAGATTTTCGATGAACTGAACATGAAGCTACCTCTAACCTACCCTATTTATACTCCTTCATCCAGATACGCCTAAAGATTATAACTGAATTGCAATTGGCTAATAAAACGCGCCAACATTAGCGTCTATCTTAATATCCAATGAAAATTATGAATACATATGCTCTAGGGAAATATTCCAGAAGTTTCTATCGAAAACGCGCCAACATTACGTAACTTCCTCGTTTCCAATAATGATAAACAGCTCACCCCCCTCATTGCATTATTGCGCTATTATTGACAGTTTCAGTAAGGCCGTATAAACTTATTTCCCAATAATAATTACAGTCAAGAAACATCTCAAATCAATGTCACATAAAAATGCATATTCATATTACAATCATTATTTACATTTAAGTAATTTGTGATACAAATTACTGCATCAAAACCTGTTCCTTCTTTTTCAAAAAACCCGTATAATTACAATAATGGTGCAATTTGTGACTATAAAATTAAAACGACTGATTATGAAACTTCTTATTTTATTCTATTTTATTTTACGTCGCTTTAACTCCTTGGTCATATCGCGACGGATCTGTTGGTGGATATCTCTTAGAACGATATGTGATGGACAGTTAGGCTTCTAGGTCTCATCCCTGTAGCCCCCGCTTCATGCTGTGCATATGGCATTAGGTTTCCGTCCAGTCTAACTTCTTACATTGTCTGTAGATAGATGACATTGCATTCGCTATTACCACTTATTTTTCATTTTACTGTTGTTTTAGACTTAAGATGGAACTTTGGGTCGCGGTATTAAATATTCAATCCGGTATTTACCTTGGCGACAGAGGAAAACCACGACAAATTGGTCGTCTCACGGGATTTGAACCCGGGACCTCCCACTCAGTTTTTATGAACCTTCTCCCGTCCTATAAATTAACGTCATGGTTGCCATTTAATATGGACTACTACATACCACATACAACAGCAGCTAAAGCTGAACTCCAATACAATCCCTTCAAGAGTAGCTTGGACTTCAAAATTAAAATCCCAACATGTTTAAAATTACAAAATTCATACCACCAGCGGTGCACAAGGGTAGTTGCACCATGACCGGCTACCGTTGAGGAACAAACTTTGTTACCTCCTTTCTCTCCCCTACCTAAAAGAACAACCGCCATCCTGTAACCCCCATATCCCGTCACTACGTGGTAAAGCCCTAATTAGGGAAGGTACACGCCTAAACACATCATCGGGTTGCCCTCAACCTGCCATCTGACGCACAGCACATACATAAAAATGAAGAAAGCTTGCAAAATTTTCACTCGTGTATTTAAAACGAAAGGGGAAAAAGTTCAGTAGCTCTACAGACAGCAAGCTAACACTCTACCACTAAGCATTAAGCGTGGCATTGTAACCAGCTTTAGTCATATTCCACTTGAAAGCTAAAAATCAATAAAGTGTTTTTTGGTTACAGATATTCAGTGTTGAAACTCTGTGAAACATCTGTCTGTTTGAAATCTTGTGTATGAATTATTCTCTCGGAAGACTTTAGTGATTGTAGTTGTGTTCCCCATTATAGCTACTACAAGCTTGGCTGACCGGAGCCCCACGAAAGTACCCGGCCAGTTTTAAATTGACCCAGTGTACATGCAGGACTAGTTGGTTGCCAGCGTTGCATAGGCAGCTTTTTGAACTAGAATGGCATCGCCCTCCGTTCTTAAATGAAATTATGATCTGTAAGCTTTTTATAGTGAATTCACCCTTTTACACTTTATAATTGTAATTTCCTACAGCCTCATCTATTCCTAGTAACAGATGAAAAGTCTCCTGCGTATTGACGCATAGGGATCTGAAACATTGATTGAATAGCCTATAAGTATCCTTGGCTATAGACAGTCATCAATCGGATTGGTCAAGTAACTTGGCTGATTACAGGAGGTTAAAATATAAAGTTTTGCACCTTCTCCGTGGTCCGTAGTTATTTAATAATATAAAATGCTCACAGTTTTCACGTGATACAGAAAACCTGAACAAACATAATGAAATAGTGATGAAGCTAGTGAATATGTAGGTTCCCCATTCCCAGACCACAAGGTCTCTTTGGAAAAAATAGTCTGCGACCATCGAGAAAAAAAAATCTGATGTGTTGCACTCAGATGACTTTCTCTAATGTTGTACAAACTATTTTTACAAACGCTTATTTTCTATATACTTCATGTTAATCTTATTGCTAATTTTCTTGTAAATGCAAGGGGAATTGGTAGGCTTTAAGCGATAGTCAAATGTTTTAAGAGCTGGCTGCTATGTGGCGCATTCCATTCTCTTTCCATGTCCAGGACATAAAAAAACGAATACCGAAATCCCATTTGAGAAAAAGTATAAGTATTGGAAAATTCAAACAAATAACAAGGAATATCTCGGAAATGGTTCACTGGACAAAAAAATGTGACATAAATTGTGTGTTTTAACGAGCTCTACATTTTTTGTGTACAAAAATTTTATCTATCTCTTACGGTTCGCCAGTTATTTAAAAGCCATTCACAATGAAGAGAACTTTTGGGGACATACCCGAAAATTCAAGATATACATCATTTGTCATGAAAATACCTTAAACATATGATATTTTAATAAAAATTGTTAGAGCCATTTTTGATAAAATCAAAATCTTCGAAAAATGTTCCATGTAAAGGGTAATCTGGGGTGGGGGATTTACTTGAAAATCTTAGTGTCGCATATTTGAAAGATGCTAAACCTAAATACCAAGCTTGGTATTTTTCCGACTTTTCGTTTTTGAGTTATGCTGTTCATAGACACATACGGACCTTTTTCTAAACATGCTTTATTTTGGATTCAGGGGACCTCAAAACATGTATTTCTGTTGAAATCTCGGTATCGAATTTTTGAGTAGAATGGAATACTTTTTACTTTCCCTACTACGTATAGTAAGTAGGGAAAGTATTGTATTGCACCCAAAAATTCGATACCGAGATTTCACCGGAAATACATGTTTTGAGACCCCCTGAATCCAAAAACAGCATTTTTGAAAACATGTGCGTGTGTGTGTCCGTGAACAGCATAAGTCAGAAACGAACAGTCGGATAAACACCAAACTTGGTATTTAGGTTCAATATCTTCCAGAGATGCGACACGAAGGTTTTTCAAGAAAATCCCCCACCCCAGATTACTCTTTACTGGAACATTTTTCGAAAATTTTAATTTTCTCAAAAATGGCTCTAACAATTTTGATTAAAATATCATATGTTTAAGATGTTTTCATGAAAAATGAAATGCATACTCGAACTTTCTGGGAATGTCTCCAAAAGTAATCTTCATTGTGAACGACTTTTGCATAAGTGGTAAACCATAAGAGATAGAGAACATTTTACTACACAAAAATGTAGATCGCGTTAAAGTACACAATTTATGTCATATACATTTTTGTTGTTGAGTGAACCATTTTCGAGATATTGCTTGTTATTCCCTTACATTTTCCAATACTTTTTCTCAAATGGGAATTCGTTATTCATTTTTTTGTCTTGGATATGCAAAGAATATTAATCTGTGGCAAAGAGAATGCTGCTGCACCTAGCAACCACTTATTAAGAGATACGTCGATACTTAAAGGCTACTATATTTCTATATTGCCCTTGCAAATACAAAAGAAGGGGAACATAGTGCGCCTTAAGCGATAGTCAAATATTTTTAGAACTGGTCGCTCTGTGTAAAATGTAATTCTCTTTGCATGTCAAACGATCGTTTCTGCAAATGTTTATCTGGATTAATATGAAATAGATGGTGAATAAGAGTTTGTAAAAATAGTTTGTACAAGAGTAGAGAAAGTCATGTGAGTGTAACATATCATATTTTTTTAAAAGAAATTATCGGTATTTACTTTAAAATCACGCCTCATAGATAGAAGACGGGGAGTTTTTACTAGAGATTTCTTGGACCTCCAACACGTCAGTCTAAAAGGATTATTGTGGAACCCCGTGGAAAGGATGCCTTCAATGTTTCCCAAAATCTGTTCCCTGGACAAGTTGTAGAGTATCTTGGTTCCAATGTTAGCAGCCTTTCGTAGGTCTTCCCTGGTTATAGAAAGAGCAAGTTCCTTTCTAGCCAGGAATAGTCAGAAAAAAGAGGATGTGAGAGGCGGTTTCCTCTTCCTCTTTGCCCTTTCTCAGATGGGTTCATTCTTGTACGTAGATGTTTTCTCAAGTGATCATGTTCAGAAATTAATGCAACTAGCTTTCTCATTCCTGTTCGATCCAATCTCAGAAGGGATGAGGTAAGAGTGTTGTGCAATATTAATAAGGTACGCACAAATGTAAGGGACTTAAAGAGGGATCGAAATACATCTACTTTAGAATAGTAACTTATGTTTAAGGAAGTAATCCGGAGTCAGTGCAAGTTTGCAAATGTCAGGAACGACATCAACTTATTTTGTACACACACGTAGGTTAAGATCACTTGGCACAGATTTGGTTTCAAAAAATTGATTTTTACTTTCTCTACCACGTAGAATAAGTACGGGGTGTATTACATTCCACCCAAAAATTCGATACCCAGATTTCACCGGAAATACATGTTTTGAGGTGCCCTGAATCCAAATAAAACATTTTTTGAAACATGTCCGTATGTGTGTCTGTCTGTGAACAGCATAACTCAAAACGAAAAGTTGGATAAATACCAGAATTAGTATTTGAGTTTAGTATTCCAAGGATGCGACACGAAGATTTTCAAGATAATCCCTCAATCCCAGACCACGATCTTGATTAAAATACGTATTATTTTTAAAGACATTTTCATGGCAAATGAAATGTATATCTTGAATTTTATGGGAATGTCAAAATGTCCTCTTCATTCTGAATGACTTTCGCATAACTGGTAAACCGTATGAGGTTGACAGAATGTTACTGCACAAAAATGCAGATCTCGTTAAAACACACCATTTATGTCATATACATTTTTTTGTCCAGTGAACCATTTCCGAGATATTGTCATTTGTTTGAATTTTCCAATATTTATACTTTTTCTCAAATGGGAATTCGTTATTCATTTATTTTATGTGCTGGACATACAAATATATGGAATACTCCACATAGCAACCAGCTCTTAAAATATTTAACTATCACTTAAAGCCTACCATATTCCCCTTGCACCTACAAGAAAATTAGCAATAAGATTAAAATGAAGTAGATGGAGAATAAGTGTTTGTAAAAATAATTTGTACAAGAGTAGGGAAAGTCGTGTGAGTGCAACACAGCAGATTTTTTGTTATTTCGATCTTTAAACGGCTGTTATGGTCCAGAGATGTTATAGTATATTGCTATGCAACAATGTGCTCACCTTGTTTTTTTGCCATTTCCGGTAAGTTTTTACTTTCTCTACTACGTATAGTAAGTAGGGGAAGTATTGCATTCCACCCAAAAATTCGATACCGAGATTTCACCGGAAATACATGTTTTGAGACTCCCTGAATCCAAAAAAGCATTTTTGGATACATGTCCGTGTGTGCGTCTGTGTGTGTGTGTGTGTGTGTGTGTCTGTGTGTGTGTGTCTGTGAACAGCATAACTAAGAAACGAACAGTCGGATAAACACCAAACTTGGTATTTAGGTTCAGTATCTTCCAGAGATGCGACACGAAGGTTTTCAAGAAAATCCCCCCACCCCAGACTACCCTTTACAGGAACATTTTTAGAAAATTTTAATTTTCTCAAAAATGGCTCTAACGATTTTGATTAAAATATCATATGTTTAAGGTATTTTCATGACAAATGAAATGTATATCTCGAATTTTCTGGGAATGTCTCCAAAAGTGTTCTTCATTCTGAACGACTTTTGCATAACTGGTAAACCATAAGAGATAGACAAAATTTTACTGTACAAAAATGTAGATCGCGTTACAATACACAATTTATGTCATATACATTGTTTTTGTTGAGTGAACCGTTTGCGAGATATTGCTTGTTATTCCCTTAAATTTTCCAATACTTATACTTTTTCTCAAATTCGTTACTCATTTTTTTTATGTCCTGGACATGCAAAGAGAATGGAATGCGCCACATAGCAACCAGCGCTTAAATATTTGACTATCGCTTAAAACCTACCATATTTTCCTTGCATCTACAAGAAAATTAGCAATAATATTGACATCTCGATATCTCGATTAACATGAAGCATATGGAGAATAAGCGTTTGTAAAAATAGTTTGTACAAGAGTAGAGAGTCATGTGAGTGTAACACATCAGATTTTTTAAAGAACATTGTTTGGTAGGGAATGCTAAGTTAAATATTATTTAGCCTCACCGTTTACTCCAATCACAACAAATTACAATGTTTTCGGGCTACTGAAGATCTCGTCGATAACTAAATCATAGCGCGAAAAAAAGTATATTTCACTGTGCCCTTTTGATGCTAGCCATAAAACTGAAACAGAAATCTCACAAAATCTATGAAGTTGGTAAATCAGCTTCATTATTATCCTGATACAAGTTTCGGACATGTTGCAGAATTCAGTATAGCAAAGGCGCATAGATATTATTTCCATTGCAAAACTCAGGTAGTTGCTTAAACGTACTCTTTGCTAAATCGAGATAGGCAGCAGATTTTTATATTAATCCTGATGGTATAAAAAGAAAATCGAGTGCTTTGATTACCTTTATATCTCAACATGTAATATTCCCAATTTATTTTTAAAATATGCCAATTGTCGTGATTATGGAGCTTTATAAATACTTTTAGTTTAAGTTGTAAAACATTTTTCGCGTTTATCGTTAATAACAAAAAAAATCTGATGTGTTACACTCACATAAACAGCATATCTCAGAAACGAACACTTGGATAAACACAAAACTTGGTATTTAGGTTCAGTATCTTCCAGAGATGCGACACGAAAGCCTTCAAGAAAATCCCCCACCCCAGACTACCCTTTACATGGAACATTTTTCGAAAGTTTTAATTTTCTCAAAAATGGCTCTAACGATTTTGATTAAAATATCATATGTTCAAGATATTTTCATCACAAATGAAATGTATATCTCGAATTTTCTGGGAATGTCTCTAAAATTATTCTTCATTGTTAACGACTTTTGCATAACTGGTAAACCATAAGAGATAGACAAACTTTTACTACACAAAATATGTAGATCGCGATAAAATACACAGTTTATATCATATACATTTTTTGTTGTTGAGTGAACCATTTTCGAGATATTGCTTGTTATTCCCTTAAATTTTTCAATACTTATTTTCTTAAATGGGAATTCGTTATTCATTTTTGTGTCTTGGATATGCAAAGAGTATTAATCTGTGGCAAAGAGGATGGTGCTGCACCTAGCAACCAGCTATTAAGAGATATGTATATGCTTAAAGGCTACTGTATTTCCATATTGCCATTGCAAATACAAAACAAGTGTAACATAGTACGCCTTAAGCGATACGCAAATATTTTTAGAACTGGTCGCTTTGTGTAAAATGTAATTCTCTATGCATGTCAAAAGATCGTTTCTGTAAATGTTTATATCTATTAATATGAAATAGATGGAGAATAAGACTGTAAAAATAGTTTGTACAAGAGTAGAGAAAGTCATGTGAGTGTAACACATCAGATTTTTTTATTTAAATTTCAGGTATAATTTTCTCAAAATTTATTCAACTTAGAAGTTTGAAATCTTGTGTGGTTGTAGAGAATATTTAGTCCCTCAAATGGACAAATAGTTAATCGGCTATCTTAAGCTACTTATAAATACTCTCAATAAAAAGGTTGGCGGAGTTATGATATTTAATTTCAGAGAAAGTGTACCTATAAATGAAAGTAAAATTACTTAGAAAATATTTTAGATATTTAAATATTTTTACAATTAAAATCTTTAAAGACAGCTAAAACTCTTGATACCAGTATACTCAGAAAACCTTCTGCAATAATCAGTATAAAGTGCATTGTCCTAGATGGTCTAATTCTAGAGAAAACTGGCTCTCTTTCAGTTGCGAAAAAGAGTAAAAAAAACCCCTGTGTGCTTAAGGAAGTTAAAGTTTACTCAGCAATTTTGTGTTCAAATAGTCGAGACAGTTATACAAACTTCCAGCAAAGCTCGGATGTGCATTTACATTATAATCCTCCATAATCATCCAGAAAACTGGTGTATAGAATCTCCAAGCTGGAAAGTTTCGACTTATCCAGTTTTTCACTTTCTGTAACACGTAGCTAGTAGATAGCGGAAGTATTGCATTCCACCCAAAAATTAAATACACAGATTTCACCAACGAAAAGTTGCTTAAATACCAAACCTGGTATTTTGTTCAGTATGTTCCAAGGTTATAACACGAAGATTTTAAAGAAAATCACCTCAACCCAAACTAACCATTACATGGGAAATTTTGAAAAGGTTTATTTGATCAAAGATGGCTCTAACCACGTGTTTGATTAAAATACAATATATTTAGTGTGTATGCAGGACAAACGAAGCGTTTACCTTCAATTTTCTACTTGTGAAGTCTCTTTATTCTGAATGATTTTTATATAGCTTGTAAACTGTTAGAGATAGACAAAATCTTACTGGAAGAAAAAGTAAATCTAGTTGAATGGCACTATCTACGTGGCATTGACCATTTCCGAGATATTCTTTGTAGTTGCCTTGAGATTTCAAATATTTTTACTTTTAAAGTTCTTAAGTCGCTATTAGTTTCCTTAGTGGTCATGCAAAGAGAATAGAATTTCAACGCCATCACATAGTGATCCACTTTTTAAAAGCAGGACTATTGTTTTCATCTGCTGTACCCTTCTTATATGTAAAACGAAACGTGTAAATATGTAATGAAAGTTTATTTCGATTAGCAAGAAGCAGATAGAACAATAAGTTTTTGTAAGAAAGTTTGTGGAAGGGTGAGTAAAGAAAGTCATGCAAAGGAACACATTTTTTACGTTCTCTATTATTTACCTATAATAGCTAGTGTTGCATCCCATCCAGAAATTCGATACCGACGTTTTGAGACATCCTGAATTAAATATATGATGTGTTACACTCACATGACTTTCTCTACTCTTTTACAAATGACTATTCTCCATCTACTTGATGTTCATTGAGATAAACATTTGCAGAAACTATCTTATTGCTAATTTTCTTGTAGATGCAAGGGGAATATGGTAGGCTTTAAGCGATAGTCAAATATTTTAAGAGCTGGTTCCTATGTGGAGCATTCCGTTCACATTTCATCTCCAGGACATAAAAAAACGAATAACGATTCCCATTTGAGAAAAGGTATAAGTATTTGAAAATTCAAACAAATAAAAAGGAATATCTCGGAAATGGTTCACTCCACCAAAAAAATTTATGACATAGATTGTGTGTTTTAATATCTCTTACGGTTTTCCAGTTATGCGAAAGTCATTTAGTATGAAGAGCGCTTTTGGAGACATTCCCAGAAAATTCACGATACACATTTCATTTGCCATGAGAATATCTTAAACCTATACTATTTTAATCAAAATCGTTAAAGCCATTTTTGAGAAAGTAAAAATTTTCGAAAAATGCTCCATGTAAAGTGTAGTCTGGAGTGCGCGGATTTTCTTGAAAATTTTCGCGTCGTATCTTTGAAAGATACTTAACCTAAATACCAAGTTTGGTATTTATCAGACTTCTCGTTTTTGAGTTATGCTGTTCTCACACAGGGGCCTTTTTCTAAAAATACTTTTTTTGGTATTTAGGGTGCCTCAAACATGTATTCAAGGTGAAATCTCGGGAGAGAATCTTTGGTTGGAAGGCATTTTAAAAAAAGGAAAGTAGTTGTCTGTCTGTGAACAGCAAAAAACAATAATAGCGAACTTGTTATTTAAGTTAAGTGTATTTCAAAGTTACCAGAAGAAAATTTTAATTTAAGTCCCCAAACCCCAAACTATACCCCAAACAGCTGAAGAAGTGTAGATCTATTTAAAATATAGAATTTATTTCCAATCACTTGTTTGTGTCATTAGCCATTTCCGAAGTATTCGTTATTGGTTGGAGATCTTCAGTACTTTGTGAGTTTTTGAAGTGTTGTCACATTTAGTGTTTTCCCTCGAAGACATGGAAAGCGTATGGAAATACAAGATGAGTGAATAGTGACCCACTCTTAAACATTTGGGGGTCGCTTAAGGCTGCTATATCTATCTTGTACCTACAACGAAATGTATAACTGCTTTTTTTTTTTAAAGTTCCCTTGTTTATCCAGTTTATAATTACTGTGTTTTACCGTCTATGCTAGCCCTTATTAACGCAATTACACAAACACCCATGCCCATGGCGGGACTCGAACCCGCGACCCTTAGTTTGGCGGAGCGCCGAAGCTACACGCTCCAGCCACTACGGCTACGAGTGCCGGCTTTTAAAACATTGGTTTGGTATTATGGTATTAATTCTTCTTCCTTCATTTGAAACCCTGCGGTAAGTATTCTGCCATTGAAGGTGAAGGCACTCGTTTCTACAGGCACTTAGGCTTGCCGTTACACTTCGTTGTAAGTTGATTTTAAGAACACTTGTGGAGGAGCCGATGCGCCTTCAGGGGAAGGAAGGAAGGAAGGAAGGAAGCGGCACGTAACCCAATATAGATATGTTTTATCTTTGCGACAACGTTCATTCCCCATTTTTTTGCAGCTCCCTCCCCGCACAGCAATGTTAAACTGGAGGGTCGCTACAGTCGGCGCCGAGGGCAGATTAAAGTGGCACGATCGTTTGTTATGACCGCGCTACGACTCCCAGGGTCCTTTGCGCTTCCAATGGCCCTTTTGTGCACAAGTCTCTACCAATTGCTTCATCTAAGAATGACTCACTAAGTCCTGCCTGTTTTCTAACTCAAGAAGCACATTTATATTAGACCTTATCGACAGCTCGTATTCACATTTCGATATTCCCTACTATGCACAGAAAAGGTATTGCATTCCACCCAAACATTCGATATAGATCCTTCACCGAAATACATGTTTTGAGACCCCCTGAATAAAAAATTATAACAAGCTCCGTGTGTGTGTCTCTGTTAACAGCATAAATAAAAAGAAATCTTCGATATTACCAAACTTTATATTTAAGTTCAGCAATTTTCAAAGATGAGACACGAAGGTTTTCAACAAACTTTCCCATACCAAACTACCCTTTATGTGGAACATTTTTCGAAATTTTTGATTTTATAAAAATGGCCATAAAGTTTTTGATTAAATATGTTTACACGAATAAAATGTATATCTTGAATTTTCTGGGAAAAGCCTGCGAAGTTCTCTTCATTCGGAAGGAATTTTGTAGAATCTTGTATAATTGGTAAACTTAAGCAATAGACGAAAATGCAATGCATTATACTTTATTTAAAATATCTTTTTTGTGGCACAAGCCATTTCTGAGATATCCGTTATTAATGATTAGATTTGTGCAGTCACTATTTTAAGTCCTGTCGATTTTCAGTTGTTTCTCACGATTGCATGAAAATGGTATGTAATTTTGAGGGCGGTATATAACACCCAGTTCTTAAACATTTGACTAACGCTGTTCTTTTGTACTTTCTCTACTACGTATAGTAAGTAGGGGAAGTATTGTTTTCCACCCAAAAATTCGATACCGAGATTTCACTGGAAATACATGTTTTGAGGTCTCCTGAATCCCAAAAAAGTATTTTTGGAAACATGTCCGTGTGTGCATCTGTGTGTCTGTGAACAGCATAACTCAGAAACGAACAGTCGGATAAACTTGGTATTTAGATTCAGTATCTTCCAGAGATGCGACACGAAGGTTTTCAAGAAAATCCCCCACCCCAGATTACCCTTTACATGGAACACTTTTCGAAGATTTTTTATTTTCTCAAAAACAGCTCTAACGATTTTGATTAAAGTATCATATTTTTAAGACATTTTTATGCCAAATAAAATGTATATCTTGAATTTTCTGGAAATGTCTCCAAAAGTATTCTTGATTGTGAACGATTTTTGCATAACTGGTAAACCATAAGAGATAGACAAAATTTTACTACACCAAAAATGTAGATCGCGTTAAAATAAACAATTTATGTCATAGACATTTTTTGGTTGAGTGAACCATTTTCGAGATATAGTTTCTTATTCTCTTAAATTTTCCAATACTTATACTTATTCTCAAATAGGAATTCATTATTCATTTTTTTGTGCTGGTAATGCAAAGAGAGGGGAATACTCCACATAGCAACCAGCTCTTAAAATATTTGACTATCGCTTAAAGCCTACCAATTCCCCTTGCATCTACAAGAAAATTAGCAATAAGATTAACATCTCGATTAACATGAAGCATATGAGAATAAGCGTTTGTAAAAATAGTTTGTACAAGAGTGGAGAAAGTCATGTGAGTGTAACACATCAGATTTTTTTATTTATGAACGCTCTTTAACTGCTGTGCTCCTTAGCGTCCCATTCTATATTGGGAATGAAAGACCTGTAATTTTGCTCAGAGGCCTCTTTATCAGGCTTGAGGTTATTTTACGTGCCATAAATCTACGACACGGGATCACTGGCTTTACTTCCCTTCCGAAGGAAGCCATGCTAAGGGTTTTTACGCCCGAAAAGAATCCATCGCCTTCCGCCAGGTTTGAACCCTCGATCTCGGGAACTAGAGACTAGCATGGTAACCACAACAACAACAACTCGACAACTCTGCTCTCTTTGCGTGTATAAGGAAACATGTAAGCTAGCAATTTTGCCGAGATTTATCTCGACTAAAATTAAGTAGACAGAAAAACAATTTCGTAAGAATAATTTGTATAGTCACTAAGAAACGATAGATGATAGAGAAAGTCATGCGAATGTAACGCGTTAGATGTTTTTCTTCTCGTGGTCATGCAAAGCACATGCAATTTCAAAGCCATCACATAGCGACACGATCTTTAAAAATGTGACTACCGTTTTTCCTATAACGAAATGTAATTGAAAGTTTTATCTGTATTAATAAAAAGTAGATGGAATAATAGGCTTTTGAAAGGATATTTTGTAGAAGAGTGAGCAGAAAAGTCGTGTGAATGTACTACTTCGGATGTTTTCTCTTTGTATGTAGAGAGCTTGAAATTTTAAAGCCAACACATAGCGAACAACTTTTAAAAGATTTGATTATCGATTAGGCCTACAACTAAATGTATTGAAACTTTATCTCGATTATCTCGATTAACATGAAGTAGATAGAAGAATAAACCTTTGTAGAAGAGTGGGTAGAGAAAGTCATGTAAATCTAACGTCTATTTTTACTTTCTGTACCACACAGAATAGGTAGAGAAGGTATTTCATTTCACCCAAAAACTCTGAATCCAAAAACCATTTTTTAGAAGTCCGCGCGCGTGTGTGTGTGCCTGTGAATAGCATAACTCAAAGACGAAAAATTGGATAAATAGAAAACTTGGTATTTAGGTTCAGTACCTCTCAAAGATGCCACACGAAGATTTTTAAGACAATTCCCACCTCCAACTACCGTTTACATGGAACACCTTTCAAAATTTTGTATTTTCTTAAAAGTGGCTTTAACGATTTTGTTTAAAATACCGCACATTTAAGATATTTACACGACAAGTAAAGTGCACATCTTTGAATTTTCTGGAAATAGCTTGTGAAGTCCTCTTGATTCCAAAGGAAGTTATATAATCTTGTATAACTGGTAAACTTTAAGTGATAGATGAAAACCCACACCACAAAAACTGTAGATCTCTTTAAGAACACAAAATTTATTTCAAAAGCCTCATTTGTGGCATCAGCCATTTCAGAGATATCAATTATTAATGGTTCGATTTGTTCAATACGTTGTCATTCTTCTAAAGTCTGTCGATTTTCAGTTGTTTCTCGGATTGCGTGGATAGAATATGAAATTTTAAGCCAGCATATGGCGTCCAGTTCTTAAATATTTGACTATCGCTGTTCCCTTTGTATCTATAACGAAATGTGTAATTAAGCTTGGCTATTTATGGAAATATTTATCTATATTAAAATGATATAGATACGAAAATAGCTTCCTCTGAATACTTTTTATACCCGTTAATAAATGGTAGGGGCAGAGAAAGTCATGTGAGTATAAAACAAGATTTTTACTTTCTCTACTACGTGTATTAAGTGGGGGAAGTATTGCATTCCACCCAAAAATTCGATAACAATGTTTCACCGGAAGTGCATGTTTTGAGGCCCTCTGAATCCAAATAATGCATTTTTGAAAAAAATGTGCGCGTGTGTGCTTGTGAACAACATAACTCAGAAACGAAAAGTCGAATAAATACCAAAGTTGGTATTTAGGTTCAGTATCTTCCAAGGATATGACACAAAGATTTTCAAGAAAATATCCCAACCCCAGCTACCCTTTACACGGAACATTTTTCGAAAAATCTTAACCGATTAAAAACCGATTTTATTTAAAATACCGTATATTGAAGATATTTACATGACAAACAAAATGTATATGTTGAGTTTTCTGGGAATGACCTTTGAACTCCTCTTCATTCTGAAAGAATTTCGTATAATCTTCTATGGCTTGTAAACGTTCAGCTATAGATGAAAACGTACCACACAAAAAATTGTAGATCTCTGTAAAACACGAAATTTATTTCAAATAACTTTTTTCGTGGCATCAGCCATTTCCGAGATAACGTTATTAATGATTCGAATTGTTCAATTCTTTTCAAGTCCCATCGATTTTCAGTTGTTTCTTGCGATTGCGTGGAAACTGTATGGAATTTTAAGCCCAGCATATAGTGTCCAGTTCTTAAACATTTGACTATCGCTGTTCTCTTTGTATCTATAACGAAATGTGTAATGTAGGTATTTCTGCAAAGGTTTATCTCGATTAATTGGAAAATAACTTTAGTCAAAATAGTTTTTATATCCATTAATAAATGATAGAGGGTAGAGAAAGTCGTGTGAATGCAACACATCAGAATTTTTTTTCTCTCGTGCTTACCTTGTTTGTTTTGTTACAGCATTTAGAGCGACGGAGATAATTGAATGAAATTGCACGGACTTAATCCGCAGTTTTCTAAACACATTAAAAGTTTTTTGCACGAAGAAGCGAGCGAGCAGTAGGTGAGATGCTATGTAGAGCAGGATCTGTCTGTCATAATATGACGGGAAAGAGAGGGATGTTCTGTGTGCTGCAGCAAAATTTCAATTACTCGTCAAAGCACAGTGATGAAGATAGCGAATGTATTGCTTTCCGAGTTGCTAATTTACACGCGATGGAAAGGAAGGGAGGAAGGGAGGAACAATCGTCGTCATAAGAAGAGGCAGGGCAGCAGCACATGCCATCTGCTGTTTTAATTGAAAACCAACTATCTTCTTCAATCCAAAGCCTTTCTGTTACACATCCGCAACTGCCGGTTAATCGACTTATTCTGTAATTGAAATTGAGTTCGGAGTTTATAATTAAGAATGGGATGAAGAAGGGGTTTTTAAACGCCTCGCTTCGAGCCCAGCTTCAAAATAATACCCAGAAACAAAACATGTGTTAAAAGCGTCTACCGAATGAGGGTGGTTTCAATAACCATTACTTTTTTTGTAGTCCTAAAATGCATATTCCATTCTTTTCTGTATTTCCTTGTTTCAGTGTTTTCGGCACGTACAGCGAATGGCGTGCTCTTCTTACAGCTATCACATACGCAAAGTTAATTGAAAACAAATTCATTATTTCTGCCCAGTATTGTTTCCCTTTATCTCTCTTCTACAAACTAATCTTACAAAAGATTTTTACTTTCTCCACCACGTACACAGCAGGTAGAGAAGGTATTGCATTCCACCCAAAAATTCAATACAAAAATTTCACCGGAAATACATGTTTTGGAACTCTCTGAATACAAAAAAACACCAAATTTAGAAAAAGGTACGCGCTCGCATGTTTCTGTGAACAACATAACTCAAAAAACGAAAAGTCGGATAAATACCAAGCTTGGTATTTAAGTTCATCTTCCAAAGATGCGAGACAAAAATTTTCAAAAAAAAATACCCCCACACCAAACTACTCTTTATCTGGAACATTTTTTGAAAATATTTATTGATTAAAATGGCTCAAAGGATTTTGATTAAAGTATCATACATTAAAGATATTTAAATAAAAAAATAAAATATATATCTTGAATTTTTTGTGAATGGGCTTTGAATTCCTCTTCATCCAGAAGTAATTTCGTATAATTTTGTATAATTGGTTAACATTAAATGATACACGAAAACGTACTACACAGAACATGTAGATATTTTTAAAACACACAATTTATTCCAAATAACTTTTTTGTGGCATCAGCCATTTCCAAGATATCCGTTATTAATAGTTAGAACTGTTCAATACTCAGTATGGGGTTTTAAGACTAGCATATAGTAATCAGTTCTTAAACATTTGACTGTCGTTACTCCCTTTATACCTATAATGAAATGTGCAATTAGCTATTTCCGGAAAGGTTTATCTCGATTAAAATGAAATAGGAAAGTAAACTTTCGTAAGAATAATTTGTATACCCACTAATAAACGATAGAGGGCAGAGAAAGTCATGTGAATGTAACACATCAGATTTGGAAACTGATATAAGAATATTACTGGAATGTAAATTCCTTTAATGAGAGCTTAGTAAGCAGTAAGTATAATAAGTATGTATGTATTGTTTTTAAGAGTATGTTAACGAATTCTGTCATACATGAATGAATGGAGAAAAGCTCGGAGGGCAGCGTCGTCTAACGGAACGAATAATCACTATTTCTTGTGAAAGAGCCCGAGTCAGCCAAGTAACAATGGAGCAGAAGTACCTTGCAGTTACGTGGGCGTATTTGATTGTTGTTTTGGTACTTTGGAACCTAATATTTTTGCTTTCTCTACTACTTAGTATTCAGATGATGCACCGGGAACAATGAAACCGCAATGTAAATATTAGAAACAATGTTATTAATTGCAAATACATGTATGTTAAATGTTAACGGGGACTAGCTAGGCGTGCTGGGGGAAGAGTTAGGTACAGGAGCCAAGCGGTACCATTCAGAGATAACTCCGGGGACAGAGCACACAGGAGCTAGGATAAACTTGATTGGCAAAGACGCTAGAGTGAGTGAGACAGCTATAGGTTAGAAAGAGATAGCGAGAGGCTTGGGCAGTATTGGGAATCCCAGATGTGTCAAAATAAAGATGTGGGGTGTAATGTTCTCATGCAACACTAAGAGGAGAACCAATCAAATTAACGATTTAAAACAACTAAGACAAAATGCAGGATGTATAAAAGACAGTGCCCGAGGTTCTTGCGTCTGATTTTCTTACTTACGTCAGGAGGTGAAACTCACGCCACATTGATGGCGGATCGCGTGCGCAGTAGCTAATAGGAATTTACGAAGATAAAGAGTTACATTGAGAGGTACAGCTTTGCAGTTAGGCCCCACGATTCTGTAATGTTTGAGAGAGAGAGAGAGAAATCACGGTTAGCTGAGCACAAGTTTTAATAAACTAAAGTTAAAGTGAACTTTGAATTTTATTTCGCATCCTGTTTCCACGCCCTAGAGAAAGTTAAAAGTGTAGGCAGGCTGGCCCCGTAGGTCAGTCTGTAGAGTACCTGCCTGCTGTGCGAAGGGGTCCCGGGTTCGATTCCGGGCTGGGGGAAGGGAATTTTTCTCTAGCCAAGATTAATCCGTATCCTCTCCAGAGACTGTGTGTGTGTGTGTGTGTGTGTGTGTGTGTGTGTGTGTGTGTGTGTGAACTAATGATTAAAACCCAAAGTGCAAGAAACCCAAAGTGCAAGAATACGAGTTAACATCATTGCCAAGAAAGGCCGCCGATAAGATCAATGTAGTTAGAGGCGGGATATAAATGGAACTATATAAAAAGAAAGAGTATAGGCCAACACAAAAGTGTTGTAGGACAATTTCAGCTCATCAACGTTCACCAGCACATCAACGCTCAAGTCAAAAAGCAAGGAAGTCGACGAGCAGCCGAGAGGTCCGTTGTAAGGAAGTAATGTATTCCACTAAAAACTTTAATGTTGAGATTTCACAGGAAATAAACTTATAAAGAGACCCGGAATCCAAAAAAGGCGTGTGCTTTTACACGGAAAATTTTCGAACTTTTTTATTTTCTCATAGATGGCTAACGATTTTGATTAAATTAGCATATTTAATATGTATTTTCATGACAACTAAAATGTATACTTTGACTGTTCTTAGATACTCTCAATGAATTTTGTATATTTGGTAAATCCTAAGAGAGATAATATTTTACTATGCGCAAAATGTAGATCTCATTAAAGCACACAATTTATGCCAAATACAATTTTTTGTGGCGATAACCATTTCAAAGATATCCGTTACTATGTTTTGATATTCTGTCATTTCTTTAAAGTGCTGTCGCTCTTCAATTGTTTCTCGTGACGTCACGGGAAGAGTATGGAATTTAACTTGATATAAGAATAGCTTTTACAAGAACATTTTGTAGACGCTGTTTTAAGATAAACGATAGCGAGTAGAGAAAGTTAAGTGAATGCTACACATAAGATATTTTTAGAACTTGAACGGTTGGAATTATTAGAATAACCCTTTCTCCGCCCCTAATGTAAAGTCTAGTTTAATGATTTATTGTCAGTACGTTATTTGCCCTAAATGCGTTTTGGACTTGTATTCTTCATGTGTAACTCCCAAGCGACGATAACCTAGAAACAAAGATATTTGTATTCGAAGTGAATGCAAATCACACAGTTAAAATGAACTGGGATGTAAACCCAAGCGTGTACAATAACAGCTAAGTGCTGTAGCTGTAACAGTACAAGGGAGACGAGGGACCAATCAAGAGCTTTAAATTAAACAGACACAAAATGCCAGATGCGGAATATCATGTGCAAATTGCACCCGATCAATTTGGTGTTGTTTTAACCCATTTCATCTCCCCGTCTCGTCTCCCCTGCATTAACAGATATATTTAGAGCGGCGTAGGCTCACTTGCAATTTTTGACTGGTTATATTATACATCTCTCACTTTGCGGCCATTATTTCTTGACTTCATTTTATTATCACGCGCCCCGCTTCTCAGCCATTCGTATTACAAACAGCAACTTTGGCTGTAACGGCATTCTGTGCTCAGATACTAATAATTCACGATTGCGAAAATGAGTTATAACTTGGTGAATTTAATATTGAGTTTGCAAAATCACAGCCCGCGGGCTGTTCTTGTTTAGCCCGCCTACAAACTTAAACAAATATAAATAATAAGAAATATTGTTACATGCTGAGTAGAGGCCTAAAGGTTCACACGAAAAATTGAATTAATTTTTAGTACCCAGCACGTACATTGAAGGGACGTATACTCACTTGGCCGCGGGGGACTGAAATGTGGTGTGGAGGTTAAGAGGAAGGCGTGGGTTTTTCACTGTACAAAATCCATAAAACAATCTACTCACACATTCCTAGATTTATTTTCCAACCGTTTGGGCTTCCTATATTATTAAATATGAAAGGTGAGATGTTCACCGATCCAAAAGCCGGCTTACACGCGCGATCCGCTGCTCTCGAAATCCTCAACAAGACAGACGCTATATCCCCACCACTCGTGGCTGGCAAAAACTCCCAGCCAGGAGTGACGTCACTAAAACAACAATATGCCTGGTAATGCCAATGAAACTCCCAAATTATTAATACGCCGCAATATGCACCTGTTTTCCTCCTCGTCAGGGTTTAGGCTCTGCAGCCCGTTCCGGTGAAGTCACTTGTGGAGCCCATCTCTCGTTCCTCTTGGGTCATCTAGGAAAGCACTTTTTGGTATTCTTTCATTGTACATTCTCATTAAGTGCTCCGTTCAGTTTCTTTTATACGTTTTCGTTTTATCTCCAATCTTACAAACATTTAGTTCCCCTTTTATTGTTTCATTTCTTATCTCTTCCGCTCTTGTACATCTTTTAACATTACGTAATTTCATCCGTCGATTTAACTATCTAGTTTTCGCTACCATATAATAACGAGGGGATGACCATTCTTTTATATAATTCAAGCTTTGTGTCTTTCTTGGTTTTTTGGCGTAGGGTTCTTTTGATGGTTCCACATCTTGCCTGAACTTTGATACTTTATTTTCCTTATCTTTATCTTCTCCATAAATTAGATCACATCCCAGGTACTGAAAATGAGATACCTGTTCTATAGGGTTGAGCAGATAAAACCGGTCCCTGTTATCACATTGATTTGAAACAAACTTCAAATAGAGTAACATGAATAAATGAATGTGTCCTCTAGTTACTTTCATAATAAATGTTGGAAGTGCCCTTCAGCTGCATCTAGACATTTCTGTGCACGTCTTAACAGGTTCATAAAAACACGTATCATTTCCTCATGGGTGACAGTGCGGATGCAATTCCTGACGTTGTCCTTCAGTTCATCAATGGAATGGAGATTCTGCTCGTACGCCTTTCCCTTCAAGTATCCCCATAAATAAAAGTCACGTGTCGACGGAACTGGTGACCGCGGTGGCCATAAGCCTCTGCTCTTTTGGTCGTGTAGAGGTTGCTCGAACAATAGGTTAGGATTTTGTGTCGCCGAATGCCTACTGTTCCGGGAGTTTACATATTGTGGTTTATTGATAGGTATTAATAGGTATTGTCATGCCAGACACATTATTGCGTCGCATAGGCGGCAGCATTGTTGGGGTAATTTAGTATTTCTTTCGGCTTGTGTTTGAATTTCCGTCTGGCATGACACTCTCCACCTCTGGCCGGTGAGCCTAGCCAGAGCTGGAGAGAGGGGGTAGATGTTAGTGTTATTTTCTTTGTGTGTGAGCATCAGTCTGAGAGTTGGTGGTAAGGTATAGGTTTTGTGTGTGTGAGGCATCTCCCCTCAATCCTGTAATGTAGGGCCACAAATCAATTTATTAATAAACCACAGGTAATGTGAATGATGAGAAATTTGTGTAATTTGTTACAAAACCCCACGCCTGCATCGGAATGTGAACATCAAGGTCCTGGTCCTCTCCAGTGTCTGTGCTACGTTTCCCCCATGTGTGTGTTGGGGTGATTAACATTTAATATTTTGCTGGAAACCTTTTGGCCCACACCCCAGCATGTAACAATATCCCGATAGATGAAACAAGCCTTATCACTCTGAAAAACATCAGCGGGTCTATATGACCATTTGTAACCATGTTCAACAACCGGTGGCAGAAGTTTACACGTTTAACCCTATTGGGCCTCTTCAGTTGTACAGCTATCACTCGGTACGGTTTTAATTTCAAACACACGTCCGCAAGTTGTCCTACTCTCATGAACCTGTTGAGCCAATCTCGTGGTAGACTTTTAAGGACTCCTAGTCATCATTTCATTAATTCGCGCCGTAAACTGAGGTGTCCGGATAGAAGACGTTCTGTTCCTTGTTGCATTTGTAATGGATGGTCGTGCGCCATTTTTGCACAAAATCTTGAATGCTGCTTTTCGCTGGTGCTGAGCGAAGTGGATATTTGTCTTTGAATAATTGTCGTGGTTCCTGTAGAGGTGGTCCATATGTACGCCTCTACAGTGAATATTCGCTCTGCTATTGAATATGTCATGCTTATATACCTACTGTACAAAACAGCTCTCTATAACAGCAAACATAACAATTACACATCATTGTCAATTAGTTTTAAGAAGCAACAACAGCAATGGAACTAAACACGCTGAAGAAATGATAACCAACATAATTTCTTTCCAAATCATATAAAATGAGATGGGGCCGGTTTTACCTGCCCAACCCCGTATTATTCTACCTTCTAGGACAATTTCAGGTCTTACAGTAAATTTCCCTCTAAGTGCCATTACCTTCGATTTACCTACTTCTTGATATTTTACAATTGTATCTATTGGCTGTCAATTGCAACTTTATATGCCAACACTTGCAGAGTCTCTTTAAGATTTTGATATAAGAACGACATCGTCTGCAAATAACGATGTATTTAGCTTATATTTATTATCCATTACTATTCCTTCGTCATTTAGAAGTTTCATCCATTATTTCAAAAGATCGTCAGTATGTAAATTAAATAATAAGGTGAAAGTGCACACCTTGTGGAACTCCTTGGTTTATTTTAAAAGTTTTTGTTGGTTTAGTCAATAATCAATACAAATATTTGTTTCATAGTGTGCGGCTGTATTAGATTAATTTGTTTCTAGAATTTCGAACAGTTATATAGAATTAAGCCCTCAGAATTTACATTGGCCCTCATTGTACGTTCCCATTTAAAAAAATTAAATTGACTCTAAAATTACCATCACAACGTCCTCCAAATAAAACATGACTAATGGCATTTACTTTTCCCCATAATATCAAGCAACTTTTATTAAAGACATTTCTTTGTACAACACTTAGTTTTGGAGATATTATAGGTATAGTCACAACTTAAATGGTGCATCCTGTATATGTTGCAAGGATGATACACGAAGATTTTCAAGAAAATACCCTCAACCCAACTACCCATTACATGGAACATTTTTCGAAACTTTTGATTTTCCAAAAAATGGCTAACGATTTTGATTAAAATACCATATATGAAAGATATTTACATATCAAATCAAATGCATATTTTTAATTTTCTGGAAATAGTTTAGAAAATGTCCATATCTCGGAAATGACTGATGCCACAAAAAGGTTATTTAAAATAAATTGTGTGTTTTCAAGAGATCTACGTTCTTTATGTAGTAAGTTTTTCTCTGTCTCTTATGCTGAAATATACAAAAGTCATTCAGACTGAAGAGGGGGAGCAGATAGACGGAGAGGCTTCCAGAAACTGGAGCACAGCACGCACGAAGGTCACAGCGGACATTTTTGCTTCTAACGTAACATCTGGGAAGGAGGGCCGGGTAGACCAGATCCAGGCGACGATGTGCGCAAGCAAGGACGGGTCCCTAACAATTGCAGATGGAGCACATCTTTAGGGCCGGCTAGCCAATCCTTACCGCATGCCCCGTTGACCCGAGACAAGCCCTCAGGAGGGCTCCAGGAGACCAACCAAACGCCAGGGACACGTCTTTCCAAAGCGCACAGTTCATCGCCCTGCCACGACACACCGAACATCGTTGCCTGGTGTGCAAGCCTGAAACAAATGAAAGGTAGCGATGGGGAAAATTCGTGATAGAAGAGGACCCACACGAGCATTTGCTTTACGAGCCGGGGAAAACTACGAAAAAAATCTGATGTGTTACACTCACATGACTTTCTCTACTCTTGTACAAACTATTTTTACAAACGCTTATTCTCCATATGCTTCATGTTAATGGAGATATCAAGATAATTTTCTTATAGATGCAAGGGGAATATGGTAGGTTTTAAGCGATAGTCAAATATTTTAACGCTGGTTGCTATGTGGCGCATTCCATTCTCTTTGCATGTCCAGGACATAAAAAATGAATAACGAATTTGAGAATAAGTATTGGAAAATTTAAGGGAATAACAAGCAATATCCCGCAAACGGTTCACTCAACAAAAGAAATGTATATGACATAAATTGTGTATTTTAACGCGATCTACATTTTTCGTGTAGTAAAATTTTGTCTATCTCTTATGGTTTACCAGTTATGAAAAAGTCGTTCATAATGAAGAATACTTTTGGAGACATTCCCAGAAAATTCGAGATATACATTTTATTTGTCATGACAATATCTTAAACATATGATATTTTAATCAAAATCGTTAGAGCCGTTTTTGAGAAAATTAAAATTTTCGAAAAATGTTCCATGTAAAGGGTAGTCTGGGGTGGGGGGATTTTCTTGAAAACCTTCGTGTCGCATCTCTGAAAGATACTGAACCTAAATACCAAGTTTGGTGTTTATCCGACTCTTCGTTTTTGAGTTATGCTGTTCACAGACACACAGACAGACACACAGACACACAGACACACAGACACACAGACAGACACACACACGGACATGTTTCCAAAAATGCTTTTTTTGGATTCAGTGAGTCTCAAAACATGTATTTCCGGTGAAATCTCGGTATCGAAATTTTGGGTGGAATGCAATACTTCCCCTACTTATTATACGTAGTAGAGAAAGTAAAAATAAATGAATTTTTTTCCCACTAAAGGGCGTTGTGGGCTGGGGTAATTCCTTTGAAAATAAATGTGTCCCATCCTTGGAAGATACTGAGCTTGTATACCAATTTTGGCATTTAATCGACTTTTCGTTTTTGAGTTATGCTGTCCAAAGACAAACGGACGTTTTTCTAACAAGGATCTCTTTCTTATTCAGGGATTTTCCACCCGTATATTTCCATAAAGTCTCGATATCAAATTTTTGGGTGAGTGCAATACCTACTTCCTCTACCTTAAGCAGTAGAGGAAGCTAAAAGTATCATGAATCAGAGGCTAAATGACAAAACAAATGTGAATATACAACACTGGATTTAAGGCCCCGAGTAAACGTTTTGAACGTTAACTAAATTAGAGGTTGTTTTACTCTTTAATTTAGACGTATAATTAATAGGGGGGAGAATGCTTGTTATAATGTACTCAGCTTAATCATCCCTGCAAATCCACACCAGGGGTGTACGTGCTTCCTGGTTACTATGTAGCAAGCTGTAACAAGTACGAAACGAAATGAGTTGATATTTCCTTTCGCTTATTAACACGTACGAGGGGCGTTATAGAAGCTCTCGCCCCGACTCCGAGATGTCGTGAAGATGGCCAAATTACTATGATAGTTGTTAAGGGTACTGAGAGGTCATTAGGAAGCTAGGTTACACAATAACTACTCAATGAATGGTAACCAAATTTGGATTGATTCGACTTTAGGTGTTCTGCAAATAATGATTATAAGCTTTCTAATGTACTACATTCATATGACTCTATCTCTATAGTTTATTAGTGGCTATACAAATTAATCATAGGAAAGTTTATTTTTCTATCTAGTTCATTTTAATACAGATAAACCCTTTCGGAAATAGCTTCATTACACATTTCGTTAAAGATACAATAGCGATAGTTTTAGAAATGGAAACAATACGCTGGCGTTAAAATTACATATTCTGTCCATGACATCACAAGAAACAGCTGACAATCTACAAGACTTTAAAAGAATGGTTTTTGAATAATTGAAACCATTAATAACGGATATCTCGGAAATGGTCAATACTACAAAAAAGTTTATTGGAAATAAATTGTGCGTTTTAAAGAGATCTACATTTTTGTGTAGTACGTTTTCGTCTATCGCTTAACGTTCACCAGTTATACAAGATTAAACAAAATTCCTTCCAAACGAAGAGGAAAATCACAGAGAATTTAAAATATACATTTTATTTGTCGTGTAAATATCATTAATATGTGGTATGTTAATCAAAAACGTTAGAAAAATTTTTTAGAAAATAAAAAATTTCGATAAATGTTCATTGTAAAGGGGAATTTGTGGTATGGAATTTTCTTGAAAATCTTTGTCGCAATTTTGGAAGGTACTGAACCTAAATACCAAGTTTGGTATTTATGCGACTTTTCCGTTTTGAGTTATGATGTTCACACAGGCTAACTGTTAGCTTATGCCGCTGTTGTTTACATTATTTGTAGTGATAATGGTTTTAGCGTAGTTAACTTGAAGCCAACTACTTAAGAGTCCTAAACCTGCTAATCAGTGATTGCAGATTGAAGGTACGCGAGTTAGCTGACATTAAAGACTTCGATAGGCCGTGTCTACTACACTTTTCTCGAAGTTTTGGATATGAATGTCGCATTTGTTAACACTGGACTAATTCCTGGTAGTTTATCCAACGTTTCATAACAGTAGATAAAACATGGTTTCATCACTACACGTCAGAGACGAAGGAGCAATCGAAAAGTTTGGTGGTCAAAGGTGAAACCGCACCAAAGAAAGTAAATACGTTTCCATCTGCAGAAAGATCATGCCTACGGTTTTCTGGGAGTCTTATGGTGTGGCATTCATGGACTATCTCCAGAAGGGCAGAAGCATCGCCAGGGAGTATTACACTGTTTTGGTGGACAGAATTAAGAAGGCTGTTGTGGTTAAACATCCCCACATTGCGAGAAAGAGTCTTCTTTTTCGTCATGATAATGCACCTTTTGGGACTGCTGCTGCAAAATTGCATGATCTTCGCTTTGAAGTACTTCCACATGCACTATATTCCCCGGGTTGGGCTCCCTGTGTTAAAGCTGAAGTAATGACTGAATGGACGAAGTTTCGCACGAAATAATGAGGTTGACGTTCAGATAACAGCTTATTGGACGAATGTTATTTAACTGAGGGATTCAATAAATTGGAGAGTCGTTGGACTAAATGTATAGGTTTAGGTACAAGGTAATTATGTTGATTACGCTGGCAGAAAGAACAGATGCCAATGGATTGGAAGGTAGGGCGTATATGTCTTACATATAAGAAAGCAAACCATTTCGAGTGACAGAATTATGTAAGTATTACGTTGCTGTCTAATGTATATAAAAGATTTACGTATACCTTAAGAATGAAACTGCAGAATAAATATGAGGGTATACTTGACGAATATCAATCCGGATTTCATCAACGAAGATGAGTTATGGATAAAATATTCACTCTCAAAATGATGGTAGAAAAATTTTGGGAGATGGAATTAAATTATACATGCATTCATTGACTTTAGAACAGCTTATGATGCTGGGTGATCAGCTTAGAGCAGAAAGGTTTCGCGGCTCTTAGCCGGCCGGTGGTGCTGCTCGCTATGCGCGCTGAGCGGGTGACAGCACATCTGCTTTGTTGTGTAAGCTATTTCTAATAAAGAAACAAAAAGTAAACTCTTAAGAATAAAAGTATTCACATATATCCAGCCAGGGGGTGTTGAAAGTGTCTCTCTTGTTGTTCAACCATTTCTGGCACCTGCTTAGGAAATTGGCCATTACACGCTGCAGTCCTTGACGAATGATTTTTAAGTTCCTCTAATGTGTGTGAATTTGTTTTGTAAACTGTATATTTTAATCCCCCCATAGATAAAAATCACAGGGGGTTAAATCGGGGAAACGCAGTTAGTGATAACTCTATCGTCAAACATGATTTTACTGTAAGGAGAAGCTGGCTGTATGTGCCGTCGCATAACTTCTTTCCCTCTCAGTTGATTCACCAACGAATGACCACAAAATGTTTTGCACATAATTGGGTCTATTAATCACTTGCCCCTAAAAAAGCACCATACTCCTATTTTTAATGCTTTTCAGCACACCAACAACGATTGCTTTGTGTATTAATATACCCACTTAGGTGAAACCACGATTCGTCCGAAAAGAAAATTAAATTAAGTTCCATTTGATCGCCATATACCTGAGATTCAAAACCCATTCACAAAATCGCATCCTTAATCTGGTTTAAGTTCTTGCACTAAAGTCATTTTATAGGGATTTAACTTGAGTAACTTTGTAGCTGTTTGAACAGAGTCACAGGAAATTTCAATTTTCTGGGTAAGACCTCGAAGTGATTTTCTGAGACCTTTCCAGAGCATGTCCAATGTTATCTAGAGTTTCTGTATGTGGTTTCTTATGTTATTTATCAAGAAGACTTCCTATTTCAACTAATCTATGAATCGTAGTTCGACCTGAAACTTGAACATCAGAGATCTCTCGTGAAATAATCTCCTTACATCACTCGCCAATTCTGCATGGACGTGTGAATCATAAATGAATGCTCTTGGGAAACAGAACACCGGTACCCGAATAGAACCATTTCACTTGATACGCACTTTGTTTCGTCAAGTAACAAACATGTGCCAGTTTGCAAGAGTTCAACTCACACTGAAGCCTCGCGCTTAACCGCCGGCCGACTAAGAGTCGTGAAACCTGTTCTACTCTATGCTGATTACTTCAAGGATTAGGTATTACACCAGTTCCGTCTTCGCATTGTTTTTACTTTCTCTACTACGTCTAGTAAGTAGGGGAAGTATTGTATTCCACCCAAAAATTTGATACCGAGATTTCACCGGAAATTTATGTTTTGAGACTCCCTGAATCCAAAAAAAAACATTTTTGGAAACATGTCTGTGTGTGTGTGTGTGTGTGTCTGTGTACAGCATAACTCAGAAACGAAGTCGGATAAACACCAAACTCGGTATTTAGGTTCAGTATCTTCCAGAGATGCGACACGAAGGTTTTCAAGAAAATCCCCCCATCCCAGATTACCGTTTACATGGAACATTTTTCGAAAAATTTAATTTTCTCAAAAAAGGCTCTAACGATTTTGATTAAAATATCATAGGTTTAAGATATTTTCATGACAAATGAAATATATATCTTGAATTTTCTGGGAATGTCTCCAAAAGTGTTCTTCACTGTGAACGACTTTTGCATAACTGGTAAACCATAAGAGATAGACAAAATTTTACTACACAAAAAATGTAGATCGCGTTAAAATACACAATTTATGTCATATACATTGTTTTTGTTGAGTGAAGCATTTTCGAGATATTGCTTGTTATTCCCTTAAATTTTCAAATACTTTTTCTCAAATTCGTTATTCATTTTGTTATGTCCTGGACATGCAAAGAGAATGGAATACTCCACATAGCAACCAGCGTTAAAATATTTGACTATTGCTTAAAGCCTACCATATTCCCCTTGCATCTACAAGAAAACTAGCAATAAAATTAACATCTCGATATCTTGATTAACATGAAGCATATGGAGAATAAGAGTTTGTAAAAATAGTTTGTACAAGGGTAGAGAAAGTCATGTGAGTGTAACATCAGATTTTTTTATTCCCATGTCTTTCTTGGGCGTCCGATGTCTCCTTTTCCTGGCGGTTTATATTTATTAATTAGTACTGGTATTCTTTCTTCACTCCAATAAAGTTTATTTACTTCAATTTTATCATATAATTTATAAATAGTTCTCTAATTGTTTCGTTTCTTATTAAGTCTAATTTAGTGTATCCTTTAGTTCTCCGTAAAAATGTAATTTCCGCCGACTGAATTTTACTTTTGTCCTTTTCTTTTATTATCCAAGATTCGCTGCCACACATGATTACCGGGACTGCCATGTTCTTGTAGAACTTCAGCTTTGTTTCTTTCCTTGCTTTATTTTGTAGAGTTCTTGTTATTGTTCCGCATATTTGTTGAAATCTATTTATCTTATTATCTATATCCCTATCCACATTGAAAATTATGTCACAACCCAAGTAATTAAAATTCATGACTTGTTCCAGGATATTAAAAGCAAGGTATACTTCCAAAAATAATTTGATTGATTAAAATGACAATGCTAGATACCATAGCTCAAGTCAAATCATATGGAGGCAGACCAGAAACATTCTATATAAAAAGGGGATTAAAACAAGGACGTGGGCTTGCACCTATGCTGTTTAATTTGGCTTTGGATTGGGATGTTAAACAAACACAATAGGTGAAAATAACATTCTGGTTTATAAAAGTGTGCAGATTGTAGGATATACAGATCTATATTACGAGAAGAGCTAAAGTTGCCAAAACGGAAACATTTATTGCATTAGAAGCTGCAGCTACTAGAGTTGGATTAAAGGTGTAGATAAAACTCAACTTTTACCGAGCGGGATGGCTCAGGCGGTAACGTCTGTGGTCCGCATTCGGGAGGTCCTGAGTTCAAAGTGGGCCGAACAATCTGAGGTTTTTTCGTGGTTTCCCTCAGTCGCCAAGGTAAATACCGGATTGTATATTTAATACCATGACCCAAAGTTCCACCTTAAGTCTAAAACAATAGTAAAATGAAAAATAAGTGGTAATAGCGAATGCTATGCCATCTATCCACAGACAATGTAAGCAGTTAAGACTGGATGGCACCCTAATGCCATCTGCACGGCACGGAACAGAAGATTCGGCTGCCTTGCGCCGGGGTCTCTGTGGGCACGTGACGAATCAAGAGGCATTTCCAGGGATGAGACCTAGAAGGCTAACTGTCCGCCTTTCTGTGTGAAGGCGGCGGTTAGACTGGACGGCGCCCTAATGCCATCTGCACGGCACGAAGCGGGTGATTACAGGTATGAGACCTAGAAGGCTAACTGTCCGCCTTTCTGTGTGAAGGCGGCGGTTAGACTGGACGGCGCCCTAATGCCATCTGCACGGCACGAAGCGGGTGATTACAGGTATGAGACCTAGAAGGCTAACTGTCCGCCTTTATGTGTAAAGGCGGCGGTTAGACTGGACGGCACCCTAATGCCGTCTGCACGGCACGAAGCAGAAGATTCGCTAGCTATGCGCTAGGGTCTCTGTGACAGGTGAGGGAGTGGGATGAGACCTAGAAGGCTAACTGTCCATCACACATCGTTCTAAGTGTTATCCACTAACAGATCCGACGCGATATGACCAAGGAGTTAAAACGACGTAAAATAAAATAATAATAAAACTAAGGAAGGGATTGTACATCAGTCTACATCAATTCTGGATACATTTGAAAAAGCGAATCAGTTTATATATCTTGGGACAAATGTTGATAAAAACAATGCAGAATGAATCGTGATACAAAGTAGAATAACTGCAGGTATTAAAGTTCATTATGTATTTACAGGAATAATAAGATCTAGTTGTGTACAGAGAAAAGCTAAACTCAGATTATATAAATCTACAATCAGAAGTGTGCTATGTTATGCCTGTAAGGCCTGGGTCAGGACAAGAAAGTCGGAATCTGTACTAAGAGTTTTTGCACAGAAGATATTGTGAAGGATTTTTGAACTAATTCAGCAGAGAATTCGCTACAACTGTAAATATACAGACTCTACAAGGAGTGGGATATTGTCATCTATACAAAACTATAGAGACTCAGATGGGCAGGTAGGGTTCTATGGAAAATCATAAGAGTCCCAAAAAGAATTATGGTAGGAAATATGAATGTAATAGGTTCCAGAGTCACACCTAGAAACAGAAGGATAGGTCGGTAACTGCAGGTGCAAAATAATAATTGTGAACGGCAGCCTGGAGAAGGCTAGCTATGGGCAATACAGAATGGAGAAAGAAACTAGAGGAGACCAAGGTTCGAAAATGGCTGTGGTGCTATAGTAGTATATAGTATATGGTGCTATATATATCATCATCCGGATATATCATCGATCCAACAGTGAGAATGGAGCAGAATGAACAACAACCAGCTCAAGTACACATTGAAAAATGTCGAATCTACGAGCCTGCCATCCCCTACTACCTTGAGAACTACAATTTATCACCCACTGAAGTTATTGGACTGACGTTTGGGGCACTTTCCTGAGTTTTACAAAAAGTTCAGTCTCAAAGCCAATTTCCTGTACAGCATTGCAGTTTTTGCTCTTAAAGGTTCAATCAAAATTCTCGAAAATTATGTGTATTCAAATTAATTTCATTCTGTAGCGTATGACTAACAGCAGAAGAACCACACTTTTGGTAATTTCCCCTCTAAATAGAATTGTTTGCTGTTTTCTTTTACTCATAATAATGTTTTGTCTTTTTGTGCTATTCTTGCTTTTGTATAATTTGTAAAAGTATTAAGCTTTGTCTATTTGGCAAACCCTACTTTTGGGAAAGCTGAAAGTTTTCTTTCTGAATAAATAATTATGTTGAAGAATTAAAAAAATCCGATGTGTTACACTCAAATGACTTTCTCTACTCTTGTACAAACTATTTTTACAAACGCTTATTCTCCATATGCTTCATGTTAATCGAGATGTTAATCTTATTGCTAATTTTCTTGTAGATGCAAGGGAAATTGGTAGGCTTTAAGCGATAGTCAAATATTTTAAGAGCTGGTTGCTATGTGGAGTATTCCATTCTCTTTGTATGTCCAAGACATAAAATAAAATAAATAACGATTTCCCATTTGAGAAACATTTTAAGTTTTGGAAAGTTTAAGGGAATAACAAGCAATATCTCACTCAACAACAAAACTGTATATGGCATAAATTGTGGATTTTAATGCGATCTACATTGTTTGTGTAGTAAAACTTTGTCTATCTCTTATGGTTTACCAGTTATGCAAAAGTCGTTCACAATGAAGAATGCTTTTGGAGAGATTCCCAGAAAATTCGAGATATACATTTCATTTGTCATAAAAATATCTTAAACATACGATATTTTAATCAAAATCGCTGGAGCCATTTTTGAGAAAATTAAAATTTTCGAAAAATGTTCCATGTAAAGGGTAATCTGGGGTGGGGGGATTTTCTTGAAAACCTTCGTGTCGCAGCTCTGGAAGATACTGAACCTAAATACCAAGTTTGGTGTTTATCCCACTGTTCGTTTCTGAGCTATGCTGTTCACAGACACACACACACACACGGACATGTTTCCAAAAATGCTTTTTTTGGATTTAGGGGGTCTCAAAACACATGTTTCCGGTGAAATCTCGGTATCGAATTTTTGGGTGGAATACAATACTTCCCCTACTTACTATACGTAGTAGAAAAAGTAAAAACAACAACAAAATTCCATTAAATCTTATGTTTTATTGATCAGTGGAGAACTTCGTATTGGAGCTAAATTATGCTTGTTGGAAATCCGAAGTGTTTTATTTTACTGTATCTTAGCTTATTTGTGTTAATGGAACGACAGGTAGTATTTAAACACGTGAACTTCTTGCTTAGCAATAACAACTCTTCGTACCCCAGAAACAGAACAGCAGCTCGAGAGTGACGTCACTCTCTCAACTATGTGTGCAATGAAATGCCTTTATACTCACATCACGTGCACCCCTACATGAGTAAGACGCCTCAGGCATCTCTGACCTGCATCCCGGGTTCCAATCCAATCTGAACCCCCTGTTCTTTTTCTTTCTTTCTGTCGTCGCTTACTTCGGTCCCCGAGTAAATACTAGACTGAATGTTTCAATTTCATGTCCCAAAGCTTCACTCATAGATTAAAGTAGGTGGTAATATTTAATTAATACCACCTGTCTGTTACTACATTCCACAAAGCCAGAATATCATATTTCTGGTAGATAAATGGAAATAAGCAAAGGAGGGCTTCTGCAATAAAAGCTTATTGAAAATTCGTCGTAGTATTCTAACGGTTAAAGTGATATAATGAGTAATACGTTAACCAAGAATGTGATGTTTTGCGTTCACATGACTTTCTCTACTCACTATTCTAGAAACCATGCTTACAAAATCTCATTCTTCTGTCTACTTTATTACACATTTACTCATTCGTTGTGGGTATAAGAAGAATACTGTAGCCTATAGCGATAATCAGATTTTTAAAAAAAACTGGTCGCTAATGTACTGGCTTTGAAATTCGATGCTCCTTGCACGACTATGATAAAACAACGAATAGCAACTTTGCGCTTGATAAAAACTACGTATACATTGATTTGAAAATTCAGACCAATAACAATGCATCTGTGGCTGATGCCACAAAGAAGTTGTTTGAAATAATTTGCGTGCTTTAAAGAGAATTACATTTTTTTGTGTATTTCTTATACAAAATTGCTTCCGAATGAAGAGGACTTCATATGTTATTTCCAGAAAATTCAAGAGATGCATTTTATTTGTCATATAAATATGTTAAATATATGGAATTTAAATCTAAATAGTTAAGGCATTTGTTTAAGAAAATAAAAACTGTCAAAATCTTCCATGTAAACAGCAGTTTGGAGTGGGGAAATTTTCTTAAAAATCTTCCTGCCGCACCCTTGGAAGATGCTAAAACTTATTTCTGAGTTATGCTGTTTAAAGACAGACAAACCCACATATACACACAAACAGACCCACTAGCGGACCTTTTTCTATAATTTTTTTTGGGGGTGGGGTATTCAGAGAGTCTCAAAACGGGTGCTTCCGGTGCAACCTCGGTGTAGAATATTTTGGTGAAATGCAATATTTTAGGCACCAAGAGAAAGTAAAAATGTATTTGGATCAACAAAGCTTTCTTGACTAGCAATTGTCTATAGAGTTCAATGAACATTGTATACCTGGCAAAACTGGTAACAAGAGAACAGCTGACTTACCACACTACTGCCATCTAGTGGAGTATTTGTAATGAGGAAATAGTACAATAATACGTAATTCAAGACAGTTTAGTATTTTAGTAAATAAATTACTATTTTATTACATTTCTTCCATATATATTTTTATGACTTTTTTCAGCTTCTCACTGTCGCTGCTTTGATCTAGTTCAACTTTTACTGGGACTTCACTCAGTTCACACTGTCACTTCACTAATGTGAACTAGTTCAATTTTCCGGTCACTTCACTTTCCTTCTTGGCGTACCGACGTTATGAAATACGCACGACGTAGCCAATTCTTCCGGGCGGTTCACTCGCTGGGTAGTCGAACACAAGACTTCTTCAATCTCTTCAACACAGCAGCACTCGGTGCACGTCACAGCTGTCATCACAAACTCACTTGAAGAATTGTACTTGATGTCACACCAGAACCGCAATCGCTTACTAACTTGCGAGAGCGCTCGCTTATATAGCCGTTGGAAATATCCACAGAGCTCCACAGCGTTCGAGAAGGGGAAATATCCAGAAGATTCTAGTTATCTGACTATGTTTGTCTCCGACTGCCCCGCGTCGACTTCCAAATAACCTTTTATATACAGGATGGTTCTGTGAGTCTATGTTATAAACCTTAAGAGATGATAGAGGGGACAGTCATGAACAACTTTCATATAGAAGCTGATGTCTGGAAGTGCTTCATAGTGATAATTAACCTAAACCTTTAAATTTTTATTACAAACTTTTATTTATTGAATGCACTTGAGGATCGTAGCATTCATAACAACATAATTAAATACCAACACACATTACAAGAAGTATTGAAAATGTCCTCCATTAGTCTTAATACAAGTATTGCAGTGCCGCATCATCGACTATCGCGCTGGTTCAAAGATTCCTGGTATGTTGCTGGCTGCGTCACAGGCAATTAGTACCCTTACTATCAGCTCCTCTTCCGAGTCGATAGGTGTGTCACTTTAACGTGATTCCACAAGAAAAAAATTCTATTGGTGTCACATTAGGAGAACGGGTAGGCCAATGAACTGGACCGTCTCTTCCAATCCATCTCATCGAATAACTTCATGAAGAAGATTTTCGACACTCCCGGTGAAGTGAGCAGGAGCATCATCATCAGTGCTGCCACCGCATGCTGGCGGTGGTAAATTTTTAGATTTAAATGGGATGGCAGTAGATATGCACCTATCAAGTGTTCATGGACTATGCAAGCCCACACGTTGACTGAAAGTCGCTGTTGGTGGTTTTTAATGTTGTGAAAGTGTGGATTTTTCTGAGCCCAGACATGGCATTCCTGCTTTTAGTATGCCATCTCTGGTGAAACATGACTAGTCAGAAAATAACACAGTGCTTATAAAATTAGGCTCTTGAACACACTTCTGCAAAAACCACTGACAGAATTCCACTCGAGGATGGATTCAGTGTCCGAATCTTCTGGCCATTAAATGGGTACAGACATTCTCTGTGAAGTATTCCATCTCTCGTGAAGCATGACTTATCAGAAAATAACACCATGCTTATAATACCAGGTTTTTGAACACACTTCTGCAAAAACTACTGACAGAATTTCACTCACGATGATAATCAACTGGACTCAGTGTCCGGACCTTGCTACCATTAGATGGGTACAGACATTGTTCGCTGTTAAGTATGTCATCTCTGGTGAAGCATGACTCATCAGAAAATAGCACAATGCTTATCATACAGGTTCTTGAACACACTTCTGCAAAAACTACTGACAGAATTCCATTCGAGGATGATAATCAGCTGGACTCTGTGACCGGACCTTGCTACCATTAGATGGGTACAGACATTGTTCGCTGTTAAGTTAATCTCTGGTGAAGCATGACTTATCAGAAAATAACACAATGCTTATCATACAGGTTCTTGAACACACTTCTGCAAAAACTACTGACAGAATTCCATTCGAGGATGATAATCAGCTGGACTCTGTGACCGGACCTTGCTACCATTAGATGGGTACAGACATTGTTCGCTGTTAAGTTAATCTCTGGTGAAGCATGACTTATCAGAAAATAACACCATGCTTATAATACCAGGTTTTTGAACACACTTCTGCAAAAACTACTGACAGAATTTCACTCAGGATGATAATCAACTGGACTCAGTGTCCGGACCTTGCTACCATTAGATGGGTACAGACATTGTTCGCTGTTAAGTTAATCTCTGGTGAAGCATGACTTATCAGAAAATAACACCATGCTTATAATACCAGGTTTTTGAACACACTTCTGCAAAAACTACTGACAGAATTTCACTCAGGATGATAATCAACTGGACTCAGTGTCCGGACCTTGCTACCATTAGATGGGTACAGACATTGTTCGCTGTTAAGTTAATCTCTGGTGAAGCATGACTTATCAGAAAATAACACAATGCTTATCATACAGGTTCTTGAACACACTTCTGCAAAAACTACTGACAGAATTCCATTCGAGGATGATAATCAGCTGGACTCTGTGACCGGACCTTGCTACCATTAGATGGGTACAGACATTGTTCGCTGTTAAGTTAATCTCTGGTGAAGCATGACTTATCAGAAAATAACACAATGCTTATAAAATGGGGTTCTTGAACACACTTCTGCACAAACTACTGACAGAATTCCACTCAGGATGATAATCAGCTGGACTCTGTGTCCGGACCTTCTGATCATTAAATGGATACAGATAATGTTCGTGTAGAACTTTCCGCACCAAAGATTGTGAAGACCCAGTACTCAAATGCAGCTGCTGTCTTACAAGATTCAACACCTGCCTGTTCCTCGAATTGAGGAGTACTGCTAGTTCTTTTTGAACCACTTTTATTTAAGTTTGCTCCCTGTTTCATGCAAACGTAGGTTTGGTGTGGCCTGGTTGTGGCGTAAGGGAATATATCAACCGATAAAGGCTTGAAAAGCTTTTCTTCCATTAATATCTGCTTTCCATTTTTGATATGCATATCAAAACTTTCTCTTAATGTGAATTTTTACTTTCTGTACTACGTATAAGTAGGGAAAGTATTGCATTCCAACCAAAAATTCCATATCCAAATTTCACCGGAAATACATGTTTTGAGGCTCCTGAATCCAAAAAAATTTAGAAATTGGTCCGGTGTATGACTGTGAACAGCATAATTCAAAAACGAAAAGTCGGATAAATACCAAACTTGATATTTAGGTTCAATATCTTTCAAAGATGCAACACGAAGATTTTCAAGAAAATCCCCCACCCCAGACTACTCTCTACATGGAACCTATTTCGAAGATTTTTGGTTATCAAAAATGGCTCTAACAATTTGGATTAAAATATTATATGTTTAAGATACTTTTATGGCAAAGGAAATGTATATCTTGAATTTTCTGAGAATGTCCCTAAAAGTCCTTTTTGTTCTGAATGACTTTCGCATAACTGGTAAACTGTAAGAGATAGACAAAGTTTTGCTATACAAAAAATTTAGATCTGTTAAAACACACAATTTATATCATACATTTTTACTTTCTCTACTACGTATAGTAAGTAGGGGAAGTATTGTATTCCACCCAAAAATTCGATACCGAGATTTCACCGGAAATATATGTTTTGAGGCCCCCTGAATCCAAAAAAAAGCATTTTGGAAACATTTACTTGTGTGTGTCTGTGTGTCTGTCTGTGAACAGCATAACTCAGAAACGAACAGTCGGATAAACACCAAACTCGGTATTTAGGTTCAGTATCTTCCAGAGATGCGACACAAAGGTTTTCAAGAAAATTCCCCCATCCTAGGCTACCCTTTACATTGAACATTTTTCGAAAATTTTAAATTTCTCAAAAATGGCTTTAACGATTTTGATTAAAATATCATATGTTTAAGATATTTTCATCACAAATGAAATGTATATCTCGAATTTTCTGGAAATGTCTCCAAAAGTATTCTTCATTGTGAACGACTTTTGCATAACTGGTAAACCATAATAGATAGACAAAAGTTTGCTACACAAAAATGTAGATCGTGTTAAAATACACAATTTATGCCATATACGTTTTTTTGTTGAGTGAACCGTTTTCGAGATATTGCTTGTTATTCCCTTATATTTTCCAATAATTATACTTCCAATACATATTCCCCTTGCATCTACAAGAAAATTAGCAATAAAATTGACATCTCGATATCTCGATTAACATGAAGCATATGGAGAATAAGCGTTTGTAAACATAGTTTGTACAAGAGTAGAGAAAGTCATGTGAGTGTAACACATCAGAATTTTTGTGGAGTAAACCATTTCCGAGATATTTCTTGTTATTTGTTTGAATTTTCCAATATTACGTTTTCTCAATTGTGGATTTGTTATTCGTTCTTTTTATGTCCTTGACATGCAAAGAGAATGGAATACTCCACATAGCAACCAGCTCTTAAAATATTTGACTATCGCTTAAAGCCTACCAATTCCCCTTGCATCTACAAGAAAATTAGCAATAAGATTAATATCTCGATTAACATGAAGCATATGGAGAATAAGCGTTTGTAAAAATAGTATGTACAAGAGTAGAGAAAGTCATGTGAGTGCAACACATCAGATTTTTCTAGCATTACAGCAGTGTTAATGTATAAATGTTACACATCTTGGCCTGCATTAAAGAACACGTTACGATATACCAGGTCCCCAGTCGCTTTGGAATAAAAACCTTCATTCTACCAATCTCTTACAGACAGCATACTACACTAATGCTTCTAACTACCAAACGAGACACATGGGTTCCTATATGATAGTTGTTCATAAATGTCTTCTCTATCGTTCCTCAAAGTTTATAATATAACCATAGGATCATTATGGATATTTTCTTCCAACCCTGAAATAGTGAAGTTAAATTCCACTCGAGTATTCATGTCCTGATAAATCAAAACTTATAGTGTAATTACTCCGGGGAGTTGATTTAACCCCGATGCCAACGCCATTCTGTAGAATAATACTGGTAATCCAAGGTAGAGAAACGCATACTCATGCAGATATCACTAAATGTGTGAGAGGGGAAGGGGGAGAGAGGAAGGAGAGAGAAGGGGGAGAGAAATAAGAATGGGAATAACTAAAAGTTTCCATACATGGTGTATGCCTCTTGAGAAACAACTTATCAGAATACGAATGGAAGTAAAATAGAAACGAGATTCCAGCATATTCATAACGAACTAGTGTTCCACGAACACTCACAGTCACAAGCAGAAAATAAAAATCCAGTTTTGTATTGATGTGCCCGATCACGATAACTACATATTCATGAACTCGGTGTGTATGATAATAAAAATGATGTCTGATGGAATGATTAAAGGAGACCATGATGATAACAAAACAGGGATGTTTGTTTGTTTATTTGTCTACAGCCACTGTTGCGAATAATTTGCTCTATCGGCAGTAAAACAAAAGTTGCTATTTGCGCATTAATTCTCTAATATCCTCACAAAAATAACTAGTGGGGAAAGGACAGTGACAATGATAAAAATAACAATAAAATTATGAGAAGTTTATACGAGATAAATCAGCCCCTACAAGTGTGTTTCTTATGTACAGCCCCCTTTAACTTGTGTGGTCACTTTGACTTGAGAAACAAGTGATAGTGTTATACAGGGCGTTTCCTTCACACTGTGGCCACCGCACGGCTACCCGTGCGCCGGCCGCAGACTCCCGCCGAAACAGTTATAATACTCCCGCAACTGCCCCAGGTTCTCATAGCTACAGTTACAATTACAAGTTAATAAGCACATGCCTTATCGTAAGAAATGTTGGAGATGTTGTTCTGTCCTCATTTCTGGCATCTTCTCAGGAAATTTTCATTTACACTCGAGAGCTCTTCTTCACCAAGCATTAAACCTTTCCTAAGGATTATTGCGCGATCCAAATGTTTAATTTATTGATTTATCAATAATTTCCTGGGTCTTCTGACATTTCGTTTTCTGTTAGGTATGTAGTAGAATATTTTTTGTGGGTAACGTTCGTCATTCATTCTCTCTACGTGTTCTAGCCACTTTTGTCTGTTCTGCTCAATTTCTTCATTTAGATTAAAACTCCTTAATTGTTTTCTGATATCATCATTCTTTCTTCTGTCTCTTCTAGTGACTCCTAATACAGTTCTTAAAAGTCTCATTTCCGATGCCTGTAATCTGCTTTTATCTCTATCTGCCGTTGTCCAGGTTTCGCTACTATATAGAGTAATCGGAACTGTCATGTTTTTATAGAACTTTATCATCGTATCCTTTCTCACTTTAGTTTTCAAAGTTCTTTTAATTGTTCCACATATTTTTGAAAAAATTTCTACACTGCCGTTTGTGAAAATTGCGACACCAAGAAGGAAACGCATGAATTCAATGAATTTAATACCACAAGTTAGGTACATGACAAGTAACAAATGATAAAGTTTTCAAATCTATACATGACCTTTGAGGCCTAATATTCAGTATTTGATGTGGCCTCCATGCGCTGCAATTAGAGCTGCTATACGCCGTGGTATTGAATCAAAAAGGTTCTCAATAAGTTCCTGAGGGATTTCCCTCCACACAGTTTGTATTCGAGCCCACAAATCCGTGAAAATGGTTACTGGAGAACCGTGACGCACCAGGTGCCGACCTACCATCTCCCAGACATGTTTGATAGGCGACATGTCAGGCGAACGCGCAGGTCAGGGAAGTAATGGTACCCGTCTCTCTTCGAAGAAGGCTCGTACATTCGCCGGGCATTGTCCTGTTGAAATGTGGCTTGTGGAGTTGCCTGAAGCTGGGAGAGTACCTCAGGCTCTACAACCACCGTTAGGTGCCGGTTGCTGTTCAAAGTGCCCTCAATTTGTAAGAGGCGAGATCGGTTGTTGTAACCAATGGCGCCCCAAAACATCACGCCTGGTGTTTGTCCACTATGCCGCGCAACAATGCAACCCTCCAGGTTGTGCTCACCACGGTACCGCCAGACACGTATGTGGCCATCACTGTAGGGCACGTTGAAGCGGGACTCGTCCGAAAAGACTACATTTTGGCACTCAGCACCCCAGTGGCGGTGTTCACGTGTCCATTGCAGCCGGAGGAGCTTGTGGTTTCTGGACAATGGAAGTCGACGTAATGGCATTCATGCAATCACTGCAAACCGCTGCAGACGGCGACGAACCGTTGATGCAGACAGGTTCACATCTGTTGCAGTGCTCCAGCCTCGAGTCAACACTGTGGATGAAGCTGTGCGTTCCGTTATGGCCAAGTGGACAAGATGACGGTCATCCCGTGCTGTGGTCATGTTCCTTGGTCCAGTTCGCGCTCTTCGCTGCGTACGACCTTTATCTATCTACTACTTCCACACACGCATCTCTGTCGTAGTAGCATGGCCTGTACGAGCCGAAATGTCACGGTATGACAAACCCCTTCCCCGTTCAAACACACCCACATGCCGATATGGCGCCCTTTGAAATCGACGAGGCATACTGGCACTCACTTTATAGTTTCCACCTTGTTTGACAGCTCTGCACTGACTACACTGGGCGCAACACTGACCTTGTCGGACCGACACGAGAGGGCTTTGCTCGGCCTACGTGTACCCCATCTCTCTGCAAACCTAATCACTTATTACTTGCACACTCTTCTACACTTCCACCAAGTTTGGAGTTATTCGGGAAATTCTTTCTTGGTGTAGCAATTTTCACAAACGGCAGGTATTTTAGTTCCAATATCCACTTCTTTAATATGTGATACTGAAGAACTTAAAAATTAAAATTTTTTAACTTGTTAAATTATACTATTGTCTAATACAAGTTTACATCTCAACGGATGGTTCCGGGAAAACCCATGGATTTAGTTATAATATTTGATATATCTAAATTATAATTAAAAACTATTTTATGTAGTTCAAATAGTGCTCTTTCTAGTGTATCTTCATTACCAGAAATAGTTACATGGTCATCAGCATATAGAAGTGTCATTACAAAATTTTTCCTATCATAATCAGATGGTATATTTAAAATATTTAGCCGCTGTTTCCATTCACGGATTGCGTTGTCTAAATATAAATTAAATAATGTTGGTGATGTGCTGTGCCCTTGTCTTACACCGATATTAATATGTGCTCTCTTAGAATTTCCATTTTTACTTTCTCTGCTACGTATAGTAAGTAGGGGAAGTATTGTATTCCATCCAAAAATTCGATACCGAGATTTCACTGGAAATATATGTTTTGAGGCCCCCGAATCCAAAAAAAGCATTTTTGGAAACATGTCCGTGTGTGTGTCTGTGAACAGCATAACTCGGAAACTAACTGTCGCATAGACACAAAACTTGGTATTAGGTTCAGTATCTCCCAGAGATGCGACACGAAGGTTTTCAAGAAAATCCCCCCACCCCAGATTACCTTTTACATGGAACACTTTTCGAAAATTTTAATGTTCTCAAAAATGGCTCTAACGATTTTGATTAAAATATACGACTTTTGCATAACTGGTAAACCATAAGAGATAAGACAAAATTTTACTAGACAAAAAATATAGACCGCGTTAAAATACACAATTTATGTTATTTATATTTTTTTTGTTGAGTGAACCATTTTCGAGATATTGCTTGTTATTCCCTTAAATTTTCCAATACTTATACTTTTCTCAAATGGGAATTCGTTATTAATTTTTTTATGTCTTGGACATGCAAAGAGAATGGAATACTCCACATAGCAACCAGCTCTTAAAACATTTGACTATCGCTTAAAACCTACCAATTCCCCTTGCAGCTACAAGAAAATTAGCAATAAGATTAACATCTCGATTAACATGAAGCATATGGAGAATAAGCGTTTGTAAAAATAGTTTGTACAAGAGTAGAGAAAGTCATGTGAGTGTAACACATCAGAATTTGTTTTAGACAGCGCTCAAATTTGTAAAATATAATTAATATTGTATTGACTCCTGAAACTAACATGTCTCACGTTTAGAACGCGTTCTTGAAACAAGAGAAATGACGTTAAAAAGCGAGATGTCAGATGTTTTGTTGATACCCTAGCAGTCATTTTCAGTGAAATTGTTTTCAATATGTTATGCCTTACACTAGACAATGAAGCGATTAAATGCTATATCATATTGCTTTTTGAAAGTCTTGGGTAAGTACTTCTAGTGCTTTTTTTCTTGCCGTTCTGTAATTTCACTTCCATTTCAATTTCTTCTGAATTCATAATTTCCGCCACTTAATCTTTATGCAGTTTGGACAAACGAGTAGTGTTTTAGATCAAAGAAAGCTACCAATATAACGTATAGTTTAACTGTACAACGAATTGCGATAAATTGAAGTATGACGATTTGTATTGTAAACAGATAATGTGAGCGCCATAAGAAACTAACCGTGTAAAAAGACATAATGAAAAGTAAAACCTAATCAAACGAAGTCGAGTTATTAAAGACGTGCAAATACATGTGATTGGACTTGAAACCAAAGTTAGTAGTAATGAAGATTATCGTACTAGTGCACTTTTAGCTCGTGAGCACTGTGTTAGATGTTCTATTTTTAGACATGGTGCCTCAAATATATTAAATGGCAATATATATATATATATATATATATATATATATATATATATATATATATATATTGAATTTTCTGGGAATAGCCTGTGAAATCCTGTTCATTCAGAAAGAATTTTGTAGAATCAGTATAACTGGTAAACGTTAAGCCATAGACGAAAACGTACTACACAAAAAATGTAGATCTGTTTAAAATGCACAATTAATTTCCAAAAACTTTTTTGTGGCATTCTATTTCTAAGGTATCCATTATGAAAGCTTCGAATTGTTGAATACTCCATCATTCTAAAAGTCCTGATCAACATTCAGTTGTTTCTCGCGATGTTATGGAAGCAGTAAGGAATTTTAAGGCCAGCATATAGCGTCCAGTTGTTAAACATTTGACTGTTTGTATCTATAACGAAATGTGTAATGTAGATACTTCTGCAAAGGCATATCTTGCTTAACGTGAAGTAAATAGACAAATAAGCTTTCATAATAATAATTTGTTTACCAATAATGAACGATAGGGAGTAGAGATGGTCATGGGAATGGAACACACAAGAGTTTTCTGTTTACAATTTTAGTATAGATGTAGAACTTACTATAATTACAATCTAGATTTTTTAAAGTATGTTTTCTGAGAAGGTACAGATGATAACAATGTTTCTTGAGAGCGGGTGATTGTATTATTTAATGTCAAACCCTGAAGTGTGATTATACAGTTTCTATATGCTATCTCTGTGGATAGTCAAATTTTTAAAGGTGTATAGGTATACAGGGAATCCTGGCTTACATAGTTAAATAGCGGACATCTAAGCGGCTTTCTTTGATAGCTGTGGGAGATTTTATTCTCAGGCCATTCCAAAGGTCCATCAAATACGGCTTCATAGAGTGAAGTGAATCGGACGTCAATACTAGCAATGTTTCGTATTCTCAAGGGAAGAAGTAAGAAGGCTTTCCCTCGCAGCCAAAATGGATTTTCGACCGAAGGTTTCCACGATAACATCCCCTTGGCTCTTCTGGATAATATTTCTATACGGCGTGGTTCAAATCCTCTAAAAGCCTGATAATTTCTTCCTTGATTTCATCAAATGATGGAGAATTCCTTCGTTCTTCTCTATGAAATCTTTCATGGTACAGTAAGTACGGTTAACAGCGAGTTTTACAAACCATAGTTCGGCCTCAAGTGAACAACCTCATCTTTACTACCGTCTCATACAGTGTGATCTTTATGTCCCTCCGCAGTGGTGGAATAAGGGAGACATGGGAATGTGCATTTGTGATGCTACATTGGTCAACTGGTTGGAATGACTTTGGAGAAAGTGGTGGAAATAGAAAATAAATAAATAAATAAATAAATAAAAATCATGATCAACTTACCCATTCATAGAAGACATTGAAAATGTTCCACATTCTGTTGAAGACGCAGATTCACATATTTAGTTATGTTGTTAAAAACTTCGATTAAAGCTTCTTTTGTTACTGAATTAGTGTAATCTATTGTTAGATATTTCAGTTCATGTTTTGATTTATGTTTATTATTATTATTATTATTATTATTATTATTGTTAGTAGTAGTAGTAGAAGGACTTTTATTGTGAACAGTTTCAGTCTACTCTTGTACAATACAACACTCTCATGGGCCTCATTGCCGTACATGCTTTTCCTGTACCTATAATCCAGCACTGTGTGTATAACACTAAATATACACTCACTATATGTACATAAGTATGTGATAGGATGTAATATGATACTAACATAATGAAGGAAGAAAAAACTAAATAATAAGCATCATTTACAATTATATTATAAATACATACAATGCTCCGACCATTAAGAGCTCCCTCTTCCGTTCTCCAGTGCAATTAGCCTCCTTTGCCGAATCTTAGACAAAAAAATCTGATGTGTAACACTCACATGACTTTCTCTACTCTTGTACAAACTATTTTTACAACCGTTTATTCTCCATCTACTTCATGTTAATCGATATGTTAATCTTATTGCTAATTTTCTTGTAGGTGCAAGGGGAATTGGTAGGCTTTAAGCGATAGTCAAATATTTTAAGAGCTGGTTGCTATGTGGAGTATTCCATTCTCTTTGTATGTCCAGGACATAACAAATGAATAACGAATTCCCGTTTGAGTAAAGGTATTGGAAAAGTTAAGCAATAACAAGCAATATCTCAAAAATGGTTCACTCTACATTTTTTGTGCAGTAAAATGTTGTCGATCTCTTATGGTTTACCAGTTATGCAAAAGTCGTTCACAATGAAGAATACTTTTGGAGACATTGCCAGAAAATTCGAGATATACAATTCATTTGCCTAAAAATGTCTTAAACATATGGTATTTTATTCAAAATCGTTAGAGCCATTGTTCAGAAAATTAAAATTTTCGAAAAATGTTCCATGTAAAGGGTAATCTGGGGTGGGGGGATTTTCTTGAAAACCTTCGTCTCGCATCTCTAGAAGATACTGAAACTAAATACCAAGTTTGGTGTTTATCTGACTGTTCGTTTCTGAGTTATGCTGTTCAAAGACACACACACGTACATGTTTCCAAAAATGTTTTTTTTTGGATTCAGGGGGTCTCAAAACATGTATTTCCGGTGAAATCTCGGTATCGAATTTTTGGGTGGAATACAATACTTCTCCTACTTACTATACGTAGTAGAGAAAGTAAAAAGAACCCATTTTACCCAGCAGGCCTCCATTCCCCTACTGGACTCCAGAAACTGTGGTGGTAAATATTGTTTTGTTAGTAATTCCGTTTCCTTGTACTCAGCCAGAATATGATTCTATGTTTCCCTTTTACCACAGAATGGATATATTCTCTCTCCAGTTAATTTGTTGTCTTTCCAGGCGCCCAATCTTAGCCTCGCCAAACCACTTCTTTGTCCTCGCGTACAGTCATCTAAATACACCTCCCTCCCCGCGCTATTTGATAGTGTAAGTTAAGTGAAATTTTAGCCGTACATTGTGATTCAAAATTCTGTCTGTCAATATCACGTCTCTGAATTGTCTTCCATCCGCTACGTCCCATGTCCCTCCCCTGTAGCCAAATGTACCCCATTCCAATTTCTTCTAAGTCTCCTCGCAATTTCGTTGGCCAACACGTATTCCACCTGAGGCAGTATTTTTAACACTAAAATGATTTCAGCCTAATTATATAATATATAAATACAATAACAGCCCGTATTAAAGCAATATGTGTATGTAAAAATATATAAAAGGTGTATACTACAGTCATTGTATATGTTTATATTATTGTATACATATGTAATAATGTTATGTGAATGCATTGCGTGGTTTAATAATGTAGGAGCTGTGAGAATGGTGGGTTGGTGTTTGCTGGCAGTGAGATAGCCTTGAGGCAATAATGAATTAGTAAGTTTAAATGTTACTTGTGATTCTTGTAAGCAGTAATGTAAATTTTGAGACGGTTTAGAAATGGCCGATCAACAACCAGAGGAAGCTTTAGTTAAATGAAGGTATTCTGTTGGATTAAGAGTAGCCAATTAGAGACTTGAAATACAGAAATTTACAAGTTTAGGCGGTTGAAATCAATTCAGTTGGTTGCAGACAGCGTTACTAACCAGACACAAAGAGGGTCCTCAAGAAATTTAATACGTATTCGTGTAGGACGAAAATAGTTTTACGTGTTAAAAAGTGCAAGTAATTAATTGAAGAATCTCACAGCTCTCTATATCAGTGAAGTGTTATTTAAATCGTATCAAGCATTAATAAAAGGAGTGAAGTAAAATTATAATCTGTGTAAGCCTACATTCTTAGTCGTACCACAACCCTGTCAAGAAATCCATGTCTCTAACAATAATACTGACGCATCCCAGGCAAACATAAATATATAATATTTAAAGAAACAGTCAAATTACGAAGTTATATTTTTAAACTTGGGGCAAAGGCTACCGGGTACTATACGTGCGGTTGCAACCACTACAAGTTCGGCTCCCCAACAGTTGAACTATAATACAACTCATACTTCAAATTGGCTTTTCATACGTGAAGCAAAATAACATCTTCAAATTGACGCCCAAAGCGTGGGGCAAATAACAATATAACTTTTTCACACCCTTCCCGTACTGTTTCCCTGAAACACACCGCGCGTATTTATGTTCATATTTATATACTGTTGCAACAACTCTAAAGGGTTAGTCAGGTCTATCACTTCTTGCAGCGTCATGAACGGAACCAGTCTCGTTAATGTATTTATTAAATCTTAAAGGGTATCCCAAACGGTAATCTGGAATTTTAAAAGTCTTTAAAATTTCCTTTTTTTAATATAGTTTTTGACCTGATTATTCGTCATAAAAAATCAATAACCTGTAGCTCATACTTAGCTCCTTCATGAATTCAATCACAGTTAAACAAATAACAGGAAGTAAGGACGTAGGAAAGATTCGGTGGTAAAATCAACTATCAAATATAATTATAATTATATTTCATGCAATAATAAAGATATCAGAAGTTAGAGGATTTAATGTAGTTCATACACATGTGTGTAATAAAACAGACAAAACTCGCTGATGGTTTAGGTTGCCAGCACTGAATGCAGAAAATTCAACTTTCAGTCATGACACGATGAATGGGACGAGGATAAAAAGTATTACTACATAGCAAAAAACGCTAACGGTTACACCACTCCCGGTTTAATGATAGGAAAATTCAAACACACGCTAGCACCTGATCACGTTGTCATAGGGTTATCGTAATAAAAGCCTCATAAGGCAGAGGTAATTTAGCTAAAAGTCATTCTATTAATTTAAATTAAAAACCCAAAGTTTATCCTTTTACTCAAAGTAATTAAAATAAAATATTATTAGGTTGGAAATATTGAGGGGGAAAATTTGTCTACTGGCCCTATGGATGACAATATTTATAATCAACTGTAAGTGTTGAGGCAGTATTTTTAACACTAAAATAATTTCAGTCTAATTATATAATATACATAAATTCAATAACAGCCCGCCTTGAAGCAATATGTGTATGTAATAATTTGTAAAATGTATGTAACAGTCATTGCATATGCTTATATTATTGTATCCATGTGTAATAATGTTATGTGAATATATTACGTAATTTAATAATGCAGGAGCTGTGAGAATAATAAGTTAAAAGTTGCTAACAATGAGGTAACAATGAGGTAAGCTTGAGTCAATAATGAGTAAGAAAGTTTAACAGCACTACTTGTGATTCTTGGAGTAACAATAATGTAAATTTTGAGACAGTTTAAAAATAGCAAATCAACAACCAGAAAAAGCTTTAGTTAGGATTAGTCAATCAGTGACTTGAAATACAGAAATTTACAAGTTTAGACGGTTGAAATGAATTTAGTTGCCTGCAGACAGAGTTACTAACCAGACGCAAAAAGTGTCCTCAAGAAATATAATATGTATTCGTGTGAGACGAAAAATAAGTTTACGTGTTAAAAACGCGTAATTAATTAAAGAATCTCACAGCTCTCTATATCATTGAAGTGTTATTTAAATCGTATCAAGTATTAATAAAAGGAGTGAAGTAAAATTATAATCTGTGTAAGCCTACATTCTTGTCGCACCAAAACCCTGCTAAGAGAAACGTGTCTCTAACAATAATACTGACGCAGCTGAGGGAAACATAAATATATAATATTTCAAGAAACCGTTTAATTACAAAGTTAATATTTTTTTAAACTTGGGGCAAAGGCCACCTGAAAGTACATTTGGGGCGAAGACTACCGGAAACTGTTTACTATACGTGCAGTTGCAGCTATTACAAGTTCGGCTCAATAACAGTTGAAATAATAATACAACTCATACAACAAACTGCTTTCTCGGTGTTTAGTGTCCATGTAGAAAGCCTAAACGAATACTAGAAAATGGTACATAAGCTGGATTCCGAACAAAATATACACTTATGCAGTTTGGTCGATATCTAGCATCCAAAAGGCACAAAAATCTAGTAGAGTAAATGAAATCTAATTGACGTCTAAGTCCTAGATGATAATTATACAGGAAATACCATGTGAAAAGTTCAATGGCAGTCTCCCCGTGAATAGTTGCAAAGTTTGGATCTCTTTTGAGGGTATAGACGCTCGAAAGTGACTTCATATTTTAAGATCCTGGGAAATACCGGGGTATGTACGTTAGAAGCAGAGCAATCACCTAGGGGTGGTTAGGGAAGGGTGTTGGGGTTCCGGTGACAATAAAAACTCCAGGTAAACTTACTCCCCATGCATTGAGCCCATTATTCTATTCTAAAGGCCTAAGCCTGAGTCTGTATCTCAGCTTATTATATACTTGGTTTGCGGTGAAGTTGCTTCTTAATCACAAAAATGCTCGTTATGACCACGACCGACGTGGAGACGTTCTGTGTTCGGGTGTCGAAGTGGCCTGTCCCTGCTTAAGTATCCTAAGCTGTGAGGCGTCAGGGTTCTGTTAATCTAGATTCTCAAGTACCCTAATTTCAACACTTCCGCGAGGGTCTCCTCACTCCGATATCTGGAATTCGTTCCCAGCCCTGGGATACTACAATATGTTAAACTGCCCAGTGTTGCGCTGTACAAGCACCAAGTGCCTGGTAAATAGAAAACGATGATTTTTCTTGTTGCTATTTTCGTCTGCTAAGAAAGATTTATACAATAAATCCGCTTTTGGAGGGATTTGTTTCAATCTGTGCCCAACCATTTGGGTTTCTTCAATTCATTGCTCTTAAGTGTTAGTTTGTTTTATTGCGTCTTTATTTAATAAACAGTGAGATATTATTATTATTATTATTATTATTATTACATCTAGTACTGAGAAAGTATTTTATTTTATTTAACTGCCCCACGTATGGGTGGCAACTTAAGAAAGATATGCTTTACATGTTTATTTATTTCCACACTTGGGAAACCAATTTGAAGAAGTTATTGTCTTTACGTTGGAGTTGTTTATTTTTGCTCCATTCTTGAACGTCTATTTGAAGTAGTGTTACTGTTGTTGAAGGAGTTTGCACCACGCTTTGGGCATTAATTTGAAGAAGATTGTTTGTTACGTAATATGATACTACGAATATGAAGCTGATTTGAAGATGTATTTTTGTTGTTACGCTCCAAGTTGAAAAACAATATTTATTAACTTTGTTATTAAATTGGTTCTATAGATATTATTTATGTTTGCTTTTGCCTCGGCTGCGTCAGTATTACTTTAGAGACACGTTTCTCTTAATCAGGGCGTGGTGCGACAAGAATGTAGGCTTACACAGATTTTAAGTTTAAATTCACTTCTTTTTTATTTATCCTTGACACAAATTAAATAGCACTACACTGATATCAAGAGCTGTGAGATTCTTTAATTTAATACTTGCACTTTGTTAACGCGTACTTAATTTTTACATCTCGCACGAATACGTAATATTTCTTTAGAGAACACATCTTCCATCCGGTTACTACCAAGGTCTGCCATTAACTGATTATATTTCAACCGTCTAAACCCGTAAGCTTCTGTATTTCAAGTCACTGATTGGCTAATCCTGCATTTAATTAAAGCTTTTTCTGGCTGTTGGTTGGCTAATTTTAAACTGTCACAAAATTTACATTATCGTTTAAGAACGTAGGTTTTCACGGCCGGTGTCACAATTATAACTAATATAATTTTCCGGGCTGTTATGCCGTGGTCTGCTGAAGAAAGATTTCCCAGACGTTTCGTCCACAACTGCGGTGGACATCTTCAGTGGCGCGGACGAAGTCTTCTCGGTGAAAGTATCGCAGCGTCTGATGCGTTGGCCGTTAGTGCAGCTCTCTTTATAGTGTGGACGGTCTCGGCTGATTGGCCCGCTGGTATGAGGGGGCTGGCGCCGGCTGTGTTGTTGCTCTCTTCTGATTGGCTCGCAGTGTTTTTCGGTTTTGTATGACCTTTCTTGTTTTTGATGACTAGATGCCAGTTACTGTTGAGTTTCAATGCTTCTTCTTTCCTATTGAAATTATTGGGATGTTTATAAATCTCTATTGCTTCGCGTTGTAGCCGGGTATGGTAATGCTTTATGGAGGAAAGAATGTTGGTGTCCTGAAATCTAATAATGTGTTCGTCCTCGGCTTCAATGGCATGTTCGGCGACTGCCGATTTTTCTGTATGGCCCAGGCGGCAGTTTCTTTTGTGTTCGCTAAGTCTGGTGTTTGCGCTCCGCTGCGTGGTACCAATGTACACTGAACCACAGGAACAAGGAATACGGTAAACACCGGCCGATGACAGGGGATCTCGGGGGTCTTTGGAAGAGCGCAGTAGGCTGTTTAATTGTCTTGTAGGTTTGAATACTGTTTTGACGTTATGACGTTGAAGTATATGTTCAATACGGTCAGTGACATTTCTGAAATATGGCAGAAAGACAATGGACTTGCTTTTGGGTTGGTCCTGAGTAACCGGTCGCGGCTTGGCCGGACGGCAGGCTCTTCTCACCTCTTGGACTGAATAACCATTTGATTGTAGAGCTGTTTCTAGGTGTCGGATTTATTGTGGAAGTAAGTGTGGTTCACAAATACGGGAAGCACGGTTCGCGAGTGTCTTAATCATAGCACGTTTTTGTCTAGGATGGTGGTTGGAGTTCTTGTTAAGGTAACGGTCTGTGTGTGTGGGTTTGCGGTAGACAGTATGACCCAGCGTGCCGTCAGCCTTCCTGCTAACGAGTACATCTAGAAAGGCTAGTTGGCCATCCTTTTCTTGTTCCATTGTGAACTGTATACGCTGATTGATGCTATTTAGATGTAACAAAAAATCTTGAAGAGCTTGTTCACCATGGGGCCAGATGACGAAGGTGTCATCCACATAGCGGAACCAGGCTGTTGGTTTGAGTGGAGCTGAGTTTAGTGCCTTTGACTCAAATGCCTCCATGAAGAAATTGGCCACAACAGGGCTAAGGGGGCTGCCCATGGCAACACCGTCTATTTGCTCGTAGAATGAACGGTTCCACTGGAAATAAGTCGTAGTCAGGACATGGTGAAAAAGTGTAATGATATCATCAGAGAAGATGGGTTGTAACAACTTCAGAGTTTCCTGTACTGGAACCATGGTGAATAGAGACACAACGTCAAAACTAATTAGTAAATCCTTCGGTAGCAATTTGAGGTTGCGGAGAATTTGAATGAAATGAGTAGAGTCTTTGATGAGAGAGTCGGACAAGCCGACATGGGGTTGTAGAAGGCCGGTTAGGTATTTAGCTATGTCGTATGTGGGAGAACCAATACCACTAACAATGGGCCTGAGCGGAACATCTGGTTTATGGATCTTAGGTAGCCCGTAAAGTCTAGGCGGCTGAGCTTCGGACTTGGTAAGGCGGCGTTTGTCTTCCTTCGAAAGCGAGGAGTTCTTGATCAAAAGATTAGTTTTCCGTAGAATACGGGCTGTCGGATCACGTTTAATCTTATGGTAGGTTGCTGGTTGCAGGAGTTCAGAGATTTTCTGTTGATAGTCTTGTTGGTTAAGAATAACTGTGGCATTACCCTTGTCCGCTGAGCAAACAATGATGTCTCGGTTGGAGTTCAGCTTCTTTAATGCAGTTCTCTCTTGATTGGTTAAATTACTGGTAGGAGGTTTGGCCTTCTCGAGAACCCTGGCAGATTCCCGGCGAATTTCATCAGCTGCAAGCCTTGGCAGAACTCGTATTCCTGCTTCAATGTGAGAAATGAGCAACAACACAGCCGGCGCCAGCCCCCTCATACCAGCGGGCCAATCAGCAGAGACCGTCCACACTATAAAGAGAGCTAGACGCTGCGATACTTTCACCGAGAAGACTTCGTCCGCGCCACTGAAGATGTCCACCGCAGTTGTGGACGAAACGTCTGGGAAATCTTTCTTCAGCAGACCACGGCATAACAGCCCGGAAAATTATATTAGTTATAATTACATTATCGTTGCTCTAATAATGACTAGTAGCATTTAAACTCTCAAACTCATTATTGCCTTAAGGTTACCTTATTGTTACCTCATTGTTAGCAACGTTAAACTTATTATTCTCACAGCTCTTACATTATTAACTTACGTAATGCATTCATAACATTTTTAAACATGTTTACAATAATATAAGCATATGAAATGCCTGTTACATACATTTTAAAAATTATTACATACATTTTGCTTCAAGGCGGGCTGTTATTGAATTTACATATTATATAATTTAATTTAAATAACTCAAGTGTTAAAAATACTGCCTCAGTCTGCGGATGTATCACTGTGGTTTTCCCTCATGCAAATAATAGTTTGTTCTCATTTTAGCTTTGCTTAATGTAGAGAAACATTATTTGTGTCCTCATAATAAATTTTCAACGAATGGGATTGTCTTGATATTTAATGTAATGGAACATTTACATTTTTTCCTCATGCTTCTGAAATAAGTTGGTACAGAAGTAATTGGTGTGAATGTCGTTTACATTATCATCTATTAAACGTGGCTACTGTACACTTGATATTTCAAGAATATGTTTGTTTCAGCCTATGTTATAAGATTAATAGTGTAATATCAAAGACAAATGAAACACCTAGATTTACTGTATGGAATTGACGAAGAACCCTGAAAATTAGAAGTTTTTAGAACAAATAACTTGAAACATCTGTCCGTCATAGACTATGGAATGGATGTTATTATTATTATTATTATTATTATTATTGGAGATAGAAACAAAAGCGATAACATAACTTACGTTTCATTCTCATGGAGCCTCTATATATTATCTTATGTTGAGTTACCTGAAACAAAAGAATTAAGGGATTACAAAAGGAAGCCGATTTTTACTTTTCCTGCGATTTATCTATGATGTATATAAGTAGTATTGTAATCTATTACAAAATTCTATAACGATATTTCACAAGAAATACATGTTTTAAGGTTTCCAAAACCATTTTAGTGAACGTCATTGGTATTTAAATTCAGATTCTTCCAAGAATGTAACACAAAGATTTTCACGAAATTCCCCCACTCAAACTCCCTCTACACGAAATGTTATGCTAATTTGTATTATCTCAAAAACAGCTCTAACGATTTCAGTTCAAATGTCACGTGTTAGGCATGCCAAATGGTGAATAATTACAATTTATACACTGCTTTTCATTCACATTGTGGCCACCGCATAGCTGCTTTCGCACCGGTCGCCGTAACTCGAACTCCAGCCGAAAGTTATAATATCCCGCGACTTCCTCACCTTGTTATAGTTACCGTTACAATTACAATGATAAATAAGCACGTACCTTATCTAAGAAATGTTAGAGGTGTCTTTCCCCATCCGCATATTTATGGCATATTATCAGGAAATTTTCATTGACACTGGAGAGTTCAGCATCTAAATTGAGTGAAGTTCTACTAGATAACATTCACATTCAGATAAATCTGAGGATTATGAGGGCCATAATTCTTTACTAATTATGCGATCTTCTAAATCCTCCTAATTAAATTTAATAACTAATCAGCTGTAACAAAGTACTGTTGCAAAAATCCAGACTGGCATTCAGCATCAGTCATCTATTCAAAAATTGGAGTAAGTCATTCCTGCACCTCTCCGCTTTTATTGAATGGTAAAAAATTGTAGGTCCCGCTATTCTGTATGCATTTACTGCACACCGATTTTGGCGTGTGTAAAATCGGGCTTCTATGTGCTCCAATATCTGTTATTTTGCGACGAAACCTAAAGGAAGCTTGCTTCGTAGCAGAAGAATATTAAACGTGGGTCAGTTTTGCAAAATCTAATTACAGAAATTACCCCGACTATGACAATCAGATGAAAAATAATCTGATGTGTTACACTCACATGACATTCTCTACTCTTGTACAAACTATTTTTACAAAGGTTTATTCTCCATATGCTTCATGTTAATCGAGATGTTAATCTTGTTGCTAATTTTCTTGTAGATGCAAGGGGAATTGGTAGGCTTTAAGCGATAGTCAACTATTTTAAGAGCTGGTTGCTATGTGGAGTATTCCATTCTCTCTGCATTACCAGGAACAAAAAAATGAATAACGAATTTCTATTTGAGAAAAAGTATAAGTATTAGAAATTTTAAGGGAATAACAAGCAATATCTCGAAAACGGTTCACTCAACAAAAAAATGTATGACATAAGTTGTGTATTGTAACGCGATCTACATTTTTTGCGTAGTAAAATGTTGTCTATCTCTTATGGTTTACCAGTTATGCAAAAGTCGTTCACAATGAAGAACACTTTTGGAGACATTCCCAGAAAATTCGAGAATATAATTTCATTTTTCATGAAAATATCTTAAACATATGATATTTTAATCAAAATCATTAGAGCCATTTTTGAGAAAATTTAAATTTTCGAAAAATCTTCCATGTAAAGGGTAATCCGGGGTGGGGGAATTTCTTGAAAACCTTCGTGTCGCATCTCTGGAAGATACTGAACCTAAATATCAAGTTTGGTGTTTACCCGACTGTTCGTTTCTGAGTTATACTGTTCACAGACAGACACACACAGACATGTTTCCAAAAATGCTTTTTTTGGATTCAGGGGGCCTCAAAACATGTATTTCCGGTGAAATCTCGGTATCGAATTTTTGGGTGGAATACAATACTTCCCCTACTTACTATACGTAGTAGAGAAAGTAAAAAGGAAAAGCTATGTTTATCAAGTAAGGATGTGATGTTTAACAGATTTCGATAAACTTTGTATGAATCAGCATCTGATTGGCTATTCCATTTGAGGTCAAGGACTGAAGTAGTCTCTGTAAATCTTTATATTTAAGCATCCGTGTTAGTGTGAAACAGCAAATATCATTTTGCTATTAATTTCTAAATTGCTGACCAACTCCCACAAACTCACACGCCAACGTACTTTTCCACATAAACAGCACAAGCGTACGGCACGAGCTATTCAAAATATGCACAGAGTATTTTTAGCTAACGTCGTGTTGTGCTACTGGCTGCAAACAGCTTCACATCAGCTGTCAAAACGATACATTTTTGTTACCAGGAAAACCCCCGCGACTCTATGTACTAGACTGAGATGTAAATATAGGAAAATCTTATGTGTTATATCAAAACTTTCTCTTTACTCTATCGTTTATTAGTAGGTATGTAAGGTATTCTTAAAAAAGTTTATTTTTCCACTTGCTTCATTGAAATAAATATTTATAAACGTAACCACATTACACATTTCGTTGTATTATATACAAAGAGTGTAGTCAGTAAATGTTTCAGAATTGGACGCTACATGCTGGCCTTATAGTCTTACCATGCAATCGCGAGAAATAAATAAAACAATCAAATAAATAATAAAATCTGAATATACTATACCGGCACCTTAGTTACTACACCGAAACGTACATTCAAACTTTACATTTATTCTTACAAACACATTTACATTTTAGATTACATAAACTTTTTACTTTCTCTACTACGTATAGTAAGTAGGGGAAGTATTGTATTCCACCCAAAAATTCGATACCGAGATTTCACCGGAAATACATGTTTTGAGACCCCCTGAATACAAAAAAAGCATTTTTGGAAACATGTTCGTTTGTGTGTCTGTGTGTATGTGTGTGTGTGTGTGTGTGTGAACAACGTAACTCAGAAACGAACAGTCGGATAAACACCAAACTTGGTATTTAGGTTCAGTATCTTCCAGAGATGCGACACGAAGGTTTTCAAGTAAATTCCCCCACCCCAGATTACCCTTTACATGGAACATTTTTCGAAAATTTTAATTTTCTCAAAAATGGCTCTAACGATTTCGATTAAAATATCATATGTTTAAGATATTTTCATGACAAATGAAATGTATATCTCAAATTTTCTGAGAATGTCTCCAAAAGTATTCTTCATTGTGAACGACTTTTGCATAACTGGTAAACCATAAGAGTTAGACAAAAGTTTACTACACAAAAAATGTAGATTGCTTTAAAATACACAATTTATGTCATATACGTTTTTTGTTGAGTGAACCATTTTCGAGATATTGCTTGTTATTCCCTTAAATTTTCCAATACTTATACTTTTTCTCAAATGGGAATTCGTTATTCATGTTTTTATGTCCTGGACATACAAATAGTATGGAATGCTCCACATAGCAACCAGCTCTTAAAAGATTTGGTATCGCTTAAAGCCTACCATATTCCACTTCCATCTACAAGAAAATTAGCAATAAGATTAACATCTCGATTAACATGAGGCATATGGAGAATAAGCGTGAGTAAAAATAGTTTGTACAAGAGTAGAGAAAGTCATGTGAGTGTAACACATCAGATTTTTTCAGATAGAATGACTGCAACTACACAATGTCTACAAAATAATAATATAATAATAAATGAAAATAATGGAAAGAAAAGTAGAAAATTTTAGATTAGAGTAAAGGCATAAAAGAAAAAAGAAACTTGATTACAATTCTAAATTCTATATTTATCTACACTTGCTGGAACCCACAAACGTAGCAACTCGTAACCAGCTACTATCTAGTCCTATGTAACTATATTCACTGGAAACCAGCGAAAATGTACTGGTAGCCAGCGCAAAACCTTCTACTAAGCTACTAATTATTTTAATAAGTTTATTTATTTATCACGAGAAACAACTGAATGTCGACAAGACTTTAGAAGAATAACAAATTATTGAACAATTCGAACCATTAATGAAGGATATCTCAGAAATAGCTTATGCCACATAAAAAGTAATTAGAACTGAATTGTGTGTTTTAAAAATATATACATTTTTCGTGTGGTATGTTTTCGTCTATCGCTTAACGTTTACCAGTTATACAAGATTATACAAAATTCCCTCCGAATGAAGAGGACTTCATAGGTTATTTTCAGAAAATTTAAGATATACACTTTGTCATGTAAATATAAGGAATTTTAATCCAAATTGTTAGAACCATTTTTAAGAAAATAAACAATTTCGAATATTGTTCCGTGTAAATGATAGTTTGTGGGGGGGGGGGGGTTCATGAAAATCTTCGTGTTGCATTTTTGGAAGGTGCTGAGGTTAAATACCAACTTCGGTATTTATCCATTTTGTTTTTCATTATGCTATGCTCACTCTCTCTCTCTCTCTCTCTCTCTCTCTCACACACACACACACACATACATTTTTCTAAAGATGCATCTTTTGGATTCTAGGGGCTCAAAGCATATATTTCCGGTGAAATCTTGTACTGAATTTTTGAGTGAAATGCAATACCTTCTCTACCTACTAGGCAGGGGTAGATAAAGTAAAGATCCTCTCAACATTACTATTATAATTTTTAACAAATATCTTTCTGGAGTTGCTAATTAATTTGAAACTAAAGAATGTTTACTTTCCTGGAAATTTTGGACATTCCATATTTTTCAGAAATTCCCACGAACGCTGGACAGAAGGTAAAATTGTAAGGCATGCCCGGGATTTTCCTGGACATGTATTAACGCCACAAGTATGCTTTTAATTGTCTTAGCATGGAAAAAGTTCTTTCTGCAGGAGTGGAAACTGACAAAATGGATCATATCTTCAGAAGAACATAGACAACCAAAGAAGTCACACCTTTGAAGCTTCCCATGTTTCCCTTTCTTTAGAAATACTTCCCTTGGAGGCTCATTTTAGCTAAAATATTTGCAATTGTCTTTCCTTATGAAATTATTTTCACTGCTGTTGTAGCAGGAAAGAGGAAATTTCTGGGGAGTAGGGCCACCTCGGCCCTCTTATATACGCCCCCGTATGTTATCTATACATTTACTCGTTAATTAAATTTTTACTTTCTGTACTACATAGAGAAGGTATTTCATTCCAGCTACAAATTCGATACCGAGATTTCACCGAAAATACATGTTTAGGCTTCTGAATAATAAAAAAACGTTTTTAGAAAAATGTTCTAGTGTGTGTGTGTGTGTTCATTTTTACTTGCTTTTTCTACTAGCTAAAGTAAGTAGGGGAAGTATTACATTCCACCCAAAAATTCTATACCAAGATTTCACCGGAAATACATGTTTTCAGGCTCCATGAATCCAATAAAGCATTTATCGAAACAATTCCGGGTGTGTGTGTACTTGTGTGAACAGCATTAATCAAAAAGGAGAAGTATAAATGCCAAGCTTGGTATTTAGGTTCAATATCATCCAAAGTTGCGACACAAAGATTTTAAACCAAATCCCCGACCACAAACTACCCATTACATGGAAAATTTCAAATTTTTTATTTTCTAAAGAATAGCTGTAACGGGTTTTATTAAATTGCAATATATGAAGGATATTTACATGTATCTTGAATTTTCTGGGAATTTTATATAATTTTGTATAACTGGTAAACGTTAAGCAATAGACGAAAACGTACTACACAAAAAATATAGATCTCTTTAAAACACACAGTCTATTTAAAATAAGATTTTTTTGTAGTATTATAATAAAGGTTGGAAATGTTTAATACTTGTATTGGTTTTAAAGTCCCACTGATTTTCAGTTTTTTCTCGCGATGTCATGGAAACAGTATGGAATTTTAAGGCCAGCATGTAGCGTCCAGTTGTTAAACATTTGACTGTCGCTGTTCCCTTTGTACCTATAACGAAATGCGTAAAGTAGCCATTTCTGCAAAGATTTATTTGGATTAAATGTAGTAGATAGAAAAATAAGCTTTAGTAAGAAAAGTTTATGTACCCACTAACAAAGATAGAGGGAAGAGAAAGTCACGTGTATGTATCACATTAGATTTTTTTCATGTTATATCACTTGAAGGTTAATACTGCAATTTTCCCCTAAATTAATATATACTTATATATTATGCTCTATACATGTGATGTGTTTATTTACATTTTTACATTGAGAGTTCAGTTTAGGGCATCAAATCTATTGTTTTGAGAAATGTGTTATAAAGTCTTAGATATTTGTTTATTACAAGCTCCTCTGTTATTGGTCATTTGCTTTTCTGGAGTTCTATGGCAGGTTTCAGGTTATTTCTTTCCCTTTGTAGTTTTGGGCATCTGTAGATGAGGTGTTGACCGTCTGTTCTTCTGGTAGACAGGTACATGTGGGTTCATCTATTATTGGTATGTTGTACGGGCATGTCTTGGTTTTCCCATGTGCGCTGATAATTGTTCTTAATGCTGGGCTGATTGGAAGTTTTGTTTCATTCTTTGAATAACAGATGGAATAAAACTTTTGGATGTACCGAGTTTGGTTGTGCTGGTCCACTCATGTTGCCATCGAAGGAGCACATCCTTCTTAATTTTGCTGACAAATGAAGTTTTAGGTTGCTATCATATGCTAGGATAATGTTTTCAAGAGCTGTTTCCTTGGCTAATTTATCAGCCATTTCATTCCCAATGAAGCTTGAATTAGTTTGGATCCACGCAAATGTATTTTCTGAATGTGTATGTGTGTGTGTGTGTCTTTGAATAGCATAACTCAAAAAATCTGTTGTTTTACACTCACATGACTTTCTCTACTCTTGTACAAACTATTTTTACACATGCTTATTCTCCATATGCTTCATGTTAATCGAGATGTTAATCTTATTGCTAATTTTCTTGTAGATGCAAGGTGAATATGGTAGCCTTTAAGCTATAGTCAAATATTTAAAGAGCTGCTTTCTATGTGGCGCATTCCATTCTCTTTGTATGTCCAGGACATAAAAAAGTGAATAACGAAATCCCATTTGAGAAAAAGTATAAGTATTGGAAAATTTAAGGGAATAACAAGCAATATCTCGAAAATGGTTCACTCAACAAAAAAATGTATATGACATAAATTGTGTATTTTAACCGATCTACATTTTTTGTGTAGTAAACTTTTGTCTACCTCTTATGGTTTACCAGTTATGCAAAAGTCATTCACAATGAAGAATACTTTTGGAGACATTCCCAAAAAATTCGAGATATACATTTCATTTGTCATGAAAATATCTTAAACATGTGATATTTTAATCAAAATCGCTAGAGTCATTTTTCGGAAAATTAAAATTTTCGAAAAATGTTCCATGTAAAGGGTAACCTGGGGTGGGTGGATTTTCTTGAAAACCTTCGTGTCGCATTTCTGGAAGATATTGAACCTAAATACCAAGTTTGGTGTTTATCCGACTGTTCGTTTCTGGGTTATGCTGTTCACAGTCAGATAGATAGACACATAGACACACACATGGATATATTTCCAACAATGCTTTTTTTGGATTCAGGGGGTCTCAAAACATGTATTTCCGGTGAAATCTCGGTATCGAATTTTTGGGTGGAATACAATACTTCCCCTACTTACTATACGTAGTAGAGAAAGTGAAACTAAATGTCGGATAAATACCCAACTTGGTATTTAAGTCCAGTACTTTCCAAATCGCGCTACACGAAGACTTTTAGAAAATCCCATTACCCCAAACAACCCTTTACATGGAAAGGTTTTATAATTTTGATTTTGCAAAAAATGGCTAACGAATTTGATTAAAATACCACATATTAAAGATATTTACATAACAAATAAATTTTATATGTTGCATTTTCTGGGAATAGCTTGTTAAGTCATCTTCATTCGGAAGGAAATTTATATAATCCTGCATAGCTGCTAAATCTCAAGCGTTAACGTACTACACAAAAATGTAGATCTGTTTTTTACTTTCTCTACTACGTATAGTAAGTAGGGGAAGTATTGCATTCCACCCAAAAATTCGATACCGAGATTTCACCGGAAATACATGTTTTGAGACCCCCTGAACCCAAAAAAAGCATTTTTGGAAACATGTCCGTGTGTGTCTGTGTGTGTGTATGTGTGTGTGTGTGTGTGTGTGTCTGTGAACAGCATAACTCAGAAACGAACTGTCGGATAAACACCAAACTTGGTATTTAGGTTCAGTATCTTCCACAGATGCGACACGAAGGTTTTCAAGAAAATCCCCCCACCCCAGATTACCCTTTACATGGAACATTTTTCGAAAATTTTAATTTTCTCAAAAATGGCTGTAACGATTTTGATTAAAATATCATATGTTTAAGGTATTTTTATGACAAATGAAATGTATATCTCGAGTTTTCTGGGAATGTCTCCAAAAGTGTTCTTCATTCTGAACGACTTTTGCATAACTGGTAAACCATAAGAGATAGACAAAATGTTACTGCACAAAAAATGTATATCGCGTTACAATACACAATTTATGTCATATACATTTGTTTTGTTGAGTGAACCGTTTTCGCGATATTGCTTGTTATTCCCTTAAAGTTTCCAATACTTATACTTTTTCTCAAATTCGTTACTCATTTTTTTATGTCCTGGACATGCAAAGAGAATGGAATGCGCCACATAGCAACCAGCGCTTAAATATTTGACTATCGCTTAAAACCTACCATATTCCCCTTGCATCTACAAGAAAATTAGCAATAATATTGACATCTCGATATCTCGATTAACATGAAGCATATGGAGAATAAGCGTTTGTAAAAGTAGTTTGTACAAGAGTAGAGAAAGTCATGTGAGTGTAACACATCAGATTTTTTAAAACACACAATATATTTCAAATAATTTTTTGTGGCATCAGCCATTTCCGAGATATCCGTTTTTAATGATTCGAATTGCTCAATGTCGTCCTCCGTTGCTAGCCTCTAGTCCCCGAGGTCGCAGCTTCAAACCCAGCGGAGGCGTGAAAATCCTTAACATGACTTCCTTCGGAAGGTAAGTAAAGCAGGTGGTCTCGTGTCGTAGATTTACGGCACGTAAAGGATCCTTAACCCTAGACAGGTGGCGCATGTACGTCTTAACATTAGTCGTGGTGCGAGGTCATTCGCGACCCCAGGAATAAAACGATTGTTGTAAATGGACCGAATTAATAAATTTATCTAATTATTGCTTACATATACCGAGTAATACATTATGTATTAAAATAACTGTTGGTTGTAGAAATCTGCTTTAAAAAAACTTTGAATTGACAGTTCCTTGCAATTTGTACTGATGCGCAGCACAAAAAATATATTTAAATGTTCACTTCACTCATAATCATAAAGTAATCCAGTTAATGTGTTTTTGTTTTTTTTATGTCGACAGTAAGAACATATGTTGATGCTCATATTATAATTCACACACAGCTCCTACACACGACTACACTATGGTCTTTACACACCTGCTCCTTGCATTTTACACACGAAAGTTTTGTCTTTCTGTCTGCATTCTCGGACACACATTACACCTCATTCTTTTCTTCACTGGCAATTCCTGTTGTTGATTTTCTGGTTGGGCTGCATTTATAAAATACCGTATTTTCTCAAGCAATAATTCTATAGGAGATTTTGCATTTTTAGCTGCAGATTTTACCCTGGTAAGTGAGTCACTATCTTGTGGGAGCGAGTACGTTAATTTTGAAGAGGCTGAACCATTTTCCATGCCGTAACTCGATCCTCTTCTGCACTTTGCTCACTTTCACTATTTGAACTCAGTATTTCAAGTTCATCTTTGGTTTCGCTGCCTTCACCACCCAACGCTTCCTCTTCTTCCACTTCCCTTATTAGGGCTAATAACCTTGCCTGATGTTCCTCATAACACATATTGATATAAAAACAGCACTACGTTTAATACTAAAAAATATGTAAATATTATAACCACAACTTCTCGAAGGTTCAGCTAAAAACACACTGTAACTACAGAAACAACATGCAGACGAACACATAACAGGCAACGGGAGAGGTGGCGTGGGGTATCTCCTGCCCACATTTCAGCCGAAGAACACAAATAGCTTATATTTCCGGAATTTATAACCTGCATTTCAATGCTAATGACCTCTAACAAAAGCCAAGGAATGCAGCGAAAGGTAAGGGAAAGGCAGGGTTCAGGTATCCGAAATCATTATATATATAACTTGCAAATAAAACTGACTGGGGTCAGAAAATACCCCGCGCCACCTCTCTAGTGTTAAGCTTAATGAAGAGGCCTCTGAGCAAACTTTCCTGTCCTTAACGCCCAGTATAGAATGGGACGCTAAGAACTATGGTTAAAGAGCGTCCGTGATAAAAAACACAATTTTTGAATTGTTCAATGCTTATTCATTCTGTTAAAGTCCTGTCGAATTTCAGTTGTTTCTCGCAATGCTATGGAAAGATTATGGAATTATAAGACCAGCATATAGCATCCAGTTTTAAAACATCTGACTATCGCTGTTCCCTTTGTATCTATAATGAAGCTTGTAATGGCTATTTCTGCAAAGCATTCTCTCCATTAAAATGAAGTAGATAGGAAAATAAACTTTCGTAAGAATAGGAGAGGTAGAATCAGGCGACTGAAAAACTCAATGCTATCGCTGGGATTTGACCCACGGATCTTCCGGTTTCTGTTCGGCTGCTCTAACCACTGAGCTACCTTAGCAACATAAGTACGATATTAAATTCCCCAAATTTTCGCATTTTTTTTCGTAAGAATAACTTGTATACCCCCTATGAAGATGTTATTATTTATTGCGTTACTTTTAGCACCACGCTGTGAGAGCCAATTTGAAGAAGGTTTGTTGCTACTACGTATGGTAAGCCAGTTTTAAGATGTATTATATTTCGACTGTTGGGAAGCCGAACTTGAAGTAGTTGCAATCGCACGTATGGTAAAATGTTTCCGGTAGCCTTCGCCCCAAATGTACTTTCCGGTGGCCTTTGCCCCAAAATGTTTAAAAAAAACATTAACTTTCTAATTTTGATTGTTTGTTTACATATTATATATTTATGTTTGCCTCGGCTGCGTCAGTATTTATATGAAAGTCTTAGCAGGGAGTGGTGCGACTGAAGAATTTAGGCTTACACAGATTATAATTTTACTTCACTCCTTTTATTAATGCTTGACACGATTTAAATAACACTTCACTGATATAGAGAGCTGTGAGATTTTTTTATTAATTACATGTACTTTTTAACACGTAAACTATTTTTCGTCTCACACTGAATACGTATTAAACTTCTCGAGGGCGCATCTCGCGTTCGGTTAGGAATACTCTCTACAAGCAACTGACTTTTGAATTTGTAAATTTTGCTCCATTTTAGTTTCTGATTGGCCAATCCTAGTCCAATAGAATACGTTCATTTAACTAAAGCTTTTTCTGGTTGTTGATTGGATATTTTATAAACTGACATAAAAATTATAATATTGCTTACAAGAATCACAAGTAGCATTGTTAAAACTTTTAAATTCATTATTGCCTTAAGGTTACCTCATTGTTAGCAACTTTTGACCTATTTCTCACAGCTCCTGCATTATTAAATAGCGTAATACATTCATATAACATTATTACACATGTATATAATAATATAAACATATACAATGGCTGTAATATACATTTTTTATATATTGTTACATACACATATTGCTTTAAGGCGGGCTGTTATTGAATTTATATATTATATAATTAGATTGAAATCATTTAAGTGTTAAAAATACTGCCTCACCTAATAAGCGATAGAGGGTAGAGAGAGTCATGTGAATGTAACACATCGATTTTTTTTTAGTTAAACCTTAAGGTCAAACCAATGTAATGTATTTTTACTAATGGAAAGGAAAATAATAATTGTGTAGTGTAAAGACTATCGATTAGTATTTGGCTTTGAAACAACAAATGAACAGCGATGTGTAATATTTACGAAAGGAAGGAATACCACACAATGCGAATAAGCTGTCTCTTTGAAACGTTGTTTAGGTTATGTCAACAGAGATAGTCAGGTCGTTAAACGAAACGGCTTTGTGACGCTAGAATCCAATAAACGGATTGCTCGTCTAGTTAATCCGTACCAACACGAAATATTAAATCGATAGAATCCATCCTCGATACTGGATGCGCATATTGGAATTAAGAAGTCGCGTTACTCAACAGCAGAAATAAGTTGAGAAGATGCCATTTTGACAACGCGCTTTTGTCGCCGCCACAAGAGACAACAACAAAACACAAGAAAGACATTTCAAACTAGGAAAGGCTTCTTCCCACTCCCTACCTTTCAAACCTTTTTCTCTTGACGTCAGCAGACATCAGGGTATATGACATGACTCCGCCAAAGAAAAATAACGAAAAGGCAAAAAGAAACTTTTGAGGAGTTAAGGGAAGCTATCATGGCTGTCTTACGGAATTTCGTGTTTTAACCCTGATCGAATTCGCGTAGGAGAAAAAGGTTTGCAGTAGGACATGTCTTTGATACTTACTGTAAAATGATGGAGCAATATCGTTTCGCAACCAGGAACCCTGTGCTGGGTGCCATCTGTAGGTATATATAAGAAACTGTAATCTTTAGCGGTTATTACTTTCTCTACTACGTATAGTAGGAGAAGTAGGGGAAGTATTGCATTCCACCCAAAAATTTGATACCGAAATTTCACCGAAAATACTTGTTTTGAGGCCCTTTGAATCCCCCAAAAATAATTTTTGGAAAAACGTTCGCGTGTGTGTCTGTATGTGTGTGTCCTCAATTTTGATTAAAATATATATTTAAGATATTTTTATGGCAAATGAAATGCATATCATGAATTTTCTGGGAATGTATCCTAAAGTCCTAATTATTCTGAATGAGTTTTGTATAACTGGAAAACCATAAGAGATAGAAAAAAATTTTGTTACACAAAATATGTAGACCTCGTTAAAACAGAAATTTATGTCATAAATTTTTTTTGGGTGGAGTGAACCATTTCCGAGATATTGATATTGTTTGTTGCTTGTTTGAATTTTCCAATACTTTTTCTCATACGGGAATTCGTTATTCCTTTTTACTTTCTCTACTACGTACAGTAAGTAGGGGAAGTATTGTATTCCACCCAAAAGTTCCATACCGAGATTTCACCGGAAATATATGTTTTGAGACCCCTTGAATCCAAAAAAAGCATTTTTGGAAACATGTCCGTGTGTCTGTCTGTGTGTGTGTCTGTGTCTGTGAACAGCATAACTCAGAAACGAACAGTCGGATAAAAACCAAACTTGGTATTTACGTTCAGATGCGACACGAAGGTCTTCATGAAAATCCCACCACCCTAGATTACCCTTTACATGGAACATTTTTCGAAAATTTTAATTTTCTCAAAAATGGCTCAGATGTTTAAGACATTTTCATGGCAAATAAAACGTATATCTTAAATTTTCTGGGAATGTCTCCGAAAGTATTCTTCATTGTGAACGACTTTTGCATAACTGGTAAACCATAAGAGATAGACGAAATTTTACTACACAAAATACGTAGATATCCTTAAAAATCACAATTTATGTCATACGTTTTTTTGCGGAGTGACCATTTCCGAGATATTCCTTGTTATTTGTTTGAATTTTCCAATACTTATACTTGTTCTCAAATGGGAATTCGTTATTCGTTTTGTTATGTTCTGGACATGCAAAGAGAATGAAATGCTCCGCAAAGATACCAGCTCTTAAAAGATTTGACTATCTGCTCTTGCCAGATCATCTGCTATTTTATCTCTTAGTAGTTCATAGTCTTTAATCCATAATTGTTTGTTTGTGCATTTGGTCCCACTGTGAGCAACGCTCAGGGACAATGAACACGTCATACAATTATGAACTGTGCAGCATAATTAATAAACATACTCAACCCCAAGAACATTCCCCCCTCTCCTTCTCTCTCTCCACACCATGCGCTATCTAAGTTATTAAAATTTGCAAACCATCATCATTCCAAGAGTAAACATCTCAACATGCATTACAGTAGGACAATAACAAATAAGTGTAGGCACCAATTGCCATCTGCCCTATGTATTGAATATTTATATGTTGCACGACATACTAAAAAATCTGATGTGTTACACTCACATGACTTTTTCTACTCTTGTACAAACTATTTTTACAAATGCTTATTCTCCATATGCTTCATGTTAATCGAGATATCGAGATGTTAATCTTATTGCTAATTTTCTTGTAGATGTAACGGGAATTGCTAGGCTTTAAGCGATAGTCAAATATTTTAAGAGCTGGTTGCTATGTGGAGTATTCCATTCTCTTTGCATTACCAGGACAAAATAAAGAAAATGAATAACGAATTCCCATTTGAGAAAATAAGTATTGGAAAATTTAAGGGAATAACAAGCAATATCTCGTGAATGGATCACTCAAAAAAAAAAAAAATCTGATGTGTTACACTCACATGACTTTCTCTACTCTTGTACAATCTATTTTTACAAACGCCTATTCTCCATATGCTTTATATTAATCGAGATATCGAGATGGCAATCTTATTTGTAATTTTCTTGTAGATGCAAGGGGAATATGGTAGCTTTTAAGCGATAGTCAAATATTTTATCGCTGGTTGCTATGTGGCGCATTCCATTCTCTTTGCATGTCCAGGACATAAAAAAATGAATAACGAATTTGAGAAAAAGTATAAGTATTGGAAAATTTAAGGAAATAACAAGCAATATCTCGAAAACGGTTCACTCAACAAAAAAAATGTATATGATATAAGTTGTGTATTTTAACGCGATCTACATTTTTTGTGTAGTAAAATTTTGTCTATCTCTTATGGTTTACCAGTTATGCAAAAGTCGTTCATAATGAAGAATACTTTTGGAGACATTCCCAGAAATTTCGAGATATACATTTCATTTCTCATGACATTATCTTAAACATATGATATTTTCATCAAAATCGTTAGAGCCATTTTTGAGAAAATTAAAATTTTTGAAAAATGTTCCATGTAAAGGGTAGTCTGGTGTGGGGGGATTTTCTTGAAAATCTTCGTGTCGCATCTCTGGAAGATACTGAACGTAAATACCAAGTTTGGTGTTTATCCGACTGTTAGTTTTTGAGTTATGCTGTTCACAGACACACAGACACACACACAGACACACACACAGACACACACACACACAGACACACACACAGACACACACACGGACATGTTTCCAAAAATGCTTTTTTTGGATTCAGGAAGTTTCAAAACATGTATTTCCGGTGAAATCTCGGTATCGAATTTTTGGGTGGAATGCAATACTTCCCCTACTTACTATACGTAGTAGAGAAAGTAAAAAACCTATATGACATAAACTGCGTATTTTAACGCGATCTACAGTTTTTGTGCAGTAAAATTTTGTCTATCTCTTATGGTTTACCAGTTATGCAAAAGTCGTTCACAATGAAGAATACTTTTGGAGACATTCCCAGAAAATTCAAGATATACATTTTATTTGCCATAAAAATTTCTTGAACATATGATATTTTAATCAAAATCGTTCGAGGAATTTTTGAGAATATTAAAATTTTCGAAAAATGTACCGTGTAAAGGGTAAACTGAGGTGGGGGTATTTTCTTGAAAACCTTCGTGTCGCATCTCTGGAAGATATGAACCTAAATACTAAGTTTGGTGTTTATCCGACTGTTCGTTTCTGAGTTACGCTGTTCACAGACAGACACACGCACATACGGACATGTTTCCAAAAATACTTTTTTTTGAATTCAGTGCACCTAAAAACATGTATTTCCGGTGAAACCTTGGAATCGAATTTTTGGGTGGAATGTAATAGTTCTCCTACTTATTATTGTACGTAGTAGAGAAAGTAAAAATGTCCTTAGATTACAGTAGATCTACTGCTAGTAGCACATTTACAAGGAAAAGGGATACTTAATATTGTCGCCTTACATAGGTAATGTTTCGTTTTTCGAAGCAGTCTTGATGTTTTGTGCTCTAAGGTGGAGTATATTCATTCTAGTAAATTTTTCCTGTCTATATAATGTCCCCAAGAAATTTTCTTATCCACATATAATTTATATACCAGAGTAGGTACTTTGTAACTGTGTGGTGTGCTGCTAACTTTAGATCCAGTTATAGAAAACCCTCCCTGAAATTTATTTCTGGGTATGGGAATGCAAACCCCCTTCTAATCCCAGGGTTAGCGCTAGCCGAGTGGCTCTCTAACCGTGGGTTTTTTTTCATGAGGCCAATGTCTAGAGGCTATAAAGTCCCCCCCCCCGCATGAGCGGAGGTGGAAGTGGATACGCCACTTACGCGCGTCAATCCGGAAGGGCGACTACCGATAACCTCGGTGGGGCCGACAGCAATCTAGCATGCCGTCTACCGGCTCTCCAGGGCGGTACTGGAGGACATTGAGGTGTCTCACAACCCCGCCTGTATGGCAACCCATACAGAAGTACCCAATCTCCCACGGGTATCGGGAACCACTGCCCCGTCGAGACCAACCCAATCCGAACAGCTCCTCTAGTAACGTCAGAAGTATCACGAGTGCGCAGCTTCCGCACCACGCCAGCTGAAGGGGTCGGAACCCCCCCCCCTAACGGGGATGTACTACAAACACGATGGTCACTTATGAACACGATATATCACAACTTTACATTTTCTGTTGGTACAGGAAAGCTTCCCTTATCCGCACTTCAGCTTTACTATCTTCACTTGCCCTGTTTAGAAGTTAGCATGCCGTCTATACCGAAGTCCATCTTAGTTCGGCACGTACCCTTTTACTCCTGTCTGTGAAGGGGCGTTGTCAACCTCATCACATGCAACCGACATAACAAAAGAATACCGTATAGCAGTACCAACATAGCAGTTTCAAATGCGCTTGGTGTTCACTTTCTCTACTACAGTGTTTTTCCTTCACACTCTGGCCACCTCACGGTTGCTCGCGCGCCTCGGACTCCCGCCGAAACAGTTATAATATTCTCGCAACCACCCCCATGTTCTCATAGTTACAGTTGCAATTGCAATGATAATAAGCCTATACCTTATCATAAGACATATCCACATATTTCTGGCATTCCGTCAGAGTGTTCCCATTCACATTCGAGAGTTGAATAATTGAAATTGAGTGAATTTTTACTTTCTCTACTACGTATAGTAAGTAGGGAAAGTATTGCATTCCACCCAAAAATTCGATACCGAGATTTCACCGGAAATACATGTTTTAAGACCTCCTGAATCCAAAAAAAGCATTTTTGGAAACATGTCCGTGTGTGTGTCTGTGTGTGTGTGTGTCTGTGTGTGTGTGTGTGTGTGTGTGTGTGTGTGTGTGTGTGTGTGTGTGTGTGTGTCTGTGTCTCTGTGAACAGCATAACTCAAAAACGAACAGTCGGATAAACACCAAACTTGGTATTTAGCTTCAGTATCTTCCAAAGATGCGACACGAAGGTTTTCGAGAAAATCCCCCCACCCCAGACTACCCTTTACATGGAACATTTTTCGAAAATTTTAATTTTCTCAAAAATGGCCCTAGCGATTTTGATGAAAATATCATATGTTTAAGATAATGTCATGAGAAATGAAATGTATATCTCGAATTTTCTGGGAATGTCTCCAAAAGTATTCTTCATTGTGAACGACTTTTGCATAACTGGTAAACCATAAGAGATAGACAAAATTTTACTACACAAAAAATTTAGATCGCATTAAAATACACAACTTATGTCATATACATTTCTTTTGTTGAGTTAACAGTTTTCGAGATATTGCTTGTTATTTCCTTAAATTTTCCAATACTTATACTTTTTCTCAAATTCGTTATTCATTTTTTTATGTCCTGGACATGCAAAGAGAATGGAATGCACCCCATAGCAACCAGCGTTAAAATATTTTACTATCGCTTAAAAGCAACCATATTCCCCTTGCATCTACAAGAAAATTACCAATAAGTTTGACATCTCGATATCTCGATTAACATGAAGCATATGGAGAATCGGCGTTTGTAAAAATAGATTGTACAAGAGTAGAGAAAGTCATGTGAGTGTAACACATCAGATTTTTTGTCTTGGATATGCAAAGAGTATTAATCTGTGGCAAAGGGAAGGTGCTGCACAGAGCAACCAGCTATTAAGAAATATGTATGTGCTTAAAGGCTACTATATTTCTATATTGCCCTTGTAAATATATATTCCCTTTACATCTACAAGAAAATTAGCAATAAGATAGAGTCTGCAAATGTTTATCTCGATTAACATGGAGTAGATGGAGAATAAGCGTTTGTAAAAATAGTTTGTACAAGAGTAGAGAAAGTCGTGTGAGTGTAACACATCAGATTTTTTTATGTGATGTTTTCTATTAGTTCCTCCAATATATGGGGCTTGTTGCACGCACCTTATTACTTTCTCTTCCACGTATAGTAAGTAAGGGAACTATTGTATTCCATCCAAAAATTATATATGAAGATTTCAAAGCAATACATATTTTGCAGCCCCTGAATCCAAGAAAAGCATTTTTAGAAGAGGTCCGCGCGCGCGTCTGTGAACAGCATAACTCAAGAATGAAAAGTCGGATAAATACCAAACGTGGTATTTAGGTTCAGTACCTTCCAAAGATGCAACACAAAGATTTTCAAGAAGATATCCCCCACCCAGGCTACCATTTACATGAAAGATTTTTTGAATTTTTTTATTTTCTAAAAATGACTATAACGATTTCGATTAACATATCATATTTTAAATATATTTACATTACACATAAAACATAGGCTTATTCAAAAAGAAGGAACAGACCTTAAATATTTATTTCTAATAAACGACAATAGATGGCAACACATGCGATACATCACTGAATAGAGAAAAGTTCAAAATTTTACTTTATGTGTTCAAAATGAGCACCGTTTGTTATGCGAGGACGACCAGTGTTTTTCCGTTTGCATACGCAATCCTCTTCTGCGAATTTATTGTATATCAATTGTAAATTTTTATGACGAGGCGGCTCGTTGTTGAAGTTACAACGAAATGCACAGCTGCAGTGAAACAATGGATTCACTCTTTGCATAATGCAGTGCACAAAACGATTTTTCCTGTGGTGTCGCCATTTTCTCGTAAAAAACACAACGCCGCTGTAGGCACTGAACGGAACTAATAGGTGGGGCTTAAAACTATGAAGTTTCCTCTATTCAATGATGTGTCGTATATGTCGCTATCTATTGTCGTTCATTAGAAAGAAATATTTAAAGTCTGTTCCTTCTTTTTGAATAAACCTGTATATATCTTCATATTTCTGGGAATAGCCTGTGAAGTCCATTTCATTCGGAAAGAATATTGTATAATCTTGTATAACTGGTAAACGTTAAGCGATAGGCGAAAACGTGCTACACAAAAAATGTAGATCTCTTTAAAACTCACAATTTATTTCAAATAAGTTTTTGTCGCTTAAGCCATTTCTGAGATATCGGTTATTAAAGATTAGAATTGTCAATTTCTTGATCATTCTCTTTAAGTTTTGTCAACATTCAGCTGTTTTTCGCGAGTGCATGGAAACAGTATGGAATTTTAAGGCCAGCATATAGCGTCCAGTTCTTAAACATTTGACTATCGCTGTTCTCTTTGTATCTCTAATGAAATGTGTAATGTAGCTGTTTCTACAAATTGGCTCCCAAAGCGTGGTGCTAAACATAACGTAATAACTAATATTTTCTTCAAATTGGCGCCCAAAAGGTGGGGCAAATAACGAAACAATTCGCCTTACTTCAGATATCTGAATGACAAATAAAATGTGTATTTTGAATTTTATACGAATCAATCGTGAAACCTTCTTCAACCTGAAATACTTTTGTATATTATTGGTAAACCGTAAGAGATATACAAAATCTTACTATGTGAAATCTAGATCTCGTTAAATCACTCACTTTATTCCAAATAACATGTTTGTAACGTTAACCATTTCCAAGAAAGGTATTATTTGTTTTTGGCTCATATAATTGTTATTATATTAATATGCTTGAGCTTTTTTGAAGTGGGAAGTCGCTATTTGTTTTTTCTCGTGGTCATGTAAACAGCATGGAACTTAAAATACGACGACACGCTCTTTAAAAACTTTCCAATTTAATAGCCAACTTATTGTTTTTATACATACAAAGAAATATGTAAATGTGTAATAAACGTTTACCTCGGTTATAGGAAGTAGGTAGATTAGTCAGCTTTTGTATAAATACTTTGTAGAAGAGTGAGTGGAGAAAGTCATGTGAATGCAACACATACGATTTTTCGCTATCCCAAGAATGTTAAAAAACAGCAAAAAATAGAAAACCATAAGTTACCAACGATCTCTTGTTTATTAAGTTATTAAACAAATTAAAACAAATTTTGTTCCATGTTTCTTTAAATCTGGATCTTGCCTCTTTCTAAAATCCTTTAGTATTACTTTCTCTTCTTCTCCAAATATTACCTGAGCCATTGCATTCCAAGTTATTGTTCATGTTAGTTATTCAGCCCATATCCTTAAGAGAGATTCTTGATAAATTAAACACCATTTTACTGAGTTATTCTCATCTAAATTTATAGCGCTAATTCAATATTTCGGAACTGTCTCCATAATTAAACCTTTTTTGTTACTCATCCTATTTATACAGAGCCTTCGTTTCGACGCATGACCGTATTACGGGGAATTACTTCCCCTGCTACTCTCTGCTTTTAACCGGTTCTGTATCCTCTCTACTTTCCCTCCTCTCCGTATACCAACTAATCAGTTGACGCGACGTCTATACTGTACGGAGGTTGATACGTTGTGAAACTCGTGTTTCAGTGTTACAGTGTGTTAAAAGTAAAGGTAAGAACGAATGGAGGGACCCTGTAACTGGAGGCAGAGACTGCCACAAGTAGACCGCAACGGCCCTTTTTGCTTCTGTCGTAAGCTCTGGAAGGAAAGGGTGAGGGGAGAGACCCGAAAGGCTACCAGCGTTTGACGACGAGCGCAAGCATGGGCGGGGTCTATAGCTTTTCCAGATCACACGAATCCGACGCCGCCCACTCCCACTCACAAGCCATCGAATCGGGGTCCACTGGAGGACAGACCTAACTGAGCGGTTCCGCAACGACGCCAGAAAAGAAAGCTCTACAGAGCGCACAATCACCGCTCAGCCGCAACCGACCGTAAACCGTAATCTGGTCCTACAACCCTGAAACAGATGACGAGGAAGGATAGGGTTAAGGAAATGGACAGGAAAGCGCGGTAGATCCACCCTAGCATTCACCTGCCAATTTCGAGAAAACCAAGATGATTCTTATGTGACAACAAAGTCTCGTAGAGAAGTGAGATCGCCATTTATACGCAGATTCCCTGCTGTTCGTGCCCCTCACAGAGAAACGCTCGCAATCTTGTGAATATACAGGATGTTTCAGAAATACTTTTACAAACTTCGGGTATGGGTTCCTTACACCACAAGAAGGAAAAAAGTTCATATGAGCATATGTCCCATAATCCTTTGTTTTCTCGTTAGGTGTTCAACACAGTGGTACACTTATAACACACAAAACTCATAATAAATGCTCGAAATGTTCTCCTCTTGCTTCTATGCATGCCTGTACTCGTCGAATCATGGAATGTCGCACCCTGTCAAAAACCCCGGGATGGTGTCGAATGGTTTCGCAGGCTTCTATGACACGTCGATGAAGCGTTTCTCATCCGGGATGGCTGCTCCATAAACCAATGATTTAAGATGCCCCCAGAGGTAAACACCCACAGGATTGAGGTCGGGAGAACGTGCAGGCCATGGGACTGGTCTTCCTCTGCCTATCCATCGGTCATGGTAGATACCAGTCAGTGCATCTCGAATAATGCGACTAAAATGTGCCGGAGCCAGGCATTTATCACATTTATCAGCAAGGCGACAATAAACAGCGACAAAGGTTGGATGACTCGGTTGTCTTCGATCCGGAAACTCCATCTGATAGAGCCGTGCAGCCTCGCGTCCATTACCATTCGCGCGACCATACATAAAAGTCATGTCTGCCTGTTCACGAAATGAATATCCAGCCATGGTGGGACGAAACACGCGCAGTTAAACTCACTACATGTACACAATTGAAACGTTGAAGACAGACTAATGACAAACGTAAACAAGTCTCCATGGCAACACTTCGCCATCTACCGTATGTAGTACAATGGGTCAACACCTTCTATGAATGCATAGAGAAATTAAGTTTTGAGGTTGGACCCCGAAGGCCATTGAACTCACAGTTTCATTGTGACAGGAATAACGCGAAAACCAAGGGTTACGGGACATATGTTTATATGAACTTTTTCCCTTCTTTTGGTGTGAGGAAACCAATACCCAAAGCTTGTAAAAGTATTTCTGAAACATTCTGTATATTAAGGAAACAGTATCTATCCCTGATAAGAAACCGAAATTAATTCGTCGTCTTCTTACAGAGAAAAAGCTGGATGACATCGGAGGAAAATTAGAACAAAGCCTAAAGTAATCTCTAAGAAAGCTTGCACAGCAATCAGGAATTTCGTAAACCTCGGCTTGGAATGCCACTAAAGTTTTAAAATAAAAATCATAGATAACTGTAGTTCAGAAGTTGCAACCATGTGATGTAAGTAGAGTTAATTTCAGCTATTGCTCGTTGCATAATGTTAAACATCGCTATACTGACCGGCGTTTAATTGTTTTTTCGGACCAAGCACGATCTTGCTTACATGGCCATGAAGAACTAATGAGTATTAATAGAAATTTACTTAAAAGGCGTGAGAGATGTATAGCGGCGCAAGGACATATAGAGAGTTGTTCGCAATCTATGGTAACATACTTAAGACCCCCTTACCTTATGAAAAACCACGCCTCCACCAGCAGTGATGTTCTATCGGCAGCCTTTAGTTAAGCTATCAATCTGCAGCACAGCTTCCACTGGAGCAAACTGCTACGAAATGCAGGGATGTCCAGTTTATTCCATTCCTCCTAGCAGCTGTCCAGAGACATCCAAATTTTGCTGCCGTCTGCTTCCAAAGGCTCTTTTCAGTAACCTAAATGCACAAAACTCCATCAGTGATGCATCAAATGACTTAATACGGCTGTCGTATTCCCATTTCTCTCTCTATGTTCTCCAAAAATGTGTAGGTTGAAGCAGGCGTATGGCTTGATGCCTTATCCTAATGCAACCAGACTTTATTTACATCTGCAACGGAGAGAGTAGGGATTTCTATATGGAAAACTGGTATCAGAAAGTTAGTCTGATAATATGCCGAGTTGATTTTCACATTTTTATGTACACGACGAATGGTTAATTTGCCATTGTAACTGTACGTTTCTATTACTATGAAACCATTGAGGAAACTATCGTTAGATTCCTTTCAAACTTTTTTCTCCCCTTGTTCGGTAATATATAGCCCAGGTTTTGTTGCAGTCACTTAGATAATCTTATGTCTCATCTAAAAGAAACAAACATCCACTTTTCACCAGCTAGGTATCGTTCATACAGCTTTCTGCTGTTAGTGCCACGTTCTGCAATGTATTTAGGCAACAGATTATATTACCGGCTCTTATGACACTTTTCTAAATTCAAGTCCTGGTTGATTAGGATGTTCACAGTAGTAACAGAGATTCCTAATTACAGTGCAATGGCCCTCTGAGTTGCAGAATTTGGTCCAGAGCAATGGGCCTTCACCTTCCAAATTATCTCCGGTGACCAGTCGTGGATTTCCCATTTCTTGCCGTTTGTAAAACGTCCTGGTGTGGCCTTAACTTTTTGCATCCCTTATCAGAATGGTTCTTTTTTTGACGCCATTTGATGCAGTAAGAACAAGATCACACAACTGAGCAAACACAGTGATACACTCATACTGCTGAACTTTCAGTCGTTCCATATGTTTCAGCGCGGAGCTATTGTGCTCGTCTGATATTGTTACCATAGATCGTGAACAACCCTCCGTATTTCCACCATCTTCTGTGACGAAGGTATGTGGTTATGTAGTTATGATTTGCACGAGAAATCTATGCGCTTAAATTCATGGGGCTATGAATATTCCACTCCGCCAGAAAACAGCATGCTTCTCAGTGTCTAGAAAATTCCCATTAGGCCGGCCACGCGTCCAAACGAAGGCTCTGACTTCTTTCGCTGTTGAAATTGCCATAAGCTTCTCTGCAGAATGATCTGTGGATGAATCGACGTGTTGCAATCCATTATATAATCCCCATATTTCAATACCATATTATAAAATTCATGCTTCTATCATTTTAGAAATGAGAAAAACATGGACATTTCAAAGTATCCACCCCCAATGCTGTTTACAGCTTCAAGCCAGCGAGGCCGGCTGCAAAGCGCGAACTTAATCCGATAAAGTAATTCCAGGCAATACACGCAGTGCAAAAATAATCCGATTCGTCCGATGAGGATTAGTGGATGATTACCTTAAATCCACCACAACATTTTATCCACTGAATTAATTTGTTCCGGTTTCTCATACAAGTCCCAACATTAAGGGCGTAGGCTAATTAATGTATTATTTCCCATGCAGTTTACATTAACGCATCGCAAAGATTTAATTTCATAACAGAAATGCAATAAAATTGATCTAGAGTGATCAATTATATACCCAATATTATACAGGGTGGACCATTTAGGTTGAGACTGTACAATATCTCCAAAACTAAGTATTGTAGAAAGAAATGTCTTTAATAAAAGTTGCTTGATATTACGTGGGAAAGTAAATGCCATTAGTCGTGTTTTGTTTGGAGGACGTTATGATGGTCATTTTAGGGTCAATTTAATTGTTTTAAACGAAAACCTACATTTTGTATGTTGTTTTCTCATTAGAAAATGGTTTATAAAATGTTTATTTAATAATGAGGAATAAGGAAACAAAATAAAAAATGTTGGTACCCAATTACGAAACGTACGAGGGGTATCCCAGAAGTACCCGACCTAACAAAGAAAACACAAACATTTTGTTAAAAAAAACATGTTTATTTCACTGCATAGTCTCCTTTCAGCTCAATACACTTTTCCCAGCGATGTTAAATACTTCGATACCCTGTTTATAGTGAGAACCGTCGAGTTCTGCAAAATAGCCATCAACTGCAAACTCCACCTCTTTATTGTTGACAAATCTTTTACCACCAAGCCATTTCTTCAACTTTGGAGACAGAAAATAATCAGAGGGGGCTAGTCTGGCAATTAGGGTACATGAGGAAGCAATTCTAACTGTAACTTATTAATTTTGGCCATGGCGATAATGGATGTGTGAACTGGTGCATTGTCTTGATGAAACAGAACTTTCTTTTTCGCTAAATGCGGCCGTTTTTGCTTGATTTCATCATTGAAACGCTGCAATAAGTTTGCATAATACTCGCCATTGATTGCTTTTCCTTTTTGAAGACAATCAATGAAAATTATCCTACGCGCATCCCAAAAAACCGCCGCCATGATCTTGCCTGCAGATGGAACTGTCTTCGCCTTCTTTGGAGCCGATTCTCCCCTTTCAATCCACTGTTTTGACTGTTCCTTCGTCTCAGGTGTGAAGTGATGTATCCATATTTCATCCATGGTTATGAATCAACGCAAAAAATCGGCTATATTGCAGTGAAACATCGCCAAGCACTCGAACTGAAACATCCTCACGAAGCTGCTTTTGTTCCATTGTGAGTAAGGGCGGCACCCATCCTGCGCATAGCTTTCTCATGTCTAAATTTTCAGTTAGCATGCAATGTAAAGCACTTTTTTAAATGCCTACGATATCTGATAGCTCGCGCACTTTCAGTTGATGGTCATCAAAAACCATTTTGTGGATTTTGTTCACAATTTCTGGCGTGGTCACCTCATTTGGTCGACCACTGCGATGTTCGTCTTGGCAGCTCATACGGCCTCGCTTAAACTCTGCCACCCAATATTTTACTGTTGTAAACGAAGGAGCAGACTCCCCAGAGTAGAATCTAGCTCTCCTTTAACATTAGTTGGACTAAGACCTTTCAAATGAAAGTATTGTATCACATAACGATGACCAGTTTTTATCCTTGTAAACAATTTCGATGAGAGAGTTCACTATTACTAAACAACGTAATATCGTCAAACTTCAAACTTAAGCTTTATAAGGGTGGTACTTTCTACCACAGTCATTTCTTTGAAAGAACCACCGCTATATACACGTCAGGTCGGGTACTTCTGGTACTGTCCTCGTAACTTGAGCCTCAAATGACCATCCATCGATAGTCCAACCATTCATTGCGCTCTTCGTACACAACCATTCAGAATCTTCGTTGTTATATACGTTGGTGTAAGAACAATAGCAAAGTGCTTTATACAAATGTTGTTTAGTTCTTTATGAGGAATAAGAAAACAACATAAAAAATCTCATGTGTTACACTCACATGACTTTCTCTACTCTTGTAGAAACTATTTTTACAAACATTTATTCTCCATATGCTTCATGTTAATCAAGATGTTAATCTTATTACTATCTTTCTTATAGATGCAAGGGGAATTGCTAGGCTTTAAGCGATAGTCAAACATTTTAAGAGCTGGTTGCTATGTGGAGTATTCCATTCTTTTTGTATGTTCAGTACGTAAAAAAAATGAATAACGAATTCCCATTTGAGAAAAAGTATTAGAAAGTTTAAGGGAATAACAAGCAATGTCTCGAAAATGGTTCACTCAACAAAAAAATGTGTATGACATGAATTGTGTATTATAACGTGATATACATTTTTTGTGTAGTAAAATTTTGTCTATCTCTTATGGTTTACCAGTTATGCAAAAGTCGTTCAAAATGAAGAATACTTTTGGAGGCATTCCCAGAAAATTCGAGATATACATTTCATTTGTCATGAAAATATCTTTAACTTATGATATTTTAATCAAAATCGTTACAGCAATTTCTGAGAAAATTAAAATTTTTGAAAAATGTTCCATGTAAAGGGTAATCTGGGGTGGGAGGATTATTTTGAAAACCTTTGTGTCGCGTCTCTGGAAGATACTGAACCTAAATACCAGTTTGGTGTTTATCCGACTGTTTGTTTCTGAGTTATGCTGTTCACAGACAGACACACACACACACATGGACATGATTCCAAAAATACTTTTTAATTTCTCTACTACGTATAGTAAGCAGGGGAAGTATTGTATTCCACCCAAAAATTCGATACCGAGATTTTACCGGAAATACATGTTTTGAGATCCTCTGAATCCAAAAAAAGGATTTTTGGAAACATGTCCGTGTGTGTGTGTGTCTGTGAACAGCGTAACTCAGAAACGAACAGTCGGATAAACATCAAACTTGGTATTTAGGTTCAGTATTTTCCAGAGATGCGACACGAAGGTTTTCAAGAAAATCCTCCCACCCCAGATTACCCTTTACGTGGAACAGTTTTCGAAAATTTTAATTTTCTCAAAATGGCTCTAACGATTTTGATTAAAATATCATATGTTTAAGATATTTTTATGACAAATGAAAAGTATATCTCGAATTTTCTGGGAATGTCTCCAAAAGTATTCTTCATTTTGAATGACTTTTGCGTAACTGGTAATTCATAAGGGATAGACAAAATTTACTACACAAAGCATGTAGATCGCGTTAAAATACACAATTTATGTCATATACATTTTTTGTTGTTGAGTGAAGCATATTCGAGATATTGCTTGTTATTCCCTTAAATTTTCCAATACTTATACTTTTTCTAAAATGGGAATTCATTATTCATTTTTTTGTCCTGGTAATGTAAAGAGAATGGAATGCTCCACATAGCAACCAGCTCTTAAAATATTTGACTATCGCTTAAAACCTACCAATTCCCCTTGCATCTACAAGAAAATTAGCAATAAGATTAACATCCCGATATCTCGATTAACATGAAGTAGATGCGGAATAAGCGTTTGTAAAACTAGTTTGTACAAGAGTAGAGAAAGCCATGTGAGTGCAATACATCAGATATTTGTTTTGATAAACTTTGTCGCATCTTTGGAAGATACTGAACTTAAATACCAAGTTCGGTATTGATCCGGCTTTTCGTTTTTGAGTTATGCAATTCACACACACGGAATGTTTTCTAAAAATGCTTTTCTGAATTCAGGGATCCACAAAACATGTATTGCCAGTGAAATATTGGTATCGAATTTTCGGATGGAAGCAATACCTTCCCGATGTACTGAACGCGATAGAGAAACTAATAAACGTTCATTAAAATAGTTTATATACACATTACTAAACGACAGAGGGTAGAGAAGGTAATGTGAATGTAACGCATTACATATTTGTTACCGTTAAGTTGTCTGTTTCATTTCATGCTGCTCTGGCAATGTCATATTCAAGAGATTTATGTAGGAGGGCTATGAAAACTTGCTAGACGATAAATCATAAATCTTATAGCTGTGGTTTCCCTTGAGATTTGCAATTTCATTTCAGAAGCGGTTTGGTTGCTGGAGAAGTAACACTTCGTTAGCACTAATCGAAATATGGTCTCGTGATGTGGCAGGAAATAACTAAAGTGAGCTTGGCTCTCAGCCCAGTTATTATAGCCTTCCTAACCTCGCGGATTTGCCAACAAGCTCTCTCAGATTATCTCCAGAGCTGCCTTGTCTCAAGTACTTACACTCACATCCTGTATTTATTTATATATTTATGTGTTAGTATTAGCCAATCAGTGACGTTGTTACGTCTCAGCCCAAACTACAGTCTATGGTAGCTCTTTAGATTTCACTTAATTTCATGTCAGTCATTTGTTCTTGACTATTAAACTCGTACTAAATTGAATGTATATCAATATTACAAAATATAGTACGACGATGAAACACTTTTTTTTAAATTTTTTTTTTAAAGTAGCTTAAACACTAAAGTTTTGACGCGGCTATTAACATCGTCATATTAATTATATAAAAGGGGCGTCCAATTGAAGTAGTATTAATGTTGTATTTATTTAACATTAATTGTAGCCCCACGTTTGGGAGCCAATTTGCGAGAGATGGTGCTTACGTAATATGTTTTTACGTAAATTATTAGAACTTGGGGATCTTATATTGTGCTGCTTACTTCAGGCGTTGCCATCTTGTGACGTCATTCTTTGTTTGATTTGTAGCTCCATCTGGCGTAGCAATTTGCATCAATTAGTGTTCGAAAGAATTTAAAGTTTTGTATATTGTCCTCCGGCTAGCTATCATCTTATTTTCGTAGAACATGTATCTCAATGCAGGTTGTGAAACGGAAAGGAATCTTTTATCCAAAAATTATTAACTGTATAATACTTTAGATTCTCGTAATTCTGCTGCGTGTAACTTGACGAACTGAAGGACTGACTGACGACGTTTAATGTGCTAGGAATTTTTATTAACTGGCGACCGACGTGTAATGTATTGAGAATTTTGTTGAACTGGGGGCGATCTACCTCGGACATGGCTTTATATACTCCCACTCCTCGACATGCCTAAAGATTATAAATGAACTGCTATTGGCTAATAAAACGCGCCAACATTAGCGTCTATTTTAATATCCAATGAAAACCACGAATACATATTGCTTTTAGGGAAACATTCCAGAAGGTTCTACCGAAAACGCGCGAACATTACGTAACTTCCTTGTTCCCAATAATGATAAATAGCTCACCCCCTCGCTGCATTATTGCGCTATTATTGACAGTTTCAGTAAAGCCGTATAAACTTATTTCCCAATAATAATTACAATTAATAAACATCTGAAATCAATGCCACATAAAAATGCATATTCATATTACACTCATTATTTACATTTAGGTAATTTATGATACAAATTACCGTATCACAATAAGTAAGTATCCCTATTTTATATAAAAAACATTACACACAATTGATCATGTTGAATTAATTTTATTCATATTGTACAATTCTTCTGTTACTTTTCTACATAGTCAACATGTTTTTCCAAGCATTTTTGGGGACGTGACACAAGCTTTTCCAAGCCAGTGTTGTACCAGGTCGGGTCTTTGGAAGATAAAGTCTAAGAAGTATTCCGAGGAATAAGAAGAATGCGTCTTACGAAAGACGATACAGAAATTAAATCTTAAATCTCGGTATAAGCTTACCGTAGCTAAAAGTCTTACAGTGCACTCAATCTTCGCGCGTCACAGTGTTTCAAATACGGGAGCCACAAGCGTGGTAATTCTGTGTACGCACTTTCGTGCATTCTCAAGTTATCAGTCACGTGGTGTTTCTCTTAAGACTTTCATTAAATTTATGTGCGAGTGTAGCTTCTTCTCAAAAGCCAGTTTTTGCACCATCTCGATCCGAGCGTTTGGAACGCCTTCTTTTCAGCAATAAACCTACGTTGTTTCTATCTCGACAACCTCCTTTTCCGAAGACAAGACTTCATACCTAGGTTTGCGCAAACTATACCGTGCAAGTAAGTCGCTGCCATGTGGCTGATTCTTTAAGGACTTCTGCGTGTTTCTGTGGCCTGCCTGCCTGCGGTCAGTAGAGGGAGGGATGATGTGAAGGGAGACACCGGGCGGCCGGAACCAGGAATGACGACAGAGCAATGACAAGATCCCTACAGTTTCCAGATTGAGACGTACAGGCAAACCGGGAACCCCATCCCACACAGGGTCCAACACCCCCCCCCCAAAGGGCGATCCCTATACCCGGCAACCAGCCGAAGGTCGAAGAAAGTTCACAGAGAACACGCTTTTTCCCCGTGGCGCTTCACCTAACCACCATCGCTGATACTTCCAACCCTGAAGCAGATCAAATGGGGTAAAGGGTAAGTGAAATGATTAGTGGAACGAAATTCGGGGGATGAAGGAAACCTCTCCAGCATTCGCCTGACGACCCGGGAAACACCTGGGCAGAGTGGGTGGTCGCCGGTGATCGAACCCAGGACCTCCAGAATGCGGGCCACGTTACCGCTCGGTTCCATCGTATAACCTATACCTACAAGCAGAAGAGGATGTGAAGGTTAATGCACTAATAACCCTTGTACATTTCAAAATTTGTTATTGAATGCCAGGATCGTTAAATCTATCTGCATGAATGCGCTTTATTTGCTTTGCATCCATTTTCTTGAAAGAAACGTTACGATATAACACTTTCTAGTTTTATTCTTCTTTTTTCCTCCTTTAGTTTCGTCCCATGTAGTTGGCGTTTCGTACCTCGTTTCTTTCCCTTTTTTTTTTCAACAGTTGCTTGTCTTCATTTTTATTCGAAGTGCTCAGTGCCGCAGTTGGTGGAAGTTTTCATCCCCGTTTTTAAGTGCTGTACCGTGTCTGCCTCTAATCATTTCTCTTCTAGGAGACAGATCGATCGTTCGGTCGGTCCACCAGACAAGAAGATGTGGCAGTCTCCCATTTGTCCATGTTGCTTGCGAGGCGAAATCTGCCGTGAGAATACAGCGTTTGCTGTGAAGAGTTGACAAAGATCCTCCTAATGCCTAGCCACTCTTCTTCTTCATTTTCATAATCTTCATCTTCTCCTTCATCATCATTATCATTACACATTACTTTTTGCACATGACCAGGTTCTCATACCTACCTCAGAAAATGGCTTACAGAATTATGAAGTGTTGCGTTCACAAGACTTTCTCTACTTCCTCTTCTAAACACTATTCTAACAATGGATGGCTTCGAAATTTAATGGTCATTGCATGACTACGAGAGAAAGCAAATATGGACATACAACTTGAAAAAAGTATAAATATCTGAAAATTCAAATTAATATAAAAACATTTTTGAAATGGTTAACGACACAATACCTTTATTTGACATAAATTGTGTGATTTCTTAAAAAAAAATCCCGCACCTCAAACTACTCTCACATGGAAATGCTTTTATTGTTATGGATTTCTCAAACATGGCTCTAACGATTTAGATTAAAATATCAAATTAAGGTAGTTTAATAATAAATAAAATGTATATTTTGAATTTTCTGGGAATAGCTTGTGCTCTTCATTCGGAAGGAAACATATAATCTTGTATAACTGGTAAACGTTAAGCGATAGACGAAAACCTAGTATACAGAGATTGTAGATCTATTTAAATCAGATTCATTTCAAATATTTTTTTTCTGGCATCAGCCATTTCCGGGATGTCCGTTGTTAATGGTTCGAATTGTTCAAAACCACTTTTTAAAGTCCTGTCCATTTTCAGTTGTTTCTCACGATGTCATGGAAACAGTACGGCATTTTAAGAACAGGCATATAGCGTCCAGTTCTTAACCATTTGACTGTCGCTACACCCTTTGTTTGTATAACGAAATATGTAATGCAGCTACTTCCGGAAAGTTTATCCGGATTAAAATGAAGTGGATAAGCAAATAGGCTTTCGTAAGATTAATTTGTATACTCACTAATAAGCGACAGAGGTTATGGAAGGTCATATGTGAATGTAACACATCAGATTTTTCTGTGAAGTGATGCAGAATTCCGGGTGAATGCAATCTCATTTTTAAATAGTATATTATGTTTTTATTGTTGTTATTTTTACTTTATCTACTACGTATAGTAAGTAGGGGAAGTGTTGTATTCCACCCAAAAATTCGATACCGAGATTTCACCGGAAATATATGTTTTGAGACCCCCTGAATCCAAAAAAAGCATTTTTGGAAACATGTCCGCGTGTGTGTTTGTCTGCCTGTGAACAGCATAACTCAGAAACGAACAGTTGGATAAATACCAAACTTGGTATTTAGGTTCAGTATCTTCCAGAGATGCGACACGAAGGTATTCAAGAAAATCCCCCCACCACAGATTACCCTTTACATGGAATATGTTTCGTAAATTTTAATTTTCTGAGAAATGGCTCTAACGATTTTGATTAAAATATCATATATTTAAGAGAATTTAATGACAAATAAAATGTATATCTTGAATTTTCTGGGAATGTCTCCAAAAGTATTCTTCATTGTGAACGACTTTTGCATAACTGGTAAACCATAAGAGATAGACAAAATGTTACTACACAAAAATGTAGATCGCGTTAAAATACACAATTTATGTCATATACATTTTTGTTTTGAGTGAACCATTTTCAAGATATTGCTTGTTATTCCCTTAAATTTTCCAATGCTTATACTTTTTCTCAAATGGGAATTCGTTGTTCATTTTTTTTGTCCTGGTAATGCAAAGAGAATGGAATACTCCTCATAGCAACCAGCTCTTAAAATATTTGACTATCGCTTAAAGCCTAGCAATTCCCCTTGCATCTACAAGAAAATTAGCAATAAGATTAACATCTCGATTAACATGAAGCATATGGAGAATAAGCGTTTGTAAAAATAGTTTGTACAAGAGTAGAGGAAGTCATGTGAGTGCAACACATCAGATTTTTATTTGATGTGTTGTATACGAATCTTGTTCAACAGTTTGATGTCTTTCAAGAAAAAGTAATGTGTTTTAAAATGAGTAGTGTTATTTAAGGTTAAAAATCTATCTTCAGGGATGTTATGTATTCTTCACTCAATGGTATAGCTTCTGCATTCAGTGATAAGGTTTCAGTGGTGATACGACAATTGCAGGTCTCACAGTGAGGAGCATTTTCTTTGGCGAGTAAGAAGGAATGGGTTAAGCGTGAATGGTCTATTCGTAAAAGTGATATAATCGGTTGATCTTTTCGTTTTAGAGTTTGCAATGTGCAGGGTTTTTGTGGAGCCTTTCCTTGATGTTTTAATGGTCCAGTTTTGCTACCATTTAACGGTTGGTCTGCTAAAAAAACAACTTTGAGCATCTCTGTAGGTCACTGGCAATTCTTCCACTGGAGGTAGCAAATTTGCACTTTTGGCTCCCCTATCTGCTTCCTCATTTCCTGATATTCCACAGTGGGATGGAATCCACAAGAATATACCTTCTTGACTATTCGTAATAATTTGGTTCTAAAAACTTTGTATACCTTGGATTAATTTTAAGTCAGTAGAGCGGTCTCGGATACTCTGAAGAGTGCTTAGTGAATCAGTTAGAATTGCACTTTGTTTGTGCTGTGATGAGGTAATATAAATCAATGCTTGTTTGACAGCATAGAGCTCAGAGGAGAGTACAGAGAACAAGTGTGGAAGTTTGTACTTAAGTTTAGTATTCGGAGTAAATTATAGCACAGCTATTACCTTGATCAGAGTTGGAGCTATCTGTATATATAAATATGTGTTTAGCATATTGTAGCGTATGTGTGTGCATTGTCGCATAGGACACATTATTGCTGTGTAGAATCACGTTGTTGAACTAATTATTTCGTTTGTGACTTTGAATTCTTGTCCGGCGCGGCATTTCCCTCCACCTCCTAGTCAGCGGGGTGAAGGAAAGTTGAGGGACGAACCTATTTGTCTGTAAGCGTGGGTCAGACCAGTAGCGTGAGTCTAGTGTAAGTCTTCGGAGTGCGTGGTTGTGTGTAGGAATGCGTGGTCAGTGTGAGTGTGGAGCATCTCCCTCCAATGTTTATCTGTAAACTTTTGGAAATAATGTAGCTGCACCAAGGTAACTTTATAATAAACCAGAGTTAAATGTGAATATATGTGTATTATATTATAAATATCCCACGCCTGCTTTAGATTTGTGCAGCAAGTTCCTTGTGTCTCTTGGTTGCCACTGATGCTACGTCCCCCAATGTTTATGCCGGGGTAACTAAATTTAACATTTTAGCTGCAAAACTTTTGGCCTCACCCCGGTGTATAACAATATGTGTTTTGGACTTCCTGGCAAATTTGTTTATATATGAAAGAATCTGTATGTGATTTATGATGAGTTCTCATATCGATATTGATTAGCAGATTATGGTTCAAGTGTTAAAAGTAGGGTTTTATGATGCGAGTAGGAATGTTTGCGAAACGAAGGCCGTGGGCAAAATAAAGCCGCTTTAACACGTGTAGATATACCATTTGTTTACACAGCGCTCGAATTTGTAAAATACACCAGTCTGCATGATATCGGATGACTGAAAACTAAAACTGACTCACTTTTTATGCGGCTTTCAGAACTGCTTTTAGGTTTTTTCTATCACTACGGTTTTTTCACAATTTCACTTCAAAAATATAGAGATATAAAGATATTGCTTCCGCCACTACACATAAAATTGGGCTTGATGAAACAATTTGTAAGGGCTCCCACAGGATGGACCCAGCTTCAAGTACCTTTCCTAGAATTTCCCTTCATTACACAACACAAATTAAAGGCTGGAATTTTTGTTGGTCCTCAAATAAAGAAATTGATAAAGGATGAAGATTTTGAGAAGACAATGAATGAGAGAGAAATAGAAGCATGGACCGCCTTGCGATCAGTTGCTGAAAACTTCTTAGGCAATAACAAAGATCCTAATTACAACGCCATTGTCGAAAAAATGTTGGAAAACTTCAAGAAGATGGGTTGTAATATGAGTGTAAAGGTGCATTTTCTGCATTCACATATCGACTACTTTCCAGAAATTCTGGGACATTATAGTTAAGAGCAGGGTGAACGTTTCCACCAAGGTATTCAGGAAATGAAGAGGAGGTACCAGGGGAGATGGAATGAAACTATAATGGCCGACTACTGTTGGATGTTGAGGAGGGACAGTCATCTTCAAGGATCTGCAAGGAAGTCAAATAAGAGAAAGTTTGAAAAAAATTAAATGAAACACTTTGGCTTTTTGTTTTGTTAAAATGTAGTCATGAAGTGAATTAGGGGAGTTCTTGAGAGCACTCTTAAAATGTTTCTTGAATAAAAGCTTACCTTGTGTGAAATGGTATTTGAATACTTTTCTACGCTCATTAGTAAAATTGTCAAAACCTTACTTATTTGGTGTAAAAACCTGACGCGATAGAAAAAAACGGAAGTTATTTCTGGAATCAGTATAAAAACGTGATTCAAGAACTCCTACTTTTAAGAAATCATCTGACAAAAAGTTTGAAAATGCAGACTAGTGATATAAATAAAATAATATACTATTGATTCCTGAATCTAAGAGAAATCACGTTTGGAATGAGATCAACTCACGTGTATAGCGAGATTCTTGAAACAAGAATAATCACTTAAAACGGGATCAACTCTCTTGGGAAGCGAGATGTCAGATGTTTTGAGGTTTTGTTGATTGGCTAGTAGACATTTTGAGTGAAATTACTTTCAACATGTTTTGCCTTACACCAGGTAATGAAGCGATTAAATGCTATATTGTCACGTGAGTCAGTGTTTTTAACACTTAAATGATTTCAGTCAAATTATATAATAAGTAAATTCAGCCGCCTTGAAGCAATATGTGTATGTAATAATTTGTAGAATGTATATAACTGTCATTGCATATGCTTATATTATTGTAAACATGTTCAATAATGTTATGTGAATGCATTACGTAATTTAATAATGTAGGAGCTGTGAAAAATAGGTTAAACGTTGCTAACAATGACGTAACAATGAGGCAATAATGAGTTTGAGAGTTTAAATGTTACTTTGATTCTTGGAAGCATTAATGTAATTTTAGTGACAGTTTATAAAAATAGCCAATCAACAACCAGAAAACGCTTTATTAAATGCAGGTATTCTATTGGAGTAAAAATAGCCAATGAGAGACTTGAAATACATAAATTTACAAGTTTAGACGGTTGAAAACTATTCAGTTGCCTGCGGACAGTGTAACTGGATGTGTTACTTGTGCGTCCTCGAGAGATTTAATATGTATTCGTGTGAGACGAAAAATAGTTTTACGTGTTATAAAGTACAAGTAATTAATTAAAGAATCTCACAGCTCTATATCAGTGAAGTGTTATTTAAATCGTATCAAGTATTAATGAAAGGAGTGAAGTAAAATAATAATCTGTGTAAGCCTATATTCTTGTCGCATCGCGCCCTGCCAAGACTTCCATGTCTCTAACAATAATACTGACGCAGCCGAGGCAAACATAAATATTTAATACTTAAAGAAACAGTTTAATTACAAAGTTAATATTTTTTTTAAACTTGGGGCAAAGGATACCTAAAAATACATTTGGGGCTAAGGTTACCGGAAACTATTTACCATACGTGCGGTTGAAACTACTACAAGTTCGGCTCCTTCAATACAAACTACTACAAATTGACGCCCAAAGAGTGGTGCAAACAACGTAACGACAGTACCTACTTCACACGTGCTAAGTTGTGACACTGGGGGGGGGGTAGCTAAATGAGGGATTGCAGAGGTAGAGACAATCATTAAAACGCTTGACTAGAGCGATCTGACTATATTTAGAAGTTAGTCTTGGATTATGCAATAGTTGGGTTTACAGAAAGGGAGGGAAGCACAGTGCACATTATCATTAACAGTTCTCTTACCTTAGGAGATGTCTCGTCATGGACGAGGAGAGCCAATACTCAACACGACTTTGTCAAGCCGCTAGTGGTGCCAAATGAAACCATCCGGTGAGCGGCCGTCCACCGGCACGCCGACGTGTAACATAGCGGTCCCGGTCAAGTTACAACATAAAGTCCCCCCGAGCAGAGCTTGAGTGCTTACTTATATAGAGTTGAATACCCAAGAGGGGTTCATTATAATACCGTGGCAGCTATTACCAAATATGGTCTGCCAACGCCCTGGAAAATGTTCCAAGGATCATGTGATACACAGTGTGCAGCTAAGAGCTGTGCAGAAAGACAGGAAATGATGGCATAGGGAAATCCCTTTAAAATGCCAATGGAAGTGGCAAATCACTGTTTCATGTCATATATACAACTTACTAAGACTTGAGCAGAATTAGGAAATATAAAACATGATTCTATATGAATTTAGAAACTTGTGACAGGCTAATAAAATAATGCCAATTAATATAAAATAATAAACATAGTATGGATCTCCTCAGTCCCGTTCGTGACAATATCATATTGCGTTCTGGATTTTTTGGGTAAGTAGTTGAAGTGTTATTCTTTCTGTAATTTCACCTGGTTCTTTCATTTCAGTTTCTTCTGAATTCACAATTGCCGCCATTTAATTTTTATGTAGATTATACTAGAACAAAGTTTTAGGTCAAAGAAAGCACAAGGCTGCCAATATAACGTACATGTTAACTCCGCAACTAAATGCGATACGTTGAAGTATGATGATTTGTATTGTGAACAGATAATGCGACCGCCATGATAAATTAATCATGTAAATGAAAAGCAAAACCTAATCAAAGCAATTGAAATCATTAAACATGTCCAAACACAAAGGTTAATTACCTTGCGGTTAGACTTGAAACCAAAGTTGGTCACAATGAAGTGATATAAAAATTTTATCACATTAGTGCGATAATGCAAAGCTTTTAGTTCCTATGCACTATGTTAAAAGTTCTACATTTAGGCCATTCTATGTAATATAAAATATATATATGGAATTAAAGAGGAAATACAGACTAATAAGACTGTATAAGAATAAAAAATCTGATGTTTTACACTCACATGACTTTCTCTACTCTTGTATAAACTATTTTTACAAGCGTTTATTCTCCATATACTTCGAGATATACATTTCATTTGTCATGAAAATGTCTTAAACATGTGATATTTTAATCAAAATCGTTAGAGCCATTTTTGAGATAATTTAAATTTTCTAAAAATGTTCCATGTAAAGGGTAATCTGGAGTGGGGGGATTTTCTTGAAAACCTTCGTGTCGCATCTCTGGAAGATACTGAACCTAAAAACCAAGTTTGGTGTTTATCCGACTGTTCGTTTCTGAGTTATGCTGTTAACAGACACACACACACACACACAAACACACACACACACACAGAGACACACACACGGACATGTTTCCAAAAATGCTTTTTTTGGATTGAGGGGGTCTCAAAACATGTATTTGGAATACAATAGGTACTTCCCTACTTACTATACGTAGTAGAGAAGGTAAAAATGACAACATTTTTGAATTTTTAGTTATATGAATATTCTATACTTACTTGTGTATCATTTTGGCCAAACATTCTTGAGTATTCGCCATGTTTAAAAGCCCAGTGATATGTTTAAATCATTACACACTCCCTCTTAACCTAATGGACTCGCCCACGTCTCCTTTCTGCAGGTGTTTTTTCTCAGTTTTGCATTTTTGCGGATGAAATTGATTCCTTAAATTCAGTTAATTAATTTTTTTATGTAAAGTCGATTCTATTTGGGCCATTTGTATATATTGTATGATTGCGTGACACAAATCATATCAGCTCTCTTTAAATAAGGTCGTTCAAGGCTTGCGTGCATCGATTAAAGGCCATAATAACTGAAGATTACATATGACAGGCTTTACTACAGCAGTTTCAAAAGTAAATACAGCTTTGCCTATATCCAAGTCTCAGCGTGGAGATGGATATTTCATTACCTCCATAACTATCAGGGGAAATTAACCCTCGCAGTGCCTTTTGAACTATTCACATTTCTGTGTTTAAACATCGTCGGTCACATCATCGCTAGCGAGGGTATTAAATTGCGATATCCGGCACAAATCACAGGATCGTGGAACTGTAATTTATCAGCAACTCGGAGGGCGTGGCTTCCGATAAAAGAGACTATCACGCGATTGGCACCTTAGCGTTCACAACTTGAGCAAGCTTCATCGACTACTTGCCTAGCTGAAATACAGAGTTACTATATCCAAAAGGGAATCATTCTCTGCTACACTATATTCACTCTTAGGTTGATCCGCGGCAAAACAAACCCACGTGGTCAGTGCACCGTGTTCCACCACGGTAGCAACGCGCCCAGAAAAGTAGTCCCATGCTAATCTCTGAATTTTAGAATGAATTTATCTTTAAATAGTATAATATTCTAAACAAATACCTAAGGTTTTATTTAACGCTGATTTATACCGTAAAACAGAGCTACAAGTCCCATGATGCAATGTGTATGAGTCACCTGACATCCGGGTAGATCAGAATATTTTTACAGCGAGAAACGAGCAGTTGTGTTTAGTATCATGGCGGACGGTGAATTTGCTCTTGTGTTTTCGTCGAATTACGTAAAGCATTAGCCGCGCAAACCATTGACTAGTGATGAAAAAACAATAGTGTTGAATCTTTATTATAAGTTATGTGAGAAATATCCCACACTTTCCGCGAAAGAAATGGCGGAATTAACTTCTGAGTTCACCGGTGTTTCGAGTACAAGTATAAACAGTGCTTGTGCAGAAAAATCTGAAACGAGAAAAGTGGTCGCACCCGGAATAAAAAAGAAAAAGAAAGCATATGAAATACGTGATGCAAGAATGTAGTGATCTTGAGAAGAATGCAATTCGCGTAACAGTGGACAATTTCGTTTTTAAAATGAGCCGCCAACAGTTAATAAAGTATCGCTTCCAGAGAGCGAATAAATTCAGTTACCGCATACCTGTTGCTTTATTTTTTGCTCATTTATTTTAGAAATAAACTATTATTATATGTGCAGACGTTTGTTTTGTTACAACTATCATTCTTATAATCTTTAACCCTAAACAGAATATGCTAGTCACGCACATGGTCTGAAAGTGACAGTATTTCTAGTGCGAATGGCGGAAGGATACATTATAACGGTGCACTGGTCACCTGGGGTTTGTTTTGACGCGGATCAACCTAAGAGTGAATACAGTTTAGTTAGGAAGTGTTGTATTTCACCCAAAATATTCGATGCCGAGATTTCACTGGAAACACATGTTTCGAGACTCCCTGAATAATAATAATAATAATAATAATAATAATAATAATAATAATAATAATAATAATATTCTCAGAAAAATATCTGTGTGGTAAACGTAAAGGTAGAGGACGAACGGAAAGATCCCCCACAACAGGAGCAAAGCACGGCAAGTAGTCCACAACGGCTCTTATTGCTTCTACCGTGACCTCTGGGAGGGAGGGATAAGGAGAAACACCCGAAGGGCCACCAGATCCGGATGACTAACGGGCTCTAGGATGGACGGGGTCCCTAACGTTTCCTGTTCAAACGCATCCGACGCCGCCCGGTCCCACCCATAAACTTCCTAACCTTCCCGGCCCCCCTGGTGGAGGCGAGACGTAACTCAGGATCCCGCAACGACGCCAGGGAAGAAGCCTTCGCAAAGCAGACATCCACCGCCTAGCCGCAACCCGCCTACAACTCTGGTAACATACGACACTGAAGGAGATAATAGGTGCAGGAATTGAGGCCAGGAAAGCCGTGATACAAGAGAAACCACCCCAGAATTCGTCTGCCGACGAGAGCGCGAAAAACCCATAGGTCAGTCAGAGTGGATGGTCACTGGGGATCGAACCCAGGACCTCCCGAGTGCAAGTCGCACGCGTCACCGCGGTGCCACCTCACTCCGTAGAGAAAGAGAGAGAGAGAGAGAGAAACATAACTCAATACCAAACTTGGTATTAAGTAGTTGTAGAATAAAATTATATGAATAACATAAACTAATCATTTTCCAAGCGTTATAATAAAGCAAACATGTAATAAATGTCGGATTATCATGTCTTTAGGAACTGACCTTAAAAAAAGCTTTACACCTCGCCATGTTTGCCTATGTCCTCGTAACGTAATAATGGAAGTTTTTGTCGCTGATTACATGTGACGTAACGAACCGTTGTCACATGCAATACTTCAGCGACTCATATGGCCTTACTCTGTAACGCATACAGCTCATGCCTTTTAAAAAGCAGCAATACAGCGTGATCAATTCCCCACGGAATTGTGTGTTTAAAATAAAATAAATAGTGATTATTGTAACTTTAATATTCTAAAAAATCTGATGTGTTACACTCACATGACTTTCTCTACTCTTGTACAAACTATTTTTACAAACGCTTATTCCCCATATGCTTCATGTTAATCAAGATGTTACTCTTATTGCTAATTTTCTTGTAGATGCAAGGGGAATTGGTAGGCTTTAAGCGATAGTCATATATTTTAAGAGCTGGTTGCTATGTGGCGCATTGCATTCTCTTTGTATGTCCAGGACAAAAAAAAATGAATAACGAATTCCCATTTGAGAAAAAGTATAGGTACTGGAAAATTTAAGGGAATAACAAGCAGTATGTCGAAAATGGTTCACTCCACAAAAAAGCGCGATGTGTATTTTAACGCGATCTCAATTTTGTTTAGTGAAATTTTGTCTATCTCTTATGGTTTACCAGTTATGCAAAAGTCGTTCACAATGAAGAATACTTTTGGAGACATTCCCAGAAAATTTAAGATATAGATTTCATTTGTCATGAAAATGTCTTAAACATGTGATATTTTAATCAAAATCGTTAGAACCATTTTTGAGAAAATTAAAAGTTTCAAAAAATGTTCCATGTAAAGATGATCTGGTGTGGGGGGATTTTCTTGAAAACCTTCGTGTCGCGTTTCTGGAAGATACTGAACCTAAAACCAAGTTTGGTGTTTATCCGACTGTTCGTTTCTGAGTTATGCTGTTCACAGACAGACACACAGACACACACACGGACGTTTTTCCAAAAATGCTTTTTTTGGATTCAGGGGGTCTCAAAACATGTATTTCTAGTGAAATCTTGGTATCAAATTTTTGGGTGGAATACAATACTTCCCCTACTTACTATACGTAGTAGAGAAAGTAAACATTGAGTTCATTTCCTTTGCTTCAATATGTGTTGCTTTCACGTTACCTGCAAAAACTCAATAAACACGGTGTGGACTCAACAGCAGTGTCTTCTGTTACAGTACTCGCAACGTTTATGGTGCTGCCACTTGATCAGCATTTAATTACACACAATTAATAAGGTAACATCTTTTTGTAAAAACTCACAAGTTTTAAATTTATAGCGTGTTCGACCAAAAACAGCCGTATGCAACTTGACTGTAATGGTAGTAATTATGACGCTCGTATGAAATTCTCCAAAAGTATTCTTCATTGTGAAGGACTTTTGCATAACTGGTAAACCATAAGAGATAGACAAAATTTTACTACACAAAACATGTAGATCGCGTTAAAATACACAATTTATGTCATATACATTTATTTTGTTGAGTGAACCATTTTAGAGAAATTGCTTGTTATTCCCTTAAATTTTCCAATAGTTATACTTTTCTAAAATTCGTTATTCATGTTTTATGTCCTGAACAGGCAAAGAGAATGGAATACTCCACATAGCAACCAGCTCTTAAAGTATTTGACTATCGCTTAAAGCCTAGCAATTCCCCTTGCATCTACAAGAAAATTAGCAATAAGATTAACATCTCGATTAACATGAAGCATATGGAGAATAAGCGTTTGTAAAAATAGTTTGTACAAGAGTAGAGAAAGTCATGTGAGTTTAACACATCAGATTTTTTTGTCGATATTATCACTACCATTTGTTATGCACGTTTGCCAACGATAAACAAGAGTCTGCATGTCACGCTCGTAAAAATCTGAATCACCCGAGGCTAGCCACTGTCTTACAGCTGTCAGACAACAGCATCAGAGCCTGGAAAATATTGGCCACGTAGAGCATCTTTCATAGGCCCAAAGAGAAGGAAGTCCGAAGGTGCTAAATCAGGACAATACGGCGGATGTGGTAGGACAGTCCAGCCAAATTTGGTAATGAGCTCCATGGTCGCAAAACTGCTGTAGAGCCTGGCATTATATGCTGCAGGCAGAAGTTTGTCTTCTTCTCTGGCCTGACTCTGGAAATTCGGGGTTTCAGTCTAGTCAGTGTCGTGTTGTAGCGTTCGGAATAGACCAGGTGCCAAGGTATCCAAAAGAACCACATCCTGTCTATTCCAGAAGACTGTGCACATCACTTTGCCTGCAGATGACTGTGTCTTGGACTTCTTCTTTGTTGGCGAAGTCGGATTGTCGCCACTCCAAGGACTGTCGTTTAGATTCTGGTTCGTAGTGGTGACACCACGTCTCATCTCCGGTGATGATGGAGTTCAGAAAATTATCACCTTCAGCCTCGTATTGGTCCAGCATCCGCGTGACCCATCTCGCACACACTTTGCGACAATTAAGGTTGCGTAACATCTTGTCTAAGACAACACAGCCAACATTCAGCTCTACGCACATTTCCTTAGTCGTAATCCGCCCATCATTATTTGCTGTGACAACCGAGCAGGATCGACCAGGGCGTGGCTTGTCCTGCACATCCTTTTCACCACTTTTGAAACTCTGTACCTGCCGCCTCACATTACTCACATCTACTGTATCGTCTCCATACATCTTTAGCAAGCGTCGATGTATTTCAATTGGAGCAATTTGTTCAGCGGTAAGGAATTCAGTCACACATCTCTGTTTTGTACGTACCTCAATGTCAGCAGCCATTTGCTGTCTGCCGCAGGAGAACGAAACTAACGGGACACTGGCGGGAAAGTTCAACAATTAATACTACACCAACATAATCTGGCTCGGACACTTAAAGACAAAACAAAAAATGTGAGATATTACTTACGGATTGACCCTCGTAGTATATATTTAAGTTAAATGACATGGGAATAGGCTGTGATCCTTTTCATTTAAAAAGAATTTCTATATATTTGTATAACAGCTGAACAATAATAGAAAGACAAAAACTTACTAAACAAATGTATAAATATTTAAAGCACGTAATTTAGTCAAATAATAGTTTTGTGGCATCAACTATTTTCAACATATCCGTTTTTTACTTTCTCTACTACGTATAGTAAGTAGGGGAAGTATTGCATTCCACCCAAAACTTCGATACCGAGATTTCGCCGGAAATACATGTTTTGAGACCTCCTGAATCCAAAAAAAGCATTTTTGGAAACATGTCCGTGTGTGTCTGTGTGTCTGTGAACAGCATAACTCAAAAACGAACAGTCGGATAAGCACCAAACTTGGTATTTAGGTTCAGTATCTTCCAGAGATGCGACACGAAGGTTTTCAAGAAAATCCCCCCACCCCAGACTACCCTTTCCATGGAAGATTTTTCGAAAATTTTAATTTTCTCAAAAATGGCTCTAACGATTTTGATGAAAATATCATATGTTTAAGATAATGTCATGAGAAATTAAATGTATATCTCGAATTTTCTGGGAATGTCTCCAAAAGTATTCTTCATTGTGAACGACTTTTGCATAACTGGTAAACCATAAGAGATAGACAAAATTTTACTACACAAACAATGTAGATCGCGTTAAAATACACAACTTATGTCATATACATTTCTTTTGTTGAGTGAACCGTTTTCGAGATATTGCTTATTATTCCCTTAAATATTCCAATACTTATACTTTTTCTCAAATGCGTTATTCATTTTTTTTATGTCCTGGACATGCAAAGAGAATGGAATGCGCCACATAGCAACCAGCGTTAAAATATTTGACTATCGCTTAAAAGCTAGCATATTCCCGTTGCATCTACAAGAAAATTACCAATAAGATTGACATTTCGATATCTCGATTAACATGAAGCATATGGAGAATAGGCGTTTGTAAAAATAAATTGTACAAGAGTAGAGAAAGTCATGTGAGTGTAACACATCAGATTTTTTCCAATTGCAAACTCCTATTCTTGCCTACGGACATGGGCTGTAAGGAGTTTCTAATTTCAAACTCCTAAATGATTACAATACCAAAAATCTGATGTCCACTGCAAGGCGTACCTTAATTACAGCTTTAGTACCAGATCCGCATCAAGATGCTACATATGCATACAACCAAGTGACTTGGGTTACCTATATAATCAGGGGCTGTGGAAAAATCCGATTTTTTTCGCCAAACTCCTGATATGCACGCAACTTCACTGCCTCAGTTGCGAAGCGGAGAGCTGTACTCTAAAGGGGAAGTACAGATACAGAACTGCTTGCCAACAGTTACTGAAACCTGTAACTATAAACATTTTTACTTTCTCTACTACGTATAGTAAGTAGCGGGAAGTATCGTATTCCACCCAAAAATTAGATACCGAGATTAGATACCGGAAATTATTTACCGGAAATATATATTTTGAGACCCCCTGAATACAAAAAAAAAGCATTTTTGGAAACATGTCCGTGTGTGTGTCTGTGAACAGCATAACTCAAAAACGAACAGTCGGATAAACACCAAACTTGGTATTTAGGTTCAGTATCTTTCAGAGATGCGAAACGAAGGTTTTCAAGAAAATCCCCCACCACAGATTATCCTTTACATGGAACATTTTTCGAACGTTTAAATTTTCCCAAAAATGGCTCTAACGATTTTGATTAAAATATCATATATTTAGGATACTTTAATGACAAATAAAATGTATATCTTGAATTTTCTGGGAATGTATCCAAAAGTATTCTTCATTGTGAACGACTTTTGCATAGTTGGTAAACCATAAGAGATAGACAAAATGTAGATCGCGTTAAAATACACAATTTATGTCATATACATTTTTTTGTTGAGTGAACCATTTTCGAGATATTTCTTGTTATTCCCTTAAATTTTTCAATACTTATTTTCTCGAATGGGAATTCATTATTCAATTTTTTGTCTTGGATATGCAAAGAGTATTAATCTCTGGCAAAGAGAATGGTGCTGCACCTAGCAACCAGCTATTAAGAGATATATCTATGTTTAAAGGCTACTGTATTTCTATATTGCCCTTGCAAATATAAAACAAGGGGATCATAGTAGGCCTTAAGGCATAGTCAAATATTTTTAGAACTGGTCGCTATGTGTAAAATGTTAATTCTCTTTGCATGTCAAAAGATCGTTTTTGCAAATGTTTATCTCGATTAATATTAAATAGATGGAGAATAAGAGTTTGTAAAAATAGTTTGTACAAGAGTAGAGAAAGTCATAGAGAAAGTCAAGTAGAGAAATTTAATAGGATTTTTGTCTTTATTTATTTTTGTTCGCCTTGCAAAGTCTATGACCACCTCTGATTTCAGCAGTACTATGCTGAGATTTCAACAGTTTGACTTTTTTTAATTGTTAATAATTTGAATTTGAAAAAAGTTTTAAACTCAAAATCAAGACTAATAGGACCAATAATTTCATGTTTGTCTTCCCGCATTCGGGAGGTTCCGGGGTCGATCTCGGGCAACCGCCCACTCTGACTCGTGAGTTTTTTTTGGGTTTTCCCGGGTCGTCAGGCTGGAGTGGTTTCTTTTATCTCCCGAATTTCCTGTCCCTACATTTCGTTCCATTCTTCATTTCATCCATCCTCCATCCCGTTGGTCTCTTTCAGGGCCGAAAGTGTCGGCGATGATGTTTCGATGCAGCGTGTGACTCTCTCCGTCCTTCGGCTTTCGGCTGGCTGCCGGGGTATCCGAACTCCCTTAAGGGGCGTTGGACCTCTTTTGTTTGGGGTGAGGTTCCCGGTCTGGCTGTCCGTCTGCCGGGGTGTCTGGAAACTTAGGGATCCTGTCATTGCTGGGCCGTCGCTCCTGGTTCCGGCCGCTCGGTGTCTCCTCTCGTCTCATCCTTCCTCGTGAGGCATAGGTATAATATCCACTCTGGATCGGTGCCGAGACCCCTCCGTAGTCAAAACAATCCAATTAAATCCATGTCTGTCTTAAAGTTGATTTTCTAACAAACAAAAATTTCTAGACTGCCTCCATGGTCGAGTGTTCAGCGAGCTGAATTCTTACCCGGAGGTCGCGGTTTCGACCATCGGCCATGAGGTAGGAATTTTTCTTAAAGGGGAGACTACATGGTAAAAACTGACATTTTTAGTATTTTATGCAATCTTATAAATTGGAACATTCTTTAATTTCATATGTATTTTATCATTGTAACCACAACGTTTATATTCTAAATATAATTTTAAAAATTCTACTACTGTATCTGCCATTTTGCAATGTAAATTTTGCACCATTTCACAGATAAATGTAGGTCACAGCTCTTACACACTTTAGAGTAGAGTGGTAAACGTTAACCCATCTTCTAGTGGAACTTTTGTTCTTCAAGTTGGTACTACTATTAAGTATGACAGACTCTGTTTGCTCAAGCTATTTGTTTTTTTTTGTTGCAAATATATGTGGGTTTGTTATCTCTACCTTTGCTTTGAGCAGCTTTTTCTGTGAATAACCTTTTCTGGTATAAAAATGATCCGTTTTCTGATAAAACATTGAAGATAGATAAATCAAATTTTGGGATAATAAAAATACTTCTAACTTCTACCACGGATGTACTTTTGATGTTGATAAGATGTTTGGGTATTTTTACTTTTCCTACTAGGTATAGTAAGTAAGGGAAGTATTGCATTCCACCCAAAAACTCGATATCGAAATTTCACCGGAAATACACATTTTCAGGTGGCCATGAATACAAACAAAGCATTTTTGAATACATGTCCGTGTGGGTATCTGTCTGTCTGTCCTGGTACTTGAGTTTACTATCTTCCAAAGATACGACACGAAGATTTTCAACTAAATCTTCTCAACCTCAACTACCCTTTACGTGGAACAATTTGTATTAACAATTTTGATTTTCTAAACGGATCTAACGGTTTTGATTAAAATACAATATATTAAGTATATTCACATGACAAATAAAGTGTATATCTTGAATTTTCTTGGAATAGCCTAGGAAATCCTCTTCATTCGGAAGGAATTTTGTATAATCTTGTATAACTGGTAAACGTTAAGCGATAGACGAAAACGTACTACACAAAAAATGTAGATCTCTTTGAAACACGCAATTTATTTCATATAAGGTTTTGTGGCATACTCTATTTCCGAGATATACTTTATTAATGGTTCAAATTTTTCAAGAATCATTGTTTCAAATTACTATTAATTTTCAGTTGTTTCTCGCTATTGCATGGAAAAAGGCCAAATTTTAAGGCCAATCTTAAACCTTTGACTGTTGTCGTTGACTTTGTATTTATAACGAAATGTGCAATTTAGGTGTTTCTGCAAAGGTTTATCTAGGTTAAAATGAAATAGAAAGTCACGTGAATGTAACACATCATAACTTTGTTATAGTTTTTAGCTCTCTATGTTAATGTTTCGAAAGCGCAGCCCTCTACAGAGTCTATGATAACGTTCTCCAGTTTGTATTTGCAGCTTTAAACTGCAAGTAGGCATTATGGAGTTGTAGTGGAGTTAATTTGACGACTTACTCTAAACATTTCTGTTACTGCCGACACTCAAAGGTGATAACTATCACGGATATAAGTGCAAGGAACACCCCCTCCAATTCGTTTAAGCACTGATTTATTCAGAACACGGAAAAAAGGGAGGTCTTCAAGTATTCAGCACTCCGGTCTGATAGCATCTTATAAGGCGCAGACATTAAAACCGGCAGGGAAGCATCTTGTGTCGTCTTTTGTCACGATCGATAACAGTTGAAAGTCGCGCAGCGCTAGCTACTTACATTGCTCTGGGCGAAACAGTTCCCAGATACTGCCGAGCAGATAAAAAGGAAACACGTATATACTACGTTAAAGCCAATAAAATCTACCTTATGGTTTATGACACTGCAACTTTAGGATCAGTTTATACCTTCGTATATGAATCGCTGCAATACTACAGGGTTTCCGAGAATGAATGTGTAGTGATATTACACATACACAAAAAAGAACTCTGTAATAATTATAATTTATAAATTGCTGATAATTAATTTACTTGAAATTTGATAACTTTCCATAATTTTAAAGGAATATGATTCAAATCTGTATAAATCAAAAGCCCTTCAGAAGCTGTAAATATGTTTTAAGTTTCAATAATATTGTTAAATAAATAAAGGCGTAATTGCCTAAGAAAGACTGCAAAATTTTGGCAAAATAAAAGTAGCTTCGCTTTAGACTGTGCATTATGTTTTTCGAGCGTGGGGGCCATAAATACCGAAGCCTTCTTTTGTATAGGGTCTTTCAACAAGAGTGTCCTATCTTTGAACTTAAATAAAACACGTTCTATAAATGATAGAGGTTTATTTCTATTTTTATTTTGGAACATAATGCCATTATGTGTGGAAAAGAACATCAGTTTAGTGACCGCCGCGACTTTGTTGGATTGACCCAATTTTCAATGACAGAAGAACGTAAATTAGGTCCAACTACACGAGTAACACGCGTGATGTTATTCATAAGATCATTTACTGTTTCTGGCTTATTGACATAAACTCGAGATTTAACATAACCCCAAAAGGAATAATCCATCGGCGTTAAATCACATGACCTCGGGAGCCAGTTAACATCACCGCCACGGGAAATGATGAAACCTCTGAACTTCTCCTCCAAAAGATCGATTGTTTCGAGAGCAGTATGACATGTGACACCATCTTGCTGGAACCAGATGTTTCGGAGATCCATACCATCCAATTGAGGCAAAAAATAGTCCCTTATATGAGCCCGGTATCTTGCTCCATTGACAGTTAGAGCTTCTCCATCTTCATCTTGGAAAAAATATGGACCAATGATTCCACCATACTAAAATCCACACCACATAGTAAACTTTTGGGGATGAAGTGGCCGTTCTTGAACCTACAATGGATTGTGATTGCTCCAATAGTGGCAATTTTGTTTGGTAACACAACCATCCATTGAAAAGTGGGCTTCGTCGCTGAAGATGATTTTTCGACAAAAATCCAGGTCAGCTTCCAATGCTACATAGCTCAGTCAGCGAATACACGGTGCAACCTATGGTTGTTGGGCTTTAGTTCTTGAGTTAACACCATTTTATAAGAGTGAAACTTCAAGTCCAGATGCAGAATTCGCCAAGCGGTGGTCGGCGAAAGCTCCAATTCTTGCGCTCGACGAGCAATTGATTTGTTTCCGTTCTCGCGAACACTCTCACGAACGGCGCCTATGTTTTCGTTGGAGCGCTTACGTCGATTACGTACAGGCGTTCTTTGATCGCTGGCAGAACCACTTTCGTCGGATGAAATTACCATTCACATGCATAAGTTCTTCTTGCGTAATGTTCATAATTTCTGCTTTTATATTGTCCTCAAGTTCGTCTATGTTGTGGGGATGGTTCCTATAAACTTTACTTTTCAGCGTTTAGCGAATCCCGTTGTCCTAAATCCCGTTGACCAAACATCTCACAGTGTCTCTACCCGGAACTGGATAACCAGGAAAGTGCTACTGAAATTGTCCACACACCTGTCTACATGATTCAGTCTTCACGTACATATCGTACATAAAAATACGCTGTTCAAGTGTGAATTTGTTGGCAGACATTTCCGTGGACTAATAAGAGAATAACATCCCTAAAGAAATTACATACAACGCATGTATTGTCGAAACACTTCACAACACGAAGACAAAGCAAAGACTGAGACAGCTCATATCTGGCAAACGTACAATTGACACGTCCTGTCATCCTCCGTGATGTAGTGGTTACCATGCTAGCCTCTAGATCCCGATGTCGCGGGTTCAAACCCGGCGGAAGGCGATGTTTTTTTTCGAGCGTAAAGATCCTTAGCATCGCTTCCTTCGGAAAGGAAGTAAAGCCGTTGGCCCCGTGTCGTAGATTTACGGCACGTAAAAGAACATCAAGCCTGATAAAGAGGCCTATGAGCAAAATTACCAGTGTTTCATGCCCAATATAGAATGGGACGCCAAGGGCCACAGCAGTTAAAGAGCGTCCATAAATAAAACTCGATTTGACTTTTGACACGTCCTGCGCCGCTGCATGATACTGAGGTCACTATCGTCTCGGCCGATACGCATATAAGGCGGTTGTGGCCTTGGCAAAAAGCAAAGGCACTGTAAACCTCGGAAATGGCTGATGCCACAAGAAAAATCTGATGTGTTACACTCACATGACTTTCTCTACTCTTGTACAAACTATTTATACAAACGCTTATTCTCCATATGCTTCATGTTAATCGAGATAAACATTTGCAGACTCTATCTTATTGCTAATTTTCTTGTAGATGTAAGAGGAATATATATTTACAAGGGCAATATACAAATACAGTAGGCTTTAAGCACATACATATCTCTTATTAGCTGGTTGCTAGGTGCAGCACCATTCGGTTTGCCACAGATTAATATTCTTTGCATATTGAAGACAAAAAAATGAATAACGAATTCCCATTTGAGAAAAGTATTGAAAAATTTAAGAGAATAACAAGTAATATCTCGAAAATGGTTCAATCAACAACAAAAATGTATATGACATAAATTGTGTATTTTAACGCGATCTACATTTTTTGTGTAGTAAAATTTTGTCTGTCTCTTATGGTTTACTAGTTATGCAAAAGTCGTTCACAATAAAGAATACTTTTGGAGACATTCCCAGGAAATTCAAGATATACATTTTATTTGTCATAAAAATATCTTAAACATATGATATTTTAATCAAAATCGTTAGAGCCATTTTTGAGAAAATTAAAATTTTCGAAAAATCTTCCATGTAAAGGGTACTCCGGGGTGGGGGAATTTTCTTGAAAACCTTCGTGTCGCATCCTTGGAAGATACTGAATCCAAATACCAAGTTTGGTGTTTATCCGACTGTTCGTTTCTGAGTTATGCTGTTCACAGACACACACACACACACACAGACAGACACACACACGGACATGTTCCCAAAAATGCTTTTTTTGGATTCAGGGGGTCTCAAAACATGTATTTCCGGTGAAATCTCGGTATCGAATTTTTGGGTGGAATACAATACTTCCCCTACTTGCTATACGTAGTAGAGAAAGTAAAAAATAATTTTAGATAAATTGTGTGCCTTAAGAGATCTATATTTCTTGTGCAGCGGTTGTATATTTCTAAAATATCCGTTATTAATGTTTTGAATTGTTGAATTCCTAACCATTCTGTTTAAAAAACATTCACTTGTTTCCGCGGTGCCATGGAAAGACTATGAAATTTTAAGGCCAGCATAATCTTTGACTACCGCTATTCTTTTTATATGTAGAGCGAAGCGTGTAATGTGGCTATTTCTGCAAAGATTTGTCTCGAATAAAATGAAGCAGATATGAACATAGATTTCGTAATAATAGATTTTACATCCATTTATAAATGATAGGTGGTAGAGAAAGTCATGTGAGTGTAGTACATCAGATGTTTTAAACCTAACTTGCAGAATGGGTATGAAAATAAATCCTATCGTGTAGAGAAATTTATGTGTTTGTAACACAGCACGTTTATGCTTCAATATAGGCCATTGTAAACAGAATATAAAACAAAACTGATGTATTACACTCACATGACATTCTCTACTCTTGTACAAACTATTTTTACAAAGACTTATTCTCCATATGCTTCATATTAATCGAGATGTTAATCTTATTGCTAATTTCTTGTAGATGCAAGGGGAATATGGTAGGTTTTAAGTGATATTCAAACATTTTAAGCGTTGGTTGCTATGTGGAGTATTCCATTCTCTTTGTATTACCAGGACAAAAAATGAATAACGAATTCCCATTTGAGAAAAAGTATAAGTATTCGAAAATTTAAGGGAATAACAAGCAATATCTCGAAAAGAGTTCACTAAAAAAAATGTATATGACATAAATTGTGTATTGTGACGCAATTTTGTCTATCTCTTTTGGTTCACCAGTTATGCAAAAGTCGTTCACAATGAAGAATGCTTTTGGAGACATTCCCAGAACATTCCAGATATACATTTCTTTTGTCATGAAAATATCTTAAACATATGATATTTTAATCAAAATCGAAAATTTTTTCGAAAAATGTTCCATGTAAAGGGTAATCTGGGGTGTGGACATTTTCTTGAAGACCTTCGTGTCGCATCTCTGGAAGATACTGAACCTAAATACCAAGTTTGGTGTTTATTCGACTGTTCGTTTCTGAGTTATGCTGTTCACAGACATACACACACACACACGGACATGTTTCCAAAAATGCTTTTTTTGGATTCAGGGGTCTCAAAACATGTATTTCCGGTGAAATCGCGGTATCGAATTTTTGAATGGAATACAATACTTCCCCTACTTGCTATACGTAGTAGAGAAAGTAATAGATGTTAGTTTTATTAAATGTAAATATAAAAATCGCGTTACTTTCACCATAACTTTCTCTACCCTCTGTTGTTTATTAGTGGGTATACATATTCTTATGAAAGTTTATTTTCTATCTGTTACATTTTAACCGAGTTGAACCTTTCCGAAAATATCTGCATTGGGAATGCCGATAATCAAATGTTTAAGAACTGGACGCTATATGCTGGCTTTAAAATTCCATACTGTTTCCATGACATCGCTAGGAACAGCTGAAAATCAAAAAGGACTTTAAAAGAATGTTCAACAATTCGAACCATTAATAACGGATATCTGGAAATGGCTGATGCCACAAGAAAAGATATTTAAAATAAATGCCGTGTTTTAAAGTGATACATTTTTGCTTTCTCTACTACTATAGTAAGTAGGGGAAGTATTATATTCCATCCAAAAATTCGATACCGAGATTTCACCGGAAATATATGTTTTGAGAACCCCTGAATCAAAAAAAAAACATTTCTGGAAACATGTCCGAGTGTGTGTCTGTGTGTCGATATGTGTGTGTGTGTGTGTGTGTGTGTCTGTCTGTCTTTGAACAGCATAACGTAGAAACGAACAGTCGGATAAACACCAAACTTGGTATTTAGGTTCAGTATCTTCCAGAGATGCGACAGGAAGGTTTTAAAGAAAATCCCCCCACCCCAGATTACCCTTTACATGGAAAAATTTTCGAAAATTTTAACTTTCTCAAAAATGACTCTTAACGATTTTGATTAAAATATCAAACGTTTAAGATATTTTCATGACAAATAAAATGTATATATTGAATTTTCTGGGAATGTCTCCAAAAGTATTCTTCATTGGGAACGACTTTTGCATAACTAGTAAACCATAAGATATAGATAAAATTTTACCATACAAAAAATTTAGATCGCGTTAAAATACACAATTTATGTCATATGCATTTTTGCTTGTTGAGTGAACCATTTTCGAGATATTGCTTGTTATTCCCTTAAATTTTTCAATACTTATTTTCTCAAATGGGAATTCGTTATTCATTTTTTTGTCTTGGATATGCAAAGAGTATTAATCTGTGGCAAAGAGAATGGTGCTGTACCTAGCAACCAGCTATTAAGAGATATGTCTATGGTTGTATTGCTCTTGCAATTACAAAACAAGGGGAACATAATACGCCTTAAGCGATAGTCAAATATTTTTAGAACTGGTCGCTATGTGTAAAATGTAATCCTCTTTGCATGTCAAAAGATCGTCTCTGCAAATGTTTATCTCAATTAATATGAATAAGATGGAGAATAAAAGTTTGTAAAAATAGTTTGTACAGAGTAGAGACAGTCATGTGAGTGTACCACATCAGATTTTTTGTGTAGTACGTTTTCGTCTGTCGCTTTACGCTTACCAGTTATGCAAGGTTATACAAATTTCCTTCCGAAGAAGATGACTTAGCAAGCTATTGCAAGAAAATTCAAGATACACATTTTATTTTTCATGTAAGTATTTTAATAAAAAAAACATTGTAGCCAGTTTTTAAAAAGTGAAGAAGGTTGTTTGTTGCTGCTACGTATGGAAATCCAGTTTGAAGAAGATGGTATCTTTACGTCATTTGCATCACATTTGGGCGTCAATTTAAAGAAGGTTGTATTGAAGGAGTTGTATTATATTTCAACTGTTGGGGAGCCGAACTTCCAAGTTTGTTTGCAACCGCACGTATGGTAAACAGTTTCCGGTAGCCTTCGTCCCAAGTTTAAAAAATATTAACTTTGTAATTTTGACTGTTTCTTTAAATATTATATATTTATGTTTGCCTCGGCTGCGTCAGTATTATTGTTAGAGACATGGATGTCTTAGCAGGGAGTGGTGCGACTAAGAATGTAGGCTTACACAGATTTTAAGTTTTTCTTCACTCCATTTATTAATGCTTGAACACATTTAAGTAACACTTCACTGATATAGACAGAGCTGTGAGATTTTTTTAATTAATTACTTGCATTTTTTAACACGTAAACTATTTTTTAGTCTCACACAAAATACGTATTACACTTCTCGAGGACGTGTCTCGCGTCCGGTTAGGAACACTGTTTACAGGCAACTGACTTCTAAATTTGTTAATTTTTTCTCCTGTTTAGTTTTTGATTGGCTAATCCTAGTACAATAGAATACCTTCACTTAACTAAAGCTTTTTCTGGTTGTTGATTGGCTATTTTATAAACTGTCACTAAAATTACATTATTGCTTCCAAGAATCACAAGTAGCATTATTAAACTCTCACATTCATTATTGTCTCATTGTTACCTCATTGATAGCAACGTTTAACTTATTATTCTCACAGTTCCTACATTATTAAATTACGTAATATATTCACATAACATTATTACACATGGATACAATAATATACAATGACTGTAATATACACTTTTTACTTTCTCTACTACGTATAGTAAGTAGGGGAAGTATTGTATTCCACCCAAAAATTCGATACCGAGATTTCACCGGAAATACATGTTTTGAGACCCCCTGAATCCAAAAAAAGTGTTTTTGGAAACATGTCCGTGTGTGTGTGTGTCTCTGTGAACAGCATAATTCAGAAACGAACAGTTGGATAAACACCAAGCTTGGTATTTAGGTTCAGTATCTTTCAGAGATGCGACACGAAGGTTTTCAAGAAAATCCCTCCACCCCAGATTACCCTTTAAATGGAAGATTTTTCAAAAATTTTAATTTTCTCAAAAATGGCTCTAACGATTTTGATTAAAATATCATATGTTTAAGATATTTTCATGACAAATAAAATGTATATCTTGAATTTTCTGGGAATGTCTTCAAAAGTATTCGTCATTGTGAACGACTTTTGCATAACTGGTAAACCATAAGAGATAGACAAAATTTTACTACACAAAAATGTAGATCGCGTTAAAATACACAATTTATGTCATATACATTTTTTTGTTGAGTGAACCATTTTCGAGATATTGCTTGTTATTATTCCCTTAAAGTTTTCAATACTTATTTTCTCAAATGGGAATTCGTTATTCATTTTTTTTGTCTTGGATATGCAAAGAGTATTACTCTGTGGGAAAGGGAATGGTGCTGCACCTAGCAGCCAGCTATTAAGAGATATGTATGTGCTTAAAGGCTACTGTATTTCCATATTGCCCTTGTAAATATATATTCCGCTTACATCTACAGGAAAATTAGCAATAAGATAGAGTCTGCAAATGTTTATCTCGATTAACATGAAGCATATGGAGAATAAGAGTTTGTAAAAATAGTTTGTACAAGAGTAGAGAAAGTCATGTGAGTGTAACACATCAGATTTTTATATATTGTTACATACACAATTGCTTTAAGGCGGGCTGTTATTTAATTTATGTATATTATATAATGAGACTGAAATCATTTAAGCGTTATAAATACTGCCTCAAAAGTATAAACAAAAATTCGCAAAGTGTTCCATGTAAAGAGTAGTCAGGGGTGGGGTAATTTTTCTTGAAAATCTTTGTGTTGCATCTTTAAATACCAAGTTTGGTATATATACGACATTTAGTTTTTTGTGCTGTTCACAGACTCACACATACAAGGAGTTTTTTCTAATTTTGTTATACAAGGGCCTCAAAACAAGTATTTCCTGTGACATCTCGATAATATAGAAGTTTTGTCTGGATTGTAATACTTTCTCTACCTGCTATGAACGTGGTAGAGAAAGCAAAAATGCACTCTGGAGTAGATGTGAATCGCTTTTGCCTCAAAGGATTTGTTTCTCCTGTCTGGTATAACAATGGTCTTCACCTTACCAGTCACATGTTGCGTCCACGTGTCCCAGCACGCCACGCCACGACACCACGTGACCCAAACAGAAGCTGTCCGACATCCCCATCCTATATCTTGTATTGATATTCCCTTCCCCTTCATGCTGCTCTCGTCTAACGACTTGATAATTTGTATCAGATCAGCCAGAGGGCTGGAAGGAGGGTAATTAGTGCAGACTCCCAGGAACCGGGGAACAACCCACAAACAAAATTGAATTCAATCACGCGAAGAAAATTGGAAATCCGCACCGAAGCGTTGGCAGCGTCTTCAGGCTTTAGGTTCCTCGCCGAGGAATCCGCTTCGTCTTACAAACTTCGTTGCCAAGCGACGGCAGTTTCTGACACACCGTGTATAGTTTTGTAGAGGTGAACCGGTTAACCCTATCCGGTTTGCACCATTTATATGCTTCATTGTTTTTAAATGCTTGCTGAAGTAGTAGTTGCTTTAGTTACTGCCCCACGTATGGGAGCCAACTTGAAGTAGTTTTTTTATCTCCACTTATGGACATCAATTTGAAGAAGATTGTTTGTTACGTAATATGCAGCTACGTATGTAAAGCTGATTTGAAGATGTATTTTTGTTGTTACTCCCCAAGTTTAAAAATATTATATTAACTTTGTTATTAAACTGCTTCTATAGGTAGTATTTATGTTTATGTTTGGCTCGGCTGCGTCAGTCCTACTTTAGAGACACGTTTCTGTTAATCAGGGCGTGGTGCGACAAGAATGTAGGCTTACACAGATTTTAAGTTTAAATTCACTTCTTTTTATTAATCCTTGGCACAAGTTAAATAGCACTACACTGATATCAAGAGCTGTGAGATTCTTTTATTTAATACTTGCACTTTGTTAACGCTTATACTTAATTTTCGTTTCACACGAATACGTAATATTTCTTTAGAGAACACATCTTCCATCCGGTTACTACCAAGGTCTGCAGGCAACTGAACATATTTCAGCCGTCCAAACACGTAAGCTTCTGTATTTCAAGTCTCTGATTGGCTAATCCTAGTCCAATAGAATACCTGCATTTAATTAAAGCTTTTTCTGGCTGTTGATTGGCTATTTTTAAACTGTCACAAAATTTACATTATGGCTACCCTAATCATGACTAGTAGTATTGTTAAACTCATTATTGCCTCAAGGTTACTTCATTGTTAGCAACTTTAAACTTATTATTCTCACAGCTCTTATATTATTAAATTACGCAAATGCATTGACATAACATTATTACACATGTTTATAATAATATAAGAAAAAGCAAATTGTGTTACATACATTTTTTATAAATTATTACATACATATTGCTTCAAGGCGGGCTGTTATTGAATTTACATATTATAAAATTTAATATAAATTATTCAAGTATTAAAAATACTGCCTCAGTGCCAGTAATTCATTTGTGTATCACGTACCTAGTAAGTTGAACAATTGTTGGTATTTACCTTGAGTATCTTCCGAAGAAGCCACATAAAGATTTTGAAGAAAATCCCTCCACCCTAAATTATCTTTTACAACGAAATATTATTTTTATTTTCTCAAAAATAGATCTAACGATTTTGATTATATATCATATATTTAAAATATTTACATGGTAAACAAATCTGACGTGATACATTCACATGACTTTCTCTACCCCTATCGTTGAATAGAGGGTATACAAACTATTCTAATTAAAGTAATTAATTGTTCTTCCACACAAGCCGTGCGTTGGACAACGTTGGAAAGGTAGATTCAGACGACTGAAAAATTCAATGACATAGCCGGGATTTGAACCTCAGATCTCCCGATCTACACCCGGTTGCTCTAACTACTGAGCTACCATGCAACGTCACGGTACGACACTAAATTTTCCAGCTGATTCGCATTTTCTTCCCGGTAAACCACAAGGAGATCTCAAATTGCATTGACATGACATACCCCAATGGCGACTTACAATGTTGTAAGTACTTTAAGTCCCGGGCTTCATAGTTTCAACCATCATTAGGTTAATTAATGAAATGAATTGTTCTTCCACACAAGCCGAATTCTTGTGTGTCTTGTGTGAAGTCTTCCACTCGGTTTGTATAAATATAAATAAATAAATAAATAAAATCTGTAATACTCCATACCGGCACCTTGTGGTTTACCGGAAAAAATGCGAATCAGTTGGAGAATTTAATACTGTAACCCTTCCTTGCTACCTTTTTTACTTTCTCTACTACGTATAGTAAGTAGGGGAAGTATTGCATTCCAGCCAAAAATTCGATACCGAGATTTCGCCGGAAATACATGTTTTGAGATCTCTTGAATCCAAAAAAAGCATTTTTGGAAACATGTCTGTGTGTGTGTGTGTGTGTGTGTCTGTGTGTGTGTGTCTGTGAACAGCATAACTCAAAAACGAACAGTCGGATAAGCACCAAACTTGGTATTTAGGTTCAGTATCTTCCAGAGATGCGACACAAAGGTTTTCAAGAAAATTCCCCCACCCCAGATTACCCTTTACATGGAACATTTTTCGAAAATTTTAATTTTCTCAAAAATGGCTCTAACGATTTTGATGAAAATATCATATATTTAAGATAATGTCATGAGAAATGAAATGTATATCTCGAATTTTCTGGTAATTTCTCCAAATGTATTCTTCATTGTGAACGGCTTTTGCATAACTCGTAAACCATAAGAGATAGACAAAAGTTTACTACACAAAAAATGTAGATCGCGTTAAAATACACAACTTATGTCATATACATTTCTTTTGTTGAGTGAACCGTTTTCGAGATATTGCTTGTTATTTCCTTAAATTTTCCAATACTTGTAGTTTTTCTCAAATACGTTATTCATTTTTTTATGTCCTGGACATGCAAAGAGAATGGAATGCGCCACATAGCAACCAGCGTTAAAATATTTGACTATCGCATAAAGGCTACCATGTTCCCCTTGCATCTACAAGAAAATTACCAATAAGATTGACATCTCGATATCTCGATTAACATGAAGCATATGGAGAATAGGCGTTTGTAAAATTAGATTATACAAGAGTAGAGAAAGTCATGTGAGTGTAACACATCAGATTTTTTTTAGTTTTATTTATGGACGCTCTTTAACTAGGTACTATATTGGGCGTGCAAGACCGGTATTTTGCTAAGAGGCCTCTTTATCAGGCTTGAGGTTCTTTTACGTGCTGTAAATCTACGACACGGGACCACCGGCTTTACTTCCCTTCCGAAGGAAGTCATGCTGAGGATTTCACGCCCGAAAAAATCCATCGCCCTCCATTATATAATAATTAGGTACTTTAAGGTAAAATGTTTTAGAGTGTTTTAATAATTAATTTGTTTAATTAACAAATTTGTTAACTAAGAAGTTAGTTAAAAATAACATTAGCATGTCAAACTAAAATTATTATTTATAATACATCTTTATACCTCAAATAATACCCCTAAATTGGTTATTTTTGTTTATTTTTTTTCAACCCCGGGTTTGAACCCGCGACCTTGGGAACTAGAGGCTAGCATGGTAACCACTACACAACGGAGGACGACTTCCTTGCTAGCGCGCATCGTCGTCCGTATCTGGTCGCCCTTCGGGTCTTCCCTTCATCCCTTCCTCCCATGGTCACGTAAGTCACAAAGGATCTGCTAGTGATCTACGTGCGGTGCTGAGCTGCAGTGGCTAACTATCCGACCACCCGAAGGATATAACCCCAGTTGTGTTGGCTGCTTACAAGAAACGTATGGTTCATGCAAACTAGTTGAATATTAGAAGGGCAGTCCGAGTGCATTACAAATCTTTCTTGTTTCAAATTATTATGATAGTGTTTGTGCACGTCTCTCTCTTTATTGCAGCTTTTACTGGCATGATCACTGATCGCTGCGTACACACCGTTTCGTTTAACTGTGTAATCGACGTAGTTACAAATTTTTAGGCTTTAACCGAGGATATCGTCTCAGGTTAAATCTGAATTTTTCTTCTGTATGTCCTCTCAGCGGGGTATTCGCTTTTCCTACAAAACAGCAAAGCTTGGAAACAACTAACTTCTATTGTCTTCCGTTGACTTGCGCAAGTATTCATTATCCAAACGTTAACCCGCTGTCTTGGGTCTCTCATTGTTGCCAAGAAACTGACTTCTATAATTATTCCTTTATGCGGTCATGACATAATGCTGAAATTTCTTGATTTGTAGAAAACAAACATGCTTTGAATATGAATGCGGTGTTCTACAACGCCACCTTATTTTCTCCATTTTTTAATTTGGCATAAAAAGATCATAGTTTAAAAATCTGAGTTAACGCTTGCAGAAATAGTTTTATTGCACCTTAAGGTGCAAGGGGGATAGAGGAAATCGAATCCATAGATGTTTAAAGACCGGTAATTGTATTCTGACCCTAACATTCCATACTCTTTCCATCACATCGCGAGGAATAATTGAACAGCGACAAACTTTATTGATAAATTCAAATACATAAGAACGGATATCTCGGAAATACCTAGTGCCACGAAAACTTATTTCAAATACATAAATTGTGTGTTTTAATAATGTCTACATTTTCTGTGTAGTAAATATTTGCCTATCTTTTATAACTTTACAAAATTATACACAATTCTTTCCGAATGAAGAGGATTTCAGATGCTACTCCCAGAAAATTAACGTGCATTTTATTTTCACGTAAATGCTTTAAATGTATGGTATTGTGACACCGCGGTTATGGCCCAAAGTTGTCGAGAGATGGCAGTTCGAGATAAACAACGATAGGTGGCGCTCGCAAGCGTAAACACCGGGAGCGCTATCAACAAATACCAGAATCTTCTGGAAGTTTCTTTCTGCACTCCTACAGAATGTGTGTCGAGATAGTTCTAAAATTTTCTGTGTAAGATTCTATTGACTATATAAGCGAGCTTGTCGAGAGAGAGAGAGAGAGAGTTGACTCAGTGAGCGAGTGCGTTTCTGGTGCGACGTCAAGTGCGATTCTCCGAGCGAGTTTGTGTGTGATATGCAGTGAGTGTTGCTGCAGGAGAGATTGAAAAAGTCTTGTTTTCGATACCCCAGCGAATGAACTGCATCACGAGGCAGTGAAGTGAGGAGAAACGTGAGCTAATTCACATTAGTGAAATGACAGGATACGAGGGGCACTATTTATATTTTGAGCCTAATAATTAAAACAAAGTAATTTATGATTGAAAAATGCTTTATTGTTTTTCAAAATATTCTCCTTTATGATCAATACACTTTCGCATCCGTTTAAACCATTTGTCAAAGCATTTATTCCAGTCTTCTTGAGACACCACCAAAACACGGTGTTTGAAGGCATCAACGGCTTCTTCTGTCAACGAAAATCGTTATCCACACAATTTATTCTTCATTTTGAGCCTTCAAATACTCTGTTGTTAGACGAGATGTGTGGGTGCGCTCGCATTGTCTTGATGAAGAACGATCCTACGGTTCTTGTTGATTTTCCTTACTTCACCGAAGACTTCCGGCAAACAAATGGTTTTGTACCATTCGGCATTGGCCGTTTTGCGTCCCTCTAAAGGCACCGTTGCCACATGGCCAATTTTTCTGAAAAAGCAGGCGACCATTTGCTTCGAAGTGCTTCGAGGGCGAACAACTTTTGTTGGATTTGCTTCATCTTGAAACACCCATACAGTCGACTGCTGTTTACGTTCCGGCTCATACGCATAGATCTATGATTACAATCCTGTTACAATCTTATATACGTCTTTTGAGGCACCGTCATTGTATTTCTTGAGCATTTTTGTACACCAATTGACACGAGCATCCTTTTGATATTGCATCAAATTATGTGGGATCCAACGAGAGCAAACCTTTTTCACGCTAAATAATCATGCAATATTTTATATATGCTGGTGGAACTAATGCCTAGGGTTGCCTCAATCTCACAATATGTCGCATGACGATCTTTCATTATCAGTTTTTGCACAGTATCAATGTTTTCTGTCACAATAACTGATTTTGGATGACCCTCACGAACTTCATCATTGAACGAACGGCGGCCATGATAAAATTCGTTATACCAGCGTTTCATAGTGGCAAAGGATGGAGCTTCGTCGCCAAATGTGGAAGTTAGTTGATCGATGCACTCTTGTCTTGATAATCCACATCGAAATTCGTAATAAATCATTGAACGAAAATTTTCACCAGTTAATTCCATGTTTTTGTTGACACACAATTTTCAAGTTAGTGTAAACAAAACAAATGACGCTCTATTGACAAAATGTTTGAAGTAGATTATGGTCAGAAATGTAAAACTTTCCATTGGAGAGGTGCTATAACATTCAGGGTTGCCAAGGCTCAAAATATAAATAGTGGCCCTCGTAAACTAGGGATGTGGTAAACAGTTACTTTTGGGTAACGATTATAACTGTCGCAGCTACAGTGCGTTAACTGTTATATGCAAAGATTACCAATAACGATTAAGTTATTTGCTTCCATGGTTATCACGTTCACTGTTACATTACACTAATGGTTACCAGTAACGATTAGATGTAGATATCGTTGTTTGAGCTTAGGTCCGCGCATATTTTACTACTAAACAGCATTCATTATTTATTTATATCCTCGAAGCACAAAAACTTGTGCATCTTTAATCGTATATGAATAACCATACAGTGCTGACTGAACTGTCATCTGTGGCTTGTGACATATTCGAAATGATAAGCAACACGTTGTAATAAACAAATATGTACTTGCACCTGCGAGGATGAATCAAGTTGAAAACGATTATTGAGGTAACCAGTTCCCGATACATGATACCAATGCCGCCCACATGCATTGAATGATGTCATCCAGGCTCAGTAACAGACTCGTTTCTTCAGTAACCGTTAACGGCATTAACTAGCTGTCTTCGTTACTTTGGTAGCGTTATTGGTAATTAGTTGCTTCGCATTCGTTACTTTGACAACTGTTATTGGCTATTACTTTGTCTTCGCTTCTTTGGTAACCGTTATTAGGTAATTACTTGCTTTGTCTTCGCTACTTTGGTAACCGTTATTGGGTAACTAGTTACTTTGTCTTCGTTACTTTGGTAACCGTTATCGGTTAACTAGTTACTTTATATTCGTTACTTTGGTAACGGTTATTGGCTAACTAGTTACTTTGTATTCGTTACTTTGTTAACCGTTATTGGGTAACTAGTTACTTTGTCTTCGTTACTTTGGTAACCGTTATTAGGTAACTAGTTACTTTGTCTTCGTTACTTTGGTAACAGTTATTAGGTAACTAGTTACTTTGTCTTCGTTACTTTGGTAACCGTTATGAGGTAACTAGTTACATTATCTTCGTTATTGGGTAACTAGGTACTTTGTCTTCGTTACGTTGGTAACCGCTATTGGGTAACTAGTTACTTTGTCTTCATTACTTTGGCAATCGTTATTAGGTAACTAGTTACTTTGTCTTCGTTACTTTGGTAACCGTTATTAGGTAACTAGTTACTTTGTCTTCGTTATTGGGTAACTAGTTGCTTTGTCTTCGTTACTTTGGTAACCGTTATTGGGTAACAAATTACTTTGTATATGTTACTTTGGTAACCGTTACATTAAGGAAATCGTTACAATGTAACCGTTACGTTATATTCTTCCCATCCCTAGTGTAAACTAAGCGAAGCTCCAGTGAAAGTTGAACCAGATAAAAACACTGACAGCAAGAATTGAGGGATGTGACAGTTAAAAACAGGACAGTGTTACAGCATTTTACTAAAAATAATTTGAGCCATATTTGTCCATGTAAAAAGTAGTTTGGAGAGGGTGGGTTTTCTTGGAAATCTTCTTGTCGTATCTTTGGAATATACTGAACTTAAATAGCAACTTCTCTTTTTTGAGTTACGCTGTTCTCTCTCTCTCTCTCTCTCTCTCTCTCTCACTCACACACACACACACACACACACACACACAAATGGCCCATTCCCCTAGATCGCCATAGTGTTTTTCCCTCTGCAAAGTTTCCAACTTCAGGTAACCAAATTTGACTCCACCCAGCCGGTATCAGTTCTCTATGTAGCTGGCCTCAAAAACAATACAGGACCATACAAACTAACCAATGAACGATGTTTATAAATTATATGGAATGAAAGGGTGGTTCTAGAAAGAGTTTTGCTACGATTGGCACGGAAGGAAAGGCTAAACCAATTACAAATAATTCGGCCTTCTAGAGAAAGTGGTGAAGATTTATTAGCATGTGTGGATAAACTGTGCGGCAGCCACGACATTTACATACATAAAAGCTTTTATCAGCACATGGAGACGAATATTAAGTTGTCACTACTAGACGGCAATAAGAAAACGGTGGTGTAGCATGAAAATATAAGGTTTAAGTTGTAAAAATTAAAAATAAATTGAGTTTTATTTATGGACGCTCTTTAATTACTATGGTCCTTAGCGTGCCATTCTATATTGGGCGTGAAATACCGATAATTTTGCTCAGAGGCCTCTTTATCAGGCTTTAGTTTCTTTTACGTGCCGTAAATCTACGACACGGGACCACCGGCTTTACTTCTCTTCCGAAGGAAGCCATGCTAAAGATTTTTACGCCAGAAAAAACCCATCACCCTCCGCCGGGTTTGAACCCGCGACCTTGGGAACTAGAGGCTAGCACGGTACCACTAGTCCACGGAGAACGACTTAAGTTATAATGTTGGGGGAATTAAAGTGTCGTGGCAATTCAGTGGCTAGAAACAAAAGTGCTCTCGCTGGTAGGGGGTGGGGCTAAATTTTGTCAGTACCAACTTAAGAGCTCCGTTGCATTATGAGCCGCATTTTATGCACATCAATATGCATGGTGTTACATTCCACCTGAAAATTCAATACCGAGATTTCACCGGATATACATGTTTCGGGACCCCTGAATCCAAAAAATAATTTTTAGCAAAAGGTCCATGTGTGTGTCTGTGTGTGTGAACAGCAAAACTCAAAAACGAAAAGCCGGATAAACACCACACTTGGAGTTTATCCGGCTTTTCAAGGTTCAACCTTCCAAAGATGAGACACAACATTTTCAAGAAAGTACCCACACTCCAACTACCACTTACGCGAAACATTTTTCGAAAATTTTGATTTTCCAAAAAATTGCTCTAGCGTTTCTGATTAAAATAAAAGATATTAAACATATTTATATGACAAATAAATGTATACCTTAAATTTTCTAAGAATAGCATGTGAAGTCCTCTTCATTCGGAGGGAATTTTGTATAATCTTGTATAACTGGTAAACGTCGTCCTCCGTGGTGTAGTGCTTACCGTGCTAGCCTCTAGTTCCAAGATCGAGGGTTCAAACACGGTGGTGGGCAATGGATTTTTTCGGTGGTAAAAATCCTTAGCATGGCTTCCTTGGGAAGGGAAGTAAAGCCGGTGGTCCCGTATCGTAGATTTACGGCATGTAAAATAACTTCAAGCCTGATAAAGAGGCCTCTGAGCAAAATTTCCCAATATAGAATGGGACGCTAAAGACCATATCAGTTAAAGAGCGTCCATAAATAAAAATCAATTTCAATTTAGTTAAGAGATAGACGAAAAGGTACTATATAAAAAATCTGATGTGTTACCTCACATGACTTTCTCTACTCTTGTACAAACTATTTTTACAACGCTTATTTTCCATATGCTTCATGTTAATCGAGATATGGAGATGTTAAACCTTATTGCTAATTTTCTTGTAGATGCAAGGGGAATTGGTAGGCTTTAAGCGATAGTCAAATATTTTAAGAGCTGGTTGCTACGTGGAATATTCCATTCTCTTTGCATTAACAGGACTAAAAAATCTGATGTGTTACACTCACATGACTTTCTCTACTCTTGTACAAACTATTTTTACAAACGCTTATTCTCCATCTACTTCATGTTAATCGAGATAAACATTTGCAGACTCTATCTTATTGCTAATTTTCTTGTAGATGTAAGGGGAATATATATTTACAAGGGCAATTTCGAAATAAAGTAGCCTTTAAGCATATACATATCTCTTAATACCTGGTTGCTAGGTGCAGCACCATTCTCTTTCCCACAGATTAATACTCCTTGCATATCCAAGACAAAAAAATGAATAACGAATTCCCATTTGAGAAAATAAGTATTGAAAAATTTAAGGGAACAACAAGTAATATCTCGAAAATGGTTCACTCAACAAAAAAAATGTATATGACATAAATTATGTATTTTAACGCGATCTACATTTTTTGTGTAGTAAAATTTTGTCTATCTCTTATGGTTTACCATGAAGAATACTTTTGGAGACATTCCCAGAAAATTCAAGATATACCTTTTTTGTCATAAAAATATCTTAAACATATGATATTTTAATCAAACTCCTTGGAGCCATTTTTGAGAAAATTAAAATTTTCGAAAAATCTTCCATGTAAAGGGTAATCTGGGGTGAGGGGGATTTTCTTGAAAACCTTCGTGTCGCATCCTTGGAAGATACTGAACCTAAATACCATGTTTGGTGTTTATCCGACTGTTCGTTTCTGAGTTACACTGTTCACAGATACACACACACACATACACACACAGACACACACACGGACATGTTTCCAAAAATGCTTTTTTTGGATTCAGGGGGTCTCAAAACATGTATTTCCGGTGAAATCTCGGTATCGAATTTTTGGGTGGAATACAATACTTCCCCTACTTAACATACATAGTAGAGAAAGTAAAAATGAATAACGAAATTCCATTTGAGAAAAGGTATAAGTATTGGAAAATTTAAGGGAATAACAAGTAATATCTCGAAAATGGTTCACTCAAGAATACAAATGTACAGGACATAAATTGTATATTGTAACGCGATCTACATTTCTTGTATAGTAAAAGTTTGTCTAACTCTTATGGTTTACCATTTATGCAAAAGGCGTTCACAATGAAGAATACTTTTGGAGACATTCCCAGAAAATTCGAGATATACATTTCATTTGTCATGAAAATATCTTAAACATATAATATTTTAATCAAAATCATTTGAGTCATTTTTGAGAAAATTAAAGTTTTCGACAAATGTTCCATGTAAAGCGTAATCTGGGGTGGGGGATTTTCTTGAAAACCTTCGTATCGCATCTCTGTAAAATATTGAATATAAATACCAAGTTTGGTGTTTATCCGACATTTCGTTTCTGAGTTATGCTGTTCACAGACACACACACGGACATGTTTCCAAAAATGCTTTTTTTTTGGATTCAGGGGGTCTCAAAACACATATTTCCGGTGAAATCTCGGTATCGAATTTTTGGATGGAATACAATACGTTCCCTACTTACAATACGTAGTAGAGAAAGTAAAAATGTAGATCTCTTTAAAACACACAATTTATTTAAAATATTTTTTGTAGCATAAGCCATTTCTGAGATAGTATCTGTTATTAAAGGCTCGAATTGTTCATTACTTAGTCATTCGTGTCGGTTTTCAGTTGTTTCTAGCGATGTCATGGAAACGCTATGTAATTTTAAGACCAGCATATATCCCCCAGTTCTTAAACATTTGACTATCGCTGTTCGATTTGTATCTATAACGAAATGTGTAATGTAGGTATTTTCGGAAAGGTTTTTTGCGATGAAAATGAAGTAGATAGGAAAACAATCCTTCGTAAGAATAATTTGTATACGCACTAATAAACGATAGAGTGATGTGAAATAACACATAAGATTTTTTCAAACATAAATATTTCAGTACTTATAATGCTTAAGGCATTATAGCTTCAGTAGGTCTCAAAATCCATTAAAGAAAGAAAACGTCTATTATCTAAACCTTAAAGACCTCGAGAGCTACACATAACACTGACCAGTGAAATTAAGGAACAAAACTGGTAACTTAGGCTCCTCTGGGAAGTTACGAAGAGGCCGTGCTGTGTGTTTGAAATTGCTTTCCCATCCACATTTGTACCTTAATAACATTGTACAAACGGTGGTGACGTGTAGAGGGGTCAGAGCTCCGTGGTAATGATTTGATTACCCAAATTACTCTAAACGAGCTGGCGTGTGCGTCAAGTACTTGGCGTGTTCACAGCTCATATTCCTTTAGAGGAAAAATCAACTACACTCCTGCTGGCTTAGCTTATGTGTATAATGTTAACTTCTTTTTACTTTCTCTACTACGTATAGAAAGTAGGGGAAGTATTGTATTCTACCCAAAAATTCGATACCGAGATTTCACCGGAAATATATGTCTTGAGACCCCCTGAATCCAAAAAAAAAAAAAGCATTTTTGGAAACATGTCCGTGATTGTGTCTATGTGTGTGTGTGTGTGTGTGTGTGTGTGTGTGTGTGTGTGTGTGAACAGCATAACTCAGAAACGAATAGTCGGATAAACACCAAACTTGGTATTCAAGTTTAATATTTTCCAGAGATGCGACACGAAGGTTTTCAAGAAAATCCCCCCATCCCAGATTAACCTTTACATGGAACATTTTTCGAAAATTTTAATTTTCTCAAAAATGTCTCTAACGTTTTTGATTAAAGTATCATATTTTTAAGAGATTTTCATGACAAATGAAATGCATATCTCGAATTTTCTGGGAATGTCTCCAAAAGTATTTTTCATTGTGAGCGACTTTTGCATAACTGGTAAACCATAAGAGATAGACAAAATTTTACTACACAAAAACTGTAGAACGCGTTAAAATACACAATTTATGTCATACACATTTTTGTTGTTGACTAACCATTTACGAGATATTGCTTGTTATTCCCTTAAATTCGATTAACATGAAGCATATGGAGAATAAGCGTTTGTAAAAATAGTTTGTACAAGAGTAGAGATGTTACGCATCAGATTTTTTACTTACTCCATCACATACCTAGTTAGTGGAGGAGGTATTGCATTTCATCCAGATATCGAGATTATACCGAAAATACACGTTTTGAGCCCCCTGTGAACAGAATAATTCATAAATGAAAAGGCGTTTAAATACCAAACTTGATATTTAGATCTAGCATCCTCTAAGGATGCGTTACGAAGATTTTCAAGAAAACACCCCCAACCTAAACTACCTTTCACAGAAATATTTTTATTTTAACTGATTTCTCAAAAAGGACTATGAAGATTATGATCTAAACAAATCTTTACAGAAATATCTACATTACACGTTTCGTTATAGATACAAAGAGAACAGCGACAGTCAAATGTTTAAGAACTGGACGCTATATGCTGGCCTTAAAATTCCATACTGTTTCCATGACATCGCTAGAAACAACTGAAAATCGATGGAACTTAGAATGACAAAGTACTGAACAAATCGAACTATTAATAACGGATATCTCGGAAGTGGCTAATGCTACAAAAATTTATTTGAAATAAATTGTGTATTTTAAAGAGATCTACAGTTTTTGTGCAGTACGTTTTCGTCTATCGCTTAACGTCTACCAATTATATAAGATTATACAAAATTCCTTTCAAATGAAATGGAATTCACAGGCTATTCCTATAAAATTCAAGATATAGTTTTTATTTGTAACGTAAATATCTTTAATATATGGGACTCTTATCAATGTCGTTACAGCCATTTTTTAGAAACTAAATTTTTTTTTAAAAAAATTTCCATGTAAACCGTGAATGGATTTGTTGAAAATCTTCCTGCCGCATGTTTGGAAGGTATTGGTATTTATCCGACTTTTCGATTTTGAGTTATGCAGTTCACGGACACACAGATAGACAAACATATGAACCTTTTTGCTAAAAATGCTGTGTTTTGGATTAAGGGGCTCAAAGCTTGCATTTTCGGTGAAATCTCGGAAGAGAATTTATGGATAAAATCCAATACTTCGCCTAGTTACTGTACGTAGTAGAGAAAATAATTAATAATTCATAAGGGGTTTTACTCTTTCTATCACATACCAAGTAGGTATTGCATTCCAACAAACAATTCAATACCGAGATTTCATTATAAATACGCGATTTGAGGCCTCATGAATTACAACATGCAGTTTTAGAAAAAAAATGTGTTATACTTACATTACTTCCTCTACGCTTGTGCAAACTATTTTTACAAACGCTATTATCCATATGCTTCATGTTAATCGAGATGTTAATCTTATTGCTAATTTTCTTGTAGATGTAAGGGGAGTTGCTAGGCTTTAAGCTATAGTCAAATATTTTAACAGCTGGTTGCTATGTGGAGCATTCCATTCTCTTTGTATGTCCAAGACATAAAAAATGAATAACGAATTCCCATTTGAGAAAAAGTATTGGAAAATTTAGGGGAATAACAAGCAATATCTCGAAAATGGTTCACTCAACAAAAAAATGTATATGACATAAATTGTGTATTTTAACGGGATCTACATTTTTTGTGCAGTAAAATTTTGTCTATCTATTATGGTTTACCAGTTATGCAAAAGTCGTTCCCAATGAAGAATACTTTTCGAGACATTCCCAGAAAATTCAAGATATACATTTTATTTGTCATGAAAATATCTTAAACATATGATATTTTAATCAAAATCCTTAGAGCCATTTTTGAGAAAAATAAAATGTTCGTAAAATGTTCCATGTAAAGGGTAATCTGGGATGGGGAGATTCTCTTGATAACCTTCGTGTCGCATCTCTGGAAGATACTGAACTAAATACCAAGTTTGGTGTTTATCCGACTATTCGTTTCTGAGTTATGCTGTTCACAGACACACACACGGACATGTTTCCAAAAATACTTTTTTTTGGATTCAGGGGGTCTCAAAACATATATATCCGGTGAAATCTCGGTATCGAAGTTTTGGATGGAATACAATACTTCCCCTACTTACTATATGTAGTAGAGAAAGTAAAAATATAAGCATTTGAAAGTTAAAAACAATAACAAGGAATATTTCGAAGATGGTTAACGCCAGAAAAATGTCATTTGATATAGGTAGTATTCTTTAAGGAGATCTGCATTTTTCTGTGTAATTAAATTTTGTGCATCTCTTACGGCTTACCGATTATACGAGTTACTCAGAATAAAGACGTCTTCACAGGCTATTCCAAGAAAATTCAAGATATACATTTTGATTGTGGTGCAAGCATCTTAAACAAATGGGATTTTAATCGAAATCCTTAAAGCACTTTTGTAAGAAAACCAAAAATCATTAATGTTTTTCTACATAGAGATTTATTTGAGGTGGGAGAGTTTCTTTAAAGTTTTCTTATCGCATCCTTGGAAGATACTGAACTTGGCATCAAGTTTGTCTTTAACCGAAATTTCGTTTTTGAGTTATACTGTTCACACACAGAAAGACAGACATAAGCACACATATAAACAGGTTGACGCAGTATTTTTAACACTTAAATGATATCAGTTAAGTTATATAATATAAAAAGTAATAACAGCCCGCCTTAAAGCAATATGCGTATGTAATAATATATAAAAATCTGATGTGCTACACTCACATGACTTTCTCTACTCTTGTACAATCTAATTTTACAAACGCCTATTCTCCATATGCTTCATGTTAATCGAGATATCGAGATGTCAATCTTATTGGTAATTTTCTTGTAGATGCAAGGAGAATATGGTAGCTTTTAAGCGATAGTCAAATATTTTAACGCTGGCTGCTATGTGGCGCATTCCATTCTCTTTGCATGTCCAGGACATAAAAAAATGAATAACGAATTTGAGAAAGAGTATAAGTATTGGAAAATTTAAGGAAATAACAAGCAATATCTCGAAAACTGTTCACTCAACAAAAGAAATGTATATGACATAAGTTGTGTACTTTAACGCGATCTACATTTTTTGTGTAGTAAAATTCTGTCTATCTCTTATGGTTTACCAGTTATGCAAATGTCGTTCACAATGAAGAATACTTTTGGAGACATTCCCAGAAAATTCGAGATATACGTTTCATTTCTCATGACATTATCTTAAACATATATTTTCATCAAAATCGTTAAAGCCATTTTTGAGAAAATTAAAATTTTCGAAAAATGTTCCATGTAAAGGGTAATCTGGGGTGGGGGAATTTTCTTGAAAACCTTTGTGTCGCATCTCTGGAAGATACTGAACCTAAATACCAAGTTTTGTGCTTATCCGACTGTTCCTTTTTGAGTTATGCTGTTCACAGACACACACACAGACACACACACACACACACACACACGGACATGTTTCCAAAAATGCTTTTTTTGGATTCAGGGCGTCTCAAAACATGTATTTCCGGTGAAATCACGGTATCGAATTTTTGGGTGGAATGCAATACTTCCCCTACTTACTATACGTAGTAGAGAAAGTAAAAAGTGTATATTACAGTCATTGTATTTGTTTGTATTATTGTATACATGTGCAATAATGTTATGTGAATGTATTATGTAATTTAATAATGTAGGAGCTGTGAAAATAATAGATTAAAAGTTGCTAACAATGAGGTAACCTTGAGGCAATAATGAATTTGAAAGTTTAAGAATACTACTAGTCATTATTGGAACAACAATAATATAAATTTTGAGACAGTTTATAAAATAGCCAATCAACAACCAGAAAAAAGCTTAAGTTAAATAAAAGTATTCTATTGGATTAGGAAATACTTGAAATACAGAAATTTACAAATTTAAGCGGTAGAAATCAAGTCAGTTGCTTGTAGACATTGCTCATAACTGGACGCGTTGGTTGTAGACTGTTTCTAACTGGACGCGAGATGTGTCCTCGTGAAGTATAATACGTATTTTGCGTGAGAAAAAAATAGTTTACGTGTTAAAAGGTGCAAGTAATTAATAAAAGAATCTCACAGCTCTCTATATCAGTGAAGTGTTATTTAAATCGTGTCAAGGATTAATAAAAGGAGTGAAGTAAAATTATAATCGTGTGAGCCTACATTCTTCAGTCGCACCACAACCCTGCTAAGAGAAACATGTCTCTAACAATAATACTGACGCAGCCGAGGCAAACATAAATATATAGTATTTAAAGAAACAGTCAAAATTATATAGTTAGTTTTTTTTGGGGGAGGGCAAAGGCCACCGGAAAGTATATTTAGGGCGAAGGCTACCGGAAAGCGGGTACTATACGTGCGGTTGAAACGAACTTCAAGTTCGGCTCCCCAACAGTTGAAATGTAATACAACTCTTTCAATACTAACTTCTTCAAATTGACGCCCAAAGCATGGGGCAAATAATAATACAAACCCACCCTAAAATAAACCATCTTCAAGGTGCGCATGGCTTGTGAGCGGGAGGTCTGCGGCTAAAATACCGCCAGTCCGACCTCCCTGACGTGAGTTGTTTTCCAGGTTTTTCTCAGTCCTCATAACTGGTAAATCCCGGTGAAGTTCCTAAAACTTAAACTGGAACATTTCCTTTCCAAATTTAATTTTCCAATAATAATTTTATGTATAACCAATGTCCACCGAAGACATGGGTAATTTGTGCTTCATTTCTATTCGGGGGACCTCAAAACATGTATTTCCAGCGAAATCTCCATATCGAATTTTTGTGTGGAATACAATACTTCCTCTACTTACTGTAAGTAAATAGTAAGTAAAGTAAAAATGTCGCCATTTAGCAAAACGATATAAACCGTTCGCGCACATGTAAGTATGAGATGATACAGCGAACTTATATGTGCTTTTAATGTCGTAGCAATAAATAAGAAATTGAGCACAGGTTGCAGTTCCATTTTCTAATACTTTGTGACTTTTTATGAAATTCCAAACACTAAACACAAATAGTTTCTCACATTTTTAGAAATAATTTGATATTGGTGCAACCACATGAAGATATATCTTATGCTTTATCTATCGAGCTACCATCACCCGCATAAGCTACTCCCCCACCCTCAAGTTATGCCGTATAAGGAGACCTTTACTGCATGCATTTGGGAGATTGCAGCTAAAGGATAATTTCATAATGATTTTAGCACTTGGCAAATATTTCCAAATTTCCACCTTGAATTGGGTGAAGAAGATCGATTGGAATCCATTTAGTTTTCTTTTGTGAGACTAGCATCATTGTGTAGGAGAACCTTTTACTAAACAGTGCGTAGTAAAGTTCTCTTTAACAAGCTATTGTGCTTTGATGAGCACCACTCGACTGCACTGTAAAATGCCCATTATGTAAGGCAGTAAAAGAGGCGAGAATGTGCAAAAGAGAATGTAAAGGAAAAGTTTAAATTCAAATGCGCGATAATGAATGTCTTACTTAATGACTTATTAGGCTTGCTACTGACAAGTCTTCCTATCTGAGCACCATATTCTGAAATAATGAAATAAAATACAGAATAAAAATAAAGGAAAATACAAGAAAGAGAATCCAATGTGTTCCATTCACATAAGATTCTCTACTCACTTCTACCCAAAAATTCGATACCAAGATTTCACCGGAAATACATGTTTTGAGGCCCTCTGAATCCAAATAAAGCATTTTAAGAATAAGTTCCTTGTATAGGGTAGTTAAATTATATTCGAACCCACTCGCGGCCTCTCTCTACTGCGCGCGACAGCCGGCAATCGCCGGGGAAATTACGCCGGCAAAGGCGGACTAAAATCCTTACCTTATAATAGATGCTGGAAATGTTGACCTTCTGCTCTCAAACAAGCAGCATATCTCGTGTAAATATTCTCACTCACTCTCCGAAGCTCAGCAGCAGGAATTCTTGTGATTTCTTGCATAATGTTTTCTCTAAGTTCCTGTAGTGTGCGAGCATTGGAACGATACACTTTGTATTTTAAAGAACCCCATAAATAAAAATCACAACTCGTTAGGTCAGGAGACGGAGGGGGCCACAAATCAACACTAATTATTCTGTCATCAAACACCTCTCTTATTGCATGTAATGATTCGGCAGCCGTATGCGCTGTTGCAGAATCTTGCTGGAACCGACTATACGATTTCTCTTCTTCTGGCAAGCGATTGCAAAATGAACATTTGCACGAGATATGCTGCCTGTTTGAGAGCAGAAGGTCAACATTTCCAGCATCTATTATAAGGTAAGGATTTTAGTCCGCCTCTGCCGGCTGTCTCGCGCAGTAAAGAGAGGCCGCGAGTGGGTTCGAATATAATTTAACTACCCTATATGTGTGTCTGTGAACAGCATAAGTCAAAAACGAAAAGTCGGATAAATAGCAAACATGATGTTTAGGTTCAGTACCTTAAAGTTGCGACATGATGTTTTTGATCTTCTAAGAAATGCTTCTAAGATTTGATTAAAATGCCATACATTAAGAATATTTACATAAGAAATAAAACGTTTATTTTGAATAATTTAGAAATAACCTGTTAAGTGTTCTTCATTCCCAAGGGATATTGTATAACACTTAGAAAAAAAAATATATATATATATAATATATATACACAATTTAAAACACACAATTTATTTCAAATAACTTTTTTGTTGCATTAGCCGTTTCCGAGATATCCGTTATTAATGGTTCGAGTTGTTCAATACTTGTCATTCTTTTGAAGTCCTGTCGATTTTCAGTTGTTTCTTGTGAGTCTGAAGTTTTAAGGCCAGTGTATAGCGTCCAGCCATAAAAAAAACAACATTTGACTGTCGCAATCTCCTTGGTATCTATAATGAGATGTGTAATGTCGCTATTTCCGGAAAAGTTTATCTCGATTAAAATAAAGCAGACAGAAAAATAAAGATGTTTTTAAGATGAAATCTCGATATCGAATTTTTGGTAGGAATGCCATATCTTCTCTACCTACTAGTAGCGATGGTAAAAATGAGGTTATTTTCTTAAGGAAATCCAAAGGTGAAATATATAAATCTTGCAGGTTTTGTCTAAACGTATTCGACATTTTATCACGTGTTACTGTACCAAAATTATAGGAGGCGTGTTCTTAAAACAAGTACGTTTTAATATATTGCCGCTGCAGCCGCAATTTTGAGCACGTGCGATCACTTCCTGCAATCATTAGGAAGCCAGACGCAGCTGCGAGCGATCGTTACTTTATGTTTTCCTGTTGTTAGAGCGCTTCAAATATTCAAAGCAATCGAACGACCCGCCGACAGTGAAGATGGATCAGTGATTCGTTTTATTTTTTTTTGACTGCGAGAAATGTTACGCAAGCAAACATTCATCACCAATTGTACGAGGTTAATAAGCAAACAGTAGAGTTACAATGTCCGGCCAAAACCAAACAAACTCAAAATCTGATCACATCATTTGTTTGGGAACAATCCTACCATCCTCCCTACAGTCCGAATTTCACACGAACATATTTTCATCTGTTTCTTGATAGGAAGAAATTCCTTGGTGGAAAACATTTCAACGACGACAACGTTGCGAAAGAAGTGCAGACTTGGCTTTCAACACAGGCGGCATCATTCTTTGATGAACACAAAAAAACTGGTTTCGCATTACGACAAGTGCCTGAATAAGGACAGTGATTATGTGAAGAATTAGTATAAGGTAATGAATGATAAAGTATTTGAATAAAAATCTGATGTGTTACACTCACAAGACTTTCTCTACTCTTGTACAAACTATATTTACAAACGCTTATTCTCTATCTACTTCATGTTACACAAGATAAACCTTTGCAGACTCTATCTTATTGCAAACATTCTTGTAGATATAAGGGGAATATATATTTACAAGGGCAATATAGAAATACAGTAGCCTTTAAGCTCATACATATCTCTTAATAGCTGGTTGCTATGTGCAGCACCATTCCCTTTGCCACAGATTAATATTCTTTGCATATCCAAGACAAAAAAATGAATAACGAATTCCCATTTGAGAAAATAAGTATTGAATAACTTAGGGAATAACAAGCAATATCTCGAAAATGGTTCACTCAACATAAAAAAATCTGATGTGTTACACTCACATGCCTTTCTCTACTCTTGTACAAACTATTTTTACAAACGCTTATTCTCCATATGCTTCATGTTAATCGAGATATCGAGATGTCAGTCTTATAGATAATTTTCTTGTAGATGCAAGGGGAACATGGTAGGCTTTAAGCGATAGTCAAATATTTTAACGCTGGTTGCTATGTGGCGCATTCCATTCTCTTTGCATGTCCAGGACATAAAAAAATGAATAACGAATTTGAGAAAAAGTATAAGTATTGGAAAATTTAAGGGAATAACAAGCAATATCTCGCAAACGGTTCACTCAACAAAAGAAATGTATATGACATAAATTGTGTATTTTAACGCGATCTACATTTTTCATGTAGTAAAATTTTGTCTATCTCTTATGGTTTACCAGTTATGAAAAAGTCGTTCATAATGAAGAATACTTTTGGAGACATTCCCAGAAAATTCGAGATATACATTTTATTTGTCATGACAATATCTTAAACATATGATATTTTAATCAAAATCGTTAGAGCCGTTTTTGAGAAAATTAAAATTTTCGAAAAATGTTCCATGTAAAGGGTAGTCTGGGGTGGGGGGATTTCCTTGAAAACCTTCGTGTCACATCTCTGAAAGATACTGAACCTAAATACCAAGTTTAGTGTTTATCCGACTGTTCGTTTTTGAGTTATGCTGTTCACAGACACACAGACAGACACACAGACAGACACACAGACACACAGACAGACACACACACGGACATGTTTCCAGAAATGCTTTTTTTGGATTCCGAGGGTCTCAAAACATGTATTTCCGGTGAAATCTCGGTATCGAAATTTTGGGTGGAATACAATACTTCCCTACTTACTATACGTAGTAGAGAAAGTAAAAAAGTGTGTATGACATAAGTTGTATATTTTAATGCGATCTACATTTTTTGTGTAGTAAACTTTTGTCTATCTCTTATGGTTTACCAGTTATGCATAAGTCCTTCACAATGAAGAATACCTTTGGAGACATTCCCAGAAAATTCTAAATATACATTACACTTCTCATGAAAATATCTTAAACATATGATATTTAATCAAAATCGTTAGAGCCATTTTTGAGAAAATTAAATTTTTTGAAAAATGTTGCATGTGAAGGGTAATCTGGGTTGGGGGGATTTTCTTGAAAACCTTCGTGTTGCATCTCAGGAAGATACTGGACCTAAATACCAAGTTTGATATTCCTTGCTATTTGTTTGAACATTCCAATACTTATACTTTTTACTTTCTCTACTACGTATAGTAAGTAGGGGAAGTATTGTATTCCACCCAAAAATTCGATACCGAGATTTCACCGGAAATACATGTTTTGAGACCCCCTGAATCCAAAAAAAAAGGCATTTTTGCAAACTTGTCCGTGTGTGTGTCTGTGAACAGCATAACTGTGAACACCAAACTCGGTATTTAGGTTCAGTATCTTACAAAGATGCAACACGAAGGTTTACAAGAAAATCCCCCCACCCCAGATTACCTTTTACATGGGACATTTTTCTAAAATTCTAACTTTCTCAAAAATGGCTCTAACGATTTTGATTAAAATATCATATGTTTAAGATATTGTCATGAGAAATGAAATGTATATCTCGGATTTTCTGGGAATGTCTCCAAAAGTATTCTTCATTGTGAAGGAATTTTGCATAACTGGTAAACCATAAGAGATAGACAAAATTTTACTACACAAAAATGTAGATCGCGTTAAAATACACACTTTATGTCATATACAATTTTTTTGTTGAGTGAACCATTTTCGAGATATTGCTTGTTATTCTCTTAAATTTTCCAATACTTACAGTTTTTCTCAAATGGAAATTCGTTATTCAATATTTTTGTCCTGGTAATGCAAAGAGAATGGAATACGCCACATAGTAACCAGCTCTTAAAATATTTGACTATCGCTTAAAGCCTACCAATTCCCCTTGCATCTACAAGAAAATTAGCAATAAGATAGAGTATGCAAATTTTTATCTCGATTAACATGAAGTAGATGGGGAATAAGCGTTTTTAAAAATAGTTTGTAGAAGAGTAGTGAGAGTTGTGCGAGTGCATTCCATCAGCTTTTTCGACATAAAAACTAAGTTTTGAAATCTTTGCAAATTTTGAACGTGTGATTTATGGATACCCTTAGGTATAGGAGTAAGTTATACAAAAGAAGGGGACACCTCGCTCACCGCGATTGTGACTAACACCCCCAGGAGGAAGGGATGAAGTGAAGCAACCATAGGAGAGTTACGGCCACATAGACGCCCATAACGAAGACACGCGCCACTGCTGGAGCTATCCAGAGAGAGCGATGAACGCCCATTGACCAAGCAGCCCTCCAGTATCCATGGGGAATACTCATTCCTTTAAGCAAATATTCGTGCCATCTGTTCGGCATCGATATACGCCACCATACCTGAGAAGGAAACGGAATGAAAGGGAAATGATGGAAAGGGAATCGTGATAGATGAGAAACCATCCCAGTATTCGCCTACCGATCAGGAAAAACCATGAAATACCCATGGTCAAGTGGACGGTCTACGAAATCGAATCCGGGACCTCACACGTTACCGCGTAGGCAACTCGCTCGGTACGGATACCCTTAAGAAAGATAGAATTTGAAATTTTCACAGGCTGTTGCTCTTAACATTTCAAAGAACGGCCTTCAAACCTCCCTAAAGGCATGTGGGCAAAAATAAAGCAGTGGAGGCAGTACCACAGGGTGCAGAAGAAGGCCGTGAGCGGGCCAATAGTTGTTTAACCCTAGAAATGGCTTTCCACAGAGGAAAGTCGCTGCAGCAAAAGCCTAAGTCAAGTGTGTCGTCACTGTCTTGCATGTATAGACACACTGGAAGGCCTAAAGGGAAAAAGATATCAAAGAAACTAAAAGTGAACGAACAGAAGAAAGAGGAAATAGCATAGTGTCCTGAGTAGCATTCCCCTAGGAAGTGTGCAATGAAGACTAAAAGGGGGGCGGGTGTTTAACTTTCGGTACAAAAGCGTTAAAAAGAATCTGTGTTCGTGCAGAATAAAGAGGAATGAAGAACAAGCGTTTCCCATTGGGGCGTGTAAAATATCTCAGTGCTATTACACAAACATGTTTTTTGTTTCAAGGAACATCTAAAGAATGCTTTGTAAAATGTATGCAAGAGTCATATTCAAAAACAAAAGCTTCACGTAAATACTTGTATTACAATCCCTTATCAACGACGATACCAAACTTGAGTACTTCGGTAGTATATCTCAAGGACACTTGTGGTAATATAACAACTTATCTTGTGAAAATCTAGAGCTCGAGCTAGGTTCACTTTAACTATTTCAGGAATGTAAAACCTAGAACAAATCCTGAAGTCGATAACAAGTTTTAAGATATTTTAAAAATCCTCACATTTTTAGGATTACTCGTGCTTATCTACTTGTCTATCATTGCAAGAAAAAGCTCTGATGTATTGCACTCCGTGACTTTCCTTACTCTTGTACAAACTATTTTTACAAACGCGTATTTTCCATTTACTCCATGTTAATTGAGATAAATGTTTGAAGAAACGAGCAACAGTCAAATGTTTTAAGAGCTGGTTGCTATATGGAGCATTCCATTCTATTTGTATGTCCAGGACATAAAAAAATGAATAGCGAATTTGAGAAAAAGTATAAGTATTGGAAAATTCAAACAAATAACAAGGATATGCTTCACTCAACAAAAAAATGTATATGACATAAATTGTGTATTTTAACGCGATCTACATTTTTTGTGTAGTAAACGTTTGTCTATCTCTTATGGTTTACCAGTTATGCAAAGGTCGTTCAGAACGATGTATACTTATGGAGACATTCCCAGAAAATTCGAGATATACATTTCATTTGTCATAAAAATATCTTAAACATATGATATTTTAATCAAAATCGTTAGAGCCATTTTTGAGAAAATTAAAATTTTCGAAAAATGTTCAATGTAAAGGGTAATTTGGGGTGGGGGGATTTTCTTGAAAACCTTCATGTCTCATCTCTGGAAGATACTGAACCTAAACACCAAGTTTGGTGTTTATCTGACTGTTCGTTTCTGAGTTATGCTGTTCACAGACACACACACACATACACACCCACATGGGCATGTTTCCAAAAATGCTTTTTTTTGGATTTGGGGTGTCTCAAAACATATATTTCCGGTGAAATCTCGGCATAGAATTTTTGGGTGGAATACAATAGGTATTTCCCCTACTTACTATACTAGTAGAGTAAGTAAAAAGAATAACGACTTCCCATTTGAGAAAAGTATTGAAAAATTCAAAGCAATAACAAGGTACATCACGAAAATGGTTAACTGCAGACACACATACTCACACACAAAATGTATTTGACATAAATTGTGTACTTTACGAGTTCTATGTTTTTTGTGCAATAAGATTTTGTCTATCTCTTAGGGTTTATCAGTAATGCAAAATTAATTCAGAACGAAGAATACTTCTGAGGCTATAGAATACATGTTTAAGCAAATGCATGATTAAGGATTTCTAAATTAAAAATCTGATGTGTTACACTCACATGACTTTCTCTACTCTTGTACAAACTATTTTTACAAACGCTTATTCTCCATAGGCTTCATGTTAATCGAGATATCGAGATGTCAATCTTATTGGTAATTTTCTTGTAGATGCAAGGGGAATATGGTAGCTTTTAAGCGATAGTCAAATATTTTATCGCTGTTTGCTATGTGGCGCATTCCATTCTCTTTGCATGTCCAAGACATAAAAAAAATGAATAACGCATTTGAGGAAAAGTATAAGTATTGGAAAATTTAAGGAAATAACAAGCAATATCTCGAAAACGGTTCACTCAACAAAAGAAATGTATATGACATAAGTTGTGTATTTTAACGCGATCTACATTTTTTGTGTAGTAAAATTTTGTCTATCTCTTTTGGTTTACCAGTTATGCAAAAGTCGTTGACAATGAAGAATACTTTTGGAGACATTCCCAGAAAATTCGAGATATACATTTCATTTCTCATGACATTATCTTAAACATATGATATTTTCATCAAAATCGTTAGAGCCATTTTTGAGAAAATTAAAATTTTCGAGAAATCTTCCATGTAAAGGGTAGTCTGGGGTGGGGAGATTTTCTTGAAAACCTTCGTGTCGCATCTCTGGAAGATACTGAACCTAAATACCAAGTTTGGTGCTTATCCGACTGTTCGTTTTTGAGTTATGCTGTTCACAGACACACACACACACACACACACAGACACACACACAGACACACACACACAGACACACACACGGACATGTTTCCAAAAATGCTTTTTTTGGATTCAGGAGGTCTCAAAACGTGTATTTCCGGTGAAATCTCGGTATCAAATTTTTGGGTGGAATGCAATACTTCCCCTACTTACTATACGTAGTAGAGAAAGTAATAAATAAGAAAAAAATAGAAGAATGTCAATGTGTCTTTGTGTCTATGAACAGCAAATCTCAAAAACAAAAATACGGGTAGATACCTAATTGGGTATTTAAGTTCAGTATCTTCCAAGGAATTAACACAAAGATTTTTAACAATATTCGCCACCCCAAACTACCCTTACATGGGACATCTTTCATTACATTTCATTTTCTAAAAAATTGGTAACGATTTTGATAAAAGTACCACATGTTAAAATACTTGCATGAGAAATAAAAAGTGTACCTTTAATTTTCTGGGAATAGTCTGTGAAGTCCACTTCATTTGGAAGAAATTTTGATAATCTGGTTGAGGCAGTATTTTTAACACTTAAATGATTTCAGTCTAAATATATAATATATATATATATATTCATTAACAGCCCGGCTTAAAGCAATATGTGTATGTAACGTGTATGTTACAGTCATTGTATATGCTTATATTATTGTATCCATGTGTAATAATGTTATGTGAACGTGTTACATAATTTAATAATGTAGGAGCTGTGAGAATAATAGGTTAAAAGTTGCTAACAATGAGGTAACCGTGAGGCAATAATGAGTAAGAAAGTTTAATAATGCTACTAGTCATTATTGGAGCAACAATAATGTAAATTTTGAGACAGTTTATAAATAGCCAATCAACAACCAGAAAAAGCTTTAGTTAAATGAAGGTATTCTGTTGGAGTAGGATTAGCGAATCAGGAATTGAAATATAGCAAAATGTACAAATTCCGAAGTCAGTTGGTTGCAGACAGTGTTACTAACCGGACGCGAGACACGTGCTCGAGAAGTTTAATACGTATCCAATGTGAGAAGAAAATAGTTTATGTGTTAAAAAATTGCTAGTAATTAATAAATAATCTCACAGCTCTCTCTCTACATATCAGTGAAGTGTTATTTTAATCGTTTCAAGAATTAATAAATGGAGTGAAGTACAAATTATAATCTGTGTAAGCCTACATTCTTAGCCACACTATCCTCTGCAAAGAAATTCATGTTTCTAACAATAATACTGACGCAGCCGAGGCAAACCTAAATATATAATATTTAAAGAAACAGTCAATTTACAAAGTTAATATTTTTAAATTTGGGGCGAAGGCTACCGGAAGCTTTTTACCATACGTGCGGTTGCAACTACTTCAAGTGCGGCTCCCCAACAGTCGAAATACGATACACCACCATAAAATTAGCTTACTTCATTGTATAACTGGTAAACGTTCAGCTACAGACGAAAACGTACTGCACAAAAAATGTAGATCTCTTTAAAAGACACAATTTATTTAAAATAAGTTTTTTGTGGCATAAGCCATTTCTGAGTAATACGTTATTAAAGGTTCGAACTGCTCATTTCTTGATCATTCTCTTAAAGTCCTTTCAACATTGAGTTGTTTCTCGCGATGTCATGGAAACAGTATGTAATTTTAAGGCCAGCATATAGCGTCCAGTTCTTAAACATTTGACTGTCGCTTTTCCTTTGTAGGTTAATGAAACGTGTAATGTAGCTATTTCTGCAAAGCCTTATTTGGATTAAAATGTAGTAGATAGAAAAATGAGCTTGAGCAAGAATAATTTGTGTACCCACTAATAAACGATAGACGGTAGAGAAGGTCATTGAGAATGTGTGTATAAGTTTTTATCGGTTTCTCATTCTAAAGGGAGAGAATGTTGAATTTTAAATGGTGAGCGGGATTTGAAACTTGTGCTTGACCTTCTGAGCGAAGCGCAGCTGTGGGACAGGGCTGTTGCCCTTTTGCAGCAACAGTGCTGAGGGAAATGCCTCCTCTGAGATTACTTCCATCATCACAAAAAGAGGGTCGGTCAGTCGGTCCCGCTGCTGCAAGATTCGCATTACCGATAACACTTGACATATTAGCCTCCATTTATTCAAGCGATAAAATCTTTTCCAACATGTCTCATTTAACCTTTACCTCGCCAAGCAATCCTGATTCGAATGTTCGTTATGCATTCTTTTACAATTCCATGTATTTGCGACACATACAGACCTATATAGTGTGAATTGGATACACTCTGTTACCATAAATAAAACCGAGCGGATGGCTCAGGCGTTTGGTCTGTGCCCCGCGTTCGGGAAGTCATGGGTTCGATTCCCGCGGCAGACCTTCCTGACCTATGGGTTTTTTCGGTGGCTAGGTGAATATTAGAAAGGTTCATCGACTCTCCGAATTTCTCTTCCTTCATTCCCCGACGACGACGAGATGCTGGCAGGCTAACTTTCAGCCCGAGTGAATGTTTGCTGCGTGCCCACCCTAAACAGGTTTAACCGCAGGATGATTATTTTCAATAGGAAATGGGGTTAAGGATGACGGTTTAGTTTTAGGTAGTAATGGAAGAAGGGAGGAAGCATGTGGCTCCTCGACAGCTGCCTGTTGGGATGCAGCGGCCCTTCTGCTCCCTGGTGTGTATGTGTTTATCAATTGTTCTTTGGCTGGAATTGAATTTTGAGACCAATCATCTCTTGGGTAGGATTACTATGGAGTTCAGCTTTAGCTGCTGTTGGTGTGACTCCAAGGTTATCTGGTGCGCCCGCATCCCGGAAACCCGATGACGCCGAAGACGGCGAGTTCTAGGGTTGTAATCCCCAAGTGATCTGACCAGGATACTCTGATGGGTTGGTAAACTAGCGTAAAATTTAGTAGCCCGGCGCCTAATTTCATCTTCCACATATGGAGGAGATGAGCCTTCGTGTAGTAGTCTCACTGGGAAGGCGCGGCCGACAGAATAGAATTCCCCCTCGTTTCAGCTTCCTCTTTCGCGTTACGGGTTGGCTACCGGGTTGTGTGTCGGACGACTGCGCAGATGCTTGCGTGTTGGAACTTCTTCTCGTCCCCGTCAGATGGAGGCCGCTCGAGTCTCCGCTACTGGGTCGAGCCTTCCCCGGTCTCCGCTGGAGGGGAGCCTGTGAGCCACTCTCGAGTGGTAGGGAGGTCTGCCTTGAGTGCTTTCCGCCAACCTCTGCTGGGCCGGTCCTGCAACCGATACCTCACCTGCAGTTCCTTCATCACATCCGTTCCTCCCGGGGGTGCATGCACAAAACATCCCTGTGTGGGTCGAGGTGTTAGGTGTTCTCTCCGTACCGTATTCCTAATTCTAATCCTACCATAAATAAAGCTTGTATTTTTACTTTCTCAGCCACGTACATGGTAGGTAGAGGAGGTATAGCATTCAACCAACAATTAGATACCAAAGTTTTACCGGAAATGCATCTTTTGAGGTCCCTGAATAAAAATAAATTTTAAAAAATGTTCGAGTGTGTATGTGTGAACATCATAACTCACAAGCGAAAATTTCTTCCAAAGATGTGATATAAACATTTTCAGGTAAATCCTTTGCCCCAACTACCCTTTCCAATGGATAATTTGTCGAAATTTTTTATTTTCGCAAAATGGCCCTAAAGATTTTGATTAAAATATCATATATTAAAGATATTTACATTATAAATAAGACATATATCTTGAATTTTGTGGGAACAGCCTTACATTTTTTAAAAAATGCTTTTTTTTATTCAAGGTGCCTCAAAATACGTATTTCCGATAAATCTCAAGATTGAACTTTTGGGTGGAATGCAATACATTCTCTACCTACCATGTACGAAACGTGATGGGGAAAGTTATGTTTTTATAGTTATGTTTCTAGAAGAGATAGAAGAGAGAGACGTCTGAATTTGGGTAACACATCTGGTTTTTAAATATATAACACTGTTGACATATGTACCAGTGCGTCTCACACCGAATACTCATATTATGGGGATGGAACCAGGGTTGAGCCGGTACGTCGGCTCGTGTATGCTCGTGGTGTAGAGAGCAAGGACTCATCTGTGTTGCGGGCTGCCTAGCAAGCAAAGGAAAGCTCGAGCCTTTCTATTATATATTGACTTCAGCGAATGCTGCATTCCTGAAGATAAATGTCACAATCTGACCTCTCGAGCACTCCCCACATACTGCAAATGCCATAGTGAGAAGTCACGATGTGTGTGTGCCTAATTGCTGCTGTTAAAGTTCATAACATGTCCCGCTTCTAGTGACGTGACTTGAAACGAAAAGATCAACCGCCAGAAACTGTGCTAGCAGCTGTACTCCGATATCCCTTGCCTGCAAACTTTTTAAATGTCCTTTCGTGTAACTCAAGCTTGCTAACGTTGAGGTAGCGGGCAAGAATTGGAGGAGTTTTGTAGAAGGGCGTAACATTCTGATATGCGGTATTAATAAGATTTTCTATATCACTTATAATTTATTTTCATGATTGTTATAGAATTTGGTTTTAGTTTCTCTGCCAGGTATGTACATAGTACGTAGAAAAGGTATTACATTCCACCCAAAATGTCGATATCAAAATTTCATCACAAATATATGGTTTGACGCAGTGATTAGAGTGATTAGACCTCTTACCAAGGCGGCTCGGGTTTGATCCTAGAGACCCGCATGTGTGATTTGGGTGGACAAAACGGCGCTTGGGCGGGTTTTCTCCGGGTTCCCCGGTTTCTCCCGCCATTTCATTCCACCGGTACTCCATCTTTCCGTCATTCATCTCGCTCACTTTCATCTATCATCTACTTCCTCGGTTTCATCCAGGGCATCGGGCTGATCACCCACCCTGGTTAAATTAAATTGAGTTTTATTTATGGACGGTCTTTAACTGCTGTGCTCCTTAGCGTCCCGTTCTATATTGAGCGTGAAAGACCAGTAATTTTGCTCAGAGGCCTCTTTATCACGCTTGAGGTTCTTTTACGTGCCGTAAATCTACGACACGGGACCACCGGCTTTACTTCCCTTCCAAAGGATGCCATGCTAAGTATTTTTATGCCAAAAAATCCATCGCCCTCCGCCGGGTTTGAACCCGCGACCTCAGGAACTAGAGGCTAGCATGGTAACCACTACACGACCCACCTACCCTGGTTGTTTACTCTCTCAGATCCGAAGAGTCCCTTTGCTCCTCAAAAGGGGTCTGGCCCTAAACATTGGCTTTTAAGTAAGTCCAACCTAAGAGGAGGGTAAACAAGTGAATAAGGAGTTTCTACTATAGCAAGAATCACCGAGCAAAGTGGCGTCGCGGTAACGTGTGCGACTCGCATTTGATAGGTCCCGGGTTCGATCCAAGGCGACCTCCAACTCTGACCCATAGGTTTTTCGTGATTTCCCCGGGTCGGAAGGCGATGCTGGGGCTTTTCTTCTTCCACCACAACTTTCCTGTACACGTCATCTCCTTCATTGTCCTCTGCTTCAGGCGAGGGTTGCGGTGCAAGTGCGCTTTGTAGAGATTTCTTTCTTGGCGTAGGTAGGGACTGCACAATCGGGACAAGCCTCTGAAGTTGGATCCGCCAGGGGAAACTACCGAGGATTATGGCCTCTTGGGTGGAGTCGGGCGGCGCCAAATGCGTTCGATCTGGAAATGTTAGGGACCTGTTCATGCTTGCGCCCTTCCACATCTGCATTTGCTCACCCTACGGATACCTCCCATGATCCCTTCCTCCCAGGGGTCACTTCGAAGCACAAAGGGTCATATGCCTTTGCTCCGGTTGCGGGGGCCGCTTTGTAAACAAGTATATTTACTTTTAAAGTAAGAATCAGACACGACATAGCAAAATCTACTGCGTCTCCAAAGAAAATTGTCTAAGGAAACGTTGATCTTTGCGCATAAGATTACTTACATATAAAATTAACAAACCTTTTAATTTCACACATGGATATTTTTCTAAAATTACCCTTTTTTTATTCGGGGGCGGGGGCCCACAACACATATTTTTCTGCTGAAACCTTAGTATCTCTTTTTGGAAGTAATGTAATATCTTCTCTACCTGCTATGTATACAGTAGAGAAAGTTAAAATATGAAGAAGAAGAAGAAGATAGGACTAGGCACGGAGGGGCACTTAGCACCTCGGCCTACGCACATCTTTTGTGCCTCTGCCCCTGACGGAGCGCTCCCTGGAGGGAGGGATGAGGTGAGAGCAGCCAGAGGACGGCCGGACCAGGAGACACGACAGGCCTAGGGCAGGGTCCCTAACATTTACAGATCTGAGCTCCCCGGCTGCTGGCTGGTGCTACCGGCTCCCTCCCCCCTTAGGCTTACACATCCCCTTGGGGGTCCGGGATCCTGAGGCCGCTCGTAGTCCGGAGGACGAAGGTTTCCTTAGATCATGCTTTTCCCTCGAGATCTACTGCTGACACTTGCAACCCTGGAAGAGACCGAACAGATGAGGGTGAAATGGAGATAAAAATGGAGTGACAGGGAATTCGGGGGGATGTAATGATGCTTCCCAGCATTCGCCAGGCGTCCTGAGGAAACCCCCGGCCACGGGAATCGAACCCCAAGACCTCCCGAATGTGGGCCACTTTACCGCCTGAACCACCCCGCTCGATAAGAATAATATTAAGAAGAAAGTTTTAGATTACTAAACAAATTGTATAAATTTGGATTTCCCGTTCCACTAAAATTAACAAATATTTTAATTTCCTCCCCCCAAAAAGTTTTTAGAATATTTTTATAACATTTTAAGAAATTTAAGATGAAAATTTGGGTAAAAGAAGCACCTAGCTAGGCAAGTGCCATAAATAAAAATAAATCTACAGACAGATTTATGTGCTATTAGGAATCCTAAGGAGCCCAAAGGCGTCGCGGTCGTGAAAGAAGAACAACCAGAAATGAATATGATTGGAAAGGCGTATAAAACACACGGTAATGAATAAAGGTCATGCCCTATAAGGTTAGAAAGTTGCAGTTATACTTGTTAGTGTTCTCTGGTTAAATCGCTCGCGTCCTCTACCTGCTGACTCATCAGTTCCGTCCCGTCTTTCTTCAGAGGCGGTATCAGGGCACATCGATTACTGGAACAATGGAGAAATAAGAACTGAAGCTCTATGTCAGCCATTGTGTATCGAGATGCAGTCTTGATCGAGATATCGAAGCGACGGGACAGTAGCGCCAACGGCAGGGAAAGCAGCCTTGCTTGTTATGGTGAAGGTGGTAGTGGTAACACTTACAAGTGGTTTTGTTTCGTTATTTTGCTAGTAACCCACGTTTTACTCCCGCCTCCTTCCTTAGAATCCTCCCCCTCCCAACCTCCCGCATTTTGAACAAGACGTCTGGAGAGCACTTCACTCTTCTACTTTTTTCGTTCGTTTTCGTCGTCTTCGTCTTCCTCTTTTCATTATTTTTCGCTGTCTTCAGCAAGAAAATGTACGTATTTTCATTAGAAAAGAAAAAGAGGAAAGTGTTAAAGGGAATGGTAGGCAATACGGAACCAAGAAAGCAAACCTTACGTTCATAATTCGACAAATTCCTTGACCGGTCTGTTCTGCGTTTTAGACAAATTACTCCGCCTTCACGTATTCCATGGCTTTTCCTACTCGTTCTTCTACAAACTATTGTTACAAAAGTTTATTATTTCGTCTATTTCCTCTTAATCCTGAATAAACTTTAATTTAAATTCACAGATTTCTTGTATAACATTTAATGTTAGCTGCTCTTTTGATGAGTTTTATGCCATCAACTCATAGCTGGTTCTGTGTTGTCTCGTGCGCCAACTGCTCCAGTGGTATAGCTACGATTTCTTTATCTCAAGCTATGCGTGACTGTATTTTGAAAGCATAACAACAAATTCAGTTAGCTGTTCAATTTTAACGTTGACTAAAGTGTTCACTTTGAGAAGAGTCGCCGGCTTAGAATTTAGGAATTAATTACTTCTATAACAATAATTAAGCGAAGCGTCAGTTTCGGTAAGTCGCAGAAATGTTGCTTGGAATGACTCATCTCAATACCCGCTAAATATTTTTAACACCGGTGCGTTTATGCGTGTTAAACAACTTAGAAATTACAACGAGAGTCACGAATACGTCACGAATATGTACATGAATGCATGCACGAATGTGTCCTTGATTTGAATGCACTAACTTTTCTTAACTTAAACTCCGCTCACAATCAATACTCCTACCAACGTTTGTTCTCGCGCCTTCGTTCTCCAATCTCAAAATCCTACGTATGCGTCTCTTAGTTGTTGCTAAACGGTTCCTTTCACGCTTCTAATTTACGGAACTGCGGCCTACGTGACTTTTCAAACGTACTGAAGTCAACTTCTAACTGCATATCAAGAAACTTTATGTTAATGCGTTCTCAACTCGGCTGTTACTAATGACATGACTCGCTAACTACCTTTTTCTCCGGACAAATCTTTCAGCTATATACATTGATTTAATATACGTAAATTATTTATTGCAATTGTTTATATATTTTACTATCATTTCTTTATTTAGATACTTATTTACATCTTCCTATCAGTAATTACGGTATCAACACACAGCGAGAGCCAGATATTTTAAAAAGTGTCGCTCTCTGATGGCTTTGAAATTCCCCTACTGCTTGCAAGACCAGGAGAAAATAACGAAAATAACAATTTGACCATTCAAACCATAATAAGGAAAATCTCGGAAATATTTACGTCAAATAACAGTGTATGACATAACGAGCCCTACGTTTTTTGTGTATAAGACCTCGTTTATCTCTTACGGTTTACCAATTGCACAAAATTAATTCAGAAAGAGGATTCACAGACATACGCAAAAAATTCAATATATACGTTTCGTTTAAAATGAAATGTATGTTAAACGTATTGTATTTTAATCAATATCGTTAGCCATTTTGAGAAAATTACAATTTTAGAAATATGTTGTATGTAATTCGCAGTTTGCAGTGTGGGGATTTTCTGGAATATGTTGTAACCATGCTTGAAAGATGGTGAATTTGGTATTTAGTCGCTTTTATGCAGTTCACACACACAGACACAGGTGGATCTTTTTTAAAATGCTTTTTTGTGTTTAGAGGCCCTCAAAACACGTATTTCCGGTGAAATCTCAACTTTCTGTAGCACGTATAGTATGTATGGAAAGTATTGTATTCCACCGAAAAATTCGATGTCAAATTTCGACGGAAATATATGTTTTGAGGTACACTGAACCATAAACTAACAGAGCGCTAATGATCTAGCAGTTGAGCGCCCTTAAGCAAAACAAAACAAAATCGAGCATTTCAAAAAAAAAGGTTCCATGTATAAGCCTCTGACTCTCTCTCTCTCTCTCTCTCTCTCTCTCTCTCTCTCTCTATCTCTCTCTCTCTCTCTATGTGTCATATATATTTTGAAATTTTTTATTTTCTAAAAAATGACTAATGATTTGAATTAAAATGCCAAACATTAAAATACTTACATGACAAATAAAATGTATATCTTGAATTTTCTGGGAATAACGTGCAAAATCCTCTTCATTCGGAAGGAATTTTGTATAATGTTGTAGAACTAGTTAATGTTAAGCGATAGACGAAAACGTGCTATACAAAAACTATAGATCTCTTTAAAACATTACAAATTTATTTCAAATAAGTATTTTAGTAGCATAAGCCATTACTTAGCCATTTTTACTTTCTCTACTACGTGTAGTAAGTAGGGGGAGTATTGTATTCCACCCAAAAATTCGATACCGAGATTTCACCGGAAATATATGTTTTGAGACCCCCTGAATCCAAAAAAAGCATTTTTGGAAGCATGTCCCTATTGTGTCTGTCTGTGTGTCTGTGAACAGTATAACTCAGAAACGACAGTCAGATAAACACCAAACTTGGTATTTAGGTTCAGTATCTTCCGAGATGCGACATGAAGGTTTTCAAGAAAATCTCCCTACCCCAGATTACCCTTTACATGGAATATTTTTCGAAAATTTGAATTGTCTGAAAAATGGCTAACAATTTTGAATAAAATACCATAAGTTTAAGACATTTTTATGGCAAATGAATTGTATATCTCGAATTTTCTGGGAATGTCTCCAAAAGTGTTCATTGTGAACGACTTTTACATAACTGGTAAACCATTAGAAATAGACAAAATTTTACTACACAAAAATGTAGATCGCTTTAAAATACACAATTTATGTCATATACTTTTTTTTTTGAGTGAACCACTTTCGAGATATTGCTTGTTATTCCCTTAAATTTTTAATTCTTATTTTCTCAAATGGGAATTCGTTATTAATTTTTTAATTGGATATGCAAAGAGTATTAATCTGTGGCAAAGAGAGTGGTGCTGCATATAGCAACCAGCTATTAAGAGAGATGTCTATGCTTAAAGGCTACTGTATTTCTATATGACCCTTGCAAATACAAAACAAGGGGAACATAGTAGGCCTTAAGCGATAGTCAAATATTTTTAGAGCTGGTCGCTATGTGTAAAATGTAATTCTCTTTGCATGTCAAAAGATCGTTTCTGCAAATGTTTATCTCGATTAATATGAAATAGATGGAGAATAAGAGTTTGTAAAAATAGTCTGTACAACAGTAGAGAAAGTGATGTGAGTGTAGCACATCGGATTTTTTTAAACTCCTGTCGATTTTTAGTTGTTTCTCGAGATTGCATGGAAACAGTCTGGAATTTTAAGTCCAGTTCTTAAACATTTGACTAACATTGTTCTGTTTTTATATATAGCAAAATGTGTAATGTAGCTATTTATGCAAAGGTTTATCTCGATTAAAATGAAGTAGACAGGAAAATAAGCTTTCGTAAGAACAACTTGTATACTCTCTAATAACCAACAGAGGGCAGAGAAAGTCATGTGAATGTGGCGTCCCAGAAAATTTTCTTTAATTATGATGCAATATTTTATATCATAACATGCTGTGAATGCCAGAGTGATTGTAGTGTAAATTAATATTTTTGTATGTACAGGATTTTAGAAGTTTGTTAACCATAAGTATTGTTAGGAAAGAAGTTTACACGGCCTCACTGAAACTGATAATAGAAGTGGGTAACAATAAACCGAGAGGGTGAGGTGTTTCACACTAAGAAGAGATAAACAAATGACGCCAGGGTAGCGTGCCTTTTTTAGAAATTTAGGGGATATCTTCCCTAGAGCATATATGTTAGTAGTAGTGATTGGCTGACCAAAACAGACGCTAAAGTGGGCGCGATTTGGCAACCAATAGCAGCTCTATTATAATGTTTAGGCAATTCGAGGTGAAGGAGTATATATTCTCGAGACATAAGCAAGTGTCGCACAGTTCGGAAGAATCTCTCACAATCTCTCACGAGGTGCACTTCACACAGTTCTGAAGAATCTCTCACGAGGTGCGTCGCAGAATTAGTTACAAAATGTAAAGTACGCGAAGTAATTGGTGTGCGGCAACTATAACGACTGTAGTTACATTCAGAAATATCACAGTTTTAGTCGGGCGTCTATAAAGTTTAAATATGTGAATTATTAATTAAGTGTGACGGCAATAAAAGTGTAGAAGCAAATTTTTTTTTATCAGTGTTATCTTTTAGCAACAACTCCTTTCCGTTTACACGCCCTGCTTAGAGATACTTGCTCGACTTAGTTATAATAGCTAGCCGGAGGACAATGAACCCAAATTTAAAAAAATAAAACAAGAGGCGCCCAGTAAATAAGATAACACGAGCCATGAGAATTAATGGGGGAGGGAATGTAACCTCTTCGTTGGGTCCGTCTATTAGATTGTGGAAACATTGAGCGCCTTTCCGTGCACTCTAGTGTTTACGTATCAGAATGAAATAAAAACGATTGGAGGTCAGCGACCACGAAGCCACATCAAAAGCCTGCTCTCAACTCTTAACCGCACACATTACTAAATTCTCTACCGTGCTATGAAAGAAACGTGTACATTGTTCAATATTTTATTGTTTACTGGTTTAAACAATTGACAAAGAGTGGCGCACACAAACAGAACGTACCTTGGGGCTACAGCCCCTGGGCCGATTTATGACCACGATGACCATAAATCAGGGTATACTTGTGGTGGAAAATGACGGGGCGCAGCTGCTCATTTTCCCGTCCATTTATTCGCTAGCCGCACAGCCAGGTCACGTACGGTTCGATACTAGAGCCGTTTCTGAACTACCGATAATCGCTACGATGGACACTCTTAGGCACACGTCTCCTCGTATCTTCCATAGTGTACATCTATGTGTTATGGGTTCAAAACTTTCTCTACTACGTGCATTCTCTTTGCCACAGATTAATACTCTTTGCATATCCAAGACAAAAAAATCTGATGTGTTACACTCACATGACTTTCTCTACTCTTGTACAATCTAATTTTACAAACGCCTGTTCTCCACATGCTTCATGTTAATCGAGCTATCGAGATGTCAATCTTATTGGTAATATTCATGTAGATGCAAGGGGAATATGGTAGCTTTTAAGCGATAGTCAAATATTTTAACGCTGGTTGCTATGTGGCGCATTCCATTCTCTTTGCATGTCCAGGACATAAAAAAATCTGATGTGTTACACTCACATGACTTTCTCTACTCTTGTACAATCTATTTTTACAAACGCCTATTCTCCATATACTTTATGTTAATCGAGATATCCAGATGTCAATCTTATTGCTAATTTTCTTGTAGATGCAAGGGGAATATGGTAGCTTTTAAGCGATGGTCAAATATTTTAACGCTGGTTGCTATGTGTCGCATTCCATTCTCTTTGCAAGTCCAGGACATAAAAAAATGAATAACGAATTTGAGAAAAAGTATAAGTATTGGAAAATTTAAGGGAATAACAAGCAATATCTCGCAAACGGTTCACTCAACAAAAGAAATGTATATAACATAAGTTGTGTATTTTAACGAGATCTACATTTTTTGTGTAGTAAAATTTTGTCTATCTCTTATGGTTTACCAGTTATGCAAAAGTCGTTCACAATGAAGAATACTTTTGGAGACATTCCCAGAAAATTCGAGATATACATTTCATTTCTCATGACATTATCATAAACATATGATATTTTAAACAAAATCGTTAGAGCCATTTTTGAGAAAATTAAAATTTTCGAGAAATCTTCCATGTAAAGGGTAGTCTGGGGTGGGGGGATTTTCTTGAAAACCTTCGTGTCGCATCTCTGGAAGATACTGAACCTAAATACCAAGTTTGGTGTTTATCCGACTGTTCGTTTTTGAGTTATGCTGTTCACAGACACACACACACAGACACACACACGGAAATGTTTCCAAAAATGCTTTTTTTTGGATTCAGGAGGTCTCAAAACATGTATTTCCGGTGAAATCTCGGTATCGAATTTTTGGGTGGAATGCAATACTTCCCCTACTTACTATACGTAGTAGAGAAAGTAAAAAATGAATAACGAATTTGAGAAAAAGTATAAGTATTGGAAAATTTAAGGAAATAACAAGCAATATCTCGAAAACGGTTCACTCAACAAAAGAAATGTATATGATATAAGTTGTGTATTTTAACGCGATCTACATTTTTTGTGTAGTAACATTTTGTCTATCTCTTATGGTTTACCAGTTATGCAAAAGTCGTTCACAATGAAGAATACTTTTGGAGACATTCCCAGAAAATTCGAGATATACATTTCATTTCTCATCACATTATCTTAAACATATGATATTTTCATCAAAATCGTTAGAGCCATTTTTGAGAAAATAAAAATTTTCGAAAAATGTTCCATGTAAAGGTTAGTCTGGGGTGGGGGGATTTTCTTGAAAACCTTCGTGTCGCATCTCTGGAAGATACTGAACCTAAATACCAAGTTTGGTGCTTATCCGACTGTTCGTTTTTGAGTTATGCTGTTCACAGACACACACACACACACAGACACACACACAGACACACACACACACAGACACACACACGGACATGTTTCCAAAAATGCTTTTTTTGGATTCAGGAGGTCTCAAAACATGTATTTCCGGTGAAATCTCGGTATCGAATTTTTGGGTGGAATGCAATACTTCCCCTACTTACTATACGTAGTAGAGAAAGTAAAAATGAATAACGAATTCCCATTTGAGTAAATAAGTATTGAAAAATTTAAGGGAATAACAAGAAATATCTCGAAAATGGTTCACTCAACAACAAAAAATGTATATGACATCAATTGTGTATTTTAACGCGATCTACATTTTTTGTGTAGCAAAATTTTGTCTATCTCTTATGGTTTAACATTTATGCAAAAGTCGTTCACAATGAAGAATACTTTTGCAGACATTCCCAAAAAATTCGAGATATACATTTTATTTGTCATAAAAATATCTTAAACATATGATATTTTAATCAAAATCGTTAGATTCATTTTTGAGAAAATTCAAATTTTCGAAAAATGTTCCATGTAAAGGGTAATCTGGGGTGGGGGATTTTCTTGAAAACCTTCGTGTCGCATTTCTGTAAGATACTGAACCTAAATAGCACGTTTGGTGTTTATCCGACTGTTCGTTTCCGAGTTATGCTGTTCACAGTCACAGAGACACACACACACACACACACACACACACACACACACACACACACACACACACACACACACACACAGACACACACACACGGACATGTTTCCAAAAATGCTTCGTTTTTTTTTGTCCTGGACATGCAAAGAGATTGGAATGCGCCACATAGCAACCAGCGTTAAAATATTTGACTATCGCTTAAAGCCTACCAATTCCCCTTGCACCTACAAGAAAATTAGCAATAAGATTAACATCTCGATATCTCGATTAACATGAAGCATATGGAGAATAAACGTTTGTAAAAATAGTTTGTACAAGAGTAGATAAAGTCATGTGAGTGTAGCACATCACATTTTTATCTATAACGAAATGTGTAATGCAGCTATTTTTGCAAAAGTTTATCTCGATTGAAATGAAGTAGATAGGAAAATAAGCTTTCCTAAGAATAATTTGTACTCCCACTAGTAAGCGATAGAGGGTAGAGAAAGTAACGTGAATGTAATACATCCGACTTTTTATGTCATTATGTCCTAATACTTTTTATATGGGACTGTTTCTGGAAGTTTTCAATATACAGATGCATATATTTTAAAGGGATTATTAGAGCATACAATACCTGTCTGTAGCTCTAAGGCCCAGTGTAGCTGATTACCGGGCATGGTCTCCTTCAGGCTCACCTGCATCGGATTGGATTGTCAGCACCTGTTGTCCCACATACCCGTGGAGAGGATTGATTCTGCTAGTCAGATACAGCATACTGTGTGCGTCATGCCGGAGGGGACAATAGCGGGCATTGCAAAAACTAAACTCGTTCAAACTAAAACCGCTGTATTTCGGCCAAAACCTCTATGTCAATGTTTCAGCCGAAAAATGCTTTACCCGTTTACTTCCCTTTTCTAGAAAACAAAACAACAATCCCCACATTGACTGAAGTGTCTGCGCTGTGGGCTGGAGCACCCATGGGGGTGCGGATTTTAAATCTTGGGTGTAGTACTGGTGCCCACGCAGCATCGTGAGGAAATGAGGAGCTGGATAGCGGTTCCGGTCACGGAGGCCAACATTCTAGTTGGGGATGTGTGCTGCTGGTCATCCACTGTGCCGCATATAGTTTGCAGGTCGGGTTAGCAGATCAAGGCCCGTCTTGGGCTGCAGCGTCACGGGATTATTATTTTACTATGGCCGAAGTTGATAGTGTAGGCTCTTGGTTCCTAGGAAACAATGAGGGTCATGACCAGAGTCGGATTTTGGTGACCTAAAATGTTTGAAAAATGATTAATAAAATGATTCTAAAATTTAAAAATTTACAATAAGCCATAAAATCTGACATTTATTTAATTGATTAAAATTAGCGCCAAAAGGTTAAACTAATATATAACTATTATATATAACTGCTATATATAACAGATTACATATACCGGATGTTTCAGAAATACTTTTACAAACTTCGGGAATGGGTTCCTCACACCAAAAAAAGGAGAAAAGTTCATATGAACATATGTCCCATAATTCTTGGTTTTTGCGTTATTCCTGTCACAATGAAAGTGTGAGTTCAACGGCCTTCGGGGTCCAACCTCAAAACTTCAGTTCTCTATGCATTCATAGAAGGCGTTGACCCATTGTACTACATACGGTAGATGGCGAAGTGTTACCATGGAGACTTGTTTACGTTTGTCATTTGTCATTAGTATGTCTTCAAAATTTCATATATGACCTATTGCCTATTACCTATTACCTTGTAGGTACAACGGGATTAGGGGAATACAGAGTTTTTAAGCGATAGTCAAATCTTTTAACAGCGGGTCGCTATCTGTTGACTTCGGCATTCCGATCTCTTTGCATGGTCGAGAGAGAGAGAGAGAGAGAGAGACGAATAGCGACTTCCTATTTGAGAAGGGTATACGTATTTTAAAATGCCTTTGTGAAAATTGTAACACCAAGAAAGAATTTCCCGAATAATTCCAAACTTCGTGGAAGTGTAGAAGAGTGTGCAAGCAATAAGTGATTAGGTTTGTACAGAGATAGGGTACACGTAGGCCGAACAGAGCCCTCTCGTGTCGGTCCGACAAGGTCAGTGTTGCGCCCAGTGTAGTCAGTGCAGAGCTGTCAAACAAGGTGGAAACAATAAAGAGAGTTGCCAGTATGCCTCATCGACGACAAAGGGAGCTATATCGGCATTTGAATGAGTTCGAACCGGGCAGAATGATCGGTCTCCGGGAAGCGGGTTTCTCATTCCGTAACATTTCAGCTCGTACAGGGCATGCTGCTACGACAGTGATGCGTGTGTGGAAGCAGTGGATAGATGAAGGTCGTACGCAGCGAAGAGCGGGTACTGTACCACAGAACATTACCACAGCATGGGATGATCGTCATCTTGTCCGCATGGCTATAACGGACCGTACAGCTTCATCCACAGTGTTGGCTCGACGCTGGAGCACTGCAAAAGGCGTGGGCTTGTCTGCATCAACGGTTCGTCTTCGTCTGCTGCAGGTTGGAGTGGTTGCATGCATGCATGCCATTACGTCGGCTTCCACTGTCTAGAAACCACAATCTCCTTCGACTGCAATGAACACGTGAACACCGTCACTGGGGTGCTGAGTGACAAAATGTAGCGTTTTCGGACGAGTCCCGCTTCAACGTGTCCTACAGTGATGGCCACATACGTGTCTGGCGGTACCGTGGTGAGTGCAACCTGGAGGGCTGCATTGTTGAACGGCATAGCGGACAAACACAAGGTGTGATGGTTTGGGGCGCCATTGGTTACAACAACTGATCTCGTCTCCTACGAATTGAGGGCACTTTGAACAGAAACCGGTACCTAACGGTGGTTATAGAGCCTGAGGTACTCCCCCTGCTTCAGGCATCTCCACAGGCCACATTTCAATAGGGCAATGCCCAGTCACATATCGCGAGGAATGTACAAGCGACGTGTTCCATTGCTTCCCTGGCCTGCCTGACATGTCGCCCATCGAACATGTCTGGGATATAGTTGGCCGGCACCTGGTGCGTAACGGTCCTCCAGTAACCAGTGTCATGGATTTGTGGGCTCAAATACAAACTGCGAGGAGGGAAATCCCTCAGGAACTTATTCGGAACCTTTTTGATTCAATGCCACGACGTATGGCAGCTCTAATAGCAGAGCATGGAGGCCACACCAAATACTGAATATTAGGGCTCAAAGGTCATGTATACATTTGAAAAGTTTATCTATTTTACTTGTCATATACCTATCTCGTGGTATTAAATTCATTGAATTCATGCGTTTCCTTCTTGGTGTTGCAATTTTCACAAACGGCAGTGTATATACGAGTATATTTATTTATGGCATAAATTGGATGCTTCAACGCAATCTACAATTTTTGTGCAGTGTGATTTTGTCTATCTCTAACGGTTTACCAGTTAAGCAAAAATCATTCAAACTGAAGAGGGCTTTAGAGGCTATTCCCAGAAAATTCAAGATATACATTATATTTGCCATGAAAATATCTTAAAGAAATGGTATTTTAGTCAAAATCGTTAAAGTCATTTTGAGAAAATTAAAACATTTATTTCGGGTGGAATTTCGAGATCGAATTTTTGGGTGCAATACAATGCTTCTCCTGCTTACTAGTAGATGTACGTAGTAGAGAAATTAAAAAAGACTATTACACTTATAATACAGTGCAACGGAATCGACACACCATCACAGACTTGTTACAGCGATTAACGGGCCGGTCCAGGAGCAGGCCGAGACGAAAAGTTGATCTGAGAAGCATGTCTCATTGCGGCCCGGGACATTTCACAGCATTGTCCATGTGTGGCTCGGTATATTACTTTCTCTACTACGTATAGTAAGTAGGGGAAGTATTGTATTCCACCCAAAAATTCGATACCGAGATTTCACCGGAAATATATGTTTTGATACCCCCTGAATCCAAAAAAAGCATTTTTGGAAACATGCCGTGTGTATGTGTTTGTCTGTGTGTCTGTCTGTAAACAGCATAACTCAGAAACGAACAGTCGGATAAACACCAAACTTGGTAGTTAGGTTCAGTATCTTCCAGAGACGCGACACGAAAGTTTTCGAGAAAATCCCCCTAACCCAGATTACCCTTTACATGGAACAATTTTTTGAAAATTTAATTTTCTTAAAAATGGCTCTAACGATTTTGATTAAAATATCGTATGTTTAAGATATTTGTATGACAAATAAAATGTATACCTTGAATTTTCTGGGAATGTCTCCAAAAGTATTCTTCATTGTGAACGACTTTTGCATAACTGGTAAACCATAAGAGACAGACAAAATTTTACTACACAAAAAATGTAGATCGCGTTAAAATACACAATTGATGTCATACACATTTTTTGTTGTTGAGTGAACCATTTTCGAGATATTGCTTGTTATTCCCTAAGTTATTCAATACTTATTTTCTCAAATGGGAATTCGTTATTCATTTTTTTGTCTTGGATATGCAAAGAATATTAATGTGTGGCAAAGAGAATGGTGCTGCACATAGCAACCAGCTATTAAGAGATATGCATATGCTTAAAGGCTACTGTATTTCTATATTGCCCTTGTAAATGTATATTCCCCTTACATCTACAAGAAAGTTAGCAATAAGATAGAATCTGCAAATATTTATCTCGATTAACATAAATAGATGGAGAATAGACGTTTGTAAAAATAGTTTGTACAAGAGTAGAGAAAGTCGTGTGAGTAACGCATCAGATTTTTTTTTCGTTACAGCCCATGTGTGGCCGGAAGATAAGCACTCAAAGTGCGAAATGCTCTTACCCCTCAATAGTCCCAAGAGGGAGGGTAAATTGACACACTCGGTGCCTTCGTTGGTAGCTCTGGTCTACAACGCCTCTCAATTCAGGTTTAGTGCTCCTCCATTTCAGATTTAGTGCTCGTTGTGTGCTCCATGTATTCCATGACCAGTCAGTTCTTGAAGTTTTACCAGCCGGCTGAACAGGACGGTGTGTTTACGAACGATCTGATGCCATTGTTACATCAACACGATAGAGTCATTTTGAAAATTATATTATGAGTAATGGAAAGTTTTCTCCCAAGATTTGGGCAGAATTTGTCACTTCGCCAATACCAGTCATCCACATATTTTCCTTTTTATTGACGTTTTAAAGGTGTTCCAAAGAGAAGCGTACGTAAAGCTTAGAAGTCAGCATGCAAACAAGGATAAGAAAATCGAGGAAAAAGAACACTTTTTAAGAACTCAAATGATAGCACTGCAGTAAAACTCCATCACCAGACTTCAGTTCGTTAAGACAGTTTCCTTCAAATTCCTACCATTGTAGAAATCAAGAGGAATACATTGAACGTACGTAAGCCTTAGCTTTACAAATAACATTTCTAACCATACATGTAACGGTGATGTTCTCAAACTGTTATACGCAGCCCTAAGTCTTGTAGATGCAAGGGGAATTGCTAGGCTTTAAGCGATAGTCAAATATTTTAACAGCTGGTTGCTATGTTGAGTATTCCATTCTCTTTGCATTACCAGGACAAAAAAAATGAATAACGAATTCCCATTTGAGAAAAAGTATAAGTATTGGAAAATTTAAGGGAATAACAGGAAATTTCTCGAAAATGGTTCACTCAAAAAAAAATGTATATGACATAAATTGTGTATTTTAACGCGATCTACGTTTTCTGTAATAAAATTTTGTCTATATCTTATGGTTTATCAGCTATGCAAAAGTCGTTCACAATGAAGAATACTTTTGGAGACATTCCCAGAAAAATCGAGATATACAATTCATTTGCCATAAAGATGTCTTACACTTATGGTATTTTATTCAAAATCGTCAGAGCCATTTTTGAGAAAATTAAAATTTACGAAAAATGTTCCATGTAAAGGGTATTTTGGGGTGGGGGGATTTTCTTGAAAACCTTCGTGTCGCATCTCTGAAAGATACGGAACCTTAATACCAAGTTTGGTGTTTATCCGACTGTTTGTTTCTGAGTTATGCTGTTCACAGACACACACACGGATATGTTTCCAAAAATGCTTTATATGCATTCAGTGCACCTCAAAACATGTATTTCCGGTGAAATCTCGGTATCGAACTTTTGGGTGGAATGCAATACTTCCCCTGCTTACTATACGTAGTAAAACTTATTTGAACTAGGCCGCAATTGGACGATCATATTCTGGGGCCGCATTTGGAATATCTGGACAGTCACCTAAAAATTCTTAGGCCGCATTTGAACCAGAAATCAGTTTTTGGGGCGCATATGGACATATCCGTAACTCATAAAGGAGTAATTTTGTACCACAAGATTCCTGATTCTTTCAAGGCATTGTCAGGCAAAATGCAAAAGTAAAAGAACTGTTATTTAAATACAAATCTTATAGTGTAAATCATTTTCTCAGACTTAAATTGTAACTAAACTTGTAAAGGTGATGCACATTCGGCAAATAGTTTGTAAATTTAATGACGAAGCTATTTATAGGTATTGTATATTATTTAGTGTATAAATAATTTCCATTTACGAGTTTCATCTGATGATTTAGCTGTGGTCGCTAGAGTGTATAGCTTCGGCGCTCCGCCAAGCTGAGGGTCACGGGTTAGTCCCGTCATGGGCATGGGTGTTTGTGTGTATCTGTGTATGTATCTGTAATTGTGGTAATAAGTGGTAAAGAAACAGTAAAAACTGGGTAAAATAAGGGAACTTAGAAAATGAATTCGTAACTTTTCGTGGCTTAAGGTATACGAAGAAGCCTAACTTGGAAGCGGTATAAGTCAATGAAGCAAAACTAAATGTTCACCTTTGCTTACATAAAATCCCAACAATATTTCAAGGTTTTTAACTCACAAGGTATAGGTTTGTTTCCCTAATATTTTTCAGCACTAATAACGGAAGCATCTATATCCCAAATAGAACAATTTTTTTACTTTCTCTACCACGTACATAAGTAGGTAGAGAAGGCACTGTTTCGATACAGAGATTTCACTGGAAATAAAAGTTTTGGGAAGTCCCGAATCAAAAAAAAAAAGTTAGAAAAAGTTCCGCGTGTGTGTCTGTGAACACATAACTCAAAAACTAAAAGTCGAATAAGTACCAAACTTCGTATTTAGGTTCAGTACCCTCCAAAGATACGACACGAAGATTTTCTAGAAATCCCCCACTCTAATCCCGCTTTACATGGAATATTTTTCGACATTTTTTATTTTCTAAAAAGGGCTCTAACGATTTTGATTAAAAAATGTTATACTACACCGGGGTGAGGCCAAAAGGTTTTGCAGCTAAAATATTAAATGTAGTTACCCCAGCATAATCATTTGGGAGCGTAGCTGCAGAGGCAAACGAGAGGACCAGGAACTTGCTGCACAAATTTAAAGCAGCCGTGGGATATTCATAACATAATACATTGAAATTCACATTTAACACATGAACTAGGGTTTATTAAATCATTGATATGGTGCCACTACATTGTTCACAATAGATCACAGGACAAACATTGGAGATGAGATGCTCGACACTCACACGGTCCACGCACTCTACTTACACATCCACACGCCCTGAATACACACATACGGCTCTCTTGCTGCTACCAGACTGACGTACCTCGAACAAAGAGGCTCGTCCCTCTATTTGCACTCACTCCTCTGACTGGAAGGTGGGGAGGAAAATGCCGCGCCGGACAAGAATTCAAACTCACAAACTTCAACAATGTCATGCTACAAAGCAATAATGTGTCCGACGCGGCAATGCTACACATACACGCTATAATATCACATATTAAAGATATGTATATCATGAATTTTCTGGAAATAGCTTGTAAAGTTCCCTTCATTCGGAAGGAGTTTTGTATAATTTTCTTTAACCGATTAACGTTAAGCGATAGACGAAAACGCACTACACAAGAAACGTATATCTCTTTAAAAGACACAATTTATTTTAAATAACGTTTCTGTGGCACAAACCATTTCCGAGATATCCGTTATTAATGGTTTGAAGTTCAGTGGTTTCTTGTGGCTGCGTGGAAAGAGTGAGGTCAGCATATAGCGTCCAGTTCTTAAACATCTTTGCCATTTGTATCTATAACGAAACGTATTATGCAGCTATTTCTGCACAGATTTCTCTCGATTAAAATGAAGCAGATTGAAAAAGAAACTTTCGTAAGAATACTTTTAATATCCATTAATTAATGACACAGCGCAGAGAAAGTCATGTAAATGTAACAATAGATTCTCTGATTTGAGGTTTAAATCCTTTTAAATACGCAAAGCGCGTCATTAAATCTGTGACTATGGCGGAGCGCCGTCATTAGGATTCGAAATCGACTCCCAGAAAGGCTTTTGGAAACCGAGCTCTGCCCCATTGCTCGTGGGATTGTTAATGCACCGCTCTGAAATAGAGAACAGGGATTTGCCGCTGGGAACAAAATCCGCTGGGGTATCTTGGGCTAACCCTACAATCTTCAGGATCTCTGGGGATTTCGGAATTTCAGTGCACTCTCTTCTCAGAAAGCTATTGGCAAGGGAGTAGACTATGAAGAAATGCAATTATCACTTGCTTAAGTGTAGCTAGCTTTGTTATATGTTATTACTTGCTCTATCACGTACCTTATAAGTATTCCATTGCACCCAAAAATTCCATGTCGAGATTTCACCGCAAATACATGTTTTGAAGACCCTTGCGTGTCTGTGAGAAATGGAGCTTTATTTATGGACGCTGTTTAACTGCGTGGTTCTTAGCGCCCCATTCTATATTGGGCGTGAAAGACCGGCAATTTTGCTCAGAGGGCTCTTTATCAGGCTTGAGGTTCTTTTACGTGCCGTAAATCTACGACACGGGATCACCGGCTTTACTTTGCTTCCGAAGGAAGCCATGCTAAGGAATTTTACGCCCGAAAAAAGCCATCACCCTCCGCCGTGAATGAACCCGCGACCTTGGGAAGCATAGGTGTCGGTCTGATTATATAAATTCAGTGGCTTCCAAAGATGCGACACGAATTTTTTCAAGAAAATCTCTGAACCTAAACTACACTTTAGACCGATATTTTTTCATCATTTTTGATTTTCTAAAATATGGCTGTAACAATTTCGATTAAAATAACATATATTTAAGCTATTTGAAATACAAAATAGAATTAATACTGTAATTTTCTGCGAATATGCTGTAAACTCCTCTTCATTGTGAATGACTTTTGCATAATTCCTAAACCGTAACAGATAGACAAAGTCTAATCTGATGTAATACATTCACATGACTTTCTCTACCCTCTATTGCTTATTAGTGGGTATAAAATTATTCTTCCACAAGCTTATTTTTGTATGTACAGCATTTTAATCCAAGTAATCGTTAAAGATACAAAGAGAACAGCGATAGTCAAATGTTTAAGAACTGGACGCTATATGTTGACCTTAAAATTCCATACTGTTTGCATGACAACTGAACATTAAAAGGATTTGAAGAGAATGAACAATAAATGAACAATTCGAACTTTTAATTGCGGATATCTCAGAAATCCTAATACCACAAAAAACGTATTTTAAATAAATTGTGTGTTTTAAAGAGATCTACATTTTTGTATCGTACGTTTTCGTCTGTCGGTTACGTTTATAAGTTTATACAAGATTATACAAAACTTCTTTCAAATGTAGTAGCCTTCACAGGCGATTCCCAGAAAATTCAAGATATACAATATATTTGTTATGTAAACATCTTTAATATATGGTATTTTCATCAAAGTCGTTAGAGCAGTTTTTTAGAAAATGAAAATTTTCGAAACATTTTACATGTAAAGAGTAGTTTGGGGTGGGGGATATTCTTGAAAATTTTCACGTCGTGTCTTTGGAAAGTACTGAACTTAAATACCAAATTTGGTGTTGACTCAACTTTTCGTTTTTGAGTTATGCTGTTCAGAGACACACATGCAGACAGACAGACACACACAGACGCACGCGTGGACATTTTTATAACTTTTTTTGATATAGGGGACCCCAAAATATGTATTTTCGGTGAAATTTTCATATCGAATTTTTGGGTGGAATACGTACAATACTTCCCCTACTTAGTATACGTAGAAGTGAAAGTAAAAATGAAAATTCCGTTATGGCAACTATATATATATATATATATATATATATATATATATATATATATATATATATATATATATATATGTGTGTGTGTGTGTGTGTGTGTGTGTTTCGCCATACTGCAGTGCGTTTCCTTCACACTGTGGCCACTGCACAGCTACTCGCGCGTCGGCCGCCGCAGCTCGGACTCATAATATCCCTGCAAATGCCTCACGTTGTCATAGTTACAGTTACAATTGCAATGGCAATAACCACATACCTTATCATAACAGATGCTGGAAATGTCCTCTCTCCGCATAATTCTGGCATCTCTCCAGGAAATTTTCATTCACACTCGAGAATTCAGCGTCCAAAGCCAAGTGAATTTTTCGCCTGATGTTTTCTTTCAGTTTTAACAATGTATGGCGTTTGTTGCATACTGAAAAGAAAGGAAAAAATCTGATGTGTTACACTCACATGACTTTCTCTACTCTTGTAAAAAACTATTTTTACAAAAGCTTACTCTCCATATGCTTCATGTTAATCGAGATATCGAGATGTTAATCTTATTTCTAATTTTCTTGTAGATGCAAGGGGAATTGGTAGGCTTTAAGCGATAGTCAAATGTTTTAAGAGCTGGTTGCTATGTGGAGCACTTCATTCTCTTTACATTATCAGGACATAAAACAAGCAATATCTCGAAAATGATTCACTCAACAAAAAAAATGTACATGATATAAATTGTGTATTTTAACGCGATCTACATTTTTTATGTAGTAAAATTTCGTCTATCTGTTATGGTTTACCAGTTATGCAAAAGACGGTCACAATGAAGAATACTTTCGAAGACAATTTAAGATATACATTTCATTTGTCATGAAAATATCTTAAACATATGATATTTTAATCAAAATCGTTAGGGCCATTTTTGAGAAAATTAAAATTTTCAAAAAATTTTCCATGTAAGGGGTAATCTGGGGTGGGGGGGATTTTCTTGAAAACCTTCGTGTCGCATCTCTGGAAGATACTGAACCTAAATACCAAGTTTGGTGTTTATCCGACTGTTCGTTTCTGAGTTATGGTGTTCACAGACAGACAGACAGAACAGACAGACAGACAGACAGACACACACACAAGGACATGTTTCCAAAAATATATATTTCCGGTGAAATCTCGGTATTGAATTTTTGGATGGAATACAATACTTCCCCTACTTACTATATGTAGTAGAGAAAGTAAAAAGGAAAGAAGTTAGACAGAAAAGCGGAATTAAGTTGCAAATTTCGTATTAATATCCCAGGATACTGACAATTTAAATCATCCTAAAACAATTGACCGCGATTGAGGTAGAAAGCAAACAGTATTATGAATCTATAAGTTTTGGTTGGTTTTCTTAAGGGGAGACAAAACAGCGGGAATTGCCAAAAAGTGACACTTTTAGGGAGATATTGTTCTAGAAATTTATATTATTGTTAAATATGAAAATCTCTGTGCGCTCAAGCCATGTGGTGTCTTTTTTTTTTTTTTTTTGCAAATATATGCGAACTTGTTTTCTCCATCTTTCGTCCTCTGTGAATGATATTTTGTGGTATAAATGACCCATTCTCTCAGAAGTAATTGAAGGTAGCTAAATTAAATTTTAGTGTGATAGAAACCAACTCTTAAGTGCTGCTGTGGGTCTACTTTGCCCTTAATAAGATAGTTGGTCAAGTTTTACATTCTCTACCACGTATAAACAGAAGGTAGAGAAGTTATTGCATTCCACCCAAAAATTAGATACCGATATTGCAATAGAAATACATGTTTTGAGGTCCCCTGTTTTGTGGTCATTTTTAGAAACAAGATATGTGTGTAACTGTGTGTATGTGCGCGCCTGTGTTTTGAGGCAGTATTTTTAACACTTAAATGATTTCAGTCTAATTATATAATATATAAATTCAATAACAACCCGCCTTTAAACAATATGTCCATGTAAAAAGATATAAAAAGTGTATATAATAGTCATTGTATATGTTTATATTATTGTATCCATGTGTAATAATGTTATGTGAATGTATTACGTAATTTAATAATGTAGGAGCTGTGAGAATAATAGGTTAAAAGTTGCTAACAATGAGGTAACAATGAGGTAACCTTGAGGCAATAATGAATTTGAAAGTTTAATAATGCTACTTGTGATTCTTGGAAGCAATGATGTAATTTTAGTGATAGTTTATAAAATAGCCAATCAACAACCAGAAAGAGCTTTTAGTTAATGAAGGTATTCTATTGGAATAGGATTAGCCAATCAGAAGCTAAAATGGAGCAAAATTTACAAATTCAGAAGTCAGTTGATTGTAGACAGTGTTTCTAACCGGATGTGAGATGCGTCCTCGAGAAAATTTAATACGTATTTTGTGAGAGACAAAAATAGTTTAGGTGATAAAAAGTGTTAGTATTTAATAAAAAAACGAATCTCACAGCTTTCTCTCTCTATATCAGTGAAGTGTTGTTTAAATCGTATCAAACATTAATAAAAGCAGTGAAGTAAAATTATAATCTGTGTAAACCTACATTCTTCAGTCGCACCACCTCCCTGCTAACACATTCATGTCTCTAAAAAACATAAATACTGACGCAGCCGAGGCAAACATAAATGTATAATATTTAAAGAAGTAGTCAAAATTACAAAGTAAATATTTTTAAACTTGGGGCGAAGGCTACCGGAAAATTTTTACCATACGTGCGGTTGCAACTACTTCAATTTCGGCTCCCCAACAGTCGAAATATAATACATCTTTTTCAAACTGGCCTTCCATACGTAGCAGCAAGAAACCTTCTTCAAATTGGCTTCCAAAGCGTGGGGTAAATAACAATACAATAAAAATAACTTCTTCAATTTGTATCTGAAAAGCATTAACTGTTGGAAAAATTGGATAAATACCAAACCTGGTTTTTAGGTTCAGTGCCTTCCAAAGATTAAACACAAAGGTTTTGAAGAAAATCTCTCCACCACAAACTACCGCTTACATAGAACATTTTTCGAAATTTTATATTTTCTAAAAAATAGTTCTAACGATTTGATTAAAATACCATACGTTAAAGATATTTATATGATAAATAAAATGTACAACTTTAATTTTCTAGCAATAGCTTGTAATGCCCCCTTCATTTGGAAAGAATTTATGTAATCTTGTATAACTGGTAAACATTAAGCGATAGACGAAAACGTACTACACAAAAAGTGTAGATCTCTTTAAAACACCCAGTTTATTTCTAATACGTATGCTTGTGGCATAAGCCATTTCTGAGTTATCCGTTATTAAAGGTTCGAATTTTTGATTACCTTTGAAGTCCTGTCCACATTCAGTTGTTTCTCGCGATTGCATGGAAACAGTATGGAATTTTAAGGACAACATATAGCGTCCAGTTCTTAAACATTTGACTATCGCTGTTCCCTTTGTATTTATAACAAAATGTGTAATGTAGCTATTTCTGTAATGCTTTGTTTGGCTTAAAATGTGGTAGATAGAGTTTGTATACCCACTAATAAACGATACAGGGTAGAGAAAATCATGTGATTGTATTAGATAAGATATTTTTAAAAAACGTTGCGGAGAAATTAACTAAAATGATATAATCAATAATCCTATCTGTTTGCTTAAACTTATTATACAAAGGTACATCAGTGAATTAAGAAGGCATGAATCTACATCCTATAAAAATTTCAATCTCATATCCTAAATAGTTTCTGAGATATTGCGTCGTGAAAATAGCAGATTTAATGTTGGTGGCGTACGATTTTTGGCCTTCCCTTAAGGGAAAAAGGGAATCGAGTGAGATGGCTCCAGAGTAACGTGCAGACTAGCATTGGGGAAGCCCTGCGTTTGATTCCTGAGGTCGGCCACTCTGAACATGAGTTTTTCGTGGTGTTGCCTGGTTAGCAAGGTGAATATGGTAATTTCTCTTCTACTATGAATTTCCTTTCTCTCATTTCCCACCATTCGCTTCCCCTTTCATGTTTCAGTTAGGCTTAGAGGCTGTACAGTGTCTGTCGTCGGGCTGATGAAAATCAGATTGGAAAGTTCTTCTCAGTCTTTTCTGAACCGCCTCCGGGGTCGAGTACCTAAGGATTGCCTCTCTAAGCTAGGGACCTCTGCGCGTCTCTATCGGCCGAACTACCTACTGAAGTTCCTTCATTTTATCCGTTCAACCTGGGGGTGAGGTAGAGGTACGGACGAGCGGAGGGGCGGAGCACTGCAAGTAGATCACAATGGTCCCTTTTGCTTCTACCGTGACCTCTGGGAGGGAGTGAGGGATGAGAGGAGAGACCCAAAGACCCAGATTATGACGGGAACAAGCATGGACAGGGTACCTAACGATTCTAAATCGAATTCATCCTACAACGTCCGGGCTCACCCACAAGCCCCTAACTCCTGGGAGTCCCTCGAAGGGGCGCCCGCACAAACCTCTCCAGCGCCCAGTCGTAACCCGCCGAACACAGTCGCCTGGTCCGGCAGCCCTGAAACAAGGAAGTTGATGGGTACAGGAAATGAGGGTCAGGAAAGTCGTGGTAGAAGATTAACCTCCCAGACATTCGTCTGCCGACTGAGGCAGTATTTTTAACACTTAAATGATTTCAGTCAAATTATATAATATATAAATTCAATAACAGCCCGCCTTAAAGCAATATGTGTATATAATAATTTGTAAAATGTATGTAACAGTCATTGCATATGCTTATAGATATTATATCCATGTGTAATAATGTTATGTGAATATATTACGTACTTTAATAATATAGGAGCTGTGAGAATAATAGGTTAAAAGTTGCTAACAATGAGGTAACAATGAGGTAACCTTGAGGCAATAATGAGTTTGAGAGTTTGAATGTTACTTGTGATTCTTGGAAGTAATAATGTAATTTTAGTGACAGTTTATAAAAATAGCCAAAAAACAACAAGAAAAACTTTAGTTAAATGAAGGTATTCTATTGGATTAGGAATAGCCAGTCAGACTTGAAATATAGAAATTTACAAGTTTAGGCGGTAGAAATCAATTCAGTTGGTTGCAGACAACGTTACTAACCAGACGCAAAAAGTGTCCTGCAGTGGTTTAATACGTATTCGTGTGAGACGAAAAATAGTTTACGTGTTAAAAAGTGCAAATAATTAATAAAAGAATATCACAGCTCTCTCTATATTAGTGAAGTGTTATTTAAATTGTGTCAAGTATTAATAAAAGGAGTGAAGTAAAATTATAATCTGTGTAAGCCTACATTATTGTCGCACCAAAACCCTGCTAAGAGAAACGTATCTCTAGCAAATACTGACGCAGCCGAGGCAAACATAAATATAATATTTAAAGAAACAGTTAAATTACAAAGTCAACATTTGTTTTACACTTGGGGCAAAGGCCACCTGAAAGTACATTTGGGGCGAAGGCTACCGGAAACCGGGGACCATACGTGCGGTTGCAAACACACTTCGGTTCCCCAACAGTTGAAATACAATACAACTTCAGGAAACTCCTTTCCTACGACTCAGGGAATCCACGAAAACCCCAGAGGTGGCGGTCACCGGGGATCGAACCCGGGGCATCCGAATGCAAGTCGCACACGTTAGCGCGGCGCCACGGTTCCTCCTATGTTGACCTGCGTTGGGTCGACGAGCGAGGTGTCTCCTGGGTTCGCTGGTCACAGGTCATAATGAAAAAGGGTGATTTTTTAAAATTAAGTTCAGTGAACGGTCTCTTCATTATTTAAAGCTGTGCATAATTTTAAACCTTTGATAGTGTGCTAAAGAGTTAAACTAAACCCTATTCCGAAACGAGATCTACTTGCGGGGGAAGATGAAGCTGAAGACACAAAATCAATCACAACTGCTGCAACACCTTCATCTGTCCATCTGTAACGACAGACTCCATCAACTCGGAGGCTTTTAATGAAGAGTACATTTAGAGATATGGGGAATGCCATTAGTGCACTTCTGAGCACTCCACCTGCTTCTAACAACCTGTCAAAAATTGTGACAACTTGGTGATGAATCGCGCTTTCGGAAAAATACGAGCATCTCGAAGAAAACTTCTCGCAACACCTTACTGTAACAAAATTACTCATTTCTACAAATTTCAACAGTTCAGTTGAAATTATAAATTACTTGCCAATAGAATTATAATAAATAATTAATTTTCGTGTCTCCATGAAGCTAACTTTCCAAGTAAATAATTTTTAAAACATTATAATCGAGGCACCTGTGAAATGCGCCAAATGTCAACACTTTAAACTTTTAAATTATATGTTCTTCTTCTGGAATATACCTAGTTCTTTACAATTAAAAATACGATGTGTTGAATTGTCATGACTTTCTCTACTACGTATAGTAAGTAGGGGAAGTATTGTATTCAACCCAAAAATTCGATACCGAGAGTTCACCGGAAAGACATATTTTGAGGCCCTGAATCCAAAAAAAGCATTTTTGGAAACATGGCCCTGTGTGTGTCTGTAAACAGCATAACTCAGAAACGAACAGTCGGATAAACACCAAACTTGCTATTTAGGTTCAGTATCTTCCAGAGATGCGACACGAAGGTTTTCAAGAAAATCATCCCATACCAGATTACCCTTACATGGAACATTTTTTCGAAAATTTTAATTTTCTCAAAAATGGCTCTAACTATTTTGATTAAAATATCATATGTATAAGATGTTTTCGTGACAAATGAAATGTATATCTCGAATTTTCTGGGAATGTCTCCAAAAGCCTTCTTCATCGTGAACGACTTTTGCATAACTGGTAAAACGTAAGAGATAGACAAAATTTTACTACACAAAAAATGTATATCGCGTTAAATTACACAATTTATGTCACATACTTTTTTTGTTGAGTGAACCGCTTTCCAGACATTGCTTGTTATTCCCTTAAATTTTTCAATACTTATTTTCTCAAATGGGAATTCGTTATTAATTTTTTTTGTCTTGGATATGAAGGGTATTAATCTGTGGCAAAGGGAATGGTGCTGCACATAACAACCAGCTATTAAGAGATATGTCTATGCTTAAAGGATACTGTATTTCTATATTACATTTGCAAATACAAAACAAGGGGAACACTGTACGCCTTAAGCGATAGTCAAATATTTTTAGAACTGGTCGCTATGTGTAAAATTTAATTCTCAAAAGATCGTTTCTGCAAATGTTTATCTCGATTAATATGAAATAGATGGAGAATAAGAGTTTGTAAAAATAGTTTGTACAAGAGTAGAGAAAGTCATGTGAGTGTAACACATCAGAATTTTTTTTGGATTCAGGTGGCCACTTGTATTTCCGGTGAAATCTCGGTATGGAATTTTTGGGTGGAATACAATACTTCCCCTATTTACTATACGTAGTAGAGAAAGTAGAAAAGCTCCTAAACAGTTTGGAGTAGAGGTAAACTTTAGCGCGTCTTTTAGGACGTTTTGCTGTACAGATTGGTGCTACTGTTACGTTTATCAGCTTCTGTGTGTTCAAGCTATGAGGTTTCTTTCTTTGCAGTTATATGCGAGTTTGTTTTCTCCAGGTTTGATGTGAACAGATTTATTTTTCTGTGAATTATATTTTACGGTATAAATGATCTGGTTTATCAGAAACTATTGAAGACACCTAAATTAAAGTTTATAATGACTATCACACGGTTACTACATCGTGCTACTCTTGACCAATAAGACGCTAGGAAGCAGCGAGCATCAACCAACCATGCCTGCTTATCCCACACTTCTATCACCTCCCTAGCATCTGTTAATTTGTTTGCGATTGTCATTTGTTTCCGGCACACACATTCAACGTTAACTTCCCCGAAGCAACACGACACCAAGCAACACAAACAGAAGCAGAAACAGTATTTGGAAGCAGTTCCATCAATTAACTCAGTAAGTTAATTAATATCTCATTGTATTTGTTTATTGTATATTTTATATAGTTTCTTTTAACCCTGAGATAGAAAGTTAAATCCCACAAGAGTTTTGCATTTCTCTAGATAAATCGAACCCTCTAGCGAGATTACTATTGATAAAAACAAGCTCTAAGTGCTGTTATGTACCTACTTGAATGTTAATATGATGGTTGGTTATTTAATTGTAATCAAAACATGTGTTTAAGAAAATAAATATTGCATAAAGGTAGCTCACTGAACTTAGAAGGAATTCATCTACATACTGATAGTATGATATCTCATACACTTTCCGGGATAATAGCTCACGAATTTAACAGATATAACATTGGTGGCGGACTTTTAATCTGCCGTTATATTACAACTTCTGTCATCCGAACATATATAAAATCTGAACGTATTTTTACTTTCTCTACTACATACATAAAGAAAGTATTGCAATTCACTCAAAAATTTGATACCGAAATTTCACCGGAAATACTGAGGCAGTATTTTTAAAACTTAAATGATTTCAGTCTAATTATATAATATATAAATTCAATAAGAGCCCGCCTTAAAGCAATATGTGTATGTAACAGTATATAAAAAGTGTATATTACAGTCATTGTATATGTTTGTATTATTGTATCCATGTGTAATAATGTTATGTGAATGTATTACGTAATTTGATAATGTAGGAGCTGTGAGAATGATAGGTTAAAAGTTGCAACAATGAGGTAACCTTGAGGCAATAATGAATTTGAAAGTTTAAATGCTACTAGTCATTATTGGAGCAACAATAAAGTAAAATTTGAGACAGTTTAAAAATAGCCAATCAACAACCACAAAAAGCTTTAGTTAAATGAAGGTATTCCATTGGACTAGGATTAGCCAATCAGAGACTTGAAACACAGAAATTTACAAGTTTAGGCGGTTGAAATCAGTTCAGTTGGTTGCAGACAGCGTTCCTAACCAGACACAAAAGTGTCCTCAAGAAATTTAATACGTATTCGTGTGAGACGAAAATAGTTTTACATGTTAAAAAGTGCAAGTAATTAATTGAAGAATCTCACAGCTCTCTCTCTATATCAGTGAAGTGTTATTTAAATCGTATCAAGTATTAATAAAAGGAGTGAAGTAAAATTATAATCTGTGTAAGCCTACATTCTTAGTCGTACCGCAACCCTGCTAAGAGAAACGTGTCTCTAAAAAATATTTACTGACGTAGCCGAGGCAAACATAAATATTAAATATTTAAAGAAACAGTTTTATTGCAAATTTAATATTTTTAAATTTTTGGATGAATGCTACCGGAAACTGTTTACCATACGTGCGGTTGCAACAACTTCAAGTGTTCGGCTCCCCAACAGTTGAAATGCGATACAACTCCTTCTAAAATACTCCTTTCTCAATACATGTTTTGAGATCCCCTGAACCTTGAGGGTTGGCTCAGGCGGTAACGTCTATGGTCTGCATTCGGGAGGTCCCGGATTCAAATCTCTGGACCGGCCAATCTGACCGATCTCTATTTTCGCGGTTTTCCTTGGTCACTAGTCGAATACTCGGTTGGATAATTTGATCTGCGAATTTTTCTACCATCCCTTCATTTCCTACTTCTTCAGCGCCATACCAGGCATTGGGCTGAACACCCATCCTGATATGCTATGATCCAGAGTTTGCTTGTTCCTCGACAGACTACTGACCAAAGGCAATGGCTTGTAAGTCTTTGGGGGTGAAAGTCATACATAGCGGAGTGTAATAGGTTGAAGAAGACTTCCTGAATTAAAAAAAGAAGTTTTAGAAAAAGGTCCGTGTATATGTGTGTGCGTGTGTGTGTGTGTCTGTGTATAGCATAACTAAAAAACGAAAAGTTGGATAAATATCAAACTTGGTATTTAGGCCAGCTACTTTTCAAAAATGCTACATGAAGATTTTCAAGATAATCCTCCCTATACCAGCTGCCCTTTGCATCGAACATTTTTCAAAATTTTTTATTACTTTCTCTACTGCGTATAGGAAGTAGGGGAAATATTGTATTCCACCCAAAAATTCGATACGAGATTTCACCGGAAATGTATGTTTTGAGACCCCCTGAATCCAACAAAAAAGGCATCTTTGGAAACATGTCTGTGGGTGTGTCTGTGTCTGTGAACAGCATAACTCAGAAACGAACAGTCGGATAAACACCAAACTTGGTATTTAGGTTCAGTATCTTCCAGAGATGCGACACGAAGGTTTTCAAGAAAATCCCCCCACCCCAGATTACCCTTTACATGGAACATTTTTCGAAAATTTTAATTTTTTCAGAAATGGCTCTAACCTTTTTGATTAAAATGTCACATGCTTAAGATATTTTCATGACAAATGAAATGTATATATCAAACTTTCTGGGAATGTCTCCAAAGCATTCTTCATTGTGAACGACTTTTGCATAACTGGTAAACCATAAGAGATAGACAAAATTTTACTACACAAAAATGTAGATCGCGTTAAAATACACATTTATTTCATATACATTTTTTTGTTGTTGAGTGAACCATTTTCGAGATATTGCTTGTTATTACCTTAAATTTTTCAATACTTATTTTCTCAAATGGGAATTCGTTGTTTATTTTTTTGTCTTGAATATGCAAAGAGTATTAATCTGTGGCAAAGAGAATGGTGCTGCACCTAGCAACCAGCTATTAAGAGAAATGTCGATGCTTAAAGGCTACTGTATTTCTATATTGCCTTTGGAAATACAAAACAAGGGGAACATAGTATGCCTTAAGCCATAGACAAATATTTTTAGATCTGGTGACTATGTTTAAAATGTAATTCTCATTGCACATCAAAAGATCGTTTCTGCAAACGTTTATCTCGATTAATATGAAATAGATGGAGAATAAGAGTTTGTAAAAATAGTTTGTACAAGAGTGGAGAAAGTCATGTGAGAGTAACACATCAGATATTTTTTTTGTCCTGGACATGCAAAGAGAATGGAATGCTCCACATAGCAACCAGCTCTTAAAAGATTTGACTATCGCTTAAAGCCTACCAATTCCCGTTGTATCTACAAGAAAATTAGCAATAAGATTAACATGAAGCATATGGAGAATAAGCGTTTCTAAAAATAGTTTGTACAGGAGTAGAGAAAGTCATCTGAGTGTAACACATCAAAATGTTTTCTAACAAATGGCTCTCACGATCTTTATTAAAGTACCATATATTAAAGATATTTACATGACAAATAAAATTATAACATCTTGAATTTTTGTAGGAATAGGCTGTGAAGTCCTCTTCATTAGGAAAGAATTTTGTATAATCTTTAAACAAAAGGGTGCTACACTGCCTCTTTAAAACACACTATTTATTTGAAATAACTTTTTTTTAGCATCAGCATTTCTGAGATATCCGTTTTTAATGTTTCGAGTTGTTCAATACTTAGGCATTCTTTTAAAGTCCTGTCGATTTTTAGCTGTTTCTCGCAATGTCATGGAAACAGAACGGAATTTTAAGGCCAACATATAGCGTCCAGTTCTTAAACATTTGACTATCGCTGTTCCCTTTGTGTCTATAACGAAATGTGTAATGTAGCTATTTCTGGAAATGTTTGTCTCGATTAAAATGAAGTAGATAGGAAAATAAACTTTCGTAAGAATAATTTGTATAGCCACTAATAAAGATAGAGCGTAGAGAAAGTCATGTGAATGTAACACATCACTTTTTTTTTTTTTAAAAAAAAACCGTGTGTACTATTCCTTCTCTTATATGCTGTACATTTGGTTTAGCAGCTTTACCCACACAGATGGGTAATCTACCTGTTTGGTTGTGTAATCTGTATACGTGCGTATTTATCTCTGTTTTCTTCCCTAGTGGTTCCACAAAGGGTTCTGTTCATTTCATTACGAATGCAATTCTGCAGTCTACTCTTTTCGTCCGGTTTCTTCTTCCTTTGGAATTTCTTAGAGGCTTAAGGACTTTTTTCGCTCCATTTTTATAATTTCTTTTTTTTTTTAAATGAGGGAACAAGGCAACGTCATGGCGAATGGGATGAAAGAGAAGTAGGAGATGAAAGTGAAGTCGGCGTACGATGTTCCAGAAACGAACTACAGCGTCAGGATAAAGGTTAATACGTTGTTACCTGTACAAATTTTTTTTCTGCTTTTTTAAGCATTTACTTTACCAGCTTTTACTGCCATTCTCTTACCAGGTAATTTAGCAGACCTTTGAAGATAAAAATGAGTGTCCTTGGCCACTGCCAACTCGTAAAGGGCACAGGGCGACCGTCACTCAGAAGGTGCGCGCCCAAAAAAATGGGAACAAAATCCATGGAAAGTCACAAAAGTGCTGGAAAGGTAGAATCAGATGACTGAAATATTCAATGCCATAACCGGGATATGAACCACGGACAATTTGAGATCTCCTTGTGCTATACCGGGAAAAATGCGAATCAGTTGGGGAATTTAATATCGTGTCGGCATGTTGCGGAGACCGGGAGATCCGTGGTTCAAATCCCGGCTATGGTGTTGAATTTTTCAGTCATCTGATTCTACCTTTCCAACCCTGACCAACTTGTGTGAAAGAACAATTAATTTCATCACAAAAGTGTGATTTTACCATAGATTATATAATGTGTACTAGAATGAGTGGATGTTGCTAAGAATTGCAAGACAGTTCCTAATCCAAACTACCCTCTGCAACGAAAAATGTTCGATATTTTCATGACAAACAGAACAGTACCTTAAATTTTCTGCCAATAGCCGGTCAAGATCTCTTCATTCTGAATGAATTCTGCATCATTTTGAACAACTTGTAAATCGTAACAGGTAGGCAAAACTTATTATATTAAAATATGATGTGTTGCACTCACATGACTTTCTCTATTCTTGTACAAACTATTTTTAGAAAGGCTTATTCTCCATCTACTTCATGTTAATCGAGATAAACATTTGCATATCTTATTGCTAATTTTTTTGTAGATGCAAGGGGAATATGGTAAGCTTTAAGCGCTGATTGCTATGTGGAGTACTCCATTCTCTTTGCATGTCCAGGACATAAAAAGACGAATAATAACTTCCCATTTGAGAAAAATTATAAGTATTGGGAAATTCAAACAAATAACAAGGAATATCTCGATATAGTTCACTCCATAAAAATAGTGTCATAAATTGTGTCTTAACGAGGTGTACATTTTTTGTGTAGTAAAATTTTGTGCATCTCTTACGGTTTACCAGATACGCAAAAGTCATTCAGAAAGAAGAGGACTTTTGAGGACATTCACAGAAAATTCAAGATATACATTTCATCCGCCATAAAAATGTTTTAAACATACAATATTTTAATCAGAATCGTTAGAGCAATTTTTGAGAACACCAAATTTTTCTAAATATGTTCCATGTAAAGGGTAATCTGGGGTGTGGGGATTTTCTTAAAAATCTTCGTGTCGCATCCTTGGAGGACAATTAACTCAAATACCAAGTTTGAAATTTATACGACTTTTCGTTTCTGAGTTATGCTGTTCACAGACAGACAGACAGATACACAGAGGCATACACGGACAGGTTTTTTCCCAAAATGCTTTATTTGGATTCAGAGCGCCTCAAAACATGTATTCCTGATGAAATCTGGGTAACTAATTTTTGGGTGGAATGCATTACTTCCCCTAATTTTATACATAGTAGACAACGTAACAAATTGTGTGTTTTGAAGAGATTTACATTTTTACTTTCTCTACTATGTATTATAAGTAGGGGAAGTATTGTATTCCATCCAAAAATGTTTTGAGACCTCCTGAATCCAAAAAAAGCATTTTTGGAAGCATATCCGTGTGTGTGTCTGTGTGTGTTTGATCAGCATAACTCAGAACGAACAGTCGAATAAACACCAAACTTGCTATTTAGATTCAGCAACTTCCGGAGATACGACACGAAGATTTTCAAGCAAATCCCCCCACCCCAGGTTACCCTTTACATGGAACATTTTTCGAAAATTTTAATTTTCTCAAAAATGGCTCTAAAGATTTTGATTAAAATATAATATGTTTAAGATATTTTCATGACAAATGAAATGTATATCTCGAATTTTCTGGGAATGTCTCCAAAAGAATTCTTCATTGCGAACGACTTTTGCATAACTGGTAAACCATAAGAAATAGACAAAATTTTACTACACAAAAATGTATATCGCGTTAAAATACACAATTTATGTCATATACATTTTTTGTTGTTGAGTGAACCATTTTCGAGATATTGCTTGTTATTCCCTTAAATTTTCCAATACTTATACTTTTTCTCAAATGGGAATTCGTTATTCATTTTTTCTCCTGGTAATGCAAAGAGAATGGTGTACTCCACATAGCAACCAGCTCTTAAAATATTTGACTATCGCTTAAAGCCTACCAATTCCCCTTGCATCTACAAGAAAATTAGCAATAGGATTAACATCTCGATTAACATGAAGCATATGGGGAATAAGCGTTTGTAAAAATAGTTTGTACAAGAGTAGAGAAAATAATGCGAGTGTAACACATCAGATTGTTTGCTTTATGCCGTTTACAAGCACACACACACACACACACACGCGCGCGTGCGCGCGCCGACGTTTTCTATCGTGTTCAGGGGACACCAAAACATGAATTTCCGGTGAAATCTCGGTATAGATTTTTGGGTAGAACGTAATACCTTCTCCACCTCCTAGATACGTGGTAGACAAAGTCAAAAATGTATATCACATTAAATCACACGGTTTATGTCTAATCATTTTTGACAAATTCGATAAATTTCCATATTGAAATTAAAAATTAATTAAAAAAATCGATATTGAGATTTTACTGGATATACTTGCTTAGAGGCAGTCTACATAAAAATTTGAAAAGGATCCATGCTATGAACTACATAACGCAACAACTTAGCACAGCTCAGTATAACTTCATGAACAGGCAATTCCAAACATTTTTTTGGATAAACACCAAACTTATTATTTAAGGGATGAGGCGCGAATATTTTCAACAAATCTGCCCACCTCAAACTACCTTTCAAATGCAACATTTTCCTTATTTTTTATTTCCCCAAAAGTGGCTCAAACGCGTTTGATTAAAATAGCACATGTTTAAGATATTTGCATGACAAAATGTATATCCTGTAGTTTCTGCAATTTGACTGTGAAAACCTCTTTGTTCTAAATAAATGTTATATAACTTTTCTGAATGCTTGTGTAAACAGTGGTATGATTTCAGGGGAATGACCCCCTTATGTTCGACAAGAGGGTGGATTATGCAAATCATGCTGACATCCGCTTACGTCAGTGCTAGCTAAAGCACTAGTCAGCGTAATCCTTGTGTATTTACACTTAGAATTCCTTGACAGCTGGGTCTTTGTCTATCACTCGGCTATCAGGACTCTGTGACGGTCAGCTCTTTAATTTATTTTGTGCTAGCTTACAACTTCGACGTAGGCCCTAAGCACGATTAAGATGGAACGACGAACTTCTTTCAGGTAAATCCACACATTGTCTAACTCTCTCTCTTAAATGTACCTTAGATTATTTACTAGAAAGATTAAAGTCCCTCTTGGAATCAGGGATTCCCTGAAACCTGTAACTCTCTCGATGACGTCCCTGAGCTACGTCCACGTCCTCGTCCTATCTGGTATAGGAGCCGGCTTTGGCAAAGTGACATTATGTCACATCTGGTGGAGCAGCCAGGGCTTCTGTGACATCTAGTGGCGTCGCTATGACAAATAAGGCAACAGTACAATATTTATACGGTATTTAAATTAAAATGGTTTATTTTATTTAATGTAATTTAGAGTTTTTACTACTGTATGCTCCACTTCCGCTAAAACCTCATTTGACATACTTTATATTGTATTCATTTACTTCCTTACATGTTTATTAATTTCTGTATGACATCTAATTATTTATATTTTTACTTTCTGTACCACGTTTGCATTTCACCAAAAAATTCGATACTTAGTTTTCACGGAAATACATGTTTTTAAGCCCCCTGAATAAAAAAGAAACATTTCTAGAAAAGTCCATGAGTCTGTGTGTTTCAAAATCGAAAATTTCTATAAACACCAAACTCGGTATTTAGGTTCAGTACCTTCCTAAGATGCTACACGAAAATTTTCAAGAAAATTCCCCCACCCCAAACTACACTTTACATGGAAAATGTTTAAAAAATTTCGATTTTCTGAAAAATGACTAAAGATTTTGATTAAAATACCTCATACTAAAGATATATGCATGACAAATACAATATACATCTTGAATTTTCTGCGAATAGCTTGTGAAATCCTCTTCATTCGGAAGGAATTTTGTATAATGTTACTAACTGGTAAACTTTAACAATAGATGAAAACGTACTACACAAACATGTAATTCTGTTTTAAACACACAATTTATTTAAAATAACATTTTGATGTGGTACGAACCATTTCTGTGATATCCTTTATTAATGTTTCGAATTGTTTAACACTTTACCATTCATTTAAAGTCTCCTGTCGACATTCAGTTGTTTCTAGCGAAGTCATGGAAAGAGTATGAAATTTTAAGGCTAGCATATAGCGTCCAGTTGTTAAATATTTGACTATCGCTGTTGTCTTTTTATATATAAAGTAATCTGTAATGTAGGTAATTCTGCAAACGTTTATATCGATTAAAATTATGTAGACAGAAAAATAAGCTTTCGTAGGAATAGTTTTTATACCCACTAATAAACACAGAGGGTAGAGAACGTATAGGATTTTTAGAAAAATCTGCGTGTGTGTATGTGTCAGTGTGTCTGTGACAACATAATTAAAAAATCTGATGTGTTACACTCACATGACTTTCTCTACTCTTGTACAGACTATTTTTACAAACGCTTATTCTCCATATGCTTCATGTTAATCGAGATGTTAATCTTATTGCTAATTTTTTTGTAGATGAAAAGGGAATTGTTAGACTTTAAACGATAGTCAAATATTTTAAGAGCTGGTTGCTATGTGGAGTATTCCATTCTCTTTGCATTACCAGGACAAACCAATGAATACCGAATTCCCATTTGAGAAAAAGTATAAGTATTGGAGAATTTAAGGGAATAATAAGCAATATATCGAAAATGGTTCACTCAAAAAAGATGTATATGACATAAATTGTGTATTTTAATGGAACTACATTTTTTGTGTAGTAGACGTTTGTCTATCTCTTATGGTTTACCAGTTGTGCAAAAGTAGTTCACAATGAAGAATACTTTTGGAGACATTTCCAGAAAATCAAAGATATACATTTTATTTGCCATAAAAGTATCTTAAATATATGATATTTTAATCAAAATCGTTAGAGGCATTTTTGAGAAAATTAAAATTTTCGAAAAATATTCCATGTAAAGGGTAATCTGGGATGGGGGATTTTCTTGAAGGCCTTCGTTGCGCATTTCTGGAAGATACTGAACCTAAATATCAAGTTTGGTGTTTATCCGACTGTTCGTTTCTGAGTTATGCTGTTCACAGACACACACACGTATATGTTTTCAAAAATGCTTTATATGCATTCAGTGCACCTTAAAACATGTATTTCCGGTGCAATCTCAGTATCGAATTTTTGGGTGGAATGCAATACTTCCCCTACTTACTATAGTAGTAGAGAAAGTAAAAAAGAAGAGTCAGATAAATACCAAACTTGGGTGGAATACAATACTTCCTCTAAGTATAAATAGTAGAAAAACTAAAAAGGAGCTGTCACCAAAAGCTAAAAAGAAATAAAGTGAGTTATTTGGCTCCCAATAAGTACAGATTCATTAGGCCCGCCTTCCTATCATAACCCCATAAATATGAACTCTACCTAGCGAACAGCTGGAAGGACGAGGTCTGCAAGTGGCATCAGGCACTACTAAATTTCACACCCTCGGTCCAAGCCAATTAACTGAGGGGATGCTGGAAGTGGTTGTGAATATTCTTTGCCACGTGACGTGTTATATCACCGGAGCATTTCTTGGGCTTGGATGTACGAACGGGTTGGTGGGGCAGATAGTATTGATTCCTCCAGCTCGGCACTTGTTTACTGTCTGTGCTGACTGACGGATTAGGTTAACCTACGTGCCGCTCACTAACTTTATAGCAATTCACGTGAACTTGGTTCCGGCAGCTACAGCAACCCCTTATTGTTAGGTGTTATTGTTAAGTTTGCTGTTAACAAACATTGAAAGTAATCTGAGGTGTTACGTACTTCATTATAATCGAGATAAACCTTTGCAGAAACAGCTACATTACATATCGCTATAAATACAAAGGAAACAGCGATGGTCAAATGTTTAAGAACTGGACGCTATATGCTACCTTAATAATATATTATGCAACGAGACTATAATGGTAGTAATTAAAACGCGAGTATTATTATTAACCGAGCGATATGCTCCACCATGTATCTAAATTAAGGGTTTCATAAGTATCCGTTTCTGGTTTGAGTGATGTGTTACAATCGTTATTCCTTTATCTATGGTTACAATACAATGACCTTGTAGCACCTGTGTCAAAGTTGCTAGCGTTGTGAGACGTTCTACGCAGAATAATCGATACTTGCGCTTTCACAATGTTTCGTGGCCACTTCTGATTGGTCGAATACCAATATTTTAATGAACAGGTGTACTTTAATGAGGCCCATTAAAGCACTGCTACCAGTCGTATAAATACTACATAAATTCCACACTGTTTCCATGGCATCGCGAGAAACAACTGAATGTTGATAGGACTTTAAAGGATGTTAAAGCATTGAACAATTCGAACCGCAACTACCAGCTGTGCTAGGGGTCCCGGGTTCGATTCCCGGCTGGGGGGTGAGGGTTTTTCTCTAACCAAGATATTCCTTTTCCTCCCCAGAGTCTGGAAGTATGAATAAGAGTGTGAATGATCTAATGATTAAAAACCAAGAAATCCAACGACAAGAGTTACATGAGTTAACAGCATTACCAATAGGCAATAAGTTCCAAAGAAAAGCTCGCCGATAAGACCAATGCAATTAAAGGCAGGGTATAAATGGAACTAGAAAAAAAATCGAACCATTAATAATGGATACCTCGGAAATAGCTTATGCTACAAAAAAGTTGTTTCGTGTAAATTTTGTGTTTTAAAGAGGTCTACATTTTTCGTCTCTCGCTTAACGTTCACCAGCAATACACGAGTATACAAAATTCCTTCCGAATCAGGACTTCTCAGGGTTTTTCCAGAAAATTCAATACATAGTTTTATTTTTCATGGAAATATCTTTAATATATGGTAGTTTAATAAACATAGTTAGAGAATTTTTCAGAAAATAAAAAAATTCGACAAATCTTCCATGTTAAGGTTAGTTTGGGGTGGAGAATTTTCCAGAATATTTTCATGTCGCAGAAGATACTGAACTTAAATACCAAGTTTGATATTTAACCGACTTTTTGTTTTTAAGTTATTTTTATAAAAATGCTTTTTTGGGATTCAGGGGGCCTCAAAATATGTATTTCCGATGAAATCTCGATATCGGGTTTTTGTGTGGAATGCAATACCTTCTCTATCTACTATGTACTTGCTAGAAAAGTAAACATTGCTTTTGGTTGATTTCTATAGTCCCCTTTAACTTCTATGATAATATCAGGGGCTTTGATTGAAATGTTCTGTGATGTTTTTGCTGTTTGAACTTATAGGATAGGTTACTGTAGTTTTTCGTCGTTTTTAACTTATCTTCACACATATATTCACTCTTAAGTGCACACTTTCAGATTTTATGGAGGGTAGGCATTAATTCTAGTTAAAGAAAAATTACCACCCCCGGCTGGGAATTCTAACCTGGGACCTGCGAGTGAATAGTCCGCTCGTTGACCTCTAAACCACTGAGACAGTCATGCTTCACACTAGAGTTTTTCGATAATTTTTTTTTGGTTCCCTAACTTTTTAGGAATTCACGTGATATCTGAATCGGTCACAGTTCATAGTTACAGAAATCCAGTAGCGAGGAAATCTGTCTCCAGGGTTTTAAGCAGCTGAGTTGAGAATAGACATGGAGTCAGTGTGATAGATAGGTGAAATAAAAACGACAGGTTTCTATGAATATGCTAATCTTTACTTTCTCTACTACGTACAGTAAGTAGGGGAAATATTGTATTCTACCCAAAAATTCGATACCGAGATTTCACCGGAAATACATGTTTTGAGACCTCCTGAATCCAAAAAAAGCATTTTTGGAAACATGTCCGTGTGTGTGTCTGTGTGTGTGTGTGTCTGTGTGTCTGTGTGTGTGTGTGTCTGTGAACAGCATAACTCAAAAACTAACAGTCGGATAAACACCAAACTTGGTATTTACGTTCAGTATCTTCCAGAGATGCGACACGAAGATTTTCAAGAAAATCCCCCCACCCCAGACTACCCTTTACATGGAACATTTTTCGAAAATTTTAATTTTCTCAAAAATGGCTCTAACGATTTTGATGAAAATATCATATGTTTAAGATAATGTCATGAGAAATGAAATGTATATCTCGAAATTTCTGGGAATGTCTTCAAAAGTATTCTTCATTATGAACGACTTTTGTATAACTGGTAAACCATAAGAGATAGACAAAATTTTACTACACAAAAAATGTAGATCTCGTTAAAATACACAACTTATATCATATACATTTTTTGTTAAGTGAACCGTTTTCGAGATATTGCTTGCTATTTCCTTAAATTTTCCAATACTTATACTTTTACTTAAATTCGTTATTCATTTTTTATGTCCTGGATATGCAAACAGAATGGAATGCGCCACATAGCAACCAGCGATAAAATATTTGACTATCGCTTAAAAGCTACCATATTCCCCTTGCATCTACAAGAAAATTAGCAATAAGATTGACATCTCGATATCTCGATTAACATGAAGCCTATGGAGAATAGGCGTTTGTAAAAATAGATTGTACAGAGTAGGGAAAGTCATGTGAGTGTAACACATCAGATTTTTTTATGTCCTGGACATGCAAAGAGAATGGAATGCGTCACATAGCAACCAGCGTTGAAATATTTGACTATCGCTTAAAAGCTACCATATTTCCCTTGCATCTACAAGAAAATTACAAATAAGATTGACATCTCGATATCTCGATTAACATGAGAATAAGCGTTTGTAAAAATAGGTTGTACAAGAGTAGAGAAAGTCATGTGAGTGTAACACATCAGATTTTTTTTGGTAACATGTCCGTGTGTGTTTGTGTATGTAAATGAAAAGCATAACTAAAAAACGAAAAGTCGGATAAATACCAAAATTGGTACTTAAGTTTAGTATCTTCCAAGGATGCAACACGAAGATTTTCTAGAAAATCCTCCCACCCCAGACTACACCTTTTATGGAACATTTTTAGAAAATTTTTATTTTCTAAACAAATGGCTCTAAGAATTTTGATAAAAATACAGTATATGAAGGATATCTACATGAAAAATAAAATGTATATTTTCAATTTTTTGGGAATAGCCTAGGAACTCCTCTTTATTCGGAAGGAATTTTATATAGTCTTGTATAACTTGTAATCGTTAAGCGATAGACGTAAACGTACTACACAAAAATTGTATATCTCTTTAAAAACACAATTTACTTAAAATAAGTTTTAAAAGCCTGTCGATTTTACGTTGTTTTTCACGATGTCATGGAAACAGTGTGGAATTTTAAGGCCAGCATATAGCGTCCAGCTCTTAAACATCTGACTATCACTGTTCTCTTTGTATCTATAATGAAATGTGTAATGTAGCTGTTTTGCAAAGGTTTATTTGGATTAAGTGTAGTAGATCGAAAAACAAGTTTTAGTAAGAGTAGTTTGTACACACACTAATAAAGATAGAGGGTAGAGAAAGTCGCATGAATGTATCACATCATATTTTTTACTTTCTCTATTACGTGTGGTAAGTAAGGGAATTAATGTATCATCCAAAATTTTATAGGAACAGAGATTTCACCGGAAATGCATGTTTTAAGGTCCCATGAATCCAAAAAAAAAAGAATGTGTGTCTGTAAACAGCATAACTCAAAAATGAAAAGTTTAGATAAATACTTATGTTGGTATTTAAATTTAGTACTTTCCAAAGATGCGACACCAATATTTTCAACAAAATCCCTCAACTCGGACTACCTTTTACATTGAAAATTTTTCGAAATGTTTTATTTTATACAAAATGAATCTAATGACTTTGATAAAATCCCAAATATTAAAGATATTTACATGACAAATGAGATGCATATATTGAATTTTCAGAGAATAGCCTATGAAGTCCTCTTCACTCGCAAGGTATTTTTGTATAATCTTATATAATTGTAAACCTTAAGCGATAGACGAAAACGTACTACACAAAACACAAAACACATAGATCTCTTTAAAGCACACAATTTACTTCAAATATGTAGAATAAGCCGTTTCTGAGATATCACTAATTAAAGGATTGAATTGTTCAATACCTGTCATTGTTATAAAGTGTCATCGATTTGCAATGTCATGGAAACAGTATGGAATTTTAAGGCCAGCATATAGCGTCCAGTTCTTAAACATTTGACTGTCGCTATTCCCTTTGAGTGTATAAGAAAAGTGTAATTTAGCCATTTTTACTTTCTCTACTACGTATAGTAAGTAGGGGAAGTATTGTATTCCACCCAAAAATTCGATACCGAGATTTCACCGGAAATACATGTTTTGAGACCCCTGAATCCAAAAAAGTATTTTTGGAAACATGTCCATGTGTGTGTGTTTGTGAACAGCATAACTCAGAAACGAACAGTCGGAAAAACACCAAACTTGCTATTTAGGTTCAGTATCTTCCAGAGATGCAACACGAAGGTTTTCAAGAAAATCCCCCACCCCAGACTACCCTTTACATGGAACATTTTTCGAAAAATATAATTTTCTCAAAAATGGCCCTAACGATTTTGATTAAAATATCATATATTTTCAAGATATTTTCATGACAAATGAAATGTATATCTCGAATTTTCTGGGAATGTCTCCAAAAGTATTCATTGTGAACGACTTTTGCATAACTGGTAAACCATAAGAGATAGACAAATTTTACTACACAAAAATGTAGATCGCGTTAAAATACACAATTTATGTCATATACATTTTGTTTGTAGAGTGAACCATTTTCGAGGTATTGCTTGTTATTCCCTTAAATTTTCCAATACTTATTACTTTTTCTCAAATTCATTATTCATTTTTTTGTCCTGGTAATGCAAAGGGAATGGAATACTACACATAGCAACGAACTCTTAAAATATTTGACTATCGCTTAAAGCCTACCAATTCCCCTTGCATCTACAAGAAAATTAGCAATAAGATTGACATCTCGATTAACATGAAGCATATGGAGAATAAGCGTTTGAAAAATAGCTTGTACAAGAGTAGAGAAAGTCATGTGTAACACATCAGATTTTTGTAAAGGTTTATTTAGATTAAAATGTAGATAGAAAAATAACTTTAGTAAGAATAATTTGTATACCCACTAATAAAGATAAAGGGTAGAGGTCATGTGAATGTATCACATAAGGTTTATTTTTAAAGGCTTAGCCCGGCTTTATAACAAATTGACTATCACTCTAGCCTACTGCATGCTAATTCTACAGCTAAATGTGTACGTCTGCAATAAAAGTTGATTTCTATTAAAAAAGTAGATAGAAGAATAAACTTTTGTAGAAGAGTGAGTAGACAAAGCCATGTAAATGCAATACATAAGTCTTTTTTATGCGCCCTAAAACCCAAGTGCATCAAGTTTTTGAAAATAATTAAAAAAATACTTTTATAACAATGTTGAAGAAAATCAGAGCTAAATTTAAGAATAGGATCACGATATGCAACGCATTCCCCTCTATAGTAACTCAATTTTAAAGAGTCCCTTTCACTCCTTTGAGCTATACCAGCTGGTTAGTTATAAAATATCTGCCATATTTGCAAAAAAAGGAGACAAAAATACATTATAATATTTACATTCAACGAAACGGGTTTAACGTAGGGCGACACGAGTATGTAAGTCGCCCTCTTAAACCCCACACCATTATTTTTCGCATATTATATAACCTATTGCTTTCTAGAGGAATAGAGGTTTTCAAAGGTTAAATACTTATTAAAATGGTTTAGAGCCTTCTAAATTAGCCTATACATACGAATTTTCTTTTTATATAACACTAGTATAAATAATAGGCAATAAATCAAGAAAATAATAACACATTTTGACCCTATTCACCCTGGTTTGACCTGTAAGGCTGGAAAAAGCACAGTTCCTCATCATGTATAGCGTCCAGTCTAGACATGGCAGCGATGGAAGAAGAGTGATTGTCGACTTCAGTTCGGCTGACACGCCAACTCGCGAGAGAGTGGAGGGGGAGGAGGGGTTGTTTCTCAAACAGGGCATCCATTGACCCAAATATGACAAAAATCACAAAGATCAATAACACTGGCAGGTTCCATCTAGCTTATTGCGTTACATTGCCAAGAAATTGCACTAGATGTGTGTGCAAGATGACGCCTGAGTGAGGCGAATTCTACGAGACGTGCTGGGCGTCGAAAACAACACACCCAACAGCTTACTCTGGTATCAACTGTTTCAAACATTTTTGTTAGAATGTTTTAGCAATATATATAAATATACGTGAAATATCAACTTGAAATATTTGTTAAATAACTTTAACATATGAATGCTTCTAATAAACTTAAAGATCTGCATTTCTAGAACGGAACCTCTTAATATTTAGGTGTACCATTATCGAAATATTTAAGAAAAAATTATGATGTGATACATTCATATGACTTTCTCTACCTTCTATCGTTTATAGTGGGTATACAAACTATTCTTAATAAAGCTTATTACTTTCTCTACTACGTATAGTAAGTAGGGGAAGTATTGCATTCCACTCAAAAATTCGATATCGAGATTTCACCGGAAATACATGTTTTGAGACCCCCTGAATCCAAAAAAGCATTTTTGGAAACATTTCCGTGTTTGTGTCTGTGAACAGCATAACTCAGAAACGAACAGTCGGATAAGATATTTATATGTTTAAGATATTTTCATGATAAATGTATCTCTCAAATTTTCTGGGAATGTCTCCAAAGGTATTCTTCATTGTGAACGACTTTTGCATAACTGGTAAACCATAAGAGATAGACAAAATTTTACTACACAAAAAATGTAGACCGCGTTAAAATACACAATTTATGTCATATATTTTTTGAGTGAACCATTTTCGAGATACTGCTTGTTATTCCCTTAAATTTTCCAATACTTATACTTTTTCTCAAATTCGTTATTAAATTTTTTTTTGTCCTGGTAATGCAAAGAAAATGGAATACTCCACATAGCAATCAGCTCTTAAAATATTTGACTATCGCTTAAAGTCTACCAATTCCCCTTGCATCTACAAGAAAATTAGCAATAAGATTAACATCTCGATTAACATGAAGCATATGGAGAATAAGCGTTTGTAAAAATAGTTTGTACAAGAGTAGAGAAAGTCATGTGAGTGTAACACATCAGATTTGTTTCTATCTACTACATTTTTATCCAAACAAACCTTTGCAGAAATAGCTGCATTAACATTTCGTTAGGATATAAAGAGAACAGCTATAGTGCAATGTTTAAGAACTGGACGCTATATCCTGGTCTTAAAATTCCACACGGTTTCTATGACATCGCGAGAAACAACTGAATGTTGACAGGACTTTAATCATTAGCAAAAAATGAACAATTCGAGCCATTAATAACGGATATCTCAGAAATGGCTAATGCCACAAAAAACCAACTTATTTTAAATAAATGGTGTGTTTTAAAGAAATCTGCATTTTTTGTTTTGTAGGTTTTCGTCTATTGCTTAACGTTTACCAGTTATGCAATATTATGCAAAATTCCTTCCGAATGAAAGGACTTCACATGCTATTTCCAGAAAATCCAAGATATAAATTTTATTTGTCATGCAAATATCTTTAGTATGTGGTATTTTAATCAAAATCGTTAAAGCTATTATACCTCTAGTTTGGTATTTATTCGGCTTTTCGTTTTTGAGTTGTGTTGTTCACAGACACACACACGGACCTTTTTCTAAAAATGTTTTTTTGGGAGGTTCAGGGGCCTCAAAATATGTATTTACGGTAAAATCTTGGTATAAATTTTTTGGGTGGAATGCATTACCTTTTCTGTCTAGTATGTACGTGGTAAAGAAAGTAAATATATAAATAATTAGATGTCGTACAGAAATTAATAAATATATAAGCAAGGGAAAATATGAAATACAAATTCTAAATCCTATATTATGATTTAATATCTATTTATATATCAAGTACGCAAAATACGGCTTTAGCAAACGTGGAGCATTCAACAGTTTTCATTTACAACTGTCTAAATTATATTAAATAAAACAAATAAACGTAATATAAGTACTGCAGAAGTATTGTAATGTCGCCCCTTTTCGTCACGGCGACGCCACTAGATGTCACAGAAGCCCTGGTGGCTCCACCAGATGAGATATAAGGTCACTTTGCCCAAACCGACGCCTATATCAGATGGGACGAGGATGGAGAGGTAGTTCAGGGATCGCATCAAGAGAATCATAGGTTGCGTGTAGCTGGAAGGGTGATAAAAGGAGAGACTATTAGACGTGTAATTCTGCTTCCAAGATAGACTTTAATCTTTCTGATATATAATCTAAGGTACATTGCAAGAGGGAAACAGTTTATGGGTTTGCTGGTAGACGGAAGAAGTTCGATTGGACCTTCGTCGTGTCTAGGGTCTATGTCGAAGTTTTAAGCTAGAAAAAGCGTAAATTAAAGAGAGGACCGTCACAGAGTCCTGCTAGTCTAGTGATAGGCAAATACCCAGCCGTAAAAAACTCTAAGCTTAAATACCCAAGGATTATGCTGACTAATGCTTTAGACAGCACTGACGTAAGCGGATGTCAGCATGATTTGCACCTTATGTTCGACTTTTTTTTAAGATGAAACAGAAATGTTTATTTGTACCTTATAGGATTTAGACATGATTACATACTTACGGATGATTTACAGATAACAAATGAATATGAATGTATTATTTGAAGTAACTTAATATCATTTATAATTTTCTTTAGGCACTAACCAAAATGCAAAACAGCTATTACGGAATGCTACACATTGAAACGATTAAGTTCACATTTTTTCCGAAGATGGTGGGGGTTTAGAGACCACCACGGAGGTGGAGCACCAGATGAAAGGTAGATTCCTTCTGTATGTTATAATCTGAAAGAGTGCGCCCATCTTCCAATGGCTTTCCAGCAAAGATAAGCATCTGCTAATCAGGTGGAATATCTTCCTTTTCCTGTAGCTTAGCTTTCACGTTTTCAATTGTCTGAGGGTTCCACTTCATGTGTGATTGTCTTTCCTGTCAATGTTTTGACAAAGATTTGCATTCCATCTCTCAAACGGAGCACCAAGGGAAGTGTTGATTCTTTCTGGATATTATAATCTGAGAGGGTGCGCCCATCTTCAAATTGTTTTCCGCAAAAAATAATTCTCTGTTGGTCAGGTGGAACTCCTTCCTTATCTGGAATTTTGGCTTTTACATTTTAAATAGTGTCTGATGGTGGTCTTTCCAGTTAAGGTTTTGACAAACATTTGCATTCCACATCCCAGACGCAGGACTAAATGAAGTGTTGATTCTTTCTGTATATTATAGTCTGAAAGAGTGCGTCCGGCTTCAAGCTGTTTTCCAGCAAAAATCAGTCGCTGTTGGTTTGGAGGAATGCCATCTATATCCTGAATCTTAGCCTTGACATTCTCTATGGTGTCAGCTGCACTTCTAGAGTTATTGTCTTTCCAGTAAGTGTCTTCACAAAGATGTGTATTCCTCCTCTCAGACCAGCACTAAATGAAGTGTAGATTCTTTTTTAATGTTATAATCAGACAATGTTCGTCCATCCTCCAGTTACTTTCCTGCCAAAATTAGTCTCTACTGATCAGGAGGGATCCCCTCCTCATCCTGAATTTTTGCTTTCACATTTTCAATTGTGTCAGGATTCAACCTCGAGAGTGATGAGTTAGAGTTAGAAGTCTAAAAATCACACCGCCAAACTCCTGCTTTCTTAAGCATCCGGGAAATGACTCGTAAAATTCTAAAGCGAATTTCATGGGTTTACTTATTAAATTTTTGTCTTAAGCATATCGAATTTCATAAAATTACATTTATCACATTCTTGAAAAACAAATATATAGCCGTCACAAAATAAAAGGCACAGTCAGTCATTTGTTGACATATTCTGATAGCCGCCCCAATCATAGCTATGAACCGTACTATCACGTTCTAGGAAGCGTTGACCGTACCATTGCGAGGTGCTGAAATAGAAGGCAGTGCCCATTCTCAGTGCTCGTTTCTAAACAACAAGCTTGTGATTGAAAATATGGGCGGAAACCTCGAGGAAATTTCAATCCGAGTCGGATTGGAGCTGCTTCCAGCAAAATCTCGCAGTAGTATGAGAAATAATATATTGCATTTAAAGACTGGTGCAGCGTTTCTCTTGTGAATAAAGATGGTTACTGACTTACGTGAAAAATTAGACACTGAAAGCTTTTAAAATGATATACTGCCTTGTGAAAAATTCTGGTAACGTTTATGATTAGTATAAAAACAATTTTGGCTTATATTTCGTGTTTTATGATTAAGTATTTCGTTTAAAAGCCTGTTAAAGTTGGTAGGATTGATCACTACTATCTGATATTGTTTATTACGCCGCTAAAGAGCTATTTTTCGGCGTGTTACCAAATGTTTTAGGGAGCGTATACTAAAAAACCTGATGTATTACACTCACATGACTTTCTCTACTCTTGTAAAACTATTTTTACAAACTCTTATTCTCCATCTACTTCATATTAACCGAGATAAACATTTGCAGAAACGATCTTTTGACATGCAAAGAGAATTACATTTTACACATAGCGACCAGTTCTAAAAATATTTGACTATCGTTTAAGGCGTACCATGTTCCCCTTGTTTTGTATTTGCAAGGGCAATATAGAAATACAGTAGCCTTTAAGCATATACATATCTCTTAATAGCTGGTTGTTATATGCAGCACCATTCTCTTTGCCACAGATTAATACTCTTTGCATATCCAAGACAAACAAATGAATAACGAATTCCCATTTGAGAAAATAAGTATTGAAAAATTTAAGGGAATAACAAGCAATATCTCGAAAATGGTTCACTCAACAAAAAATGTATATGACATAAATTGTGTATTTTAACGCGATCTACATTTTTTGTGTAGTAAAATTTTGTCTATCTCTTATGGTTTACCAGTTATGCAAAAGTCGTTCACAATGAAGAATACTTTTGGAGACATTCCCAGAAAATTCAAGATATAAATTTTATTTTTCATGAAAATATCTTAAACATATGATATTTTAATCAAAATCGCTAGAGGAATTTTTGAGAAAATTAACATTTTTGAAAAATGTTCCATATAAAGGGTAATCTGGGGTGGGGGGATTTTCATGAAAACTTTCGTGTCGCATCTCTGGGAGATACTGAATCTAAATACCAAGTTTGGTGTTTATCCGACTGTTCGTTTCTGAGTTATGCTGTTCACAGACAGACACACACACGGACATGTTTCCAAAAATGTTTCTTGTTGGATTAAGGGGGCCTCAAAACATGTATTTCGGTGAAATCTCGGTATAGAATTTTTGGGTGGAATAGAGAAAGTAAAAATCCTTTTTAGTCTGTAGTCATTTAGGAACTGAAATTGTAGCCTGTGTCTCTCGGGAAGAACAGCGCCTTTTGATGCACACATACAAAATTTCCTTCTGTATAATACTAGTAGAGAGCATTATTATCGATAAATACGGTATTACTTATCGGCGCTGCTTCAATGACAATATTCCAGAAATAGCTCTGTCCTCGCTTAAAGGGATTTCTCCCTTATAAAATTCGCTCGATTTTTCTGTTCAGCTGTTGCTAATGCGGAATGGGATTGCTTGGTCATGTGACTCCGGCTAGACAATCCCCTCAGGCTGATCGAGGAAATTCAAAGCACTGCTTTCACCCCATCTTCTGCCTCTTTCTATACGAAGAAAGAAGCGATAAAGGAAACCATTCAGTTCAAAGGCAAACAAAAGACGCAACACTCATTCTCAAAGATGATATATTGGTTAGTAAATAGCAGCCAATAACATGGCTTTTGTGGTAACGCGAGTAATATGCTGGTAGTTCACCACAAGGGTGAGAAACATGTTCCACTCTTGCACCATCAGCATAATTGCTTTTTTATTTTTTCTACCACGTACCTTGTCGGTAGGGGAAGTTTATTCCATTCCAACATGAAAATTCCATGTTTATATTTCACCAAAAATCTGATATGTTACACTCACTTGACTTTCTCTACTCTTGTACAAACTATTTTTACAAACGCTTATTCTCCATATGCTTCATGTTAATCGAGATGTTAATCTTATTGCTATCTTTCTTATAGCTACAAGGGGAATTGCTAGGTTTTAAGCGATAGTCAAATATTTTAAGAGCTGGTTGGTATGTGGAGTATTCCATTCTCTTTGTATGTACAGGACAAAAAAAAAAATAACGAATCCCCATTTGAGAAAAAGTATAAGTATTGCAAAACTCAAACAAATAACAAGGAATATCTCGGACATGGTTCACTGGGCCCCCCTCCCCAATGCAAATGACATAAATTGTGTGTTTTAAGGAGCTTTACATTTTTTGTGTAGTAAAACTTAGTCTATCTTTTATGGTTTACCAGTTGTGCAAAATTCATTAAGAATGAAGAGGATTTTTGGGGACATTCCCAGAAAATTCAAGATATACTGTTATAAACCGCGGTGAGGCTGAAAGGTTTACAGCTAAAATATTTAATTTAGTTACCCCGGCATAAACATTGGGGGACATTGACTCTGAGGCAGCGAGAGATACCAAGGACTTGCTGCACAAACCTAAAGCGGACGTGGGATATTTATAAATAATACATATAAATTTACATTTAACTCTGATTTATTATAATTAATAAGGTGCCTACATTGTACACAAAAGGGTAGAGGCAAACACTGGGGGAGATGTCCCACGCACACACACGACAACACGCACTCCTACATACAAACCACACACTCAGAAGACCTACTCTAGACTGACGCTACTCACCGACCCACGCTATCAAACAAAGAGGCTCTTCCCTCAACCTGCCTTCACCCCCCTTAACTAGGAGTTGGAGGGAAGTATGTCGCGCCGGACAAGAATTCAAAGTTACAAACGAAACAATTAATTCAACAATATATTATACACAGCAATAATGTGTCCGACGCGACAATGCATACGCATTCGCTACAATACATTTCATTTGCCATAAAAGTATCTTAAGCGTATGATACTTTAATCATAATCGTTAGGGACATTTTTAATAAAATAAAAAATGTCGAAAAATGTTCCATTTAAAGGATAGTCTGGCTGGGAGATTTTCTTGAAGCTCTTCGTGTCGCATCATTGGAAGGTAGTAAACTCAAATACCAAGTTCGGTATTTATTCGACTTTTCGTTTTTGAGTTATGCTGTTCACAGACACACACACGTGTTTCCAAAAATGCTTTATTTGGATTCAGGTAATTCCAAAACATGTATTTCCGTTGAAATTTCGGTATCGAACTTTTGGGTGAAATGCAATATTTCCCCTATCTACTATACGTAATAGAGAAAGTAAAAATTATTTTTACTTTCTCTACTACGTATAGTAAGTAGGGGAAGTATTGCATTCCACCCAAAAATTCGATACCGAGATTTCACCGGAAATACATGTTTTGAGACCTACTGAATCCAAAAAAAGCATTTTTGGAAACATGTCCGTGTGTGTCTGTGTGTGTGTGTCTGTGTGTGTGTCTGTGTGTGTGTCTGTGTGTGTGTGTGTCTGTGTGTGTGTGTCTGTGAACAGCATAACTCAAAAACGAACAGTCGGATAAACACCAAACTTGGTATTTAGGTTCAGTATCTTCCAGAGATGCGACACGAAGGTTTTCAAGAAAATCCCCCCACCCCAGACTACCCTTTACATGAAAGATTTTTCGAAAATTTTAATTTTCTCAAAAATGGCTCTAACGATTTTGATTAAAATATCATATGTTTAAGATAATGTCATGAGAAATGAAATGTATATCTCGAATTTTCTGGGAATGTCTCCAAAAGTATTCTTCATTGTGAACGACTTTTGCATAACTGGTAAACCATAAGAGATAGACAAAATTTTACTACACAAAAAATGTAGATCTCGTTAAAATACACAACTTATGTCATATACATTTCTTTTGTTGAGTGAACCGTTTTCGAGATATTGCTTGTTATTCCCTTAAATTTTCCAATACTTATACTTTTTCTCAAATTCGTTATTCATTTTTTTATGTCCTGGACTTGCAAAGAGAATGGAATGCGCCGCATAGCAACCAGCGTTAAAATATTTGACCATCGCTTAAAAGCTACCAAATTCCCCTTGCATCTACAACAAAATTAGCAATAAGATTGACATCTCGATATCTCGATTAACATAAAGCATATGGAGAATAGGCGTTTGTAAAAATAGATTGTACAAGAGTAGAGAAAGTCATGTGAGTGTAACACATCAGATTTTTTAGATTTCAAGGATCCTCAAAACATGTATTTCCAGTGAAATCTTGGTATTGAATTTTTTGGTGGAATACAATACTTCTTACCTGCTGTAAGTAGTTGGCAGAGAAATTAAAAGATGCGCCTATTCATATATTCAACCTTTTCTATCATTTGACCAATAATGAACAAAAGTTTAGACGCTTACATTTTAGGTTTGGGTGAAAATCGTAGGCTACTCACAAACTTAACAACCATCCTTATCAATACCTTTAAACGCCTGAACTTTTCCGTTCAGTTGCTTTCCGTACTCCAACACTAACATACGACTACGCAATGATAAATCTACTACGAGAATAACTTTTCATTAGCATTTTTCTCCCGCATTTCAATTAATACATGTTTCTATATTAATTTTAAAACATGAGTATTACTTAATAACTCACCTTAATTCATTTACTTACAGAGATATCTAAACTTCTGCAGTCCCCTACTCAACTATATGTTGAAATAGTTGACATTTATTCCGACAACGGCGCCACTGTACGACAAGCTCCAATGTTACCAACATCTATTACAACTCATTTCTATGAAACATATGACTGCGTTCATGTCCAACATAAAATGTAGTACAATATTTAACCAATATATAAAGTATTTCGACATGATACCTAACAAAATATTGTACGTAACCGCAGGAATTCTTTTTCAGGACTCGTTTCGATATTCCGACCTGTTAGCATCTTAGTCGTCCTGAACAAATTCACTTTCGTATACAGTTACGTAAATAACTAATAAGCTTACATATGGAAAAGTGAGCTAATAAGCTAAAACAATTAGCAAGTGGACTTTAGCAGCACAGGGAATTGTTAAAAGTAACGGCTTGTATGACAGAGATGATCGGCGAGAGAAAGAGACAGAGATACATAAAAATTCTCAGATATGCCATCAGAAGCGCGACAGATAAAAGTGTGAACATCTAATAAAGGGAAATAGCTTAGCTAGCCGCTTTTATACTTATACATCTGGAATGAAATCTAGCTAATAGCCGAACACGTGGTTGTATTATTGTCCTTACCCACTACTGAGATAGGGCCAGATAGAGTTAGACTTAATTTAAAACATCTAGCTCGAGAAAGCAGTCGGCGGAACTTCAGGCAGTATATTTAACACTTAAATGATTTTAGTCAAATTATATAATAAAAAATATAATAACAGCCCACCTTAAAGCAATATGTATATGTAACAATATATAAAAAGTGTATATTACAGTCAATGTATATGTTTATATTATTGTATACATGTAATAATGTTATGTGAATGTACTACGTAATTTAATAATATAGGAGCTGTGAGAATAATAGGTTAAAAGTTGCTAACAATGAAGTAACCTTAAGGCAATAATGAGTAAGAATGTTTAATAATGTTACTAGTTATTACTGGAGTAACACAATAATCTAATTTTTGTGACGGTTTATAAAATAACCAATTAACAACCAGAAAAAAGCTTTAGTTAAATAAACGTATTCTATTGAATTAGGAATAGCCAATCGGAGACTTGAAATATAGAAATTTACATATTTAGGCGGTTGAAATCAAGTCAGTTGTTTGTAGACAGCGCTCATAACTGGACGCGAGATGTGACCTCGAGAAAATTTTGTGTGAAAACATAGTTTACGTGTTAAAAAGTGCAAGTAATTAACACAAGAATCTCACAGCTCTCTATATCAGTGGTGTTATTTAAATCGTGTCAAGCATTAATAAATGGAGTGAAGAAAAACATAAAATCCATATTCTTCAGTCGCACCGCTCCCTGCTAAGATATTCATGTCTCTAAAAATGTATATAAATACTGCCGAGACAAACATAAATATATAATATTTAAAGAAACAGTCAAATTACTAAGTTAATATTTTTAAAGGTTTTTTTGGGGGGGCAAAGGCCACCGGAAAGTACATTTGGGGCGAAGGCTACCAGAAAGCGGGTATTATACGTGCGGTTGCAACGAACTTCAAGTGTTCGGCTCCCCAACAGTTGAACTATCATACATCATCTTCAAAGTGACTTTCCAGCAACAAACATTCTTCAAATTGGCTCCCAAAACGTGGGAAAAATAAAAATACAATTCAACTCCTTCAATACAACCCCTTTCTCAAACTTCGAACCTGAGACGAACAGAAGACAAGGTGAGCACACGCAATCTAGCGTTAACCCACAGCGACGTTCCGACCCTGCCAAGTATTTCTTGTATATATGTGCTCTGTTTGGTAAAAATACCGATCTCTTTTCGCAATTCATCAACATCGCTTCACCATTTTGCCTTTAAACTAACCTGAGAAACAAATTGTTCTTCGTGAGTAAACTCATTAATTCCCCTTGCATTGTTTTCTGAAAATCTTCTGGGATTTATTTCCTAGGAACCACCTTTAGCTCATATTACATCCTAACGAGATGTTTATAAACCTGCTAATTATCCTGGAAGACAAATATTTCCCCATAACCATTTCGATTATTTGTTCTGCAATGTTTAACTACTACACTGGTTTTATAGTCTGCATGGTCATAGTAGGTATCGAAGGTATTGCATTCCACCAAACAATTCAATACCGAAATTTCACCAGAAATATATCTTTAGAGGCACCATAAATAAAAAAACCTGGTGTGTTACATCCACATGACTTTCTCTGCTCTTGTACAAACTATTTTTACAAACGCTTATTCTCCATATGCTTCATGTTAATCGAGATGTTAATGTTATTGCTAATTTTCTTGTAGGTGCAAGGGGAATATGGTAGGTTTTAAGCAATAGTCAAATATTTTAAGAGCTGGTTGCTATGTGGAGCATTCCATTCTCTTTGTATGTCCAGGACATAAAAAAATGAATAACGAATTCCCATTTGAGAAAAAATATTGGAAAATTTAAGGGAATAACAAGCAATATCTCGAAAATGGTTCACTCAACCAAAAAAATGTATATGACATAAATTGTGTATTTTGACGCGATCTACATTTTTTGTGTAGTAAAATTTTGTCTATCTCTTACGGTTTACCAGTTTACCAAAAGTCGTTCACTATGAAGAATACTTTTGGAGACATTCCCAGAAAATTCAAGATATACATTTTATTTGTCATGAAAATATCTTAAACATATGATATTTTAATCAAAATCGTTAGAGCCGTTTTTGAGAAAATTAAAATTTTCGAAAAATCTTTCATGTAAAGGGTAATCTGGGGTGGGGGAATTTTCTTGAAAACCTTCGTGTCGTATTTCTGGAAGATACTGAACCTAAATACCAAGTTTGGTGTTTATCCAACTGTTCGTTTCCGAGTTATGCTGTTCACATACAGACAGACACACACAGACATACAGACACACACACGGACATGTTTCCAAAAATGCTTTGGGTCTCAAAACATGTATTTCCGGTGAAATCTCGGTATTGAATTTTTGGGTGGAATACAATACTTCCCCTACATACTATACGTAGTAAAGAAAGTAATAAGCCCTCGCCAAAATAATTTGTATACCCTGTATAATAAATGTTAATAATAAACATTTATAATAAACGGTAGAATAAAAGTCATGTGAATGTAACACACAAGATTCTTTTTTTTCTTTTGTAATAATAAGGAAGCTAATAGTGGTTAAAGGAAACGTTTAATGATCGCGTTCAGACAAATATTTGTGTTCTTGAGGACAACCTGGGATCGAGTTGTCTTATGCAAACAACGTAGGTAATGATGCTCTTATGTTTGGTGCATCCCCCGGGTCGTAATTATTGATAATATTCAGGTTAGTGGCGCTGTGTTGGTTTACTGCATGTGACAAGCCTCGTCCCGCTCCCCTGCGCCTGGGTGATGGATATCTGTGTGAACAACTTGGTGACGACATATCGTATGGTTTCTCAACACTTGGGTCTTCGTGTCAGTTGTGCATCAAACTATTGCGTCATGTCGCTCTGAATACTAGAACTTTCTCTATTACTTCCCTATAGTAAGTAGAGGGAGTATGACATTCTATCCAACAACCACATGTCCAGATTTCAAAATACATGTTTTGAATGTCCCCTGCACTTTTACTTTCTCTACTACGTATAGTAAGTAGGGGAAGTATTGCATTCCACACAAAAATTCGATACCGAGATTTCACCGGAAATATATGTTTTGAGACCTCCTGAATCCAAAAAAAAGCATTTTTGGAAACATGTCTGTGTGTGTGTGTGTTTGTGAACAGCATAACTCAGAAACGAACAGTCGGATAAACACAAAACTTGGTATTTAGGTTCAATATCTTCCAGAGAAACGACACGAAGGTTTTCAAGATAATCACCCCACCCCAGATTACCCTTTACATGGAACATTTTTAGAAAATTTTAATTTTCTCAACCATAGCTCTAGCGATTTTGATTAAAATCTTATATATTTAAGATATTTTCACGACATATGAAGTGTATATGTCGAATTTTCTGGGAATGTTTCCAAAATATTCTTCATTGTGAACGACTTTTGCATAACTGGTAACCCATAAGAGATAGACAAAATATTACTACACAAAAAATGTAGATCGCGTTAAAATACACAATTTATGTCATATACATTTTTTTGTTGAGTGAACCATTTTAGAGATATTGCTTGTTATTCCTTTAAATTTTCCAATGCTTTTTTTCAAATGAGAATTCGTTATTCATTTTTTTTTGTCCTGAACATACAAAGAGAATGGAATACGCCACATAGCAACCAGCTCTTAAAATATTTGACTATCGCTTAAAGGCTACCAATTCCCCTTGCATCTACAAGAAAATTAGCAATAAGATTAACATCTCGATTAACATGAAGCATATGGAGAATAAGCGTTTGTAAAAATAGTTTGTACAAGAGTAGAGAAACTCATGTGAGTGTAACACATCAGATTTTTTTCTTTAGTTCCATTTATATCCGTCCTTTAACTACATTGGTCTTATCGGCGGTCTTGCCTATTGGTAATTGTGTTAACTCGTGTAACTCTTGTTGTTGTTTTGTTTTTAATTATTAGATCACACACTCATTCATACTTCCAGACTCTGGGGAGCAAAAGGAATAACCTTAACTAAAGAAAAATTCCCACCCCCAGAATCGAACCCGGGACACCTCGCACAACAGGCAGGAGCTCTACCGACTGAGCTACAAACGTTTTTGTTTGTATTTTTGTTGCAAATACTACCATTTTATTGACTTTAGTTTTCCAGTTATTTATTTAAGCTTTTATTGTGTACCGGTATCACAAATCGAGCGAATTTGGCTGCGACTCACATTTGGGAGATCCCGAATTCGATACCCGGCTACCGCCCACTCTCATGATGGATTTTACGTGGTTTCCCGCCGGTCGGCAAGCGAATGCTGGTGTGGTTCATCTTCTACCACGGTTTTCCTGCCCATAATTTCCCGCACATCCATCTTCCTTGACATCTGTTTCAGGGTTGTAGGACCAGAGGATGGTGTTCGGCAGTAGGCGTTGCCTGTGCGCTTTGTACAGGTTTCTACCCTGGAGTTTTTGTGGAACTGCTTGGTTAATACCCAGCCTCGGGCGTTCTCAGGAGACCTCGGGGCTTGTGGGTAGGCCCTGGGGGCATCGTATGCGCTCGATCTGGAAACGTTAGGGATCCATCCATGCTTTCGCCTGTCTACATCCGGATCTGTTCGCCCTTCGGGTCTCTTCCCTCAACCCTCCCTTGGGATCATGGTAGAAGCAAAAAAAGCAATTGTGGCCTACATGAGGTACTCTGCCCCGGATTCGGAGGCCCATCACAGAAGCAGAGGTACAGTTGCCCATCACTAAGGTCTCGGTGGATAAGTGTCGAAACTGCCATCTGCCCTTCACAGAAGCAGAGGTACAGTTGCCTAGCACTAAGATCTCTGTGGACACTTGTCGAAGCTGCTATCTGCCCTTCACAGAAGCAGAGGTACAGTTGCCTAGCACTAAGATCTCTGTGGACACTTGTCGAAGCTGCTATCTGCCCTTCACAGAAGCAGAGGTACAGTTGCCTAGCACTAAGATCTCTGTGGACACTTGTCGAAGCTGCTATCTGCCCTTCACAGAAGCAGAGGTACAGTTGCCTAGCACTAAGGTTTCTGTGTACACGTGTCAAAGCTGCTATCTGCCCTTCACAGAAGCAGAGGTGCAGTTGCCTAGCACTAAGATCTCTGTGGACACTTGTCGAAGCTGCTATCTGCCCTTCACAGAAGCAGAGGTGCAGTTGCCTAGCACTAAGATCTCTGTGTACACGTGTCAAAGCTGCTATCTGCCCTTCACAGAAGCAGAGGTGCAGTTGCCTAGCACTAAGATCTCTGTGGACACTTGTCGAAGCTGCTATCTGCCCTTCACAGAAGCAGAGGTGCAGTTGCCTAGCACTAAGATCTCTGTGTACACGTGTCGAAGTTGCCATCTGCCCGTCACAGAAGCAGAGGTACAGTTGCCTAGCACTAAGATCTCTGTGGACAGGTGTCGAAGCTGCTATCTGCCCTTCACAGAAGCAGAGGTGCAGTTGCCTAGCACTAAGATCTATGTGTACACGTGTCGAAGTTGCTATCTGCCCGTCACAGAAGCAGAGGTACAGTTGCCTAGCACTAAGATCTCTGTGGACAGGTGTCGAAGTTGCTATCTGCCCGTCACAGAAGCAGAGGTACAGTTGCCTAGCACTAAGATCTATGTGTACACGTGTCGAAGCTGCTATCTGCCCGTCACAGAAGCAGAGGTACAGTTGCCTAGCACTAAGATCTCTGTGGACACTTGTCGAAGTTGCTATCTGTCCGTCACAGAATCAGAGGTACAGTTGCCTAGCACTAAGATCTCTGTGGACACTTGTCGAAGCTGCTATCTGCCCGTCACAGAAGCAGAGGTGCAGTTGCCTAGCACTAAGATCTCTGTGGACAGTTGTCGAAGCTGCTATCTGCCCGTCACAGAAGCAGAGGTGCAGTTGCCTAGCACTAAGATCTCTGTGGACACTTGTCGAAATTGCTATCTGCCCTTCACAGAAGCGGAGGTGCAGTTGCCTAGCACTAAGATCTCTGTGGACACTTGTCGAAGCTGCTATCTGCCCTTCACAGAAGCAGAGGTACAGTTGCCTAGCACCAAGATCTCTGTGGACACTTGTCGAAGCTGCTATCTGCCCGTCACAGAAGCAGAGGTGCAGTTGCCTAGCACTAAGATCTCTGTGGACACTTGTTGAAGCTGCTATCTGCCCGTCACAGAAGCAGAGGTACAGTTGCCTAGCACTAAGATCTATGTGTACACGTGTCGAAGCTGCTATCTGCCCTTCACAGAAGCAGAGGTACAGTTGCCTAGCACTAAGATCTATGTGTACACGTGTCGAAGCTGCTATCTGCCCGTCACAGAAGCAGAGGTGCAGTTGCCTAGCACTAAGATCTCTGTGGACACTTGTCGAAGCTGCTATATGCCCTTCACAGAAGCAGAGGTACAGTTGCCTAGCACTAAGATCTCTGTGGACACTTGTCGAAGCTGCTATATGCCCTTCACAGAAGCAGAGGTACAGTTGCCTAGCACTAAGATCTCTGTGGACACTTGTCGAAGCTGCTATCTGCCCTTCACAGAAGCAGAGGTACAGTTGCCTAGCACTAAGATCTCTGTGGACACTTGTCGAAGCTGCTATCTGCCCTTCACAGAAGCAGAGGTGCAGTTGCCTAGCACTAAGATCTCTGTGGACACTTGTCGAAGCTGCTATATGCCCTTCACAGAAGCAGAGGTGCAGTTGCCTAGCACTAAGATCTCTGTGGACACTTGTCGAAGCTGCTATATGCCCTTCACAGAAGCAGAGGTACAGTTGCCTAGCACTAAGATCTCTGTGGACACTTGTCGAAGCTGCTATCTGCCCTTCACAGAAGCAGAGGTACAGTTGCCTAGCACTAAGATCTCTGTGGACACTTGTCGAAGCTGCTATCTGCCCTTCACAGAAGCAGAGGTACAGTTGCCTAGCACTAAGGTTTCTGTGTACACGTGTCGAAGCTGCTATCTGCCCTTCACAGAAGCAGAGGTGCAGTTGCCTAGCACTAAGATCTATGTGTACTCGTGTCGAAGCTGTTATCTGCCCGTCACAGAAGCAGAGGTACAGTTGCCTAGCACTAAGATCTCTATGGACAGGTGTCGAAGTTGCTATCTGCCCGTCACAGAATCAGAGGTACAGTTGCCTAGCACTAAGATCTCTGTGGACAGGTGTCGAAGTTGCTATCTGCCCGTCACAGAAGCAGAGGTACAGTTGCCTAGCACTAAGATCTATGTGTACACGTGTCGAAGCTGCTATCTGCCCGTCACAGAAGCAGAGGTACAGTTGCCTAGCACTAAGATCTCTGTGGACACTTGTCGAAGCTGCTATCTGCCCGTCACAGAAGCAGAGGTGCACTTGCCTAGCACTAAGATCTCTGTGGACACTTGTCGAAGCTGCTATCTGCCCGTCACAGAAGCAGAGGTGCAGTTGCCTAGCACTAAGATCTCTGTGGACACTTGTCGAAGCTGCTATCTGCCCTTCACAGAAGCAGAGGTGCAGTTGCCTAGCACTAAGATCTCTGTGGACACTTGTCGAAGCTGCTATCTGCCCTTCACAGAAGCAGAGGTACAGTTGCCTAGCACTAAGATCTCTGTGGACACTTGTCGAAGCTGCTATCTGCCCGTCACAGAAGCAGAGGTGCAGTTGCCTAGCACTAAGATCTCTGTGGACACTTGTCGAAGCTGCTATCTGCCCGTCACAGAAGCAGAGGTGCAGTTGCCTAGCACTAAGATCTCTGTGGACACTTGTCGAAGCTGCTATCTGCCCTTCACAGAAGCAGAGGTGCAGTTGCCTAGCACTAAGATCTCTGTGGACACTTGTCGAAGCTGCTATCTGCCCTTCACAGAAGCAGAGGTACAGTTGCCTAGCACTAAGATCTCTGTGGACAGGTGTCGAAGCTGCTATCTGCCCTTCACAGAAGCAGAGGTGCAGTTGCCTAGCACTAAGATCTCTGTAGACACTTGTCGAAGCTGCTATCAGCCCGTCACAGAAGCAGAGGTACAGTTGCCTAGCACTAAGATCTCTGTGGACACTTGTCGAAGCTGCTATCTGCCCGTCATAGAAGCAGAGGTGCAGTTGCCTAGCACTAAGATCTTTGTGGACAGGTGTCGAAGTTGCTATCTGCCCGTCACAGAAACAGAGGTACAGTTGCCTAGCACTAAGATCTCTGTTGATAGGTGTCGAAGTTGCTATCCGCCCGTCACAGAAGCAGAGGTACAGTTGCCTAGCACTAAGATCTATGTGTACACGTGTCGAAGCTGCTATCTGCCCGTCACAGAAGCAGAGGTACAGTTGCCTAGCACTAAGATCGCTGTGGAAACTTGTCGAAGCTGCTATCTGCCCGTCACAGAAGCAGAGGTACAGTTGCCTAGCACTAAGATCGCTGTGGAAACCTGTCGAAGGTGCTATCTGCCCGTCACAGAAGCAGAGGTACAGTTGCCTAGCACTAAGATCTCTGTGAACACTTGTCGAAGCTGCTATCTGCCCTTCACAGAAGCAGAGGTACAGTTGCCTAGCACTAAGATCTCTGTGGATAAGTGTCGAAGCTGCTATCTGCCCTTCACAGAAGCAGAGTCACAGTTGCCTAGCACTAAGGTCTCTGTGGATAAGTGTCGAAGCTGCCAAGCTGCCATCTGCCCATCACAGAAGCAGAGGTACAGTTGCCTAGCACTAAGGCCTCTGCGGAAACGTGTCGAACCTGCCAAATTCCCTTCATAGAAGCTGAGGTACAGTTACCTAACACTAAGACCTCTGCGGAAAAGGCGAAGCTGCCATTTCCCGTCATAGAAGCAGAGGTACTTTTGCCTAACGCTAAGACCTCTGCGGACACGTCGAAGCGGCCATCTGCACTTCACAGAAGCAGAGGTACAGTTGCCTAGCACTAAGGCCTCTTTGGCCATGCGACGAAGTAATATGTTATAGGGATGAGACCTAGAAGGCTAACTATCCGCCACACAACGATCCAAGAGGTATCTACTAACATATCCGTCGCGATATGTCCACGTAGTTAAAGCGACATAAAATGAAATAGAAATAAAAAAAAGGATACTTTACCAGGGTAAATTAAGACTTACAGAATTGGGCAACACAATTTGCCCTTGACTGGACGCATCTTAACAAGCTTACTGAAAAAAGTTTGCGTTTATCACCTGTCACTCTCGGCATTCCCCAAAAATGATGCCTGTTCAGCGAAGAATTATCATATAAGGGCCCTCACAATGAAGCATATTTATCACATCATTTGACAACACATCGACAGCTTCACAAAGGATGCGACAGCAGTATAATGATGCAAGGCACCATAGTGATAACAAAATCTACTTCACTACTACACCATTTATTTTCAGATGATTCATTACTCTGCCTACACGTAACAAAATATCAACAGAGTTGCTTATTTGACGCATGCGTGTTGCTTAACTATCGTATCTATTGATTTGAATATCTCCAAGTGTAATGATGTAAAATTCCGCCTTTTGGAGTACCCTTAGCTGAAATTTGGTCAAAACTTTCCAAAACAATTTTTACTTACTTAATCTGTTTACCCTCTTGGTATGTAGGACATACATCTCCTAGGACTTGCAAACGTGTCTAGGGTCAGAGGCCTGTAGAGAAGCAGACGAACATGGGATCACGGAATGAAGAACCCGGAACGGCCCGTAGACGGGTATGAGAGTGAGGGAAGATGATGATATGAAATGAAGGCGAAATGGATGAAAGGAAAAATAATGATGGAGGAATTCGTGGAATAAACGGCGAGGGAACCCGGAGAACACGGAGAAAACGCACCCAGACACCGCTTCATCCATCAGAAATACCACATGCGGGTCCCTAAGATGGAAACCGGTTGGTTGATGGACGTTCTTTAAATGCTATGGTTCTTAGCGTCCCATTCTATACTGGGCGTGAAAGACCGGTAATTTTGCTCAGGGACCTCTTTTACGTGCCATAAATATACGACACGGGACTACCGGCTTTACTTCCCTTCAGGAGGAAGCCATGCTAAGGATTTTTACGCCCGAAAAAATCCATCGCCCTCCACTGGGTTTGAACCCGCGACCTCAGGAACTAGAGGCTAGCATGGTAACCACTACACCACGGAGGACGACACCTTGTTAGTAAGTGAGCTACGGTGCCACAAAACAGTTATTTTCTGTCCAAAAATTATTTTTGAATGTTTAGCTTCAATTACCGAGCAAAATGCCTCCGCGGTAGGAGGCTCGCATCTGGGAGGTCCCGGGTTCGATTCCCATTGGACCGGCACTCTAGCTGTGGGTGTTTAAAATATGTTTTCAGGCTAAATATATATTAATAGGAGGGGTGTTTTTAACGTAGGGTCCGTTATGCAATAAATAAGAACTACTGAATATTTTGCTTAATTGCTTTCTCTAATATGTACAGTAAATAGGGGAAGTATCGCATTCCACTCAACATTTCAATACCGAGATTTCACCAGAAATATATGTTTTGAGGCCCCCTGAATGCAAATAATGCATTTTTGGAAAAATGTGTGTCTGTGAACACCGTAAGTCAAAATCGAAAATTCGAAACAATACAAAACTTATTCTTTGGGTTCAACATCTTCCTAAGATGTGACGAGATTATATATATCTATATATATATATATATACAGGTTGAATCACCTAAAACTTGTAACGCAAATGTTTCGGAAATGGAAAGTGCTATTGATGTGCATTTTCACAGCATTGATTGGTAGTCAGGGGCTCGTACATTTAGCCTAACAGATTTTAATAATACTGAGAAAGTGTATTTTTTGAGCAAACATACAATATTTTAATAGGGAACTATGCCTAGTTACATCAACAGAATAAAGGTAGGGTAAATTAGAATGTCAGTGGGTGTTTGTTGCAAGATTCTAGTGCAAGTGGTTTACGAAAAACTTATTTTGAAACCGTGGTAGCACAAACTAAAGAAAAACAAAAGGGAATTACAATACTTCTGTGGATTCTTACAAGTAAAGAGAACATAGCCCTTCGAAGGTTGTGTTCAAAATGACCACCGGCAGCTTCAATACACCCTTCCAGTCTGCTATGGAAAGATGCTGCACACGTTCTAGCATTTCAGCGGAAATTTCAGAGCGGGTAGCAGTAATACGTCGTTTCATATCATCTGGTGTAGTTGTTACATCGTTGTAGAGTGTCTTTCAGCCTTCCTCACAGAAAAAGTCTAAAGGTGTCAGATGCGGTGAACGGGCCGGCCAAGGTACAGGTCCTCTTCATCCAATCCAACGATTTGGAAACAATCCGTTAGGGCAAGCTGTAGTACTTCGTGCACTATGGGCTGGACAGCCATCATGTTGGTACCACAGGTTCCTCCCAGTCTGCAAAGGAACGCCTTCTAGCATCTGTGGCAGATGGCCTGTCAGGAGGCTGCGATACTTGTGTGAGTTCATTGTTCCTTCTATGAACAAAGTGCCTATGAGCTGATGGTTCACTATCCCACACCACACGATTAAACTCCATGGACGCTGACGTTCCACCTGACGAAGCCAACGGGGATTGTCAAAATCCCATAGTGGATGTTTCTGCCGTTTACCTGGCCATGATTAGTAAATGTTGCCTAATCACTAAACAAGATACATGATAAATCTGGAGTATCATGTCTTAATGCCCATTACAAAAGTTAACACGATTCTCAAAATCGTTCCCATGCAGTTCTTGATGGAGGGAGATGTGTTAGGGATGGAGGCTTTGTCGATGGAGAATGCGCAGTACACTTGCCTGACTTATGCCACTTGCACGTGCGATTGTGCGGGAACTAATTTGCGGATCTACTGCAACAGCAGCCAACACATTAATTTCTGCCTCTTCTCCAGTCACTTGTTTGTTTTTGTTACGTTTTCTAGGTGTTACAGTACCACTTTCACGTAATTGTTTGAAGAGGTTGATAAATGATTGCCGAGATGGTTGACGTCTATTGAGATATGTTTCCGCATACACCGTACAGGAACAAACTGCATTCTTCCTACACTCTCCATACACCATGAGCATGTCGGCTTTTTCTGCATTAGTAAACCCCATCTTCCACTCACGACTTACTGCTTGAACTGTCACAAACCAACTGACCAGAAAGTCGCAATGCAATTAGTGAAGAGAAAACACAATGCAAACAAACATAACAACATGTACCTAGCAACCAAGCAGGTTGAATGACACAAACAATTGTCGGGGTGGAAACTTTCCAAAATACGATTTCTCGTAAACCACATGCATCAGAATTCTGCAACAAAGACCATTGACATTCTAATTTACCCTACCTTTATTCTGTTGATGTAACTAGCATTGCTACATTTAAAAAATTGTATTTTTGCTCAAAAATACACTTTCTCAGCATTATTAAAATCTGTTTATAGGCTAAATGTACGAGCCCCTGACTACTAATTAATGCAGTGCACATCAATAGCACTTTCCATTTCTGAAATATTTCCGGTGCAAATTTTAGGTGATTCACCCTGTATATATGTATGTACACTATGTAATCAAAAGTATCCGGACACCCCCACAAACATACATTTTTCACCGTAGGTACATTGTGCTGCCATCTACTGCCTGGTACTCATTATCCGCGACCTCAGTAGTCATTAGACATCGTGAAGCAGCAGAATGGGACGCTCCGTGGAACTCACGGACTTCGAACGTGGTCAGGTGATTGGGTGTTACTTGTGTCAGAAGTCTGTACGCGAGATTTCCACACTCCAAAACATCCCTAGGTCCATTGTTTCTGATGTGATAGTGAAGTGGAAACGTGAAGCGATATCACGCAGGAAAATGCCAAACGACGCCTCGCTTGGTGTAAGGAGCGTCAGCATTACACGATTGAACAGTGGCAAAACGTTGTGTGGAGTGACGAATCACGGTACACAATGTGGCGATCCGATGGGAGGGTGTGGGTATGGTGAAAGCCCGGTGAATGTCATCTGCCAGCGTGTGCAGTGCCAACAGTGAAATTCGGAGGTGGTGGTGTTATGGTGTGGTCGTGTTTTTCCTGGAGGGGGCTTGCACCCCTTGTTGTTTTGGGTGGCCCGATCACAGCGCAGACCTACATTGATATTTTAAGCACCTTCTTGATTCCCACTGTTGAAGAGCAATTCGGGAATGGCGATTGCATGTTTCAACACGATCGAGCAACTGTTCATACTGCACGGGCTGTGGCGGAGTGGTTACACGACAATAACATCCCTTTAATGGACTGGCCTGCACAGAGTCCTGACTTGAATCCTATACAACACCTTTAGGATGTTTTGGAATGCCGTCTTCGTGCCAGGCCTCACCGACCTACATCGATACCTCTCCTCAGTTCCGCACTCCGTGAAGTATGAGTTGCCATTCCCCAAGAAACTTTCCAGCACTTAATTGAAAGTATGCCTGCGAGAGTGAACGTTGTCATCAAGGCTAAGGGTGGGCCAACACCATATTGACTTCCAGCATTACCGATGGAGGGCGGATACTTTTGATCACGTAGTGTATATTGAATTTTCAGGGAAGAACCTGTGAAATTCTTTTCATTCGTAAGAAAGTTTGTATAATCTTGTATAACTGGTAAACGTTAAGCGACAGACGAAAACATACTGCACAAAGGTGTGTGTGTCTTTAAAACACACAATTTATTTCAAATACTTCTTTTTTGGCGGCATAAGCTATTTCTGAAAAATCCGTTATTAATGGTAGGAGTTGTTCGTTTCTTGGTTATTCTCTCAAAGTCCTGTAAACATTCAGTTGTTTCTTGCGATTGCATGGGAACTATGGAGTTTTATGGCCAGCATATAGCGTCCAGGTCTTTAACATTTGACTATCGTTGTTCCCTTTGTGTCCTAACGTTTGAAGTTATTTCTGCAGACGTTTATTCGGATTAAAATATAGTAGATAGAAAAATAGTTCCTGGAAAAAATCATGCGATTGTATCCCATTTGTTTTAATACACCCCTACCTTAATCGTGAAAATTATTAAAGTTTTTCTAAAAAAATGAGTGGAATAGTCATTTGTCTCTATTTCAAAGACAGGGTAGAAGTGTGTTAGGGAAGGTAATTGATATTGCCGTGTCAACAAACTCAATTCAGACACAGATATGCAAACGTGCTCAACAGAGCTGAACAGGCGAGGCGACATTATCAGCTCTCTCACCTGATTAAACCTGACCGGTATATGTTTATTCATTCCGCAACATCACCCTCATGACCTTCTCTAATTTAATGTCTATAGCTCTTGGATCATTCATAGTAATGATAACGGACTTCTCAACGCTTATCTAGGGGGGGAAGGAACTAGATTTGTAATAAACTAAAATAAAAAAAATCTGATGTGGTACACTCACATGACTTTCTCTACTCTTGTACAAACTATTTTTACAAAAGCTTATTCTCCATATGCTTATACTAATCGAGATGTTAACCTTATTGCTAATTTTCTTGTAGGTGCAAGAGGAATTGGTAGGCTTTAAGCGATAGTCAAATATTTTAAGAGCTGGTTGCTATGTGGCGCATTCCACTCTCTTTGATGTCCAGCACATAAAAAAAAAATCTGATGTGTTACACTCACATGACTTTCTCTACTCTTGTACAAACTATTACAAACGCTTATTCTCCATATGCTTCATGTTAATTGAGATAAACATTTGCAGACTCTATCTTATTGCTAATTTTCTTGTAGATGTAAGGGGAATATATTTACAAGGGCAATATAGAAATACAGTAGCCTTTAAGCATCGACATATATCTTAATAGCTGGTTGCTAGGTGCAGCACCATTCTCTTTGTCTCAGATTAATACCTTTTGCATATACAAGACAAAAAAGTGAATAAAATTTTGAAATTGAGAAAATAAATATTGAAAAACTTAAGGGAATAACAAGCAATATCTCGAAAATGGTTCACCCAACCAAACAAATGCGTATGACATAAATTGTGTGTTTTAATGCGATCTACATTTTTTGTGTAGTAAAATTTTGTCTATCTCTTATGGTTTACCAGTTATGCAAAAGTCGTTCACAATGAAGAATACTTTTGGAGACATTCCCAGGAAATTCAAGATATACATTTTATTGGTCATAAAAATGTCTTAAACATATGATATTTTAATCAAAATCGTTAGAGCCATTTTTGAGAAAATTAAAATTTTCGAAAAATGTTTCATGTAAAGGGTAATCTGGGGTGGGGGACTTTTCTTGAAAACCTTCGTGTCGCATCTCTGGATGATACTGAACCTAAATACCAAGTTTGGTGTTTATCCGACTTTTCGTTTCTGAGTTATGCTGTTCACAGACACACACGGACATGTTTCTAAAAATCTGATGTGTTACACTCACATGACTTTCTCTACTCTTGTATAAACTATTTTTACAAACGCTTTTTCTCCATCTACTTCATGTTAATCGAGATAAACATTTGCAGACTCTATCTTATTGCTAATTTTCTTGTAGATGTAAGGGGATAATATATTTAAAGGGCAAATTGAAAATACAGTAGCCTTTAAGCACATACATATCTCTTAATAGCTGGTTGCTAGGTGCAGCACCACTCCCTTTGCCACAGATTAATACTCTTTGCATATCAAAGACAAAAAAATGAATAACGAATTCCCATTTAAGAAAATAAGTATTGAAAAATATAAGAGAATAACAAGCAATATCTCGAAAATGGTTCACTTAACAAAAAATCTGATGTATTACACTCACATGACTTTCTCTACTCTTGTACAAACTATTTTTACAAACGCTTATTCTCCATATGCTTCATGTTAATGGAGATATCGAGATGTCAATCTTATTGATAATTTCCTTGTAGATGCAAAGGAAATATGGTAGGTTTTAAGCGATAGTCAAATATTTTAACGCTGGTTGCTATGTGGCGCATTCCATTCTCTTTGCATGTCCAGGACATAAAAAAAATCTGATGTGTTACACTCACATGACTTTCTCTACTCTTGTACAATCTAATTTTACAAACGCCTATTCTCCATATGCTTCATGTTAATCGAGATATCGAGATGTCAATCTTATTGGTAATTTTCTTGTAGATGCAAGGGAAATATCGTAGCTTTTAAGCGATAGTCAAATATTTTAACGCTGGTTGCTATGTGGCGCATTCCATTCTCTTTGCATGTCCAGGACATAAAAAAAATGAATAACGCATTTGAGAAAAAGTATAAGTATTGGAAAATTTAAGGAAATAACAAGCAATATCTCGAAAACGGTTCACTCAACAAAAGAAATGTATATGACATAAGTTGTGTATTTTAACGCGATCTACATTTTTTGTGTAGTAAAATTTTGTCTATCTCTTATGGTTTACCAGTTATGCAAAAGTCGTTCATAATGAAGAATACTTTTGGAGACATTCCCAGAAAATTCGAGATATACATTTCATTTCTCATGACATTATCTTAAACATATGATATTTTCATCAAAATCGTTAGAGCCATTTTTGAGAAAATTAAAATTTTCGAAAAATGTTCCATGTAAAGGGTAGTCTGGGGTGGGGGGATTTTCTTGAAAACCTTCGTGTCGCATCTCTGGAAGATACTGAACCTAAATACCAAGTTTGGTGCTTATCCGACTGTTCGTTTTTGAGTTATGCTGTTCACAGACACACACACACACACAGACACACACACACACACACACAGACACACACACAGACACACACACGGACATGTTTCCAAAAATGCTTTTTTTGGATTCAGGAGGTCTCAAAACATGTATTTCCGGTGAAATCTCGGTATCGAATTTTTGGGTGGAATGCAATACTTCCCCTACTTACTATACGTAGTAGAGAAAGTAAAAAATGAATAACGAATGTGAGAAAAAGTACAAGTATTGGAAAATTTAAGGGAATAACAAGCAATATCTCGAAAACGGTTCACTCAACAAAAGAAATGTATATGACATAAGTTGTGTATTTTAACGCGATCTACATTTTTTGTGTAGTAAAATTTTGTCTATCTCTTATGGTTTACCAGTTATGCAAAAGTCGTTCACAATGAAGAATACTTTTGGAGACATTCCCAGAAAATTCGAGATATACATTTCATTTCTCATGACATTATCTTAAACATATGATATTTTCATCAAAATCGTTAGAGCCATTTTTGAGAAAATTAAAATTTGCGAAAAATCTTCCATGTAAAGGGTAGTCTGGGGTGGGGGGATTTTCTTGAAAACCTTCGTGTCGCATCTCTGGAAGATACTGAACCTAAATACCAAGTTTGGTGCTTATCCGACTGTTCGTTTTTGAGTTATGCTGTTCACAGACACACACACAGACACACACACACACAGACACACAGACACACACACAGACACACACACGGACATGTTTCCAAAAATGCTTTTTTTGGATTCAGGAGGTCTCAAAACATGTATTTCCGGTGAAATCTCGGTATCGAATTTTTGGGTGGAATGCAATACTTCCCCTACTTACTATACGTAGTAGAGAAAGTAAAAATGAATAACGAATTTGAGAAAAAGTATAAGTATTGGAAAATTTATGGGAATAACAAGCAATATCTCGCAAACGGTTCACTGAACAAAAGAAATGTATATGACATAAGTTGTGTATTTTAACGCGATCTACATTTTTCGTGTAGTAAAATTTTGTCTATCTCTTATGGTTTACCAGTTATGAAAAAGTCGTTCATAACGAAGAATACTTTTGGAGACATTCCCAGAAAATTCGAGATATACATTTTATTTGTCATGACAGTATCTTAAACATATGATATTTTAATCAAAATCGTTAGAGCCGTTTTTGAGAAAATTAAAATTTTCGAAAAATGTTCCATGTAAAGGGTAGTCTGGGGTGGGGGGATTTTCTTGAAAACCTTCCTGTCGCATCTCTGAAAGATACTGAATCTAAATACCAAGTTTGGTGTTTATCCGACTCTTCGTTTTTGAGTTATGCTGTTCACAGACACACAGACAGACACACACACGGACATGTTTACAAAAATGCTTTTTTTGGATTCAGTGAGTCTCAAAACACGTATTTCCGGTGAAATATCGGTATCGAATTTTTGGGTGGAATGCAATACTTCCCCTACTTACTATACGTAGTAGAGAAAGTAAAAAAAATCTGATGTGTTACACTCACATGACTTTCTCTACTCTTGTACAATCTAATTTTACAAACGCCTATTCTCTATATGCTTCATGTTAATCGAGATATCGAGATGTCAATCTTATTGCTAATTTTCTTGTAGATGCAAAGGAAATATGGTAGCTTTTAAGCGATAGTCAAATATTTTAACGCTGGTTGCTATGTGACGCATTCCAATCTCTTTGCATGTCCAGGACATAAAAAAATGAATAACGAATTTGAGAAAAAGTATAAGTATTGGAAAATTTATGGAAATAACAAGCAATATCTCGAAAACGGTTCACTCAACAAAAGAAATGTATATGACATAAGTTGTGTATTTTAACGCGATCTACATTTTTTGTGTAGTAAAAGTTTGTCTATCTCTTATGGTTTACCAGTTATGCAAAAGTCGTTCACAATGAAGAATACTTTTGGAGACATTCCCAGAAAATTCGAGATATACATTTCATTTCTCATGACATTATCTTAAACATATGATATTTTAATCAAAATCGTTAGAGCCATTTTTGAGAAAATTAAATTTTTCGAAAAATCTTCCATGTAAAGGGTAGTCTGGGGTGGGGGGATTTTCTTGAAAACCTTCGTGTCGCATCTCTGGAAGATACTGAACCTAAATACCAAGTTTGGTGTTTATCCGACTGTTCGTTTCTGAGTTATGCTGTTCACAGACACACACACACACACACACACACAGACAGACACACAGACACACACACGGACATGTTTCCAAAAATGCTTTTTTTGGATTCAGGGGGTCTCAAAGCATGTATTTCCGGTGAAATCTCGGTATCAAATTTTTGGGTGGAATACAATACTTCCCCTAATTACTATACGTAGTAGAGAAAGTAAAAATGAATAACGAATACCCAATTGAGGAAAAGTATTGGAAAATTTAAGGGAATAACATGCAATATCTCGAATATGGTTCACTCAACAATAAAAATTTGTATATGACAAATTGTGTATTTTAACGCGATCTACATTTTTTGTGTAGTAAAATTTTGCCTATCTCTTAAGTTTTACCAGTTGTGCAAAAGTCGTTCACAATGAAGAATAGTTTTAGAGACATTACCAGAAAATTCAAGATATACATTTCATTTGTCATATAAATATCTTAAACATATGATATTTTAATCAAAATCGTTAGAGCCATTTTTGAGAAAATTAAAGTTTCCGAAAAATGTTCCATGTAAAGGTTAATCTGGGTGAGGGTATTTTTTTGAAAAGCTTCGTGTCGCATCTCTGGAAGATACTGAACCTATCTACCAAGTTTGGTGTTTATCCGACTGTTCGTTTTGAGTTATGCTGTTCACAGACACAGAGAGAGAGAGAGAGAGAGAGAGAGAGAGAGAGACACACACACACATACGAACATGTTTCCAAAAATGCTTTTTATGGATTCCGGGGGTCTCAAAACATGTATTTCCGGTTAAATCTCGGTATCGAATTTTTGGGTAGAATGCAATACTTCCCCTACTTACTATACGTGGTAGAGAAAGTAAAAATCTGATATGTTAACATACACATGATCTTTTCTAACCTTGATGCAGTAATTTGTATCACAAATTACTTAAATGTAAATAATGATTGTAATATGAACATGCATTTTTATGTGACATTGATTTGAGATGTTTCTTGACTGTAATTATTGTTGATAAGTAGGTTTATACGACCTTACTGAAACTGTCAATAATAGCGCGCAATAATGCAGCGAGGGGGTGAGCTGTTTATCATTATTGGAAACGAGGAAGTTACGTAATGTTGGCGCGTTTTTCCGTTGAGAATCTTCTGGAATATTTCCCTAGAGCATGTGTATTCATAATTTTCATTGGATATTAAAATAGACGCTAATGTTGGCGCGTTTTATTAGCCAATAGTAACTCAGTTATAATCTTTAGGCGTATTGGGGAGTGGGTGTATAAAAAGCCAAATCAGAGGTAGATCGCGTCCAGTTCATCAAAAATCTATGTACACTACACGTCGTCTTCAGTCAGTCAGTTCGTCGAAAGTATTTGTACGGCAAACGTCGGGTATCGATTCTCAAGTTACGCACAGCAGAATTATGAATAATCTAAAGTGTTGTAAGGTTAATTATACAAAAAGTTGAAGTACGCAAATTAAGAGTGATCAGTAAGAAGTTGTTATAACAGTTTCAGTTTGGCGAGTATCAAGATCAATGTATAAATGTGATAGTTAACGTGTTCGACAATAAATGTGTAAAACAAATTTCTTCATCAGTGTTATATTTGGATAAAAGATTCCTTTCCGTTTACACAACCCTGATCAAGAGACATGTTCGACCGAGAAATAATAGCTAGTCGGAGGACAGTGAAACAGAATTATATAAAAAAATAAAATTGAAATTCTTTCAAACAAACACTAATACTACCACAAATTGCTAACACCAGATGGATGACGTCACAAGATGGCTTCACATGAAGTAAACACACATACACAAACATTACAAGTAATAACATTATAAATAATACCGCGCAAATTGGCGCACAGAACGTGGGGCAGAGTGACCAGGAAAGGAACACGATGACCAGGAAAGGATCAGAATAACCAAGAAGGGGCAGAATTAACCAGGAAGAAGTGAGATGACCAGGAAGGGGCGAATGGAGAAGTGAACTGAACTGCAAGACGCAGATTCCAGAAACAACAAAAGGGACGATAGACTACGCGGATGATTGGACATCGTAATTCCGAGATTAAAAGGCAACAGGGGAAGTCAAATACGGAACACCAAAACGACGTAGATTCATCGTAATACAACGCAGAAGCGACATATAATCTAGGAGAGAGGGGCAGAAAGCTGGACATCAAAGCAACATCAGCAGATACCATCAGAAAGGTTAGAAACGTGTGATTTTTATTCTAAAAAAACTGTAAAAATTTTAAATGTACCTTAGGAGCGGTAGGATAAAGAAAACAATGGCTAGTAATAATATTGAAGAAACAATGATGGAGGGGGATAGTGTAACAGTTAGCTGTAATTCAATACAGGTTACAGAAAATAATTCAAACAATGTAATATTTGAGGGAGGAAATATTAGCGCAGAAAGTGAGAATAGAATAGCAGGAAATGTTAATTTTGATGCTAGTATGATGATGGAAATGCTGAGAAATATGAATGATAATATAAAAAAGAATAATGAGAATATAAAAGAGAATAATGAGAATATGGAAAAGAATATAGAGAAATTGAGGGAAGATATTGATATGAGTTTAGATCAGAATAAGACAGAATTAAGGGAAGATATTGGTAAGAGTATTACAGATCAATTAAGGGAAGATATGCAAAAGAATAATGAGAAATTTGAACAAAAACTAACTCAGAATATGGAAAAGAATAATGAGAAATTAGAAAAACTAACTCAAGATATTGGTAAAAATAATGAGACATTAGAAAAGAAAATAGATCAAAATAGGGAAGATATTGATAGGAGTTTAGAACAAAAACTAACTCAGAATAATGAGAAATTGGGGGAAGATATTGGTAAAAGCTTAGAACAAAACAGGGAAGAAATTGAAAAGAAATTCATGGAGCTAGATAGTAGTATGATTAGAATGAAAAATGAAAATCAAGAAATGATAGCAAATGAAATAGGTGAAGTTTCAAAGAAAATGTTAGACATGAGCAGGGAAATATCTAACCTAAAAAGTGAGGTTAATAATAAAATAGAGCATGTTAATGTAAAATGTACAGAGTTAGGTAGCCGAATGAGTAGCATTTCAAGTGAGTTAAAAGAGATGATGGAGGCTACAAATGCAGATTTAATACAGGTGCAAGTTAATTTCAGAGGGGAAATATCTGAAATTCAGAAGGAGTCAGAAAAACAGAGAAATAAATTGTCTGATGAAGTTAAAGATTTGTCTAAAGATTTGAATCAAAAGCTAACTTCTGAAATTAACAAACACCAAACTGTTCAAAATGAGAATAATAAAAAATTGGAACAGACAATAGAAAATCTGCAAGGTACTGTAAATAGGTTAGAATTGAATTCAAGGGCAAATATATGTGATGTGAATGTATCAGATGTACAACATAATGATAGAGGTAGTTCCTCAGGTATGACAAATAATGTGAGTGATGCGGCAGCTTCATCTATAGCTAATGCTGAAACTCAGAGCGCACAAGTAACACTAGAGAATTTAAATATGGGAGTAGGGAATTTGCAAAATTACAATAATATCTTAAGTGATTTTCCACTTCCAAAATTTAATGAAAACTCCAGTCCAGTACAGTTTATTGCAGACTTATCAGAGTATTTTCAAATTAAAAAGGTATCTGAAGCATTAAAAATGATAGTTGTCAAAAGATGTTTGGACCAGAAAACTCTGGATTGGTTACAAATGGTATCAGGGGGTGAAATTTCATATGAATCCTTTAAGAGGTTATTCATGAACAGATTTTGGAATGTTACGGTACAGCAAAGAATACGAGCAATGCTTAGTCATGGTCAATTTAATCCACGAGGGGGAATATCGATGACTGATTACTTACTGAAACATGCAAGTCAGGTTAGGAACTTGTCACCCCCAATCAAGGAGGAAGATTTTGTGAGTTTGCTCACAAGGCATTATCCTTTAAGGATACAAAATTACTTATTAATTGCAAAACCACGTAGTATCTATGAGATGACAGAATTAATAACAGCTTTGGAACAACAGGAAGAAGACATATCTCGAGAGTGGGAGCATAGATTTTTAGATGTGCGAGATAGACGAAATTACCAAGGTAGTTATCAGCAAAGTAGAGGACAAGACAGACGTCATGAAAATAATACCAGACAACGGTATCAATCATACGTTCCACAATTTGAAAGATCGAGGATAGATGGGAGACCAGGTCGACAGGAACAAATAAATTATGTCAGGACAGAAAGATTGCCTGAAAGAGGGCAAAATTATGGAAGGCGGTACATTAGACAAAGGGGAAATTTCACTCACTGGAGGGAAAACATTAACAGGGAAAGATCTGAGGAACGGCAAGAAAATTACGTGCCAAGGGGACATAATTTCAGAAATCGAGGATTTCGAACTCGAGGAAGGGGAACTCAAAACAATGGTAGCGACAATGAGATAGATTTAGCTCCTGTTAGGAATGGCAGTCCTGTACGTGAACATGGAAGTAACCAGGAAAACTGTTAATAGACTCCTGTGCAGTAGGTTCTCAGGACGTCTTTAATAATTCAGTATCCATTACCAATACAAATAATATGCCTACACACACACCCTGTAATAAGATTGCAGCAACACAAGATAAAGGAGAAAATTTCGAGTCACCTCATATTAGGATAGAAATTGCGAAGAAAGAGATCATTGCAACTATAGATTCTGGTTCGTCAGCTTCAATTTGCTCACAGAAATTTTACATAAATTTGATTAATGAAGGTAACAAAATTATGGCTCTTCCCAGCTCTTCCCACTAGTAATTTAGTTTGTCGTGTTGCAATCGGAAGAACGACACAGGTCATAAAAACACAAGCTCTACTTAACATACTTATCGGCGGAGAGAATTTTGAGGTTATGTTTCTAATTGTAAACCATCTGATTTGTGACATAATTTTAGGATGTAACTTCCTTCATGAATATGAAGCAAGTATAGATTTCAAACATGAAGAGTTAAAAATGACAAAGGACAATAGAGAAATAAAGGTACCATTTATAAAAGAGAAAGTTTCTGTGATTGAGATGACAAAGGATGAGAAAAATCTTTGTGACCAAGAGTTTTTTGTACAAATAACAGAAACTGATACAAATAGTCAAATAAAGCAGGTAGTCACAGAATATGAAGGGAATACCACGCCATATTTTCAACAGCTAGCAGAAATGCCAGAGAAAGTAGAGAAACGTACTATTCAAACAAAAGACGACCATGTGAGCGAGACAGACAACAGCTGGGAAGAGAAGAGAAATGAGGAAATAATACACAAGTGTGAAGAAGCTTATAATATTACGATAACGCAAAAACAAATCCTTCACGATGTTTTGATGAACAATAGTTCAGTATTTAGTAATATCCCAGGCAGATGTAATGTATATCAGCATACATTTCAAGTAGAAGACGTACCACCATATAGGCACAAGTATGACAATTTACCTATAAGTCTTCGAGACAAAGCTAGACAACTAATAAATAGCATGTTAGAAAATGGGATTATTGAGCAAAGTAATTCTCAGTATATAAATTCAATCTGCTGGAGTATTAAACGAGATGGTAGTTTGAGATTAACTTTAGACGGTAGATATGTCAACAAGTATATGAAGCCAGATCATTTTCAAAGTGAGGGAATTGAACAATTAATTACGCAACTTTCAAGAGGGAGATTTCTGACATCCATTGACCTCACTGCTTCATATTGGCAAGTGGAATTAGATCCACAAGTGCGTGATTACACTTCATTTCAATACTCGGGGATCCAGTATCGTTTTTGTGTAAATCCTTTTGGTTTAAAAAACTCAGGAAGTGGATTTTTGAGAGCCATTCACAGTATCTTTGGAAATTCTGCAGATGACTTTTTAATAAAGTATATTGACGACTTCCTAATCATTAGTCAAACATTTAATGAACACATGAATAATGTCCATTATGTGTTAAATAAACTGCAACAACATGGTATGACTGTGAACATACCAAAATCAAAATTTTGTGTCAAGGAAATAAATTTTCTGGGTTATGTAGTGGATGAACGAGGTATAAGACCTGATCAGAAAAGAATAGAAGCAATAATGAAAATTCCACCACCAAGGAATGTAAAACAAATTAGACGTCTCTTAGGGGTATTGAACTTTCAGAGTAAGTTCGTACCAAGATATTCGGCTGAAATAGAACCACTGCGGCAGCTACTCCGAAAGAAAAATAAGTGGAGATGGACAGAGGATCATCAAAAATGTTTTGAGAGAGTAAAAGAACTCTTTGCTAAGTCCATATTACTCGAGAGGCCCAGAGAAGATTTGGAATATGAGATTTATGTCGACGCATCAATGCAAGGATACGCCGGAAGTTTAGGACAGCGAGACATCAACAATGACTTTCACGTCATTAGTACAGCTTCTAGAGGACTTACAAGTATTGAGCGGAATTCTTCAGTGACTCAGTTAGAAATTGGATCACTATATTTCTCATTAATTCGTTTTAAAACCTATATTTATCAGCAAAAGGTGAAAGTATATGCAGACCACATCAGCTTAACTTTCATACAACGGTGTAGATTATGTAGTGGAAAACTTGCTAGATACATTCATGTAATATCTGCATTCGATATTGAGATTATACACATTCCTGGCAAAAATAATACCTTCAGTGATTTGCTATCAAGATTGAACTACAACCCACAAATTCCCGAAAATATTGAAAGGCCTCGAAATGAAGTCAAAATATTGACAATTGAAATTCATTTAAGCAAAGAAATGATTAGAAAATTTAAAAATATAGGGGAAATTCAAAATGAGGACGCAAAATTATTAGTACTTAAAGAAAAGGCACCACTAATTGAAGAGGCAAAGAAAGAAATTGTAGCAATTCGGGATGGGACATTATACAAGAAGCATGGATAAGAAGTGCCTAGTTGGAAGGTAATGGTTCCGAAAAGCATGGAAAAGGAACTAATTAAGAATTTTCACGAAGGGTTAGCACACTCAGGGACGGACCGGACAACTTCTATGATTTTAGAAAATTTATACATATCCAAATTGCGTCAGAAAGTTCGGAAATTTATATCGTGCTGCAACCTGTGTCAGAAGGCAAAGCAAATAAATGCAGCATATGCATTTGAGACTAATTCGGTTATAAGGGATAAGCCGAGATGTGTAATTAGTATTGATATTCATGGTCCGATGCCTCCAAGTCAGTTTGGAAATAAATATATATTTGTCTGTTATGATATATTCAGCAAATATGTAAGAATTTACCCTTTGAGAAAACCTACAGGTTTAGCATGTTTGAATAGACTACTCAAGTCATATATGATAGAAGAAGGACCTATCCAATCTGTATTGAGCGATAATGCTTCGTATTTCACAGGAAAAAAATTTATGGATGGACTGAAAGAAAATGGCATTAAACAATATTTTTCGTCAAGATACAGACCGAACTCCAACCCAGTGGAGAGGGAAATTAAGGAAATTTCAAATTATTTGAGGGTGCTGTGTCATCGAAAACAAACCCAATGGTATGGATACGTGAATTTCGTTCAGAATCTACTAAATGAAACTGTAAACAATGTGACCGGATACAAACCATGTGAACTTAAGTTAGGAAAGAAGATCAACACAATGTGTAAGAAAATTCCAGAAGCCATTCCAGATGCGCATTCGATACCACAAACAGAAGAAGAGATGTTCCGAAAAGCATTCGAGAGGATGAAGAAAAAGGCCATAAAAAGAAAAATTAAACATGAAGAAAAGAAGAGAAAGGAATGGAGGATCAAAATTGGAGATTTAGTTTTGGTCAAAACCAAGAAATTGTCGGATAAAGCAAATAAACTTTATTTGCGAATGTTTCTCAAATACCATGGACCATATGAAGTTGTTGAAGTATATGGAACAAATACATATGAGTTATGTAATCCAACAACTCGAAAAAGCATTGGAAAGTTCCATATTGAGATGCTGAAACCATACAACAATGACGATAAAGGTGAAACAGAAGACAAAGATGATAAATAGTAAATGCTGGATAGTTAAAGATGACTTGCAGAGAAATGTATTGGATTGTAAGAGGGTTAAATAAATATGTACGTCATGTGAAAGGAGAAATAAAATTTTGGACATAATTAAATTTTTTTTAAAAAAAAAGAAAAGAAAATAACTTTTTTTGTAACTATAACAGTATTTGAAAATTAAGAATGTAAAGATTGAAACTTAATATGATATTAAAGTAAAAGTACGTAAATACAATTCCAAGAGTATTGTTAAAATAAAGTACAAAATAACAAAAATGGGTAAAAATAATTAAAAAAAACAAATACTTATGTAGCAAACAGAAAAGGTGAAACTTTGTCTAGATTTAAGAGATATCAATATATTTGTGTAGAGAGTGAATATTTTTGGAAAATATGTTTAATAATTACAAAAAATCTTGAATTGATAAATTTGTGTTAACAATATAAGAAAGTAAACCATTTTTGTAACAGTAATTAAATACTTCAGGGTACAGTATATGCTATAAAAATTTTTTTTGTAATGTCAGATTAATGTCTAAACACATTAAACAAGAGCCAGTAAGTAGTGGCGAGATAAAAAAAAAATATATGTCGTGTGTTAAATGCGCGTGAAGTGTTAAGTTAAAGTGATAGCGCGTGTTCCAAGATTTAGGAGACTAAAAACCCAATTATAAAATTTCCAAACAAGTTGTAAATATTTATAATTATGTTTCTAGTGGGGCATATGATGCAGTAATTTGTATCACAAATTACTTAAATGTAAATAATGATTGTAATATGAATATGCATTTTTATATGACATTGATTTGAGATGTTTCTTGACTGTAATTATTGTTGATAAGTAAGTTTATACGACCTTACTGAAACTGTCAATAATAGCGCGCAATAATGCAGCGAGGGGGTGAGCTGTTTATCATTATTGGAAACGAGGAAGTTACGTAATGTTGGCGCGTTTTCCGTTGAGAATCTTCTGGAATATTTCCCTAGAGCATATGTATTCATAATTTTCATTGGATATTAAAATAGACGCTAATGTTGGCGCGTTTTATTAGCCAATAGTAACTCAGTTATAATCTTTAGGCGTATTGGGGAGTGGGTGTATAAAAAGCCAAGTCAGAGGTAGATCGCGTCCAGTTCATCAAAAATCTATGTACACTACACGTC